>OZ007591.1:432520958-433825958 GCA_963931845.1 Maratus michaelseni | reverse complement strand
TTCAAAATCCTTTCAAAATCCGTATCGTTTATGTTTAATTGTTATACGTTTAAAGTTATTATTACTTCTAGGAAAAGGGCCGAAAATTTATGTATGACAGATTTTTGATATGATTAAAAATGGCCCCAAGGGGGGGAAAAAAGGGGGGTTTTAGAAGAAAAAAATCATAGCTTCGTCAATTCACAAGATATCAAATCCACGTAAATTTATTATTAATCCTCTTAATATTATCTAAAACTTTTATATTGACAAGTTTTTTATAGGACCAACCGTTATAGCAAAAAAAAATTAAAAACAAAAAAAATCCCTGCTGGCTCTGCCTGCAAACAAGTTATTTTTCGAAGTAGGCGGTTCCAATTCCCGCATAAAATCTCGGCCAAGTTCGTTAATGGGCAAAATCGAACCAAGGGGGGGGGGGGGGATGGGGAGGCTTTTTGTGAAAACAGAAAAAAAACCCATAATTTCTTAATTATGATACGTATCGAATCCGTTTGAAGTTATTATTACTTCTAGGAGAAGGGCCGAAAATTTATGTATGACAGATTTTGGATATAATTAAAAATTGCCTTAAGGGGGGGGGGGGGGGGAAGGGGGGTTTTAGAAGAAAAAAATTCATAACTTCGTCCATTCCCAAGATTTCAAATCTGCTTAAATTTATTATAAATCCTCTTAATATTATCTAAAACTTTCATACTGACAAGTTTTTTATAGGACCAACTCTTATAGCAAAAAAAAAAAAAAATTCCTGCTGGCTCCGCCTGCAAACAAGTTAGGTTTCGAAGTAGGCGGTTCCAACTGCTGCATCATCGCAAAAAGGTAATTTCTTCCGCAATTCCCGACAAACAGGCGCCGCACGATCTGCGTCTTCAAAATCTACCTGTGCCTGTAGGCCAAGCCGTCAGGGATTTTTTTTTTTTTTTTCATTTTATAAAAGGGTTTTGAATTTTGAAAAGATATGTCAGTACAGTAACATTTTCACCAAAAAACATAAAATAAACAAGAGGGGAAAATTCTGCTATAAGGCCGAATATAGATTGCCACACACGGCTTTTATTTAAAAAATAAATAAACTAGCTGTAACTCAGAATAAAAACGCAATGACAACAAACAATTTTAAAATATCTAAATAACAAATAAAAATTCCCCTGTTAAAGTGTTGAGTTGTTCAATAACCATTCGATTTAGAAAAATATTTTTCTACCACTGAGCAATTTTTTTAATGAAATTTAATTAATGTTGCTATGGCAGCAGACGATAAAACGATATCTTTGGAATAAGGAAATAAATAGAAGAAAAAAAAAACTGTTGATGTTTGTGATAAAATGTTTTTCTTTATTTTTTAAAAATGTATATACATAATTCACTTTTATATTTTAACAGAATAATAAGTTTACTATAATTCGTTACTCATGCTATGGCCAGTGTACACGATACACGTCGAGCCACAATGTCTTATCATTATCTTTTTACGCGTAAAAGTTTCGCTACGGTACTCCATTGTGAAGTTTTGTAATTTTTGAAATCTAATATTTGAAAAACGACATAATCAATAGATTTTAAATTTATATCAAGAAAAATACAATTTTTTACCATTCTAACGCAGTTTGTAAAACAATTTTGTGACAAATACTTTTCGAGTTATTAATTTTTTAAGTAACTTCGAATGTTTCATTTTCCGAGATTAATCTGTGGCAACGATGGATTGCTGTGACTTTTCATAAACATGAAAAATGATAGAGATTGAAAGAATAAGCCACCCTGTGTGTGGCTAATAAATAAATAAAAAGGTTAAAAATTTAACATTTTTATGCACAAATGGGTACTTTTCGGTTAGCTGGGCGCCAGTGGTGTATATGCATGTAATATATACACACATAGATATCTATACACATATATCTACATATATATGTAGTATATACATATACATTTATATATGTACATATACCACTGGTGCCCGGCTAACTGAAAAGTACCCAAATATGTTCATGGAGCAGTAGTTATATAACATTAGTCTGTAATTTAGATTTAAACACAATCAAGGAGCACTGTCTAATTTTCTTGGTTGTGGAAGGTTTAAAACATTGCATTTAACCACTGCAAAGTATAACAAGAACAAAAAATCATGCTTCAAGCATAGATTATGTAACACTTTCCAACGCTTCCAAAATAATTTTACAAATCATACCGTTTAATAAGCTAAAAGATAACATCTAAGTAATCCGAATACTTTTATTCAGCCCTGTATAGGATCTATAGATTTGTATATATACTACATAGGATAATAAATTTTAGTTCAGTTAGGAAACGCGTAGCACAGTTTAAAATTCTCCGTCTGGAGTTAAATAATACGGAAATGTGTTCGCGAACTTTTGTGCTTCCCTGTATAGGATCTACAGAATTTATGCACACCACGTAATGGACAAAAAGCGAGTTAAAATTAAAATCGCTTTCAGTAACTTAAAACGCACTTCGAGGAATTATTTTTAACATACAGTAGAGAATTCTTTTGTGTGTCCCTGTAAATGAACGATAACTGCTATACACACGATATTCTGTAGTAAGCCTCTTGTAATGCACCTCATATAAATTTCAATGCGTTTTAAATAGGGAAACATTATTTAAATAAACCGCAGACGATTTTTCTCCATAGACGTAATGTAACGGAATTCTTTTGACTGTCCCTGTACAGTAAGTATAAGTGCTATGCACACCCTATTCCATGTTAAGCTTCTTCTAATACACCTTAGTGATATATATAAATTTCAATGCGTTTAAAATAGTGAAACATTATTTAAATAAACCGCAAATGATTTTCCCCCATAGACCGCAATGTAATGGAATTCTTTTGAGTGCCCCTATAAAAAAACTGTAAGTGCTACACACTTCCGTTGAAATAGGGAACATGCTATAGATAACGACTATAACATATAAAAATTGCAGAGCAATCCGAGCATATTTACGGGAGTTAGAGCACGGCCAGACAAACCGAAGTCATAAACACTTTTCAACTAGGTTGGAAAGTGTTAAAAAGCATTTAAATAGCATCATCAATAATTTGTTATGCATTTTAATAATGAATTCTTATTTTGCATTATTTATTTCTTCCTTTTAATTTATAGTTTACACATTTTTAGAACTTGCATATGTTTTTTAGTTTTCTGTTGAAACTGTTAAATGAAAGAGATTCGACTTAACTATGTGTCCAATTGTATGGACACAACACTGAATGCTGTTGTGAAATTTTGAAGAATTGACCAACACAGTCCTCTGTCGATGTCTTTGAGTGTAAGTATTCTTTCGAAATCTGATCTTGAGACTATTTCTTATGAATTGAATTGATTCTTTTTGCATTACTTATGTTAATCTAACTGCACACCCTGTAATAATCTATACTTTGTAATAATTATATTTTTATTTGTATATTTTAGTATTTGTTTAATTTTATGCTACATCTGTATATATGCTACATCTGTATATCTGTATATTTACATCTGTATTATTTATTTTAGCGAAATGTTCATTATTTCCCACCTGAGAATAATTTATTTTGAGAAATGTCCTTCAATTTTTTTACTCATTATTTTTAAAAGATAATCTGTTTTAATATTGCACTATTTGAAGTTGTTTATTTGAATATTTTTTAATCGCAATTATGATAAAAAGCCGTGGAATAATCAAGATTTTTAGAAATTCAGAATTAGGGAATTTTCCAGATGATGCCTCATAAGTTTTAATTAAACTAAACAAATTAAGGCTTCTTAACTTACCGAATTCACTTAAATTGAAAACTGTATTTTTATCTATTAAGCATAGCTTTTGAAATCAATGGTCTCCTATTTTTTCTCACTTTTCAAACTAGTTGAAAAGTGTTTATGGCTTCGGTTTGTCTGTCGTCTGTCTGTGCTCTAACTCGTGTCAATAGACTCGAGTTGCCTTGCAATTTTTATCATAGAAACTCGACAGAGTTTCTCGCCAAGCATAAGAAACAGCAATGCATTGAACCGTAAATGAAAGGAATTTCCGCCAATGTGTAATTATCGTATTTTTACGCGGTTTACATTATTTGAATCGTTTTTATGAGTAGTTCGGACCTTTGTAAGTTTAATGTAAAAATATTAATTAGTTTTTGATTTATATTAGTTTAAAGTTGTCGATTCCTATACTTAACATAGAGCAAAAAACTGTTGACAGGGCTACAGCGATGTGTAACTATCGGATTTTTACGCGGTTTACGTTATTTGAATCGTTTTTATGAGTAGTTCAAACCTTTGTAAGTTTAATGTAAAAATATTAATTAGTTTTTGATTTATATCAGTTTAAAGTTGTCGATTCCTATACTTAACATAGAGCAAAAAACTGTTGACAGGGCTACAGCGATGTGTAACTATCGGATTTTTACGCGGTTTACGTTATTTGAATCGTTTTTATGAGTAGTTCAAACCTTTGTAAGTTTCATGTAAAAATATTAATTAGTTTTTGATTTATATCAGTTTAAAGTTATTGATTCCTATAGTTAACATAGAGCAAAAAAATAATAAATGACCCAACTCTTTTAGGAATGGTCGTATACACATGATATTAAGATATGTTATTACACTCGACCCAAGTAAGCTTCCTATTATAAAAAATCTTAACATTTAAAGGTTCGTTTACAGGGTCTCACAAAAGATCTTTTGATATAGGGCTAAAGAGTTGTGTAATTATCCGATTTTTACGCGGTTTGCAGCATTTGAATTGTTTTTATAAGTAGTTCAAATGTTTAATATTTCGTGTAAAAATATTAATTAGTTTTTTTATGTATACCACTTTAAAGTGATTTATTCCTATACTTAAGATGAAGCAAACAAAATATTAAATGGTCTAACTCTTTTCAAAAAGAACGTATGCGCATGATGTTAAATTATGTTACTACGAACTACCTAAGTTAGTTTCCTATTGTAAAACAGAATTGTAGAATTTACTGTTCGTTTACAGGGTAACTCAAAAGATTTTTTAATAAGACTAAAAAGTTGTGTAATTAGCAAATTTTTACGTTGAAGTACATGATTCCTGTACTTAACAATGAAAAACAATAGTAAATTGCATAACTTTTGTCAAATTCGCTATATATACACAAGATATTCAAATATGTTACTACATCCTCTCTATTGTAAAGCGGCATTGAAGCATATACGTTTCGTTTACAGAGTCTCTTAGAAGATCTTGATTACACTACAACTGATGTATATTTACTGAGTGAGATGTATTTTAATGATTTTACACTGTTTCAATCTCTGTAAGGTTTCATTATCTTGCTTTAAAATTTAATATAAGATCATTTTGTCCATCTGAAATCTCGTCGATGTTAAGCTCTAAATCTATTAATATATAGTATTTCCATCGATTAAAAAAACTGTGTTTGTTTATAAATATATAATTCTAGCGTATTAGGAATTGATTGAAATAGCGATTACAAAATTCCAACTTTACGTTCATGCGCTGAGTAATAGAATGTAAAAATGTTGATACACCAAGATTACAAGTTTTGCGTTTAAATATTTGCCGTTCATCGAATCTCCGGCTATGACGAACTTAAAATGCTAAATTTCGTATACAATAGGTGATCGGTAACAAACTGTTCGGTTTACGAACAAATCGGTTAACGAACACTTTCATGTGAGATTTTTATGTTCGGAGAACGAACTCCTCAAGAAACAAAGTCATGATGAAGCAATGCCGTGTTTCATATTTGCCGAGCTATACTTATTGCCTCTATTGTCAACTTTGAGAACATTTTAACAGTTGCATACATAAGTCCTAATTAATTCATGGACTGCCGGAGATTGGGGACCTATATTTTAGGATCACTGAATTGGCATGAACAGACTATATGAACAGAAATCACTTTAATAGTTTTTATACTTTTGCAAACGTTGCGAGTTTTATATTTTTCAAATTCTCAAAACGTTGAGTTAAAAAACTTAAACAAATAAAAAACTTCTAAGGTGCTCAGTAATTTTCAAAAATAATATATTTAATATGTTAGTATAAAAATCCCGGTAAATTTTTATACTAATAGAAATAGGTTCGTAGGAAAAAAAAAATGTTGATTATTCTAGGTAAAGTATGCTTCATAAACTTATCGTTGTAGTTGACCGAAAAAAAGTGCTTCTTATTTTTCCACATTTTTCTGACACTGTAGTATTTTAATTAGTTTGTAAACTACTGTAAAATTGTGTCATTTTTTGTTTTTGAATGTATATAAACGGAAGAGTGATATAAACAAAAGAAAAAGGAAAATAAATATGTCATAAATAATCTGATGAATACAATGTAAGGAAATTAATATAAAAGTTTCCCACTTGTTATGGTAGCGACATGTACATTGGAATAAGTCACACAATAAATTGTATAATTCTGATGTATAATTCTGTTTATAGCATCACTATTATTTTTTTTGCCCCTTTTATCTTTTATTTTCTGAATAAAAATGGAATCCGTATAATTGAAATTAAATACCTTACAAAAAAAAGTGATATCTCATCAAAAACAACTCGTTGTAAATGATCCCGCCAAGCCACAAACCTAAAACGTCAGTCACAAAAAGAAGTGATATCACATAAAAAGAAGCGATATAGAAGTGCATACTCAGAGTCCCGTGTAAAAATCTATCACCACTCATAATGTTTCCAAAGGACTCGGAGTGAGGTACAGTATGTGAAAACTGCTTGGCGACCTGCAGGCTTTTATAATGTTTGCGTTTCCTGCAATTACATATGGCTATATTATTTTTATTTTATTTTATTTTATTTTATTTTATTTTGCTCCCATAAAATTGTAAAAGTTGAAGCTTCTGTGTTTGCATGTTGCATGTCCTTTCTTATTTATGAGCTTGAAAAATCAATTTGTTGATTTTATTTACCATTATTTAAACTAAAAACACACGAAGAGGATTTTTTAAGTAAACGTATAAATATTTTGAGTTTGAGTTTGTAATATATATATATATATATATAAACCTTATAATAAACGTTAACTAAATTGAGATATATTGCAGTAATTCCAGCCAAAGGGAATGACATAGATCTGGGGGAAAATCCGTTCTGTAAGTTCTTTCGCATACAAAAATATTTATAAAAGTGGTATAACAAAAATATAAAATTTATTTTTCGATTTTCAAAATTGATATACTGTATATATTATAAAAGCCTGCAGGTCGCCAAGCAGTTTTCATATACTGTACCTCACTCCGAGTCCTTTGGAAACATTATGAGTGGTGATAGATTTTTACACGGGACTCTGAGTATGCACTTCTATATCGCTTCTTTTTATGTGATATCACTTCTTTTTGTGACTGACGTTTTAGGTTTGTGGCTTGGCGGGATCATTTACAACGAGTTGTTTTTGATGAGATATCTATATATTTAAAATGCTAAGCGATTTCTTTCGACAATCCGTCAGAACAAACTACTGCATCAAATTACACCATTCTTTTTTTAAATGAAAGATATTTGGATACAGATTTGTTATCGTGCATTCGTTTGTTCGAAAATTTAATTAATTAGCCGTAATTTTCAATTAAACATTTACTTCTGCTTATGGCGCCATAAAGTCGACAACTCCCACTTTTGCCAGGTATAGCGTTTATTTTCTGAACTCTGTGGTTTGCCAATCTTTTGACATTAGCTAATATCAACTAGGTAATATTAAATTTATTATTTAACATTGTAATATAAAATCTTAAAAAAACTTACTTAAAATTAGCTAGAATATAATCATAATAAAATATTTAAACATAAACATATCAATATGAATAACAAATCTCACGTAAAATGTTGCAATTTAAATGATTCCAATTGAAACAAGACTTGGAGAGTTATCCCTGACGTCCAGCTAACATAAAAGTACCTATTTTATTTTATTTATTTATACACATATTCAATTTTATTATAAAACACTAGGTTGCCATACAAAGCAAAAATCGACATTTAGGCGCCAAAAATTAACCCCGGTGCGTCTGCGATATCTGTACCGATTTATTCAGAATTGTTTTGATTGCACCGCCAGAGTTGTATAAAATAGACGCACGCGGTGCGCGGAAAATTTTCTGCAAAATTCGGAACTTTGCACATTTTTTTTTTTCTAAAATTTTTTTTTTTTTTTAATACCAAAAAATTAAAAATATTTCCCAATTTTATGCACGATTTATTTACTGTTTGTGCACAATTCAAAATTTAAATATGCAAAACATTATTGTAAGATTACAGACGCTTGCGAAGAGGTAAAAATATTAAGGATTGGGTTGTTTCTAAATGCATTGACAAAATAATTGATAAGAATTCAGCTCTTCCTATCATGGATTTTTAGCTTTATTATTATTTTTAACCAAAATAATTATTCTTTAATTAATATTAATTAATTTTAAATGGTAATTATTTTTAATTACTGTTTTAATTTATATCGTCAAAATAATACAACACGTAATTTTTTTAAACATTAAATTAATTTGCAGGAAGTTTTTGACTCAATATTTATGTGCGCAGAAAGTTTTTGGTTTTATACAAGTCTGTGCACCGCATATTTTACAAAATTAAATCCATGATTATTGTTTCTTTCTCAGATTAAAAATAAGAAAATTGGTACTTCTCTATTATCCCGTCGACCACTTTTCATAACAAAAAACTATCGCCAAACTGTAACACCAAATAAATGGGAGAACGTTGCCATTGGAATATCAAAATAAATAAATAAAATATAAGAATTTAAGGACACGATTGTTTTTTTTAATTTATGAAATAACTAATAAATTAGTAAAACATAATCAAAAATATACGCAAATGTCGAATTAAAAGCCACTTGTGACGTAACAAACATGTATAATACTTCTGACATCAAGTAAATCGGACTGCATTTTTGGCGTTTAATTTTACAGTTTGGCGAGAGTTTTTTGTTATGAAAAGTGGTCGACCGGATAATAGAGAAGTACCAGAAAATTTAATGCTAAACGAAATTCAATTATTTGATCAATCGCAAATTTTGGTACTTTTCCGTTATACCGACACCATGCCATACCTGTGAATGCTTGGCGATAATGGTGTCCGTATAACGGAAAAGTACCCAAATTTTTCTTAGTTCGGGCTATACCAAAAACAAACATTTTACAGGTAATAAAAAAATCACCAAAAATGACTGCTAAATCAGCAGTTATGACAGCAAAGTTGGATAAAATAACCTGAATTTTACAACGTTTATGCGAAACACCACAGAGAACACACGCTATTTTTATATAAGTAGGGTATATTTAAGAGAATAAGAGAACTAACAACCTTCAATAATATAATGCATGAAAAAGTAAACAAATAAGTGATTCAGTAAATCTTAAAAATATGTATTTCTTAATATAACTATAAAATGCAGAAAAATATTCTGGTACCATCAAAAATATTCATTATCCCGTCGAATTTCCGTTCATTATCCCGTCATCCCATTAAGAAAAAAACTATATCCATATTAGGTACTTTTCGATTAGCCGACGCAAGTAAAATATATAAATACAATATACAGGATGGTCCTAAAATATATGTAAAAAATGTAAAGGTAAGTAGAGGGGACCTAGATAAGAAGATTTCATGTAGGAGTGTGGGTGCGGAAATCCAGCGTTGAGGCAGTAGAGGGCGTTGTTGAGTTCGCCGGATGAAAGCACTTCGCTACCTTGAATCGTCATTCCCCGCACGGATTTCGAGAAAAAGGCATTGTTACACCAATGCGGAGCTTGCAACATGTGTTTCATGTATGGGGCTGCGAATTGAGCAGGTGCTCAAAGGATGTACATGGAATGATTCTCGGGTAGGAATCTGTCGGATCGCCGAACATTTGAGCGTCTTCATGGGGAGTTGTGCACGAAAAACCTTTTTATGCTTTCAGGCGTGATACGGGCAGAGAAAGATATCGCAGAATTCCTGGAGTGGAAGAAGCAGT
This sequence comes from Maratus michaelseni, assembly GCA_963931845.1. NCBI lineage: Eukaryota > Metazoa > Arthropoda > Arachnida > Araneae > Salticidae > Maratus > Maratus michaelseni. The sequence continues at coordinate 433,816,001 of OZ007591.1, read as the reverse complement.
AATTTGCACAGTACAGTGTAGTCCTTTCACAAGCTCAAGAGCTTTAGGACATGCATTGGGTGTGAAGCATTTCCTTGCGCAAACCCATACATGAAATGCATGCCTGTAGGCTCTGTATTGATGTAGCGATGCATATTACTCGAAATCCGTGCGGGGAATGACTATTCAAGCCTGCGAAGCGATTTCATCCGGCGAACTCAACAGCGCTCTCTACTACCTCAACGCTGCATTTCCGCACCCATATTCCTATACAAAATCTTATCTAGGTCCCCTCTACCTATCTTTATATTTTTGACACATATTTTAGGACCACCCTGTATATATATATATATATATATATATATATATATATATATATATATATGTACTATATATATATGTATATATATAGTACATGCATATATATATACTTCACTGGTGCCCGGCTAACCGAAAATTACCCCAAATAATTCGCCAAACTGTAGCGCCCAGTAAACAAACGGACGAATGTTGCCATTAAATCTCAAAAATAAAAAATAATAATTAGGAAAAGCCCCATTTACTAAAGTATCATTTATCAGTAACTTTAATCAATAAAATTTACAATATATTAATGAAAACAGAATAAAAAATATCTCGGATATTTATTTATTTACATTATTTCTCTTAATTATGGAAAAGGAATAATCATCCTGATTATGTAAAGGAACTGAAGAAACCATACAAAAAATTACACTTGAAAACATTAAAAATCTCCATTATATGCAGATGAATTTATTATTGTAAAAAAAAATTCTTTATCTTTACATAAAAATTGTTTAGCTTAAAACAATGGATGCGTTTCAGAAGATATGGATTTGAAGCGAACAATTATTAAAGAAGACATTTTAAAAATTTTGATCAAAACATTTTAAAACATTTTTTAAGGTCGAATTTCGACGGTGCGTTTGGGGAGATGAAATGCACATGCGCATAGGAGCTAATTCGGTTGCATTATCACAGCGGAGAGGGGAGGGGATGTGTGCTTCATTTACTATGTTCTTTTATTGACTGAATATGAGATGAACGTGGCGGAATAGGGCGGTAATGTCAAACTGATTTGCATTTTGTTTACGGATTGTTTGTTTGGAGTTTGCATCGGAAATAGTACTGTAATTCACTGGTGGGGAAAACTTTTAAAATAAAATATTTGAAAGACTGTTTCATAAGCACCCCTTCTTATGTAATAAAGAAGCTTATTTTACTAATATTGTTATTTAAATTTTTTTCTGTCAAGTTTTGACGGGTTCCATCTAGTATATATATATATGAGAGACAGTAGAAGTTAAAAAATAAAAAAAAATTATTCCTGTGAAAGCATTGTAAGAAATTGTTTTGAAATATTAAGTATGAATTTGTTATGAAACATTGTAATATAATCTTATTAACATAAAATATCAAATTTTTTAATGCTATGGTATTTATTTGTATGATGTGAATATATGAAATTTTGTCGTAATATGTCTTTCAAATTTCAAAATATGCGTCAGGTTTTTCAAATTTGCGTGTTTAAAAACTTCAATGTTTTGCTTTTTGACTTTAAAGAAAGGAGGTAATGCAAACAACAGTTATACATTTTTTATTTTAAATGCGTAAGTAAATTTCAAACAAATTCTTCAATTTTTAAAACTTATTATTATTTTTTTTTTTTTAAGACTTGTTTATTATGGTATTTTTATGTTAAATGGGCAATCACCAAATATTGCGTTCTCATCATAATCTGTGTTGTGTTGCATTCATTTCATTTCACTCATTTAATTTAATATACATAACTTTCATTTAAGATGGTTCTCAAATGACCTGCTTAACAAAGGCAAACTTACTGACATATTTTCTGACTGATTTTTAATCACAAAGGCATAAAATTGGCAGGCCTGTCTATTAAAGCAATTTGGAATTAAAAAAAAACTCCATTTTTTAACACTTTCCAACCTAGTTGAAAAGTGCTTATGACTTCGGTTTGTCTGCCGTATGGCCGTCTGGCCGTGCTCTAACTCCCGTAAATAGGCTCGGATTGCTCTGAAATTTTTATATGTTACTGTCGTTATTTATATCATGTTCCCTATTTCAACTGAAGTGTGTAGCACTTATAGTTTTTTGACAGGGACAGTCAAAAGTATTCCGTTACATTACGGTCAATGGGGAATAATCGTTTCAAGCGCATTTTGATGACGCTACGTCATTTAAAACATAATGAAATTGATATATAATTATGAAGCACATTTAAACATGCTTTTTGTAGTATATGGGGTGCAAAACATTTATTATTCATTCACAGGGTCAAACAAAAGAACTAACTGTGTTACACATCGTCCTATGGGGAAAAATCGTCTGCAGTGTAATTTAGTAATATTTCACTATTTCAAACATAATGAAAATTATATGCATTACTGAGGTGCACTATAAATTGCTCTCTTGTGTGCATTGCGTTTATTTACAGGGACACACAAAAGATATTGGTTACAGTACATGTGCGATATTTACAGTCTATGTGTGATAAGTGCGTTTTCAACTTTGGTTTGCATTTTTAAATTTAACAATTTTTTTTTCATAGCACGTGTGTGTTTATAAACTCGGTTCATCATATACAGGGCTACACAAGGGAATTCATAAGTATTTACAGACTATGAGAGTGAATTGCTTAAGGGTAGTTTTTAATTGTGTTTACGCATTTTCAAGCTGAACTATATTTAGTACAGGGTTGGGTTTCTTCCGGAAGAAACTGGTTTCTTCCAGGACAGTGGAAGAAACTGGAAAAAACCGGAAGAAACTGGAAGAAATGGAAAAAACTGGAAGAAATGGAAGAAATTAACAGAAAACAAAACAGATGCTCAAAATTAAAGTATATTAACTATCTAAAAGAATTAAATTCAGAACCTAATTATATGAAATTTAAATTGGAAACTTTAAGTAATATTAAAAATGTTATTTATGTGAAAATAAGTAATTTTTTAACAAACTTCAGGTCAGCAGGTATTTACAGGTTATGTTTTTTACAACTTTAGACGTAGGGGGATGGGATATTTTTGCATTGTTTATGTCATTTCTATAATTTATAATATTTACCAATTCTTTATTTATCATATAAAATGCAATATTTCAGAAGTTATTGTGCAACACTTAAAATAAACAAATTTGTAATTATGTATACTGACAAGTCTATCTCCTCAATGCTGATTTTAAAAGATAAATGTTCTAAAAATAAACTGTACGGGTATTCCAAAATTCTTTTAAACTCTCCAAGTTCTGCAGGACTTGAAAGAATGTTTTCATCCATTCTGAGTTGAGAAATTGATTGCAGCATCCTACTGCTAAAATACTTTTGTTTTGTTATACCATGTTGCACTGTAGTAAGGAAAACAGAGATTTTAATGAAAACTTTCAATACAGTAATTATTGTATATTTTCTCTTAATAAAATGGATGTAAATTAAAAGCACTGTCTTTTATTTAAAGGAGTTACATTCTACAGTAGGTAAATGATCCACATACTATTTACTACTGGTTACAGAAGTACAAATAATAATAAAAAAAAATGTGCCTGTTTTGAATTGAATTACTTTTAATCGATTTTGTGTATTTTGAATAAATTTATTTGGTACATTTCTGTTATACTAATACCATTGTCGTTGCCAAGTGTAATAATTGCCATAAAATGAAATTCATGTATAATAATTCATTAAAAAGTTGTTGGCACAAAATTGAGCAATTAAAATATAATATTTGAAAATTACAGACTTCCATGAACTATTTTATTAAATCAATACAAATCTAGACTTAAAATAAAAGAACAAATAAATATTATAATGATAAAATAATAAAATAAAATTCAATTTAAACTACAGGCATGAAATTGTAATTGTCTCTTAGCATTGTAGTAAACATTTCACTTTTTGAATAAAGACAATTTTTATTTATTTTTTCTTTGTATGTATCCAGAGTCCTGTAACAATTTTATTGCAGCTTCCTCATCATCTAGTAACTGCCAAATGGTAAAATCAATATCTGTGTCAACAATAAATATAAGTTACAGTTTAATATTAAATATTTTCTATTTGAAAAATTGCAAATAAGATGTTTTGCAAGGTTATGATTAAGTAATAACAATAATAATTAAAAAGATTCATGTTCAATAAATAGCAAATCACAATGTTTGGCATAATTTGCAATAAAAATCCTTTGCATGTTCAGGGTTGAAATAAATGCAAATTAACATATGGCAAATATAGGCATGGTGTTAGTATAATGGAAAAGTACCATTTATTTTATTCAGGCACACAATGATAGGAAAGCTTTAGACAGGTGTGTAATCTTGGCTAAAAAACTGATGTAATTATCAATTTATCATATTTAATTAAATTTTTTAAAGGTCTAATTAAATTTATTTAAGGTTATCTATTAGAATATGCATTTATTTTTATTGTATCTTACAAAGCTGCAACTTATATGGTAAATTCCTAAAGAAAAACAGTTTCTTCCATTTCTTCCACTTGGAAGAAACCTATTTCTTCCGGCCGGTTTTTTCCGCGGTTTTTTCCACTTTGGAAGAAACTTGCCAACCCTGATTTAGTCGACTAATAGAAGTTTGTGGAATATAAATAAATTCATATACAGGGCTACGCAAAAAAGATACATTGTCGTTTACGTTTGGTAATTGCTGCGAGTGAGTTTTAAGTTGCATTTTAGCTTAATAGGTGGTGTGTACAAAAGTCTTCAGATAATATACAGGGCTGTACAAAAGATTTTGAGTGCATTTCCATCAATTGGCGAAAATTGTTAAATGTGAATATTCTAACCGAACTAAATTTTATCATACTGTATATCCACATCTATTGATCATATACAGGGCTGCACAAAATAATTCGACTACTTTTTTGACACTGGAAGGTAATTTCGAAAACTGTATTTTTCAATGTGTTATGTGTTTTCTAAACTGTTTCTTACATATCTTCTTTCACCTTATTTAACGGTGAAGTTTCGTTAAAGTGTCCTGGCTGTGTTGGAAAGTGTTTCATAATCTATGCTTGATGCATGATTTTTCATTCTTGTTTATAAATAAATTACTTATTGAATTGTAAGTGATTTTTGTCATGTGGCGACCCCTTAATCCCCTTTCTGGCACTGTAGAATTGGGAATTTTGGTTCAAAATGCCAACTTTGACAGTATTTTCTGAAAAATCTTCTATTTTTATCAAAACTAGGGAATCGAACCCGGGCTTCCCGGGTTACAGAACGCAGACGAAAACCATTTTTTCCCTAAATCTAATAGATTTTTCATATTTTTATTTGTCAAAGTTGCTGCATTTACTGATTTTTTTTTTACTGGTTTCTTTGCTTTTCTTGTGCGTGAAGCGCTCATACATGCGGTATTCATCCTTTTTTTTTTTTTTTTTTTTGTATTAAGCGTTTATACATGCGATATAGTGATCGCGACATTAACAAATTTCAAGGGTTTTGTTTATTTTTTATTTTTTGGTATTATTAATACAGGGAGTTCGCTGCATCCAGTGATGCTTCTTTGTTAATTTATTATTCATCATCTTATGCATGCGATATAGTGATCGCGATATTAACGAATTTCATGTATATTCGTTTTTTCCAACTTTGCAATGACCGTTAACATTATTTGTAATACTGATGAAATATGAATTAAAACGTTGTTTCTTACTGCTCATATTAACTTTTTATATGCATTTTTATTAAATTTGTGAAATAATTTTTTTATATTTTATTCATAAAAATGCAATATCTAAAACAATATCTCCTGTTTAAATTATCTGTTAAAATATCCGATGTTTGTTTATGGTGTAAACAAATAATTTTCTTTTAAATTTTTAAATTATTACAAAGCTTCCTTTTCTCCAAAATTGTCTGAACTAATCAAATTTTGTATCCGGTATAACACTACTCTCATATAAAGGCACCCTATTCTTGTGACGTTTTTATTTCAAAATTCATTAATTTTACTGCCTGTAACTATTTAAAAATTTATAATGGCAGCATTCTTCCATTTGTTTATTGGGCGTTTCAAAATTCATGCTTAAAAATTATTTTATAAGCCATAATATATCAGGCAATTAAGATATATAGTTTTCAAACAAATTGCATTTGAAAGTAAATTTTTTTCCCTCTATAACGGTGTAAAAGTTGAAAATGTGCTATGTTTAGAAATTAAAAAAATTACAATAGCAAAAATCACAAAACCGAAATTTCATCGTCAGCTGTTGCCATTCGCAAAGTGACGTATGCGTTACGCACGGACACGTTTGGCCTTTATAATATAGATATGGAAAACCCATTTTGATCATAAAGTTTCTGAATAAGATCATCTATCAATTTCATATGTTTCTAAACAAAAATGAATTCACAAATATGCGTCAGAAAGTACTTCCTTTGGATTTGGGAACAGCCTTAAAATACACACATTTAAAATGCATGCCCTTCACTCATTTCATTTAAAATGCAAAAAAAAAAAAAAAATAATAATACCATAAACTATTTCAACATCAAAGTATTCTTTCTAATTAACACCGATAAAAAACAAAAGCTGCTATCGGTGAGATTTGTATACGGTGAACTTGTGTGGTTTATTTGTCTGTTTTCTGTATTCATTTTCTAAGCTTTGTTAATTGGCCAATCACCATGAAATTTGTTAAGATACACAGTATTAAAATATAGTCATCAGAAGTATTGTTTTTTTTTTTTTTTTTGAGAGGGACATAATAAATAAATTGAATTTGTTATACCTACTGTCTTTGTAAAAAAGCTTGAATGGCTATGAAATTCAAATATGTTTCTCATAGACTACAATCATTTTCTTTGGAAAATACTGTAAAACTCTAAAAATAACCCCCCACCCAAATATACGTCCCCTCCTCCCTCCCCAATTTTCAACTAATTTCACTTTTCGAAAAAATTCCTTTCGTAAATCCCTCTTACCAAAAATCTTTGGTTGGAATGTGTTTTCACCCACTCCTTGACGATGAAATTTCTGACAGTGTCGATAAGTGTGTGAAGGTTAATTTCTTTGTTTTTATGCTCTCTAGTGTTCTTGTTTTGTTATGTCATGTATGCTTAAAATTAAAATATATCTTAATCCAGTTTTATTTACATGACATACCTTGCGTTTCTACCATCGTACAGTAAAGTACATGGAAGTGTGAATTCATGCTGGCTTTCCAGTTAACACTGTAGCTCTGTGATTGCCAAATCCCTGTCAGTCACTCTGTTCATGGCAGTTTCTTGGAAGCTTTGACATCCTAATGGCATTTTGCATACAATGTTTGTTTTCAGGATACGTGATATGTAAATTCACAGAACGTACTTGTTTAAATGATAGAATAAGTTGACTTTGACAGTATTTTCTGAAAAATCTTCTTTCTGGAAAAGGACTTTCAATCACAAAGTTTCTGAATAAGAACACCTGCCATTTATACTTACTTATCACTTACATGAACTGTGCCAGTTCATGCTTATGAAAGTAAGTATAAGCTTTTTTTTTTTTTTTTTTTTTTTTTTTCATTTTATGAAAGGATTTTGAATTTCGAAAAGATATGTCAGTACAATAACATTATCACCCAAAAACATAAAATAAATAAATAAAAAGGTTAAAAATTTATCATTTTTATGCAAATATGTTCATGGAGCAGTAAAATTAGTCTGTAATTTAGATTTAAACACAATCAAAGAGCACTGTCTAATTTTCTTGGTTGTGGAAGGTTTAAAACATGGCATTTAACCACTGCAAAGTATAAAAAACATTTAAATAGTATCATCAATAATTTGTTATGCATTTTAATAATAAATTCTTATTTTGCATTATTTATTTCTTCCTTTTACACATTTTTAAAACTTGCATATGTTGTTTAGTTTTCTGTTGAAACTGCTAGTACCAATTGTACGGACTCAACACTGAAGTGAAATTTTGAAGAATTGACCAACACAGCCCTCTGTCGATGTGTTTAAGTGTTAATCTAAATGATGTAAGTATTCTTTCGAAATCTGATCTTGAGACTATTTCTTATGAATTGAATTGATTCTTACTTATTGATCTTACTTATATTAATCAAACTACACACCCTGTAATAAGCTATACTTTGTAATAATTATATTTTTATTTGTATAAATATACAGTATTTGTTTAATTTTATGTTCATAAGTTTTCATCTGTATTATTTATTTTAGTGAAATGTTCATTATTTCCCTCCTGAAAATAATTTATTTTGAGAAATGTCCTTCAATTTTTTTACTCGTTATTTTTAAAAGATAATCTGTTTTAATATTGCACTATTTGAAGTTGTTTATTTGAATAATTTTTAATCACAATTATGATAAAAAGCCATGGAATCATCAAGATTTTTAGAATTCAGAATTAGGGAATTTTCCAGATGATGCCTCATAAGTTTTAACTAAACTAAACAAATTAAAGCTTCTTAACTTACCGAATTCACTTAAATTGTAAATTCTATTTTTATCTATTACTAGCTGCGCTGGGCCATTTTTATAAATGCACCTTAAATCATACAAAATGGCTTTTTATTTTAAAGGAATATGGATCTTCACCTACGGATGCTACCCTAGTCAAAATTTTCATACGAATTATATCAGTGGATCTGAGCATGTATTTTAAAGCAATAGGGATGTTCACCTGGTTTTTCCTTCAATATTGCTGTAAACGATGCAAACGACATTGCGTTATATTATATCATACATTGGACAAAATTTGGGCTAATAAGAAGCAACTCATTTAGTTGATCATTTGTAGTAGAGTTTGGTAGGGAAATGAGGCCATTATAACCATAAGACCATTATGGCAACAGGAACTAAAATGTTCTCTAGTCAACATACTACTAAAAAGAGAGCATTACAATGATTGCATAGATTGACCATTGAACTTAAATAATTTCAGGTGATTCATTTTCGTCTGTAAGTTCTTGAACTCAGTTCCTCTTTCTTGTCCCTATGTGAGGTTCTGGTAACGTAAGTACAATCTCACTCTATGTTATGTTATATTGCGTAATATACGTCCTCTTCAGGCAAGTCTGCGACGTTTTTTCCTTTTTCGATTCCAGCAGAGTAAATACAGCCAAAAACGTAATAAATTGTTTGCACATAAAGAACAGTGTTTAACTTTCCTATTTAAAAAAACTAGTGAAACATAAAAAAGTGCTTTTTTAAAGCTGAATAGTTTGAAAAAAATTAAAATGACGCCATTTTCACTGTCTTTCCATTTTTTAGACCAGTTGCATTCGTGTAACCGTTAACCTGAAAAAAAAAAAAAACCTGATGATTAAATCCGGTAGAAGAATAAACCTCTAGTTTGCATCCAATAGAATCGTCCTAATCTTCCATAATCTTGTCGATATCCAAGTTTGACGTCAAACATTAGGAGTGCTTGAAACGATATGGTTACTAATGTACCAGAGTTACTTACAAAACGAAGTTACTGACACGCTAAACTATGTTCCAGTAAATAATGTCAAATTACTGTTAATTCAATTATCGATCTTTCATTAGCAAAATTCCATACCTTATACAAAACTGACAATGATAATGTTAGTTATGCAAAATGTTTAGTAATAATCTTTTTGCTGAATACTTAAACAGAATATTTTCTTTGCATTTCACTAAAGAGCATAATAACATGCAGAAATAAATTCATTTGCCACTATGCTTAGTTGCTAGGGATGTGTGTAAGTCGAAAATGCTTTATAATGATCGAAAAATTATCTAATCAGAATTTTAGCTACTCATTTTTCTTATCCAGGCTGAAATGATAAATCGACAAATATTATTTATTCCATTCGCTACCATAGACATTATAAAGTTTTTCCGTACATTCATTGGAAGCATTGCTAGTTTGGTAAAACTTTGCTTCATAATGAAAAAAACCCCCATAAATTTAGCAATCGCTAATTTCAAAAGTCGTCTAATCTTCTGTAATCTGAATCGTCATCCAAAGTAACTTTGAAACATAAACGAAACTTCCAACACTATAGTAAAAATGCCAACTGGCATGTGACCGGAATACGGACGATTAGTCCAATATCTTTTAAAAACAATGACGAATCAAAAAAAGCATCGAAAATTTATTTCAGCACGCAATTTTTATTACAAAATGTTGCTTTTGTGATAGTAATAACGCATAATTGCACATATCTCCTTAAGAATATTCTTTAGTTCCTAACTTTTGACACAGTATATATTTCTATAAGTGAAATTGGCAATATATTAAAAAAACAAAAATAAAAGAATAGACAATATTCGCGGCTATAAAAATCATATGTTTGGTGAAAACAAACTGGCATGTTTCCATAGTAAATTTTTAAATGTCTAAAATTTAACTATTTTACAATATGTGTTTGGGTGGCAGACATTCACTAAAATTTAAATATTTGATCGCATATTTATAACAATAACTGCTATTTATATAATTTGCATTTGAATAAAAAAATTTACTCTAAAACGGATCTTCTATACCCGAAAAAACACTATTATTGCTAATAAAGCTCAAGCTGATGTCACGCTTATACATTTTTGGCTTAAAATCACATTGTTTGGTGCCAAAGGTAAAATCAAAATTGTAAATAAACAAATAACATGTAAATCATAAATTAATAGAAAGGCAAAAAAAAAGAAAAAAAAATTGCCACTCATATAATATCTAATCAAATGATCAGATTTTGTTAACCTGACGCAAACGATAAATCGCCAAATATTGAATATTTTTAAAAAGCATTACAAACATTCCTTTGGGTTTAAATTAAATGTTTTCGCTTTATAATACTATCCCTCATTAAAACAGTTTTTTTTTCTTTCTCTTTTTTTGCGAGGGGGGGGGGGGATTTTAAATAAAATTAATAAGAGAATTTTTCTTTTAGTTTTCTATGTGTTTGAATTATTTTCTGATATAGCCGTTTCAGTTCTTTCGCCAACAATAACGGTCGTCCAAAAAAAAAAAAAAAAAAAAAAAAAAAGACTTATGGTAACCTTATTGTTCAAAATAACAGAGCTTTCCATCATAATTCTATAACTAATCTACGTAGAACGTTGTGTTATATACTAAAACCTTCCCTGAAAAAATATCTATCGAACTTCCATCAAAATCCATTCAGCAGAACTTGAGTTATAAAGGAACGGAACGAAATTTCCATTTGTGTTTTATATATATAGTAGAAGCATAGCTTTTGAAATCAATGGTCTCCTATATTTTCACACTTTCCAACCTAGTTGAAAAGTGTTTATGACTTCGATTTGTCTGTCGTCTGTCTGTGCTCTAACTCGCGTCAATAGACTCGAATTGCCCTGAAATTTTTGTATGTTATTGTGCATGTTTCCTATTTCAACTGAAGTGTGTAGCAGTTATAGTTTTTTTACAGGGGTAGTCAAAAGTCTTCCATTACCAGAGTTGTATAATATAGACGCACACAGAAAATTAAAACTTTGCAGAATTTTTTTTTTTTAAATATTGAAAAATTATAAATTTTCCCTTATTTTATGTACAATTTTTTAACTGTTTGCGCACAATTGAAAGTTTAAAGACACAAAACGTTGTGACATCACAGATGCTTTTATTATTATTTTTTTTTTTCACAGACTAGAGCTTGGTGCCAATCAATTTTCCATCGGTTGCTGCAAGGACTTTTTAGCCGGACGGTGGCAGTTAAATCGGATACTTTGATAGTGTTAGAAAACATTTTAAATTGAATTTCTTTAAAATGATTTAAAGCTAACTTTAACTATTTCAAGATGTATCAAATTATAATGAACATCAATGACTGACTGGCGGCTAGCTAAAAAAAAAAATTCTGTGGCTGAAATTTTTTTAAATAGAAATAAAAATAATAATAGAAAAAAAAATATCATAAATGACACAGATGAAATGATGTATTATTTTTAGGTGCATGTTTTTTTTTTTTTTTTCTCAAATTAGATTCTGTATAAAATTGTTTACTTTCGAATGGCAACTCACAACTCCAAACACAGCCAAAGCTGCCATCGGGAGCACTATCTTAGCACCCCATCAAACATGCAACTCTCTCCAAAGTGGTACTTAGTGTGGCCTGTACATTCGTTCTATTGAATTTCAGGATTATTCTTTATTTCTTTTTTAAGTTAAAATTAATTTTAAATATATTGTGATGAGGAAAATTACAACGTAAGCACAGTCAAGTGAGTTCTGTTGATAAAAGAAGTGCAAATCAAACATGAATAATTGCAGCTTTTGTCAAACCTCAAAATAAGCATGGCGATGGAAATATGGATCGCATTTCTGAGTTTTTCCTCTGAATCGAGTGAGGAAACTCTTAGATGATTCTTCTCTCTGAAATGCTTGTTTCAATGTTGTCTGAAATGTTGTAACCAAAATAATTATTCTTTAATTAATTTTTAATATAATTGGTAATTATTTTAAACTGTTTTTAATTCATAACATCAGACTAATATAACACGTAATTTTATTAAACATTAAATTAATTTGCAGAAAGTTTTTAACCCAATATTTATGTGCGCAGAAAGTTTTAGGTTTTATACAAGTTTGTCCGATACATTGCAGTCAATGGGAAATAATCGTTTCGAGTGCAGTTTGATGACACTTTGTCATTTGAAACGTGATGAAATTGATTTATAATTATGAAGCAAATTAAAACATGCTTTTTGTAGAATATGCGGTGCAGAACATTAATTATTTACAGGGTGAAACAAAAGAATTCTGTTACACATTTTTCCATGGGAAAAATCATTTGCAGTGTCATTTAGTGATATTTCACTATTTCAAACATAATGGAAATTATATGCATTACTGAGGTGTACTATAAATTGCAAATTGCTTTCTTTAAAGTGTTGTATGCATTGCGTTTATTTACAGAGACACACAAAAGATATCGGTTACAGTACATGGGCAATATTTACAGTCTGTGATAAGTGACGTATTAAGTGTACATGTGTGATAAGTGAGTTTTCAGCTTTGGTTTGTGTTTTTAAGTTTAACTAAATTTTTTCTTAGTACGTATGTACCGAGTTTATAAACTCGGTTGTTCCTATACTGGGGATTTGTAAGTATTAACAGACTATGGGAGTGAATTGTTTAAAGGTAGTTTTTAATTGTGTTTACGCATTTTCATGCTGAACTCTCTTTGGTAGACTAATGGAAGTTTGTGGAATATAAATAAATTCATACACAGGGAATGCACAAAGAAAATTTATACATCTTATATATACGTCTGAACATATATATTAAAATCATTAAAATTACAGACATTACATGACACTTTCATAAAGCATTAAAAACATATTAAAATTGGACGTTTCAGATTTACATGAAAATCCCTTTTCAACAAACATTTTTCTGAACGTAAGTCACAGTTAAAAAATATCAACAAATAGAAAATGCAACATATCAAAATGCCGAATGCAGCGACTACAGAACTCGTACTTTCTTAGAAGCATGGTATACGAAAATTACAGATAACGAAGCAGGTGCAATCCCAAATGAATACTCCGTGTTATTATAACTGTTACTGTAACTTTGGCCTCGATATTTTGATACGTTGCATTTTCTATTTGTTGATAATTTTTAACTGTGACTTATGTTAAGAAAAATGTTTGTTGCAGAGGGATTTTCATGTAAATCCAAAACGTCCAATTTTAATATGTTTTTAATGTTTTATGAAAGTGTAATGTAATGTCTGTAATTTTAATGATTTTAATATAAAAATATACATTGTCGTTTACGGTTGGTGATTGTTGCGAATGAGTTTTAGGTTGCCTTTTAGCTTAATAGGTGGTGTATACAAAACTCTTCAGATAATATACAGGGCTGTACAAAAGATTTTGAGTGCATTTTCATCGATGGGTGGAAATTGCGAAATGTGAATATTCTAACTGAACTAAATTATATCCCCATCTATTGATCCTATACAGGGCTGCACAAAATAAATTGAATCCTTTTTTGACACTGGAAGGTAATTTTGAAAACTCTATTTTTCAATGTGTTATATGTTTTCTAAACTGTTTACGTACATATCTTCTTTCACCTTTCGCTACAGTTTTCTGGCTGTGTTTCATAATCTATGCTTGACACATGATTTTTCTTTCTTGTGTATTATCCAATTATTTACATTCTTTTATTTAACTCAACTCTGTTTGTATGTAGTGTGTAAAGATGGAATTATGTAATAAATTTTTAATTCATTTCCTGCTTTGCTAGAATTATAAAAATTATGTCCAGTGACAACACAACATTTTATTAAATTTAGAACTTAATTATAAAGCATTTCTATATTAGCTTTATTACAGGTGATAAATTGCTAAATATTCTTTAGAGTTACAATTGTATAGGAGTTAACACTACCAAGGATTTAATGATAGGCTTGCCAAAAAAAGGCCAACTGGTTGTGAAATTGCAACAATAAAACATTTTAAATCCTAAAAAGTAGAAAAAAATAAAGTAAATAGTGTATAATTAAAAAAAAAACTATATCAATTAACTGTTAATTAAATTATGTTTTTACATTTTGAAAACATTTTAGAAATCCCGGATAGGTAGTTTGTAAATGATGCTTTTTTTTTCTTTCCTCTTACCATATTTTTTTGCGAAATGTTTAAGAAAAGATACCATGAAAGAGTGAATGCGTCATTCTTTTTTCTATCTGTCAGTATCATAGTGGGGCATTTGCAGAGCACAACGGGTTGCTGATAAATCTATCCAATTCCTTGGAAAAATCACCGCCACGAAAATAAAGGCGAGTGAGAAATAGGTTACACACAAGAAGCGAGATTAGGTGAAAACAAGAACGAAAAATCATGCATCAAGCATAGATTATGTAACACTTTCCAACGCTTCCAAAATAATTTTACAAATCATTACCGTTTAATAAGCTGAAAGATAACATCTCAGTAAACAATTTGGAAAACGCATAACATATTTAAAAACGTAATTTCAGGAATTCCCAACATAAATTTCTAACATATACAATATTCGGAAAAATATCCGAATACTTTTATTCAGCCCTGTATAGGATCTATAGATTTGTATGTATACTACATAGGATGCTAAATTTTAGTTTAGTTAGGAAACGCGTAGCACTATTTAAAATTCTCCTTCTGGAGTTTCTGTCAACAAACGGAAATGTGTTTGCAAACTTTTGTGCTGCCCTGTATAGGATCTACAAAATTTATACACACCAAATAATAGACAAAAAGTGAGTTCAATTTAAAATTGCGTTCAGCAACTTAAAACGCACTTCCAGGAATTATTGTTGACAGACAGTAGAGAATTCTTTTGTGTGTCCCTGTCAATGAACGATGACTGCTATACACACTATATACTGTAGTAAGCCTCTTGTCATGCACCTTAGTGATATATATATGAATTTCAATGCGTTTAAAGTAGTGAAACATTATTTAATTAAACCGCAAACAATTTTTCTCTATAGACGTAATGTAACGGAATTCTTTTGGTAAAGTAACTATAAGTGCTATGCATACCCTATTCCATATTAAGCTTCTTGCAATGCACCTTCATTATATATATCAATTACAATGTGTTTGAAATTGTGTAACATCATCAAAATAAACCGCAAATGATTTTTCCCCATAGACCCTCATGTAACGGAATTCTTTTGAGTGTCCCTGTAAAAAAACTATAAATGAAATAGGAAACATGCTATAAATAACGACAATAACATATAAAAATTGCAGGGCAATCTGACCGTATTTATGGGAGTTAGAGCACGGACAGACGGACAGACAAACCGAAGTTAATAAACACTTTTCAACTAGGTTGGAAAGTGTTAAAAAATGTGCCTGAAACTTTCTTTTGATAATATGTGCTTAATCTTATTCTTCCAGCTAAGTTTGGGACAGGTTTTCTGAGACAAAATTGGAATACAGTAAAACCAGTTGAATCGTGCCTTACGTGGAAACATTTCATGAAATGTCAAATTGCTAAAATAATTTTTTTTTTTTTTTCGATTTTTCCCAAATAATTTTTTTTTTCACAGTGATGTGTAATAACTAATGTTAGATAGACTAAGCTCCTCTTCATTTAGAGTAAAATGAAAATAAAGAATTCAAGACCACTACAGAGCAGTTAAGTAGTGCACTGCTCCTCTTTTACATTGTATTTTGCATTAAAAGGGTTCATCGTTATGAAGCCTTGAAATAATAGGCTAATTTTTTAACTATCAGGTAGGTAGATTTCGTAAGAAATACCACATTCTCTCCTAAGTTGGAATTCCTGAAAAATTTTTGCAGATGTACACCGATCCTGACCCAAAACCACTCCCAGTTCAAAACTTTATCTATCACTTTTTATGGACACAATAACTTCATAATTCTGCACAAATCTTTTCCAAACAGATACATAAAATCAAGGGGCATAAAATCTCAGTCAAGTTCGTTAATGGGCAAAATTGAACCAGGGAGGTGGGGAGGGGGGGGGGGGGAAGATGGGTGGGCTTGAGCTTTTTGTGAAAACAGAAAAACCCCCATAACTTCTTAATTATGATACGTATAGAATCTGTTTAAAGTTATTATTACTTCTAGGAAAAGGGCCAAAAATTTATGCAGGACACATTTTTGATATCATTAAAAATGGACTCAAGAGGGGGGGGGGGTAATTATAATATAATTATTATAATATTATTATTATAATATTTCAATAAGAATTTCAATTCTTAAAAATATTTTCTATAATATTTTAGTTAATAATAGATTTTCATTTTCTAATTTCAAAACTTTTGAAACTTAAATTTATTGACATGCATGATGTTCAAAAATTCTTATTCCATATGCATATCTATATATTTAAAACGCTAAGCGTTTTGTTTCGACAATCCGTGAGAACAAACTTCTACATCAAATTACATCATTCTTTTTTTAAATAAAAGATATTTGGTCACAGATTTGTTATCGTACATTTGTTTGTTCGAAAATTTAATTAATTAGCCGTAATCTTAAATTAAAATTTTACTTCTACTTATGACGTCATAAAGTCGGCAATCGGATTAACGCCCACTGTTGCGACGTACAGAGTTTATTTTCTGAACTCAATGATTGCGAGCATAAAAAATAAATGTTAAATATTAAAAGCACGTGACTTTTAGGCCGAATTTTTTAATTTGTAAGTTAAAATATAGTTAAAATGTTTAAGTATTTCGGTAAAAATATTTATCCGTGTGTTTTATAAGCAAATAAAAATTCATATTTACTGTGACGTCACAGAAATATTGTCCATTGAGTTCATTTTACCATTAAGTATTATAACTTTGTTGCCATTTTTTTCATTACAATTAAATGCAAAATATTTTTTTATTTGTATGCATGGTGCTTAAGCATAAATGTACGTGTGAAAAGTTTGTACCGGTGAAAATGATGTTATGCTTAGCTTGAAATGCATTTTAACATTGATAAAACTAAAAAGAAAAATTTATATGATTGTGTCAACATGGCGTAATATTAATTGATATTTCAATTTTTAATTTTAAAGATTAGAACTGGAGCCTTTATTGGTTGCTTCATTTTGATTGCATACCTTGATTACATGTTACCAATTACTTTTTTTAAATTATAGGATTAAGTTATAGGAATTATAGGATTTAAATTATTAAGATTTCCTTTTTTAATAAACAAATTCACAAAAGTAAAGAATTTCAGGAAAAAAAAACTTGAAATAATGATTGTATTTTTAGCTAGAATAAACAATGTAAGGCTAATATTTTATAGGAATTATTTTGGTAGGTTTGTTGTAAGTTCATTTAACAGTTCCTTATTAGCGGCAAAGTCTTATTTCTTTCACTGTGAATTTTTCTTTCGATGTCAAAAAATGGTAGTCTACTTTTGGACGCCAACCAAAACACAATGGCAATATTTAGAAATGTATAACGGTTGTGATAACAAACGGCACTATCGCTTTAGCTATCATCGTGCTTACATCACTTCTAATTACTAAAAATTTAATTTTTTTACTACATTTTACAATTTCAATTCTTACATCCTCAATTAGAAGAAAAAATTACCTTTCGATTGAAATTTATTTGAAATCTGCTGGTTAATTTAACGACTTTTTAAATAATTTTCAAGCATGAAATATTTTTCAATTCTATCTTAACAATGACCATCCGTTTGTTTTAATAATGTAAAATAGCCCCTTGGAAAGTTGCAACAATTGAAAATAGGTATCCCTAACCTTCATGAAAAGTGAAAAAAAAAAAAAATAAAAACCTGATAAATCATAAGATCAGATTATCCATAAGATAGAGTATTTTGGCGCTAATATGAAATCCGTCAAAAGATCACTATTTTTAGTTTATGATTAACATAAAATTGATATGTTGAATTCATTGATGTATATGTTGAATCGGAATGTGCTAGGAACTGATATTTATTATTTTTTTAAAGATCCATTGGATATTTAATTGTATAAGAGACCGACTGTGATGGAAAAGGAATAATCATCCTGATTATGTAAAGGGATAGAAGAAACCATACAAATAAATTACAATTGAAAACATTAAAATTCTCCCTCATCTGCATATTAATTTATTATTTTTAACAAAAATTCTTCATTTTTACATAAAAATTGATTAGCTTAAAACAATGGATGCGTTTTAGAAGATATGGATTTGAAACGAACAATGATTAAAGAGGACATTTTAAAACTTTTTTTAACGTCGAATTTCAGCGGTGCCTTTGGGCAGATGCAATACATATGCGCATAAGAGCTCATTCAATTGCATTATCACAGGGGGGGGGGGGGGGGGGTGCTTATACTATGTTCTTTTATTTACTGAATATGAGATGAAAGTAGGAAATTTGTATGATACTTTATGATAGGACTATTTGTATGATACTTTATAGGTCCATGACTTTTTTTTTGTGTGTGTGTGTGTGTGTGTGTGTGTCGTGGGGAATATGGTGGTAATGTCAAACTGATTTGCATTACACATTTGTTTACGGAGTGTTCATTTGGAGTTTGCATCGGAAATAGCATTTCACTGGGGGGGGGGGGGGGGGGAGGGGGAGATTTTTTAAAATAAAATATTTGAAAGACTGTTTCATACGAAGCCCTACTTAAATAATAAAAAAGCTTATTTTACTGATATTGTTATAGTATTTTCTTCCGTCACGTTTTGACGGGTTCCATCTAGTTCGAGTTTAAATCTTTAAAAGAAGCTTTAATACTTCTTGTAATTCATAATTTATTCTTTATACTGCGTATTAAAGTAAATTTTGTTCTGAGTGATGAATGGAAATTGTGATGATTTGAAATAATCAGGTTCTGTTATGCAACTATTTCAATACTTTTTTTTTTTTTTTTTTTTTGAACGGAAGCACTTTGTGGGACATATAAGGCTTGATTAACACATAGGTGATTCCACCTCCCACAACTGTTTTTGAAAAGAAATGTTTTTGTTATTGAATCGTAAATTCTACGATTAAATAAGGATTTTTTTTAAAGTGGTATAAGTTTTTATGGACCGTAAACAGGCTAGGAATTAAATTATTTCATTCTTTTCCTTTTTTTTATTTTGTGTGAAAACTATTTTGTACATTATGTACTTTATTACATTATGTACTGTATGTAACAGTTTTACAAAACTGTTTCTATAGTTTTTTATTTTTGCTATTCCTCTGGGCCAAATTATTCCGTAGAGCCTTCTGTTTTTGTAATCTTTGTATTTTTTGCCATGCAACAAGTGAAATAATCCTATTTTTATATATTTATTTAATTGTTGCTGATGTTTTCATATGCTTTAGTTAACTTTAGCTTACTTCACTATATACATATCAAATTATTATTGATCATATAATTGTGTGTCGTAGAAAAAATAATTATTTCTGTGAAAAATCATTAAAAAAAAATGATACAATCGTTAAAAAAAAATATCAAGCATTGATTGCTGTCCTATTTTATTGTTAACCCAATATTTTTTCTTAACTTTATACAAAAACAACACCTCTTCTTTTAGTCACAAAGTTACTTTATTTGCTGTACTGATATTTATTTTTATTTGCTGTAATGAATGCTTGCACAGTATTGCCCAATGAAATTCTCCCAATTCACTCTCAATGTCCGAGGAAATTCTTGATTTAAGAACTGTATCATTAAAAGTTCTGATGCTTTGTTATAGCAATTCCAAGGATGAATTGCCAAGTAACAGAGATATATCACCAAGTTAGGTTGTAAAATCTTGTTCCCAAAAAAAACAGCATCCTATTGCTCTCTCCTTGATATTCCAGAACATTTTTCATATACATATATATATGTATTTTTTAATGAAATGATGTATTGCTTTTTTTTTTCTTTAATCGCCTGCATTTACTTTTATAACTATAGAAACAATCCTTGATGTACCGAGTACTCAGATGGATGCAATTTGATTTTTTTTAGAAAATTTTACACCACAAACTACTATGTGAAAATGGCCATGATATGAAACTGTACATTACTAATGATGAAGCTACATGGAGATGCTACATAAAAAGTTGTTTAAAAAAAAGGAGGGGGAGAGGGTGTCTCAGTGTTGGAAATTTGTTAAGTGGTTCAAGAATACCTTTCATACCTGCTTTAATATTTCTGGGAGCACGGCAGTGCGTCCGCCAAGTTCGCACAGGCTGTAAGCTACCTTTTCCCTGACCATTTCGGCCTACTTTTCACCCCCTCATAACTGCGTTTTGGGGAGAGCTAGAGAGTTTTCCTTTTTAACACACATTAATATAATCAAACTGAACTAGGTTCCAAGATTTCTTATTTCTGTATTTAATATTTTTCGAAATAGGAGATTCCGAAAGAGGTCTTTTTTGTAACTGACTCACAGGGGATCATCAAATAACTAAAAAGTTGGGGATCATCAAATAACTAAAAAGTTGGTGATCATCAAATAACTAAGGTACTTCTAACAGTCGTAGAATCATAAGATTTGACAAGTAAGTAGGTTTTGTCACACAATTAACCAGAAAAGTCTGAAAACATAGAATTTCTGCCTTTAAACAGGGGGTGCTGATTTGGCTATATACAGTTCGTAACACATTCAATTGGCAAATTAAATTAATTGCATTGTTGCAACCATTTGTGTTTTTTGTTGTACGATAAACATTCAAGTAATAATAGTTGCATAGACAATCATTTCCTCGCTCATATTTGACGCCATAGTTGGTCGCCAAAGCCGGATTACAGAAAATTAGCCTGAGTTTGAAGGTGTTACATGGTTTCAAGCAGAATGAATTTTTTATATTCTTTTCCGAAAATGTTGGGAAAGCAAATCTTTTAGTTTATCTGTCCGTTTTTCTATTTTTTACTTCCTTAAAATAAATTTTATTATAAATGTCGGTATTCTAATCGCAATAGCACTCAGTCAATCTGGCAAAATTCCAGTGGGTTGTTAGTTCTTTAAGTGCAATTTTATTTGAAATATATATATATATATGCATATGCATCACATATATAATACATATGCATCATTATGACGTCCCCATAAACAGGGTATTTTTGTCGCCAAATTTGACGATATTTCGTTAAGTGTCGCAAAGCTTGAAGAGAATTTGACGCTAGAGGCTATTTTTCATTGCGAATTTTTAGGGCGAGTAATCATCTATTAATATTATGCGGTTAATTAAATGGCATAACGCACGAATGTTAATAATATTTCAATCTTTCGTCACTACACAAGACCTCTGCTGTTGCTATTATATTGTACTGTTATTATACTTACTCTTACTATATTGTTAGTCTTTACTCTCTTAAAAGTTTATTATAGAAAGAGAAGTTTCAGAATTAAAGCATCGAAACTGTCAGTTCTAGATTATTATAATTTTATAACATATATCCAGTTTATCGATATGTACGTTAGAATGAATCTTCTATAATGGGGTTCCTCGCATTTTAGCTTCAGGTTTTCGAGTAAATTTAGCTAAAATCTTAAAACCAAGACATATTGACATATTATCTAAGACGATTAGATGAGAATAATGGTAGAATTTTTAATGGAAGAACGGCAGTGCGTCCGTAGATTTTCTAATCTTCCTTAATCGGTCCAATGTTAGAATGAAAGGGGAAAAAAATTAGCATCAATATGGTTTACTGTAAATATGGATAGCTTAACAGGCGTTTAACAAGAACCACTTCGCTTCAGTGTAAATTACAGAAGATTACTTAACAGGATTAAAAATCTCAGTATTAGAGAGTGTAACGATGCAAATGCACATGAAGCGTAAATTCCTAAGTAAATTCAGCGGTAATTGTCAATAAAGATGAAATGGATAACAACACAAAATATAAGATATGCTGCCAATGATCGCAAAGAGAATTTCTCTAACAGAAACTTCCGATTTGGCAAAGGATTGAGCAAATAAATCTAATGTATGAAAATGAAAATCTGTCTGTCTGCACTTCTATACAAATCAACAGTTTGAAAGCCAGAATTGTGAAATGCTACGTGTAGGTGTATTAAAACACGGCTGAGGCAACTAAAGTAATCCGGAATCGAAATAATGTAGAGTTAATTTTTAAATAATAAAAAACCAAAAATCTAACAGCTTTTCCGGGAAGAGTTCCATATCCTGTGCTGGTTCGCGCGATTGGCAAAAAAAAAACCAAACTGCTGCCAAAAGGGGTGTGATGTCACGTAGATAAGGTCAATTCCAGTTGTTAAGTTAAAACTCCAAAGACTGAATATCGCAACAACCAAATCAAACATTTATCGCCAAAAACAACTCGCCATACCTACCAGCACAGGATATTGAACTCTTCACGCCTTTTCCTATTAAATTTGAACATTTTTCGTTATAGCAATTGCCAACAATTAAAAATCCACAATGAAATTCTTTCTACAATAATTAATTTTCTATTGAAAGATTTCCACGTGAAAAAAGAAAAAAAAAATAAAAAGTTTCAGCAATGGAAAAAAAAGATTAATATGACATCATATTGGTAATATAACGGAAATTTTCAAACATTTCTCAATAATACAAGGAGTATGAGTATATGTAAATACAGCAAGCAGGTTAATAGGACGTCATTCGATAATTAAACAATAAAATTAATATAACGTCACATTGGAAGTTTAACAGACTTTTTCAAATGTTTGGGAATCATACAAAGAAAGTATCAATATGAGTAATAGTGAAAGCAAGTAGGTAAGATGTCAGCAGGTGAGTACAACGTCATATGAGTTTGGGGAACGTATTGAATCATGATAAAAACACGATTATAGAAATATTGGCATATTTTAACATTTTGAAGTTATCTATACAACATGTTTAATTTTGAAATTGATTTTTCTACACAAACATTCTTTAAATCTCGAACACCAGGTACTTCGGCTAGTTATGAATAAAAGTAATATGATGAAGTGCTTAGCATACATATAAGAAAGAATATATTGTTTGCCTGAGATGGCTAGTATTTTGAAGTAAACTACAAATAAAAATATAGATTTGTAAAGCATAATAAAATAATTTTAAAATTCTTTGACATTTATACATTTATTATATTTATATCCTTTATACATTTGATAAAACCTACAGCAGTGATATTCCATCAAAAAACTTTCTGTAAAAAAAAAAAAGCGCCAAGTTCTCCTTAATGTTTCGGCCGTAAAAAGTACTGATATCTGATGTTTGCCCAAGTTAAAAGTCAAACATCCGAAATCTTTCATTCAAAATGGCTTCCTGCGACTTAGCCGTTAATGCATTTTAGAAGGTTTTTCAAATTCTAAAGAATGTATAATGATCTACATGTCTACTACATTTTTTTTAATATCTTACGCATTTTGTTGTACAAAGTACTAAAATATAATACACATTTTTAAAAACATAATTTTGAAATCACAGCTGTCGAGAATGGTCCACTCTGGTTCTCAACGTCTCATATAATGTAACACAATGTGAAATTTGATGAAAAAAATATTCATTGGAATTCGTGTTAATGACAATAGACCGTACAAAATGGTCATTAAACCATGGTAAAACTAAATGATGGTTAATCAAAACTAATGTTTCTTGAAACTCAATGGTATGTATCACAAAGCTTTTAATTATAATATCATCATAAGAATTTGCCTATTTGCATTCCGATATTACTTTTAAATGCATAATTTCCAACATTAATTTTGAAATGATTTATCGACGTAATTATTTATTTCAAATGAAAGATATGGCATGTTCAACATCAATCAGGATATATTATGTATTCTAATTTATTTTTCTCAGTATTACATTCTTTTAATGTTTTTAACCTAGAATGCATTAATGGCCAAGTCGCAGGAAGCCATTTTGAATGAAAGATTTCGGATGTTTGACTTTTAACTTGGGCGAACATCAGATATCAGTACTTTTTACGGCCGAAACATTAAGGAGAACTTGGCGCTTTTTTTTTTTTTTACAGAAAGTTTTTTGATGGGATATGTACTGTTTTGGGCAGAGGAATTAAAAGGTATAAGAAACAAATGTGTGTATATATATATGTGTGCGTGTGAGACAGTAGAAGTGTTAAAAAATTAAAAAAAAATTATTCCTGTGAAAGCATTGTAATAAATTGTTATGAAATATTAAGTATGAATTTCTTATGAAACATTGTAATATAGTAGAAGATCTGTATAATGCAATTCTATATAACGCACAACTTCTCAAATGTAAACAATGAATTTTACAGTTAAGAAACACCTGCATACCCACATTATAAATAGTTCCTATTCTGTAGCAGACTAAATTTGATACATTAGTTCAACTTTATCTCTTTCATTCAGAGCTTATTACTGAAAAAATTGTTATGATTGGATACAGGAATGTTTGCACAATGTTTATAAAGTAAATTGAACAATGTGGGGAATGATCTATATTATGCAAAAAATTATAATCTGCACAACTCCTGGTAATAAAGAATGCAATATAAAGATACTCTAATATATTTTGGTATGTTTCACACCTATTTGGCCATGTTTTATAAACTAAATTTGATGATGTGTTAAATCATCATATATGATGCTATATAATGCAAAATTCTATATAACGGACAACCTCCTGTTTTTAGGTTTGCATTATAAAGATCTTCTACTGTATAATCTTATTAACATAAAATATCAAACTATTTAATGCTATGGTATTTATTTTTATATCTCTATATATGATGTGAATATATGAAATTTTGTCGTAATATGTCTTTCAAATTTCAAAATATGCGTCAGGTTTTTCAAATTTGCGTGTTTAAAAACTTCAATGTTTTGCTTTTTGACTTTAAAGAAAGGAGGTAATGCAAACAACAGTTATACATTTTTTATTTTAAATGCGTAAGTAAATTTCAAACAAATTCTTCAATTTTTAAAACTTACATTTTTTTTTTTTTTTTTTAAGACTTGTTTATTATGGAATTTTTATGTTAAATGGGCAATCACCAAATTTTGCGTTCTCATCATAATCTGTGTTGTGTTGCATTGCATTCATTTCATTTCACTCACTTAATTTAATATACATAACTTTCATTTAAGATGGTTCTCAAATGACCTGCTTAACAACGGCAAACTTTCGAACACATTTTCTGACTGATTTTTAATCACAAAGGCATAAAATTGGCAGGCCTGACTATTAAAGCTATTTGGAATTAAAAAAAACTCCATTTTTTTATAAATAAATTATCTATTATCTATTGAATTGTAAGTGATATTTGTCATGTTATTCCCCTTTCTGGCACTGTAGAATTGGGAATTTTGGTTCAAAATGCCAACGTTGACAGTATTTTCTGAAAGATCTTCTGTTTTTATCAAAATATGGAAAACCCATTTTGATAATAAAGTTTCTGAATAAGATCATCTATCAATTTCATATGTTTCTAAACAAAAATGAATTCACAAATATGCGTCAGAAAGTACTTCCTTTGGATTTGGGAACAGCCTTAAAATACACACATTTAAAATGCATGCCCTTCACGCTTTCATTTAAAATACAAAAAAGAAAAAGAAATAATACCATAAAATATTTCAACATCAAAGTATTCTTTCTAATTAATACCGATAAAAAGCGAAAGCTGTTATTGGTGAGATTTGTGTACGACGAACTTGTGTGGTTTATTTGTCTGTTTTCCGTATTCATTTTCTAAGCTTTGTAAAAATTGGCTAATCACCATGAAATTTGTTAAGATACACAGTATTAAAATATAGTCATCAGATGTAGTTTTTTTTTTTTTTTTTTGGAGAGGGACATAATAAATAAATTGAATTTGTTATACCTACTGTCTTTGTAAAAAAGCTTGAATGGCTATGAAATTCAAATATGTTTCTCAAATATGTTCAAATATGTTACAATCATTTTCTTTGGAAAATACTGTAAAACTCTAAAAATAACCCCCCACCCAAATATAAGCCCCCCCCCCTCCCCAATTTTCAACCAATTTCACTTTTCGAAAAAATTCCTTTTGTAAACCCCCTCTTACCAAAAATCTTTGGTTGGAATGTGTTTTCACCCACTCCTTGACGATGAAATTTCTGATAGTGTCGATAAGTGTGTGAAGGTTAATTTCTTTGTTTTTATGCTCTCTAGTGTTCTTGTTTTGTTATGTCATGTATGTTTATTAAAGTTTAAAGTTAAAATATATCTTAATCCAGTTTTATTTACATGACATACTTTATGTTTTTACCATCCCCAAGTTTTCAGTTAAGTACATAAAAGCATCAATTCATGCCGGCTTTCCAGTAAACACGTGATTCATTCACACTCTAGCTCTGTGATTGCCTAATCACTGTTATCACGGCAGTCTCTTAGAAGCTTTGATGTCATTACCCGTGAACGAATGGCGTTTTGCATGTGATTTTTGCTTACTGGAATGGAAATAAGTGATATGTAAATTCACAGAATGTACTTGTTTAAATGATGGAATGAGTTGACTTCCACAGTATTTTCTGAAAAATCTTTTTTCTGCCTTTACCAAAAACTGGAAAAGGACTTCCAATCACAAAGTTTCCGAATAAGAACAGCTGCCATTTTCATGTGTTTCCAAACAAAAATGAATTTTAAAATATGCTATAAAGCAGCTAGTTTGGATTTGAGAACAGCCTTATTTAAGGCTGTTCTATTAATAGACATTAATGATAAGATTTATTATGGAGGAAAATTTCAAGAAAATTCTATTTATAAGCTATTTATATGGCTGTTACAAATCTATATTGGCTCACAAATAAGCCATGAATAATTTAATCATATGTAACATAAATAAGCCATGTAAGGTTAGAAATTGTTTCATTGGTTGCTGTTTCACATTTGTGCAGTGTTGTACGCAAACTCATTGAGTTGAAACTCGTGAGTTTGACTCGCTTTCTAAGAGTTTAATGCACTTTTGGAAAAATGAGTGCTAGTTGAGTTAAATTATAACAAATCCAAGAAATTAAGTCAAAATTCCTGCGTTCAAACATGTTCATGCACTCAAACTCATTCAATTTTTTTCATTATTTCTTAAACATTTTTCTGAAGAGGAACATGTTTTTCCCCTTCAAATGCCACTTCTTACAAACTAGCGAAACTCCAGTCTAGAATACTACTGAGATAACGTGTGTGTGATGATGTGTTTATGTATAGTGTCTTTCACACACAATCTCTGGAGTAACCTGCTTACCCTCCCCAAACACCCATACACACCTTATTTAACGGTGAAGTTTCATTACAGTTTTCTGAATGTGTTAGAAATCTACTCTTGACACTGGATTTTTCATTTTTTAGGGTTTCGTTCATCTCATGAAACCCTATTACCCCTGCTTCGTTGTCTGTCCATCACAGAGCCGGTTCTCAGAAAATATTTAACTTACACACTTGAAATTTTGTGTATTTATAGTTGAATATCTACTATAAAGCTCAAAATCATTAAATTTGAAAAAATCGTATTATTTTAATATAGAGAGATAAAAAACCAAAAATCTAACATCCTTTTCCTATTCAATTGAAACATTTTTCATTATAGCATTTGCCAACAGTTAAAAATCTACAATAAAATTCTTTGCACAATAATTAATTTTCTATTGAAAGATTTCTACGTGAAAAATTAAAAAGTAAATAAAAAGCTTCACCAACTGAAAAAAAAAAAAAAATTAATAGGACGTCATATTGGTCATAAAACAGAAATTTTCAAACATTTCTCAATAATACAAGGAGTCTGAGTATGTGTCAATACAGAAAGCAGCTTAATAGGACGTCATTAGAGAATTAAAAAGAAAATTAATCTGATGTCATAACAGATTTTTCAAATGTTTGAGAATAATACAAAGACAGTATCAATATGAGTAATAGAGAATAGTAAATATATAAGTTTGAGGAACGTATTGAATCATGATAAAAACCCGATTACGGAAATTTTGGCCTATTTTAACATTTTAAAGGTTTCTATACAACATGTTTAATTTTGAAATCGATTTTTTTTAATATCGCATTTAGACCACATGACAGATATTATTATGACAGAGTAAAGTAGCGGACTTAGCCCGCTATCAAACCGGTTCAGATATTTGAAAAAACAAGAAAAATAGACCAATTAATTTTACTTTATAAAAAACGACTTTTTTTTTTCTTTTTTTTTTCAAAAATGAAATTTATTTGGATTTATTAAAGAAAGGATAAAGTGTTTACGAAACCCTTTGAGCGATCTTTGATCACACTTACCCACTTGTGTTTAAAATAGCATTGGCACAGTTCATGCTTAAGAAAGTGAGTATTTATTATTATTATTTTTTTTCATTTTATGAAAGGATTTCAAATTTCGAAAAGATGTACAGTAACCTTTTCACCCAAAAGCATAAAAAAAAAAAAAATAAATAAATAAATAAAAAGATTAAAAATTTAACATTTTTATGCAAATATGTTCATGGAGCAGTAGTTATGTAACAGTAGTCTGTAATTTAGATTTAAACACAATCAAGGAGCACTGTCTAATTTTCTTGGTTGTGGAAGGTTTTAAACATGGCATTTAACCACTGCAAAGTATAAAAAACATTTAAATAGTATCATCAATAATTTGTTATGCATTTTAATAATGAATTCTTATTTTGCATTATTTATTTCTTCCTTTTAATTTATAGTTTACACATTTTTAAAACTTGCATATGTTTTTTAGTTTTCTGTTGAAACTGTTAAATGAAAAAGACTTAACTATGTGTCCAATTGTACGGACACAACACTGAATACTGTTGTGAAATTTTGAAGAATTGACCAACACAGTCCTCTGTCGATGTCTTTGAGTGTAAGTATTCTTTCGAAATCTGATCTTGAGACTATTTCTTATGAATTGAATTGATTCTTTTTCCATTACTTATGTTAATCTAACTGCACACCCTGTAATAATCTATACTTTGTAATAATTATATTTTTATTTGTATATTTTAGTATTTGTTTAATTTTATGCTTAGATTTCATCTGTATTATTTATTTTAGTGAAATGTTCATTATTTCTTTCCTGAAAATGATTTATTTTGAGAAATGTCCTTCAATTTGTTTACTCGTTAAACGATAATCTGTGTTAATAGTGCACTATTTGAAGTTGTTTATTTGAATTTTTTTTTTCAATTCCTACTATTAGTTCACACTCTCTATATATTTATATATCTTGTTCAAATTTTCAATCGTTAATAAAATACTTTTTATTCATCCACTCAACTTCAAATACATTTTTTAAAACTTGTAGTGGATGACACTTGATGTTAATACAGTTTTTCAAATATTAATTCATTCATCAAATTTAATTAATTAATTTTAGTTTTATATTGATACTAGCAGCCATCCTAAGACGACTGCTTACAAAATGATTAGTTAATCAAAACAAAACCGAATTAAACAACCAAGGTAATGCGTATATATACCTTGCCAAACATAACACATTTCTAGAAAGATCACAGAAGTGACGCGTGGCTAAAAACATGAATACTCATGAGATCGGCGAATCAGACAAAGACTTGTCTGGCACCATCTCTCGGAAAAAAAGCATACTACGGCAATCGATTATTCGATTATCATCTCAATGGACCATCGCCGTATGCCTTGAATGAAAATAACTGAAATTTGGCATTTGAATGTTTATGAAAGAAATATAATTTATCAGCTATTATAAAGTAAAAATTAACTGCTTTTAAAGAGTGAACTATTAATATTGAACAGAGAACTAGAGAAATATGGGTAAGTTGAATATATATTTATAGTAATTACCTTTTTATAATAAAGATATAGCGTTGATATGTACTGTTTATGAACTTTATACTGAGATTAAATGAATGTAAATAAAGGTGAAATATCAATGAAAGTTAATGAATGCATGTGTTTAAAAGTGTAACTGAGGCAGTAAGACTAAAAGCATTAAATGAAGGCTTGCTTTTCAAAACAATTTTCGCCTTAAGTGTACACATTAGAGATCTGCACGGCCTCGGGCCAATCTTCCTTCTTTTATTAGTCTCGGGCTGGGCCGCGCTCAGGATTAATATTTTTTTGCAGACTCTTGCCGGGTTGGACGTCAAACTCATTTTTTCCAGACCTTGTCAGAGCTCCCATTTTTTGTGAAAATAACAGTGACATTATATCTTTGTTTGACGAAATCGTTAGAAATCAAATTTTGTTTTATGAAATTATAGTTTTTTTTTTTTTTTTTTTTTTTAATCTACTTAAAAAAAAAAAAAAAACCTTTATTGAGCTTCAATTTTTTTTTATCTGTCTTTTTCTTC
Source organism: Maratus michaelseni (assembly GCA_963931845.1). NCBI lineage: Eukaryota > Metazoa > Arthropoda > Arachnida > Araneae > Salticidae > Maratus > Maratus michaelseni. The sequence goes on along the minus strand of OZ007591.1, from coordinate 433,785,301 downwards.
CATTTTAAACTAAAAATGAAGTCTAAAAATTTCGGCCTGTGCACATTATTTAAAAATCTTATTAATAGGAAGATTTTTCATCTTTGGTGTCTGAATCTTTGGAGTGAAAAATTTTTTTAACTGCATGTAAACGCCGCATCGCTTGAAATTTTAACTTTAAAGCACGTAAACGCTGCGGCGTTTCTTCCAAAAATTACGGTATGTCTGACGGTTGTGTTCATTTAATGCTTGTATTCCACGGAGCATTGTAACTGGGCCACCTCTGATTATTTTACAGTTTTTTACCGCATTTGCAAGGGGGGGGGGTAACAAGATTTTACGGTATCTTGATATGTATGAGGAAATTTTTTTTTTAATAATAAAGCATGTTAACTCTTCAATAAAATGTGAAACAGAAAATAAAAAAATCTACCAATTTTTTTAATTGAAATTTTTGGTTTCAGATCGTTTAGTGTTTCTGTTTTTAGAGCGTTCTGGAAATCAGGACGCTGGATAATAGATCCTATACTGTATTATCTATTGTGTACTATATTTTAATTTATTGTGTTTTAATATGTATATTTAATTTCAGCATACATGTTATATTTTACTGTATTATTCCTATTTTATTATTTAATTCGGCAATTTGATCATAGTTTATTTGCAGTGGGGAAAAAAATTGCATTTTGTATGCTATTATACTATCATAAAAAATATTTTTAACAAATCTCCAAAATCCGGAATTGCCGTGGTCTGGCCAATTCCGGATTTTCGAGGTTCAACTGTATTGCTTTTTCAGATTGACAACAGTTGAAGTTGTGTATGTTACTTTTGTGTTTGTACACGTTTGCAATATATCAAAGAATCGTCACGCCTTTCTGATCCATCGAGGGAATAAAAAAAAAAAAAAAAATTAGATAAAATTTTTGGTGTTGATCTTGACGTGTGCGGCGAAATTTCTTTTGGGGGAGGGCGCTTTCTCGGGATTTTTTGAATTTCCCAATTTTTTTACAAAGTGGGAGGGGGGGCGCTTAATCGGGAAGGGCGGATTAACGGGATTTTATGGTAGTTAACTCTATGCTATTTGCATAGTTGCTCTGAAAAATGCGAAGAAGTTTTCTTTATTAGAGATGAAGTCCAAGAACATTATGTATGTAAGAGAACTTCACAAAATTTCATGTTGATATTAAATAGTACTGTTAGATATTTCTGTAAATCTAGGGGTTTTTTTTTCTCATTTATTTATTTTAAAATAAAGTTTTACAAAAACTCATAATGAATTAAATCACTGGCACATTTATTTTGTTCTATATAAGCTAGGCCCAACCAACACAATATTGGGGGCTCCCAATCACATTTATTTGTAATTTGCTAACATTTGTGCACACTTTAGATTATATTAATGATCACACAAGAGAAATTTCTTTGAATAGTCATTACTGTCAGACTATATCTTCATAGTAATGTTAAAGATCTCCTGCTGCAATCAAAGCAGTTAGAATTCAGAGTGATAGTTCAACATTAGCAGATGCTTGTCATTTGTAGTGTTCTTTAGTACAGAATACTGTTTTGCAAAGTCATATTGCCATAGTCAAAAAATGTTTCAACTGAGCAGTTCTACCATATCATTTAGTCGCATATTTATTACACCCAAATTACAGAGGGGAATTATTGAATTATGAACAAAAGGAGAAAGCTCGAAAGTGGTTGCAAGAAATAGATCCTGACTAACTACCTCTTGCTATAAAATTTGACATGAAATAATTTTCTTTTCCACAAACATACTTTACTGCTAATGTTCTTGAATCAGTTACAGCTCACAAATAGTGGGAAAGTATTTCACCTGTTTGTGACATATCGAAAGAGAATTTTTGTGACTCATTTGCAAATTTGTTGTCCAAATTCTGATGAAAGAACATTTTAAAACTTTTCTGATATCAGAAACAAACTTTCTCTGGAAACCTCCACAAAACTTTTAATTTGCGATGAAATGTTAAAAAAAGACTAATGCTATATTTTGTGTTCTGTTTGACTTTAAAATAGGTCTGTCTTCAGATGTTTTACTTTAATAAAATAAAAATGTAAATTTGTATAGTGAACAGAGGAAAGTATATTCAACTAGGTAAATTATATCCAATGGTTGGACTAACTAAACTTTAAACTCCAACCATTGGATATAATTTACCTCTGTTCATTATGACCGAATTACATGGTATACAGGAGTTTCCGTGCTATTTCAAGATTCATCATGTAAATGCTATAGCTATAGCTCGGATGAATGAAATGAGCGCTGCAGTTCGCAGATTTGTCCAACAAATAAGAATGAAATATGCCAGTCCAGGATATAGTTGGGATAGCTCAGTAGGGAGAGCGTTGGTACGGAAAACCAAAGTACCCAGGTTCGAGTCCATGTCCCGGCCTATTTTCGCTCTGTTGGAAAAAATCTCAACTATGATACTCCAACCATTGGATGTAAATTATTAGTTTTATTTTCATGGTTGTCATTTTTTATTATTTGATTAATTATACAGTATGGAACCACTTATCCGGAGTTCAGTTAACCGGAAAACCAGTTATCCGGAATGATATTTCCAACTGATTGATTTCATAATCTTTCCAGAAAAAAGTGCCAGTTTGACATGTGCAATGATTGATAGATTACCACATGCATTGTACATCTTGATCAATAGCTAGAATTTGTAATGAAAGCATATTTAGTTAAAGCATTTTAAGTTTTATGCAGTGTTATTGTTTCCAAGGTATTGCTGGAAATTGCCTTCTTTCAAACTCTGATTAATCTTTGAACTTGATTGAATTGGATTCTTAATCTGTCTAATTTAATAATTAATTTGAAATCAGAAACAATACCACAGCCACATATATTCTACAAGTCTCATCAAATGGATGTTGCTTTAATGTCCAACCAGTTATCCAGAAAAACCAGTTATCCGGAATACATCTGGCCCCGACCATTCTGGATAAATGGTTCCATACTGTAAATGCTTTTTAAGTTAAAAATCTTCAAAAAGAATTTTTTCATTAAGGTGCAAAGATCTGAAAATTGAATGTATAGTGCCATTCTAATTTTATTTTTCCACTCTTCCTCATTTTTAGGGTTTTGTTCATCTCACGAAACCCTATTACTCCCACTCCGTTGTCTGTCTGTCACAGAGTCATTCTCAAAAACTATGTAACTTACAGAGTTGAAACTTTGTGTATATAACTGAATACTAGCTATGAAGAGGTCAAAATATTAAAATTTGAAAAATTCGTATTATTTTAATAAATAGAGATAAAAAACCAAAATTCTAACAGCCTTTTCCTATTCAATTTAAACATTTTTCGTTATAGCAGATGCCAAAAATTAAAAATCCACGATGAATTTTTTCTATAATAATTAATTTTCTATCAAACGATTTTCACGTGAAAAATGAAAATGAAATAAAAAGTTTTACCCATTGAAAAAAAGATTAATATGAAATAAAATTGATTGACGTCATAGTGGTAATAAAACGGAAAGATTTCTCAATAATACAAGGAGTGTGAGTGAGTATGTATGTTTAGAGAATTAAAAAGAAAATCTGACGTTATATCGGAAGTTTAACAGATTTTTCAAATGTTTCAGAATAATACAAAGCGAATATGAATATGAGTAATAGAGAATAGTAAATATATGAGTTTGAGGAACGCATTGAATCATGAGAAAAACCCGATTATGGAAATATTCGCATATTTTAACATTTTGAAAGTGTACAACATGTTTAATTTTGAAATTATTATTATTATTTTTAAATATCGCATTTAGTCCGCATGACAGATATTATTATGACAGAATATAATAACGGGCTTCGGTCGCTATCGGGCTGGTTTAGATATTCGAAAAAATGAGAAAAATAGACCGGTAAATTTTTACTTTATAAAAAACGTGATTTTTTTTGTTGTTGTTGTTGCTAAATGAAATTTATTTGGATTTATTAACGGAAGAAAGGATAAAGTGTTTTGAAAGAAATATTAAACGAAACCCTTTGAGTGATCTTCAATCACACTTACTCACTTGTTCCGTTTCTTACCACTTTTTACGGCTTTTGCCAATTTTTGCCTGTTTTTTTCCACTATCCTGGTAAAAATGCATGTTTTCCGTCAAAAAGCCAGCTCTGTTTGTAGACATATACTTGACTAGATTATGATGTGCCATGTCCAATAATTTTTTTTTATTTGACAATTTTTTTTTTCAAAATTTTATTACTGAAATAGTTTTTTATTCGTATTTTGAAATAGCCATTTTTTATTTATTGTTGCCAAATTTTAAAAGGCCTGAACAATAATATTTTCAATTGAAATATATATTTACATGTGAATATTGAAAATGAAAGAACACTTTAAAATAATTGAATCATTACGTGCAAAAAGCATTTGATGGTGAAAATTGTGTTAGATTTTAAATATTGTGGATTTTATGCATTCAAGTATTTTTTTAGTGGTGTAAAAGGAAAGTTTAAAGTTGATAATTACACAGTCCTGCAAAAAAAAATACTTTTTGAAAATTGTTTTAATTTTGTGACTGATTTTTATGTTATTTATAGTTCAAATTGCAAAAATGAAATCCATTTTTTTTTCAAACACAAGGATTTTTTACAAAGTGTTGCATATTTTGAAAGAAACAGTTGAAATCACGAAATTTTTACACTTCATTAATTCAAAAATTCATATAAATTACATTTATTTTCTAGTTCAAGTAATAGTCAAGTATTATATAGAAAGTTACAAGTCCTTATAGTAAAATTTTTTCGGTACTTCTCTATTATCCCGTCGACCACTTTTCATAACAAAAAACTATCGCCAAACTGTAAGATGAAATGCCAAAAATGGAGTCCCATTGACTTGATGTCAGAAGCATTATACGTGTTTGTTATGGCATCAAGTGGTTTTTAATTTCGACATTTGCGTGTATTTTTCATGTATTTTACTGATTTATGAGTTATTTCATTAATTAAAATAACAATTGTGTCCTTAAACTCTTATATTTTATTTATTTATTTTGATATTCCAATGGCAACGTTCTCCCGTTTATTTAGCGTTACAGTTTGGCGATAGTTTTTTGTTATGAAAAGTGGTTGACGGGATAATAGAGAAGTACCCAAAAAACTATCGCCAAACTGTAAGATTAAATGCCAAAAATGCAGTACAATTTACTTGATGTCAGAAGCATTATACGTGTTTGTTATGTCATCGATTGTTTTTTAATTCGACATTTGCGTATATTTTTTATTATGTTTTACTGATTTATTAGTTATTTCATTAATTAAAATAAGAATTATGTCCTTAAATTCTTATATTTTATTTATTTATTTATTTTGATTTTCCAATGGCAACGTTTTCCGATTTATTTGGCGTTACAGTTTGGCGATGTTTTTTTGTTATGAAAAGTGGTTGACAGGATAATAGAAAAGTAACATTTTTTCTTTACATCAAAACTTTTTTTGCCACTTTTCTCTTGTGAACTTTGCAGGGATTGTCTCTTTGTAGCATCCAGCAGTAGTCGGCTATCATGCTGACATTCCATTTTCCTTGATATCGCCTCTCCGTTTCCTTTCTATGCTGGTGAAATCATTCATTTTGTTCTTCACTAACTGTATCTAAATTTTTAGGAAAATAGTTTATGTGCAAATCGATAAAATGAACTTTTAAGCTCATACTAGAGTCTAAAATCTTGACATTTTATTGCACCATATTTGTAGTTTGGGTCCTTTTTGTTTCCAAGAAAGCTAGTAATAACTAGTTTGAAATATTTCCAGGCTTTTTTTTTGTTTGTTTCCGTTGCTTTTTACCTTCAAACCATTGCCTTAATTCTTCTACAGAAATACAACAAACTTTGTGTCCAAGGCTTGTCTTGATCCCCCACTTTCATGTCAAAATAAACAAAACACTTTTTTTTTTACAAAATCCGAAATGCTTTTTTCTTGTTTTTTCATTTACACGAATATAGCAGAAATAATTTGGTGAATTAACACATCTTCTGGAAGCCATTGTTACCTAATGCAACAAAAACTAGAAGCAAAAATTACTAATATGACCTATAACTCATATATTGGAAGATAAACACATGTGTACAGTACAGCATAGAGCAAAAAAAGACACTGATTGAAGCATAGAGATAAGGTCAATGAAAGGGGGTGTGAAGAAGGGGTGGAGGACAGACACGTGCAAGCAGAAGATTTATCCAATTTCAGCTGTTTTCCTCTGTGTTCAATATTGTATTTAATAGACAGTTTACTGATTCAGAGGAATATTCTGGATTGAAATAGTTTCTTCTTTCTTGTTTAGTAGTTTAATGCACCAATTTACTATTTTAAGTCCATAAATATGTCTATCACTCATATAAAATAATACTGTTTTGGTCCGAAATAAACTAAATTCGTAAAAAATAGATTGTGATTTGTGATGAAACTGTACGTGATGGAATTTTTTCATTATTTTTCCAGTAATCAACATCCAAAAATCTATAAAAAAAAACACCACTTACTTTACTGACAGTTTTTTCATTGCAGACCTGTGTTACATCAGGGTTAACAAGAGACATTAATTTATTTTTACCTAATTTTGATTTTAAAGACTATTTGAAACATTTATTTATTTTATATTGAGTATAATTAATTCCCCTAAAAAAAAAAAAAAAAACTCAGCAAGAGTAAATATATTTTGCTATCAACACATTATTTTTAAACAATAATTATCGGTTCAGAAATATTTAGTACTAGCTGATCTGCCATCAAAAAATCGCACCCAATGTGAAAACACCCTAAAAATTGCTGCACAAATTGTGAATAAACTTTTTTGAAAAGAGAACAAATTTATTATATTGGGCTAGAAAGATTGAACTGGATTTCACTGTACCAGAAAATGACCAAAACAAAATTTGTTTCCACTTGTTAACATAATAAATTGTGGCAACCATCTCAAAAATAAGTGTGTGTTGCAGATTCAATGCAATGAAAATTACGTTGCAATAATGTTATGTTAGAATTATTGCTATCTAGACAAATTGCCCATGAAATCCAAAAAAATCCTTGACGGCTTGGTCTACAGGCACAGGTAGATTTCGAAGACGCAGACTGTGGGGTGCCTGTTTGTTGGGAATTGTGGAAGAAATGACCTTTTTGCCATGATGCATCATTTGGAAACGCCCACTTTGAAACCTAATTTGTTTGCCGGCAGGAATTTTTTTTTGTGTTATTATTATTTTATTTTTTGCTATAAGAGTTGGTCCTATAAAAGTTTTAGATAATATTAAGAGGATTTATAATAAATTTAAGGGGATTGGATATCTTGTGAATGGACAAAGTTATGAATTTTTTTCTTCTTCTTTTTTTCTTCTCTTTTCTTTTTAATGATATCAAAAGTCTGTCCTACATAAATTTTCAGCCCTTTTCCTAGAAGTAATAATAACTTTAAATGAATTTGATATGTATCATAATTTAGAAATTATGGGTTTTTTTCTGTTTTCATAAAAAGCCCCCACCCCCTTGGTTCGATTTTGCCCATTAACGAACTGGACCGAGATTGTATGTCCTTGATTTTATGTATCCGTTTGGAAGAGATTTGTACAGAATTATGGGAGTTATTGTGTCCATAAAAAAGTGACATAGATAGATAGATATAAAGTTTTGAGCTGTGGGGGTGGGGTGGTTTTGGGCTCTGAGGGTCATAATCGGCATAGATCTGCAAAAATTTTTCAAAAATTCCAACTTAGGTGAGAATGGATGTACGAGAATGGAATAGGTCTTACGAAATCTACCTAAAAAGGGAAAGTACAATTTCTTAAAATGGGAAGGTGAGAGATAACTTTTAACATTTTCTCTTTTTAGCATCCCAAAATCTATAGGGAACAAGACACAATCTATATTGAGAAATAGTTTGTTAAAAATGTCATTAGTACTTCTATCACCGTGTTTGTAATTATATAAGGACCTACAGTTGTCCGCATATAACGCGCAAAATCTACCCAACCGAATGGGTTGAAATTTAATATATACTATAAACATTGCAGAATTTTCCCAAGTCCTTTCAAATTTTATGAAAATCAAATCAATACTTAAAAAGATATTAATAAAAGTTTTCTTCATTCTATTAGATCCTATCCTACACAATTAATTCAATGCCAGGTAGGTAAAATTAATATCCATAACATGAAAATCTACACATCAAATAAATTTTGTATTCATGCCTTTTTGCATAAGAGTGCAACATCTATTGCACCAAGATCTGAATATTAATTAAACTAGCTATAGTACAAACGCACATCGTGTGTCATGTTTGATGTACAATTTCCAACTTCTTTTAAAAAGTGATAAAATAATATCAGCAGTTTTATTTTTTTAAAAAAAACCCTTTTTATCTTTTATTGGCTGACCTATATTCACTCAGCTATTAAAAATGTTGATTGAAAACTTAAGTGTTAAGTTTTATTTTTTATAATCCCTTATTTTAAAACACACATAAACAACGCCTCCATTCAGTATTTAAAGATATACAAATATTATAATACAGACATACATACAATAAATACAATAATCCAACATGGAGTGAAAAATTAGCCAGAGCCAGGAATCGAACCTGGGTCCACAGTGTTCCGGGCTGTCGCTCTAACCACTGAGCCACTCCGGCCAATTCCTGAGTCTGCAATTTCTCACTAATAAACCATGTTGGAGAGAAAGTCACCAGCCATCTAACAGACAGCCTTGATGACCGGACAAGTGAGAAATTGCAGACTCAGGAATTGGCCGGAGTGGCTCAGTGGTTAGAGCGACAGCCCGGAACACTGTGGACCCAGGTTCGATTCCTGGCTCTGGTTAATTTTTCACTCCATGTTGGATTATTGTATTTATTGTATGTATGTCTGTATTATAATAATTGTGTATCTTTAAATCCCTTATTTATTCATATTTATTTATTTCAGGTAAAATGTTCACCTCCCGAGGCGATCTCCACATAACTCCTTTTAGTGGCAATGCCTTATATATGAGAACAGCTAAACAAGGTGAACTTATGGTGAGAACACTCTCTTTTTATATAACAACACTTTCTAACATAGTTTAGTTGAAAAGTGTTTATGCCTTGTGTTGTCTGGACTCTATCTTACATAAATATGCTTCAATTGTAATGTGCTAGTGAGGTTTTGATTGGATCAAAATTGATAAAAATATCAAAAGACAACCCCCTCCTCTAGATATATCTTATTAGGTGCGTTTGTAATTATATAAATACGTAGCACCTATAGTCGTCGTCTGGTCTGCTCAACTGTCTGCATATAACAGCGCAAAAACTACCCAACCAAATGGTTGAAATTAAATGTATATAATTGTTGCAGAATTTGGTCAAGTCATTTCAAATTTTATGAAAATCGAATCAAAACTTAAAAAAGATATTAATAAAAGTTTTCTTTATTCTATTAAATCCTACCATACGTAATCTGCATAGTAAAAACGCAACTGATGAGGAAAACAAATACGGGCTAACCACATCTTTTTCCACATGCCAAGCGGCCATTTTTATTCAAAATTATTTTTTCGAATAAAATGGCATAAAAGTTACATTTTAGAAAGATCGTTGAAAAAAATGGTTTGCTTGAGAGATGATTCTCATTCAGAAATGTACAGATTCTGAGATACTTCTGTGGAAAATTAGGTTAACAGCCGAATATCTCAATAAACACACAAGATTCATTCATCGTGAGTCATAGAAATGTTAAGCAATGGAGGTCATCCTTTGCAAAGCAAGATCTCCAGGGTGAATTTTATAGCTCTGCCTGGCATCAAAAAAAAAAAAAAAAAAAAAAAAAAATAGCATCTGTAAACATGGCATACATAATAAGAAAAAAAAAGGCATCCTCATTTCGCAGACGATATAATTTCTTTCACTGAAATAATAACAATGATTTTTTACATTGTAAAACTAGTTACAGCACGAAACGTTGATACGAATATATTGTCACGTTTAACGCACAATTTCCAACTTGTTATATCAAGTGTCAGATCCCCCCCCCCCCCCCCCCCCCTCTAACCTAAGTGATAACTTTATATATGCACATCTCCCTAACTGTAAAAAAAAAAAAACATGAAATGTAGTATTATGTAATGTAGATTTATGTATAAATTAAAATGTTCAAAGGAATCATTACAGTAATCTCTCACTTATATGTCGGTGCAAGAGACTAACCAAAAAAGATGCACAAATAAAATCTGAGTAAAAACTACATTTGAAATAAATGTTGAAGAGAAAATTCATCATTAAATGATTCAATAACATGCAGAATAATAAAAAATGCAAATTATTTAGATTGTTAAAAAATTTACTCATTCAAATCTTAAATACATACATCTTAAAATTTTAATTACATACTCTTAAATAGTTTAAAATTCAAGTTTGTTTATAAGCTTGATGTCTGTCCCTAAAAATAGATTTTCCAAGTTCATTGAAACATTAATATGTTATTGCCTTTGCAAAAGTCGGTGGATGGTGTTTCTATGTTTGTTTTCGTTATCTTATTCATTTCCTTTAGCATCTTTGATTCCTGTGTTTATTTCATGTATTTCCCTCTTTTCTGCTGTTATGACACTTTCATCAGTATCTACAAAAGTATCATTAAAATTATTATTCCCCAAGAAACAGCATTCCATTCTTCATCTAATACGGGTTGATCTTTGGCACAAGATGCATTATTTTCAAATTTCTTCAGAATGATGCCTGCTTTTTTTGTAACAGCTCTTTTAGAAATAGCAGGTGTTGGTGTGAACCCAAGAATGCAGCTTTTAATGAGTGTTCAGAAACCAAATGTAAAAAGACAACCCATTGACTTCTCATTTACAAGCTGATGTGAAATTTCTTGAAAAGGACATGTGTAGAATGGAAAGAAATGGCAAAGGGAAACTTGAAATTTCTCCGATGCATAAGTGAGAGATACATTCAAGTTGTGACGCCTAAACAAACAACAACATTGCATTGCTATATCTTTAAATCGACGTATAAGTGAGAGATTACTGTATTTTAAAAGGTTAACCGCAACGCTTTGAGGGTAGTTGCTCAGAGATAAAAAGTAACAAAGTAGAATAAAATTTTTAAAAAAGAATTAAAAAAAAATCAGTTCAGTACTCAAGAGTTTTGTGGATTATAAAATTTTGCAGATCATTCCTTTGTTTTCTTTTTAAACTGAACTATAAATTACTAATATTTGTACAAAAATAACAATATAACTCAAAAGTAATTTAATAATTCTAAGTATGTTGAAATTATTATAAAATTTAAATTTCATTGTCTGTTATTTAAATTTTTGAACATTTACTCAATGGGAATTTACGTTCTGGCTTAAATCTGTTTATATATATATATATATATATATATATTCTGTTTGAGTAGTCATTATCTCTTGTACTATGATAAAATTTCCTTGTTAGAAAAATCTACATTTTTATATCCCAGTTGTTTAAAGGTGTATTTAGCAAAAGTGCCTTTCAAATAAGACCAAATCAGTTGCTGATTTCTTCAGATATTTCTTTAGTCATCTGTTACATGAATGTATAGTTTTAAAATGTAAATTGCTCCTCTGATATTTGCATTTAGTTGTTCCCTTTTGCTTACCTAAAGTTATTATTTTAATATACATCATGCAAATCACATAAAACTTCTTAAATCACAATTTAAAGCATTTAAAAATTGATAATTCATAAAAACAACTATATGTAATTTCTTTAATGAGCTTAACTAAAAAAGTAGGGTTTACATTTGAAAATGGATGGCGGATTATAGAGATTTGCAGATTATACATCGGCGGATTTCACAGAGTCGACTATATTATAAGATTTAACTAGTCGGATGTGCCAATCCTCTCAATGATGTGCCAATGGACTCTTTTCAATTTCAAATTTTCTAGAAACCGTTCCTAACATCAATCTCATCTTAAAAGTAGCTGAATTTCAAGTCGTTAGTTCCTACTCTAACTCAATCAACAACTGACGATTAAATTATCGTTATTGTTTTAAATCACACTGAAACCGACACTGAATCTGAGGAGGAAAACACTAAGATAACTTATGTCCAGGATATAAATATTTTAATTTTCTTGAGCAACAAAATTTTATCTCGGAACACGAAATAATGAGTGTTCATAGACTACAGAATAAAATATTGACAACAAACCAAAACTTAAATTCTGTCAATGTTTAAAAAAATGAATAATCAGTAAAATTTGTATATTGTATATAATTTGATTTTTCTTTATATTAACTTAGCTATTAAATATATTAAATCAGTTTTGCATTAAATTTTCTTTTTCTATTGCGATTTTTGTGTAATTGTTCCTCATTTATGGTAAGACTTTAAAAAATAAAATGCAAACTATAATTCACAAAAATCTATAATATACAAAATCCTTGGTCCCTAAGTGTGCAGATTTCGCAGAGTTGACTGTATATATAAAATGGCTGCTCGATAGATATGGCTGCTTCACCCCACTTGTAACGATGACATCTTGGTTATGGGACAAGCCAGCATTTCACAAACTTTATGTGTAGCTAAAAAAAAAAATTAAGGTGGTGTAGAGTGTTGAAAACTTTGCTAATATTATAAGATTTAACTAGTCTGATGTGCCAATCCCAAAACTTTCTTCCATCTTACACAGGAATCAGCAACCAATTTATATCAAGGTCTAACTGAATCTAAAGTTTGATGAAATTCCGTGCATTAGTTCTTGAGAGATAGGACTATTGCTAAAATCGTGTAAATCCTGCAAAATGTAGCATAGCAGCGCCACCTGTTGGGCGTTTTACACCAAAAACTAATCAGGGACTAATTGAATATAAAGTTTTATTAAATTTCGTGCTTTAGTTCTTGAGATAGAGCACTCGCACAATTTTTGTCACAGACAGACAGACATTTTCTAAAAACAGTCAAATCGTGTTCAGGACATTCTGAAACGTATAAATCCTTTCAAAAACCGTAAGTCAAAAATTTTCATGAATCCAATACTTTCTTCTTGTAAAAATAGAAGAAAGTAAAAACAATGGTAGCAAAATAAGGGTGACACTTTGGGTGACTGATTTTGGAACTATCGAGCTGATTTCAAAATTTATTTTAAACAGTTATATAATAGCTTCTGCTCAAGCATAGGCTACTTTTATGTCAGTTTCACTATCCCAAAGCAAGAATATTCTAAAGTTACAAGTTCTTTGATACTTTGTACTAATGTTGATTGTTCTTCGGTGTTAGAAATTTTAAATATGGCATGGTGGGTACTTTTAAAATCTAAATGCTTGCAAAAAACATTTTTTTTTAATTTTGGAATTTAAAAGTGTGAAATGAATTTCAAACATTTTAAAATTCTGTTTACTCTAGAACTATGCAACCAATTTCAAAACTTCTTGGAATGTAATAATGGTGGTACTTGTGCTTAAAAATAGGCAGTTTATTTTATTTCAGAACCATGACCCTAAAAAGAAGAAGAAAGTACAATTAAAATTTCTATTGAAACACTAGGGCTTGATGCAGAGATGTCGCTAGGCTTTCAAAATCCTGGGTTCTTGGGACACTTCCTTTAACTGTGTTCTTTCTTTTACAAAAGTGGATTCTCATTAAGCAAAAAAATAAAGCAAAATATTCCTCCTTTCAAGGGGAAAAGTATGCATCCTAAAGTATAGAATTTTGATTATTATTATTTTTTTTTTCTATACATCCTTTTCCAATTTTTTACTTAAATGATGCACATCACCAGAATGAGGGTTGAACTTTGATGTGACAGTTAGTTTTAAGACTGTATCTAGATGCTTGCTTAGAATAGTTTCTAAAAGTTTCAAAATTATAAAGGCAGAAAAATTTTCTAAAGTACTGTCATTTCAGGTAATGCCGCGGCTTATACATGTTTAAAAGTTAAATATTTCCTTTCACGGCTTATCTACCATTGTCATACCATATATGAAACATTCTGGATTTTATTCCAGAAGAAAAGTGGAACAAATTTGTTACACTCACACACCATAACAGCCAGGTTTACCATTAAGGGTGTATTTCGAACGATTCTCACCATGGCAATATTACGATAACTCCAGAAAAATATTCAAAATCAGAGTATATTGTGCAAATTGACCTTATAGAGGTACGCCAATGATATTTAAAAATTTCAATTTGTTAAGTTTGATTTTTTTATTGTTTCATGAAAATTACATGGACTTCAAATTTTCCATAAGTTTCCAAGAAAAAGATTTAAAAACCTAGCATGTTATGCAAATTGACCTTATGGAGGTGTTTTAAAATTTGAAATTAAGTTTGGTTTTTTTAGTGAAATTGTCTTGGCGAATTATTAAAATTGCTTGCGAGAATGTTTGATATGGCAAACCTAAAAGCACATGAATATTTATGACAGATTTAAATTACGTATTACGTTAATGATACTTTTAATATTATGATCCACCCAGGTCTGTAACACACTTCATCTATTGGTCATTACTCGAGAGAATAAAATCTCAGAAGTACATAATTATTTTGTCAGTCTCAAATGAACGAGAGATTCCTTCTCCGTCCTTTTTTGGCACGGCTATTCTACAATTTTTACCATTTTCATTATATCCATTTGTTACCAGACACTTTCAATTTTAGACATTTTGTCGAATTTTGCTATTCTACATTTTTCACAATTTTCATTATATTCATTTGGCACCAGACACTTTCAATTTTAGACATTTTGTCGAATTTTTAAGGTCATTCTTGTTGAATTCTTCGAGAACTTCAGGATTATAAAGAATATGTTTGACTCATATTTATCAATGACGATTTGATCAGGAGGACAATGAAGGGGCCAATAAAAAATCAAAGAAAAATAATAATATTTGGTATCACCTTGTAAAATAAAACACACAAAATGATGATATAGTGATTTTTTTTTTAAGTACAAAAAGTTCTTGCATGTTTGTTTCTATCATGCAGGGTTTTCAACCAAATTTAACGCCACTTTCAGAAATTTTGACAAAATGTAATAGAAATAATAAGTGCAATTGAAAAAAAATCCCTGATGGCTCGGCCTACAGGCACAGGTAGATTTCGAAGACGCAGACCATGGGGCACCTGTTTATTGGGAATTGCAGAAGAAAGACCTATTTGCCATGATGTGGCAGTTGGGACCACACACTTCGAAATATACTTCTGCCTGTTGGTGGAGCCAGCAGGGATGTTTTTGTTTTTAATTTTCTTTTACCGTAAAAGTTGGTCCTATAACAAACTTGTCAGTATAAAAGTAGATAATATTAAGAAGATTTATAATAAATTTAAGCGGATTGGATATCTTGGGAATTGACGAAGTTATGAATTTTTTTCTTCTCAAACCCCTATTTCCCCCCCCCCCTCCTTGGGGGCATTTTTAATGAAATCAAAAATTTGTCATACATAAATTTTTGGCCCTTTTCCTAGAAGTAATAATAACTTTAAACAGATTCGATATGTATAAAAATTAAGAAGTTATGGGTTTTTTTCTGTTTTCACGCCTGCTTGTGGGCAAAACCAGCAGGGAATGTTTTTTTTTTTTAATTTTTTATTTTTAATTTTTTTTTTTTTTTTGCTGTAAGAGTTGGTTCTATAAAAAACTTGTCAATATAAAAGTTGTAGATAATTTTAAGGAGATTTACAATAAATTTAAGCGGATTTGATATCGTGTGAATTGGTGAAGTTATTTTTCTTTTGAAACCCCAATTCCCCCCCCCCCCCCCCTCTTTGAGGGCATTTTTAACGAAATCAAAAATCTGTCATGCATAAATTTTTGACCCATTTCCTAGAAGCAATAATAACTTTAAACGGATTCGATATGTATAAAAATTAAGAAGTTATGGGTTTCTTTCTGTTTTCACGTCTGCTTGTAGGCAGAGCCAGCAGGAATTTTTTTGTTTTTAATTTTTTTTTGCCAGAAGAGTTGGTCCTATAAAAAACTTGTCAGTATAAAAGTTGTAGATAATTTTAAGGAGATTTACAATAAATTTAAGTGGATTTGATACCTTAGGAATGGACGAAGTTATGAATTTTTTTCTTCTAAAACCCCTTTTTTCCCCTCTCTTGGGGCCATTTTTAGTGATATCAAAAATCTGTCATACATAAATTTTCGGCCCTTTTCCTAGAAGTAATAATAACTTTAAACAGATTCGATACGTATCATAATTAAGAAATTATTGGTTTTTTTCTGTTTTCACAAAAAGCCCCCCCATTTCCCCCCCCCCCCTGGTTCGATTTTGCCCGTTAACGAACTTGACCGAGATTTTATGGCCCTTGATTTTATGTATCAATTTGGAAGAGATTTGTGCAGAATTATTGGAGTTATCGTATCCATAAAAAAGTTACATAGATAGATAGATAGATATAAAGTTTTGAACTGGGGATGTTTTTGGGTATGGGAGTCAGGATTGATGTAGATCTGCAAAAATTTTTCAAAAATTTTAACTTAGGGGAGAATGTAATAGGTAATTGTAATTTCTTACGAAATCTACCTATTACCTAATATTAAACATTTGATGAGATATGAGTAGTTGTATTCAGGTTTCATAAATATCATGATATTTAAAAAAAATAATAATAATATATATATATATATATATATATATATATATATATATATCCGATATTTTGATATATATTTGATATTTTCAAAATAGTCAATTTACTGCTGATAATAAATATTTTTAAGCATAATATAAATTAGAAACTAAAATATATGGTAACATATATACATGAAAACATGAAAATACATGAAAACTTAGATTAATTTTTTTTCCTCTTTTTCTTCTTTTATTTTTTACTCTGAACAAAAAAATTTAATTGAAGATCAACAAAACAGAAACAATTTGATTTATACACTTATATATATAAAAAAACCCTATAAAATTCAGTATCAACTGTCAAGAAATCAGAAATGTATAAAACAAAAAAATAAATACAATTTTTTTTTTTTTTTTGGAAAAATTAAAACATAAATTTAAGCAATAAAAGTTGAAATTTCAGTGCAAATTCACCTTGTTTAATAACTAAAATTCATTAAGATACAACTAAATGTAAATATATTGCTTGAAGGTGCGTAAAATCATACATAAAAACATTTAAAAGCACATTAAAGTCCTTTTAAAAATTCCAAAACGTTTTCAACCGAAACCTTGGTTATCATCAGTGGAAAAACTAAATTGTTGAGTTGAGTTGTTATCTCTTTGCGTTTTCTTGCTTGCTCGGAATAAACTATTTTACTTCAAGGGTTTGGAAATAAGGTGGGATGGGAAAGGTAATCAATGATGCATTAATTCATTTCAGACTGTGTGGATATCATATGATAATACATCGTTACAGACTATTTCTTTTTTAGACATTATTTCTAGAGACTCACTTATGATTGCTTCCAGGTGATTATTTGTGCGGAATATAATTTTGGATCTATTGAAATCAACTTTTATAGGTTCAGTTTGCGCTAATCTTGCTAATGCAGTGTGTGGTCTATTTAATCTCAGATCTGCTTCATGTTCTTTTATTCTGTCCCGAAATTTCCTCATTGTCATACCTATGTACATAAAATCTTTATCTTTCTTGAATAGTATAATATATACCCCTGATCTATTGATAGCCTGGAGTGGGTCAATTTTTCTGTTTAACAAAACCCCCAACTTTGGGGGAGGGACTGCGATTAATGTAATGCCAAACTTAAAGAGAGAATGTCTCATACTTTCAAAAAACCGTGGGATGCAGTTAACTTTACAAAACTTCAAACTTTTAATTGTACCTGTATTCCGTTTTTCTTCATCTTTCACTTTAAATTTATTTATGATTTTTTCAATGAAATGGGATGGAACTGAATTCTCGGCTGCTATTTTTCTAATTACATCTAATTCTTCATTAAGGAAAAGGCATGAACAAACTTCAAACGCCCTTTTTACATAAAAATTTAAAAGTGCTAACTTGTAACTAATGGGTGAATTGCAATTAAACGGGATGGTAGAGTTAGACCTGTTAATTTTCCTAAACACCGTGCAATCAAGATTCTGTTTATCTATATTTCTGATTAGTTGTACATCCAAAAAATTCACACTAGAAATAGAACAAAATTAAAAGCTTGCTTTTTTGGATTACAAATTTGCCTTAAACTATTATTCGGAAATAGTGGTAGCCTCTACTCATAAATTTAGTTTAATGTTATAGAAGGTGACTATTAAGTTAATTATAATGTTTGGAATCACTTGCGTTCAAATCGGAAAGATAGTTGCTGAGATACGGAAACAGGGCATAGTTAGAGAAAAAACATTGAAGGAGGGGCCCCGGAGGTAGGGGGCAGATTTTCAAGTGACCTTCAGCAAATGACTAATTAGGAGGATCACTATACATCTTTAAAAATTTGTTCGTTTGGTTAAGCTAGGAACTTAATTACAAATTTGCCTTAAACTATTATTCGGACATAGTGGTAGCCTCTACTCAAAAATTTAATTTAATGTTATAGAAGGTGACTATTAAGTTAATTATAATGTTTGGAATCACTTGCGTTCAAATTGGAAAGATAGTTGCTGAGATACGGAAACGGGGCATAGTTAGAGGAAAAAAAACGTTGAAGGAGGGCCCTGGAGGTGGAGGAGGTGTGGGGGGGATGTTCAAGTGACCTTCAGCAAATAACTAATTAGGCGGATCACTATACATCTTTAAAGATTGATTCATTTGGTTAAGGTAAGAACTTAATTTGAAATTTGGCTTAGGCTATTATTCGAAAATACTGGTAATTGCTTTTTAGAAATACACCTTGATTGAAATCTGATTTTTATGATAGTTTAGTAAAAATGGAACTAAATGGAGAAGTTCGGAACATTATTACTGAGGAACTGAGATTTAAAATAGCGGTATTCTGTATATAAAACAACAATTAAATGCTACGGGTGAAGCTAAAAATGTTAAAATTGTTAAATGTAATTAGACCCTTATCCCTCGCCATTCCCGCAAATATATAACAAATAATCTGTTAAATAAAGTTTTCTGTATTAATAGCCTCTATCATAATAATATATGTCCTGTTTTAAAAAAACCTTAAACCCAGATAATTATAATGAAGAAAAACGTGCCTGGAAATGTCTTAAACAGGTGGCGTTTGTGTAATTTGCATGAGTAGATGGCTGTATTAGCTTGGCTGTATGCAGGCAACTCCAATCCATGTTGGCACTATTTCGTTATAAATCCTTATCTATGCATTGTTACTCTGATTTAATGTCTTCTGAGAAGATATTCTACACAACCAACCAACCGAAGAAAAAAAGCATATTTTTAATGAGAGTTCTTTGTGCATTTTAATTAATATTTCAGAAAGTAATTAAAATATTAAAATTCTGACATTCAGGTACACCAGGAGAGAGCTTGGACTACCTAAATCTAAATTTCCAGCCTTCTAGGTGGGCTAGATTTTGCTAGTCATCGCCAATAGACACACGGACACACGCACAGAGCGAAACTTTATTTTATTAGTATAGATTCATTATTTTGAAGAAGATTTACTTCATATTTCATAAAATCCATTATTTGAATTGTTGCCAATTTGTAAAATAGCACACAAAATAATATTCCCTTTCAATTAAGAAATGTATTTACACGTGACTATTAAAAACAGAAATAAAACTTTAAAATAATAATTAAACGATCACGTGTTAAAAGCAGTAAATATAGAAAATTACGTATGTGATAAAGATATATCACAGTTTTATCTTTTTAATTACTTTATATTTCAGATCATTGTATTTATGTATTTTATAGCCTTTCCAGTTTAAATTTGGCGTTCTTTAAAAGCAATTTTATCGGCAATTCCGCACCACGCAAGTGGTTTTCATGGCATTACTTCATTCCTCCTTTATGAGTTCGCTTCAATCGGCGCTGAGCTGTGACGTCATCGTCATTCGGCGGCTCTTCCCCGTTCGTGTGTTGTGCGCATGCGTCACCGTCGCTCTTGTTCCCTGTGTTTTCGGGAGCTGTTTTGTTTTGGCGCTGCAGGCGAAAGGGGCGTGTCTTTCAAATACAAATTAGAATGGTTCTTTTAATTATTAAATGTTAATTAGTTTCTGATTTGTTATTTTAATTTTCACGTAATTCCTAATCAACAAATTAGTTTAAATTAATCTTGCTCTCACATTTGTGCACCCCTGTTATGGGTATTTATATCAATGTTGCGCATTTTTCCAACAGAATTTTAATAAAAATGATGCTGTAAATTTATGCAAAACGTCATCTGATCTGAGGCCAGGCCTATGCCGGCTCTCATGTCCGAGAAACTTCGCTGTGCAGATTCTTTGGAGATCAGATTCCCGTTTTCAAAGTTTTTAATTATTTTATAAAAATGCTGTTTTAAATTTAATATTTTAAAGGTTTAAATCAACTGGTAATTTAATTAATTCTGCATTAATTCTACATCCCTTAATGGATTCGGCCAGAAGGAATATTTTAGAGATTCTTCGAATTTCATGATGATTGAGCCAGAACTTTATAAAGCAATGATGTGCAGCTGCTTTTATTCTCATCCTTCCTCCTTCCTCAAGAATTACAATAAAGATTTTATGGACCCAACTCTTATGGAGTATTCATCATTTCTAGTCTGCATCTATTATTTCACAATCATAATAATAAAATGAATTAAACGGTCGTTTAATTCATTTTATTATTATGATTGTTTCTCTTCTTAAGAAATCGACCAAAAGAACAGATGCACAATCGTGCAGGGTTATTTGCTTATTTAAATCACAACTGCAATAATAATTTAAAAGTTCACTATAATGGCACTTAAATAATTTATCATCGTCACAATGTATTAAAAATATACTTGCACGCAGTGAAAGAAAATTTTTGGGGGGCAAAAGGCAAGATTGGCCGACTCAAAAATGTTTTAAATCCGACTAATGTAAAATAGTCAATCTGTCGCATTATTTCTTAATTAATAGTTTTTACAATTAATTTTAACTGATTAATTATAATTGATAGTTAAAAATGAAATATATGATTTTGTATTACTAAAATGTTTCTTTGATATAACTCAGTAATTATTTAAAAGATTTACCAAGAACTTTACTGGAAAAAAAAAAAGAATTTGTATTGATAAGAAAAAATCCTACAGTTATATTTGTGAAAAACACATTTGTTTAGAATGATAGAATGAAGTGATAGTTTAGTAAATAGAACGTAGTGATTTTCAAAATAAAAGCTAAATAAAAATGTGATCTCTTAGTTCTAAAAATTATGATAATGTATTGAATGGCAAGTACTTTCAATATTTTATTAGCATGCGATAGAAAATAATTTGAACTTTATATTTCAATTAGAGATAATATCGTATGGAATTAACAACATACACTTTCAGTAATTCTAATTGTAAAACTAAAAAATGCACACTATAGGGGTACTGAAAATATTTGGAGAAGCCTCAAAGTTTAATTGCGCCTGGGGCCTCTTGAGTGCTTAATCCACCACTGATTGTGTTTTATAGGAATGTCAAGGGACCGACAGAAACATTTGAATTATCCACGATTTCGAATTATACACGTTCGAATTGTTCAAGTTTGACTGTACTATTTATACATGAATTACACATCACACTGAATAAAGCAAACCATTCATACCTTTCTTATCACCATTCCCCGTCGAGTGGTTTTCACTGTCCAGCCATGTTGATAACTTCTTCGAACTTTTTGCAGCCTCCAAGTTTCTTCTTTTTAGAGTCTGTCTTTTTTTATTTCCACTTGGCTGGTGCCGTTTCATAATATAAACTATTACCTCAACACAGGCAAAGTAAAATTAACCCCTTGGAAACGAGTGACACATATACGTGACGCATAAGATGCTCAGAATCCTCGATTATTCCCACCTGTTAATTTTTATTGTAAGCTTCGCCTTATTTAATGACAGCATTTCTGCGATTCAATTAGGCGAAAATTTCTGTTTTGAAAAACTGGGGGTAAAGGATTAAAAATTCCGTAAAAGACGCTCGTCACGAAGGGGTTAAGTAATAAACTATCGTACTATCACTACTATGTGACTCTCAACTTCTCTGACAGTCCGATATTGATGAGCAGTTAGTAAACGAATGACTCATCATGAATAGCACTAGCTCACTGCACGTCCTAGCCTGCACTTGACTCATCACTCGGTAGGCACCTGGCGCGACATGACACATTCGACTTGACATTCTGCTGTCTGCTCTAGAGATGCTTTTGCATGCGAAGCGTATGGAGTATTTGAACGGACACGCAAAAACATTTACTCTAGCACTTTGATGGATTTTTTTTAAATTAACTTTTAGCTATGTGCTGGGTATTTTATAGGAAGATAGATTAGATATTAAAATACAATATTTTTTTAACCATCAGTTTGTGGCCCCGGGGCAGTGTCCCGGCGGTAGTTATGGGCCGGAAACGCTGAACTATTTATATTGTTTTAAGTGCAAACGTGTTAATGTTCCGCAATCGATTCAAGTTTTTTTTTTCCATAAAACTACTTTTAATAATTTATTTTTTCCTGAAATCCTCTACTTTCTGAATTCTTTATTAAAAAAATAATTTCTCTTACGTATGATTTAGTTTTTTAAAAAAGTAATCGCTAACATGTACCGTAATTTCCAGCGTATAATCTGCGGATCAAACAATTATGTTTAGACCCAGAAATTTTATTTTAATTGAAGTAAAATATTTACAGCGATCTAGTATGTTCCATTATATAAAAAAAATTTTTTGGGTATAAACATAATTGTTTGATCCGCGGATTATACGCCGGAAATTACGGTAATCAGGGTATACAATAAATATTAAGTAATTAATAAAGGCTCCAATTCTAAATTTTTAATAACAAGTGAAAAATCAGTGAAAATTATGTAATTATGTTATATTGGCACAAACATACAAATTTAGTTTTAGTTTTATCAAAAAAAAAAAAAAAAAAGTAAGAAGTTTTTTAGGTATTAAATGTTAATTGCACGGATATTTTTTTCATTTATTCATTTTCTTTTTTTTAAATAGTTTTAAAAATTCTTCGTTTTTATTTTCCAAACGTTCCTAAAACAGTTCCAAAGGGCGTAAACATCATATCGTTGCTAGAACCTACTATGTATCAAGTATAAAATTTCTTGAATTTTCTTAAGCGACTTTCGCATTCGGTCGACCTAGTTTATATATTGATAGTTTTTATCTATGTAAGTTGCAAGTGTTACTGTAGGACAAATTTCTGATATTTTCAAATCAATAGATCAGATTCATTTTTTTCCCCTATTGGCCTATGTATCGACGGCCGACTTAGCTTTTCCATGTGTGGGTAAGGTATGGTATATGTCCAACATTTCCGGCTCTGCAGACAAGATTTATACATGATAATTTTTTTTCAGTGGGTTGGCCGACTAGAAAATGTGACAGAACACGTGACTTTCATACCGGCTGACCAGATAGATCTATTGAAACCATTACCTTTTTTTACTCATAACCTATCTATTGACAGACCGACTAGCTTTTGCCATATGATTGTAAGGGTGTAGTGAAATGCATTCTGATGACTTAAAGTCCTGCCAACCAGAATTTTTCCGAATTTTTTTTTTTTTTAATCGGATTACTGACATACTACAGAGACACTAATTAAATCTACTGATAAGCCGACTGAATCCTTTTACCAAACATTGGGGGGGCATCTGCCCCCCCCCCTGCTCGCTACGCCCCTGCTTGCACGTGAATATTAAAAGGAGAAATACGAGTAAGTAGGGAAATTTACATCACATTTAAAATGGTCAAATAACAATATTTTCAAACGATTTCAATTACAAATTATATTTACAGAGAGATCAATTGAGAGATCAATTTATTTCGACAAATCTTTTACCTATTATTGCAAATTTTAAAACAGCGTAAATAATAATATTTCCTTTCCAATGTCAAAATTCTTCTATTTGTTTATTTGGCATTACAGTTTAGCGATAGTTTATTTTTTTAATGAAAATTGATCGAAAGGGTAATGAGAAGTATCAAAAGACAAATAAACTTTGAATTAAAAATTCCTTGATGAAATAACTAATACGTGTAACGCATCTGATGTCAACTGAATGTGACGCGACGCCACGATTATACACATTTGGCATTAAATCATATATTTTGGCGACAGTTACAGTTGTAATCTGTTTCAACAGCAGTTGATTCGACCTTAAAATCCCTCAGTCAAAGGAAAATTAATGGAAACCCGGTTACAGCAGATCGCCACTGGTCGTTTAATTATAATACAATCTTCCGTAATCGTTTTAGAAATGATCAAATCAGAGTGTTTTTAAATCATGCAGTTTCAGAACGGGGGTTGGCGAGCATAGCTCGTAGGGGGCAGAGCTCCCTAGTTTTGTTAATATAAAACAATATAAAAATATCGAAAATATCAAAAATCTTGTTATTTTGAAAATAAATATTGGATATATATCATTGATATATATCAACGAACCCTCGTTGTATCAAATATTTTTTATTACGCAAACGATAAAAAAGATCCTTTTTCATAATTTAAGGGTGATCATCACTTATATTTTCCCCTATACTGCTAATGCTATATTTTTAAAATCAGAATTGCGCATTTACTATTGAACTGATTTATTAAAAAAAAATTTCGGTGATAGATATGACTTATTTCTTTGAAACGACCTAAATTTCATAAGTGAGATGTAATTATGGTTTTTTTAATTTAAATTTTAAAATTTGAATTTGTTTCCAATAGTTTTCACCAGATGGCTCTACCAGTGCTGTAGATTTTCCGCATAGCTTACAAAACAACTGTTTATGCTAGTTTTTATATATTTTCTACCCTTGCCTTTGAAAGAGAAGAGGACGGGGGGGGGGGGGGGGGTAGGGGGAACTAGGGTAAACATTATTTGTGGTCATTTGATTTTCTTTCTGTAAAAGGAAATTTGTCTTTGCTTTATAGGAAACATTTATTGAATCTGTGAAAGCGAAACTTCCTGATCATTTTTCCTAATGCAAAGCAGATATTTAGCAGCTTTCACTAGTACCATTTATTGTGCACTGTTTTATCTAAAAATATGCCCAGTGTTGTGCTATGCATGCAACATGTACTAATACTAACGATTAGTTCGGATAAAATGCAAAATGTTTTATCCTATATATTGCAAGGATTGTATTCAATTGAATTGCAATTGATTGGTTTTTTTTTTCAATTTTCAGAGTAAACTGTAAAATACTTAATTTGAAATGAAATTAAGTAATGAAATTGGAACTCCAATGCTAAATTTTTTATAGATATTTCAATTGTGTAAAATATATAAACTTTATCTTAGAGTCTTATTTTAGCTAGCTTTCAATACAAAAAAGTATAAAGCTACCTATTGCAGCCGTTCGGAGGAAAGCAGTTCCAGAAAATTTCGATATATTTTCACCGATCATGACCCCCAGACCCCAAAACCACCCTCCGTTCAAATGTTGATTTATATATATATATATATCTGACCTATGTCATACGATAACGCTCGTATTTATAAATCAATTTTGATGAAACTAATTTTGTGTATTAAGTTCACCAATGTCTCGACTGAGTTCGTTGGCCAGCTTTGTCTGCCATTTTGTTTCAAGATGGCGGCCACTTAAAAATTTAAAACTAAAATAAATATACAAAAAAGTTAAAAATTCAAATTTATTTTTCAATTAAGTGTTAGGCCTTGATACGAGGATTCCAGAGCATTTTTTGTTTACCTCTATCTTAAAAAATGGCTGAGATAGAGCCAATAAATTCTAGGGTGGCTGACATTTTGAAACAAGACAGCACATTACAAAAATTTTCATTGTTGTAATAATTTTCCCAATCATACACATAAAACTATATATTCATATCTGTTAGCGAAAATTCTCGCCAAACTTGCCGACATTTGGCGACCAAAATAAGTCTTCATAAATGAAGCCAATTTCGCTATTGCTCAATAATTTGGCGAATTTCTTATTCAAATTCAGTATTAACAAATCTTTTGCAAATGTTTTCTTTGCATTTTAACTTGCTGTTTTCGTGTAATATTAGCTAAAATTTTAAAACGAAAATATAGGAAAGCTACCTTTTCCTCCCCGTACAGGCCGGAAGGACTTTATTTATAAACAGTTGCACTCTTGAATACTTCAACTTTTGTTTTTCATTTCCGAAAGAAACTGTCATTTATTTCGAATGAAATTGTGAAGTATAACCTACATTATAAATCATTTGTATAGATTATTCTATTGCGTGAAATGTGTAAAATGTATTATGATGTCTTATTTATTTATAAGCAGCTGCTCTCTTGAATCCTCCAATACTTTTTTCATTCTCGAAAGAATCTTTCATTTATTTTGAATGAAACTGTAAAGTGTAATCTATGTTGTAAATTCCTTGTAGATTTTTCAAATGTGTAAACTGTAATCACGTCTTATTTATTAGCAGATCCGCCCGGCGTTGCCCGGTCACGTCAAAAAATACTACGAAATGCGAAATCACTTAAAAAATCGCTGCACGAAACCCTTCCTCTGGTAACCCTTTGTCTTTTGGTAATTAAATAGAGAGATATGGACCTGAAGTGGAAATAAATTTAATACCACCTCCTCAAATGTCCAAATCATTTGATTCAAAACGTGTCAGTTTTTGGTAAAATTTTTTTTAAAGTTACCTACGGATTTTCACAAAATTTCTATTTTCTGAATCAGAAACATAAACTGTGAGTTTCGATTCAAATAATCCAATACTTTTCTTAATACTCGAGGATAAGTGAAAATGAAATTTTTTCGTTGTCTGGGATTATCAAATAGATAACTTTCTTTTGCGGTTTCAATAAAAATAGCCATTTTTGGCGTACACGCAAGAAATTTTTTTAGTTCCACTGCCAGGGGATGCATTTTGTTCTAAACAAATTATCCGACACTTGTCCCCACTGCTTACGATACCATGTATAGAAGACCTGCTAGGCACGCGCTGCAAAATCTTTTAGTTCCAGTTTCTACCACCAGGTTGAGCATTCTGTTCCAAATAAACCTATATACGAACGAAACTCCGGCACTCGTTCCTACTTCTTACGGCACCGTGTAGAAGGCGTGCCATGCACGCGCAAGAAATCTGTTAGTTCCACTCTCCACCGCCAGGCAGTACCAAATATATGTCATAAATAATTAGCTATATCTTAATTGCTCCATGTTAAGTTGAATGAACCGATTCCCGTTGCAATCGAACCCATAGAACTCGAGGAAATAAAATCACCCCCCCCCCCCTGGATATTAATATTAAAAATTATAGTAATCAAAGTCCAAAAATGATACCAAAGTTCATTTAGTACCTGGGAGGCCTCGGAAGAATGTCAGAAAAGATTTCATTTGAATCAGACCAAGACTAAATGCAAAATATTTTACTTACATTTTCCACTGCCAGGGGGTGCACTCTGATCTAAAAAAAACCTCTTTCCGAAAGAAACTCCGGCACGTGTCCCTGCTGCTTATGACAAAGTATAGAAGGCGTTCTGTGCACCCACAGAAAATCTTCTAGTTCCGATTTCCACCGCCAGGGGGTGACAAATCTATGTCTTAATTAGTTATCTATATCTTAATTAGTTCATGTTGAGTTGAATGAATCAATTGTCATTGAAATCGGGCTCTTTGTTTGAATAGGACAAATTTTAAATGCATAATTGTTTAATTCCACTTCTCACCGCTAGGGGTTGCACTCAGTTCTAAATTAAACTCTTTCTGATCAAAACTCTGGCACGTGTCCCTGCTGCCTACGTCACCGTATAGCAGACGTGCTGCGCACGTGCTGCAAAATCTTTCAGTTTCATTTTCTACCGCCAGGTGGTGCCAAATCTGTATCTTAATTAGTTCGTGTTAAGTTGAATAAACTAATTCGCATTGAAATTGGGCCTATTGAACCCGAGAAAATACCCCTGCCTGTTCATTAATTTTCAGAAATAGTGGTAACCAAGGGCTGAAAAAATTATACCGAATTTATCTAGTACCTGGGGACCTGAGAAAAGGTTTCGTTTGAATCGAACTAATAATTAATTAGTTATCATTTTGGAGTCAGGGGGGGGGGAAGAAGGTAGTTTCGATCAGAGCATTAACGCGATATTTAAACTACAACCAAACATTCACTTCCCCCTCCCCACAGAATTAAACCAACAACGTTAAAAAATTAGGAATTATCATTAACTTTTGAAACAGAAACAAAATTACATTTTTTTTATACATACAAAAATAGTAAGTTATTGTTGTTAATTTCTGAAATCAAATACATAAATGACGTATACATGAAAAAACTCTAAAAATCGCATCAAGCAAATCCCAAAAATTCACAACTCACGGTGTCGGATTCCACTTCTCCGTCCACACGACTTCGAAATATAATCCGGTCTTTTCATATGCTGCTACGCCACCACCGATATGAATACGTGATATCGGACACAATACGCGATGTATATTCAAGAAAAACCTAACTCTTTCTATTACACTTAAACAAATACTTTATTAACAATATTTACACTTAAACTTGGGGGTAAAGTATCCGGTTTAATATTAAATCAAAATAATTACAGAAACACTTTACGTGTACCATTAGACTACGTTCATTCACTCAGAACCGAGATTTCTATTAATCTCACACACGCTATATCTCTTCCTTTCGAGAGATCTCGTTCCACCCACGTGCCCAGAGCTGCTCTCTGAACAACCAACCTAAATTCGGATAAATTCGGTCCAGTCCTGCGTTCCAACTAACTTCCTCTCTGGTCATTCTCCAGAGCACCTTTCTGTCTACGGGGCTACTGGTCTGTTTCCAAGGGTCTGTCTTCATAAATAATGGGTGCAATCTCTTTCTTATCTATTAAAGACCACATCACAAAGGACATACTTCTTCTATTGTATTCAACTTGCTACCCTTCGGATTAAGATTTCAGTACTGAAAAGCCTCACAGTATACAAAAGATACACACACAATAAGATAATAATAAGATAATCACAATAGTTCCCTAACAATAGTTTTTAAGCCTATAGGTGCCAGGGACCTGACACCCCCCACCTTAGCAGAAAATATGCCTTTTAGGGGCTAATTTTCCTCAAAACTATGTAATGTCAAAGAAGAGTTCAACAGTTCCTTGGTAGGTTTCTTCATTACTATAATTACATAAATATTTCAAGATGTCTGAAAATTTACATACTGACATCTCTAATGA
This sequence comes from Maratus michaelseni, assembly GCA_963931845.1. Classification (NCBI taxonomy): domain Eukaryota; kingdom Metazoa; phylum Arthropoda; class Arachnida; order Araneae; family Salticidae; genus Maratus; species Maratus michaelseni. Next base: position 433,756,101 of record OZ007591.1, on the reverse strand, counting down.
ACCATATACTAATGTGATAACTACAGAAAAAAAAATTACACAATATGCTAATACACTGTTATAAACACAAGATGCAAATACAATTATAAATACACAAAAAAAATAAAGTTACACTAGTATTATGTCATTACAATGTCAGTCCTTAGGCTGATATTACTTTAGGCGGTACAACTTTTTCCTTCCAGTCCTTCCTCGTTAACTTAATTGGTACCTCCCTTTCCGCAATGCACCCGCTTGAATGGCTTACTTCTGCCTCTGATGTCCTAATTAAATTTTCCTCTAGCCAATCAGGTACTTGCCTGTCCAAGTCCTCTTTGTACGTAATAAAGACGTTGTACCATTTCTGCTTTATCTTACCCCTCTCCGGTTTACGATAAATCCGATTTTTCTCCATTTCTACCAATTGGATAGGACCCATAAATAATTCCTTATTTTTCCTTAAAATTGATTTTATGTCACTAACTTGAATATTGGTTAACCCTTTTATTTCGAATCCCTTTATGTCTTTAACTCCCGGTTGTTCTCTATCTAACAAAAGAGTTTTCCCACGGTTTTCACACACCCCGTCACTATCAAAAACAATATCGACTACTTTATTTTTAGCCACAAATTCCCTCATTTCATTTTGATACACCCGTTTCTTACTTCCGTCCACTAACTCAATTATATACGCAGGTTGACCTGTTTCCTCTTTCTCTCTATCACTTTCATTCATTTCCCTCGTTAGACGACATTCTACACATGATTCGCAAAACGTTTTAGCCATATTTTCCCAATAAAATGAATGCTTGATTCTTTCTAACATTTTCTTAACCGCGTGATGTTCTCCATATAAGGAGGTATGCGCTAGTTTTAGAATTTCCTCCCTTCTAATTTTAGGTAATACTAATTGAGCTACAGTTTCATCTACCAATTTCTCTTTATGATATAATAACCCATTAACAAGATAGTAAGACCCTTTATCATTTTTAGCTAATTCCCAAGCTTTCTCTAAATCTTTACAATTCATTTGGGATTCCTGAAATACATTTAAACTACTTTCCGTAACTTGATTAATCTTACTTTTCTCTATCTCGTCTTTTTCCTCCTCATGACTTTGCAAATTTACTGATCTCGTTTCTACAACATAACGGCAGGGCCGGCCCAACGGTGTTTTGGCGCCCGTGCGAGTATCCGTCGGCGCCCCCCCCCTCCCCCAACCCCGAAAAAAAGGAAATACTCTTGGATTATTCTTAACTTTTTATATATTCGTTACTTTTAAACATACTATTGCTAATTACTTATGATATTATTTAAAGAATACATAAAGGCATTAAAATTCAATCCCTTTTTGTATTATAAAATGTCCTTTAAATAATAAAATGTCTCAAAAGGAAAATTTTAATTTTACAACAAATAACAGTTTTACTATGTAATATTACGATCTCAGATTGAAATACGATATAATAATCTGGGGACGCGGACAAAAACGAGGCAAAGAGACTGATCCCCAACAGACAAGCAATTGCCCCCCCCCCTCCTTTGAGGGGTAAGGGCAGAAAATTAAAAAAAAAAATCATCCGATCTGATGTTTATATTCTTAGAAAGCATATTACCAAAATTTTATCTTCAAAAGCCATCATAGATTCTGGATAACTTAAAAAAAAGAAAATTTACGACAAAAAGTTTTTATTTCAATTTTCTCGCAATTTCATTTTTGTTACATAACATCTTCCTCAAAGCTCTTCCATTTATACAGCATTTCAAAGATCTGATAAGGAGAAATTTACTCACAAAAAATACACCTTGGAACTTGAAGCATAGGCAGAACCACAAAAAAAAAAGTTTCCCGTATTTTAAACTACAGAATTTATTTGTGCACTGATAATTATGCATGGAAACTGAAATTACCCCACACGCTTAAAGCCACAGGGAAGTTGCAAAAAATTCGTCCTTCCTCAAAGGATGCCCCTGCCAAGATGTTCTTATTATCTACTCCTGGACAATTAATGGACCAACAACTGACAACTATATCCTGGTTTGCGCGAAAGAGATTAATTATCACTTCTTAGAAATACTTATATTGGTCATTTCCCTACTCGAAGTGTCCCCTCTCTCACCGGCTCTGACCATAGCACATAATATTTTACAGCTTTGTTGAAAGACTACTAAACTGGAATTCTTAGAACTGATCAGTGGCGCAGCCAGAATTCGGTTCTAGGGAGGGTTTTGAGTTCATAATAAAGATGGTCGCCGGTTATATGAATCATCGGTTAATGGAATCAGTCTTTTAAATGAATGAAATCATAATGCTTTTCTCCGCAATTAAGTTGGTTATGATTCATTTAAACAGCGTTTACAATATTAGAGTCACAAATTATAAAATGCACCAATGAAATAACACAAAACTAGGTTAGATTTATAAAGTGTTTAAAAATGATGAGGGGAAAACTTAAAGATGGAAGAACACACTACAGCAAATAATTTTTACATAGAAAATAACAGAGTTGGAATCCATTTATTCAATCAAAAATACACAAGGTTTCATTACAAGAGAATCACGAATTCTTATTCCTAACTTTAATAATAATGAAGCAATTTTAACAAAATTTTCAATCGACTTACTTACCTTGCTTTTTGCCAAATGTAACAAGTCATTTAGAACTTTTAGGGTTATAGTCTTGAAATTTTATATGGATGTTACTTAAAAGACGTAAATGCTCCCCAGAATTTACTTTTTCAATTCGAAATTTAAAAGAATGCAAGAGTAAGAAGCATTCTAAAATTGCGATTTATGTGACACAATTGGTATGAAAACTTGGAATTTGGTATGATGATTACTTTTATGTAGTAAATGCTTCCTTATAACATTTTTTTTTTGTTGAATTTTGTTACATTTTCCCGAATGATTGTTGAATTTTGTGATCTTTTTCTCACAACCAATAAATAAATTTCACGATGTTTTATTGTGATTAAACTATGAATTTTGTTATTTTTTTACATATAAACACAATTGCCGACTCAGCAAGCTTCTGGATTTGTCCATGTTAGTGAAACTTTTTTTTTTTTCATGCAACTGCTGGTCAAATTTTTAATCAATTTTTACAGCCGAATGCAACTATTAAAACATCTGTAGTATTATATTCAAAAAGGTAAATTTCAGCTTTATAAATCAAAATAAAAAATCGACCATTACTTTTTGGTTTAAGAAATTTAAAGTAGCAAAATATACATACGACATATCCAAAGAATTCAATCATGAACACAGAAATACATATGTGTTTCTATGTTCATGAGCTCAATATAACAAAATAAATAAAGATAAAATGAAAAAATACCTAATATTTATAGTAATCCAAACTTTGAAACATGCTGCTTACGATGACTCCCGACTAAAGATCTCTAGAGACAGGAAATGCCCTCACCTCATTGGCTGAAACAAATCTGTCTGTAGAGAGTAAAAGCCTCTAGCTGATTGGCGGAATGCTCGCGCATGCGTATAAAAGTCAAATTCGCATGAAAAACGAAATACCAGGTTAGCTTTAAATAGATGGATGGTAAATTTAAAGGTGTGAAACAGCTGAAAGCATTCTAAATTACGATTTATTTAGAACCTCACGTCATATCGGGCCTTTCGAAGACGATCTTTTTTCTATGCTAAAAGTAACTAAACGTCTGTATTTCGACACAATCCATTAAAAGCATCTTGGAAGATCAAAATTACAGCGCCTACAAAAATTTGGAAACGCTCTGATGAATAAAAGTATTTAAAAAAATCTGAGCATTTTTCGATGACAATGCAAAAAGAAAGTTGGGTATTTTGGCGTGGGTTTGCTCGGCGTCGGCTCATGTTTTCAATATTAAATGTGACTTAGTCTTTTTTGACGTGACTCTGTGACTCTGTTCTCTTCGACTTTAGTCAAAGAATTAAGACTTTTTTCACGGAATTTTAAAGAGGGGTTGGATACAGTTATATTTGCAATCGAATAAAATTTCAGAGAGTTCGGACAGTAACTTTTTTGTGTTGTTATTTTAAAGGACACGTCGCAAAAAAAAAAAAAAAAAAAAAAGAAAGAAAGACGCGAGAAGAAAGCATTTTTTTTACAGCTAGATATCAATATTTTTCCACGGTCTGTAAAACCATTATATTTATAACCATGGCTTTGCAAATTTGATAAAATCTGGTAGCCAGTAAAACAATTCTAGTTACCAGTAAAAAAAATATAACCTGCTCCCCTCCGAAGTCACTAATTTTCAAAAGCACAAAAGTTTTTAAATATGTTATGCGTTTTCCAAATTGTTTACTTAGATGTAATTTACATGGACAGTCAAAAGAATTCCGTTACATTACGTCTATGGAGAAAAATCGTCAAATCTATCTAGAAAAATCTATGGAGAAAACCGTTTAAGATTTTTCAGCTTATTAAACGGTATGATGTGTAAAATTATTTTGGAAGCGTTGGAAAGTGTTACATAATCTATGCTTGACGCATTATTTTTCATTCTTGTTTGTTATGAAAAGTGGTCGATGGGATAATAGAGAAGTACCGTTTTTTCTTTCTTTTCTTTTCTTTTTTTTCCCCCCTTTTGCATTTTGGGAAAAGCTTTTGATTTTTAAAAAGATATGTCAATACGATTTTATCACCAAAAAATGTAAATAACGGTTAATTTTTTTTTCATTTTTATGAAAATATTCACGCGGCAATAATTATGTAACATTAGTCTGTAATTTTAGATTTAAAATTTTCTCCAACAGCATTGTCTAATTTTCTTGATTGTGGGAGATTTAAAACATGGCATTTAACCACTGCACAATATAAAAAATACATTTAAATATAGTATCAACACTATTTGGCTATGTATTTTAATAATGAATTCTTAGTTCTTTTAAATGCTAAAAGGTGTCTAGTAAAAAGGTAACTATACTATCCATCCATAATAAGAGAAACCATAGAGATACTAACACGCAAATATACAATAGGTAACGATGCAGCATCTTTTAATTTACCGAAACTGTGGCTCGAGTGACTCCATGGTCATAGATATGAAAATAAACAACCCAGTAAAAATAAAAGATAACGTGTGTAATTTTAAAAAAAAAGTACATGAAAATAATAACTTCGAAGCCTGTGCCATTATGGAATATTCTCATTTGTTTTTGAAAATGACTCGAAATGAGTCGAAACATGTAAAACAACCTAATAAAAGTTATTTTGATTTTTATTATGTTGTTAATTTGCACCTTTTAGCAGTTAAAAGAACTATATTATTACAAGGTGTTATAATTTATTATATTATAATGAATTCTTATTTTGCATTATTTATTTCTTCCTTTTAATTTATTGTATATCTTAAAATTTGCATACGTTTTTTAGATTTCTGTTGAAAATGCAAAATGAAAGATTAGACTTAAATAGATGTCCAATTGTACGGACTCGTTAAATTTCAATCAACATTGATGTCTTTGAGTGCTTACTCTAAATGATGTAAGTATTCTCTCTGAACTGGAGACTATTTGCTATGGATTTAGTTGATTCTTTTCCATTCATTATGTTAATCTAACTGCAAACTCTGTGTTTTATAATAATAATATTTATTTATTTATTTCCATTTTCATGTTCCATAGTTCATGTGTGACAATTTTCTTTTTACTCAAGATGAAATTTGCAAATTGTATATGCCTATATTTCATTTGTATTAATTTTTGTGGAATTTTTATCATTTCCTTCCAGAAAATAATTTCTCTTTATGGGAAATTGTCTTCCGTTTTCTTTTTACTCTTGTTTTTATAAGATAATCTGTCTTAATATTGCAATATTTGATGTTATTATTATTTTTTTTAACATAATTTTAATTACAAATACCAAATGAAATGTAAAATCTGGAAAGAAATTCAGAATTATGCAACTTTCTAGATTTTGGCTTATAAGTTGTAATTAAACTAAACAAATTAAGGAACGTTATAAACTTAATGCTTAATTTATTGAATCCACTTTAAATAAAAAGAGAAAAGTGCCCAGTTAAATTGATGGCATTGAGCTCACAGGCTATTCACACTAATTGCATATTATACTCTTATTTCAAAGAATAATGCCCTCGAAAAATAAAGAAATCGACAAGAAATTAAGGGGGAATATCCCCCCGTTCCCCCTTTATACTTAACCAATGAACCTCCAAAACTAATCAGCCTTATCACAATGAACCTATATACAAAATTTGAAACAAATCCGTTAATTCTGCATGAAGTACCCATTTATTCCAATATACACATTTATTGAAGTATTAAGGGGGGATTAGCCCCTCATTCCCCTTCTTTATACCTAACCCATGAACCCCCAAAATAATAAGGGAAGTGCGTTATCAGAATGAACCTATATACAAAATTTGAATCAAATCGAATAATTCTGCATGAAAAACCCATTTATCTAAATTAAGGGGGTATTATCTTCCTTTCCCTCTTTATACTTAACCAACGAACCCCAAAAACTAATCAGGGAAGCGTCTGATCAGAATGAACCTACAAACAAAATTTGAAGCAAAACGGATATTTCTATCAAGAGTTATCGCGTTACGTACGTACATACATACAGAATGGGCGGGCACATTAGCTCTCAGGCTTTGATAACCTGTGAGCTAAAAATAAACTCTTTTTTTTTTTTTTTTTTACCAAGATAGTTGAAAAATATTTATGAATTCAGTTTATCTGAGCTTTAAATCTCATAGAGTCTGATTGGTTTATATAATTGATATGTGTTATTGAGGTTTCTTATCGCATGCTTGGTATTGAAAATGAAGTGTGTAGTATTCATAGTTTGTTTACAGGGGAACTCAAAAGAGTGTTGTTTACATTTTAGCCTATAGGAAAAAATCTTTTGCAGTGTATTTTAATGACGTTACACTTTTTCAAATATATTGAAGTTCGCAGGGTTCCCAGCGTCATGGAAAGTCAGGGAAAATTTGGAAAATCATGGAATTTCAAAGTAGTCAGGGAAAGTCATGGAAATTTTAAAATATATAGAAAAAGTCAGGGAATTTACAAATATTTTCTAAAAAGTCATGGAAAAGTTTTGGAGTAAAAATGAAAAATGATGTGAAATTCATCATATAGTCTCGGGGTAAAAACATAATTTTTAAGAGCAATCGTAGAAAAAAAAATTGCTAATTTTTGACAAAGGATTGCAAAAATAAGTAACAAACTTCGTTCGTTGTATGCCCACTTGGTCAGAGAATCTTTTTCGATTTGGTCAGGGAAAGTCAGGGAATTTGCCAGTCATGCTTTGCTGGGAACCCTGAGTTGATATATATCACTTGGGTACAGAACAACATGCTTACTGTTTAATATGGTTTGGTGTGCATAACATTTAAAGTTCATATACAGAGACACTCTAAACTGTTCAGTTATTACTGTCTATGAGCAATATTTGATGGAAGTGTGAGTTCAGTTGTATTGTGCATTTTTAAATAAAACTGTTTTTTACATATTACTTGGTGTATAAGTTATATAGATCATATACAAGGCTGTACAAAATAATTCGAAAACATATTTTTCGTTGGAACATCGTTCGAACATCCATTTTTTTCGTTTCGAACATCCATTTTTTGTTGGAAATTGCTGCAAGGGAATTTTCGACTCTGTTAAGCGTTTCCTAACTGAACAAAATTTTAACATAATACGTTCTATATATACAAATATTTAGATCCTATACAGCCATTCACAAGAAGAATTTGAATTCTTTTCCGATGGTAATTGCCTAAATTCCGTTTTCAGATGTTTTATGAATTTTCTAAATTGTTTTCTCTGATATCACATTTTACCTTATAAAACGGGGAAGTTTCGTTACAGTATTCTGCAAGTATTTTATAATCTATGATTGATGCATGATTTTTCGCTCTTGTTATTTATCAAGCATTGATTGCTCTCCTATTTTATTGATATTTTCTTAACTTTATACAAAAACAACACCTCTTCCTTTAGTCACAAAGTTACTTTATTTGCTGTATTGATATTTATCTTTATTTGCTGTATTGATATTTATCTTTATTTGCTGTATTGATATTTATCTTTATTTGCTGTATTGAATGCTTGCACAGTATTGTCGAATGAAGTTCTTCCTGTTCACTCTCCATGTCCGAGGAAATTCCTGATTTAAGAACTATATTATTAAAAGTTCTGACACTTCTTAGTTTTAGCAATTCTAAGGATGAATTGCCAAGTAACAGAGATATATCGCCAAGTTAGGTTATAAAATCTTGTCAAATGGTTTCCAGTCCCAAAAAAACAGCATGTGTGTATGCTATCATCTTATTGCTCTCCCGTTGATATTCCAGAACATTTTTCGGTACTTCTCTATTATCCCGTTGACCACTTTTCATAACAAAAAACTATCGCCAAACTGAAGATGAAACGCCAAAAATGCAGTCCCACTGACTGGATCTCAGAAGCATTCTACGTGTTTGTTATATCATCCAGTGTTTGTAATTCAATGTTTGCCTGTATTTTTCATTCTGTTTTACTGATTTATTTGTTATTTCATTCATTAAAATAACAATTGTGTCCTTAAATTCTTATATTTTATTGATTTATTTATTTTGATATTCCAATGGCAACGTTCTCCCGTTTATTGGGCGTTACAGTTTGACGATAGTTTTTTGTTATGAAAAACGGGATAATAGAGAAATACCCATTTTTCATATGCATATATGTATTTTTTAATTGAATGATGTATTGTTTTTTCTTTAATCACCCGCATTTACTTTTATAACTTTAGAAACAATCTTTGATGTACCGAGTACTCAGATGGATGCAATCTGATTTCTTCAAAAGCGAAGGATTTTACATGACAAACAACTATATATGAAAATGGCCATAATTTGAAACTACATTACTAATGATGAAGCTATATGAAGATGCAACGTAAAAAGTTATAAAAAAAAATGGGGGGTGTCTCAGTGTTGGAAATTTGTTTAGTGGTTCGAGAATACCCTTCATATCTGCTTTAAGATTTATGAACTGTTGGGCTGTTTGTAAAAAGGTATAAGAAACAAATATATGTTATATGTGTTTTAAAAAATTAAATTTTTTTTATTCTTGTGAAAGCATTGTAAAAAATTGTTATGAAATATTAAGTATGAATTTGTTATGAAACATTATAATATAATCTTATTAACATAAAATATCAAATTTTTTAATGCTATGATATTTATTTTTATGATGTGAATAAATGAAATTTTGTCCTTCCTCCAACATATTGTTTTTTAAATTTGTGTGTTTAAAAAATTCAATGTTTTGCTCTTTGACTTTAAAGACAATTAAACAGTCATACATTTTTTTTTTTTTTTCCAATGCATAACTTTCAAACAGATTCTTCAGTTTTTAAAAACTTTTTAAAAATCTTTTTTTTTTTGTAAAATCATCATGATATTTTTATGTTATGTAGGCGTAGGTGATTAAATCCTCAAATATAGGGTTCCCCTCGTCATCATCTGTGTTGTGTTGCATTTATTTCATTTAAGGTTGCTCTCAAATGGCCTGCTTAACAAACGCCAAACTTTCTAACTCATTTTCTGACTGAATTTTAAAACACAAAGGCAAATTGGCAAGCCTGACTATCAAAACGATTTGGAATCAAAATAATTTTTCATTTTTTGATAAATAAATTACTTATTTAGTTATAAGTGATTTTTGTCATGTGACGACCCATTTCCCCCCATTGTTGGCACTGTAGAATCGGAAATTTGGCTCAAAACACCTTGACAGTATTTACTGAAAGATCTTCTGTTTTTATCAAAATATGGAAAACTCATTTCGATCACAAAGTTTCTGAATAAGATCATCTGTCAATTTCATACGTTTCCAAACAAAAATGAATTCATAAATTTGCGTCAGAAAGTACTTCCTTTGGATTTGGGAGCTGCCTTAAAATACACACATTTAAAATGCACACACTTAACTCATTTTATTTAAAATACAAAAAATAAATAATACCATAAACTATTTCAACATCAAAGCATTCTTTTAATTAACACACATAAAAAATAAAAGCTGCTATTGGTGAGATTTGTATCTGGCGAACTTGTATGGTTTATTTGTCTGTTTTTCAGTATTCATTTCCTAAGTTTTATAAAAATTGGCCAATCACCATGAAATTTTTTAAGATACACAGTATTATAGTCATTAGTGTTCCCGCTAGGCTTCTTTTGAAGGGCGCAGCGCCTTGCCCTTTTTAAAATCGGCAAAATGCACCCTGCACTTTTTAAAATCGGCAAAATGCGCCGTTCCCTTTTTAAAATCGGCAAAATGCGCCCTTCCTTTTTTAAAACTAGTCAAAAATGGCCAAAAAAAAATCGCGAAAAAATGGCAAACTTCGTCAAAAACATTGCTAAAAGCGGCAAATTTCGTCAAAAGATCTCGAAAAACGGCAAATTTCGTCAAAATATCACGAAAAAACGGGAAATTTTGTCAAAAACATTGCGAAAAATGGCAAATTTTGTCAAAATATCGCGAAAAAACGGCAAATTTCGTCAAAAACATTGCGAAAAGAGGCAAATTTCATCAAAAGATCGCAATAAAACGGTAAATTTTGCAACAGATCTCGAAAAAACTGCAAATTTCGTCAAAAGATCACGATAAAACGCAAATTTCGTCAAAAACATTGCGAAAAGCGGCAAATTTTGTCAAAAGATCACGACAAAATCGGCAAATTTTGTCAACAAATCGCGGGAAAAATGTGACTTTCGTCAGAGAATTGCGAAAAAACTGCAAATTTTGTCAAAAACATTGCGAAAAACGGCAAATTTCATCAAAAACATTGCGAAAAAACGTCAAATTTCGTCAAAAAAATAGCGAAAAAACCCGCAAATTTTATCAACAGATCTCGAAAAAAACTGCAAATTTCGTCAAAAGATTGCGATAAAACGCAAATTTCGTCAAAAGATTGCGATAAAACGCAAATTTCGTCAAAGGGACGCACCCCCCCCCCCCCCCCCCCCTCTTAACACCCTGGAGGAAAAAAAAAACTCATCTTTTGCTCTCCCAGCTCACCAAGCTTAAAAGTCTTTTTACTTTTTCTGCTCTGTCACTTTATTATAGCAAATAATCGATCGAGTAATTTTCCACACCCTGTACCAAAATCGATGCCAAGCATTCTTTCCAAGCACACAAAATTTAAAGTTAAAACTCTTTTATTTAAATTTTTTTGTCCTATTTTTAAATCTTTAGTAAGGTAACTAAATCAGTCATCTTAAGTTCAAAATTTCTGCTTCCCCCTTAAAATTCATAGTTTAGAGGCGGCTAATAATTTTATATCTACATATGTTAACCTAATTACTTACTAGAACCTTAAAATTTCAATTTAATAAAAATGTATTTCTATAATTTATGTTACTAAATCTGTGCAAACATTGATGAGTATATGATGAACAATAATGAATTTCTTATATTGGTTCCGAAAATGTATACTTTTTTTATGAAACAATGCCCTTTTTCGCTGAAACTAGTGCCCTTTTTGTGACTAGCACCCTGCCCTTTTTTTTTCTAGAGTGAACACTAATAGTCATCAAAGTATATGATGACTATAATCACAGTATTATAGCAAGGCCGTAGCCAGAAAAATATTTCGGAGGGTGATTTGGGATCATGAATTTTATTGTTGTTGTATTTTTTATTTATTTAATTTTTTTATTATTAATTGAATAGAGGCGAGTGTTAAAAGTCTTATTAAACTTTATTGTGAATTCAAATACAGTAATACCTCGATTTCTGTTGACTTCGGTTATCGTCGGTTTCGGTTTTCGTCCTTTGCTTCGGATTTCATTTATTTATTTATTATTTATTTTATTTTATTTATTTTTTTAATTGATTGCGAGTGTTGCATCATGGGACCAAAGAAAGTTTCTTGCAAGTAACTTGTTGCCGAAACGTCAGTTGAGGCTTACTGTGGAGACCCGAAAAGTTTTTGGTTTCTGTCTGTCTGTGTCCATCTGTCTGTCTGTCTGTTCCGCGATAACTGCCGCAAAAATTATCCGATTAGTTTGATTTTTGGTAGGTATGTTGGTGAGGTACCCGGAATTAGCTGTATAGTTTTTAGTTATGTTTGGTTCATTCGTTCGGAAAATATCAAACATTTCTTTTTAGGTCATAATGCTTTCCTATCGGAATTCAGATGATTTTGAAAATTTTCATCCATTGAAATAAAATGGCGCATTTGATTAATGTATTTAATGTGTAAGTTATGAAGGCTAAAATTTATCAAGTCAGGTCTTAAATTATTCAAATTAATTTGAAATTTTGTTAATACATTCGTCAGATTTTTTAAATTAGGTGTATAATGTTTGCTGCAATTTTATACATCTGTTCTAATAATATAATACATTTTATTCTATCATTTTTTGCAAATTTTAAAATGTATTTATTTTTATTTTCCTCTTTAATTTAATCGTAACCTAGCAACTACATTTTAAAGAATATCAAAATAATAAAATTCAAATATTGAAATAAATGAGAATTTATTTTGAAACAAGTTACCTTTTAACTACTATAGAATGATAACCGAAACATTTTTACATGAGATATTAATTTTCTGGAAGAGATATGGATTTTTTGTGGTTCAAAATTAGTATTACTTTAAAATAGGATATAATATCTCGAACAACGAGATGGTTAATCTAAAGAAATTAGCTTAGTGAAACGCATCCATACAGCCTGAAATAGTACTATTACTGGAAACTGAGATCATACAAAGTTATCACAAAAAATACTTTATAGTGCCAAACCACAGTTGCTATTTAGTGAATTGGCAGTGGGCACGATTATGAATGATTACCCAATAAGTTTAAAAGTTTCTAAATAAGCCTATTTTGGGGAGATTTTAGTATGCTATTGCCGTAGAGTTAGATCAGGATGTACTTAGGTAAAAGAAATATTATAGAATGACCATCAAAACTGTTTTCCGAAACAAAAGTTGCAATAGCACTAGATTTCTGAAATAGATTCTGAAAAAGATTCAGTTTACATTTCCATAAGTTGCTTTTGTACACGAGATATTATTCAACCTATTTATCAGATGCGAGTGTTTTGTGGTTGGCAGATAAGTAATTATTGCTATTTAGGCATTAGGATAACATGAAATTATTTTCGAAAATTTTGTTTATTCTAATAAAACCACTGTGTAGAACGAAATCCAAGATATACTAGAATCATTCACACAATCAATAGGAAATCACGAATATAAATTTGTTAAATTAGGGGGGGGGGGGGCTCTGCCCCCCTGAAGAAATGTATTTTTTTCATCTAAAACATAGAATAAGAAGTTCATAAGAATGTCAGAATATTATTGCATAAACCGTGTTTAATTTCTGAAACCTTCAAATTATTTTAAAAGCATATAAATATGCATGTAATAATTAAAAAAAATTAATTTGCGGATTGTAAGATGTTAAATATTATGAAAAGTGAGATAAAAAAAAACATTGACTTTCAGAGCTGACGTTGAGGCTCCTGATTTACTAATTTTTTATTGTTTTTAGTATTAAATGCTATACTTATTCTCTATAAAATGTGTTTTTTATATGTATTTTGGAGTGTTTAGAACGAATTAATTGGATTTACATAGATTCATATGGATATAATAGCCTCGGTTTCCGTCAGTTTTGGATTTCACCGATTGTTTTTGGACGGATTATTGACGAAAACCGAGGTATCGCTGTGACTCAATTTAATGTAATTACAAAGGAAAATTTAAGCCTTTTTGAACTCAAATAAAATTATAATCTCATTTAAATGCTTTTTGGTGACGCAGTGACATCAGTATCAACAAAATTACCAAATTAATGTTTGACATTTCTTACACGTTTTAAAATGTTTTGTTTTGAAAAATATCTTCCCGGTAGCATACATCGGAACAGCTAACTTTGTGGATATTTTAACTTTCATTGCATTCTTCACGAATTTAGGCTCAACAATTCTGACAATCTATGTCAGGCTGTTATAGTCATTTTATTTTGACAGCATTAACCTTCTATTTTTAAAGAATTCTATCCCAGAAAATTTGAGGGAACTTTTTTTAGAATTAGCATTTATTTTTTCATCATACTAACGGAATGAAACAATAAAGATATGCTACCATAGAATTTTGATTTTTGAATCTTGATTGTAGTTGATTTTCGAATCTTGACCGTCTTGACTGAAAGTTAATGTTAATGACATATTTATAGTCTTTTTGACAAAAATTTCGGAGGGGGATCAAACCCTGGTGATCCCCCCGTTGGCTACGGCCTTGTATTATAGTCATCATTATAGTAAAATATAGTCATCAGATGTTGTTTTTTTTTTTTGAGAGGGACATAATAAATGAATTGAATTTGTTATACTTACTAAAAAAGCTTGAATGGCTATGAAATTCAAATATGTTTCTTATAGACTGCAATAATTTTTTTTTTTTTTTGGTAAATATTGTAAAATTCTAAAAATAATCCCCCACCCAAATATAAGCCCCCTCTCCTCTCCAATTTTCAACCAATTTCACTTTTTGAAAAAATTCCTTTTGTAAACTCCTCTTACCAAAAATCTTTGGTTGGAATGTGTTTTCACCCACTCTTTGACGACGAAATTTCTGACAGTGTCGATAAGTGTGCGAAAGTTTCTTTGTTTTTATGCTCTCTAGTATTCTTGTTTTGTTATGTCATGTATGCTTATTAAAGTTTAAAATTAAAATATATCTTAATCCAATTTTATTTACATGACATACCTTGCGTTTCTACCATCGTACAGTAAAGTACATGGAAGTGTGAATTCATGCTGGCTTTCCAGTTAACACTGTAGCTCTGTGATTGCCAAATCCCTGTTCATGGCAGTTTCTTGGAAGCTTTGACGTCCTAATGGCATTTTGCATACGATGTTTGCTTTCAGGATACGTGATATGTAAATTCACAGAACATACTTGTTTAAATGATAGAATGAGTTGACTTTGTTCTGAAAAAGGACTTCCAATCAGAAAGTTTCTGAATAAGAACACCTGCCATTTTCATGCGTTTCCAAACAAAAATGAATTAAAGAATATGCCATAAAGCAGCTAGTTTGGATTTGAGAAGAGCTGTTCTACTAATAGACATTAATGATAAGATTTAGTATGGAGGAAAATTCTATTTATAAGCAAGCCACTATTTCATGTTGTTTTCGGAATTTTATGGTATTTACTACTTGAAATAGAATGAAATTGAACTACAAGATACTTGTTATATAGTAGGATGTTCAGATACAGTACTGAATCCAAAGTATGATAGTTGTTGAAAGTGCGCTTTCAGTTAGGATAAATTTTTGCCTACTATGTGGTATGTATAAATGCGATATACACAAAAGAATTTGTTAGCATTACTGTGTATCAGCGTAAATTGCTTAAAGGGGTTTTTTAATCATTTTGAACGGGAAATATATTTAGTATACTGTTTGTTGGAATATAAATCATATACACAAAGGGCCGCCTATGTAGGATCATTTCTGGAAGTGTGATTTCAGTAGTTTTTGCTTGAATTACAGTTTAGCGTGTATAAAAATCGGTACTTTTCGGTTAGCCGGGCACCAGTGATATATATAGTACATGTAATAAAACTACCGATTTTCATATTTATATATGCGATAGTTTTTTGGATATTAGTCCAGAAAGACCTCGAGGCACAAAATCTTCATTGACAGCGGTTGTGGTTACTTTTTTTAAATATCGAGATACACATTTAAAGTACTTAATTTATCAGTTTAAAAAAAAAAAAAAAAAAAAAAAAAAAAACTTTTTAGTAGATTTATGAAAGAATTCACATGAATCCTTTTTTAAGTTTCAGATCCTTAAATTCAAACTTACTACAATCCATAAAGTTTGATGATTTTTTTCTAAACCAATAATTTTATGGTGTAGATTCAATTCGATTGTATACAACAACCGTATCTTACAGGTAAATATTTTATTTGTTTAGATGCAGTGGTGAAATTTTTTATGGTTTATATCTCAAAGAGTTATTAATAGTCATTTCCCTTTTCAAACAAAATTTCATGACTGAGGTTTTTCATAAACATCAGGATTCAACATCAGGTTAAGATTTTGTAATCGAGTTACAATTTACGAGTTTGTAATCGAGGCTAATAAAAAAAATATCAATTTTATCTCAATATATTGTTGCTATTTTCTTATAAAAATTCTTTTTGGCATTGTTGATGGAATAAATATTAAGCATGAAAAATCTATTTGAATTAGGAAAAAAAAAATATATATAAAGAGCAAATGGGAATTTCTGTTCTGCTAAATGGAATTTGATGAAGGTTTTAGTACATAACATATCGTTCTTAGCATATTGCTCAATTGTTGCTTAGTCATGGGAGCATGTTTAAAAAAGAAAAAAATTCTCCTGGGCGGATCTTGCATTGTAAGTCAGGTAATTTGCCAGGGATGGTTTTCAAATCCTGCTACTGTAAATGACCAACCGAAAGAATTGGTTTTATCACTCATTATCGGTTAAAATAGTGTAAAAGACTTTTAAAAATAATTATCCCCATTCAGTGAACCATCACAATTGAATGACAGTGGAGTAATTTGAGAAATGAAGAGTTTTGTGAAACTTGTTGCATTAAGTGGCCGTTTTGCCCTCTGCCGACTCCCCAACTGAACAGAAATTAATATACATTCAGTGAAAATAGGGTTATCTAGATTTTTCAAATTTTTGACTTGCTCCATTGTTATTCTAAGCCCCCCCAATTGCGACCATAAAAAAAATTAAAACAGAGATAACACATGTTTGTTTTAATGTAAATTTAATGTGAATAATGTACAAGTGAAGATACATTTTACAATACAGGTGGTTGACAGAAGTCATTTTTCTTTTTTTTTTTTCTTCTTTCATATATAAAATGACAATTGACCTTTTTGTTTTTTTTTACAATACTAAAAAAGATTTTCTTTTGTGTTATACAACACAGCCTGTAAAGGAAGGACTACTGCACACTGCACAGTCCTTTATTTATAAAATAAGGCTGTCCTTAAATCTCTTGGATGACTCGAAGTGAAATCTTTTAAACAGAAATTATTAAACATACAAACTATTAAAATTACAAACAAACAAAGTGACAGAAAATCCAAACATTAAAAACAGACTATTTCCTCGCCTTTGACCATTGTTTGCCCCCCTTTCATCACATTCATTTTAATGTTAGGAATTTTATTATTTTTTTTCAAACTTCGCACTAAAGATAGAGTTCTAGAAACTCCGATCTTGCATTTAAAATGAGCCTGTTTATGCCTGATGTCCTATAAATAAGACAGCATTGTTCTGTTCCCTTGACGAGTTTTACAGATTATTTTGTGAACCTGTGTGCATTCGTAGCGACTCCTCCATTCTGCTGGGAATCTGTAGCGTCTAGATTTTTTCTGTCTGTTAACATGTTCTACAAAGTGCTTCAGTTTACTTACTATGCACGCCGGTATGTACTATTGCTATGACAGTACAAGGGAGATTTTCTTCTGCTGTAGGATGCACCTGGTGGATAAAGATTATTTCTTTCAAACCGCATCACGTTAGCTTCTGTTTTAGGGTGTGTATTTAAAAACTGCCTTTTATTTTAATGATCAAAAGAGACCCTGAGAAAACATATCATGCGAGTTCAACCTTTTAGAAACAACGCTGCTTGTCCGCCTGTATTTGAGAATTGAAAGGAACAGCTACTCTACAAAGAAAATGGGGAGGCAGCAGAAAAAGTGCGTTGTTAAAGGAGAACTTAGGGGTAACTGGTAACAACCGGGTGTTCTTTTATTTTTATTTGTTTATTTTATATGCCGAGACAAGGACAATGTAATTTCTAATTTTAAAATTCTGATTCAGGGGTAATTATAATATTGCTCTTACAAATAGTGGACCGTTCATTTTCTATCAAAAATTTTCTTGAAAATACAAAATGGGGAATAAATACTGGTATTGTGGCGAAAGTGAATCAAATGTTACACAGACACATTCTATTTTTGTATAACTTGAAATACATTTCCTTTCCAGGTATTCAAAGTTCTTTGAAAATAAGAATATCGCAAAGCAGTTTTTAACGATTTTGTATAAATGGACTTCCATTATAATTTTTCAGATTGCATTTCAAATACTTTATTAATCGATAATTAGAATTTGTTTTTTTTAATTATGCGTAAAATATTTTTGAAGTATGTCATCCAATTTTAAAGAAGTTTACATGCTGATTTGAAAATGGGAACTTATAAGGAAAACTATCTCATGTGGGAGCAAAAAAAAAATTTTTTTTTAAAGATCTTGATTGGGAAGTGTTGTTACGAGCTGCAGACAACACATTAAATGCATTTTTTCCCCTTCCTCTTCCACATTCTAACCTGCCAGTGGTTATATAAAGTAATGTCATGATGTGCAAAAGCAAATACAGTAGACTCCTTCAAATCCGCCACCCACAAATACCTAAAATCGCACATTGTTTCCGATGCAAACAATGAAACTTACGAAAGATGTAGCTGCAAAATTAAAGTTTTTTCATTTTTATATCATTCTGCACTCATTTCAATAACATTTAAACCTCGTTTTTCCATGAAGGAAGTATAAATGTATCTTTAAAAAAAATTCAAGATAGTGCGGATATCATCACCAAATAATTTATGCATTCATCCAGTTTTCTTTGGTTATTCAGCATGGCTAAACATGAAAAGATGTGAATGATGAGTGTCCATTTATAAGGAGAGTTTCAAAGAATAATTCAGTTAAAAATTATCTTATCATAATTATGCATATTTAATTATTTACTTAATTACCTTTACTTTTAATATTTTAAATGTTCTTATTTTACGTAATTATTTTATTTCATTTATTTTATTACATTATAATTTATTACACTGTTTAAAAAAAGAAATGCCAACAAAACAGTGACTAGAAAATCTGCACAGCCTCTGGTCCTAAAGCTATGTTTATTTAAGGAAGTCTACTGTATATTCCAAAATTTCTCTATTTTAACACCTGAACAGGGAATTTAAAAGGAGTCCAAGCACTCTAAAAGATGTGTTGTGTATGTTCTCTTAAAAAAATCATGGACTCAAAGTACTCTCCCTGGTAAAAAAAATGTTAAAAACCAATTTTACATGAAAATCCTTCACAATCGAAGGTGGATAGCTGCCAATAAATACTGGAATAAATAAGAAGAGGCAGAAATAGAATTGGATCTATGAAAACAAAACAAAAGAAAAAACAGTATTTTGTCTGTTAGACCTGATTGATCGACAAATGTTTCAATTGCCCTCATTGGAACTGCAAAATAATGTCAATATACAGTAGAATCTTGTTACAATGCAAAATTTGTGTCTTCAAATCAAAGCGCTTTGTCTAAAAAAAAAACTATTTAACCTATATTTTAAAAAAAATTGTTTTGCTGAAGAAAAAATATGCTTTCAATTTTGCAAATATGCGGATGGAAGGAGAGTTACTCTAGGTTGCTAGTGCTTCAATTATTAGAACCCTGGTACTTTTTTTCTTTTAAATTAAGACACGCATAGGGAATATTTCTTTATGAAAAATATAATAGTACTAAACTTTTCAAACTTAATTATAAAATGATTTTTAAGGTATTTTTCCATTGGCCACCAAATATTCCTTATGGTTACAACAGAGCTCACTAAATTGGCCATTTTATAGTTATACTGCTGCCATCTGTCAATACTACATACAAATTATGCCTATCTGAGATTCATTTAATATTTTTTATCTGCCAAACGAAACTTCCTTTCGGAATTCAACAGATATTGAAGATTAAATACTGGATTGCAAGATCTAAAAAAGGAAAGGAACTTGTTCTAATTTAGATTTTAAGGGGTTTTTTCCCCCCCCTCCAAATTATCCTAAAAAGAATTATTGAAAATTTGCAAATGCCATACACAGTAAAGGGCGACAATGAATAAAAGGAATCAACTAAGGTTTTAAGCCGATTGCAGACACAGTTAGCTGTCAAGAACAATTAACCAACACGTACATTTAGATGGAACTTGTCAAGCTCTCCACTGATGTAAATATATGCTTTGGTTTATTAGAATGGAATTATTGATTTATACTTAAACCCTAAAATCTCGATAATTCCTTAATATGAATTTTTATCAAATCAAATTTAATTAATTCAAGTTACGAAGAAATTTGTGAACTGTAATTTGCGAACAATTTTGCATGGAATTTGCAAAAGAATTTATCACAATTTGCGAACAAATTTATGAACACAACTTGCGAACGAATTTGTTGTCTTTGCAATTTGTGAACTTTATAATTTGCGAACGAATTTGTAAACTTTGCAATTTCAGAATAATATTGCTCGCAAATAGTGAATGAATTTTTGAACTTATGTAAGAATTTGTGTGGTTAATCCACCAGGCTCAAATAGTAAAGAAAAAATAAATCGACTCTTAATAAGAGGATGGCTTAAATGAACAAATAACATTTATTAAATATGCTTTAACATCATAAAACCATCTACAAACTGCAAAGACAAAACTAATAAGCTAAAAACATCTTATGATGCACGAGTCACATAAGTGAAAAAAGGAGAGCAGATAAGCTTTGCAGTGCAAAACAAAAGCCAGTTCAAAACATGCACAGTCAGGAAAAGGTACATGGCAATGACGTCATGCATACATACTGAGATACTTAGGAGCAAGTAAACATGTGCTTGTGTGTGTGTCACAAAATTAAATTTCCACATTAAGTTTTTCACAACAGAACTTCGCAGCTTGCGAAAGAATTTATGAAATTAAAAATTTGTGAACTTCGTAAGTTGCGAACAAATATGTGTACTTCGCAAGTTACAAAGAAACGGTGACCTTCGCAATTTGCAAAATTGTAATTTTGCTCGCAATTTGTGAAATTTATGAACTTTGTAGTTTGCAAATGATTTTGCAAATTGCTAATGATTCTGTTCACAATTTGCGAAAAAAAAATTATGGATGTCATAAATTGCGAGCGATTTTGTGGTCTTAGCACATGTTTTCCACAACTTAGCACTTGTTTTCCATAATATGGAGTAACATGAGTTTTAACCCTACATCTAAAGTTAAAAAACTGAAAACTAGGCTAGTGTGAAGAAATGACATAACAGTTTAAAAACTTAACTTTCCTTTTATTGAAAGAAAACTTTTCAAATTCATTCAATCATTGGGTTATTCCCCATATCAAAAAGACATCGTACAAACATTGAATGGAACATGCAGAGGCAATATGACTACATCCTTGTTATCCCCCCCCCCCCCCCCATCTACGCTGAAATCTTTGAAGTAGCAACTATATGTACACTTGAAGGATGATCAAGAACTAAGATATTTGCATATAAACTGCGAAACGGACAGTTAGATGTCTGGACGAATCATGGTGCAGAATACGTCATGAAAAAGCACGGCGTGTTAGGAAATACGATATATCTCTGTTGTAAAAACAAGCTTCCAGTTAATAGTTTTTAGTCTTACTGCCTCATTACACTTTTAAACACATGCGTTCATTAACTTTCATTCATATTTTTATCTTTATTTACATTCATTATATCACATTATAAATTTCATAAACAGTGCTTTTTAGCAGTATATATTTATCATGTAAAACGTAATTTCATTAATTAATATATGTTTAACTTACCCATACTTTGTTAATTCTTCACTTATTACTTTTATTTTATTCATTAGAAACAGTAAATTTCACTTTACAATAGTTGTTAACTTAAATTTACTTTACAAACATTTAAACGACACGTTGCTTCTTTCACCAGTCAACACACACACGGCGACATTCGATTACGCCTGGAATCGAATATTTGATTCGCGGGTTCTACGATAGATGGCGGCAGAGAAGTTATTCTCTGATTTGTTACTTTGTTAATTATTCATGCCGTAGGCCTCGCGTCACTTCCGTGACGGTTCTAGAATATCGTTGTCATTGGTTATCAAGCTGTTGGCCAGGTATTTATACGCGTATTTTGCTATCATCGGGGATTCGGTTTATTGTTTTTGATCTTCACGGAAGCAGTCGGGCTTTAGTTAAGCCCAGATCGTAGTGATGGAATGTGAATGTTGTCTTAATGGTTTACGTGTCGCCATTGACGTTGCAGCTCTTTACTCATAGTGAATAAGTATAAGTTATTTAAGTTAAGTTTTGTGGTTTATGTTAATATACACTGTCTCTATTATAATATGATTCAATGAAAAATATGAAACAATGAAAATCATTTCATTGTTTATTCTGCTAAATTATCAAGAACTGAACTATGTTAATATCATCTTCTGTTGAACTTTACTTCAAATAAAGACTGACTGGATTAAAAATCTTTTGCTTGTTTTATGAAGAAACATCGTTACACATCTTTATATTTCTATTGCTTAAGTTATCAAATATTCAACTACACTTCCACCTTACAGTATGAGATAATCAATTCCAGCTAAGCTACATTTAGCGTTATCTGCTTGTGTTAAATTAAGTGTTATGAGAAATCGGCTTTAATCAAATGCCATTTCTCAACAATCTCCTAAGGGGTTAAGTAATTAACAGAGTAGCTTTAAGCAGCGAGAAGCGTATATGCTGATTTAAATCCCAATTAAATGAATCTTAAATATCTAATGAAATAGCTTAAACTAGCTATGATGGTGGATTAAATGAAAAACAACTAGTTAAAAACAAATAACATTTATTAAAAACAACAAGTAAAAAATAAATTAAGAAAAATATTAACATTATTGAAAAACACTTATCTGAATTAATTCACTATGATGACATAATATCCATTATCATGACACAATATAGTTGATTGACTGAAAAACTTAATATCAAACTATCACTTCTTAAATTGATATAACCGGAACTCAGTGTCGTCTTGAACAGTTCAATTTCATTCTGAACCCCACGATCTAATAAAACTTATATTGATGCTAAAAGGGAATGCAGATAAACTGTAGATAACCTTCATCACGACATCTCTTCTTAAACATCTTTAGAAAAACTAATTCAAATGATTTAAGATGAAAAATACAACGGCTACAAGTTTATGTTGATTAAACTGCATAATATCAGGTTGGTTCAACAGCTCCATTCACTAATCTAAAACTGCTCAAGACGTTAAGAACAGTCTAAAATTATCAGTCATATTATTCATCTAACACTATTCTAGTTCACAGGAAAAATTATCCAAGAACTTGAGAAATTGACGAACTTCATCTCCAAAAGGCAACTGTAAAACTATCGACCGACTTTCGTAACTTTTAAATACGAGCTATCGTTATCAATGAATGGAGTCAAACACCTTAAAATAACACTAAACCATTTCTGCTAATAGTTTAAATGAAAAACAACAATTATAATTCCTCTGGAAAACTAAAAGAACAAATGCATCGTATGCAGAGTCAGCGAAGTATATATATTAGTCTCTGACACATGCTGATTAACTAAACAAACAAACAACGCCCTCTTCTAGCATCTAGAATGTTCCTAAAAGAGTGGAGTAGAGATGTATGACTGCAACGATCCGCTACCGCCATCTAGTATCGACAATCAGAACTACTCTAGAAGAAGAGGGTGAAAGGAGGATATGAAGTGACATTTTTCAATAAGCAGGAATGAGATGTAAACAAACCGTAGGCTGGGAAAAGGTACAAAAAGCTATTGCTGAAATCTTAATAGATATTTAAGAAAACCAGATTAAAAATATAAACTGTAAGTAAACTTTAATGGATATTAAATAAATCAGATTTAAGACATTTAAATAACTATTGTAAATTAAGATGAATGAATATTATAAAATAAAGAGCATATGGTAGGATATATGTGTTGTGTCGCAAACAACACATTTTTATTCTACAAAATTCTTTAATTTTAATTTTAAAATCATATTTTGCTAACTCTGAAATTGAGGTTTTGTTTTTATTCAAGATCGCTTTTCGATCTCGTTTGTTTACAAATCGCGACTTCGGTCCAGTTTGTTTACATTTTCGCGGAGGTTAGGGTTAGCGGTCACAGTTTATTTTGCAGTAAAACTTAAATTCATTATGCTTTTAAATTGTTTTATTTAATCTTTGGCACAAAATTTTTAATGGTTTTTCACACTATCCATCAGGTTTAATTCAAAATAATATTTCTGTGTACGCGATGTTGTAATCGGTTGGTTGGTTGGACGTTAGATATTTGGTGCTGCGCAGGTTGAAATAGCGCGCTTTCATTCTGTGGAATATCAAATGTTTCACTAGTAATTAACTAATTATGATTTTAATATTGTTTATACAGTTATTTTTATAAAAGATAGATATGCATACTTGTGTAATTATATAGAAGTTAATTTTGAGCTACTGGAGTGTTTTGTTTCGAATTTGAGCTACAGGAGTTATTATTTTATTTTAGGTATTTTTATTACATTATTTAACCTTAATTAACATTAAAATTCCTTTTTATAATTTTGCTTTTCTATCCTGACATTTCCCTTTTCTTCAATTTTACACTATTAAGTTATTGTGGCAACGATCGTGACAATGATACAGCATTTTCCGGCAAAAATGATTGGAAGGTCACGTGGTGATGCTGCTTAGAGGATGTCTGACGTCATGCTCCGCGGAGGGTTACGAGTTTTCAACGGATAAATTTTAAAAAAGAAAAAAATTAAATTAAAAGTCAACTAAAATCGTCATCAATCATCATTATAAAGAAACAGTAAACGTCTTGATGTGCAAATTTATGCACATTATAACCTTTAAAAATATGATTTAATTTTATCCTATACTTTTTAGTTCTGCACTATATTTTTAGTGCAGCAGTATACGATTGTGAAGGTGGTAGAGGTGGCTTCCGCGGGAGCTTTGAAGGCAATTGGATCTTGAGCCAGCAACCAGGAAGGTGGTTTTCTTTTTAGCACAGGAGAATGCTTGATATGTGAAATGAGATGGGCCCATCGAATCGATAAGTTTTTCCTTCTTTCTTTTGATATTAGCTGCTCAGCATGATGCAGCTAATTCAATCTTTCTTTATTTTTAATTAATCGTGTTTCTTTTATTTTATACTTTTTATTGGCCAATTATTTTTTTTGTGACACCATGTGTTACTTAACTTTAATCCTCCGTAGCTCAATTCTCATATCTCAATATTTTTGTAATTAAAGGGTGTTTTTTTTTTATAATGAGTAAAAATAAAGTTCTATATTGTTAAAATTAAATAAATAAGAAAAAAAAAAATGAATATCATTTACAAATGTCTTGTCAAATTATATAAGGAGAATATTCATCTTCTTGCATGAGAAATTGTAATCATGAGTAAAATTTTATAATGTTACAGTTAATATTTAATATAATACAATTCTAATGTTAATCTACCAGAAAAACGAATGTTTATTAATTTTTTAAGTTATAGCATGTAAGAATCGTCATATGTTTTGTTAATAAATCCCTTTTAATTATATATCCTTTTTGTCATTCCTGCAGTGCCTCTCTCTCAGTTATTATTATTTTTATTATTTCTTTCCTTAGGGATTTAAGATCATCTTCATGAGGGCTAGCTATTATCATTCTTTATTCAAAATTTTCAATGGTTGCCTTAAATTCAGTAATTGTTTCTTTAATTAACTTCTGCAGTTTTTTTAAATTTTTGCCCATATGAAGATGATGTTGAATCAGTAATTAAGCAAATACACTGACCATGGCTGGGGTTATTGCATCAGGTATTCTCATCTTAATTAATTAACTTCCTTATTCCAAATTCAGGAGTTTTTCACAACGCAGCTCCTTCCTTTTCCATTAAAAGCTTTAGTTTTCTATCCTAAAATTTTTGTCTGGTTGTAA
Source organism: Maratus michaelseni (assembly GCA_963931845.1). Classification (NCBI taxonomy): domain Eukaryota; kingdom Metazoa; phylum Arthropoda; class Arachnida; order Araneae; family Salticidae; genus Maratus; species Maratus michaelseni. The sequence continues at coordinate 433,730,305 of OZ007591.1, read as the reverse complement.
TTTTCTCTTATTGTATTCTTAAATGTAATATTTTCTTATGTGGGAAGTCCTTTTTAATATTTTATTTTCTTAAGTTATTAATATTTGGGTTAACTATGGGTCTTCTATTGTAATTAATTCTTCAATGATAATAATGAATAACTTAATTAATTTCTAAACTTGTTAATACTCTTCTTTAGTTGTGATAAGACACAACATATGTAGATATCAGTACACGGACATTACCAAGGGTTGCAGATTCCTAACACGGCGGCACACAACAGCGGACCACCAGCGCCACCTATATACCTTGCAAACACAACTTAACGTACAATGAAGCATGCGCGAAACAACTAAACTTTGAAAAAGGTCAACGAGCCAACGTAATGGTGCTGAAACTTATGTTCTCTGTACAGTGTGGACGAATAAAATAACTTAGGACAATATTTGAGTAAGTGGTAAGCTAAACTTGCACAAAACAAAAGATATTTCTAACAATTTGCAAAGAAATTTGTGAACGAATTTGTAAACTTCGCATGTTGTAAATTACATGCATTGTAATTTGCAAAATTTGAGAACTTTGCATGTTGCGAACAAATGTGTACTTCACAAGTGCCGAAGAAATTTGTGAACTTCACAATTTGCATACAAATTTATGACCTTTGTAAATTGCGAAAGAAATTTGTAAACTTTGAAATTTGCGTATAATTTTGCTTGCAAGTTTTTGTACTTTGCAACTTGCGAAAAAATACTTAAAATTCATAATTTGCGAACAAAGTTGTAAAAATTCACAACTTGTGAATGAATTGTAATTTGCAAAATTTGTGAACTTTGCAAGTTACGAACGTCACAGTTGGGTACTTCGAAAATCACAAAGAAATTTGTGAACTTCACAATTTGAGAACTGCATTTGTGAGAGCGTAATTTTGCTCACAATTTGCGAGAGAATTTTTAAGTTTCTAATTTGCGAAAAAAATTGTGAACTTCGTATACTGTGAATGATTTTGTGATTTGAATGACTTTGAAATTTGCGAACAAGTTTTTCAACTTCACAATATGCAAACTAATTTGTAGCAAATGAATTAAAATTTGCAAAGCAACTAAATTATTTAACAATTTGTGAACAAACACTTGCAAGTCGCAAAAAAATTTATAAACTTTGCAATTTGCAAAACAAATTTGTGAACTTCGTAGTGTGCAAAATTTATAAAATTTGTTTTTGGCTAATAAATTTGTTAGGAATTAAAATAGTTATGCTTCTCCTTGTCTCAAAGGCATTAAGTTATCCATACAGAGTCAGTGCTAAGTTTAAATTACGTTTTCTTAATTTCATTTTTACATATATTTTTAACATTTAAATATTGTTTACTTACGTTTTTCTTTTGTTTTTGGCCTTTGTTTAATTTAGAAATTCCTTTTTTTTTTCATTTATTTACTTTGACTTAATGCTAAACTTTTGTTTTCACCGGCATATCGGCACTCACTATCATAAACAACTACCGAAATCTAACATCGGCATTCCGTTCATCTGCGATCATTAATCGATTCACCTATTTTTCTTTCGCAAGTAGAGCTTTTGCAAATCGCATCTACTTGCATGCGATTCGATTCCGTATTCGATTACGCTTTAATCGATATCGTGATGACGCATTGCCGTATGTTCTGGAGAGTTTATTTTGAATGTTTAATTAGCTTTCGCTACTATCAAAGGGCTGTGTATCGTGTGTGTAATCGGTTTCTAGTTGTAGGAGAATCAATCACGAACATGAGTGAAGCTTAGGCTTCCTCATAATAAGGAATTGTCATGTCTTTTGTAATTAGTTATTTAGTTTAATAGTTTTGTCATCATGCTGTGAAACAAGTCTTAGTGAGTTATTTTTAAGTTGTGCTTATGTTTATTCTGACTTTAGTTACTTCATCTTAAAGCTTGTTTTTCGTTTTTATTATTGACTGGATATGTGTTAAAGTGACTTTTCATATACTTGACTTTATTTTGAATAAACTATTTGACTTGAAAAACCTGCTACCTTAAATTAGTTTCACTACATTATTTAAACCTCAATTATCTTACAACATACCAGCTCATGCTTCCAGTTGCGTCTTTCTGCTGTGTTAAGCTCTTAAAATGGTCAACATCATTTCATAAGTATGTTAATTAAATGTTGAACCAAATCAAAAGGTTATGGGCGAGTTGTAAGACCCATAAGTGAAAATATGTGCTATGAAGAAAATGGCTCCCTTATATAATGAGATGCAATGAGATTGGGGGGGCCGTATTTTGTGAAAAAAAGTGCATATTTTATAATGAAAAAGGAAGCTGATGAAAGATGGTTTTAAAAGAGAAAAAAAAAAAATTCAAACCTGAGACTGAAATTTTAACATTTTTTTGGTTTATACATCGTTTTTCAGTGACAATTTTAGAATTATAGCATTTTAATAAAATTTTTTGAGTCAAAATGGCTGTTGTAAACGTTGAAAAGCTAAATCACCATAACTATGCAAGCTGGTCTTCAGATATGAAATATCTTTTACTTGAAAAAGGCCTGTGGGACATTGTTGAAAAGAAAAAGCTCGTTTCTGGTGTAGAAGATGATAAAAACTTTGTTTCTCGTGCCAATCAGGCGTTGTCAATTATTTATTTAAATATTGATATTGACTTTAAGCGCATTATCGATGGTTGTATAGAGCCAGTTAGTGCATGGAAAAAGTCGAAACAACATTTTTGTCCTGATACACGAGCTTTCCATGTGCAGTTGTTTTCTGAATTGATTGAATAAGATCTAATGAAACGGTGAATTTATATGCGTGTAGATTGCTAAAAATATACAATGACATCAAGCTTATTGACAAAAATTTCAACGAATGGTATCTCAGTTACCAGTTCTTGAGATATCTACCAGCATATTTTGATTCTACGGTTCAAACAATCCTACGGTGGAAAGACTCTGAATTTGTTTTTGACAAATTAGTGACCGAAGTCGTGGCGGAGGAAGTGAGACTAAAATTGCGTGACCAAGACAGTAGCAGAGCCAGTGCTTCCAGCATGCAAACGCCGACTCCTTTAAATTCTAAGCCTAGAAATTTTAGAGCAAATAAGCCCAGGAACAGAGTCATATGCTGGAATTGCAATAGAAGGGGTCATGTACAACGGAGATGCAGATTTCCTCGAAGGGGCTCTCAACATCGTTCCCCAGGATATTCTCGATACTCATCGCCATCTTCAAGGTACTCGTCACCCGATAGCCGAACCCGGAGATCTTTTTCTTCGAACAGCGACGTTTTCTCTGAGTCTTTTTCTGATGGATCCAGGCATGCAGGTAGTCCTCATCGTGGCAGCTCCTATTCTGGTGGTCCTCATCGTGGCAACTCCTATTCTGGTCGTGTTCATCGTGTCAACTCCTATTCCGATCGTTCTCGTCATGGCAACTCCAACACCTATTCTGATGGTTCTAGATCTAGTAAGCATCGACATTTCCAGAAACAAAAGGACTATGATGGACATTTTTCAGACAGTTCACATAAGTCCGTTCTTTACATTTCCCATTCTAGTGTTAGTAATGTAAATGAGCAGGCAACTTGGATATTGGACACGGGTGCTACGCACCATTTCTGTTCTGATATTGAAATGTTTTCTAAATATATCCCTTTATGTCATGAGAAAATGTCGGTGGCTATTAAAGACGTTTCTTTCCCAATTGAGGGCAAAGGGGAGGTAAAGTTGCGTTTTGGGCAACGTATTTTTACTTTAACAAATGTCATGCATTCAAGTAAATTACATCGTAACTTGCTCTCAGGTCCTCAATTGGACATAAATGGTGTTGAATTTATTGGGGGTTGCGGCGAGGTGAAACTTAGGCGTAAAGGGGTTTATCTTTTCAGTGCATATCTTAAAAACAGGATTTACCACTTATATCCCAAAGTAGTTCCTCCTGACAATAAATCTGTTTCTTTTGAAGCTAGTGCAGTTAATAAATTAGAGTTAATGAAAACTTGGCATCGACGCTTCGGACACATCAGTCCATCTATGTTAATTCATACTAGTAAGAAACGGTGTAAGGGGGCTACCTAATTTGGGAAATATTGATTATTTTTGTAACTCATGTAAATTGGGTAAGTTTCGAAGTGTATCACATAAATCCATAAGACAGGTTCGTTCATCACATCCTTAGAATTGTTGTTTGCTGACGTTTGGGGGCCTTGTGCAGTCACTGTTAGACAGAATGAAAGATATTTTCTTTCAATTATTGATGACTACTCTCGTCGTGTCTCTGTATACCCCATGAGATTTAAATCTGATGCTTTTGAACTTGTTAAAAATCATATACAAAAGCAGAAAATTTCCTCAATAAGAGGGTTAAATTTTTCAGATCAGACAACGGTCGAGAGTTTCTTAACAATAACTTTGAAGAGTATTTCGCCAGTAAGGGAATTTCTGTGGAGGTCACCAACCCATTTACTCCCCAACAAAATGCAACTGTGGAACGATACATGCAAACTATAGCTAATGGTGCTCGAACCATTTTAATAGAAAGCAAAATGGATCCCAGTTTTTGGCCAGAGGCCATGCGTTATTTTGTGTACACTTGGAACAGAACCTGCTCTAAAAATTTTTCTAAGACACCGTTTGAGCTTTATGGAGGCAGGAAACCATCAGTCAGACATCTAAAACCCTTTGGTACCATAACATATGTAGGCATACCCAGACAAAAACGCCATAAACTTGAACCGAAAGCTAAGTGTGGTGTAATGGTGGGTTATGCATTCAGAACAAGGGGTTATAGGATCTGCTACCTGATACAAACCAAATAACTGAAACATCTAATGTAAGTTTTAATGAAAAAGATTTTGCGGATTTTGGACGCAGTGGAGTCGTGATGGGCCCGGATGATTACAACCTCTTTCCACTTGGTACTGAAGGTAATCCTGAGCAAACTGTTGAGGTTGAATCCAGAAACTCCTATCTGATTCCCTCCAAGATGATTCCCAGTCCAGTGAGAGAGAGGATGTTGACTCCGGACCCAAAACACCCTCGTCCGTCATTTCCTCGTTAAGAGAAGTTGACTGGATTAGAAAGCCAATTCCACGTAAGACAGGTAACAGAACTGACATTTATTATTTTGGAGCTGGTAAAAACCTACGTCTAAGATCTCATACAGAAATCAAGAAATATTGTGAAGAAAATAAAATAAAGTACGATTCTTCTTTGTTTGATTTCAGTAGTTTAAATAAATACTCAGGTCCAGTTACAAATAAAACCATTGCTGATCCTATTTCTGACGATGATGAGTCCGACTCCATGGCTTCGAGTGTATCATAACATACTCAATAGCATGACTAGGCGTGGACAGCATCCCCCGTACATATAAACAAGCCTGTAAGTCCGAACAGCGTGCTGCCTGGCATAAAGCAATGCAATCCGAGATTCAGGTAATGCGAGAGAGGGGGTTTGGCATCTAGCTGATTTACCAAGCGGCGTTTCCCCAGTAGGTTGTAGATGGGTTTACACGGTGAAAAGGGATGAAGTAGGAAGGATTGCCCGATACAAAGCCTGGCTTGTTGCTCAGGGATTCAAACAGGTGAAAGGGGAGTTGTATGACGAAACCTTTAGCCCTGAGATCACAACCTCCCGGTTTCGTAGTTCCTGGATTGGAGCATAAATACTGCAAGCTAGACCGCACGTTGTATGGTTTACATCAGAGTGGCCGTGAGTGGTTTTTGGAAATTCATCAGGTCTTAATTAAAATAGGTTTTAAAAGGTTTGAATCCTGCAATTGTGTTTATATTTATGGCACTGACATTGTTTTACTACTATATGTGGATGATATCATTATTTTCGGCAGACAACCACATTTTGTTGATAAGGCCATAAAATTGCTGAAAAACCATTTCGACTTACAATTATTAGGTAGAACCAGGAAACTATTGGGTGTTGAATTTAGTGAGAAAAATAATGATCTTGAAATTCATCAACACCAATATATAGCTGAAGTCTGTGAAAAATTTAGTAAATTTAAGTTTCCTATTTCTTCTTTACAAGGGAATGGTTTATTCGAAAATTGATTGTCCTAATATTGATGCTGAAATAGAACATATGTCTCACTACCTATATCGCAGTTTACTAGGATGTTTGTCTTTCATTGCCAGTCGTACGAGACCTGATATATGTTATGCTGTTAATATATTCTCTCAGTTTCAAAGCAATCCTGGAATGCCTCATTGGGACAGTCTGTTAAGACTGCTTGGATACATCAAATACACCTGCAATTATTGCCTTAAATTATCTTGTAAAGCAAATAATATTACAGTATATTCAGATGCAGACTTTGCCGCGAACCGGGATGATCGAACCTCGATCGGCGGCCAGATAGTCATGGTGGACAACTCACCAGTCGACTGGCGCACTTTTAAAGAAAAGTATGTCAGTTTGTCTCGAGGCTAACGAAAAATAAAGGCTACCGCGGTGCTTTACGCATATCTTTTTTTACAGACCGTGGGAGTCACGTGATGCTCGAATGCACCAATGGAGGTGTACGAAAAGAGCCTCACGTCACGCCGGCGGTCTGTAAAAAAAGATAAGCGGAATGCACCGCGGTAGCCTGTCTTTTTCGTTAGCCTCGGTTTGTCTACAATGGAATCGGAGTTTGTCGCCATGACTGAGGCTGCTAAGAACCTGGTTTGGTTCGACCGGATCCGGCAAGAATGTATAGATTACAATATTTCTCCACCTAGCAACAAATCTGTAATGAAAGTTGATAATCAAGCTGCTATAGAATTTGTTCGTTCACCAATTGAAAATTACCATTCCAAGCACACTATTAAGTTATTTTTCATACGTGACCTGGTTTATAATGAGGTATTTTCATTAAATTTTGTACGTAGTAAATTAAACTTTGCCAACGTTTTTACCAAGCCGCAAACCCGCCATGATTTACTTATATTTATTAAGTTATTTTTCAATATATAATTTTTATAAATATATTTTTGTGTAATGTGATACATGTTAAAGCCTATTTATATATAATTGTTAGAACATTGTTTTACTTAAACATGTTTTTATACCATCATCTGACTTTTTAACATTTTTTTTTTATATCTGTATCCCATAGCAATGAGCAATTTAATTTCCCGTCCGAGTGTGGAAATGGCGTTTCCGTGGGGGTTATTTTCGGATGGCTCGAACAGCCTTCGGTACCGTCTCGGGAAGGTGACCCTTGTCCGGTAAATGTCAGAGAGTCATCTGGGGTAATCCTCCGGAAACATACCACCATACAAAGACCTTTACCGCGGGCACATTATTTTTAATTCAGTAAGTCCTTGATTTTGAAATTGGGAGTGTCACTTTTGTCCCGCTCATTGTTATTGGGTTGTGTTGTTAATTTTTCAGTTAAAATTTATTTTTATTTAAAGCTTTTAACTTAATTTAAATATTTAAGGATATATATACAAATGTAACTTCTATACTGTGATATTTTTGAATTGTTATATATCTGTATCCATTCATGTGTAATGAACGAGTTTCTCTATTTTTGCAGGCATCTAGGATATCCATCCTTCTTTTTGTGGTTTAATGAGATGTTATCCATATTTTCATTTAGCAGCTGCATACGGAGGAATGACTGGAGAATGCTTGACCTAATTAGAATGGCTGAATTTAGTATGAAAGGAACGAGCAAGTGCTCCGTGGGTTTTGTCCTATATTTTGGATGCCTGACGAAGTTTATTGAGAGATGATATATATTCAATCAGTTTAATCTGAATATGGATATTGTAATTTTTGAGGATACAGTGTGATGATTGTACAATAAAAATGAACTTTTTATATTTTTGAAATTGTTATGTTGTAATTAAGGTCAAGATGATGATGTTGTTGGCTTGTTCAAATCCTTCAAATAGAAGGTATTGTATGTCATGTATCACAGCATGGTTTGTATTGTATTTTTCATTAGTTTAAAGTTTGTTAATGTTAAATGACGAATGTTAAAAGTTTTTGAAGTTGTGAGAATTTTTCTACTTTGGCAAGGTTTTTTTAAAAATATGAATTTAGAAATTCATTTGAAAAGTTTTTTTTGGCTGTTTAAATGTTTGAAATTTCAGTTAGTTGGAATGCCATGATGGTTTGAATTACTAATATTTAATCATTGTTTAATTATTGTTGAATTTTTATTTAAATTTGATATGGTTAAAGTTAATTGTTAAGTTCTTCTTGGCTTTCTACTTAGCCTTGGATTCTGTTTTATCAGATGGCTCGAAAAATGTTGAGACAACGAGAGGGGGGGGGGGGGGCTTCTGTTAGAAATTAAAATAGTTATGCTTCTCCTTGTTTCAAAGACATTAAGTTATCCATACAGAGTCAGTACTAAGTTTAAATTACGTTTTCTTAATTTCATTTTTACATATATTTTTAACATTTAAATATTATTTAAATATCGTTTACTTACGTTTTTCTTTTGTTTTTGGCCTTTGTTTAATTTAGAAATTCCTTTTATCTTTCATTTATTTACTTTGACTTAATGCTAAAACTTTTGTTCTCACCGGCATATCGGCACTCACTATCATAAACAACTACTGAAATCTAACATCAGCATTCCGTTCATCTGCGATCATTAATCGATTCACCTATTTTTCTTTCGCAAGTAGAGCTTTTGCAAATCGCATCTACTTGCGTGCGATTCGATTCCGTATTCGATTACGCTTTAATCGATATCGTGATGACGCATTGCCGTATGTTCTGGAGAGTTTGTTTTGAATGTTTAATTAGCTTTGGCTACTGTAAAAGGCTGTGTATCGTATGTTTGAGCAGATTTTTAGTTGTTGTTGAAACAATCACGAACGTGAGTGAAGCTTAGGCTTCCTCATAATAAGGAATTATCATGTCTTTTGTAATTAGTTATTCAGTTTAATAGTTTTGTCATCATGCTGTGAAACAAGTCTTAGTGAGTTATTTTTAAGTTGTGCTTATGTTTATTCTGACTTTAGTTACTTCATCTTAAAGCTTGTTTTTCGTTTTTATTATTGACTGGATATGTGTTAAAGAGATTTTTCATATACTTGACTTTATTTTGACTTGAAAAACCTGCTTCCTTAAATTAATTTCACTACATTATCTTACAACATACTAGCTCATGCTTCCAGTTGCGTCTTTCTGCTGTGTTAAGCTCTTAAAATGGTCAACATCATTTCATAAGTATGTTAATTAGATGTTGAACCAAAACTTTGTACTTTGTGAACGTCGCCAAATTAAAAAACCAAATTAGATATTCAAATGTATTGTATTGAAAATTTCCTTATTTTTGGGAGCATTCTGTAGTTTTAATGGCCGTTACACTGTCATCCCCTTTCCCAGAAATTAAGTAAAGTTTTTTTTTTTCAAGAGCATAATATCACTCCGATATCTGCAATATGACAAATATTGAGACTTTTTACTGAAGGCAAAAACTCAAAGGCTTATTGAGGCTTTTTACTCAAAAAATATTTTTCCTACGCTCAACAATGCAAAACTTTCTGACATGTTTACAGACTCATTTTCAGACATAAAAGAATGATAGTTGCAAGCACAGACAACTACACAAGGGAACTTTTTTAATTTGTAATCAAACTTTTTTTGTTTCATTTTGCAATTAATGAATTACATCTTCAGTTATAAGTGATTGATGTCTCAGGATGGCAGTTTTTTTTCTTTTCCTGTTTTGTTGCGTACAGAAATTTGGTTCAAAACAGCCCTTTCTGAAAAGTGAAAAACCTGCTCTATTTAAAATACTAAAACTTAACAATTATTTGTAAAATGTCTTGATTATTATTTTTATATATATTCAATGTGATCTATATAATAAAATTAAGGATGGATTTTGCAATATATGGAGAAGAAAAAATAAAAAATATAACAGAATTTTTTCCACCACTTTTTCATACCGGATTATTTTTTTCCTCAAAAATTAGTTAATCCTTAAAGATCCGACTGTTAGGTATGTTGAACTCATGCAGTTCAATGAGGAATCACCTCCTATCCCCCAAGACAGCTGAGGAGACACTAGGTGCACACAACTCCAAAATTCAAAGCCCCTACTGAAGCTGATGATTATGTAGAAATCAGGGGCGGCTGAGGCAGGATCCCACCATTATTTTCTGTTCATAAAAAAAATATCAATACATATTTTTTAATCTAAATATTAAAAAAAAAAACATATTGCAAAGAAAGTGCACTTTTATTCGGTCCTCTCAGAAAATCTATTATTTTCAAGAGGCAATAAATCACTTTAACTTCCTGCTGGACACAAGACATTTGTGCCCATCTGGCGTGTTAGTGTATTTCACTCCCTCACGCCTCCTTCAAATTTGGCAACTTTTTTACAATATTGGGCACATGGGATTTTGCCCTTGATGCAAAGTAAGGAAAGATAACTGAGTTTCTGTTATAATATGTTAAACCTTGAGGTTCTCAAAAATATTTGCCAATGCTTGTATTACTACTATTGCTGATTATTTCTTAAATTATGCAAGCTTTGAGTACTTTTATGAAGAAATGTGATAGTTTTATAAATTCTGGATATATATAAAAAAAATTAATTCTGTAGATGATCTACTATGAGTTTGGACTTTTCAACAATGAGTTTGGACTTTTCAACAATGAGTTTGGAAGAAAAACTTGAAATTAAATGCCTGGAATCTTATCAACCGAAGAATTTTGAAATGCAACAAAAAGATAGGGAAAAAAAAATGATTGTTCTATTTTCATTGTTTGGAGGTGAAAAATTATGAAGTAGGGCTGGTTGTAGCGACTTTTCAGAGAGGGTAAAAAAACATGAAATGAGTACCACTCATTTAAAGGTTACAGGATTTTGTTACAAAAACATAATGAGAAAAACAGGTATGTGCTAAATTGAGTAATCCATCTGTGGATTTCGAGAACTAGCTTTAAGGGGATTCTTCACAGAGAGCAGCCATTAGAAAGCTACCCATGTTAACCTATGGAGAAATTTAATTTTCTCTTTTTGAGCGTAATATTTTACATAACGGGCATTCGATAAAGTAGAAGTCTATTTGCTATATTATTTTTTAAATCTTGGCTTAAAGTTGACTAAATTTGCAAAATCACCAAGTTTTTACCTTAAGGAATGATAAAAAATCTTTGGAGCATCAAGAGAAAATGGACATAGTACCTAAAAGTTTCCTCTTTTCTATGAAAAAAAGTAACAATTAATTTATAAATTTTTAGCAGAGCTATAAGTTGATTTCTGGAAGCAATCTGATTTGAAAACAGACGGCGGAAGGATTGTGGGTGGCAGAGGAAAAGACAGAGATAAGTATCAAGAACAAAATGAGGAATGAGATTAATTTATGGCTTTTCTGCTCCTCCCACTCAGCTTAGGAAGTGACATTACTTTTGTGAAAAATCAAAGTTTGTTTTATTTCATCAGATTTCGTTTCTCATAATCAATATTACAAGTTCGTTATTGAGCCAATTTTTATTAATTACGTTCAGTCATTTGTTTCTTTCTTTTCTTTTTTTTAAACATCTTCCTGTTTATAGAAAATGGATGTTGACCATTGACTTTCAAGTTTTCTTTTCTTATGTTCTTTCTACATTTCTTTTCATTTTTGGTGCTGTAAAATGCAAATTTTTGTTAATTGCAGTCAGTCATTTGTGATAAGATTTTTTTGTTTCCCTATTGAAAGACCCCTTCTTAAATTATCTTCTTATTTAATTATTTTACTTTTTTGCATATGAGGATTTTGTAACCTATATTCTTTTTTGTCTATTATACATACCTGCAACATAAGAATTTACTGCTATACGGAGTAGTTTTCATTTCAACTAATCACAGTTTTCTCAGTTTAATATATTTTTATTCATTCATGTTGATATAACTATGTTATTTTCATTAAAACTCTTTCTGACTTGGAATTTTCGTTGTATAACCACACTGCTTTTTATGCATAATTAAAGTAGTTCGTGCTTATAATTTTGAAATTTGTTTTACTGTGTTTCCAAACACCTACACAGTGCTGTAGTCCCTTCACTTTTTTATGTTATCTCAAGCGTCTCCCCACTTTTTATTTTCAACGGGACGCACAGTAGGGATGCGGGAGGGGAGGACGCATACTTTTCCAAACTTATTAATTTTTTTAAGAGGATGAACATGCTAATAAATTAACAATTTTAAGAAATAAAGCATTGATTTTTAATACTTTCCAACAAAGTTGAAAAGTATTTATCACTTCGGATCTGTCTATTTCTCTGTTCTCTTTCTAACTTCTGTAACTTTGTATGAAATGTGATAAAATTTATGCATGTTTTTGAGTTTCTCTGTGTTATTATCACAATTGAAAATGCTATAACTTAATTGTATAGCTTCAATCTAGAGATCTGCATGGGCCGAAATTTCCAGACACAGGCCCGGTGGACGTGGCCCACATGAAAGCTATCTTGGCCCAGCCTAGTGTAAAAACTAAAAGTTCAGCCTGGGCTTGGTTCGTTTATATGTTTGCGGTTCACGGCCTGCCCCGGCCCGGTGTAAAAATTAAGTTTAAAAAAAATATATTTGAAATACACATTATTAAAAATATAGTACTTTAAATAAAACGAAATAGGGTACCGAGATTCATTACACAACATATTCCTTATAAAATAATAACGTTTATAGTTTATTTATATTTACAGTCAAAAATACTTGAAACACCATTAACGATAATTGAAATGCATTTCAATGGTGTTACAATTTTTTAAACTAAAAGAAATTCATAGGTATAGGTTACTATAAGAACTACTGCTGCACGTTTGCTATAGAAAACAGTGCGTTCAATATTTTACCTTTACAAGAACACACAAAAGATTCCGAATACATTGTCAGGTATTGGATGCACTTCTAGAAACGTGTTTTCGATTTGCATTTTTTAGCAGAATAATACATTAATTTGCCGAGTAGTATGTGAAAGCTATTCGTGTACAGGGACGCACAAATGAATTCAAATACATTCTCGTCTATTGGCGGCTATTTCTTGAAATGAGTTTTGCAGCTGAATTAAATTTTAGCATTTTATGTGGGCATATATAACAGTAATTTCTATACAGTGCCACTCAGAATAATACGTTATCATTTGTAGGCAATTATCGCTTGATACGTGTTTAAACTAAACAAAATTTTATTTTTGATTAAAGAAAAGAAAACACGCTAGAAATGCCATTTGTTACCAGTATTGTGCAGAGAGTGATATTTGAAGAAGAGAAAGAAAGACAAAGAAAACTTTTTCTGACAAAGAAAGAAAAGAAAACACGCTAGAAATGCCATTTGTTACCAGTATTGTGCAGAGAGTGATATTTGAATTTAAATATTAATAATTAAATACTAAAAATTAATATTTTGTATCATCTTTCTATCGTTTAATTTGACTAACAAGTGTGGGACTGAATTTTTTTAACTTAATAATATTAAAGATTTTTAACATTTGTATGCTGGAGAGGGGTAACAGTTCAAAGTGACGATTTTTTTCACCCGGACAAGCATGAATTTTCCATAATCTATGAATAATGTAAGAAAAATTTCTGCATCAAAAAGCGCCATATATTTTTTTTACATTTGCAACACAAAATCCACGAATCAGAACTACATATATATAAACACACTCAGCACTTCAGTGGTCATTTTCTCTAATTCAAACTGGTAAAAATCCGAATTCTAAGATATTGCACTAGAAAACATCTAAAATAATCACACACAAAACTTATGGAAATCAAATAGATGTAAAACTTCGCAATGTTTAAATGATGCTCTGGATACCACTAATTTTGTACACTTTTCTCTGACTTATCTAACTGGAGAATTTTCTGCGCTAATTAATGCGAAGAAAACTTTACATTTGGATCCCCTCCCTGGCTACGCCAATGGAAGGGGGTGTGTATTCATCTTACGCAGTACGTGTCAAAGTGGAATTGTTTTTACTGCATTTTGTAAAATATAAACTGAAATATTATAGAGCTTTAAAAAATATAATACTTTAAATTAGTTAGTAAGTTAAGGTTAAAATATTGCTTGAATTGTTCTTAGATCTTAAAAAGACCAGAAGTTTATGAGTTTCACCTAGTTTCGCTGTCTTTCTTATTTGCATGTCTAAAACATACGTAATAATTTTAATACGAATATAATGACGCAATGTTTACGTGTAATTGCATAATTTATACAACAATATCCATACTTTTTCTTTGTCCTTAAAAATAGAAAAATTTTTACACACACTTTTTTGTAAAGATTTAAATTTTCTTTATGATTTAAATTGAAGGGGGACAAAATAAAACCTATATGGTATTAATTCGGATTGGGGTTTAATTATCGTTTACATCATTGACAATATTCATCGAAGGCTATATATTGGCGCTTTATGAAGAGAAATACTCTTATTCGATTATTATTTTTTTTAAAGTTGTAAAAAGCATAGTTTTAATATTTCTACTTGTAAAATAAGTGACAGAATTAATCAAAAGGTAAAAAAAGCGTACACAACAAAGTGACTTTCATATCTAAAGTCGCATCTCATCAAACTCTCTTTTGAACTATCTTTAAGCATCTCTATAAGAACTGTAAAAAAATCTGATTTAAAGCTTTAAAAAAAAAAAACAATGTTTCTCAATGCTAGACTATGTATAGATTGTTGTATGAAAATTATTTGGCACGTGATAAATGGAAAAATGTAGTTTAAACAGATAAGGATTGGATATATTTATTTGATTATAATACTAAAAACTCTATTTATGACCGAAAAAGTGGAGGAAAAAACCTAAAATGTTGATTCAGAGAAAATAAGGAAAATTATGCTGAAGATTTTTGTTGTTATTGCTAGATTATCTTTATAACAAAAAACTTAAAATAAGGAAAGTAGAAAAAAAAAACATTAAAATTAACTCTGATTACCGTCAGAAATATGTTTTAACACTTGATTTCAAATAAGGCATGTGAGCATGTAAGGAGGCGATTACAAAATTTCATCTTTACATCTATAAGCTAAATAGAAGTGTGTAAAAAAGCCAATAAATTAAAGTTTTCACCAGTTAATGTAATTTAAGAAAACAGAATATAATAATAATAATCTAACGTTATTTATAAATCAGCTACGAACAGCAGTTTGTTTCAGGACATTTCTAGGTATTTTCTCGCATCTAGCGCCAAGAATTGAAATGCCAAATTTCAAGTTTCTAGCTCCTTCAGTATAAAAAAAAATAGAAATTTTAGAACGTTTTTCGCTCCTGCATCCCCTTGGGGGTGGTGGCACCGACATAAAATATAGCCTATGTTGGAGCAGGGACTGTCACCATCAATTTGCCACCATCACTTTTAAAAATGGTTCTGTAGTTCCAGAGATTACCCCCTACAAACAAACAAAAAAACAATCTTTACTACTTTATAATATTAGTATAGACCAGAAAAACCCGTGCGAAGATTTCGCACTGCAATCTTTGAGATTATTTCTTGCTATGTTTTAGCATGAATTTTTAATTGACTATTTTTTTTTAGAAAATCCAACAATGCATTTACGAAATGTGAGTGTACTATGTCAGAAGCCTGTTCAAAGACTTTTCGAATGATATGTACCTCTTTCATCGTTGTATGTTTTGTATGTGCATAGAAAAAGGAATGTTGACAACAGAAATAAGATATGTGATCTAGATTGTTTTTTCATAAATGAAATGAAAGCTTTTTTCAAATCAATGTTGCCACAAAAATAAAATACCGCATTATATGATGCTCAACAGTGATTATAAAAATAATAAATAGTACAAAACAGGTAAAATGTGACTTTTCGCAGGGGTTATTTTATATTTATGACTAAAAACCAAAATTAAAATGTTTAGAAGAAATTAAATATTATTGATTGATCGTAGCAGTGGTATTTTACACGTGTAGCATAAAAAGTATGATTTGTTATATTAGATTGAACTGTAATTTAAGTACATTTCAATTTATTTTTCTTCGTCCCGTATTTTTCCCGAAGAAGATGCCATCATCCTCTAATGTAGTTAAAATACCAATTGTTAAATTTTTTCCCCTCGCGCAAGCCTTTTTCTATCTTTGATTGGATTTTATTATTAGGAATACATGAGATGATGTTCTCGCTTGACTAATGTTGTTTGAAGATATTTTTATCCTTAATTTTTCTTTAGAAGTTTAAACATGCATCTAAAAAATATTAGATATTTCTAAAAATTATTAGACTGCAGTGCGAAATCCTGGCACAGATCCACTGGTTAAATACATAACTTTGTTAAAAATGGTAAATAATATAGAATAAATAAATAAATAAAATATATTAAAGTATTGAACAAACCGGTGTGATATTATAAAAGCATAAAAAGCTATATATATATTTCACTGGCACCCGGCTAACCGAAAAGTACCATAAATAAACTACATACGTATCGAAAAATAAGGGTTACTATATTTTTCTACTATATAGTTAATTGGCACAATTGTATTTGAGCTTCCCGTATAATATGTAAGTACCCTTTTTTTTATTACTATCATAAAACACAGTGAATGATTATTGTTATGCCAACCCTGGCCATATGTCATACCTTTTGGTCTTATTACTTTAAATAAATATATTTGGAAAAGGGTTTTAAAGTGAATATTATTAATTACCAATCTTTACCTCATCTATCTTTTAAATTAAATTATCTTGAGAGTTCACTTATTTATACATCGCGTTCCATCACACTCATTGTTCACAATATTCAAATTATGAACAGGCAGGCTGGTAGTTTTCCCCTCATGCTTCATCCTCGAATTTTCGTTTTGCTTTACGGCAGTACAGAGGCACGCCAATAGATGGCAGTATCTGTCCATGACACGTGCATTTCAGCCGAGAGCCGCTCGCTGCATAATCCCCTATCCCCTAGAGGGCGGCGTTCCCCACTTCCATATTGCGTAGTAGACGAAGTTGGAGAGAGATAAAGATGCCTGTCGATATAGGAGCGTGTTGGTGCGATGTTGCATTTTGAATACTGGCCAAGAGGAGAAATGAGTGTTTGTTATTTCAGAAGTAATTTGGATATGCTTTATGATGAAATGCAGAATGTAATAAAGAATTAAAGGGCTTGGTTAGAGTTGATAAAGATGATGTGGTCGACATTCAATTTGTTTTTCATCGAATCGTAATTTTTTATAGTGAAGTCAGCTGCTGGAATGACGATAATGTTTTTCGTTAATTGAGTATTTCAAACATGATGTGATGGATGGGGGGGGGGGGGAAACGAAAGCTTTTTTCTTCTTTTTAATGGATTGCTTTTAAACCGGTAAGGCTTGTCTTTATGTTGAATATAGGAGAGATTGTTTCAGGACTGTTGACATATTTAAACATGTATTAGGAATGACAGGAGGTGAACTTTATCCTTGTTCAGTGATGACGTTTGTCCGGTATTTGCTTTCTTTTCGGTTAAGGCAGTGTAGCTCAGAATTAGATAACATGCTGGAACAATTTCATCGTTGCGTGTCGATATTGCCGTAATAGTTAAATCATATTGAAAATTAAAAGAATGTATGTAGTTTGTATTTCATTTGAATTAAACAGGGATGCCACTCAGAAAATAACAAAACGGAGGAGATTACGCGTGAATTAAAATTTACGACTCTTTTCCCAACATATACGCGTGAATTTTGTAAATATATTGAATATAAAATTACATGAACAAATATGTTATATAATCAGTTTTAATAACTATTTCACTTTTATAGAAATTAAAACTTTATTTAAAAATTTACAAATAAAAATTAGTTTTATTTCCAAAACTCAGTATTTTTATGTTTAATGCATTTATCTAATGTCACTTCTATAAATGTTCATTTTTTATTTCTGTTTGTCTTTAAAAACATCTCTTTAATGGTTAAAACACCTTTTCTTTCAACTTTAACCCTTTTTGCTTAATTAAATTTTATTCTAGGGGCCTTTTCAATGCTTTCTGTAATTCAACATCTTTAGTCATATTATTAGCAGTTTTTTTTTTTTTTCTTCAATTTTAACTGGTTTTTCTTCATTTAAATTTGATTTCTATAATGTTTCCTGGGATTCAACGTATTTAGACATTTTATTAGCAGCTTTACTTTTCTCATGAATTTTAATAATTTTAGCTGTATTTGAATTTGGTTCCTGGATTCTCTTTGGCATTTGTTGTAATTCATTATCTTTAGACATGTAATTAGTTGATTTTGATCTTTTAATAATCCCCTTTAAATGCTGTAATTTCTGTTTGCTGCGTCTTCAAATAACTTTTTTGTAGCTTTTGCAGGGAGGGGGAAAAATAGTTTTGGTACTATTTGAAATTTTGCTTGTAGTAATTCAGAATTATAATACTATGTGAAAGAAATGAAATTGTGGGTTGAACGTTTTAAATATTAAATAAAGGTATTTCAAAATAAAAGGGCTGAATTGACATTAAGGCCTATGATCTGCAGTTTATTAGTTATAAATGTAAGTAATTTTATAATATATACATTTTTTAAATACGGAGTTTTGTTAAAAATGAATAATCAAACATTGAAGACAAAAGAAAAAAAAATAGTCTTTAGATCAGCATAACTGACTTAAAAAAGAAAAATATATATATTTATTTAAAAGGGGAGGGCTTGAACCCCATGAGTCCCTCCCTTTCTTATATGCTTGAACATTATTTTTTGCTTCCTAGTTTTTTTTTTTTTTTTTTTTATTAAGACTTTGACTAATAACTCTGATTATAAAAGATGCAAGACAGAGCAATTTTCTGCTATGATAATAACGATAGAAGTTTGTGTGTGTGCTCTGTTCTGAAGAGACTGCTGCACACAGAGTTACAAGATTTGGCAGGAAGGTACCTGCATCTCAAAGCCAGTGTTTGGATTAGTTTTCTTATGCGTTTTTTTTCTCTTTTCATAGCGAATTTTCTACATTAGTAAAAGGAATCCAGAATTCCTACATCTATTTTTGAATTTTTTATGCAATTTTTATCGTTTTTTTTTTCGTATTTTATGGCCATTTTCTAACAATCGTAAAAGGAATCTTGTTTCAGTATTCAGCTCAATATAGTTAATTTTCTCCTCTGAAAATTTTATGCGATTTTTAGCATATGTTTTGCGACGATATTCATAATTTTTTTTCCACAATCGCTTGACAAAAATCGCATTTTTCTTTTTCTTTAAATTTTAACCTCGATCTTTTGACGAAATTTGCGTATTTTACCGCGACCCTTTGACATAATTCGCGTTGTTTTATCGCAGTCCTTTAACGAAACTCGCGGTTTTTTTTTTTTTTTACCGTAACCTTTTGACTAAATTCACGTTTTTTTTTTTTTTTTTTATCGCGATCTAATGAAGAAATTGATTTTTTTTTTCTTGAGGTTCAATGAAGAAATTGATTTTTTTCTCCCCGCAGTCCTCTGAAAAAATTGATTTTTTCTGCGACCAATTGATCAAATTGATTTTTTTTTTTTTTTTTACGCGATTATTTGTCGAAATTCGCGATCGATTGACAAAATTAGCAATAATTTATCCTCGATCGTTCATCCAAATTTGCGAGATTTTTTATAGCAATCTTTTGATGAAATCAGTTTTCTTTTCTTTACTTTTTTGACGAAATTGTGATTTTTTTCAACGACCAATTGAAGAAAATCGCTATTTGTTTCTGAGATCTTAGACGAAATTCACGATATTTTTCAACGATCGTTTGCAAAAATTCACAATCTTTCGGCAACCGATTCATGAATTAATTTTGCGAAATTCCGCAAAAGAAAAAAAAAATCGCGGACTTCTAAGAAAATTAAAAAATACTTACGAAAGAATCACTGGCCTGTGAAAGAATTTGAGGGGGAAATACCACGCATCACACACATTTTTTTTCTTTATTATGCGGAACTGTTATTATAGTAATTACGAAAGAAATCACTAATACATTAAAACAGGATGCAAAGTATAAACGCTAAGTGGAGCGTATATGCTGACGATTGATTGCCCGAATAAAATATGAGAAAAAGCTGTAAAGTAACATGTGGACTGTGTCTTGAAATAAAGACAAACTGTTTTAAAAACAACTAAACGTTTATTTAAATAAAATGGTACTTTTCGGTTAGCCGGGCGCCAGTGATATATGTACATATATAAATACATATGTGTATACATATGTATAAATATATACATACATATATGCATATATATGTGTATGTATGTATATGTAGATATAAGTATATATTCATGTATGTGTATATATATACTTGTACATATATCACTGGCGCCCGGTTAACCGAAAAGTACCAATAAAATCAATAATAAAATCAAAAACACAAATTCAATAAACTATGTAAATAAAAATATACTTTAAACTTTATCTTCAATATGAACTGAATGAACTGAAGCCTAGGAAAAGTTTCAAAAGAAAGTTATTTTTATTTAAATTCAATTCATAATTAAATATACTTATCTTTAGAAAAATGTAAACTCTAATTTGATTTTAATTTACAATTATAACTACAAATTATATTAACTTTAATTTAATCAACTTCATTAACTTTAACTTAACGAAAATATAAACATAAATTGACCTTTATGATCCCTCTCTCTCTTAAATATAAACCATCTTAAAAGATCGTTGATCTGTGTTTCGTTTTACACCTCGTCTTATGAAAAACTCTCGATGTACCACGCGTACCGTCATTAGCACACCGAAAGCATCAAAGCCCAAAATGCAAAAACAAGTCTCAGCAATCTATCTCAAACCGCACCTCATGAAAACCTCCAATATACCACGCGTACCGTCATTAGCATACCGAAAGCATCAAAGCAAAAGTGTCGAACAAATTAAATCGGATCTTCATCTGAAACCTGAAACATGATGAAGTCCGTCACAAATATTTGAAAGACCTTAAGAGTAAGAGACAAAAACCAGAGACTTAAACATGATGTTAAAACTGAGAGGGAAAAACAACTGTCATAAACTAAAACTTTATAGAAACTTAAACCAGTTTTAAACTCAATTAAATAAAGCCATTTCAAGAAAAACTAAAATAAAAGTATATGCAAATTTACTTACAAAAGTTCTCTGTGCATTTCACCCCCCCCCCCCTTTAACAGTATACAAAGATACTAACACAACTTCCTGAAACCTGCCTAATAGCAGTATACCTGAAGTTGGTTTAAAACATACTAAGGAGAAGGGAAAACATCGTTGAGCAGAAAAACAAATGAAACAAATTAATTAAATCATAAACCGAAATATTAATAGAACGTGTTGCAGCCGGTGTTTTAGATACACTTGTTAGCGACGCCATTCTTCTCTCTCTGTCTTTCAGGAAAGGCAACTTTGTAAACAAGAGGAGAGAATGCATAAAACTTCTAGATCACAAAAACACTAAAAGTTCTTTATATCTAAAAAGCACCATCATCGGAGATTAAAAAGCATCTTGAAAAAAACAATTACATATTTAACTATTATAGGACATCTGTAAAACTGCACCACCACCATTAGCCATTATTTACCGGCGGCATTACTATATGTCAACATTACCTTGCCACACACAAAAGGAATTAAAACACGAAGCTAATGAAAGACCCACGAGCTGTCGTATATAAGCAATCATCTCCAGGTAAACAACCTATCACGCATCTTCCCAGTAAATGTCACTACCGGCTTCTCGAAAGATCCGGATGAAGCTAGACCAACTTACGATCCTAAAGGATCGTATGTTGGTCTAGGGATGAAGTGACGAGATCGTAGGAGAAAAAAATGATCGCGCCATCTGTCGTAAGTACTTTGTCGCATTGTGATGCTAGGCTGTGCAGAGAGATATGACCGGCAAAAAGGTAAACAGAAATGCGTGGTTTTAAGAGTAAAAATGAATAGGCCTGGATAATTTACACAGTAAGTAAGCTTCATGAAATATTAAATGTAGTATTTAGATATTGAAATAAAGTAAATATAAGACAGAATGTATATGTATAAAACAGAACTTAGAAATGTATAACTGTGAAACAAAAAGTAAATTTAGAAACTTTAAGTGGGGATTAAATGGATGAATTAACTGAAGTGATAAGACCAATATAGGGAAATTATGGAATATTTCCTAACAGGAACTTTCCTTTTTTGTGTGCGTTTCGCGCACAAAAAAAAAAAAGATTCCTGATGTAAATATTTACAGAAACACAATTCACTCGTGGCTAATATCCAGTTAAGAGGGTTTTATGTTAAGAAGTTTATTTTCCACCTCAGATTTTTTTTTTCTTTTCTTTGAACCTTTTTTTTTTAATGTCTGAATTTTCAGACTAGTGACGGATTTTTTAAAAAATTTCGTAGCTGACGGCTTTACAATTTCGAAAAATTCGCAACAGAATCATCCCTGTAGCATAAACATAAAATTTTCGTAACTGACGGCTTTACATTTTCGAAAA
Organism: Maratus michaelseni; assembly: GCA_963931845.1. Taxonomy (NCBI): domain Eukaryota; kingdom Metazoa; phylum Arthropoda; class Arachnida; order Araneae; family Salticidae; genus Maratus; species Maratus michaelseni. The sequence goes on along the minus strand of OZ007591.1, from coordinate 433,707,932 downwards.
TTTCGCAACAGAATCATCCCTGTAGCATAAACATAAAATTTTCGTAACTGACGGCTTTACATTTTCGAAAATTTCGGAACAGAATCACCCCTGTAGCATAAACGTAAAATTTTTCTTTTTGCATGTAGTTCAACTTTTGTGGAAAAGTCATTTTAAAGTCAACACACATTTAAGTAATACAGTTTTTGACATTTCATTGCTTCGAGTGAAAAATAAAACGATAGTACTATAACAAAGGGAAAAAAAAATGCAACAGATTAATGCCGTTCTCAAATACAAAGAAGCTACTTTCTGACACTTTTCTGAATTCATTTTTGTTTGGAAATGCATTCATGAAATTGGCGGGTGTTCTTATTCAAACTATGTAATTGAATGGTGTTTTCTAATTTTTGGTAAAGGCAGATGATCTTACAGAAAATAGTCGAAGTTGACGTTTTGACTCGAATTTCCGAATGCGACAGCGCGGGAAAGGAGAAAATCTGTTGCCATGCGACAACAATCGCTTATAACTCGATAAGTAAGTTATTTATCAAAAATCTGAAAACACCATCCTCGATTTCAAATCACTTCAACAGTCAGACCTGCTAATCTTACGCCTTTTACGTTAAAACATCAGTTAGAAAGTTTCGCGTTGTTGAGCTGTTGAGCAGGGAATTTAAAAACTGCCTTAAATAAATACTTTATTACATTAATAAGTAACAGTTATTGTAGAATAGTCCTGAATCGGGTGGAGTAACCTGATCTCCAGTTTAGGTCGAGTTGGTGTTATTTTTTTTTATTTTACAGAAAGAACTGCGAATCGTACGAAAATAACATACTCTATAATCATGGCCACAGATAGAGAGGAGGGAGGTAGAGGCTTTGCAAATTACCAGGACCAGGCTTTCTTAAAAGGCCCTTCACAAATGTTTTATTATTATTATTTTCTACACTAATAAAAGAAATTTTCGCTCTATGTGTGTGTGTGCGATGGCTAGCGAAATGTAGTGCCCCTAAAAGTCTGAAAATTTAAGTCAGGATAGTCCAAAACCTCTCGCAGTGCACCTGTGAATAAGAATTTTAATATTTTGGAAATTACCCTAGATATTAAATAAAATCTCCTCAAACATTGCAAAAATGCGATCAGAAATTAGATAAAAAAGGGTTGTTTTTTATCGGAACAAAGAAAGAAGTACATTTCTGCTTAGAATTGCACTTCGAGCCGAGGCTAGCAATGAACCAATGAGATGTCTTCTTTGAGCGAGACCCCGAACTTTTCATTTTCGCATTTGGAACGAAACTGCAGACTTTTAAAGTGCAGTGTTATTATTTTATTTTTTTTCTCGAAATATTGCATTTATCGATTTGAAAATTATACAACTAAGCGTATTTCTGGACACTGATTCCAACAATGTTATTTTCGTAAAGATCCGATAATTAGAATCCCATATTTCAATTTACATTTGATTGCAGAATACAAATGAAAATTAATCTTTTGAAAGTCAAAAGCACAGCTGTCATTCAATGCTGAAGCAAGTTGAATGCCAGAAACACAGAGTGCCAGTTTTTAAATTCAGCGATTTTAATTCAGCGATTTTAAGGTATACACATAATTCAAAATGTATATCCGATACGGAATTAAAAATTTGAATATAGGCACAAATTGATAAGCTGATTAAGATTTTCTAAAAATCGAAAAAATACACCAGTAAGTTTTTATTTTATAAAAATCCTGATTTTTATGGAAAAGAAATAAAAATCTAATTGACAATGCCTTAAATAATTAAAGATACATTTGCATTTTTTACATTTGCGGGGATGGGGAGGGGACGATTTTTTATTAAATACCGCATTTAGTCAACATGACACATATTATAATAGAGACTTGTGGGCTTCGCCCGCTATCAGCAGAATGGATGTAATTAAGTATAGCATTTTGTCCACATGACAGAAATTATTATGATAGAGTATAATAGCGAGCTTCGCCCACTATCAGGTACCTAGTTTACAACGAAGTTTTCTGAAACTGTTTACTTGTTATATTTTTGAGAATGGGAGGGTGGCGCGTAAACGACGGCAGAGGAGCCAGAACTTTGTTTTTTAAGAGATTTTAAGGTTATTATACGGGACCGGGCAACGACGGCGGGTCGGCTAGTTATTAAATAAAATGAGAATAAAAGATTGCAGGTCTTTTTTTTCCCTCACGCATGTTGCATGCACATCTAGAATAGCCTTGAAACCTTGTGATTGTACGGTAAAGTTTTCACCCTTCCTTCTCCGCCTCTTTCACTTGGATTTTTCAGATCCGCGGAATTAGAAATTTAAAATTTTCTTCTTTTTTTTCTGTTAGATTTTTTGTGTCTCTGGAATCTGAAGTAATGCAAAAATGACAAAGTTTTGCTTTTTTAATTTAATTAATTTTTTTTTTTTATTTGTCAGAAAAGAAAAAAGTTTTTTCTTTCTTCTATTTCCTTGGATTTTTCCCATCTGCGTGACCTAAAATAACGTTACAGTTTAAAAAATTTTACTCTTTTTCCAGGGCTTGCGAAACTTGAAATAATGTAAAATGGCCTTTTCTTTTTCTCAACAAATTTATTTACAAATACCATACTTATGGGTCCGCATTCGAATTACTAGCGGGAGCCGTAGACTATCTGTGGCCTTGAATGTAATAAGACGTATCATTTGCGTTCTCCATATCCGTAATATAAGATTAATTTTATCCATATAAATAATAGTTAATTATCAAATATTTAATGAATCGGGCATTAGTAATGAAAGAACAAAATAAACTTTAATTACCTGGTACAGTTGGATTCTCCACTCACTGTTGTGGTCCAGAGATATGTGTTGTAAAAACAAGCCTCCATTTAATAGTTTCAGTCTTACTGCCTCATATACACTTTTAAACACATGCACTCATTAACTTTCATCCATATTTTATCTTTCATTAAATCACAGTATATATTTATCATGAAAAACGTAATTTCAGTAATTAATATATGTTTAACTTACCAATTCTTCGTTTATTACTTTTATTTTATTCATTAGCAACAGTAAATTTCACTTTACAATAGTTGTTAATTTCAATTTACTTTACAAACATTTAAACGTCACGCTGCTGCTTTTTCCCAGTCAACACACACCACGATATTCGATTAAGCCTGGAATCGAATATTCGATTAGCGAGTCCGCTGGTTCTACGATAGATGGCGACAGAGAAGTTATCCTCTGATTTGCTACTCCATTAATTATTCATGCCGTAGGCCACGTGTCACTTCCGTGACGGTTCTAGAAACTTATTGTCATTGATAGGTGAGCCGTTGGCCAGGTATTTATACGCCGTACTTTGCTTTAATCAGCACCAGGTTTTTTGTGTATTCGATCGTCACGGAAGCATTCGAGTTTTAGTCTAGCGCAGGCCGTAGTGATGGAATGTGTGTTTTGTCTTAATGGATTAAGTGTCACTATAACGTTGCAGCTCTTTACTCATGTTCGATAAGTATGATTTATTTAAGTTAAGTATGTGGTTTATGTTAATATATGCTGGCTATACTATAATATTATTCAAGATCATCTAAATGTTCCTTCTGTTGAATTATCAAACTGGACTGTATTATTCATTTCGTCTGTTGAAATCTACTTCAAATAAAATATGACTGGATTAAACGTTCTTGCCTATTTTTATGAAGAAACATCGTTACACATCTTTAATTTTTCTATTGTTTCATTTACCAAATATTCAACTACATGTCTACCTTACATTATGAGACAATCATCAATTCCAGCTAAGCACCATTAGCGTTATCTGCTTGTTTAAATTAAGTGTTATGAGAAAATCGGCTTTAACCAAGTGCCATTTCTCAACAATATGCTTTAAGTCTTCACATGGCGCAATAATGTGACGAAACCTCGATATTTGTACTTTAATTCTTGCTGACAAGATAAACAATATGCTACGTTGGGTTTTTCCAGTTTCCTAATTTTTTTATGGAGAAATGTTCCATTGACTTTTTTTTCCGACCATTCCCATCTCCAATGGTTTGTAACACCTTTATAAACATTTCTCACATCCGCTTCACTTGAGCGATGACTATGTCATTTCTATTTAAAGCCAATTAAAATAAGCGATGAACATCAAATAAATAGGCAGCATCGGAAAAATATTTACAAAATTTCGAACTTCCGATATGAAGGTGGGATCGAAAAACAAAAGACTGGTCTTAGCGTACTGTTAAAAAAATGGATTATTTCCAAAGGCAGAAAGCCCTTACTTTGAGGGGTAAAACAGGACCTTTGTTTACGAAAAAAAAAAAATCAACTGAAAATTGTTAATGGATTCGCCTTCATCGTAAACAAAGAATCCAAGGTCATTTGACCCCTGTATCGTCATAATAGGCAGGATCACGGCCAATCTTCATAACGATCGGCCGTGAGGCAGGATGGAGAGTAGAACTTCGTCCCTGGCATCTCTGGGAAAATGCACTGCTGTGTTGCAAACCATACAGGGTAGTGATATGAAACTCAAGGAATTCATATCGTTTAATGCATATATTTTTTAACTATCGGAAATAGACAAAAAAGCTAATATCGCAGAATTATGGAGCAGAATGCGCGGAAATTACAGATTTAATATAATAAAAAAGCGGAAATCGCAGATTTTATATAAAAAAGGGGAAATCGCGGATTTTATATAAAAAAGCGGAATTCCGCCACGGAAAAGTGGCATCCCTGATTAAAGTTTATTTGGTAAAGTAACTTTTTATAATTTTGAGTAATAGATTTAATATAATAAAGAGATAATATTTAATTGTTTTGAATTAAAGTTTATAAAGATAAATATTAAAGTTAACTTGATTAGAATTTTAAATGTTATTAATTGGATAAGAGTTATATTTGAACTTAATACTTAAATGAATTTAAAGAGTTAATTTATGAAAAACTAATTGAGGGTTTAATTGAACTTTTAAAGTTGTTCAAAGATACCATTTGGTTCTTTGTTTTTAATTGATATATCGGCATGACACCTTCTTGGCAAAGAAAGGTAAAAAGCAAAATCTTAACATTTTTGCTAAAACTTTGTGAGCTATGAATCAAATATTTGGTGTTGTTTTCCTGGTAATGTGATGTATATTTAATGAATGTCATTTTTGCACGTGTTGAATTTGAATAAAATTATTTGTTTTTGAGAAATACATTGTCTTTATTCCAGTCACAGTTGAGATTTGTTTCATTATTTTTACACAGTTCTTGCTGTTTTTACAATGGGTCACAGATTGCTAAAGCTGAAGTGGGCAACTAATAATTTCCAGATAATCACGTTTCCACATATGCTGTATTAGGAAACTTTGCTATATTTTTCTTTAGCTCGGCAATTACTGTTGTAATTGCTAACAATTATTTTATCTTAAAACACGCACAATGATCAATATATTATAAAACATACAATATTTAATTTAATATAAAACACACGCAATCTTCTCTACCGGGTTGCCATATGAAGAAAAATCATCGTGTTACCTAGGCATAAAATCGTCCTTTTAGCGCCGTCTGTACTAATATTATTTATATACAATTTACTTCTGCTTGTCCATTTCCATAAGGTACAGATGTCGCAAATGTACCGGGGTATCTTTTTGACGCCAAAAGGGGCAACCCGACGATTTTGGCGAGATTTTGCTTCGTATGGCAACCCGGTAGAGCAGATTGTGTGTGTTTTATATTAAATTAAACATTCTATGTTTTATAATATATTGATCATTCTGTGTGTTTTATGATTAGATAATTTTTGTGAATATGTTGCCAAAAAATATGTTGGCAAATTTTCTTCTCTCGCCAATGTCATTTTCTTTACTTTGCCAAGATAATCATGAAATAATTTAATGTACTATTACTCCGTTACAGTACGCATATACACAAACATGATAAATATAACAATAGATGACGCACATATAAAAATGATAAGGCTGGATACATTTTTCAAAAAGCACGCGCGAGAAAAAAAAAATTAACAAACATATTTTAACTGCATTAGAAGATGACATCATCCCCTTATTCTTGAAAAACATGAAATAAATTGAATTCTTTCTAATATATTAAAGCATATCTTTTATTTTATTTCAATTTTGCTTTTTAAAAATAAATATTAAATTAACCGGGCGGAGAAATCCTACTTTATCTTTTTTGTACTGTTTATTTCTTTTTATAATTATTCTTGAACATGATATATTGCGGTATTTTACTTTTGTGGCAACACAAATTTCAGGAAAACCTTTCATTTCTTTTATGAAAACAATGCCGATTTAAATTTGAATTAACAGCAATTTTTAATCAAAAAGATGTTTTAACGAAATGTTAAGTGTGCTATGTCAAAAGCCTGTTAAAAATTCTTTCATATGGTATCTCATTCGTCGTTCTGTGTTTCGTATTTTCTGAGAAAAAGGGATGTTGACAGGAGAAATAATATATATGATAATTTGTTTTCATGTTTAAGCAAGGAATAAAAATGACCCATCTGGTATGACCTCAGCAGTGAAAATCAGCACGAGCCGCCACTGGTAGAAATATGTACACAAAACTCTCAGAATGAGTCCGATTCTCATGGAGACATCTGCACCACTCAAAGGTGTGAAGAGGGCAGATTGTAGGATCAAGAAACATCGTCCATTTCAGCGCTATGGAATTGAAAACTTGTTTTTTTTGAGAGATCACAAATCCAATTTCGTTGACCCTAAAACTTACAATTCCATCTCATAGGATGACATCCTTATTTGAAAAATGAAAATTGAATTGGATTTCATCATTTTAATAAATAACATTTATTTGTTTTTCTATTTTAAAGTATATGCATGGATAGGATAGAGTCATTTAGAAATTTTATCATTGTTGTTGGTATAATGGGAAAGTATGTGAAATAGGAGTGAAAATAAAATTGTGTTCAAGAATTGCTTTTTATTATTTGAATGAGGTGAGTGAGAAGATTATCCACCCCATTTTAATTAACAAACGTGAGAAATGATAACAACAAGAATGATTTCCTACAAACAACGAAAGTATATAAAAAGAGGAAATGATTGACATCCAGCAATGCACTAATACTTGATTACACACACATTACAAGACTTGGTGAGAAGATTCTTTGGCACACACATGAGACATCCTGTCACACACCTGAGAGAGAGAAAAAGTTAAAATGGCATATTTAGGTTATACAATGAACAAGATAGAGAAACTGGCCTTGGCAATTTTTTCCAATATTTATACAAACAGAAAATAAATTGTATATAAAAACATGACTATGTATAAACAAGCATAAAAGTTCATTAGGCCCATTTGACAAAAAATCCCACATTCTAAATCTTTAAACCTTTAGAGGAGAGATATAAAATTTTATTAGCTCCCAAGATTTTGGACAAAAGAATGCTCAGAATCATTAAATTAAATTATAAACAAACAGGTGATTATTTTTCCAATATTGCATTCAGGAATAAAATATAAATATTTTAGGTGCCAGTGATAATTCGCCAAAAATTGTTTCGTTTGGCGTTATTTGAATTTTAACCTTTTACATGGTTTGCATTAATAAATGGGAATTTATAGATTTAAATAAAAATGTTCCATGAGAAAATGGCAAAGTTTTTCATAATATATGCAAGCCGGAATAGTTGTATAAATTGGGAATGAACAATCTCGGCGTATTGGGAATGATGGCGTAATAAGAAGCATCATTTGGAGTATTATTTAATCCATTTTTTCAGATATATAAAAAAATTTGGGGATCTTGAATAACGTTTCAGTATTTCTTTCTTTTATTTCAATACTTCTGTTAATATATTTTGGGATTTTCATAAATTCTTTGTACTTTATTTAAATATATTTTAGGTATTTTTAAGTTATATCTGTTAATTGTAAATAAAATAATGTTAAATTGTGGCTATTTCTTATTGGCCATCACTGGCTAACTGAAAAGTACCATATTTTATGTCACAAACTTAATAAAACAGCAAATATACAAAATCTGCTTTCATATAGTAATTAAAATATTAATTATTAGTATTCATTTAAAATAATATATTTCAAAAGTTTTAGATAGATTTTTATGAAATTAACAGAAATTTGTATTATAATAATAGTTTATATTCTTTTCCCAGGAGAAAATTGGAAAATGAAATTCTATAAAATAGTATGTAAAAAATAAACTTGCCAGTTTTCAAACGAATGCCATACAATAGCAAAGTGAAAGTCTGAAAATATAGAAAAGTTTTTAGAATAGAAAACTGTGGTTTTTCTTCATTTAGTAGACTAATAGATGTTATATGAGACTGCTCATATAACTAGTGCAAAAGCTAAAACTCCTATAATATTTATATTATTGCACTATATTAATACATCCTATTACTTAAGCAGAGAATAATTTGCAACTGAAAGCGTATGACCCTGTAAAAAATGTAGTTGTATATATTCATAATATCCATGTACAGTGAGTGCAAAAGAAACTAAAATGAGTTAAAATAAAACATCATCTTTTATTAAACAGCATTTGTAAGACAAAAAATATTCTTGAAAATGAAACAGAATTTAGATCAGGCATGTCAAACTCGTTTAACTCGTCAAATTCGTCAGGCTCGGACCGGCCCATCGGCCCGAGGGCCGGTGCGCCCTCAGCCAGGGAAAATTTTGCGCCCCTAAGCCACTGCAATGTTTTCCCCTGGCTATAAGCATACATTCTGATTATTGTACTAAATTTGGATAATTTTCTTACGAATAATCATCAATTAAGACAAATGTCAAAAGAGAGAGATTTTTATTATCATGAAGAAATTGAAGATACATCGAAGGAATTTCCTGAATAGGAAACCAAAGCAGACGTGTTTGCATACTATTGAGGAATCTTCTTGCGTACTATTTAAGATCTTGTTCATAGGGAAAGTTTTAAAAGCCCTGGCGCGCTGTGGATACTACGCCCAGGTATTACTCCCGCGCCCTGCGAAAAATTTTTTCATTGGTTCTTAAAATAATATGTTTTAGGTCTTACATTTAGGTTAAATATTTTGGAAATTTTCCGTCCCTTAGCTATTAGGCGGTCAACCCAGGGCGGTCACCCACAGTGTTGAATTCAGACACTTTTGTCCGGGAGGGATTTCTGTAGCTCCAGGGGGGGGGGGGGGGGGGAATTCCACTTTTTGCCCATTGAAAGCATAAAATCTCAAATCTTCCGGGGGGGGGGGGGGGGGACATTTCCAGGCTCAGAGGGATGATGTCCCCCCCGGGCCACCGCCTGAATTCAACATTGGTCACCAGGGACCGATTTAGAAATTTAGGGGCCCTGGGCACAGATGCGTATGGGGGCCCCCTTGCACCGATGCTTACAGAGGCCTCGAATTAAAAAAATATAATATCGAAAGCAGTACTTATTAAGATAACCACTATTGACTTTAATAATTTATTTAAAGTATCAATTAAAAAAAATAAATTTTGATAATCATTAATTTACTTTTAAATAATTATTTGATAATTATTAATTTTTAATTGAATTTTATAATAAACTGTGTGGTGCTGATTACCTTTCTCTATGCAAGTCCATAATAAAGTATCCAACAACTAATAATAAATTTACCGCAGTACCAAGCTATATTTATTTAAAATCTTAGCATATCCTATTAATCAAATAACTTTTTCTTTCAAATACAAGCTTTGACTGGGAAAAAAAAAAAAAAAAAAAACTAAATTTGTACAAGTAACTAGCAGAAGCATGTTAACCATGAGGGCCTTACATGTAAAATAAATAAAAATAAAATAATATGGTATCCCAAAAATGGAGTTCTGTACATTCCTGCACATAAATTGTTAAAAGACAACCGGCAAAAAATGAAGTTACTTTGACAAATCATAGACAATCTATGAACAAACAGATTTTTCCATTTTAATTTTTTTTTTTTTTTTTTTTTTTTTTTTTTTACAGTCAAAACTGTTTTGGCCAATAATTGAAAAATTTTTAGTAGTATTTGGGGGGCCCTGAAAATCGGGGGCCCTGGGCCCGTGCCCCGAATGCCCTGCCGTAAATCAGGCACTGTTGGTCACCGAACTTGCGCCCCTTTAAAGCCGGCCCTGAATGTCCCTATAATCGAAAGTATGCTTTTCGAAAAACAGTTTGATAAAAGAAAGAGATAAATATTAGAAAACCAAAACGTTTTGTGTGGATTTTGTTGTTGACAGGAAAACATACTCTTTCTTTTCGAGGAATACAACCTCGATCACATTTCTGGATTGCAATTCTACAAGCTGCAGATTCCCGCGACCAGCGTTTTTTTTTTTTTTTTTTTTTTTTTTTTTTTTTAATTAAAAAAACCTATTATATTTTTCGGATAGTAATCTTAGATATATTTAATAACAGCATTTCTGTAATTAAATAACTAATAGAAAATTCTGGTATGTATTTTCAATAAAAAATTACTTTATTTCATCACAGAAAAATCGATCATTTAATAAAGCGATGATTACTATTCAGAAACTATTGTAGGTTAAAAAAAAAAAAAAAAAAAAAAAAAAAAAAAAACGCTGACTGCAAAATCCTGTAGCTTACAGGATTGCAATCCCCGGGGGATTTATTTCAATTATGGAAACTTAAATATTTCCCTTGATCTCTAATTGTGATAAAAAATTTGCAAATCATGGTAAGAGTGTTCTGAAAAAAGTAAATTTACTCAATTATTTCAGTGATTTAAGACTACTAATAGCTATTTCCGATCTATCTTTTCAGTAGAAACTTTTTTATAGTGCGATATCAATTCAGTATTTAACGGATGCATGAAGTAATTTTTAAAGCAGATAAAATACCTCTTCCCCCTCCTGTCTCTCCTTAGGTCAAATGCTTCAAGTCTAATATTATTTTCACAAGTAAGTGTTCTTTCCGCATTTACATACAAACAGTAATACATCATACATTCATCATATAGTTCAACATTCAAATACTGCTATAATGTGTGGTACTTTTTCCAAAAATATATAAATAAATAAATAAATGAATGAAATAAAATAAAAATCAAGCATGAGTTTTAACTTCAGAATTTCTATTTCCATTTCCATACGGAAAGTACATTTTTGTTTTAGATATAAATATTTTTTGAACGAAGTTTGCATATTAAATCTTTTTCTGTGTGTGTGTGATGAGGTAGACACCTGCAGAGATCCCATTTAAATATACTACTTTGCTAAAGAAAAAACAAATATTTAGCAATTTTAATCAGTAATTCTAGAAGCATAATTAATTTTTGCCTAAAAAAATCGACAAATTAGTTGAAGTTTCTAATTAAAATAAGGTCAATTATTATCATATTTTATTGTTATTATTAGCGCAGTTTTTTTCCAGTAAACATGACTGTTGGTCAAATGGCAACTCATATCTTTAGACCAAAGATCAGCCAAACGTTGACTCAGACGCAGTGTTAGCTGTTGGTCCAACTAATAGAAAAATCTTTGGCCAATGTCAATCGCCAAACTGCCAATCGCAAGACTGCCAAACTCAATCGTTGGCTAACGAAGCTAGAAAACAATGAACTAATGATATCCCAATAATTCTGTCTTGCTTGAGTAAAAAAAAAAAAATATATATATATAAAAGGGAAGAGTCGTAACTCACAGAAAGATGACGGTAATATACATATATATATATATCGTTAAGCTTGTAATAAAATCTGAAATTGCTAAAAAAGTATTTTTGTTGTTGTTAATGGACACGACTATGGATATACCAAGTTGGACTAATGTGTTAATTTACACTCCTGGACAAAAAAAAATCAAGCTAGACTAAAGTGTTAATTTAAAGTCCTGGACAAGAAAAAAAAAAGCGATCCCCTCCTACTAATTCCTGTAAAAATATTTGTAAAAAAAATTATATGTATCAATCGATTGGAAATAATGTCTACTAATTAATGCTATGCATAAATAATGTTTCAGGAGTCGTCTACATATTAAATATTATACCAACTTTGAATTTAAAACCATAACACGCATTTTTTAACCCCATTTGAGTTCCTTGGATCGAGACAGCTGGCGGAAAGGTATAGTTTATAGTATTTATCTTAAATATTCATAGAATTAGAAGAGTTTAAAGTTTGAGGATGCTAATGTTAAATACATTTGACAAACTTATAAAAATCATCCGATTGAATTTTTATTAATTTTTTAATGAAATACACTTAATTGACCTAAACATATTCCAGGCTTTTATTGTATTCAAAGACATTTTTTTTAAAGTTATTAATAAATTCACATTAAAAAATTATAAATCATGAATTGCATTAATTTTTGTATAAAAAAATCACTAGTGTGTAAGTTTACATCTCATTTGAATAATTAGTTTTCGAGATATAGAAAACCTTCTTCTGTTTTCAAAAGATCCACAAAAAATAAATCGTAATATATTACCTGAAACATTTTGCTGTATTTACTTTTATAGAAAGAAAGTTAATTATAAATTTAAAATTCCTGTATAATTTACTGGTGTCTAAATGAATGTTTTCATTACTTTTTCTTGTAGGATTTTAATTTTATTTTTCGAAATTTTTAGACAAACCCCTAACACATTTTCTTTTATAAGGCTATGGAGATTTAAGAGAAGTATATTCCCAAGTTACCTTGATCCAGGGAACTCAAAGAGAGTGTCAAAAGTAGGTTTTACCATTTGAAAAATCATGGTTCGTGCATTTTTTTTTTAATATGTAGACAATCCCCGAAACAAAATTTATGAATAGAATTTAATAGTAGATATTATTCCCAATAAATTGGTACCTATGTTTTTTTATATCTTATTTGCAGGATAATTAGTAAGGGTGATCACTTTTTTCCCATGACTTTGTAAGGCATCTTCTACTGACAAAAAAGCTAATGTAGGAAAGCCGTAACCTATAGTCAATCTACTACAATGTGTTCAACTACTATTTTCAACTTTCTAGCGTTTTTGAACATTACATAACATGTTTTGGAAAATTGTGTAGCATTGTAAAGATTTGATGGAACATCAAACATACACGAGGAATATAGCGAAGTTGTCTTTCTAGACTCAATAATATTATTGGGTTGTCCGGAAAGTTCGTGCCGGTTGGGAAAATCAAATAGTACCGGAAAATTCTACCATTTAAGTATTAGACATTAAATTCGATTCAAATGTATAATAATTAACGGGTTGAATTTTCCGGTACGAATTGATTTTCCCAACCGGCACGAACTTTCCGGACAACCCAATTATATTAAACAATTTTCTTACTTAGTGCTATGCGAATGTGTTATCTCTTGTCAAGTAAAACACAGAAAAAATAAGTAAGATTGACATGAGTTATTTAACATTTTCGCGCCCTCTGAAAATCCAAGGTCTGCGCCCTTTCCCCTGGCCCAGTCCGACCCTGAAATTCGTTCCCCAAATTAAGCATTAAATGCAAAGGCACATAAAAAAAGTAGATTTATGTTGTTACCATTGCGCAGAACAACATTTCTATGTACAGCCAAATTAAAGAAATATTCATGCAAAGTTATACATAGTTTATTATCTTATTTTTCAAAAAAATACAACTATCATAACTATCAAAAAAAAGTACTTATGAGTCATAAGTACTTTTTATCAACCAAATCTGTAAAGTTTAATGGAATTTTCTTAATTGCATTTATTTTAAGAACTGGTCTTTAAATCTTAATCTAGCAATGGGATAGCCGTCAGTTTTCCGTGTTTTATTTAAGTAAAAAATAAAAATAAACACATTTTGAATCAGAAAATTTATTTAATAAAATGTGTCTTGAATCCATGCTCTACTTATTTGATTCCAATTTTTAAATACCTTTTGTGGTTTAAATTATGTTGAAATAACAAAAGGTTGGCAGATACGCAAAGATGTCGTAAAAAAGTATGCTACCGAGCATAGCTAAAATATGCCTAATTGCACAATACTTAAAAAAATGAGTCGATTGGTGAATAATTAACAAATATATGGAAACCCCATGTTCCTATATTTTCACTCTAATATGGAATCGCACTGAATTTTGATTAACTGCAGAAATAAAGTGTGAAGAATAATTTCAACATTAAACTAATTTTCAAATAATTTTAATATATATTTAGCATGATTTTTGTAATAATGCTTTGGCAAGATTTAAAATGTACTTTTTGATTAAAGTAATAAATACTATCAATTACCAAGATACCATTATGAAATTTTCTTTCATGTTGAGGTGCTTTGTAATTTAAAATAAAAACTCCAACTATGTTAACTTAATTATTTTATTAACTTAATAATCCTCATGCATAATGTGTTGCTTTAGAATGAAAATTGCAACCTTCTTTAACAGTTCTATCCAGGGCCCGACTAGCAAGTTTTTGTGCCCAGGGCACTTTCAATTTTTCGTGCCCCCTTAGGTTGATTGATTTACTGATACTAGTTTTTTATTTGTACATATTGCATGCTTATTCAAAGCAATTATACCTAATTAATAACTGCGTGCAATTTTCACGCTACTCAAAAAATTACGTTTTCCAGAAAATTGAAAAACGGTACCAAGAATAATAATAATAAAAAAAAAAAACGGTTATTTGGTGAAATGTACTTTTAACCATAGATTGAGATATATTCTTATTAATATCTCAAATATCACATTTTTCAGTTGGGTCACTTTTCGACTAAATGTGCAATATGATAAAATTGAATGAATTGATAAATACAGTACATCAATTACTAGAAAATAATGATAAGAGGTCTACTTATTAATAATGTTATTGATATTAAATGATAAAACCAAACTGATATTGAGTGCAAACAAAAGTATTAAAAGAAATAAAAAATTTGGCATATTTAAATGATGTATTAGATGAAATTAGGAAAAATTTCGTGCCCAGGGCCTGGGCCCCATGTGCCCGTGCGATAGTCAGGGCCTGGTTCTATCTGTAAAAGGAGATAGATAAGTTTATCTTCACTACTTATATTTCCAAGATATTTTCTAGATCAGGGGCTCCGCATCGTTCCAGGAAAATAAACAAATCATGAAAGAAATTAGCATATTGAAAGGGAATTTTTTTCCAAAGTGTGTGTGTCAAAAATAAATACATTTATCATTGGATTGAAAAATACTATAATATAGCTTTTAATATCATATAAAAGTTTGCATTATACATCTATCCATTTTCTATATAATATTTTTGGTTTCAACTACTTTATTTTATGTTTCTGCATTTAATGTGTTCCCAATAAGCTACAAGAAATGGTATTCTCAATCAAAAGAGAAAAGGCATGCCAGTGCTTGCCGAACAAAAGGAAGAACAGTTTCGCTTATTCATATGTTTATACTTAGTTCTTTTTTGCTTAGTAATCAGGTTCTAACTTCCTAATTATTTTTTTTCGCTTCACTGTTTGCAATCTTTAAAATGAGGTATTTTATACTCAATGAGGTACTTTTACTTGCTATATTTACTGAAAAATGTGTTAGTTGTTTCAGTGATAGACTTATAATTGGTTTTCGCTTTTTGTTAATATTTTAATTTAAGTGGTTTAATCTCAAATTGCATGTTCTATTTCAGTTTAAAATTCAAAACTGCTTTTTTTTTTTTTTTTACCTATTTAGTTTTTCTAAAGTTGTAATTAATTTTACATCCTGTTCGCAAAAATGGAACATATGTAGTTACGAAATAAATATTTATTTTCATTTTCATAATTGTTTGGGCTGTAAATTTTATTTTATAGTTAAAATTTGTAGTCAAAGTACTCTTGTAACTTATAATCAAGGGCGGCGCTAGAGGGGGCATACCTGCCCCCCCCCCCCCCATCGGGGAAAATATTTTAACTTTTAGATTTCAGATATTTTTCGGATCGGGTTGGCACTCTTAATAATACAAAATCATATATTAGTAAATTAATATACTCAAAATAACTTATTTTCTAATTTAGATTCCTTTATTTCGACTATAATATCTTATATCAAAAATCTATTTTAAGTCTAATCAAAAGGCTTTAATGTCTTTATTTGGGTACATATAATATAACCGTTTCCTTTCGCAGTGATTAATTTGATCAGGCCTTCAATTGTCTGTGGTTTGTAAAAATAAAAAGGAAGAAAAGAATTATGTCAGTTTATCTGTTAGGTGACCGTGTTTCCCATGTCGATGCATTTCGTTTAACTTAAACAAAGTCATCATAATGTTCTTATTTTTGTTTCGGTAGGCCATCTGCTCCTGTCCTTTAATTTTGCTGTTTAAATGTTGTAATTCAGTATTTGATTTCGGGTCGGTTTGGGTTGAAGTATTTCGGGTTCGGGTCGGAATGCGAAGGACGAAACTTCTTTTTTTTATTTGCCTCGAGTTAGGGGTAGAGTCCTGCATCGTGTGGGGAAAACTGCACCCGACCCGGCTCGTGGTTTGGATCGTATTGGACTGACGCTAGCCTTTTTATTGCGGGTCGGAGTTGCAAATTTTAACTGTGGGTCGGATCAAGTGGAGTTAACTTTAACTGTTTCGGGTTCAGGTCGGTTTCGAGTTGGGTTCTGACACTTCCGAGTATGGTTCGTGTTGACCCAATTTCTCAAAAGAATCCCCAAATTATATTTTAAAATGAAAAACTATATATATTTTAATATTAATTGTTTCGAGAATTATTTTTTGTTTCGAGTCGGGTTTCGAGTTGAAGTATTTCAGGTTGAGGTCGATGAAATTTTTTTTGTCGATTTTGGGTCAAAAGAAATTTTTTCGTGTGGTTCAGGTTGGGTTTTAGGTTGGCTTTAAACGGAATTTTCGGGTCCGGGTCAGTACAACCCATCCTATTTTAGATGAAAATCTATATATTTTTGAGTATGAATAATTACATCTTTATTTTTCAACATAAAGGACGAAATCGATATTAGAAATATAATTAAGGCCTTTTTTCCATATTAAGTTTTGGATCAATTTTCTCCGATTGGGCCTTTCGGATCGGGTTGAACTGAAATATTTTGCATTCAAATTGAAGTATTTCCGGTTCATTTTGTAGTATTTCGTTTTTGGATCGGGTGGCGAGTGGACCAAATATTTTTGTTAGGCTTGGATCAGGGTTTTGGTTGTTTTTAAATAAAATTTGCAGGCCGCAAATTTTACTTATTACACGAGCAGGGATCTAGTAGGGTGTAACCAGTGGTTGAAAGTAGCGCACTACAAGTTGCAAAATTACAGTAGTCGTTATTTTTTCTATTAGTTTGTATTGTAGCGTGATACATTTAAAAAATGGTATACGGTGCCAAAGGCAGCGGGCACCCGAGCCGGAGGTTCGTTCGGTTCGAGGTTTATCATATTCGAAGTCAAGGACGGCGCTAGAGGGGATCCGGGGTCCAAATTCAATTGTCGTCGGAGAAAACATTTTGACCTCGGAGTAGAATCCTGCCTCGGGTCAGGGAACTGCCCACGACCCGACCCGAGTCGGGGCAGGTTAGTTTTTTAAAAATGACCTGGGGTTAGCTTATAAAAAAACTGGTAGGTGCTGACTTATTTCTTTGCAAACCGCGCTACAATTGTTTCAGTTTCAGGTTGAGTTTTGATTTTTGCGTGTCTGGCTTGGGTTAACATGAGTTTTCAAAAAAACTATCCAGAATATTGTTCCAGATTAGAATCCTGTATTGGGTCGGGTAAACAGACTTTACCTGAACCGGACCAGACCCGCGATTCGGGTTAGAGCTAATTTTTTTGTTGTTGCTGCTGTTGGATTCGGGTCGGGTTGACTGTAATTGTTTTGGGTTCAGTTTTGATACTTTCGCGTCGTGTTCGGGTTAACCTGATTCTACAATAAAACTCTACGTTGTTGTTTCAGATAAAAAACTAGATATTTAAATAAGAATGAGTCTTTTTACATGTTTATTTGTCTATATTTGTCTACATAAAAAGTAGAATTGATATTAGAAAAATGATTGTAGATTATTTATTCATAATTCTTATTAAAGTATAGATCTTTTTTTTTTTTTTTTCGGGTCGAATTAGGTAAGTATTTCGAATTTTGGGTAGACAAACAATTTTGTCGTTAAAATTTAATTGCTGTAGAGGAAAATATTTTGCTTTCGGAGTAGAGTCGAGTCGAGTGGGGTAACCCAATTTCCCCGCACACCACTGACTGGTGGTAATTTTTTTTTTAAATGACTCGAGGTTAGTGTTTTTAATATAAATGTCCCGTGGGTTAGGTTGGCGCTGATTTTTTTCTTTGCATGTCGGGTTGACTGCAATTGTTTCGGTTTCGAATTGAATTTTGATTCTTCCACGTCATGTTTGAGTTACCTGATTTTTTTTTAAAAAGTGTCCAGAATATTGTTTCAGATTAGAGTCCTGCATTGCATCGTGTAACCCGATTTTACCCAAACCCAACCAACCTGCTGTTCCTATCAGGTGGGGTGAAGTTAATTTTATACGCTGCAAGTCGAGTCAACTTTAAACGTTTTGGGTTCGGATCTGTTTTAGGTTGAGTTTTGATTCTTTCAGATCGGGTTAGGGTTGACACGATTTTTCAAAGAAAAAGGCGTGAATATATTGCAAATGAAAAAAAAATATATATTTGAATGTAAATGTGTTACAAGGAAAAAAAATTGATTTTAGAGATATAATTGTAGACCACATTTCAGTAATCTTATTTCAGTAATTGTATCAAATGATCTGCTGAACAACAAAAAAAATTCTGACACAATTTCGGGCTCATTTTTAAACGCAAAGGCCAGGGGCGTAGCGTAATTTCGTCAAAAACTCGCAAAAAATCCCCTCAAATTTCATCAAAAAACGGCGAAAAAAATGCAAATTTTGTCAAAAAATCGCAAAAAAACACACATTTCGTCAAAAAAATCGCGAAAAAACTCCAGAAATTACGTCAAAAGATCGCAGAAAAAACCCAGAAATTTCGTCAAAAGACCGCGGAAAAAAAAAACACATTTCGTCAAAATATCGCGAAAAAAACACAAATTAAGTACTAATAAATATTTTCTTTTTATTTGAAAAAAGTTTGTTTCATTTGTTGATATCTTAAGATTTTTTTGTGTAATTTATAATATATGAAAGTAAGTGTTCTTTTTAAATTATATATATATATATATATATATATATATATATATATATGTAAAGAAGCGTGGCTCCTTCGGTGGGTCCTCGATCGCTGTTTCGATGGGTGTCGGGCCAGTGGAGGCTGCCGCGCGGACCGATGACGAGTCCGTACTTACGTGTGACCGCTCACTCCGATTTCCTTGCATATTCCTGTAGTCATGGGCCGTGAGCGCTATCCAGGATTCAGTTAAAGTCCACGTGAATGTATTTTTGTTTAAAGGAAGACATCGTCTATTACAGAACCTGGTTTATTTCTTTTTATTACATAAATCCTTTTAAACCAGGCCCACACTGGCGTGAGAGCTGCTAAGTTAAATCTTTCTGGACATCGGGATTTAGTTACGCGGCACGGCAACCCCTGGAGAGCCGAGGCTAACGAAAAAGCCAGGCTACCGCGGTGCATTCTACTTATCTTTTTTTACAGACCGCTAGAGTGACGTGTTGCTCTTTTCATACACCTGCATTGGTGCATTCGAACATCATGCGATTCCTGCGGTCTGTAAATAAAGATACGCGTAAAGCACCGTGGTAGCCTTTCTTTTTCGTTAGCCTCGCTGGAGAGCATATTGGCGTGAAGTCAGGGCATGGTTGAGATCGGAAAACTTCCCTCCTGATAGCCGTGTAACGGTATAAATATGAGGTTTTTGCATTATTTCTGCTAGAGGTCGTCGAAGTCAAAAGAGGCGTATTTCTAATTTTAATTGGCCGCGAACTGAGTGATTGATTTTGCAGGACAAAGGCGTTGGCTCAAATCGGCCGATAGGATGCAGCGAGACTTTAAAGTTGCGCTACTGTCAGCAAAAATATTCTTATGAAGAGTGAGAAAACAATCTTTGAAAGTTATAAGATGCGATGCAGGGAAACTAATTTAACAGGGGCGACGGCAATTTCAATCAATTGAGACACAATTACTAAAGCATTTACAAAGTTTTAATTTAAATTTCTATTTTTTAAAACGGTAATTTCAAATTTTAAAAGGGGCAAAAAGGGGTTTTACATTTTAAAAAGGGGCTTTGCTTTTATCCTTTCATATATATATATATATATATATATATATATATATATATTAATGATTATATTTAAGTTATTGAGTCAATCATTAATCTATTCTAAATGAATTATAAAATAAGTTTTTATTCTTACGTAAATTCACTTTAAAAAAAAAATCTCTTTTTCTCCCTTTAAACTGCGAAGAATCTCCTGTTTTTTCTCTTGCTAAGGTTGGCAGCTCTGCATAGTAGGTTCGGTTCTAGCAACGATATGATGTTTACGCCCTTTGGAACTGTTTTAGGAACGTTTGGAAAATAAAAACGAAGACTTTTTAAAACTATTTAAAAAAAGAAAATGAATAAATTAAAAAAATATCCGTGCGTAACACATTTAATATCTAAAAAACTTCTTACTTTTTTTTTTTTTTTTTTTTTTTTTTATATTCAATCAGTAACAGAAAATATCTTCTTTATAAGACAAATCTTCACACGTATTTTCTTTGACATGTAAAGCAAAATTCTTTCCAGGCCCAGACCACTAGGGATAGATATAGAAAAGGTGTTAGGTCTGGTGTAGATAAGTCTTTTGTTATGATCTCCAGATAATCCTGCAAATCCAGTTTTGCACTAATTTTCTAAACTGTACATTGTCGGAATTCTACAACTTCCGACTTTCACAATATATTTTTTAAACTTATAGAAAGGGAGGAGACGGATTTGTCCTGTCTGCGCCGAAATGTCTGTGCCTCTACTGAAATTTTTGTAAACTCGGCTCCTTTGGTTAGATGTTTACCGTTCACTTCACTCTATCATTCTAAACAAATGTGTTTTTCACAAATATAACTGTACGATTTTCTCTTATCAATACATATTTTCTTTCTTTCTTTTTTTTTCTCCAGTAAAGTTCTTGGTAAATCTTTTAAATGATTACTGAGTTATATCTAAGAAACATTTTAGCAATACAAAATCATATATTTTATTTTTAATTATCAATTATAATTAATCAGTTAAAATTAATTGTAAAAACTATTAATTAAGAAATAATGCGACAGATTGACTATTTTACATTAGTCGGATTTGAAACATTTTTGAGTCGGCCAATCTTCCCTTTTGCCCCCCCAAAAATTTTCTTTCGCTACGACACTGGCAAAGGCATAAAATTGCCAGGCCTGACTATTGAAGTGATTTGGAATGGAAATGAGTTTTCCAATTTTTGATAAATAAATTACTTATCGAGATATATAAGTGATTCGTGTCACGTGACAACACGAACACGTTTTTCTCCTTTCTGGCGCTGAAGCATCAGGAATTCGGTTCAAAACGTGAACTTTGACAGTGTTTTCTGAAAGATCTTCTGTCTTTACCTGAAAATGGGAAAGGTGTTTCGATTACAAAGTTTTTGAATAACAACGCCTGCCTATTTCATGCATTTCTGAACAAAAATGAATTAAAATATGTGTGTGAAAGTCGCCCCTTTGTATTTGAGAACAGCTTTAAGATATTTATTAATTTCTTTCGCTTTGAGTTCAGGTTTGAATATTTCGGGTTGGGGTTGAATTATTTCGAGTTTCGGGTTGACACGCAGAGTTATTTTGTATATAGATAGCCTTAAGATACGGTACCCGAAAGCGATTTTTTAAAAAGTCGGCCGGAAATTATTTTAATTTCCTGTTTTCATTTTTTTTTTTTCTCTCTTCTGGCGTATGCTCTGATTTTCTGAAAACAAAACAGTTTTCATTGTTAGAAAGAGACATTATAGAAACAAAGTTTGTTTTAAATCACAAAAACATTTTTCTGATTTTAGGATAATTTTTAAAAACTGGTTCTTTTTGTAAATATTGAATTCATATTTGTCAATTATGTGTTTAAAAAAAAACCTTGTTGTTTTTTCGAAAATTTTAGACAATTTAAAATAAAAGAAATGGTAAAAAATACTAATTAGACCAATTTTTAAACGACATCCTTACAAAATAAAAAAATAAAAGAAAGAAAGAAAAGAAAAAAGAAAAAAAAAGAAAAGAAAAAAAGAACTTAGTTTGGCTTTGTTTTTGTTTCTGATATGAAAAATTGTAAATCACATGATCAGTATTCTTGATTATGGGGACTCATAGACGAAGTACGTAAATTTAGTAAACTCAGGAGTTAAATGAATCATTTCGATACTATAGGTGCAGATTCCCAAAATCTGGAAGGAGCCAGTGGCTCCTAAACCCAAAAAATCCAGTGGCCACATTGTGAAACAAACACATAAAAACAATATTTTTTTCACAATTAAATTTGGACAATGGAATATTGAATCTTCCCACCATAATTGCATACAGTTTGTAGGAAAAATTTTGTAATGTAAGACCTGAATATTTTGTGAACAAACGATTCTCTAAAGTTTTTTTTTTATCTATAAATAAACTTCCCCCTCCCCCCCCCAAAAAAAAAAATCATAGCTGAATATAAATGCTCAACTTAGGAAACTTGCATAAGAAAATATGTCTATAAAAAATCAAAATTAAATATATATGAAAAAAAATATGGAGAAGATTTATTTTCTTTTAGATTTTAATAAAATAAATTTAACAATTTCTGACATTTTCAAGGATGATGGAGAAAGATCGAATACTATAAGCCTCATTGCAACTTTTGTTGCAAGGGGATTTTTTAAAGGATTTATTAAAGAATTTTTTAATCCCCCTATTGAGACAAAAAAAAATTTAAATTTTTGTGACCGATTGCCGATTTTCATGTTGTATTATCACAACTCCTTGACGAAATTCACAATTTATTTATTTTATTTTTTTATTTTTTTTCAATTGATTGATGAACTTCGTGGTTTTTTCGCGACCAATTGATGAAATTCGCAGGGTTTTTTTTTTCCCCCGAGACTAATTGGGGAAATTCACGGTTTTATTTTGCGACCGATTGGCGAAATTCGCGGTTTTATTTCATCAGCAATTGATGAAATTCATGGTTTTATTTGGCGAGCAATTGACGAAATTTTCAAAATTTTTCAGTGATCGATTTGAAGAAATTTTAGATTTCTTTTCATGGCTGATTGGCGAATTGATTTGCGGAAAGTTAAAAATAAATGAATAAATAAATAATGATAATTCAAGGAGTTTTGCTAATTCGTGTAAGAATCGCATGCCAATATCTATGTGTACCTGTAAGAACATATCTGAAAAATCCCAGAGCTACAAATTTATTCTCTTCTCGGCACAAATTTTACAAATGTCGCGGGCTTATTGTGGCATGTCATTGGAACAGAGTTCATTAGCGACGCATATCAACAGGATTTTTTTTTTTTCGATTCTGCAGACATTGCAGATTTATTAGTGGAAATGTGGCATTTATATTCAATCATATTTTTTAATTATGGACAATAGAAAAAAGAAAAAAAAGAGCTAAATATTGCTGAATTATGGAGGAGAATGCCCGGATTTCATTATATATAAAAAAAGGTGTAAATCTTCCTTTGGGCGAAAAAGGGACATCCATGTAAAACACATGGCGACTTAGACATAGAAAGTTAGTCGCCAAAGCAAAAATATTAGTCGTCACGTGGCGACTGGCGACCGTGAATCTGCACCTATATTCGATACATCATGCACTCTCTTGGACATACGAGGATATTTTGTCGGGTAAAAAGCTTGATTTGATTTCCAAGACAAAATGTATTTTGTATACATTTGACATGTTCTCTAAACAAAAGACTGGTAAGTGTACTAGGTATAAAGTCAGGGGTCGGTAGTAGCACGCTACAAGAAGCGAAACTACAGTAGTCGCTATATTTTCTAGTAGTTTGTAGTGTAGCGCGCTACATTTAAAAAATGTAGTGTAGTGAATAGCGCGATACAAAAAATGAGTAGTTTGTAGTGAGTTTTCACGCTACTTTTTAGAGAGGATGGAAAAAATGCCATTCTTCTAATCACTTGATCATAACTCGTTTCTTTTTTACAAAATGCGTTTGCTTCAGCAGTTTGTAAACGTCAGCAAGAAATCTCAGTTGCAGTGTCATATAATTTTCCATTGAGTTTTGTTCATAAAACAAAACAACTGCTTACTCACCAAAAGAATAAATTTTCTTGCGGTCAACACTTAGTACTTTGTCTATTAACGCATTCTTAAATCTTATGTTTTAATGCCGGGTATCTTCTTTTGGGATTAATATTATGACAGAGAAAAATAAAATTGAACTGCCTGGTCGGATATAACCAGGATTTTAAAGTTATCGAAACACAAGTCAGTGATAATTACACTGTAACTTATAAACTTTGCCCATTTAATAAGTTGTTATCAGTTTCAAAATTATCCGATTTGAACAGGAATCTGCACATAGAGGTGAGCTATAATTTTCTTTATTAATAATAATTACTGGATCGCATCTATGCACCGAATATCTAAAGCCTATAATCATTAAAAATAATATTTCCAAATTAAGATTTCTAGTTAAGGAAATATTCTCATTCAATTGTTTATTATGGCAAAGATTTATCTTTATTAACACGTCTTTTGATCGTTGTGAAGTATTTGTTCCATTGCCTGCATAAAAATTAATTGAATGCATATTCCCTTCTTCCAGATTCCAGTAAATAAAAAAAGTTCTTGGAAAAAAAAAAGGCCAAAAAATACGTAACTTTATTTTTATCAGGAATATAGAGTAGTAGACATTGCTAGACTGCTGATTTTTATTGTTATTTATTTTCATTTTAGCTGCACAGGTTCTTTATCACTGAAGAAATTTATTCATAATGTTTTATAGTTGATTTGATATCGATCAAAACACAAACTTTTTTCAATACTTTTGATACTAAAATACGAATCTAGAGCTAGACTCTGAAATTAGAAGTTTCTAATGATTAGTGCTCGATACATTCAATATTAAAAATTGGGTTAATTTTAGAGGTCATTTATAAAGTTAAATCATTACAAAAAATTTTAATAATTTTCAACGGAAAATATCATTAGTATTAAAAAAAACCTAAATAAAAATAGATTTTAAATTCCATCAAATACATATGATTAACACCGCTATTTACATCTATTAACAGTTTTCTGAGATTAGTCACTTTTTTGATAAATTATGGTCTCTTTAACTGTAGTTCAGCTGGTTTTTTAAGCATAACTCAAAAATTATTTGGCAGAAAGTTCTGAAATTTTATAAAGAAGCTTAGAATTTTTTAACTTCTTCTAAAATATTTATGGGTTATAATTTACAGTTTTTACGAATATTAATTTCCTATTTCATATCATACAATTACAGAAATTAGTTAAAAGGAATTTTAAAACTTTCAGTTCAAGTTACTTGAAACTTGGTATATGGGCATAAATTTCAAAGTAGATTATTTTTTTTTTTTTTTCAAAATATTTTTTTTCTAAGTTCTGTTATAGAAAGTTTCCATTCACCGAACATTTCAAAAGAAAGTCCTGAATATTTTTTTAATGAAAAGACTATATATTTGAATTTTAATGAGTGTATGTGGGTTCATTTTTATACAAAAAAGATAAAACTGATATCAGAGACATAATCTGAGACCACATTTCTATAATTGTACTAAAATATGGATTAATTTCCTTTCACTTCGGTTTCGGGTATAAAGATTTTGGAGTTCGAGTCGTTTTTAAGTTTGGGTCGGGTTTCCGGTTGACTTTAAGCAGAATTTTCAATTTCAGATCGGGTACACAACTCGACCCACGCAGAACTCTAATTCCCCGCCCTCAATTTTGAGTGTAGATTGAATCCTTCGACAAAATCTAAAAGTAGCGAAGTAGTGATTACTTTTGAAAAGTATTTTGTAGTCGCTACTTTTTAAAACAAGTAGTTGTAGTTGTAGTTAACTACATTTTTTATATAAAGTAGTTGTATTTGTAGTTCGCTACTGTAAAAAAGCAGTTTTTCGGACCCCTGTATAAAGTCAAGTGCAGCATCTGCAATGAAATTTTTGACAATGTAACATACGTATTTAAAGCTTTATGATCTTTCCAAGCAAATTCGCTGAGCTCCGGTGTTTTAAGCCTGGAGAACTCAAAAGGAAGGATCCGTGGTCAGCTCTAGCATCGAAAAAAAAATTAGTGACAGAAACAGATAACAGATAATTGTCGTGTATAATACGAGCCGGGAAGACCGAGTTGTGCTTGGTCAAAATTAGCTTCGAGTTCAACTCGATATATTTTTCTCTCTGTATTATTACTATAATGCCTTTTATTTTATAAAAATAGCTTGACCCGAACCCAAAACGTTTAAAGTTGACTGGACCCGCAACAAATAAAATTAACTTCAACCCACCCGATAGGATTTACCCATAATAAAAATTACCCCTAATCAAATTTTCTCGAACATGTGACCAAGCCCAATTGTCTTCTCGTGCCCAAAACCCGTAGGATATAAAATTTAATCAAAAGAGTCTGAGCCGTTTTTTTAGATAAAATTAGCTTCACTCACAGTGACCCAAAAATGACCCCCTAATCGGATTTTCTCAAGCATGTGACATAGCCCAATGATTTTCTCGAGCCCAAAAATCGTAGAATACAAAATTTAGTGCTCTGAGTCGTTTTTAAGATAAAAATGGCTTGACCCATAATGACCCATGATCAAAAGGACCCACTAATCAAAATTTCTCGAACTTTTGACCTAACCCAATAGTCTGCTTGTTCCCTAAAACTATATGATACTAAATTTAGTTCAAATTCTCTGAGCCGTTTTTAAGATAAAAATAGCTTGACCCATAATGACCCATGACCAAAATGACCCACTAATCGAATTTTCTTGAACATGCGACCTAGCCCAACAGTCTTCTCGTGCCCGAAATCCATAGGATGCAAAATTTAGTCTAAATAGTCTGAGCTATTTTTTAGATAAAATTAGCTTGACCCACAGTGACTCTAAAATGACCCACTAATCAAATTTTCTCGATCATGTGACCTAGCTCAATGATTTTCTCGTGCCCGAAACTCGTAGGATACAAAATTTAATCAAAATCGTTAGAGTCGTGTTTCAGATAAAATTAACTTGACCCGCATTGACCCAAAAATAACCCACTAATCGAAAGTTCTCGAACATTTGACCCAGCCCAATAGTCTTCTCATGCCTGAAAATGGGAGGATACAAAATTTAGCCAAATCGTTATTCCAACATTTTTATAACTGTAATATGTGTATAATATGTATAACTGTGTACTGTTTTTATTTTAACTTTACATTGTCCCATTAATAATGTTAACATTATTTAGTTGTTCTTGGTGATTTCAATAATATCGCCTCAACACCGGATAGTTAGAATTTTAATATAACATTTAACTGAAGACACATTTCTGAGAAATATTTATGTTCTAATTAGCAGTTATATTGAACCGAGAATTTCGCGTATGGTAGTTATGTATGTTGTTTTGGAAAAAAAAAAAAACCTTTGTTTTACACTTCTATTTATATAGTCCCAAGAGTTCTAGTTTTCATTTTATTCATAAGAGTTCCAGACTGATAACTTTTGATTTGTATGTATAGTTTGAATATTTTTTGATACTTTTAATATCTTGTTTTGCTTAATTATTATTAATCTGTTTCAAAAAGCAAATTTTTAATAATTACGAATTTCTTGTTTAAAAAGAAACTGATCATCCGGTAACTTTAAGTATAGACCATCTATACTAATATTATAAAGTAGTAACGATTGTTTTTTTGCTTTTTTGTTTGTTTGTTTGTAGGGGGAACTACCGAACCGATTTCAAAAGTGATGGTGGCAAATTGTTGGTGACAATCCCTGATCCAACATAGACTATATTTTATATCGGTGCCACTAACCTCAGAGGTGTGGAGAAGCGAAAAACGTTCTAAATTGCGATTTTTTTTTTTTTTATACTGAAGGAGCTAGAAATTTGTAATTTGGTATTGTAGTTACTTGTAAGATGTAAATGCTCTCTAAGAACAAATAAAAACAATTGTAAATTTAAAAGGGTTAAATGAGCAAAAGCGTTTTAAAAACATTCTAAATTACAATCTCCACAGAATCTCTGGAACTACGGAACTGATTTCAAAACTGATGGTGGCAAATTGATGGTGACACTCTCTGCTTCAACATAGATTATATTTTATGTCGGTGCCACTACCTCCAAGGCGGTGCGGTGCCGGAGTGAAAAACATTCTAAAATTGCGACTTTTTCGATACTAGAAATTTGAAATTTGGCATTGTAGTTACTTACGTGTAGTAACTTATGTGTAAAAAAAATTAAGATATAAATACTCTCTAAGAACAAATTTTTTTAAAAATCGAAATTTAAAAGGGTAAAATGAGCCACTAACCACGATGCCACTAACCGCAGGGTGCTGCAGGAGCAAAAAATGTTCTAAAATTAATAATTGCCTTATACTGAAGGAGCTAGATATTTGAATTTTGGCATTGTAGTTACCTATAAGATGTAAATGCTGTCTAAGATCAAATGAAAAAAAAATTGAAATTTAAAAGGGTGAAATCAGCGAAAAGCGTTCTAAAAACATTCTAAATTACAATTTCTGTGAAATCTCTGGAACTACAGAACCGATTTCATAAGTGATGGTGGCAAATTGATGGTGACAGTCTCTGTTCTAACATAGGTATATTTTATGTCAGTGCCACAACCGTCAAGGTTTTGCAGCAGTAAAAAACGTTCTAAAATTGAAATTTTTGTGATATTGAAGGGATTAGAAACTTGAAATTAGGCAAAGTAGTTACTTATAGAATATATATACTCTCTAACAGTTTCTAAATAATTTGAAATTTAAAAGGGTGATATGAGGGAAAAGTGTTTTACAAACATTCTAATTTATGATTTCTATTGAATTGAAGGACAGAATCTTGAAATTTAACATGGATGATACTTTTCAAGACGCAGGTGCACAGTTTCATTAAACAAATCTAAAATTAAAAGGGTGAAGGGGGAAAAACGTTCTAAATTACCATTTTTTTAATACTGATAGGATTAGAAATTTTAAGTTTGGCATGGTTGGTTACTTTTAAGATACAAATGCTTGCTAACAATGGTTTGCAAGACAATTCAAAATTTCAAAGGGTCAAATAAGTGGAAAGCGTTTTAAAAGTTTTTTAAATTTGGATTTTTATGGAATTGCTAGGGTTAGAAAGAAGAAATGTGAAATGACTGTTGATTTAAGATATAAATGGTCGCACAGAACAATTTGAAACAAAAAAATCAAAATTTAAAAGAGTGAAATGCGCAAAAAGCACTCTATAAACGTTCTAAATTGAAATTTCTATGGAATTGTTAACGATGGAATCTTGAAGTTTGACATGGTTGTTGCTTTTAAAACGTAACTGGTCGCACAGAGTTTTTTATTTTATTGAAATTTAAAAGTGTGAAAGCACGTTCTAAATTACGATATATTTAGAACTGTTAAAATTAGAAACTTAAAATTTTGCATGGCTGTTACTAACGTAAATGATCACCCAGAAGAGCTTATTAAAAATGCGAAATTTTAAAGGATAGGAGAAAAAAAATACCGTTCTACAATTGCAACTTATGTTATACAGATGGTATAGAAGCTTCGTATTTGGTACGGTGGTTACTCTTAAAATGAAAATGCTTTCTAAGACCGGTTTCGAAAAATTCGAAATTTAACAGGCTGAAATGAGCGGAAAACTTTCAAAAAACGTTCGACATTATGATTTAATTGGATTTATTCAGATTAAAAACTTAGAATTTAGTACAGTGGTAACTTTTAAGATGTAGACGCTCGGTATAAGCAGTTTATTAAAAAACGAAATTCAAAGGTGTAAAATAGGCAGAAAATGTTATAAATTATGTTTTTGTCTTCTAAATTGTTACGGACAGAATTTTAAAATTTAACATGCCTGTTGTTTTTAGACGTAAATGCTTCTACAGAACCGTTTTTACAAAATTTGAAATTAAAAATGTCCAGAATCAAACAACTTTCTAAAATTGTGATTTTAGTGTCTAAAAAGTCGAAATTTGGCATGGTGGCTATTTTTAAAATTTCAGTGCTTGCTAAGAACGGTTCCTAAAAAAATTCTAAATTTAAAAGAGTGAAATGAGTTTAAAAAGTTCTAAAAACTTTCTAAACTGATTTATCTCAAATTGTTAGAGATAGAAACTTGAAATTAGAGACACAAATTCATCCACAGAACAGTTTCAAAAATTTAGAAATGTTAACGTGTGCCGGAACAAAAAAGTTCAAAATTGCAATTCCTGTTATACATTTATTACAGAAATTTGCTTATCTGGAAGATTGGAATTTGACATGATGCTTACTTTTGAGATATAAATACTTGCTTAGAACTGTTTCTGAAAATTTCTAAATTTCTTATGAAAAATTAAATGAGCGAAAAACCTTCAAAATATATTCTAAATTACCATTAATTTGGAAATAATTTTAGCTCTTCTTATTCATTTAAATCTGATGTTCGCCTAATGCAATATAAGAATGAAGGTTACTCAAAATGTGCCTTAATTAGTAATTTTTGAATTATCTGTGGCAGTAAAATTTCCTCTAATGAAAATAGGCCCACGAATACTACTTGGCATTTTTCAACAATTACGCGAGCAAAGCCGCGGGTTTTGCAAGTATATAATAAAAGAGATTATTATAAGAAGTGAATTAGTTTTTATACTATCGTAATAAATTACATAATTCAAGAAGTCTAGAAATTGTTTAAAATCTTTATAAAGTGATCATTCATTATTTATTTTAGAATGACAGTATATCGGAGTATACGGTAAGATTCTTATGTTATGATGCCACATTTTCCTATCAGAAATAAGGTTGTAGCAATTAAAAATATATATTGGTTCTTGACATTTGTTTAAAACACTAACAATCTAAACTTTTGTGCAGCTTCACCCTTTACTTAGACTTTTCGTCAATGAGTACCCGCTCTGATATAAATTTAACCCCACCCATATATCCTGTTTTGTTAATAAAGTTTTTCTACTAGTTGCAGTTCTTTTAACATGTGTAGTTTTTAACCGTATATCTATTTTGAGGCAAAAAAACAATGGTGAAAGAAAGTTTCTTTCAAAACTATAATTAATAGTTAAATAATTCAAATAAAACATCCAAAAAAAGTGAACGATGCGGCACCTAACAATGCAGTTTATAGATTTTGTCCCGCCCACTTAAACACTAAAACGATGATCTGCGTCTAAATGTATTTTTAAAAATATGATTCAAGAGAAGCTCAGATGCGATTCGTTTTCGTTGCATCTTTAGAAGTACTAGAAACGTAAAGAAGAATGAAAAAAATCCGCAATCGCATGATTCTATTACGGGTGGGCGTGACTAGTGAAAACGTGTTATATAATTACTCATGGGTGGTTGGGCCTACTCAATTTCTTTATTTTTGTGAGTAGCCTATTTGGATTATACAGAAGTCTCTCTTTGCAAATGAAAACTGTACAACTTACCTTTTTCCTGTGTGTGTGTGGTTTTCGCTATAAATAACAATAAGTTTCACGTAAGCTCCAATGAATGCATGACCCAGACAGGGTTACCATTTTGATCTTTAATTCCGAGTTCATACTGGAAATCCTGAAAGAATATTTTTTATTTTAAAAATGGATGTCATTAACCCCTTAACAGTATTGCTCGAACGTCGCTCGGGTAAGAAGAGTTTGTTTTCTTCGTTACTAAAAGCTTTCAGAAACCACAAATTTTGAACTATAATTTTTGCTGTATTTGGCAGACAAACCTCGATTATACAAGGCAGATATTTTAATATAAAAAAGTGGTTTTTGGTCCTTATTTTAATTTATTGTGTTCAATAATAGTAATATTAAATAAAACTGTTAAGAAGTTAAATAATAGAAAATTTTATTTTCAAAATATCTAGTATGAATTCAGAATTTCTGTATCAAGAAAAGGGCCAAACTGAGAACCTTGGCCCCATGTTGGAAACTACTGGTTCGGACTCTTATCCAGCAGACCTTTCTCTGCTCCATAAGCATAAAAAACATTAAGGGGGTTAAGGGGCTCCATCTCAGAAATTCTTCCTAAAAAGGGCTCTGCAAGCCCAAAAGTTTGGGAACCACTGTTCTAGATTGATGATGGTTAAGCATGTACATACGAATATAATATAAGATTATAAGCACTATAAGTTTTTAATCACACATCCGACATTCATAAATCTATTTTCTATATGTAAATCTTTCTAAACAATGTGGTACTTAATGCTTATGGTATTTTCAATAGGCATCATTTCTTCAATTTCGTAGTGAATCGCAGATATTTAATGTAAGAAAGATGATAATTAGTTTTTTAAAGCAAATATATTTTCTTCAATAAGCTTTGTGAAAGCACTTTAATTCTTTTTTAAGAAGAATCAATTACAACACTGACAGTTTATTTTTCCTATGTTTAGCCAGATTTTTGTAAGTTTTCTTTGTACTTAGATTCTTTCCAAACTCCAACATTGTCTACATATCAAACATAAAATTTCAGTTTTCCGTTAAATCATCTTTTAAGAAAATCTGCGATGTTCATCTTCAGTTTATTATTCACAGTGTGTAAAAATCTTTAACATATTCTTTTATAAATATTAGATTGTGTGAGAGTATACCAATAAGAAATTAAAGAAATATCATGCAAGATTAATTAACAATAACACAATTACTAACCTAAGTAATGAAAATAATTAAAAAGCTTAAATCTAAAATCCATATGTTCGACTAAAGCCCAAGTGAAACCTGGGTGACATATTCGGAGTTTTTGTGTCAAGCACAAACGTGATAATTCGTGTCACTTTCAGAGCGACTCATGTAAAGCTATTTAATTTTATATATATATATATATATTTTTTTTTTTAACTGTTCTAAATTACCTCCGAATTTTATTAATTTTACATTTCTTAGTATTTAATAAATACAACATATTATTTTCCAAAGTGGTGTAAAATCGAGTATTAGTTTCGACATAAAACAAATAAAAATTTAAAGTAAAATACTGTTCGTGAAAAGAGTGCTTTCAGCATGTATTTTCTAACAACTAAATTAAACAGAGGTAAAATGTCAAAGGCTTCGCGGGCCATAGATAAGTTGTCGGTGGGCCACGTGTTTGACATGCCTGATTTAGATAATGAAACAAAAGAACGATAATGTTAAAAGTTAAAAACAATCACTAAACGTATTGCTAAACATGTCGCTCCGATGCTCGTATTAAAAGTTTTAAAAGCTTCATAAATATTAAGTACTTGATTAAACTGCAACAATATTCAAATTAAAATGTGCTTAACAACAAAATACCATTAATGACAATATGAAAACAACATTAAAGAGTGCTTTTAATCTTATAGTTAATAATAACTATTTTACATTTGATAATAAAATCTATAAGCAAAACAATGGGGCCCCGATGGGTTCCCCTATATCTGGACTTTTAGCTGAATTCATATTAAGACCTTTAGAAACTGATATTTATAATAAATTAGATTATACCCCTCATACATGGCTCAGATACGTTGATGATATTTTCCTAATTTGGCAACACATAGATACCTCACTTAATAGTTTTCTTGATCAGATCAATAGCCTTGATTCCATGATTAAATTCACTTTGGAAATCGAACAAAATAACACACTCCCTTATTTGGATGTGCTGTTAATCAAAACCCAGCATGGAATTGAACGTACAGTATATAGAAAACCAATAACTAATCAATCCACTATTCCTAGTAATGCTCAAGCACCTTTTTCCTATAAAGTTTCTGCCTTTCGACATTTCATTAGAAGAGCCTTTACTGTCTGTACACCTAATCAATTAAATAATGAAATAAATAAAATACGTGACATCGCAATAAATAACGGATACAAAGACAGCACCATCAATAAATTAATTACGAGCATGGATAATAAAAAGAAGAACATTTTTAATGAACGGAACTCAAAAATATCAACTTTACAATATTTTCCAGGATTCTTTGAAAGATTAAAATATAAACTTAGAAAATTTAATATCTGCCTTATTGCAAAACCATCCATAAAATTAAAAAGTGCAGTTTGTAAGAAAATAGACCCAATAGAACCATATCAACTATCAGGTGTTTATGAAATCCCATTCACCAGAGTGGATGGTACGTTACAATATTATATAGGAATGACCACCAGAATGTTTCAAACAAGATTAAAAGAGCATATAGCAGATATCAAATATAACAGGTGTACTACAGCACTGGCACGACTACATAGAACCGAAGCAATAGAAATTGATTTTAAAAATAGTAAAATAATTTACTGATCAAGAGCCTACTTCCCATCCATTATCCATGAAGCAATAGAAATCTACATACGTAATGTAAACATTTGCAATGATTCCGCCTCATTTGAACTGCCTAAAATTTGGCACGAGGTCCTTTTCCGTTTCAAACAACAATAGCGAAATATAATTTTCACGATTACAGTTGGCTACTTCAAGCACCTGCTTTTCTCATTTTTACATATTTGGATCTCGTGATTCATGTTTTCAATGTTATTTTTCAAATTTTGCAAGAATATTTTATTTATCAATATATTTTCTTGAAAATGATGCCGCAAAGAGCGTTGAAACGTATGTTGAATCATTAAAAAGGTCTTTATAAGCCTTTTGTTGTTTTATTTTAGTATCACTTAAGCTTTTCCCTAAATTTTAAAATGTGCTGATAAACAAGCTCAAAAAGAAATATTCCATTAACTATCCATCCACTCATTGCATTCCAGTATAAACTCAGAGCTCCTCCAAAAACAAACACAGTCCAAACAACCAGAGACGTTTCACATTTCAAAAACAACATATGAGCGACCTTTCAACTGTCTGAGCTGGCACGTGCTGTGTATGAAAAACGTAAACAGGAACCGCCTCCAGCTCCAACCAATACGGTAGAAGATCGCTGCCAATGCATGTGCCTAAAGCGAAAGTGCGTTTGTGGACTAGCAGTAGCAAACACAGCTACTGTCCATTCGAATTACCGCTCATGAACGTGCTCGGCAGGAAAAACATTGCAACATAAAAAATATAAAGTGAATGCCGTATGGATAAACTAAACAATATGAAAAGCTTCAAAGCAAAAGGTACGTTCAAAATATAAAATAACTGTAAATAAATATAATGTAATATATAAGTGATAGGAAAAACTGAGGGAATATGCATAAATTCATATACAGCAAAGAAAAAGATACATTGTCGTTGGTAATGGCTGCGAGTGAGTTTTAAGATGCCTTTTAGCTTAATAGGTGGTGTGTACAAATGTTCTCAGATAGTATACAGGGCTGTACAAAAGATTTCGAGTGCATTTCCATCAAATGGCAAAAATAGCTAAATGTGAATATTCTAAATGAACTAAATTTTATCATACTATATATCCACATCTATTGATCCTATACAGGGCTGCACAAAATAATTTGACTACTTTCTTGACATTGGCAGGTAATTTCAAAAACTGTATTTTTCAATGTGGTATATATTTTCTAAACTGTTTACTTACATATCTTCTTTCACCTAACGGTGAAGTTTCGTTACAGTTTTCTGGCTGTGTTGGAAAGTGTTTCATAATCTATGCTGGATGTATGATTTTTTGTTCTTGTTTCAACTTCACATTGATCATTAAATTTTATGTAATATCGATGAAATGTGGATAAAAACATTGTTTTTTACTGTTCATATTACCTTTTTTATATCTATCTTATTAAATTTGTCAAATAAAATATTTTATTTCACTCATAAATGCAGTATCTAAATAAAAATCAACTGTGTATGATTTAATTTAATAATTCTGTATTTAAATTATCATTCTTTTGTCCAAATTGTTTTGAAGGAATCAAATTTTACATTCGTTACGTTGTTACTCTCGTATAAATGCAATATACTTTTTAGGGATGTTTTTATCGCCAAATCCATTACTTTTCCTATGTGTAACTATTTAAAAATTAAGAATGGCAACATTTTACCACTTGCTTATTGTGGGTTACAATATGATAAATGTAAGTAAACAATTTAGAAATCACCAATGCGGCATCATTTTTAAAAAGCGCCAAATGGTGGGTTGAAATAGGATTATGCTGCGCCATTGTTTATCGGTTGGCAAATAAAGTTTCATATCATGCTCATTCATGCATGGTTTTTTTTATGGCAAAATAATTTCTCGCTTCAAGTTCTGTAGAAGGAAGATCCTCATATTTTCGCAAATTGTGAGATGAAGCAGAGAAATGGAAATCTTCACTAGAAAACAAATCTCACATCCACAAAATAATTAAAAATGGAATATGTGTTTTATTTAAAATTAAACAGGATGTCATGATTTTTATTGGTTTTATACCACACTTCCTAAATAGTTTATCTTAAGTTATCATTTTCCACTGATGGATAAAATAATCATACACATTTGATTTGGGCATAATCCTATTTCAACCAACCATTTGGCGCTTTTTAAAAATGATGCCACATTGGTGATTTCGAAATTGTTTACTTACATTTATCATATTGTAATTCACAATAAGCAAGTGGTAAAATGTTGCCATTCTTAATTTTTAAATAGTTACACATAGGAAAAGTAATGGATTTGGCAATAAAAACATCCCTGAAAAGTATATTGCATTTATACGAGAGTAACAATGTAACGAATGTAAAATTTGATTCCTTCAAAACAATTTGGACAAAAGAATGATAATTTAAATACAGAATTATTAAATTAAGCCAAACACAGTTGATTTTTATTTAGATATTGCATTTATGAGTGAAATAAAATATTTTATTTGACATATTTAGTGAGATAGATATAAAAAAGGTAATATGAGCAGTAAAAAACAAAGTTTTTATACAAATTTCATCGGTATTACATAAAAGTTAACGATTAATGTGAAGTTGAAAAAACAAAAATATGCGAAATTCGTTCATGCCGTGATCACTGTACCGCACAAATGATCGCTTTGTGAACATGAAACCAGAAAAAAAAAAAACCCCATCTGGATGCAGCAACCCACCAAAAATACATGAAACTTGCTAATGTTGCGATCCCTATATCACATGTATGAGCATTTTGGATACATGAAAACATAAGAAAAAATTCATTGGATACAGCGACCTCACTGTATTGGAATCCTCAAATATACAAGACATTCCTTAAATCTAGGATCACATGAAAACGAAACAAAATCAATATCAGTGACCATGTTATATTCGAATTAAAAAAAAAAAAAAAAAACACCAAGAAATTGTGAAAAGGCCCCATCAGTAAAGCAGTGACTTTCAGCAATAAAATTTATAATCTAATGAAAAAAGAAAAGAATAATCTTGGATATTTATTGACATCATTTTTAGGGTTTCGTTCATCTTACAAAACCCTATTACTCCCACTCCGTTGACTGTCCATCACAGAGCCATTCTCAAAAACTATGTAACTTACAGAGTTGAAACTTTGTGTCTATAGATGAATACAAGCTATGAAGAGCTCAAAATATTAAAATTTGAAAAAATCCTATTATTTTAATAAATAGAGATAAAAAACCAAAATTCTAACAGCCTTTTCCTATTCAATTTAAACATGTTTCATTATAGCAGTTAAAAATTAAAAATCTACAATGAAATTCTTTTTACAATAATTAATTTTCTATTGAACGATTTCCACGTGAAAAATGAAAATGAAATAAAAAGTTTCACCAACTGAAAAAAAAAGATAAATATGAAATAAAATTGATTGACGTCATAGTGGTAATAAAACGGAAAATTTCTAAGATTTCTCAATAATACAAGGAGTATGAGTATGTGTATGTACACAAAGCAGATCAATACCACGTCATTAGAGAATTGAAAAGAAAATCTGACGTAGTATTGGAAGTTAAACGGATTTTTCAAATGTTTGAGAATAATACAAAGCGAGTATCAATGTAAATAATAGAGAATAGTAAATATATGAGTTTGAGAAACATATTGAATAGTGATAAAAATCCGATTATGGAAATATTCGCATATTTTAACATTTTGAAGATGTACAACAAGATTAATTTTGAAACTATTCTTTTAAATATCACATTGAGTCCGCATGACAGATATTATTATGACAGAAAATAATAATAGCGGGCTGGTTTAGATATTTGAAAAAACGAAAAAATAGACTGGTAAATTTTTACTTTATAAAAACCATTTTTTGTTGCTGTTGCTAAATGATTTGGATTTATTAAAGAAAGAATAAAGTGTTTTGAAAGGAATATTAAAAGAAACCCTTTGAGTGATCTTCGATCACACTTACCCCACTTGTTTTTAATTATCCCTCCTGGCTGGTGGTGTCTATTGTACGTAACTACGCATCACAACATTTTTTCAAAAAAATTTCTCTTTTAAAATATCATGACTTAGTTAACATCATGAAATGTACAGATTAAAAGTCAAGTGAAGGTGATCCTGCATTCTTATAGTGGAGAAGCACCCAATATTGCTTCATTAATGCATTTTAATTGAAGTGCGGAAAAGTGAGTTTGATACAAGCCTCTCCCCCATTTGATACACCGATGACCCACGGTATTGGATGAGAGGGAAAAATCAATAGTGGATAGAATTATTTAACAACTGCCAGTCAGCCTTTAAATCAAAACTGAGGCCAAAATGAAACAGAACCTACTCAATCAATCGTCCATTTTTCTTTTGGGCTTCTTTGGATTCCTGGAACGACTCTTGGCCTTGCAGAGGGGACAAATGGGAGCATTGCGGTGGATCTGCTGGTGACATGACAGACAGGACTGAAAGAAAGAAAGAAATAACATTACACCTCTCATGGTTGTTTCAATAAAGCTCATTTTTTAGTTAAACTGACCCACCCTACCTCTTATTTTATTCTTCTCAATATTTCAATTTTTAGTCAACTCTTCTAGGGAGCTTCATTTGAAAAAAGTAAGAAGCTACTTACTGCAGCTGTCTGGAGGAAACTTTATTATTATTATTTTTTTTTTTTCCCTAGCTGATTATGTTATGTAGCAATGCATATGACTCGTATGTGAAAAGTTGAGGTGCAATAGTGTTAGCTTCCAAACATCGTACAATTTAAATTTTTACACCATTGAATAGGTCTTTCAAATACAATTCTTTGGATAACTGTATGTCAATGGACTGATTTTTATAATTTTAAAACCATTTTTAAGGATGAATGTTCTAAAAATCTATCTCTACCACATGTACCCATTTGTGCTCAAAACAAACCTGGTAGACCAAGCCTCACTCAGTCGTTTTCACATAGTTTTTTACAGATACATATACAAAATTTTCATATGTTTTCACAATACTTTACATAAAAAAGGTAAATGATACTCTATTCAATGACACCATGCTATCAATATAAGGTTTTTTGCTATAGATTGTAAAATATTTATTCTCGTATAACACTGTCAATGAGTGCAACACTGACGAAACATGTAGAACCTTCTCTTTTACCCAAAGGAAAACATTCCATGTATTTTAATTACAAAAAAAAAAAACAGCCATTCGACTGAAATGATGTCTTCTTTCAATTTATGTTTAAAAGATACGCTTAGGGGTTTGGCAGAAAATGTTTCCTGATTCAAAAAGCTGCTAGTCATTTTGCAACAAGCAATATATCCTGTATGACACCCCTCATCACAAAAGAGTAGCAATCATAGGCGTAACTTGGGCTCTAAGACTAGGGGGCAAAAATCTCGAAGACCATTTGTAAAAAAAATTACCCCCTTCCCCCCTCCATCCCCTCACCGCGTACACACACTTACACATACTTAAATTAAATACTTAAAATTTTAATATTTAAACAAAATTTTAAATGTTTAACTATATACGCAAAAATAGGGACAATCCTAAGTTACACA
This sequence comes from Maratus michaelseni, assembly GCA_963931845.1. Taxonomy (NCBI): domain Eukaryota; kingdom Metazoa; phylum Arthropoda; class Arachnida; order Araneae; family Salticidae; genus Maratus; species Maratus michaelseni. The sequence continues at coordinate 433,668,099 of OZ007591.1, read as the reverse complement.
TTTATGTTTTTAAAGGAATGTTTAAAAATATTAAATGCTCGACTGTTATATCTCTTATGCCTGATGCAATGTTCAATTAGAAAATAATTCAAACAAATTTAATAAAAATTGTCAAAGCCTTGGGCTTTCGAAGATTTTTTTAAATGGTGGGGGTGATGGTGAGAGAAGTAGTTGAGATAAATATATTTAAAGCTTTTATTCAGAGTGGAAACAATTGACGAAAGTTTATATTTAAAAAAAAAAAAAATACTTTAGCTAGTGTTCTGATTGGACTGACTCATAAATTTTGCTGTGATGAATTTTAGGGTACATGGGATAATTGTAGTTTAAGAATTTAAAAATTAATAATGTCTTTAAATTTCGAAAATTTTGAACTCTATTTCACAATGTTTCAAGTGAAGAAAAACACGTGCACCAGTTATAGATTACCAAATATTTTCAAACGTTATTAGAAAACTGTTAAGAAAGTTCATTCTTTCACACAGTGGAATGGGATATTTAAATAAACAATTTAAAAAACACAGAACACAGTTAAAAATTCATTTTCAAGAATTAATGTCTATGTCAGATAATAATACAGTAAAATTCGACTTGATTAATTTTAACAGAAATGCACATGCAAAAATTAACATCCATAGGCGGCAATATATTTAATTTCTTTTGCGCTGCCATATGAATTTATTTATATTCTATAAGCACCTTTGAATAATAAATTATAATTCAACTGGAAAATGCCAAACACAGTTAAAAACATACATTAGGAATTAACGTCCATAAAATGTGCTTCATTTTCCTTTTTTCATGCAACTCTGTATATGATCTGTAGAATTTATACTCACGACGTAATGCACTAAAATTTAGTTAATTTTAAAAATGTACACCACAGCTGATAACGCACTTCCAGCAATTATAGTCCATAGTCAGTCCTGTAAACAAAGTACATACATGCTAGTTACTTCATACTATAGAAAGAGTGCTATAAGACCACCTCAGTGACACATATAAATTTCATCATGCTTGATGTATCATAACATCACTAAAATGCACCACAAACAATTTTTCCCAATATAGCATAATGTAATGGAAAACTTTTCGTATCCCTGCAAAATTGCTATAACAGCTATATACTGCATTTTCAATAGGGAATGTGTTGTAGTAAGTCTCAATAGCATATATCTATGTACAGGTCTTTACGGGCTCGGGCCAATTCCCATTCACGAGACTCTGTCTGGGCCGAGCTTGATCTTCACTCTTTCCGAGTCGAGCATGATCTTTACTCTTTCTGGGCCGGACCCGTGCATTACTCTTTTCTGCAAACTTGGGACGATCTGGACCTGAAATTCATTCTTCCTAGATGTCTCCATGAGCCGAAATTTTCAGAGCCTGTCCCGACCCAGCCTGTACGAAAATTATTGAACCGCCCTGTCCTGACACTTGCAAAAAGCAGTAAAATAGGGCCCAGCCGAGCATATTTTGCAAAAAATGTATATATTTTTAAATTGCACTTATGCTATAATTAAAATTATATTTAACGACTACATACAATTTCTAGTCCAAAAAAAGTAATAATAATAATGTACAGTAAAACCTCTGAAAATTAAAATGTGTATGGCGGAATCTTATCTTAAACAGAAAAATGTCTTAATCCGTACAAATTGAATATAATAATCCGTGCGAAAAGAATATAATACATTTACAACAGATGATGTACCAGCTAAGAATGGAACCTGTCTGTAACGGATTTTTCTTCTCTCCGATGCGATTCTGTCTTAGAAGATTTTAGTGCATAGCATTTTTCAGATTTTTAAGTTCCTTAGCCATAGAATGTGAATTAACGGTATTAATGATGATTCAGGATTTATTTACATACAAATAGAGATTCATTAAAAAATCAATATTTACACCGAGATAAGCAAAAAGAAATCTAGGGAGGGTCAGTATTTTGTTATAGATGTGCCTATACTTCGCAACCCAGGGCACTTTTTTAAAAACGAAGAATATAAACATGAAAAAAAAAAATCTAAAATAAGTATTTTTTGTCAGAACTCCCCGTACAAGACAATTTTTATACATATCAGCCTAAAATTCTATACAGAACAATCAAGAAGGCTTGGACATTTAGGGGCCCACAGAGAGTTCCAGAGGACTTGACCCCCTGAAGCCCCTGTTTAAGATAAATTTGAAACACATAAACGTAAAAAGAAAAACATAATTAAAAATTGTCTTTTACAGGGGTTACGAGAGCAGAACCACATTCGAAAGATTCTTATTTTTTGTTTTTCTTAGTGTTTAATTATTTTGTGTCACTTACGAAGAATAAATTTTATTTTATTTTTTTCAAATCATCAGAGGTAAGGGAAATCTCATCAAAAAGTCACCTGTAAAAAATGCAGCCAAGTCTCGTAACTCATTTACCGTAAAAAGTACTGAGATCGTATAAAGCCAAGTTTAACTATCTTATTAACTCTGAAATTTTCATTCACAAAATCACTCCTAGTCTCTACATCTTTAGTTAATTATTATTTTGTGACTTGGCAATTACGCAGCACGAGAATGTGATGTATATAGTTAGTCTTAATCAAATAATACTATAACATATGAAGGTGTAATAACTTCCCTGTGCGTATATAATTTGCTTTAGTTAAATTATCCCATCCCATCCCATAACATAGTAAGGTGTAATAACTTCCCTGTGCTGCGTAATTGCCAAGTCACAAAATAATAATTAACTAAAGATGTAGAGACTAGGAGTGATTTTGTGAATGAAAATTTCAGAGTTAATAAGATAGTTAAACTTGGCTTTATACGATCTCAGTACTTTTTACGGTAAATGAGTTACGAGACTTGGCTGCATTTTTTACAGGTGACTTTTTGATGAGATTTCACTTCTTTTTGTAAGTAACCCTCCTTTTCTTGATTTTGGGTTCTTTTTGGAGATCATCCACTGATTTTCGCTAAGCCCACACTCTGTCCCTATTATTTACAGGTATCAAAAAACTAAAGCTTTAGTTTCGTTTGCAAAGTACTGTAGATAAAAAGAGATTTCAGGTTCCTAGGCAAGCACTAAATTATGGGAGGGGGAGTGTCAAAAGTACTCTCAATTGCTTCCAGGATAGGCGCTATGCATCTGAGATATAACTCGCAGCCCTAGATACTTGATATTTAACATAAAAGAACTTTTTAGTATAAAAAGAAAGCCAAAATTAAAATTTCCAGAAATTTCCAATAAATCAAACTATATTCCTTTTTTCGATGGTTTTTTTTCGTTTTTTTTTTAGACTTTTTTTTATTATTTACGGATTTTTTAATTTTTCCTTACTTTGTGTACAAAACCCTGCCTTTCTGCCAAATGTCAATCTTCTAGGACTACAAAATCGAATTATTTTCAAATTTTCGACTTTTTATGAATTTATTGATTTTTCGATTTTAATTCTAAGTTACCTGATTGTCAAGCCAATATAGTAATTATTTGATCCGTCTTCTTAGGATCATTTAGGTTCAATTTAGAGATAAATCAAGTGAATCTTAGTCACCCTGATTTTATTTAGAAAGGACTATCAAGCCATAACCAGCCAGTAATGTCGGGAGGGTAGGGGGAGCTGTGAAAATTTTTGTGGGGCTAACATCATTTAACAATCCATATTTCATATGTGAAGTAAATAGAGTACAACATGTGAAAGAAAACAAACTTGTCTATAAAGAAATCGCCTATATCGTAGCCAGTCTATAGCGGAACTTTTCTATAACGAAATTCGTAAACGAAAGAAAAGAAAACCATAATCCGGGGGAAATAACATAAAACAATTAGGGGCGTTGTACTAGCTAATAGGACAATTATCTTATAACTAATGTTTCTAGCAGTACAAAATCAAATTGTTTTCGAATTTTCGATTTCTTAAACATATTTCGATTTTTCGATTTTATTTTCGAATTTTTTAATTGTTCCTTTTATTGAATAGTAAATACTACCTTTACACCAAGTTTTAAGTTTCTAAGACTACAAGATAAAAATATTTTTTTTGATTTTTTCGCAATTTTTTTTTATAATTTTCTGGATTTTATAATTTTTTCTTATTTTGTATCCTTTATTACAAATTTTAAGTTTCTAGAGCTATAAAATCGAATTATTTTAAAATTTCCGATCTTTATCGAGTTTTTTATTCTATTTTCGAATTTATTGTGTTTTAATTTTTTCCTTTTTCTGTATCTTAAACAATAAGTTTACGCCGAATTTTAAGTTCTAAAGCTACAAAATCAAATTTTTTTCAATTTTCAAATTTTCAAATTTTTTTTCGAATTTTACAGATTTTTTATTTATTTCTTTTTTTGTATCCTAAATACTAACTTTATTCCAAATATTAAGTTTCTAGCTTTACAAAATCGAATTATTTTCAAATTTTCGTTTTTTTTATTTTATTTTCAATTTTTGTTGTGTTTTTAATTTTTCTTTTTCTGAATCCTAAACACTACCTTTACACCAAATATTCAGTTTCTAAGACTACGAGATCGTATTATTTTCAATTTCTCTCTTTTTCTTTCTTTCTTTTTATTTTGTTTTTTTAAATTTTCGATTTTTTTTTTAATTATCCATATTTTTTAATGTTTCCTTATTTAGTATCTTAAATATTACCTTTATTCCAAATTTCAAGTTTCTAGCGCTATGAAATCAAATTATTTTCAAAATTTCCTTATTTTTCGATTTCTTTCGATTTTTTTATTTTATTTTCGAATTTTATTGCGTTTTTATTTTAACTTATTCTGAATCCTAAACACTATCTTTACCGCGAATTTTAAGTTTCTAAGGCCAAAAGATCAAATTATTTAAAAAATTTTCAAATTTTTTCGAATTTTTCGTTTTTTTGATTTTTTTCGAGTTTTTTAGATTTTTTAATTTTTCCTTATTTTGCATCCTAAATACTACCTTTATTCCGAATTCCAAGTTTCTAGCGCAACAAAATTGGATTATTTGAAATTTTTCGATTTTTTTCGATTTTTCGATTTTATTTTCAATTTTTTTTGTGTGTTTTTGATGTTTTCTTTTTCTGAATTCTAAACACTACCTTCACACCAAATTTTAAGTTTTTAAGACTGCAAGATCGTGTTATTTTCAAATTTCAATTTTGTTCGATTTTTTTGAATTTTAGAATGTTTTTTTTTTTTAATTTTCCGGATTTTATATTTTTTCCTTTCTTTGTATCCGAAATGCTAGCTTTATTCCAAATTTTCAGTTTCTGTGGCTGTGGGATATACCCAATATTTTTGATGACGCGAAAGTGAGTGAGTGTGTGAGTGACAAAAAATCGAAACTTTGAGTCATATATCGTCTGCACTAATTTATGGGTATTTTTGAGTTATCCATATTTTTGAATTTTTACTTATTTAGTATCTTAAATATTACCTTTATTCCAAATTTCAAGTTTCTAGCGCTATGAAATCGAATTATTTTCAAATTTTCCTTATTTTTCGATTTTTCCGATTTTTTTGTTTTATTTTCGAATTTTATTTGGTTTTTTATTTTAACTTATTCTGAATCCTAAACACTATCTTTACTGCGAATTTTAAGTTTCTAAGGCTAAAAGATCAAATTATTTTAATTTTTTCAATTTTTTTCGAATTTTTCGAATTTTTGAATTTTTTTTTTCGAATTTTCCGAAATTTTTAATTTTTCCTTATTTTGCATCCTAAATACTACCTTTATTCCGAATTCCAAGTTTCTAGCGCAACAAAATCGGATTATTTGAAATTTTTCGATTTTTTTCGATTTTCGATTTTTTCAATTTTGCTTTCGATTTTTTTTGTGTTTTTGATGTTTTCTTTTTCTGAATGATAAACACTACCTTCACACCGAATCTTAAGTTCCTAAGACTACAAGATCGTATTATTTTCAATTTTCAATTTTGATGGAATTTGTTGAATTTTCGAATGTTTTTTTTGTCGAATTTTCCGGATTTTATAATTTTTCCTTTCTTTGTATCCTTTTTTCCAAATGTCAAGTTTCTAGGGCTACGGGATCTACCTAATCTTTTTGATGACGCGTGAACGAGTGACTGAGTGAGTGACAAAAAATCGAATGTTTGAGTTCATATATCGTCTGAACTAGAAAAGATAGAAAGTTTTAATTTTAAATTTTGGTCCTGTGTGCCAAATACTCTAGAAAAACGAAGTTTCAAATTTTTGGGATACTCCAGCGCGGAGATATGGGGGGGTCAAAAGTGCCCTGAGTTGCTTCCAGAAAAGTATGCTTACGGCTGTCCTCTCTCGACTTGGCGGAGGCACTGCCGTGCCTCCAGATCTAAAACAAACTATCCCCATCCTGTGGGATTTGTTTTTCAATGTTTTACTTTATTTAATGCAAAACATAGATTGCATCCGACAACTCATAAAAAAGTCCTCCGGCCTGTACCGGCAGGAAAAGGTAGCTTTCCTATATCTTCGTTTTAAAGTTTTAGCTAATGTTACTCGAAAACAGCAAGTTAAAATGCAAAGAAACCGTTTACAAAAGATTCGTTTACACTGAATTTGAATAAGAAATTCGCCAAATTATTGAGCTATAGCCAAGTTGGCTTCATTTATGAAGACTTATTTTTGTCGCCAAATTTGGCGAGATTTCGCCAATTGTCGCCAAGTTTGGCGAGAATTTGGCGCTAATGGATATGAATATATAGTTTTATGCGTATGATTGGGAAAATGATTACAACAATGAAAGAAAATAATTTGCGAGAAATCGCGTTCACTAAAACTTATAAATTTATATTAAAATCATTAAAATTATAGACATTAGAATACACTTTCATAAAACATTAAAAACATATTAAAATTGGACGTTTTGGATTTACATGGAAAACCCCTCTTCAACAACAACATTTCACTTAGCGTAAATCATAGTTCAAAAATATCAACAAATAGAAAATGCAACGTATCAAAATTTCGAAGTCAAAGTTACAGTTATAATAACACGGAGTATTCATTCGGGATTGCACCTGCTTGACCATTATTGACCATAAATTTATCGTTGGTTTTTTGTAATGTGCTGTTTTGTTTCAAAATGTCAGCCACCCTAGAATTTCAAACTGCTCTATCTCAGCCAATTTTTAAGATAGAGGTAAAACAAAAAATGCTCTGGAATCCTTGTTTCAAGTCCTAACACCTAATTAAAAAATAAACTTGATTTTTTAACTTTTTTATATATTTATTTTAGTTTTAAAATTTTCCGTGGCCGCCATCTTGAAACAAGATGGCGGACCAAGCTGGCCAACGAACTCGGTCGAGGCATTGGTGAGCTTAATACACACAATTAGTTTCATCCAAATTAATTTATAAATACGAGCGTTATCGTATCAAATTATTTTCATCTTTTCAATTTTTTTCGAATTTTTTTATTTTTTTTTCGAATTTTCTGGATTTTTTTAATTTTCCTTTTTCTGTATCCTAAATACTACCTTTATTCCTAATTTGAATTTTCTAGCGCAACAAAATCGGATTGTCTTCAAATTTTCGGTTTTTTTCAATTTCTTCGATTTTTTCAATTTTGCTTTCCATTTTTTTGGTGTTTTTGATGTTTTCTTTTTCTGGATGTTAAACACTACCTTCACACTAAATCTTAAGTTTCCAAGACTACAAGATCGTATTATTTTCAATTTTCAATTTTGATGGAATTTGTTGAATTTTCGAATGTTTTTTTTTCGAATTTTCTGGATTTTATAATTTTTCCTTTCTTTGTATCCTAAACACTACCTTTTTTCCAAATGTCAAGTTTCTGGGGCTACGGGATCTACCCAATCTTTTTGATGACGCGTGAACGAGTGAGTAAGAAGTGACAAAAAATCGAATGTTTGAGTTCATATATCGCCTGAACTAGAAAAGACAGAAAGTTGTAATTTTAAATTTTGGTCCTGTGGGCCAAATACTCTCTATAATTGAAGTTTAAAATTTTTGGGATACTCCAGCGCGGAGATATGGGGGGGTCAAAAGTGCCCTGAGTTGCTTCCAGAAAAGTATGCTTACGGCTGTCCTCTGTCGACTTGGCGGAGGCACTGCCGTGCCTCCAGATTTAATTATCCTGCTCCCCCAACCCTTCCCACCGGCGGGCGTTACAGTTTTTCTTTTCTTTTTTTTTTTTTAAGAATCTATTTCAAAATATCATAACTTTAAATTCTACAAAGATAAAGTAAATAAAAAAAATATCCCTGTAATTTATTAAACCAAATTAAATGTAAATATAGCAGAATACAGTTACAGAAAAGTTTTGATAAGGAAATATAGAATATCACAAATTTGTAACTTCTATTTTTACAGTATAGCTACTGACTGATATCTTTCACGGCCCTGGAACAATGAAGTCTAGACCCGACCTATGTCTTCGGACAAAAATAAAACTCGGACCCGGCCTGGCTCGGCTCAAATCCAATGAAATAAATCTCGGGTTTCAGGCCAAGCCCGGTACCCTGCAAACCTCTAAATTCTTCCTCTCGTGCCCATGTCGGGCTCGCATTTTATTCTTTTTATTTATTTATTTTTTTTTTTTTTGAAAAAATTATAGTGATGTTGTACATTTGTTTAGCGAAATCTATAGAAATTTAATTTGGTTTAATAAATTAGAGAGATATTTTTAAAATCTATATTTTTTCTTTGTAGATCTTTAAAATTATGGTTTTCTTTTATAATCTTTTTCTTTCATTCTAAACTAGGTTGATTTTGCTTACTGATTCTTCAATTGAATGTAACTGCCTAAGTCATTTTTTTTAAATTAGTGTTCATGTACGTAATTGTCTAACTAGGGAAGGTCCCCAACTGTCAGATCGGGATTTTGTCGAGAGTGGTGGCGTTGGAAAGCTCTTACCATAGGGATCAAGAAAATGTATACAACTACCCGTCCGAATGCAACTTGTGAAGAATTATAGGCCGATGCATTTCTATCATTTATTGATTTCTCCAGGTCGCTAAACTATGCAGGAGAGACGCTCTGTTTGGTAGAAAAGACACCTTACAGTACAGTTGTTGCCAGTGTGAAGTTGGTGAAGGTTCCATGTTCTCTCCAGTAAGAAACAGAAGATTGTGACCACATTTTGTGAACATGACCACACAGAGTACCTTTCCTGCATAACTAGCGACCTGGAGAAATCAATAAATGACAGAAATACGTTGTCCTATAACTCATCACTAGTTGCATTCGGACGGGTAGCTGTATACATTTCCTTGATGATCCCCCTGGTAAGAGCTTTCCAACGACACCATTCTCGACAAAATCCCGATCTGGAAGTTGGAGATCTTCTCTAGCAAGTGGTCATTAATATTGTTGATATTTTGTACTCCATGCATTTCGAGCATAATCCGAAAAGAAAATCTTTGCATGAGTAAGAGTGCTTTTTGAATAATTTTAATTGTAAGATATCATTGCTTCAAAAATATAGGCATGTTTTGTAGAAATTCAGTCTAGCCGGGCCAATTAATTTTTTGTACGGGCAGGGATTGTGCCGAATTTTTAGCTTTTATACCAGGCCGGACTCCGGCCGAGATTTTAGCTGTTATACCGGACCGTGCCGGTCTCGGGACGAACTTTTAAATTTGGAGCTGGGCCGGGCCAAAAAATATTGTATGAGTCGAGCCAGGCTCGGGACTAGAAATTTCGGCCCATGTAGACCTCTACCCTATATAGTGAAAATCCAAATATATATCCGAAAATCAGAGCGCGAAAAAAGACCGAGGGACAAACAGAAGTCATAAATACTTTTCAACTATGTTATGGAAAGTGTTAAAAACTAGGGATTATATTTCCTTTTTAAACTTTATATTATCAAACATTACCTAATTGTTTGTGAAAAACATAAGTTTTATTAACAAGATTAGTTAAAATTTTTAATAAAATAGCAGCTTAAATTGGTTTCTAAAAATAGTTACATGATAAGTTTTAACTCGAGGCAATTTCACATGTTATTTGCAATTGCAATATTATTGCAAGCAACTTAAAAATAATAATAATAAAAAAAATACTATATTGACACTTTTTATGCTTTGGCAAGTTAATTACATTTCAATAAAGTAACTAAATAAATTTCGTTAAAGGTATGATGGATGTTGAAATTCTTTAAGTTCTATAAGCTATGGCGGGTATGAAACATTTCCCACGTGCATATAGCCTTTTGAAATAAAGTATAAAAAAAATTCTGGTCTAAAGTCTTATTTCATAAGTATAATGCATAAGAAATTAATTTTTACAAATGTTCCATGTGCTTTTCAATGATTCAAAATCAATGATTACTTTATTTTTTGACATGTTTTTTGACTCATTTTTTAATATAAAATCATATTTGCAAGCACGATTATTAAAGTGATTTTTATTAATTTTTTTCTTTTTCCGATTAATGAATTGCATTTTGAATTGTAAGCGATTATTGTCTCAATACGGCAGTTTATTTCCTTTCCTGTGCTGACGCAACTCGAAATTCAGTTCAAAACGCCCACTTTGACAGCATTTTCAAAAATCTTTTGCCTTTTTCAGAAAATTTGAAAAACAGTTAGATTACATAGTTTCTTAATAAGATCACCTGCCAATAGGATACTTTTCTGAACAAAAATAAATGAAGAAATCCGTTCGAAAAGAGCCAGTATGGATTTGAGTTTTAATAAAAACCATGTTCCTAAAAGTACACATATGTATTCGTTTTAATGGATATACATTATTATTTAAAATTATAAATATATTTTCCACAAATTGGGCGAGTTTTTTTATATTTTCCCTTAATTTTGCATTTGATAATTATAACTTTAATAATTATTCTTTGTTTTTCATATGGATACCCATTTATTTGAAAAAAAAAAGTTAACATACTTCATAAATTTAAAAGAGGTTGAAAGAAAAATAATTTGTATAGGATACTTTAATCATTGGTGATATTTCAGAAAGTTGTAAAATTAGTAACATTTAGTTGATAATTTTATAGGATTTAAATCCCGTTCGTACTGATTTCAGATAAATCTAAATAATTTATCAATACACAAATTTAAAATCATGCTGATTTTAATTTGTTTATTTTAATTGAAATGTTTTTAATTTTACACATTTTCAAAGTGGATTAAACTTTAAAGACCCAAATAAAAATATTCAGTTTTTTAAATATTGTTTTTAATTTTAAAATATTAAGTAAAAATTTTTATAAAAATGTATAGTATTTTGGTGAAAGAATGAAGGAAAAATGTCAAGTTTCCTGTACTTCTGTCTCGATTTCTCTAAAGAATATTTCCTTTGTTCTCGTATTCTTCAATTGCACTTAAGCTAAAATGCGAAATATATTTATAAATATGTTTTTACATTTAATAATTTCAAAATGTCACAAAAACAAGTGGATACTAAGAAATTGAATAAGAACGCGTATTTTTCTATTCCTTTGAATCAAACTGCTCCATGACTACCTCATTGAAACTTTTCTGCTCAGTACTTAAAAACCTTATTAAACAAAGATTTATTCTATAAACAGAATTTGTTCTTTATATTTCTGTTACGATGAATCTCCCCAGCGAAATCCTGTAAAGTTCTAGGGCCACCGTGAATTACTAATCTGTGACTGGCATCTTGAAATAGGGGGACTATATCGGAAGGATCAGAGGGTTGTATGGTTGTATTCATATTATCCCAAGGTTACTTTATCTTAAAGAAAATGACAATGGTCAAAGACATCAAGAGATAAACCCCACACGTGCATATAAACAGCTCTATAATTGAAAAGGGAAAATAAGTTCCAATTTTCTAAGAAAAAAAAAAAAAAAAAGAGCAGGGAAAATATTTTTACTTGAACTTTGACTACGGCATTAAAAATTTTGTTAGGAAGGAAGACAGACATTACTGCTATAAACGTAAAAACATTAATTATGGGTATTCGGAATTATCCACTATTGATTCTAGTTTGTACCCAAGATAACAAATAAATGGTTAAATTATAAAAAATAAGAAAAAATTGTAATACAAAACTATGCTTTAACCACAAAACAATACACAAAACTGGAGGGGCAAAATATAAGTCTTGCCCCTGCTTCTGCAAAACTAGGGGGGCACATGCCCCCTCTTGCCCCCGCCAGATTACGCCCATGGTAGCAATCCAATGTTCAAAAAACGACATTAATGACATTCTCTACAATGACACTACAACATTTTATTATTTTTAGAATTTAATTATAGAAGTACTTTTGTGTGATAGCAGTCTCCCCAATTACAAGTATAACACAAAATCAAAGTTTTTTTTAATGAATGTAGTCATGTTAGGCATACTTTGAGTACTATTTTCAATGTTTTATAAAAATTTAAATGATTCTTCAATGGTTGTCCAAATCAGTATTGGGTGGCCAACATGAGTTATTTCAGCAGTGATAGGGTAAGTTTGGCAGAAAAAATTTCTGACTCGTTTTGCAACTGCACCCGAACGACAGCGATGTTTGTTATTGGATTTAAATAGAGCAAAAGTGTAAGGGTAGTTATCCATCAAGAAATGTTACAGGATATGTTAGCTCTCACCAGCAGCAGTTTTTTTTCTATTTTTCACATTTGTAAATTAGAAACAATGTAGAAACAAAATGTTTTTGTTTGTGGTATTATTTCTTCTTCTTCTTTTTTTTTCTTTCTAAGTGAAAGGTTTGCTTTTTAAATGAAATGAACGAGAGAAACTACACTATTGGGCGATTCATCCCATGTGCCCAGCTAACATAAAAGTACCCAATATTTAAAGTCACCCAATCAACATTGGGTAAAATCAATTGGATTAAGCCTTATTTGTTTTAGTCAGTTAAAATGAATTTTACTGTATTAAGCAGTGGTTCTCAACCTTTTTTACCCCACGACACACTAAAATGACGATCACAAAAAATATCAAATGAAGGTGTATTATTTTATTTTTACTTACAAACATCAACAAAATGCTGCAGCAGGACAAGAAAAAGATCAAAATAATTTATGAAAAATAGCAATAAAAATATAGAGTTAAAATTGTTACACACACACACATATATATATATATATATATATATATATATATATATATATATATATATATATATATATATATATATATATATATATATATATAATATCTTTGAATTTCAAAAAACATATCAAGTTCTTATAACATTCTACTTAAATCTCCAAAGAGATATAATTAATGATAATGTGTAGACAGAATACCACATCTATACTAATATTATAAAGGAGTAAAGATTGTTTGTTTGTTTGTAGGGGGTAATCTCTGGAACTACCAAACCGATTTCAAAAGTGATGGTGGCAAATTAATGATGACAACCCCTGCTCCAACATAGGCTATATTTCATGTCGGTGCCACTAACCCCAGGGGGTGCAGGAGCAAAAAACGTTCTAAAACTGCGATTTTTTGTATACGGAAGGAGCTAGAAATTTGAAATTGGCATTGTAGCTACTTATAAGATGTAAATGCTCTCTAGAAACAAATTTTAAAAAAATTCGAAATTTAAAAGGGTGAAATAAGCGAAAAGCGTTCTAAAAACATTCTAAATTACAATTTCTATGGAATCTCTGGAACTACAGAACCGATTTCAAAAGTGATGGTGGCAAATTGATGGTGACAACCCCTGCTCCAACATAGGCTATATTTTATGCCGGTGCCACTAACCCCAAGGGGGGGGGGGGATGCAGGAGCGAAAAACGTTCTAAAATTGTGATTTTTTGTATATGGAAGGAGCTAGAAATTTGAAAATTGGCATTTTAGCTACTTATAAGATGTAAATGCTCTCTAGAAACAAATTTTAAAAAAATTCGAAATTTAAAAGGGTGAAATAAGCAAAAAGCGTTCTAAAAACATTCTAAATTACAATTTCTATGAAATCTCTGGAACTACAGAACCGATTTCAAAAGTGATGGTGACAACTCCTGCTCCAACATAGGCTGTATTTTATGCCGGTGCCACTAACGTTGCCGGTGCCACTAAGTTCGTTAAGAGAAATTGGCCAGCGTAGCGGGCGCAGCTTGCTAGTAGTTAATAAATTAACAAGTGCAATCATAATATTACCATAGCTTGTGCTTCAATGGTAATTGGCCAAAAATACTGAAAACATGAAGAAAATTTAAAAAGAGAGAGAGAGAGAAAAATGCGAGTTTACATTATTATGGTTATGATTTTATTATTGGAGGTTTTTTTTTAGCACTGCTTATTTGATTTGTACATTTTGTTTATACTTTCAGTTATTCAAGAATTTTTAATATTTCTAATTTATTAAATTAATCAAGATTCCTTAATATCATATATTAATGATATTTATATTTATTTATTTTCATTTTCTTTTTGAAATTGCATTTTCATTGTATCAAAATTTTTTTTTAATGGCAGTTCTAAGTAAAATTCTCGTTCCTGGCAAGATACACCTTGCATCAAAGCAGTGTAGGCAACAAATGGGTTGTTCCTGGATCGTCATCCAGTGACCATTTGTACTCTCCTCCTCCTCCCCTATTATATCGGATGTGTATTGATGCTAGATGCAAGACTTGTCCATTTGCTTCTCAGAAACAAATTGTATCAGATCCTAATTTATCAACTTTTTGTAAAGCCTTCAATGTTATTTATAGTATTAAATGTAACTTATGTGGTTTGAAATATGTAGGTGAAACATCAGGTCCATTACATAAACGTATCAATCAACAACAATAACAAAGCAAAAAATATACAGTCTACAGCAGAAATACAGCATTTTCATAAACATAAATTTATCAATACTACAATTGAAATTATACAAATTATAAAAACTAAATCAGAACGTTTGTTTATGGAGTCTTCATATATGAAATATTATAACACTATTTATCCTTATGGACTTAATAGTGATATATTTAACAGACCAGTTAAAGTTTTTTCAACAAATAATACTATAGATTATGATTGAAACTTTATAGATTTCTTTTAATAAGGTATTTTTTCATTTTACCGTATTTATTTTCTTTTTAAGTCGTATGTATTTTACTACTTTGAATTTTTTATAACTAACCCTTTTTTTGAGAGAGAGAGAGATTTCGTGGCACGAAATTTCGCGAATCGTTTCCGATGTAAACAAACTAATTTTAAACTTTTAATATGTAATTCTGTGTGATATGAATAAATTCAGGTTTTCTCAGCGACGATCACAGTATTTTTACCAAATAATTTTTGTATTAATCAAGCTTTTTTGGTTATTAAGCATAGCTAAACACGAAAGAAAACTTTGTTATTTTAAGATTTTGATGTGAATTA
Source organism: Maratus michaelseni (assembly GCA_963931845.1). Lineage (NCBI taxonomy): Eukaryota > Metazoa > Arthropoda > Arachnida > Araneae > Salticidae > Maratus > Maratus michaelseni. The sequence goes on along the minus strand of OZ007591.1, from coordinate 433,652,863 downwards.
TTTGCGTACATTTATAAGACGAGTTTCACTGAATAATTCAAGAAAAAAAAAAATCTCATCATTATACATATTTAGTTATGCATTATTAATTATTTACTTGGCCTTTACTTTTAATATTTCAAACTTACAGCTGAATGTAACTATTAAAACATTTGAAATACTGTATTCGTAAAATGAAATTTCAGCTTAAACACTCGACAATTACTTTTAGTTATGCATTATTAATTATTTACTTGGCCTTTACTTTTAATATTTCAAACTTACAGTTGAATGTAACTATTAAAACATTTGAGTTGAGTTGAGTTGATTATTGACGGCCAATTATCTACACTAGGGATATAGGCCCGGGGGAAGTGCCCTTCGTGGGGGTCTTTCTAAGGGAACCTAATCCGTATTTACGCATGGATAAATCCACGGCTCAAAGAAAACCACGAAAACCCCGAACGATTAGGCCGACGGGCGCGATTGGGATCGAACCCAGCACCTCCCGTCTACCAGCTTCGAGAGCACAACCTCTCAGCCACTGGTGGGGCATTAAAACATTTGAAATACTGTATTCGTAAAATGAAATTTCAGCTTAAACACTCGACAATTACTTTTACTTATGCATTATTAATTACCCCCTAAAGAAAACCTTATTTACTTGGCCTTTACTCTTAATATTTCAAACTTACAGCTGAATGTAACTATTAAAACATTTGAAATACTGTATTCAAAGATAGGCAGTAGGGCAATTTCCTAAATTTTGTTGACACCCCTCATGTCATATATTGTTGGAAAGGTCTGTGACCGCTTAATGATATTATGCATCTCCAATGTCCATCTCCCCACTTTGCCCCCCCCCGCCTCCCCCAAGGGGGTACTTTTCTAAATTTTGCAGACAACCCTCATGTCATATATCGTTGGAAAGGTCTGTGACTGCTTAATCATATGCATATCTCCAATGTCCATTTCCCCCACTTTGCCCCCCCCTCTCCCAAGGGGGTACTTTTCTAAATTTTGCAGACAACCCTCATGTCATATATCGTTGGAAAGGTCTGTGACTGCTTAATCATATGCACATCTCTGATGTCCATCTCCCCGCTTTGCCCCCCCCTCCCCCAAAGAGGTACTTTTCTAAATTTTGCACACAACCCTCATGTTATATATCGTTGGAAAGGTCTGTGACCACTTAATCATATTATGCATGTTCCGTGTCCATCCCCTACTTTACCCCCCCCCAAGGGGGTACTTTTTAAAATTTTGCACACACCCCTCATGTTACATATCGTTTGAAAGGTCTTTGACTGCTTATTCATGTTATGCATCTCCTTGGTCCTTCCCGCCATTTCCCCCTCCCCAAGGGGGCACTTACCATTTACTTGCACAACAGCGCTAAATGTGTCAGATGAAAGAAATTCCGCGAGTACATGTGCCAGTGAAACTTAGCCAATTGCTGTTCTTCAACCTAGCTTTAATTCAAAGTGGGTTTTTTATTTATTTGAATTATTCTGCAAAAGTTTCAAACATTTTAAAGCAGCTATGAATTTTATTTTTATGGTACTATCAAGTTTTTTGCCGTCAAATTTTGACGGGTTCCATCTAGTATTAAGAATTACAACTGGTTTTTAATACGAAAATACATATTTGCTATTAAAAAGAAACAGATAGTACAATATTTAAATGTATTTCTTAGTAAATCTTACTCAAATCATTTCTCTGATATTTTTTATGATCTTATTATGACAAGAGCTAATCTTTTCAACATTAATTTACATTAAAAAAAAAAATTCAAAATTCTAATACTCAAATGATAGTAACTTTTTCAAATCATATCTTTAATAAAATTAATATTAATTCTATAATTAATGATAAAAACTTATTTTCCTATTAATAATCTTCAAATTTCAAAAACATTTAAATATCCTAATACAATCGGAAGAAAGATTTTTAACTATAATGCATTTTTTAAAAATACATCTGATGCTAGTGTAAATGCAATGACCCCACTCTAAAAAAATACATTAATAATGATCATGGACATATAATCACTGGTAACCTTAATATTGTAAATGATTTCAATCTGCAAAAACTAATGGGTTATGGTACTAAATATAGACTTCCTTCTAAATTGAATATAAATTCTATTATAAAACAGTTTACTTACGATATAGCTATTTTTATTTATAAAATTTCAATCTCATATAGCAAACCTATTGAATATTTTAATCAATGGAAAATACTAGTTATTGAAAAATTAACTACGTCTTTAAAACATAATTTATCACATATGGTTAAAATTAACACAAAACATTTGTTCCTGCAAATTACTAAATTACAAAAAAACTATGTAATCACATACATTGACAAATCTCCTAATAATTATGCAATCATATGTAAATCTTTATTATCACCGACTACTTACATCCTGTATTTCTACTAACAAATCTTTTAAAAAAACTAATGAAAATGTAATTGTAAACAATCGTAAGATTCACAGTTATTATAAATTAGTAATTATTATAAATTATTATCTTCTAACTTTAATTATCCTTATTTAGTTCTTATACCCAAATTTCATAAAAATCCAATTAAATTTAGGACTGTAACTATTGGGTGCAATACATATTACATATAGCCAATAAACATCTATTACAAATTTTCAATCAAATTTATACACTGACAACATCCACTGATAACACACATTGTATAAAAAATAGCTATCAACTCGTCAATATTTTGAAAAATCTTAAATGTGTTAACAATATAATGACATATGATTTCAAAGATCTATTTAATAATATAGATTTATTAGATCTACATATTATAAATGCATTATTTAATAAGTATCATCATACACTAAATTTACTAATTCATATAGATACTGCTTATTTTAAAACTTTAACAAATTTCATTCTATATAATAATTTTATAATGCATGATAACACGTTATATTTACAGAAAGTCTGTATACCACAAGGGAGATGTACATCTAGTATACTTTCAGACTTATACTTGTATCACTATGAACGTACTTTTATTAACAGTAATATACATTTATATCGTTATATTGATGACATAATTTTAATTGCCACTGATCACACTCATATTTCCAGTTGATTATCATACTAATTTAGAACTAACGGAAAACCTCCTTTCAAACAATACTATTAACTTTTTAGATCTTAAAATTACACTTAAAGAAAACAAAACAATAATTGATCTATTTGATAAACATAAAGGATTTAAATTTAATTCATTTACTAATTTTAAATCATGTCTTCATAATTCTGTATATCGTAATATACTCCTTAATCATATTTATAGAATAAAAAGGTTATGTTCTTCTCAACTAATTAACAACAATATTAAACAAGTTGGAAATTGTACGTCAAACGTGACAAATGAGGTGCGTTCGTATTATAGCTAGTTATAATAAATATTCAGATCTTGATGATTTTTAATTCTGTGAAATGAATTATATTGTCTGCAGATCAATTTCTGTCATAAAATAAGTATCTCAGTCGCTTGACGATTTCGGAAGCTCCTATAACAAGAAAGCACCGATTATTATTTTTTAAATTCAAATTTCTTAATAAATAATTTTATTAATATCTGCTAAAGTTTTGATTCAATTTTCATAAAATTTGAAAAGTCTCGACAAAATTCTGCAAAGATAATATATCTTAAATTTCAAACCATTCGGTTGGGTAGTTTTTGCGTTGTTATATGCGGACGGACGAACCAGACGACGACAATAGGTGCTACGTATTTATATAATTACGAACGCACCTAAAAACTAATCTATGATGCATTACAACATGGTTTTCCAAAAAAATTCATATATTCTTTAATATATAATTAGTACTTAAATGATCTTAGAAACCAAATTAACACATGCGTTAAAAAATTTATAAAAAAAACATATAATATTATATCCAACATAAAAAAAAATAAATAAATAAATAATAGGACAGATGGATGGGTAGATGTTGGATTGAGGAGGTGTGTGGCGGAGTTGTATTTCATAAAACGCATGGTTAATTTATATTTAAAAAAAAAAGGGGGGGGGCATTTTGAATTACACACGTTTGCTATTACACATTTTATAATGGACTGTGATATGATACTTTTATATGCAAATTAATGTAGTTATATTTACATATTCATTAATTAATTTAAATAAATTTATATTCATTACTAGTAAGAATGTTTTTGATCTATTGTATTTACATTAATGCCTACGGTGGACAATATCATATTAACTTCTAATATAATGTATACTTTTCTAAAATGTTAATATATTACATGTATTAATTTTTATTAAATGTTCTACCCTAACCACTTATATCAAGTGTATTTAATTTTTAACTTTGTATGCAGAAACATATGTTACTAATTAATTTCAATATTTAATTAATATTAATTTTAAATCCTTAGTATCTTAATTCAAATATTTAGTATTTTAATTTTAATTTAATTTAATTTATGTGATGTTGCATTTGTGGCACAGCTATTTAATAGTAGCTATGTCATTTCAAGGTACATATATTTTTATGTTGCATTAATCATTAATTATTAATTTTTCCATCTTACATCTTATTTTCCAATTATTTTCCATTTATTTAACAAATTCTATAAGCTCATCTAATAATTATTAGACGAGCTTATAGAATTTGTTCAGGTGACCAACTTAACGCTGAAATAGATTTTATTAAAGGTATTGCCTTAGATCATGGTTTTAAAGTTTCGCAGATTGACAAGATTATTCGACAGTATAATTCCCCCCCTCCTTCAGGTCAAAGGTTTGTTTATAGTTTAAAGATCAATTACAGAAGTATGCATTATGTTCCGATAATATATGAAAAATTAAAACAAGTGCTTCAGACATTCAATATAAAATTAGTAGCTATCCCCCTCCATATCTTATACAAATTATCAGTAGCAATATTGATAAAATCCAGAATCATCAAAAAGCCGGAGTTTATGAAATACCGATTACCCTCTCAAATAACGAACGGTTAGTTTATATCAGTGAGACAAAACGAAAATTTTCAGAAAGATTAAAAGAGCACAAGAGAGATATTTCACAATCAAAACAGAGTACAGCTCTCGCAAGGTTTTATTTTTCGGATGAAGGTAGCAAAATTGACTTTGAAGAGGCTAGAATCATAATCCCATGCAAGAATTCTTATGTTAATAAAATTTTAGAGCCCCTTACATTAAGCTTGGGCAGTATACATGTAACGATAATTTATCCTATAACATTCATAAAATCTGGCATAATATGTTATAATCCATTAATACAATCTGCTCATTTTGTCTTCCAACCCCTCTTTTCACTACGGTGGTATGATCCACTTGGTTACCATGGGAACTTGATGACGTTTGTGCACTCTCCGATCATGTTTTCTCCAGAACTCTGACGTGTATGCTCATTTTGACATTTTCGACTTGTTTGTAACATCCTGATGACGTTCGCAGAAGCGAAATGAAACGTTGATGTTTAATTGTGGTTGTAAATTCACGATTTTAATGTATGTACCATTTAGCAAATGTTGTATTTGAATTATAGAAATTATGGTGCAATTGTCCTGTTTTTAAATATTCATATTATTCTAAAACCTATTTTGGTAACATGGTAAATCATTTTCTAAAACTAATTTTGTCAACATATAATGATTTTTTGCAATTCATTCCCTCTGTTTAGTTATGCTCATATATCTGGTTCATGAGGTGCACCAATATATATTTTTTAATCCAATTGGATTTCGCACTTTATGACTCTATTTCAAGTTTTAATATGTTTATTATGGGTGAGGTTTCTTTCCTTTTTAATACTGTATTTATTTTTTATCTTTAAGATTTTTTCACAGGTTTTATTCATTGTTTATGAGTAAGTAGTCCCAAAATCATATTCTTTAGCAATGTTATGGCTAATAGGATGATGAAACCACTCATTTTATTTGTGGTATTTAGGCATTTGGGACTTGATAATTCTGTCTAAATTCCACAAATTTCATTTCATTCTTTTAAATAAGTTTTTGGTATCTATTTTCAGAGTGTTGGGGAATACTTTCAATGTCAACTAATTATTACATACTAAATCATAATTTCATAGTTTCAGTTGGTGTTATGGTAATGTTTCATTAATGGTTATATATATATATTATATCTTTGATGTACCTTAACATTTATAGAAATATCTGAACTTGACTTTTTAAAATTAAAATATTTTCTTTATAAGGTAGAATTTTGGTATAGGCATAATCTTAAATCATCCAATACAATCATTTATACTATTTCAAGAGGTATAATATTTTTTTTGTGCAAGAATTAAATTTATCTGAAGATGCGAAACCATCTTCATAACTATCTCGCATTCAAATAAAGAAATAAACTTCTAAATAATGCAGTTTCATGACACTAAATGTAGTTTCAAAATAAATCATATAATATTAATTTTAAATTATTGACAGTTTCGTTAATTCTTAAGTTCTTGATACCACTTGGTACGAAATGTTTGTGGCACACTTGAGCTCTTCTCACGGCACATTACTGTGCCGAGAAACAGGTTGAGAACCACTGGTATTAAGGGTTAAAAACTGGCTGTGGCTGTTATCTCGCGCTCGATTTAGCATAGAAGGCAAACCATTAGAACCACTTACGAGATCATCCTTTTTTGGGTTAATGGGTGAGAATTCCGATTACGGAAGCTTAAATATAAAAAAAATTGCTTAAACCTATCAAAAGGTCGAGGCTTAGTTGAATTTTTTCCTCCTATTCAAATAAGCTTATTCCATAAAAGTCCTTCCGGCCTGTACCGGGAGAAAAAGGTAGCTTTCCTATATCTTCGTTTTAAAATTTTAGCTAATGTTACACAAAAACAGCAAGCTAAAATGCAAAGAAACGTTTACAAAAGATTCGTTAATACTGAATTTGAATAAGAAATTCGCCAAATTATTGAGCAATAGCCAAATTGGCTTCATTTATGAAGATTTATTTTGGTCACCAAATTTGACGATATTTCGCCAAATTTGGCATATTTCGCCAAATGTCGCCAATTTTGGCGAGAATTTAGCGCTAACGGATATGAATATATAGTTTTATGCGTATGATTGGGAAAATTATTACAACAATGAAAGAAAATAATTTGCAAGTAATCGCGTTAATGTGCTGTTTTGTTTCAAAATGTCAGCCACTCTAGAATTTCAAACTGCTCTATCTCAGCCATTTTTTAAGATAGAGGTAAACCAAAAAATGCTCTGGAATCCTTGTATCAAGGCCTAACACGTAATTAAAAAATAAATTTGAATTTTTACTTTTTTTGTATATTTATTTTAGTTTTAAATTTTTAAATGGCCGCCATCTTGAAACAAAATGGCGGACCAAGCTGGCCAACGAACTCGGTCGAGACATTAGTGACCTTAATACACACAATTAGTTTCATCAAAATCGATTCATAAATACGGGCGTTATCGTATGACATAGGTCAGATATATATATATATATATATATATATATAATTATAATATCTATGAATTTCAAAAAACATATCAAGTTCTATTCTACTTAAATCTCCAAAGAGATAATCAATGATACTGTGTATACAGAATACCACATAGCTAATAATTAACATGTGCAAACATAATATTACCATAGCTGATGCTTCAATGGTAATTGGCCAAATTTTACTCATACCAAAAGAATATTGAAAAAAGAAATAGAGAGAAAGGGGAAAAAAAAAAAAAATTATAAATTGGAGTTGCAATTAAGTAAACACAAATGGATTAACAAATTAAATATGAACCATACACAATGGAAAATTGGACCACATGAGAATTAAACATGAATTGGACATGGAAAAACACATGCACATGTACTCATCAGCCTGGATGCACCCACATGTGTTTTAAATAATAATTCAGTGTTTCACAATTCCACTGGCATAATGCTAAGACCAGCAGAATCATCCAGGTACACTGAACCATTACCAGACAACAATTGGAAATATTAAAATTTGGAAATATCTAAATAGGAAACAAAAAACCATTAAGAAAATACAATATATTTCACTCACATCGACCATCCAAAAAACTGTAATTAACACCTCACTAAATTACCACGAGATAACAATTTTGAAATAATAAAATTGGAAATATGAACGCGTAAAGTGTAGATAAAATATTTTACTCACAATAATTATACAGAATCCTTAAAATGTCACAACGTCTACATAATATTCACATCCACATGGCAATGCATCATACATGTTAACTAAGTCGAGTTGAGAGAAATGATTTGTAAGACAAGTTGAGAGCACACTTTTTTTAAAACACAACCCCATAAATGACACCCAATCACAAAATGATTCAAAAACACTCAAAGTAATTCTGGTTTTAATACACTTATAACAAATATATATCCGTGAATATATATTACTCCATCCAATTTCAATTCCTGAAATTAAAATTAATATACAATCAATAGCTCCCTCTATAGTTAAATTAAATATAATATTAACAATATTATCTACAACTACCTGAAAGGTAAAGTGTCGCCATCTATTGGTATTATAATAGTTCATAATTAATATTTAGTTAAATATCCACTTTATTAGTTACATACTCACTTCATTAGATTTATTTATATAAATAAACTTTAAAGAACAATACTAACTTGTAGTTTTACTTAAAATTCAAATAAAATATAATACTACTATATGAATAAATCTACACAGAATTAATTCAACTTGCACAGCATTTCAGATATTCTTAACAAGAATATATTATGTAAAAGAGATATTATTTTAATTCAAATTATTTTTGCTGCCATATATATATATATATATATATATATATATATATATATATATATATATGGATAATTGTAATATATATGAATTTCAAAAAACATATCAAGTTCTTCTTAAATCTCGAAAGAGATAATTAATGATAATATATATATACTAGGGGGCTTACCCCCTGCGAGCTACGCTCGCCAACCCCCGCTCAGACTTCGAAGCCTCTAAAAACATGACAGCGTGCTTTGTTTTAAAAATATTGGTAAATCTGTAATTGGGTTGCCATGCTTTTAACGTTTTAATGGGGCATTTTTTAATTACCATGGCCTCATGCACAGCTGTTGCGACAACTGACGACTGTTTTCGGGATTGATAAGTAAAATCAATTACAACTTGAAAACCAGCTTGTATAAAATGGTTAGGTTTAAATTGTGGCTACCTCTCGGACTTTTATGACAACGATCTGTATTCTATTCTTTCTTTGCGTTTAAGGATGAGAAAAATTCCATCTGCTTGTGAATAACATTAAGAACTGCGGTATTGAAAAGTACTGTTATAGACATTTTCAGTAACAGGTTTTAATTTTCTCTCTATTTTAGTGCACCATCATGCATATTTTCATGTTATTTTAAATATGTAAATTATTTATTTTAATTAATATGTATATACGAATTTCTAATAATTATTTATCATACAAAATTAATTAAACATTTTGTGCATGCATGCCTGCATTTATTCGGCATCAATTGATGACATATTTAAACAAATTTGCTATCCGCGATAATTTTACACCTTGTTATGTCACTTGAATATTGTCCATAACAAAATCAGGTACTTCTCCAGTATAGGATCCTTTGCTTTTAGGTTTGGCGTAATTCGAGCTTCGAAAAGGGATAGATTCGTTACTATACCTAGATTTGTTGCCAAAAGTTATGAAAACAAACCCAATGAGCTTTTGGTGCTTTTCTATTATAGGGGTCTTGACGCTTTTTTTAAAAAAGCTTGGCGGAATTCGGGCATCAGAAAGTGAGATTTGGTGCCAAATGACATTAACAGCCATGGAAACAAATTCGATGGTTTTTTTGTTTATATGCGTATTTTAATTATTCGTATATTATTGTTTTTTCTATACAAATTACTTCTGATTATATATAAAATAGGATAAATAACATTTTACGCTAAACAAATTGTATAAATATTTTTTTGCTCCTTTCTTTTGCGTTTACATAAATGACGTCATTTGCACGAATTTATTCAAAACATTTTCAGTTTATAAATTAAATTAAATGCTGACAGATGATTGAATCCTGACAATGATAGAAATGTGATTTTTTTTTCAAATTTTCCTGAAAAACATAATTTAATCACAATCTTGTCTTCATTATCGATTGAAATAAAAGATAAATTCAATTTCAATTTGAAAATGACGAATAAAAAGAAATCAATAATCCCTATCGGGATCCTTTTCAATTTTTTTCCCTTTTTTGTCACAAAAAACTGAGTAATTAGTTGCCATCATTACAGAAATGTCATTAAAATTAGAAAAAAAAATAATATCTCAAAAACTAATTCCAATTTCAAAATTCTATTACCAGTTTTGACATCCACGGATTTTTATGGACAATTGATATTAATTTCACCATCAAGCGTTTAATATTTTATTAAAAATAGCCCTGAAACATAATCAGTCGTTTAATCAGTCGTTTCATAAAATCGTTTCATAAATTCGTTTCATAAAATCGTTTCACAAATTTGTTTCATTAGGATTTTATATATATAGGGTAGATATAAATCAACATTTGAACGGAAGGTGGTTTTGGGGTCTGGGGGTCATGATTGGTGAAAATATATCGAAATTTTTCGGAACTGCTTTCCTCCGAACAGCTGCAATAGGTAGCTTTATACTTTTTTGTATTGAAAGCTACCTAAAAATGATTGGAATTGCTTCCAATGAATACCATCATTTTGAGTAATGAGTTTGTTTTAACCGTATAAAACCAATTTTCCTGAATTAGAGACCAAAGCTAGATAGCTTTCTTTTCCAATTATAGCGGGACTTTGAGTGAGGACCTGTCAAAACGAATTTTCCCCAATTCAGGACCTAGCTAGACCATCATTTTCTTGCACTTGATTTAGCATAGGAGGCAAGCTTCATGAAAATCGTTTCAGTATTTTTGAAGCAAGCAGCATCGCTGAGTTCATTTTAAACTGTCGCGATGAATTTTCTCGAAGCAAAATAATTTTCTTGTGCTGGAGGCAAGTTTCGAGAAAAACTATCCATCTGTCATCGGGAAAATGGCTTGCTTGTTTAATATATATAAGAAATAGTTGAGTCTAACTCATATTTCACAGTGAAATTCATGAATAAATAAACAAAACAGTATAAATAAAACACAAAATTAACAAACATGTAACACTTAAACCACTAAAATTATAATAAAAAAAAACTGCAGTAAGTAGCCATTTCTTTGACTATTAACTCCTGACATGCGGTTAATACCAAAGCATAGACTTTTAAAAAAGTTTATTTGAATACATAATCGATATTCATGCCAAAATGCTTTCTGATGTTGTTAGTAGGCAATCTAAAAAAAAATCTATTAAAAATTTTCAATTAAAATACATCTATGTTTTGTATCTTTAACCCGATTTTGTATAAATTATTTATAATTTCTTTGCATAGCGACTGAAAATCTTTTATTTCCACTTTCCACCGATACGGACGCATTCTGATAAATGGAATTTGTTTTGTGCAAATCAGAGCAAGGCGCAAATATAACGAATAATTTGTTCAAGAAAACCCCCGTCACCAACATTAACGCAATCATTAAAAAAAGAATTACATTTTTCTGATAATTAGAACATAACGAAGACGCTACGCTAAAATAGCCGGCAGAGAACACCCCTTCCCGACCTCAATTTCAAATCTATAACTTAATTAGTTATCTAAATTTCTGTTCATTAGTGATAATTAACAATTATTTTCTTTCATTTTCGCAAACTAAATGGAGGGATCGGCCAGAGAAACAGATCTCTTTGTAGTTCAGTTTTTAATGAAAGCAGATCCCTGTCTGAAACTTTCTCTGATTTTTTTCACTGTCGTTGGCAGTTTTTTGCATAAATTAAGAAAAATTACCGGCCGAATTTTTCAAAAACCATTTAATCGGATGCAGAATTTTTTTTACTTAGGCTCAGAAATTTTCAAATTGATATCTCAATTAATTTTCTTAAAATTCACTCATTAGTAAAATAATTTCGAATTCGTTCATTTCCGCTGGCAAATCCACAACAGAAGTTCTTATCTTTAGCCATTTTGATTTAAAAGATGGAATTTTCGATGCGATGCTTAATGATATTCTAATTAATATCTTGAGTAATTATCAAAATATTAAAATTCTGAGACTCAGGTGCACATGGTCAGACTTGTAGGTGGGTTAGATTTTGCTAGCCATCGCAGACAGACAAACAAACACTACACACACACATACAGAGCGAAACTTTCTTTTATTAGTATAGATAGGGATGTCACAAATAGTGATTTGGCTGAACAGCCGAATACAAACTTTTTTTTTCTTCTTTTTCTTTAAGTGATTGCAAATTAAAATTCATCTTTTATTATTTGAATATTTAAAATTTTTAACAACTTGGAATAGATGCTAATGAAAGGATTTTTATTAAATCTAAATGAGCAAAAGTAGGGACTCATTATTGCAACTATTGAAAACTTTTTTTCAGCATAAAAAATGAAAAGAGAATTTGTATTTTATCCTTTCAATGGATGGTTTAGTTATTTCCATTAAAATATAAAAAAGTTTTCACTTTTAATGAGATAACCTCTTGAAATAGCACTTGGTCAAGTCAATTTTATTGGTTTCAAAGTGAATGTTTTTCATTTTTATCAATTAAACATGCAAGAAGAAAAATACTTTTGCTAATATATTTGTCATTATATGAACTAAAACAACTTAAAATTGAATTAGACTCAAATAGAATTCTTTGTATGAAATTAATAACACCAAACCTCAACAGTGTGAATCTTTCCCAAAGCCATTTTAATAGGGCATTAGAAATGAATTGCATTTTTCATCTTTCACTAAACCTCCCACTTTGAGATATTCTATAAAGAATATCTCAAAGCCTTTAAAAAGAAACAGAGAGACATATTCAATTTCTTAAAGGACGAAACGTCAGTTGAGAAAAGTTATTGGTCTGTCTGTCTGTCTGCTAAAAAATATCCGATTAGGTTGATTTTTAGCGGGTATGTTGGTGAGGTGCCCGGAATGAGAATATTAAAGAATATCAAAATAATAAAATTCAAATAACTCAGATTATTTTGCTGTAATATTTTATTCGCAAAATAAAGTAGTTACGTGTGATTTTAGCATTTTATTGCGTACTACTCTATTATCCCGTCGACCACTTTTCATAACAAAAAATTATCGCCAATCTGTAACGCCAAATAAACGGGAGAACGTTGCCATTCGAATATCAAAATAAATAAATAAATAAAATATAAGAATTTAAGGACACAATTGTTATATTAATTAATGAAATAACTAATAAATGAGTAAAACATAATGAAAAATACACGCAAATGTCGAATTAAAAACCACTTGATGACATAACAAACATCTATAATGCTTCTGACATCTAGTCAATGGGACTGCATTTTTTACTTTAATCTTACAATTTGGCGATAGATTTTTGTTTGAAAAGTGGTCGACGGGATAATAGAGTAGTACCTTTTATTGAAATAAATAAGAATTTATTTTGATACAAGTTACCTTTTAACTACTATAGAATAATTACCGAATTTTTTTTGCATAAGATATTATTCATTTTGTTTTTCAGAGATGTGGATTTTTTGTGGTTGAAAATTAGTATTATTTTAAAAATAGGATAAAATCTCTCGTACAATGAGATGGTTAATCTAAAGAAATTAGCATAGTAAAACACATCCATACATCCTAAAATAGCACAATTACTGGAAACTGAGATCATAAAAAGCTATCACAAAAAATAATTTATAGCACCAAATCACGTTTGCTATTGAGTGAATTGGCAGTGGACATGATTAGGAATGATTACACAATAGGGTTAAAAACTTTCCAAATATGACTCTTATTTTTTTTTTTTTTTTTTTTAACCATTGGGAAAATGGTTGTTGTTTTCGGTCAAGAATATGGACCTCTTGGCATTGTCACTTTATCTTTTTAAGCATTTTTAACAAAATTCTGTAACTTTAGAAGAATTTTTTTTTGAATAAGCAATAAAAATGCATAAAATCGTTCCAAAACGGATAGATGCAAACTATCAGATATGAAAAATAGCCAAATTCAAAAATGGACGTCGGATGAGAAATCATCTTATAAAGCAAAAAATGTGTTGCAGAGGGGACAAACTAAAAAATACTCTAAATTAAAGTCTGATAATGCTTAAAGTGATAAAAACATAACACAGAATATTTAAAATACCTTTTTAATGTAGATTACATATGTTTCGTTCACTTTATCGGTGACACCTTCAGATCTAAATGATATACAATATTCTCGCATATTTTTGAAAATGGTAAACATAATCACAAGATCACATGTACAAGGCTAGCAGGTGCTTAAATTGGCCAAACTGGGAAACATGAAAATTATTATTTGTTTCTATTTTTATTGCTTTTTCAATCTAACGATCATCGTGTGCCCAAATTTTAGCTAATTCAAAAGAAGCGGCTTCGTTGCAAATGCTATCTTTTCGCAAACATATTTCTATAGATTCACGGATAATGGATGGGAAATAAGATCTTGATTGAAAAATTATTTTACTATTCCTGAAATCAATCTGCAACTGCTCCTTTCTATATTGTCTGGCTAAAGCAGTGGTTCTTCTGCCATATGTTCTTTTATTCTTGTTTTAAATTTTCTGTTTGTCATTCCTATAAATATATTTGCGAAAAGATAGCATTTGCAACAAAACCGCTTCTTTTGAATTAGCTAAAATTTGGCATGCGATGATCGATAGATTGAAAAAGCAATAAAAAGAAAAATAAATAATAATTTTCACTTATCCCAGTTTGGCCAATTTAAGCACCTGCTAGTTTTGGACATGTGATCTCGTGGTTTATGTTTACCATTTTCAAAAATATGCGACAATATTGTATTTATCATTTAATTCTGAAGATGTCACCGATAGAGTGAACAAAACATATGTAATCTACATTAAAAAGGTATTTTCAAATATTCTGTGTTATGTTTTTATCACTTTAAGCATTATCAGACTTTAATTTAGAGTTAACAAGTGATTGTATTATACTATTTGTAAAAAATACTCTTTAAAGGATGAGGCTTTTTTTAAATAATGCTTCAATCCAGCATTCTTATGGCACAATGAAACCCTTTAACTGATTAAAAAGGATTAAATTAATACATTTTTAAATATTATTATTTTTGTTTTTTGTTTTTTCAGTGTCAGTACATTTTGAAAAACATTTGACTTTAAACTTATCAAATATTAGTAGAGTGCAATAAAAAAATTCCAAATTTAATAATTTAAATATGTATATAAAAGCAAATTGTTTTGGAGGGGACAACTTTTTATTTCTATTTCATTTCTATTCATTCTTTACAGTGAAACATCAACAAAATTCTCCTACAGTTTCTATTTGATAATGTTACTACTAGATGGCACTAGTGAAATATGGGTACATTTGTGAACCTCTCTATTCTAGGCTGTACAACATAATATACCACATACTTCTCAGTTTGTTGTCATTTTCAGTCTAATAACATAATGGAGCGTGATTCTAAAGTATGTAGCTTAAGGAATAGGAAATTTAAATAAATAAAAAAAACAGTTTATTTCAGCAAAGTTTCTAAAAAATAGACCATAAACAGCCACACAGAGATCAAGAGAAATACAGGGAGAGGATAAAGTTAGATTCAGCTTTACATGCAATGCAGAAGAAAAAAGAAAGATTGAAAAGTAAGAAGAAAAAAAAAGGGGTGGGGGAAAGAGAAAGAAAGGAAAAGAAACTGGGGGGGGGGAGAAAGATTAACAATATTACATCAGAAAATCCATCCCCAGGTTATAAGAATTGTTCAGCTTTAGGAAAAGCCCTTTTAAAAGCCAATAAGAGTTTACCTAAGGAATCTCCTAAGAAGGTATCAGTACTAGCAAAAATTGTTCAAAATTTAACTCCACAACGGAAAATAGATCTAATATCACAATGTTCTGTTAGTTTTACTTCCACAAAGAATACCATTCCTGAAAAAAAAAAAAAAAAAAAAAAAGTGTCAGCTTTTTTTAAATGTGATGACATCAGTCGAATGCTACCTGGCATCAAAGATTCCATCTTGATACGTAATGGTAAATTTAAAGAAAGGGCCTATTCTTTGTCTTATCCTATGCAACTAAGTTCCGAACGTTAAGACCTAAGCATGTACTGAATTTACCATCAAGACATTCCATTCATTCTTCATGCTTTCCAAACACAAGTCTCTTGTGTTCAAGGAGGGATGCAATTTAGCTTTGTATCGATTGTCAGTGCAAGGAATGTGGTGTTGAAGTTATTGAAACATCACAAGGTTTTGGTTTTGTATCAGATTGGTCTTTTTTTAATGGCATCGGTGCAGCCGTTCAGCGTAGCGTTTGGATCAAAGTCCTTCAAAACAAAGCTGTGATCCATACTACAAAAAGAGTTTTTTGAACTTTTAAAAAACTTAAATAACACTACTATCTGTCTTGTAGCGAAGAAAATGAGAAAAAAAGAAAATGCTTAAAACACCTCCAATCTGCTCCATAGGGGAAGAAAATGCTGAGGCTGCACAAAAATGAAAGAGCCTTTTCTTTTCGTGGAAAAGAAGATCTCATCAAAAAGTCACCTGTAAAAAATGCAGCCAAGTCTCGTAACTCATTTACCGTAAAAAGTACTGAGATCGTATAAAGCCAAGTTTAGCTATCTTATTAACTCTGAAATTTTCATTCACAAATCACTCCTAGTCTCTACATCTTTAGTTAAATATTATTTTGTGACTTGGCAATTACGTAGCACGAGAATGTGATGTATATAATTTGTCTTAATCAAATAACACCATGCCATCCCATAACATATTAAGGTGTAATAACTTCCCTGTGCGTATATAATTAGCCTTAATCATATTATCTCATCTCGTCCCATAACATAGTAAGGTGTAATAACTTCCCTGTGCTGCGTAATTGCCAAGTCACAAAATAATAATTAACTAAAGATGTAGAGACTAGGAGTGATTTGTGAATGAAAATTTCAGAGTTAATAAGATAGTTAAACTTGGCTTTATACGATCTCAGTACTTTTTACGGTAAATGAGTTACGAGACTTGGCTGCATTTTTTACAGGTGACTTTTTGATGAGATTTCACTTCTTTTTGTAAGTAATCCTCTTTTTCTTGATTTTGGGTTCTTTTTGGAGATCATCCACTGATTTTCGCTAAGCCCACACTCTGTCCCTATTATTTACAGGTATCAAAATTTGAAGCTTTAGTTTCGTTTGCAAAGTACAGTAGATAAAAAAGATTTCAGGTTCCTAGGCAAGCACTAAGTTATGGGAGGGGGAGTGTCAAAAGTACTCTCAATTGTTTCCAGGATAGGTGCTATTCATCTGAGATATTACTCGCAGCCCTAGGTACTTGATATTTAACATAAAAGAACTTTTTAGTATAAAAAGAAAGCCAAAATTAAAATTTCCAGAAATTTCCAATAAATCAAACTATATTCCTTTTTTTTGATGGTTTTTTTTCGTTTTTTTTTTAGACTTTTTTTTATTATTTACGGATTTTTTAATTTTTCCTTACTTTGTGTACAAAACCCTGCCTTTCTGCCAAATGTCAATCTTCTAGGACTACAAAATCGAATTATTTTCAAATTTTCGACTTATTATAAATTTATTGATTTTTCGATTTTAATTCTAAGTTACCTGATTGTCATGCCAATATAGTAGTTCTTTGATCCGTCTTCTTAGGGTCATTTAGGTTCAATTTAGAGATAAATCAAGTGAATCTTAGAGTCACCAAGATTTTATTTAGAAAGAACTATCAAACCATAACCAGCCAGTAATGTCGGGAGGGTAGGGGGAACTGTGAAAATTTTTGTGGGGCTAACATCATTTAACAATCCATATTTCATATGCGAAGTAAATAGAGAACCTGTGAAAGAAAACAAACCTGTCTATAAAGAAATCGCCTATAACGTAGCCTGTCTATAGTGGAACTTTCCTATAACGAAATTCGTAAACGAAAGAAAAGAAAACCATAATCCGGGGGAAATAACATAAAACAATTAGGGGCGTTGTACTAGCTAATAAGACAATTATCTTAAAACTAATGTTTGTAGCAGTACAAAATCAAATTGTTTTCGATTTTTTAAAGATATTTCGATTTTATTTTCGAATTTAACGAATTTTTTAATTGTGCCTTTTATTGAATAGTAAATACTACCTTTACACCAAGTTTTAAGCTTCTAAGACTACAAGATAAAATTATTTTCAATTTTTGATTTTTTCGAATTTTTTTTTATAATTTTCTGGATTTATTATTTTTTTCTTATTTTGTATCCTTTATTACAAATTTCAAGTTTCTAGCGCTACAAAATCGAATTATTTTGAAATTTCCGATCTTTTTCGAGTTTTTATTCTAGTTTCGAATTTATTGTGTTTTATTTTTTCCTTTTTCTGTATCCTAAACAATAAGTTTACGCCGAATTTTAAGTTTTAAAGCTACAAAATCGAATTTTTTTCAATTTTTCGAATTTTTTTTTCGAATTTTACAGATTTTTTATTTATTTATTTATTTATTTATTTTGTATGCTAAATACTACCTTTATTCCAAATTTTATGTTTCTAGCTTTACAAAATCAAATTATTTTCAAAATTTTTTTTTTTTTCGATTTTTTTATTTTATTTTCAATTTTTGTTGTGTTTTTATTTTTTTATTTTTCTGAATTCTAAACACTACCTTTACACCAAATTTTCAGTTTCTAAGACTACGAGATCATATTATGTTCAATTTCTCTCTTTCTTTCTTTCTATTTTTTTTTCGATTTTTTTTAAATTATTCATATCTTTTAATGTTTCCTTATTTAGTATCTTAAATATTACCTTTATTCTAAATTTGAAGTTTCTAGCGCTATGAAATCGAATTATTTTCAAAATTTCCTTATTTTTCGATTTCTTTCGGTTTTTTTACTTTATTTTCGAATTTTATTGCGTTTTTAGTTTAACTTATTCTGAATCCTGAACACTATCTTTACCACGAATTTTAAGTTTCTAAGGCCAAAAGATCAAATTATTTTAATTTTTTTCGAATTTTTGATTTTTTTTTTTTTAATTTTCTGGATTTTATAATTTTTCCTTATTTTGCTTCCTAAATACTACCTTTATTCCGAATTCCAAGTTTCTAGCGTAACAAAATTGGATTATTTGAAATTTTTCTATTTGTTTCGATTTTTCGATTTTATTTTCATTTTTTTTTTTTGTGTTTTTGATGTTTTCTTTTTCTGAATTCTAAACACTACTTTCACACCAAATTTTAAGTTTTTAAGACTACAAGATAGTGTTATTTTCAATTTTAAATTTTGTTCGATTTTTTTTTAATTTTCGAATGTTTTTTTTTAATTTTCCGGATTTTATAATTTTCCCTTTCTTTGTATACGAAACACTAGCTTTATTCCAAATTTTAAGTTTCTGTGGCTGCGGGATCTACCCAATCTTTTTGATGACGCGAGAGTGAGTGAGTGTGTGAGTGACAGAAAATCGAAACTTTGAGTTCATATATCGTCTGCACTAATTTATGGGTATTTTTTGAATTATCCATATTTTTAAAATTTTCCTTATTTAGTATCTTAAATATTACCTTTATTCCAAATTTCAAGTTTCTAGCGCGATGAAATCGAATTATTTTCAAATTTTCCTTATTTTTCGATTTTTTCGATTTTCTGATTTTATTTTCGAATTTTATTGCGTTTTTTATTTTAACGTATTCTGAATCCTAAACACTATCTTTACTGCGAATTTTAAGTTTCTAAGACTAAAAAATCAAATTATTTTAAGTTTTTCAATTTTTTTCGAATTTTTGAATTTTTTTTTTCGATTTTTCCGGAATTTTTAATTTTTCCTTATTTTGCATCCTAAATATTACCTTTATTCCGAATTCCAAGTTTCTAGCGCAACAAAATCGAATTATTTAAAATTTTTCGTTTTCTTCGATTTTTCGATTTTTTCAATTTTGCTTTCGATTTTTTTTGTGTTTTTGATGTTTTCTTTTTCTGGATACTAAACACTACCTTCACACCGAATCTTAAGTTTCTAAGACTACAAGATCGTATTATTTTCAATTTTCAATTTTGATGGAATTTGTTGAATTTTCGAAAGTTTTATTTTCGAATTTTCCGGATTTTATAATTTTTCCATTCTTTGTATCCTAAACACTACCTTTTTTCCAAATGTCAAGTTTCTAGGGCTACGGGATCTACCTAATCTTTTTGATGACGCGTGAACGAGTGAGTGAGTGAGTGACAAAAAATCGAATGTTTGAGTTCATATATCGTCTGAACTAGAAAAGACAGAAAGTTGTAATTTTAAATTTTGGTCCTGTGTGCCAAATACTCTAGAAAAACGAAGTTTCAAATTTTTGGGATACTCCAGCGCGGAGACATGGGGGGGGGGGTCAAAAGTGCCCTGAGTTGCTTCCAGAAAAGTATGCTTACGGCTGTCCTCTCTTGACTTGGCGGAGGCACTGCCGTGCCTCCAGATCTTTCCAAGGCTGTGGTTTTCCTATTAGACTTAATGTTAGCTATATGCTCCATTTTTCTGCAACTAAATTTCCTCATGCCAATATAGTAATTCATTGATCCGTTTTCTTAGGATCGTTTATGTTCAATTTAGAGATAAATCAAGAGAATCTTAGAATCACCATGATTTTATTTAGAAAGGACTATCAAGCCATAACCAACTAGTAATGTCGGGAGGGAGGGAGAGATGTGAAAATTTTTGTGCGACCAACATCTTTTAACAACAAATATTTCATATATAAATTAAATAGAGTAAAGCCTGTGAAAGAAAATGAACCTGTCTATAAAAAAAAAGGTCTATAACGTAGCCAGTCTATAGCGGAACTTTTCTATTACAAAATTCGTAAACAAAAGAAAAGAAAAGCATAATCCGGGGAAAATAACACAAAACAATAACGGAAGGTGTACTTAGCTAATAGGACAATTATCTTAAAATCTATCTAAAACAAACTATCCCCATCCTGTGGGATTTGTTTTTCAATGTTTTACTTTATTTAATGCAAAACATAGATTGCATCCGACAACTCAGAAAAAAGTCCTCCGGCCTGTACCGGCAGGAAAAGGTAGCTTTCCTATATCTTCGTTTTAAAATTTTAGCTAATGTTACTCGAAAACAGCAAGTTAAAATGCAAAGAAACCGTTTACAAAATATTCGTTTACACTGAATTTGAATAAGAAATTCGCCAAATTATTGAGCTATAGCCAAGTTGGCTTCATTTATGAAGACTTATTTTGGTCGCCAAATTTGGCGAGATTTCGCCACTTGTCGCCAAGTTTGGCGAGAATTTGGCACTAATGGATATGAATATATAGTTTTATGCGTATGATTGCGAAAATCATTACAACAATGAAAGAAAATAATTTGCGAGAAATCGCGTTCACTAAACTTATAAATTTATATTAAAATCATTAAAATTACAGACATTACAATACACTTTCATAAAACATTAAAAACATATTAAAATTGGACGTTTCGGATTTACATGGAAAATCCCTCTTCAACAACAACATTTCACTTAGCGTAAATCATAGTTAAAAAATATCAACAAATAGAAAATGCAACGTATCAAAATTTCGAAGTCAAAGTTACAGTTATAATAACACGGAGTATTCATTCGGGATTGCACCTGCTTGACCATTATTGACCATAAATTTATCGTTGGTTTTTTGTAATGTGCTGTTTTGTTTCAAAATGTCAGCCACCCTAGAATTTCAAACTGCTCTATCTCAGCCAATTTTTAAGATAGAGGTAAAACAAAAAATGCTCTGGAATCCTTGTATCAAGTCCTAACACCTAATTAAAAAATAAACTTGATTTTTTTAACTTTTTTGTATATTTATTTTAGTTTTAAAATTTTCCGTTGCCGCCATCTTGTTTCAAGATGGCGGACCAAGCTGGCCAACGAACTTGGTCGAGGCATTGGTGAGCTTAATACACACAATTAGTTTCATCCAAATTAATTTATAAATACGAGTGTTATCGTATCAAATTATTTTCATTTTTTCAATTTTTTTCGAATTTTTTTTATTTTTTTTTCGAATTTTCTGGATTTTTTTAATTTTCCTTTTTCTGTATCCTAAATACTACCTTTATTCCTAATTTGAATTTTCTAGCGCAACAAAATCGGATTATCTTCAAATTTTCGGTTTTTTTCAATTTCTTCGATTTTTTCACTTTTGCTTTCGATTTTTTTGGTGTTTTTGATGTTTTCTTTTTCTGGATGTTAAACACTACCTTCACACCAAATCTTAAGTTTCCAAGACTACAAGATCGTATTATTTTCAATTTTCAATTTTGATGGAATTTGTTGAATTTTCGAATGTTTTTTTTTCGAATTTTCTGGATTTTATAATTTTTCCTTTCTTTGTATCCTAAACACTACCTTTTTTCCAAATGTCAAGTTTCTGGGGCTACGAGATCTACCCAATCTTTTTGATGACGCGTGAACGAGTGAGTAAGAAGTGACAAAAAATCGAATGTTTGAGTTCATATATCGCCTGAACTAGAAAAGACAGAAAGTTGTAATTTTAAATTTTGGTCCTGTGGGCCAAATACTCTCTATAATTGAAGTTAAAAATTTTTGGGATACTCCAGCGCGGAGATATGGGGGGGTCAAAAGTGCCCTGAGTTGCTTCCAGAAAAGTATGCTTACGGCTGTCCTCTCTCGACTTGGCGGAGGCACTGCCGTGCCTCCAGATAGAAGTTGGGGGAACCTTTGTTACCTGAACCTTTATTGGATGTATTCAGCCAAGCCACTGATACTTAAAATCTACATTGTATGGTTCATAAAAAAATAATGCATTTTTTAAGTGATTATAGCATTAGTTAATGAAAATTAATTGATTCTATAAATTAATGACTATCATAAAAGCTTAATTCTCTTCTAAGAAGTGTACACAACTGCTGAAAAAATATTCAGTTCTTAATTTTAACTCAATTTCAAAATGTCCCCTCCACAACATTGCGTTAATAATTTAAAAAAAAAAATCAAAACGAATTTTTTTGTAATTCAGGTTTAATATTTTACTACAATAAAGCTAAATGGTATAATTTTATACAAAAATTTATTTTTACTGTAATACTATATCACACAGAGGAAAAATAATAATAATACAAACTGAAAATTTTAAAATTGCAATATTTTACTGTATGTTCTCTTTCACTTTTAATTCTTGTTTCATTTTTGATGTAGGAATGTTTTGAAGATAGCTTATCTATACTAATAAAAGAAAGTTTCACTCTGTGTGTGTGCTTGTTTATCTGTCTGCGATGGCTAGCAAAATCTAGCCCACCTAGAAGCCTGCAAATTTTAGATTTAGGTAGTCCAAATCCTCTCCTGGTGCACCTGAATGTCAGAATTTTAATATTTTAATTACTTTCTGAAACATTAATTAAAATGCATAAAGAACTCTCATCAAAAATACACTTTTTTTTCTTCACTGAAACATTTGTTAACTCGTAGTTTGTAGTTAAGCAAAGAATTACACTGGATGTGAAAAGATTACTATGTTTATTAGAGAATCCAAGATCCAACCTTCATACATTGCGGCTAGCATCAAACTGAGGTCCGATCGCTGATCGTGACCAGGGAACATTTACATACGCATGTGGCGTCGAGATTAGTGATATACAATGCAACTAATCTCGATTATAACATTCTCTTCCTTCTTAAAGAAAGCTAAGAGCAAATATTTAAAAGTTCTTTCACAGGGAACAGTTCAAAATCAACAGCAATGCAAAAGAATTCTAATGTCCATATTCAGCAATGCAAAAGAGTTCTAATGTCTATAATCACAGATGATCAGGTTTTCTCCTTGGGCGATTTGAACGTCTGAGCTTTGGGGTTCCTGGGTCCTGCCTAATCGCTTGCGGCGAGAGTGCAGGAGGGTCTGCTTGCGAACTGTTCTCCCTGTTTAGAACACTTACCTGTGGAGACAGAAGGGGGGGGGGGGGTACCGGGGTGTTTGGAACTTCCACAGTTGGTGATTCTCCACTTAGAACATCAGCTGGCGTTAAGTCCTCTGAGCATTCGGGCTGAAGAACAGTTGGAGCTGGCAGCTGTGGGACGAGAGGAACGTCACTAGCACCTTCAAGTCTGTGGTGAAGTTGGTCAATGTGCCGAGACCAATCTCCCCAACTGGTTTTCACTTTGCACATCACATTTCCCACTGGGGAAATAACAGTTCCAGCCACCCATTGTGGGCTCCGGCTAAAAGAGCGCACCCAAACCGGGGTGCCTTCTGTAAATTTTCTTGCACTGGTTTCTGCCTTCGCAGGAGCTGGGCTACCGGAATCTCGAATTAGATCCAAGCGTGTGCGAAGAGGTCGTCCAAACATAGCCATAGCAGGGGATATGCCTGTTGATGCTGCTGGCGTGTTCCGGAAATTCAGCAGGAATCTAGCCAACCTCTCTGCAAAGCTTCCTTCCTTGTTTTTCCGCATTGCAGCTTTCACAGTACGCACCGCTCTTTCAGCTAATCCTGAGTTTGGATGGTAGGGTGCCGTTTTTATAGGCGTAATGCCATTTAGACGTAAATAATTAGCGAATTCATCACTACGAAATCCAGGTCCATTGTCACATACTAAACTCTGTGGTAACCCGAAGCGTTCAAAAAGATTACGCAGAGTCAGTACTGTTGAAGCTGCTGTTGTATTAGGAACAGGTATCACTTCCAGCCACTTTGTTTTAGCATCGACTACAATCAATAGCCAATGACCTTCCACAGGACCTGCATGGTCAATATGAATTCTCTCCCAAGGTTTCTCAGGTGCAAGCCAAGAGCTTCGTGTAGAAAGGGGAGCCGTAGCATTTTCTTGGCAGTCAACACAGCTGCGAACCTTTGTTTCTAAGTGTTCGATCAATACCAGGCCACCAAACATGTGAGCGGGCTAGAGATTTTATCGCATTAATCCCTTGATGAGCACTGTGAAGTTCATCTAAAACGAATTCACGAAATTTTCCTGGGACAAACACACGGGAACCTCTAAGAATGATAATTTCTTCCACTGATAGTTCATTCCGGATGTGCCAAAAGGCTTGTAAATTTTCTAACACTTTCTTCGGCCATCCATTCTGAATATGTGACCTCAGACGACTCAGTGCAGGACACTTGTCTATCTCCCTTTCAATTAGGTGTGCTGTCAGTGGGCTATCATTCAACTGTCTGATGAGTAAGACTGACTCGACTGGCACTGGAGGATCTACAGACTCAGATTTTAGAGGAAGTCTACTGCAAGCATCAGCATTTCCATGTAACTTCCCTTTACGATACTCAATCTTATATACATATGCAGATAAAGTTAAGGCCCATCGTTGTATGCGAGCTGCAGCAACTGATGGCACTGGCTTATCTTCAGACAATAGGGTTACTAATGGGCGATGGTCAGTGACTAAAGTAAATTTGCATCCTAACAGGTAGTTCCTGAATCGAGTCACTCCAAAAACTAAGGCTAAAGTCTCTTTTTCGATGTGACTGTAATTCTTCTCTGCTTTTGTAAGGGAGCGAGAAGCAAATGCAATTGGGCGGTCGCCATCTGATGTTTTGTGCGAAAGTACTGCACCAAGACCATAAGGACTTGCATCAGAAGCCAGAATGACTTCTTTGTCTTGCTCAAAATGCACAAGTAAGGAAGAGTTCTGCAAGACATCTTCAGCTCTTTGAAAAGCTTCTTTCTGGGGTAATTCCCATTTCCATGGCTGCTTACTTTCTAACAACTTGTATAATGGTGCTAACAAGGTAGACATATTCGGTAAAAACTTGGCATAATATGTTATTAAACCAATGAACGAGCGCAGTTCATCAACATTTGTTGGCTCAGGTACCTCTGCAATTGCTCTCACCTTCGACTCAACTGGGTACAGTTCATGTTTGTCTATGCGATGACCAAGGTATTCCACAGATGATTTCAGGAATTCGCATTTCTCAGGGTGTAATCTTATACCTGCTGCTTGTAGACAGCTGAAAACTTCCTCAAAATTTTGCAAGTGCTCCTCTTTATCTTTACCAGTTACTAGCAAATCATCTAAGTATATAGAAGCTCCTTTTGCGCCTTGTAAAATCTTCTCTATTTCTCTTTGGAAAATCGCAGGAGCAGAGGCAATGCCAAAAGCAAGTCGAGTGTAACGTAGAAAGCCCCTGTGAGTATTTATCACCACCAGGCGTCTCGACTCTTCATCCAGGTCTAGTTGGCAATACGCATCCCGAAGATCTAACTTTGTGAATGCCGTACCACCTGACATTTCAGCAAACAAGTCCTCAATCTTTGGAAGGGGATATTGTACCAGCTCTGTTGTTTTATTCACCGTCAACTTGAAATCACCATAGATTCTTATTCTTCCATCTTGTTTTAGCTCCGGAACAATTGGAGTTGCCCAATCTGAAGTTTTTACAGGTTCTAAAATACCCTCTGCAATGAGGCGATCAATTTCTGTTTGTAGGCATATGAAACAGGACGGGCTTTGAAGAATTTTGGAACCGCATCCTTCTTACATGTAAGGTTAACTTTGACTCCTTTAACCAACCCCAATTCTGGTGAGAAAACTTCACTAAATTTTTTTAGAAGACCATCTAATGTGGGTTGACTGGCGCTTACATTATGCAAACTGTGATTCATATTTGAGTCAAATGCATTCATGAGGCCTAGTGGAACAATCCAGTTCTGACCAGCTAAATTTGTGTTTCCTTCAGAAACCACCAGTAAAGGCAAATGTTCTGTTCTTGACTGGAACACCACATCTACATTTGTCACTCCCAGAATGCTAATGGGATGGCTAGTAAAGGACTGGAGTTTAATTCCTGTTTGCTCTAAAGGAGGGCAAAATCTTCTAATTTTTTCAAATAATTTTACAGGCATTAATGAAAATGGAGCACCAGAGTCAATTTCAAAGGATATAGGTTGTCCCTGCACTCTACATTTGATTTTAAGTGGAGGGTAATTTTCCTTAACATCAGATAAGTGATCCATAGTATACTGATTATGTTCCAACTTTTCCTTTGATTCTGATAAAAGATTTACATTTGGTTTGTAATTAAATTTATTTTTAGACAAACATACCTTTGCTAGGTGCCCAAGTTTCTTGCAGGTATGGCATATTGTGTTTTTATGCCTGCATTCTGATGCCTTATGTTTTGGGTGTCTACAACGAAAACAATGTTTTCCTGTATCTGCAGTGGATGCCGATTTAGCGTTTTCATATTTCCGTGGCCTTTGCGCTGTAATTTTCAGTTTCTGCACTTCAGAAATCGGAGATACCTTCAAATCAACTGCATCCCTTGCTGCTGCTTCCATCGAAACGGCGATTTCCGACGCACGCACAAGGGTTAAGTTCGATTCTGACAGCAATTTCCGTTGAATTCCTTTGTCCTGTATTCCACACACTATTCTGTCTCGTAGCATCATATCCAGAGTGACTCCAAAATTGCAATATTTCGCCATTCCAGAGTTCCGCGATGTAATCGGCCACCGATTCGCCCGCGGCTATTAAACTTGAATCGCTCCACGATTTCTGAGGGCACCGGATCATAATGTCTATTTAGTATCTCAATAAGTTCTGTTAACGTCTTGGAGGTAGGTGCTTCTGGCGATATCAAATTTCGGAGCAGTCCGTACGTGGCAGGTCCAACCACTGTTAAGAAAACAGCATGTTTTCTATTAGCCTCTTCGATCGCGTTTGCGATGAAGAATTGCTCAATTCTTTCAGCATATTCGCTCCAGCACTCGTTTCCAGGGTTGAATTCTGCAATACAGCCAAAAGATGCCATGATCACACGCAAAGAAATCCACCACGCGGTCGCCGAACGTCGATTAGGCTTAGCACACCGTCATCTGCCAAAGTCGCGATTTTTCTTAAAAATACGCGAAAATATGTTATATTTTCGAAAAATACATCGATAAAATTAATCCTCGTTGCCACTGAAACATTTGTTAACTCGTAGTTTGTAGTTAAGCAAAGAATTACACTGGATGTGAAAAGATTACTATGTTTATTAGAGGATCCAAGATCCAACCTTCATACATCGCGGCTAGCATCAGACTGAGGTCCGATCGCCGATACTGACCGGGGAACATTTACATGCACATGTGGCGCCATCTAGTGATATACAATGCAACTAATCTTGATTATAACAGGTTGGTTGTATAGAATATTCACAAAAGACACTCAATAAACCAGAGTAACGATACATAGATAAGGACTTATAACGAGTTTCAATATGGATTGCCATTACCGGCGTATAGCCAAGCTAATGCAACGCCACCTATTCACGGGAAATTACACAGACACCATCAGTTTGAAGCATTTTCCTGGCACATTTTTCTTCATGATAATTAACCCTTTATCTACTGACGGTACTTTTAAGTACCATCAGAGAAAACTTTGTATAAAATTTCTTTAATCTGTCTAATAATGATAATAAGGTTTTGTTTTTATACAAAATACTTTTCTGGATCACATTTAGAAAGCACAGCAAAACAGTGAAAGCTAAATCTATACTAATATTATAAAGGAGTAAAGATTGTTTGTTTGTTTGTTTGGGGTAATCTCTGGAACTACGGAACCGATTTCAAAAGTGATGGTGGCAAATTTTATGGCTATATTTTATGTCGGTGCCACTTACCCCAAGGCGTAATTTTTTATTCCAACTACCTTCTACATTCAGAACTGTAGCTAGCGATCTGATTGGCTGTTGCTCTTGGCAGTGTTATGAGGTATCTTGGCGATAATCATACTTGGCGAAAAATACTTCTACCGTCCTAGTTGTTTACATTTACTAGACGAGCTGCTGTAAGGATATTTTTTTAATTATTAACGTTCTGTTTTTGATTATTTGAATAATTTCACTCTGTAATTAAGAAAGAAATATTCCCTATTATATGTTAAACAGGAGGATTCATCATATAGTTCTCAGTTATATTTGTTTTTATAGTTTTAAGTTATGTAGCTGCCACGTGATTCCAGAAATCTAATGAAGATTGATCCTGTCTAAGATGCATGCAGTACAATTGTGGATTTTCTTTTAATTCATTTTATGAATTAATTGGCCAGCTGGTGTCACTTTTGAAAGCAGGAAGTGTAATTTCTTCTTCTGCTTTATAAGTGTACACCTGCTAGCCATATACTCTCTTTGAACTTTGGCTGTATTTAAAGCATAAAGCAATTTCAGGTTTGTAAACATTGAACTTTTTCTTTCCATTTATCTAACTTTTGAAATGTAATTTCGATCTGTATTAGTAATGGATTGATTTCAAAATGACTGACTATCGGTTTAATGCTTTATTCATGATGATCTAACTGAATCTGAATATTAAACATTTGACATGTTTTTTAAATTAGACCAGTTTTTGTGTATGAGTTTAAAAATTATGACAAATAATATTAAAATGCAAGTATTAATTCTACAATATTTACTTATTTTAATGTTTATAATAATGTTACAAAAGTTTTGATATCCGTAGTTGACAATAAAACTAAAGCAACCATGCAATTTTCCTTAGTCAAAATTCCTTTTTGCAAGTAATCCTATTTATGTTTCCATAAAAAGTTATATTTCCATGTATTATACATTTTTATTCTTCAGCACTAATTAAACATTACTTAAACTTTAATCTTTTTAAAATGTACAGTGAAAATCAATAAACTTTTACACTCAGTAGAGCAGAAATCGGATTCATAAAAGAAAATCTCTTGATACTATATTTTAACACATGGATTCTGTGTAAGTTTTAAAGATAATGAGTGTTTATAATAACTTTGTTATCTTAGTATTTTAGTACCATTTTCTTTCACATTATCTAGACACACGGCAGTGTGTCAGCCAAGTTCCCAAAGCAAAAAAGTCGATACACCAGCCGTGAGTATATTTACACGAACCATTTCGAGCTGTTTTCGCCAAATTTCGACACTCTACTACTGAAAATATATTTGACCTACGTACTTGTAATTTTAGATGTGTAGTCAGGCCCACTTAAGTATCCAGAATCCAAAATTTTATAACAAACGCATAATTAGTTTCCGAGATAATGATATTTGAAATTGTCTGATAATTGATAATTTTATCAGTGACTCACTCACTCATCAAAAAGATTTCATATATCTACTGCACTTGCAGACTTAAAATTTGGTGAGAAGTTAGTTTACACTATAAGAAATCAAAAAATTCTGAAAATCGATTAATTACCCACTTTTGGGTGGCCATTTTTACTTTAACGTTACGTCTATTAGGCGAAATTTTAATCTGCCAAAAAAAGCGCCAAGTGTTGAATCCGGTTTGACCTTGCAGCAAAATATTTGATTATCAGCCATTTTGGGCTAATTTCAGAGAATTAATTTTTTGAGTAATGGTGCATAAAATTTACCTTTTTATACGCATTGTGAAAAAACAAAAACATCTTGAGAGATTACATATATCGAAATACGTATATATTTCGAGACATCCGCAGTTGAAATTCGTCTAATCCCAGAATTAAAAATGTAAACAAAAGAGAGTCATTCCTATGATTCAAATAAATATTGATCATGGATGTGTAGCTACCATGGGTCTAGGCAGTGTAGCTGTGGCAAAATATCAGCTCATTTATTCTATCAAACTTAGAAAAAGACACGCGCGAGAAAAAAAAATAACAATCGTACATAATCACTAAATATAATTGAAATCTAAAGAAATGCTTAAGTGATACTAAAAGAAATAACAAAAGGCTTATAAAAAACCTTTTAATGATCAACATACGTTTTAACGCTCCTATGGCGCCATTTTCAAGAAATATAACGATAAACAAAGTATTCTCGCAAATTTGGAAAATAAACTTGAAAACATGAATCACGAGATCAAATATGTAAAAAAAGAAAAAAGCAGGTGCTTGAAGTAGCCAACTGTAATCGTGAAAATTAATATTTCGTTATTGCTTTTTAAAACGGAAAAGTTCCATTAAATTTGGCAGGAGGTACTTTTCCGTTTTAAAAAGCAATAACGAAATGTTAATTTTCACGATTACAGTTGGCTACTTCAAGCACCTGCTTTTCTCTTTTTTTACACATTTGATCTCGTGATTCATGTTTGCAAGTTTATTTTCCAAATTTGCGAGAATACTTTGTTTATCGTTATATTTCTTGAAAATGGCGCCGTAGGAGCGTTGAAACGTATGTTGATCATTAAAAGGTTTTTTATAAGTATTTTGTTCTTTCTTTTAGTATCACTTAAGCATTTCTCTAGATTTTAATAACAGTCGTATTTTAACTGCATCGAAAAAAACATCGGACAATCCATGGTGTCTTTCTCTCCTAAACACTGCAATTTCAATTTTGGTTTTTAATCATAAAATATAAAATAAACACGTGCGGAGATGTCACACTTTATTTCTTTTGTGCTATTTATTTTTTTATAATCATTGTTGAGCATGATATACTCCAGAATTTTATTTTTATGCCAACACTACTTTGAGGAAAATTTCATTTCATTTATGAAAACAATGCCGATTTAATTTTCAATTATCTGTAAATTTTATAGTATCTGTTTGATATTATTTGGATAGCTTCGTCATTTTGTTTGTAAATATGAATCGGACTGTTGATTTATATGTTAATGAGTCTGTAATGGTAAAACATAAAATTATGTCAATATGAATATTGTTATTTCATAAATAATAAAAATTTCGAATCAATACACTTCGTTTCAAAACAAATATTAAATACAGCAGTATTAAAATACAAATTTCTGCCGCAAATTAACAGCCAAATGTTTTGTTGTAGGAAATTTAAATTAAATTGAATGTTGCCTGGTAAATAAAATAGTCACTTGTAAACAGAATTAAAACCATTAAGTATAGTGTTTAAGTATGTTAAGTATTTTAATCATAAAATACTTAATACTTAATACTTAATACTTAAGTATATTGTAACTGTACAAAAAGTAATGAAATCCCATCAAAAACATACCTGTGAAAGAAGGCCAAGTTCGTTAACGGTTTCGCTAATAAAAGAAGTGAGATCTAACTGGAAACCAAGTTCTTTCGAAGCTCCTTAAATCATAGCTCCTGTCATGCATAACGTTCTTCAATTGGTTAAAATGATTTGTTATATTATTTGCTACTCAATAGAGCAAGTTTTCACCCACCAACTTTAATCTTTGAGTCTGAGTACAATTTAGTCTAGTATGTCATCGGCAAAGATGTAGTCAATCAAGTATTCGAATAAGTATGTCGAAGTTAAGGTATTGATAAGTTAAGGAAATGATTAACTTTAAGTTCAGAACATCATGTAGAGAAATTTGAATAAGAGAAAACTTGCCAAGTCGCTCTATTGAGTAGCAAATAATATAACAAATCATTTTAACCAATTGAAGAACGTTATGCATGACAGGAGCTATGATTTAAGGAGCTTCGAAAGAACTTGGTTTCCAGTTAGATCTCACTTCTTTTATTAGCGAAACCGTTAACGAACTTGGCCTTCTTTCACATGTATGTTTTTGATGGGATAATATAAATACAGGGGTCGATCCAGGAAAAATTTGGGGCCTATTTAGGGCTCCTTCACAAAAATCTATTTAATAAAATGGGCCCCTTCACAAAAATCAATTTGATAAAATGGGTCCCTTCACAAAATTCTATTCCATAAAAACTTACTATTTATTTATGTATTATTTTGTGATGTTTTAAAATGTGTAATTTGTAAACAAACAAGTTCACCAGAGCGGAAAACTTCAGCAAAAGGATTTAAAAAAGTTTTTATTTATAAATGCTTGGTTCGAATTTGATTAACTGGATTTCAACTTTCGTTGTAAAATGTTATTTTTCACAAAAATATAATAAATTTCACAAAAATAACCTTTACTTTTCACAAAATGGGCCCCAAGAAAAAAAACCTGCATCGACTCCTGAAATAATATACTGTAGTGCATCCCAACTAAAGTAATAAACATATTTTTGTGGCTGGCAAGGGAAAAAAAAAGAGATTGAGTATGTGTATGGATGACATAAACGAAGCTTTGTTGTTTTTCATCATTTAATGTAAGCAAAAACATTAAAAAGCTGCTATATTTTTTTATTTACTGAAAAGTCATATCAAAATGGTTACTATTTTTATTATCTTTCATGAGTATTGTTTTTATTTTATTCATTTATCATTTTTTTTTAAGTATTTATTTTTTACTTAGGCTTAACTTTATCTTCCTAAGAATGACACATTTGTATTTTAAAAACTCATAGCAGCAGTTTTTAATGAAAAATTATCAGTTCTTGTTATCATTTTTTCTGAAATATTGAGAAAAAAATTTTCTTACTAAGTGTTGAACTTACAATAAAACAACTATTTTTGGAAGTAGTTTTCTCTGGATACTAATCCTAAAATGGCAGTTTATTTCAAAATGATCTTTATTACTTATTAAACTTTTTATTTATTGTTCTTTAATAATTCTATTATTATTTTTTAAATCCATTTTTAATTTGCATGTTTTCTTATTTTATAGGAAGCTTGCTTATAATTTTTTAATTAGTTACTGTAAAATCCTGATTGCAAGTTCCCATTTTTCAAAAGCAAAAATAGTTCAATTTAGGGACGGAATTTATGATAAAGATTTATAACATTTTCATTATTATTATTTATCATTATAAATTTAACAGTCAACATGAACAAAATATCATGTTAAAAGCAAAAAACCAACGTTAAAATGCACAAGGAAGCAGCCCTAGTCCTGCTTTTTCTAGCATGCTGTGCTTTGCTCTTTGTCACACTGAAAAAGAATCTCGCTTGTGAATTGAAATTTGTGTTTTATTTGTGCATTTTTAATGTTGGTTTTCTGCTTTTAATATTCTTGCACAAAGGTTTTATTTGTTATTTTTATATAAAAGATCATGTGTAAAGCATAGATTATAAAATTTTCCAACACATTTAGAATACTGTAACAAAACTTCACCATTTTATTAACATAAAGAAGTAACTTTCAAAGTCTATAGGTGTCAAGTACTTCCTACGCTTAACTTAAGGTTTCAGATAATTAAAAGATGGTAATTATAATTTCATAAATAAAAGAGTAAATTCCAAATCAGGGTTGCTAAACAGCCGGCTGAAATTTTAAAAAAAGCCAGGCCAGCAGCTTTTATTGTTTTTAACTGGCTTTATTTGGCCAAAATTGGTTTTTATGTATAAAATGCTCCTCTGTATACAGAGAAGCATTTTAATTATAAACTGCATATTTTTAAGTGTTATTTAAATGATTTTATTCAGTTAGAACACAATTTCTAAATAATGAAGACATTAATATTGGATTTCAACAAGTTTTATTTTGAGATTATGTTCATTTTTATTATTCTCTTTTATTCTAGACTTACATGTACTACAATCTCCTTAATTCCTGTTTCAACATTGATCATTCTATGATTTAATCTCTTCATATAAGGACTTATCTGGAATAAGTTATGAAAGTATGAGTTTTTGCTTTCCTCTTACAAGTTTAGAAATCCCCCCCCCCTCATTGGAGGGGAAAGGACGAATGGAGCACAGGGCTGTAGCTAGAAGCAAACAATAGGGGTGCTGGAAAAAAACTTCCATAATTCTGCACAAATCACTTCCAAACTAATACATAAAATCTCGGTCAAGTTCGTTAATGAGCAAAATCGAACCAAGGGGGAGAGGGCTTTTTGTGAAAACAGAAAAACCCATAACTTCTTAATTATGATACGTATAGATTCCATTTAAAGTTATAATTACTTCTAGGAAAAGGGCCGAAAATTTATGTATGACAGATTTTGATATAATTAAAAATGGCCTCGAGGGGAGGGGGGGGGGATAGGGGTTTAAGAAGAAAAAAATTCATAACTTTGTCAATTCACAAGATATTAAATCCGCCTAAATTTATTATAAATCCTCTTAATATTAAAATTAAAAACAAAGAAATCCCTGCCGGATCCGCCTACAGACACAGGGAGTTTTCGAAATGGGCGGTCCCAACTGCCGAATCATGGCAAAAAGGTCATTTCTTCTGCAATTCCCAATAAACAGGCACCCCACGGTTTGCGTCTTCGAAATCTACCTGCACCTGTAGGCTGAGCTGTCTGGGATTTTTTCATATTGTAGGCACTGTATTTCTTATTAAACTGTTTATAATAACTTTATTTCATTCTAAGAAAAGTAAAAGCGGCAGACAGGAGGATATATGGTGGGTTAACCGTATATTTTCTTGATTATTTTAAGGAATAGCATATACCCACTTCTCAAAAACACTATAGCATGTACTCTTTAGGGTATGAGCTCTTCAGCATATACTCCCTCTGCCTACAGCGTATGCCCTCTGTTTTTTTTTACAACTACATCACTGGCTGTAGAATGAAAATTTTCAGTGTAAAATTATACTAGTGAAATAATAAGTGATGATATCAGTAAGTAAATAAAAAGCTCACAGTTCAAAAGAGTTGCAAACCTTTAATTTTTTTATTTTTTTTTTTGAATATTCCCTGCTCTTAAAGATTCTAAAGTTATGTTTTTATATGATAAAAAACATTAGAAAAATCAAGGATGTATTTTGCATTTTAAAATTGTTCAAATGCTAAAACCACTTGTATTTAAATTGGCTATTAGCTTTTTTCATTAGTATCATTTATAAATTAAGGATCTTATATATATTTAAACTAGGATGACTCAAATAGGAAACATAATGTTTATCATAAGCATCATATTTACTATCAAACTCATTAGAATAACTTTGTTTTGTGCTAACAATGGAAAACGCTGCAAAATGAAAAATTTCAGTATATAACTAACGCAAAAGTCAATGTTTGCATCAGCAAATGGTTGCTAATTCTGAGTATGTGCAGATAGGATGCGCGCATATTGAAGCACTTATTTGCAGTTTTTAAACAAATACTACAATTTAATTTATGCAAAACTGTAAAAAAAAAAAAAAAAAAAAAAAAAAAAAAAAAAAAAAAAAAAAAAAAAATTCAATTTTTGAACAGAGTTTCATTTGGATTTTTGAAACAGAATTTCATTTGGTGACCTTGGCAACTTTCCCAGGGGGGCTCAAAATTTTTCAGGGGGTGCTGAGCCCCCCCTGGCACCACAGGCGTAACTTGGGCTCTAAGACTGGGGGGGCAAAAGTCTCGAAGCCCTATTGTAAAAATTTATACATTCCCCCTCCGTCCTATCATAGCGTACACACACTCACACATAAATTAAATACTTAGACATTTTAAATGTTTAACCATATATATGCAGAAATAGGAAAAATACTAAGTTACTTATTTTATGTTTTTAAAGGAATATTTTAAAATATTGATGTACGACCAGTTATATCTCTTATGTATGATGCAATGTTAGATTAGAAAATAGTTTAAACAAATTTAATAAAAATTTGTCAAAGCCTCTGGTTTTCGAATGTTTTTTTAAATGGTGAGGGAGGTGGTTGAGATAAAATATGTTTAAAGACTTTATTCAGAGTTGCAACAAATGATGGAAGTTTATAAATAAAAACTTTAGTTAGCGTTCTGATAGGAATGACTTAGAAATTTTTCTGTGATGCATTTTAGGGTACATGGAATAATTTAGCTTAAGAATTTATAAATTAATGTTGTCCTTAAATTTTGAAAATTTCGAACTCTACATCTTCACAATGTTTCAAGTGCAAAAAAGAAAAAAAAAAACTGAAAACACATGCAACAGTTATAGATTATGAAATATTTTTCAACACTATTAGAATACTGTTAAAAAAGTTCTTTCTTTCATAGAATGAAATGAAATAGCTAAATAAACAATTTAAAAAACACAGAACGCAATTAAAAATCCATTTCCAAGAATTGCTGTCTATGGCAGATAACGCATGCGAATTCTGTGCAACGCTGTATATTATCTATAGAGCTTTAAACACGCCACATTGTGAAACTAAAACTTAAATCACTGTAAAACGCATGTAAAAACTAAAAAGGTTTTTCTAGTGAATTACTTTATAGATGACAATGCATCAATATCCTTTTGTACAGCCATATATTATATGAATAATACAGTAAAATATGACTTGATTAATTTTAAAATCAAATGTACATGCAACAATTACAATCCATAGGCAGAAATATATCTAATTTATTTTGCTCTGCCATATGAATTTATTTATATTCTATAAGCACCTTTGTATAATAAAATACACTACTGTCCAAGAATTAAGGGGCAGTGACCGGACGCTTTCGCTTTTTTTCGGTTCCTCGAATTTTTACTGAAATTCTTGATGAATTATCCTTGAAATTCGAGGATCTAAAGCACATGTAACATTCAAGAACAGTGGAAACTGTATACTGCAATTAAAAAAAAAAAAATATTGAATATTTGATAAGAAATGGGCATTTGGATGAAATATTTTTTAACTGCGCATGCGCGAAGTATATAACAGATTTTATTTTCATGATTTGTTAGTCAATTCTAATATAGTAACTCATATAAAAAGATCAGTCAAAGATCGGGAAAACTCAAAAAGATACAGGTACAATACAGTAAGCTAATTGGTAAATTGGAGAGGAAATCCCTTATAATTCAATGGGATTTTCCCCCAGTTTGTCGACAAACCTTGTGAAAAGCAAAAGCCCCTTAATTTTTGGACAGTAGTGTATAATTAAACTGGAAAAAGGCCTAATACAGTTAAAAATATACGTTAGGAATTCGCGTCCATAAACTGAAATGCTTCATTTTTTTTCGTGTATGCAACTCTGCATATGATGTGTCGAATTTGTACTCACAACATAATGCACTAAAATTCAGTTGATTTTAAAAATGCACACCACAGCTGAAAACGCACTTCCAGCAATTATGGTTCATAGTCAGTCCTATAAACGAAGCTGGTTACTTCATACTCTATAGGAAGAATGCTGTAGACCACCTCAGTGGCAAATATAAATAAATTTCATCATGTTTGATGTATCATAACATCACTAACTAAAATGCACCGCAAACGATTTTCCCCCACAGACCATAATGTAACGGAATTTTTTTTTTTTTTTTTTTTTGCATCAATGTAAATGAATTATAACAGCTATATCCGTCATCTTCAATAGGTAATACGTTGTAGTAAGCCTCAATAGCATATATCTACATTAGAGGTCTGCACGGTCTCGAGACCCTTCTCATTCACGAGACTCGGTCTGGGCCGAGCCTGATCTTCACTCTTTCCGGGCCTTACTCTTTTTTGCAAACTCGGGCTGATCCGGGACATACTTCTTTTTTCTGGGTTGAGCCGGGTCTGGAATCCATTCCTTCTAGACCAGGCCCTGTCCCGACCAAGCCTGTATGAAAATCATACAAAGGCGTCCCTTGCAAAAATTAATAAAAATAAGGTCCGGCCGAATAGTTTTTGAAAAAAAATTATATATTTTTTTAATAACCCTTATGCTACAATTAAAAAAAATTTTTTACGAATAATACATACATTTCTAGCTTCTAGGCAAAAAGAAAAAAAAAAGATAATAATAAAGTACAGAAAAACCTCTGAAAAGGAAAATGTCTATGACGGAATCTTGTCTTAAACGGGAAAATGTCTTGATACGTGCAAAGTGAATATAATAATCCGTGTGAAAAGAATATAATACATTTACAACAGACGATGTACCTGCTAAGAATGGAACCTGTGTATAACGGATTTTCCTTCTCTCCGATGCGATAATGTCTTAAAAGATTTTACTGCATAGCATTTTTCAGATTTTTAAGTTTGCAAACCATGAAATGTGTGGATTAATGACAACTCAGATATTTACATGCAACTAGAGATTCCTTAGAAAATCAATATAGTTTACATGGGGACAAGTAAGAAGAAATCTAGGGAGTAGGGAGGGTCAGTATTTTGTTACGGGTGTGCCTGTACTTTGCAGCCCAGGGCACTTTTTTAAAAGATGAAGAATATAAACATGAAATAATAAAGCTAAAATAAGTTTTTTTTTTTTTTTTTTTTCCAGAACTCCTCATACAAGACAATTTTTAAACATATCAACCTAAAAACCTATACAGAACAATTAAGAAGGCTTGGCCCCTTTAGGAGCTCTATAGGGCTCCAGTAATCTTGACCATCTGAAGCCCCTGTTTAAAATAAGTTTGAAACACATAAATGCAAAAAGAAAAAAACATAATTAAAATTTGCCTTCCACTGCGGTTCCGGGAGCAGAGCCCCATGTCGAAAGATTCTTAGTCACTTATGAAGAATAAATTCTACCTTTTTTTTTTTTTTTTTTTTAAATCATCAGAGGTAAAGGAAATTTAATTATCCTGCCCCCACACCCTTCACGCCGACGCCTATAGTAGTTTACATTTTTTTTCTTTTTCTTTTTAAGATGATTTCAAAATATCGTAACTCTACAAAAATAAAGTAAATAAAAACTTGTCCCTGTAATTTATTAAACCAAATTAAATGTAAATATAGAAGAGTACTGTTATTCAAAAGTTTTGTTAAAGAAATATAGAATACTAGCTGTTACCCGTGACTTCGTTCACGCAACATTAAAAGAAGAATAAATACATTAATTAAGCAAAATATTTCACTCCTGATAATTAAAAACTTTAATAATTAACTAACTATTTATCACATTTCATAGGAGAAAATACGGTATTTTTTGTTATAGGGACC
Organism: Maratus michaelseni; assembly: GCA_963931845.1. Lineage (NCBI taxonomy): Eukaryota > Metazoa > Arthropoda > Arachnida > Araneae > Salticidae > Maratus > Maratus michaelseni. The sequence continues at coordinate 433,613,184 of OZ007591.1, read as the reverse complement.
TTGACATAACTCAGTCTTAAAAAAGTGAAATTTTGCGCCAAATAATCGCAAAAATGAAATTACAACCAATGCAAAAAGGAGGGGTAAATAAAATCGTGGAAATAGACAAATTGGCGAAAAACAAATGTCAATATTACCTGATAAACAAGTTTACTTTTAACGCCTTTTTGAAACGTTTTAACAGTCATCCTTAAAAAAAAAAAAAAAAACATTAATTGGAAATAGTATATGTTTTTTCAATAAATTCAATTCTGCCTCCTTGGGTTAATGTATAGCTGAAACAAATCTTGTTTTCTAAATGACAGTATGTTGGCAGGCAATTTTTGTTCTCCAGAATAAATTGATTCATGAAGTTTGAATAATGTGAAAATATGTTTTTATTTTTCGGATAATTTACTGAAATCAAGATTTTGTTTTCACCATCTATTCAAAGTGAAAATAAATTCTGTTTTTCAGTTTTAATGAGAAAATGGTGTAAAAAATATACTGATCTGTTTTATTTCTCTTTTTTTATACACAAATATGGAGTAATTTACTTTCCGTTTTTAGAGAAACTTTGTTAAAATTTACAAAATCTTGGCATCTAATTTAATTTTTTTAATTCTGAGAGTTTGTGTGACATCCTCGGATCAATGATACCCGGTATTAAGTAAATCGTATTGCGTTCGATAGTATAGGAGTAGTTGCGAAATACAAACACACGGTAAGATTTATATATAATAGATTCGGGTTCATTTTCCTTTTCTTAAAATTATAATGTGATCACAAATTTTTAACTTCTATTTTTACGGTATAGCCACTGACTGATATCTTACACGGCCCGGGAACAATAAAGTCTAGACTTGGCCCATGCCTTAGGGCAAAGCTAAAACTCGGACCCGGACTGGCTCGGCTCAAGTCCGATGAAATCAGTTTCTGATTTCAGGCCAGGCCCGGTCCCTTGCAGACCTCCTAAATTATCTTCCCCCCCTCTCCCCGATTCCATGTTGGGCTCGCATTTATTTACTTTTGTAAAAATTATAGTGATGTTGTACATTTGTTTAGCCTAATCTTTAGAAATTTAATTTGGTTTAATAAATTAGAGAACTTTTAGGTAGCTTTCATCACAAAAAGCTACCTATTGCAACCGCTCGGAGGAAAGCAATTCCAAAAAATTTTGGTATATTTTCACCGATCATGACACCCAGACTCCAAAACCACCCTAAACAGAACTTTCTTTATATTCCTGTTACGATGAATCTCCCCAGTGAAATCCTGTGAAGTTCTATGGGCACCATGAATTACTAATCTGTGACTGGCACCTTAAAATAGGGGTCGATAAAACTGAGCTGCGCCGAGTGGCGCCTGTCTCGAACGTCAACCGTCGCACCCGGTCCTGAGGGACTTTTAACGTGCACGACCAGAAGGGTCCTCCTGTATGCGCTGCGAACGGCGGGAGCACCGCCACGTGCGCATCACTCCCATTGAACCCAAGAATTTGACAACAAAGGTCTTTGCTATATGCGGTGTAGCCGAAGCTATGAGGACACCACCACAAAACACCTGGTGAGACGTTGGAGTCCTCCAACGACGGCTTCGTAGCCGGAACCCTAAAGAGGGAACCGGGTACTAGGCCACGTGTGGAACTTCTGCAACGACCCTTAATTTACCACGGCTTCCGATCATCGAGTCCTAAAAGGAAGGAGGAAACGACTTGTTCATCGGCTGCGGGGAGCAGGAGAGGTTTCTCGCCAGCCCGGGATTTCAAGGAAAAGAGTCCCTGACGCACAGACACGCCCTGGCTAAGGTTGTCCCCCCCCCCCCCCCCCAAGTGGCTGTGAGGTTCTGCTCTCAAAGCTGTTAGACGGGAGGAGCTGGGTTCAAACCCCTGTCGCGCTAGTCGACTTAACCGTTCGGAGTTTTCCGTGGTTTTCTTCTAACCTTGCCGTAAATACGGGTTAGGATCCCTTAGAAAGACCCCCACGGAAGGCAAATCCCCCCACTAGGGCCAATATCCCAAGAGTATATAATCGGCCGTCATAAATACCAACCAACCACCTCCTCCCAGTGGCTTTGCTTCCAGCTAACCCTGCAGCGATAGGGGTCGATATACCCGGGAGGGTCAGAGAGTTGTATTCATATTATTCCAAGATTACTTTATACTAAAGAAAATGACAATGGTCAAAGTCTAGAAAGTAATCAAGAGACAGTATCCCACAGTGACCCGGAGCTGGAGCTGTGTTTTCCCCAGAGCTGGAGATCTAAATTTTCCCCTGCTCCAGGGCTCCTTTAGTTTTTTAGATATTCTTGTAAAAAATAGAAAATACGCCAAGAATGAAGAAAAATGTTAGTCCATTTAAAGTACTTTCATTGTATCCTACAGACATGCAAGAGGCCTGACGCATTGTAACGGAATTGCCCATAATCCAAGTTGCTGTAGACAGACTAGTCTCTTCATTAAAATACATTTATAATGATTTAAGATCAAATATAAAGGAGGATTTATTAAATTCAATTCTTTTCTTAAGAATGAACTCAACTGTGAATTTAATTACATTTCAGTGTGAGCTGATGAGTATGTTATTATTTTTTTAATGTTCCTTTTAATAATAAAAATTGAAAGTTAAAATTTGAAACTCAAAAGTGTGGAGTCGGAGCCGTTGCCGGCGCTGGAGCCATAGCTTATTATCTGGGAGCGGAACTTGAGCTGGAGCATCAAAAAATTTTCCGGCTTCGGGTCCCTGGTATCCCACCGTATCACATAACTTGCATATAAACAGCTCGATAACGGAAAAAGGGAAATAAGTTCAACTTTTCTGTTAAAAAGGGAGCAGAGGAACTATTTTTACTTGAACTTTGACTATGGCATTAAAAAATTTTCTTAAGAAGAAGACAGAATTTATTGCTATGAACGTAAAAACATTAATTTTGGTTATTTTGAATTATTCACTATTTATTCTAGTTCGCACCCAAAAGAGCAAATAACTGGTTAAATAAAAAAAAAAGTAAAGAAAATTGAAATACAAAACTAGGCTTTAACCATTAAACAATGCAAAAAACTGCAGGGGAAAAAGGTAAGTCTTGCCCCTGCTCCTGAAAAACTAGGGGGGCATATGCCCACCCTTGCCCCCGCCAGATTACGCCCATGCCTGGCACCCCTCTAGCTACGGCTCTGATGGAGCAAAAACCTCAAAGGGGATGTAAATTTCATATGTGTGATATTTATATGCACAGTAGCAGAATTTTCTGTGTTAATCTGCGGCAAACCAAAATTTACCTGTGACCCAAGAATGCTTGGAACAAGCTGAGTATCGTAAGAAATTATAGTGGATCATAAAATAAACAAAATTTGCATTTACAAAGAAAATATAAGATGAAAATACAATAACTCTAGTGACAAAAATTTAATTTTAACAATTTTACTTAGCCCAATATATTTTTTTTAATGCTGCTAGATTGGTTTGCAAGGCATGAAAACATTTGCAGCGGCTGGGCTATGAGATGCAGTGCCTGATTCACGGCAGGGCATTCAGTGCACAGGCTCAGGGCCCCCTCAAATGGAAGATTTTAAAATTACTGGCCAAAATCTGAGGAAATTTTAACGATTAAAAGACAAAATTAATATGGAAAAATCTGTTTATAACTTTTTTCATTTAAAAAATACTTTTTAAGGGGCTACTTCAGTCACTGACTGACTGATTCATCAATGCAGAGCTGAAACGACTAAAGTCAGTATTGCGAAATTTGCTGTTATGACCTAACCAAGTAAAAAGAAAGGATTTTTGAAACTTCAACTCGGGAGTTAAATGGGGGTGGGGTCAAAAGTTTTAGGTTATTTCGCCATATCTCAGCAGCAGTTTTAGGTTTTAAAAGGAGCGTGAAATTCAGCATAACAAATCTAACTAAAAAAATAGTTAAATGTGAATTTCAGAAATTCAACCACCAAGGAGGTTAAATGAGGGGGGGGGGGACATTCAGAAGTTTTAGGTCATTTTGCCATATAAACATATACTCACATTTTATCGATTTTATTGCCTATGAACCCAATTATGGATGATGAGATGAATAAGACAACTATTGCTGATTTTTCAATTAGATATTTAATGCAAGACATTTTCCAAGGATTTTTTTTTTTTTTAATTTCATAATATGTATAGATGCCATACAAAATAGTTTTGCCAAATGCTACGCCATTTGATTAATTTTTTTTTTTTTTTGTACTGTCAGGGAAATTGTATATTTTTCTGTTACATGCACTAAAGAAAATGCAGTCTCTTTTATAAAGCAAAAGTTTTTTTTCTATGATTGTGTCAAAGTAACTTCATTTTTTTCTAACTGTCGATTTATGTGCGGGAATGTACAGAACTCTGTTATTGGGGTCACCATGTTATTGCATTTTTATTTTATCTGTAAGGCCTCATGGTTAACATTGGTAAAGCCAGGTGGTTCTGCTCAGTGTTGAATTTCCCCCGCCCCAGAGCATTGAAATGTACCCCCCCCCCCTCCCGGAAGATCTGAGATTTTATGTTTTTAATGGTTAAAAAGTGTAATTTCCCTCTTGGAACTCTACAGTGTCCCCCCCCCCCCCTGGAGCCCCAGAAAGCCCTCCCGAAGAAAAGTGTCTGAATTCAACCCTGGTTCTGCGCGTATAATCTTAATTTTTATTTTTCAGTGAATGCTTGTATTTGAAAGAGAAGGTTATTTTATTAATAGGATATGCTAATATTTTAAATAATTATATTTTTAGTCCTGCGGAAAATGTATTATTAGTTGCTGCATATTACTTATTTATACTTTATCATTCTAGATATATGGACTTGCATAAAGAAATATACTGCTATTTTTAAACTGATTAAAACTAAATAATTTGTACATATTTAACAAATGAAATTATAATTCATATTTATTTAATAATCAGTCAGTTCTAATAACTTATAAAAAGGATATATTTTAAAATGTTTTTCAGCCATGACTGTGTGAAGGGAAAACTGCACTCGCGGCAAAATCTTACTTTGGAGCCCTCAACAGTCAACACACACACATTTCTCCTTGTGACACAATTCAATATCTTTAAAACTTATGCAGAATCCAAGGATTAAAATATAGTATCAAGAGATTTTCTTTTATAAATCAGATTTCTGCTCTACTGAATGAAGTGTAAAAGTTTATTGAATTTTCACTGTACATTTTAAAAAGATTAAAGTTTAAGTAATATTTAATTAGTGCTGAAGAATAAAAATGGATAATACATGGAAATATAACTTTTTATGGAAACATAAATAGGATTACAGTCAAACCTCGTTATACCGCCATTATCCGTTCGAGAAATTATTGGCGCTATAACGAGTTTGGCGGTATACCGAATTAGAATACAATAAAAATTAATTTTCATACTATTATACTAGTATTATTATTATTATTAAAATAAACATCATAATGCCTTTTTATTAAATTATCCAATAGTATATAGTATATTATAATAGTATAAATTAATATAATATAATTAATATACATAATATAATTAATGCTACATGATTCAAAACTATCCAATTAATGTATGAAATTAACATGCACTTACCTCTTTATATAGTCAATTTTAGATAAAGTAGATAATTATGCACATAACAGACACACACATACATTAAATCTCACACTGAATTTATTTTACTTTAATTATCTTTTAAAGGGAAACATTTTAAAATGCTAGTTTCAGTTTTCCTTTCAAAATTTATTTTTTCAATATCTTTTTCTACAACTAAAAGATTGTTCATCATTTTTTTATCAGTTGCCTGTTTTTCTGAGAAAATTCTTATTTTCCCAATGCAATTTTTAACTTCATCAGATGTAATATGCGGCGTTTCAGCTTCTTCAGATTCGCTGTCAGATAAATTTGAATTTTCATTTTGATTGGCAACAATTTCTTCGATTGTCAAATCTTCAAATGTTGAATCACTTTTGTCAATATTAATGTACTCAATTGCCGATAGAGGATGCTCAATATCTGCTAATTTGTGTATTTCGAAGTGCTGTACTGTTTTGTTTTTTAATAGATCCTTCAGGTTTAATCAATCCAGTATGTTTCCAGCAGTTAACAATAGTTTCTGATGAAATTTCATCCCATGCTTTTTTTATCATGCGAATAGCATCATGTAAAAGGATTGGAGAAAAATCTTCTTTACTGATTTTTTCAATGATATGGCCGACGTGATACTTTCGATAATGATCTTTCAATGAGTTTATTATACCCGCATCCAAAGGTTGCAAAAATCCAGTACAGTCAGGAGGTAAAAATTCAATGCGGATATTTCTCATTGGATATGCTTTGCGACAAGGGGCATTATCCAAAATCAATAAAATATAGCGTTTGCCTCTTTTCATTTCTATGTTGAAATTCACTAACCATTTTTGAAATAATGCTGAAGTCATCCACGCTTTGTTATTATTCTCATAATCTATATAAAGAGCAGGATTAAAATTTTTAAAACATCGTGGCTTAGCTGATTTTCCAATCACTGTCATAGTTCTTTTATCAGATCCATCACTATTCGTACAGAACACAAGAGACACACAATCTTTTTTTTTTTTTTTTTTTGCATCCTTTAGCAGGCCCACTCGAAATTGTTTTATCTGGCTGCAAGTGGTAAAAAAAGCTACTTTCATCCATATTGTAAACGTCCTCTGGTTTATATTCTAAAATCAGCGCACTTAGTTTTTTACGGCCATTTAACACAATATCTTCATCAACACCTGCAGTTTCACCACTTCGTATGTACTGAGAGAATCCTCGTCGCTTTTTAAATCTGTTCAACCAGCCACTACTGTATTCGAAATCTATAATATTCATTTGCTGGCCAAGGACTTTTGCCTGCTCTTTGATGACATTTCCGTTTATGGTAGCATTTTTAGCACTCATTTGTTGTATCCATGTGCAAAGGGCATCCTCTAAGTCTTCAGGTTTCGCTGTTTTCAGTTTTTTTACAGATGATTGCAGTTCGTTGGTGTTAATCCATTTTTCTGTATTCATCAATATGTCTCCGATGCAGCGCCTGCTAACAGGCTTTTTCCAGAGTATAGAGGAATGATTGTAGATGTGTTGCTGCGATACATTCACATTTCTTTCTTTATATTCACAAATTTCCCGCTTTTCCGAAATTGATAAAACTGCTCTTTTTGCCATAATGAGTTAAAATAAACAGACAGAATGATATTTTACAGATTTAGCTGGTGAATTCTTCGATGTTTCAATCAACGTCCAATCAAAATTTTGAAAGAGATTTTGCATTGCACGCCGTTTTCTTTCTAGAAATCGACATAAAGTACAGGGAAAGGTTCTTTTTTACATTGTTCTCACCTAAGAGAGGAGATACCCTTTCAGCCAATGGCGTGCCACGCTGCGTTTTCTCCCCGCTCCAACAGCGCATCGGATCACGTGACTCGCCAGTCTGATTCAGAACTTTCACTTGCTCGGCACCTCAGCGCGTGTTATTTTTCTTCTCCCAGTGACAGGTAGAATGGGTAGCAGGTGCATTTTGGCAGGTGTTGAGAACAATACGAATTCTTTGCTATTCAATAAAGTTTGAATTGAGCTTGAAAACATCTAGACACATGAAAATGAGGTGCCCTTTGAAATTTTAACCAAAAATTTTAAAAAGAAAGACATGCAAAGAAAATACAGTAATTTCTTGAAAATTTTTCTGGCGGTATATCGAGTTGGCGCTTTAACGGATACATTGCATTGAAATTCCTATTTAGCAGATTTGTTCATAGACGCAATTGGCGGTTAAACGGAATTGGCGCTATTTCGAGATGGCACTAAATCGGGGTTTTGACTGTATTTGCAAAAAGGAATTTTGACCAAGGAAAATTGCATGGTTGCTTTAGTTTTACTGTCAACTACGGATATCAAAACTTTTGTAACATTATTTTAAACATTAAAATAAGTAAATAATGTAGAATTAATACTTGCATTTTAATATTATTTGTCATAATTTTTTAACTCATACACAAAAACTGGACTTATTTAAAAAAACATGTCAAATGTTTAATATTCAGATTCAGTTAGATTATGAATAAAGCATTAAACAGATAGCCAGTCATTTTGAAATACATCCATTACTAATAGAGATCGAAATTACATTTAATATTCGGATGGATGTAAGCATTGAAAGTTTAAATGTAAACAAGAAAGTTAAATCGCTGTTGGGCGTTATTAACACATTATGAAATAATACAAGAGCTTAGAAATATTCATCAAAAGTTAGATAAATGGAAAGAAAAAATTCAATGTTTACCAAACCTGAAATTGCTTTATGCTTTAAATACAGCCAAAAATCAAAGAAAGTATATGGCTAGCAGGCATACACTTATAAAGCAGAAGAAGAAATTACACTTCCTGCTTTTAAAAGTGACACCAGCTGGCCAATTAATTCATAAAATGAATTAAAAGAAAATCCACAATTGTACTGCATGCGTCTTAGACAGGATCAATCTTCATTAGATTTCTGGAATCACGTGGCAGCTACATAACTTAAAACTATAAAAACAAATATAACTGAGAACTATATGATGAATCCTCCTGTTTAACATATAATAGGGAATATTTCTTTCTTAATTACAGAGTGAAATTATTCAAATAATCAAAAACAGAACGTTAATAATTAAAAAAATATCCTTATAGCAGCTCGTCTGATAAATGTAAACAACTCGGACGGTAGAAGAATTTTTCGCCAAGTATGATTATCGCCAAGATACCTCATAACACTGCCAAGAGCAACAGCCAATCAGATCGCTAGCTACAGTTCGGAATGTAGAAGATAGTTGGAATAAAAAATTACGCTACCCCAGGGGGGTGCAGGAGCGAAAAACATTCTGAAATTGCGATTTTTTGTATACTGAAGGAGCTAGAAATTTGAAATTTGGCATTGTAGCTACTTATAAGATGTAAATGCTCTCTAAGAACAAAAAAAAAAAAGAAAATGAAATTTAAAAGGGTGAAATGAGCGAAAAGCGTTCTAAAAAGATTCTAAATTGCAATTTCTGTGGAATCTCTGGAACTATAGAACCAATTTCGAAAGTGATGGTGGCAAATTGATGGTGACAATCCCTACTCCAACATAGGCTATATTTTATGTCGGTGCCACTTACCCCAGGGGGATGCAGGAGCGAAAAACGTTCTAAAATTGCGATTTTTTGTATACTGAAGGAGCTAGAAATTTGAAATTTGGCATTGTAGTTACTTATAAGATGTAAACGTTCTCTAAGAATAATTTTTAAAAAATCGAAATTTAAAAGGGTGAAATGAGCGAAAAGCGTTCTAAAATCATTCTAAATTACAATTTCTATGGAATCTCTGGAACTACAGAACCGATTTCAAAAGTGATTTCAAAAGTGATTCAAATTGATGGTGACAATCCCTACTCCAACAGCCTCTTTAACGAAAAGCTATGCGTTGCTGACGACTGGGTTTTTCGCTAATTGTTGCCACAGATTAATCTTGGAAGATGAAACATTTGAAATTACTGAAAAAAATAATAGCTCGAAAAGTATTGGTCAGAAAATTGTTAGACAAACTGCGTTTGAAAGGTAAAAAATTCTTGATATAAATTTCAAATCTAATGATTATGCCGTTTTTCAAATATTGAATTAAAAAAATTACCAAATTTCACAATGGGGCACCATAGCGAAACCTTCATGTGTAAAAAGATAATAAGGGCGACGTGTCCTGACGTGTAAATTAGTACGAGTCACAAGTCATAGTAGCCTTATTATCCTGTTAAAATATAAGAGTGAATTATGAAATGTCAATATTTTGTTTGATTAAAAGTTCGTTAAGAGAATTTGACCAGCGTAGCGGGCATAGCTTGCTAGTATTTTATAAAGTGGTATTTTTCTTAATCTTTTACATAAGTGTAAATCTTCTCTTTTTAAAATTGTTATATGAAAATTTTGCAACTATAAAAACCTTTCTATTTAATGATAGGATCACAATACATTTATTTACATTGTTCCGATAAAGAATTGTGATATTTCCTTAACAGCATTTTCTGTTAATTAATCTAATTATTCTTGTAAATATTTCACAAAAAGAGCTATTACTACCGCATTATTAAATCAGTTTTAATGAAAAACCTCATCTAAATTTCATATTATTATAATATAAATTGTCTAATATAACTTCAGACATCAAGGAAGATAATTATTGAGATTGAACAATTTGTTGATTCATAATTCGGTAGATAAAGGGTTAACTGGGTTTCAGGGTTTTTTTTTTTTAAACACGACATATATTATTATGATAAGGACTATTAATACAGAAAACTTTATTTAACAGATTATTTATTATATTTGCGTTGATAGAGAGGGATAAAGGTCTAATTACTAAATTAGTAAATTCTTTTTACTAAATTATCGTAAAAATCAGCATTCATAGCTTCAAGATGTATTTCTAGAAAGCAGTTACCAGTATTTCTGAATAATAGTCTAAGCCAAATTTGTAATTAAGTTCCTAGCTTAACCAAATGAACACATTTTTAAAGATGCATAGTGGTTGTCCAAATTAGTCATTTGCTGGAGGGCACTTAAACATCCACTCCCCCCGGACCCTCCTTCACGGTTTATTCTCTAACTATGCCCCGTTTCCATATCCCAGCTACTATTTTTCTGATTTCAACGCAAGTGACATCAAACATTATATATAATTACCTTAATAGCCACTGTTTATAACATTAAACCAAATATATTAGTAGCAGTTACCAGTATTTCCGAATAATAGTTTAAGCCAAATTTGTAATTAAGTTCCTAGCTTAACCAAACGAACAAATTTTTAAAGATGCATAGTGGTCCTACTAATTAGTCATTTCCTGAACAGCACTTGAACATCCCCCCCCCCCCCCTCCTTCAAAGTTTTTTTTTTAACTAAGTCCTGTTTCCATATCTCTGCACCTATCTTTCCGATTTCAATGCAATTGATTCCAAACATTATAATTAACTTAATAGTCACCTTCTATCAAGGTTACTATATCATAAGGTTGAGCCATTTCCCTTTGCAGCCAATGGGGAGCCACTCGCTGTTTGACGTCACTCGGCATGCTCTCTTCAGTTTTCCTAATTTGAATTTCCTGATTTGAATTAGAAATGCGCTATTTTTAATTGAAAAGTATCAGTCGAAATTTTCATTTGAAAAGAAATTTAATAATTAAAATATACTAGATGGAACCCGTCAAAACTTGACGGCAAACAATTTGATATGAATTACAAAATTTATATGAATATTGATCGGGCATGTGACAAAAACCTTAGATATGTTTAAAATCGGTGTTGATTTCTGAAAATTTTCTCAGTGCAGGATTTTTGCAGCTATATGTAAAAAATCTAATCCATAAAGTGTGAAAATAAAAATTATTATAATTTGCGATACACCCAAGAAGTGTAGTGAACTCTAACCCTTCGAACACCTCAAAATCTAGACAAACATAGTTTTTCAAAAAATTTCCGGTACTTTTTCGTTATACGGACACCATGACTTAAATGCACATAATAAACATAAAATATTTAAAAAAATAATAAGGTAAATTAATACCTGAAAGAGCGTTTAACATTTAAGCAACTTTTTTTTTCCAAATAATATTTAAAATTACATCTCTTTTTCTTTTTTTAGCGTTTTAAAACTTAATTTTAAATTTTAATGTTGTTTCTTCAAATTCCATTCAGACAGTTGATGTGATTGAATATCAAATTGATATATGTATATATATTAGAATAAAAAAGAAGACATAAGCAAGATTTAAAACACAAATAAAAATAGAAACTTTAATTTTTAAATTACCTATTTTTTAAAACTGACAGATTTATGAGGTATAGAAAAATTATATTTGAAATTCAGAATAATATACTTTCATAAAAAAACTTCCAAATTGTTATATAAAATTATATTTTAATGCTGTATGATGAAAAAAATTATACAAAAATATTTTAATAATTAGTATATTTTAGGTTTTTACCCTCAGAATATGCTTTTATTTCAAGAACAGAGCTGCCAACCTTAGCAAGAGAAAAAAAGGGAGATTCTCTGTAGTTTAAAGGGAGAAAAAGGGAGATTTTTTTTAAGTCAATTTACGTAAGAATAAAAAGTTATTTTATAATTCATTTAAATAGATTAATGACTGATTCAATAACTAATATATAATCATTAATATACATATATATATATATAAATAAAAAATTGAAAAACAAGAGGGGAAAATTCTGCTATAAGGCAGAATATAGATTGCCACACACGGCTTTTATTTAAAAAATAAATAAACTAGCTGTAACTCAGAATAAAAACGCAATGACAAATAACAATTTTAAAATATCTAAATAACAAATAAAAATTCCCCTGTTAAAGTGTTGAGTTGTTGAATAACCACTCGATTTAGAAAAATATTTTTCTACCACTGAACAATTTTTCTTAATGAAATTTAATTCATGTTGCTATGGCAGCAGACGATAAAACGATATCTTTGGAATAAGGGAATAAATAGAAGAAAAAATTTTGTTGATGTTTGTGATAAAATGTTTTTCTTTATTTTTTAAAAATGTATATACATAATTCACTTTTATATTTTAACAGAATAATAAGTTTACTATAATTCGTTACTCATGCTATGGCCAGTATACACGATACACGTCGAGCCGCAATGCCTTTATCATTATCTTTTTACGCGTAAAAGTTTCGCTACGGTACTCCATTGTGAAGTTTTGTAATTTTTGAAATCTAATACTTGAAAAATGACATAATTATCAGATTTGAAATTTATATCAAGAAAAATACAATTTTTTACCATTCTAACGCAGTTTGTAAAACAATTTTGTGACAAATACTTTTCGAGTTATTAATTTTTTAAGTAACTTCAAATGTTTCATTTTCCGAGATTAAACTGTGGCAACGATGGATTGCTGTGACTTTTCATAAACATGAAAAATGATAGAGATTGAAAGAATAAGCCACCCTGTGTGTGGCTAATAACACTTACCTCCTTATTATAAATTAAAATTACACAAAGAAACCTTATGATATTAACAAATGAAAGAAACTTTTTTCAAATAAAATGAAAATATTTATTAGAATTTAACTTATGATATTCTAACATTTAACTTTTGAAGAAGTTGCAGACTATGCTCTGCTTAAAAATTCTACATCGAATTTTTGGTCATAGCAATGACCTGAGAAATTGCTCTTAACAATCAACAAACTTTCTAAATGATCATCCGAAATGGATGACCGGAATTCAGATCTATTTTTTCTGACTAAGTTAAATATGCGCTCACACTCAGCATTGCTGTGAGGAATAGATAAAATTCCCAGCATTACATCAGAAATTGTTTTATATAGTTGCTCATTTATTTCATTTTTAATTTTACCAATAGAATGCCATTGGACATCTGGTCTGTCTTCAGATGTAATATGTGGAGGAAATTCTGCAATTTGAAGAGCGCAAAACTCAGACTGCAACTTATCAATTACATCTGCATAATTTCCTTTCAAGAACACTGGAAATTTGTCAACAAAATACTTGATGCTTGAAAAAGATGCAGTCTGAATCTTCGTTATATTGCAGACCTCAGCATTATGCAATACCTCATCTTTAAATGGAAATTTTAAGACCATACAGTCACAACACCTCATAAAATAATTGCGTACATTTGAGAAAAATTCATTTCTATCAGATGGTTTTAAATCTTGAACAACTTCACGTGTACTTTCCCCAATCAACAATTCATCATCTTCTTTCTGATTACTATCAGTATGGTAATTTAGGGATAGTAAATCAGTACACTCTCTTAAAACATTAGCTTTTACAAATTTCATTAAAATTTGCCGTAATAATTCAAGCAATAGTGAGTGCAACTTATGAAACATGGGTACTTTTCCTTGAAGAATCAAATTATATTTATCAAAAACTGGTGAGATGTAAACTAAAAACAAACTGTATGCTTTATTTATATCTGTTGTTAATAGATAAAAAAGTCTTTCTTCACGTGACAAAATTGACCTTATGTCTTCAAGATTATCGGATTTTTGTATTTTCTTTTTCTTAGGTTCTTCTGTAGAGTCATTGCTGATAGCATTATGCTTTCTTTTTAGAGATTTTTTATCAACAATTGTAGTAGTAGTATTCTCTTTAGTAATTTTCGAACTACTTTCACTCTTCTTAGGAATTGTAAAAAATTCTAAACTTTTAGATAAGTTTTTCTTTTTGTTGGACTTGTCAATTTCATTTTTGAAAAATGCAATTAGTGGGTCCCATAAATGTAATAGCCTCTGGAGGCATTTTGATGTTGACAACCATCGAGTAGAGACATGTTTTAGTACCTTTTTCACATCATCATTATAAAGATCTTGAAATTTTTCAAGTTCCTCTATTCTTTTCGAGCTTTTTTTAAAGTAATAAAAAATGTCTACTAAAAGCTAATCCACGTTTAGGGGCAAACTGGATGCACCTTTCTCCGCAGCTAAATTTAGCAGATGGCACGGGCATCCCACACTTATTAAATAAGGTTGATGCTCTTTTAACAGCTGTGCGACACCTGCTTTTCTCCCACACCATCACATAAGCATTATCTGATGCAAATGCAATGCAATTAGTTACTGGTATATTTCGTTGGCTCAATTTATTGAGTACAAGATTAGAAATGTTCACAGCAGTTGAGCCTCCTTTTAATACTGGAATTGCTAATAAATTGTTTTCAATTTGTCCATTATCAGTGTTAGAATGGGTTACGACAATCGGATATAATTGACTTCCTGAGTCATTGCTACCATCTGTAGCTAAACAGAATGGTTGATTTTGTAAAGCTGATATCAATCCAATTTGACAAGTCGACGCCATTTCTGAAACAATTGCACTCGTTTTCGTGCGAGCGCAACTATAATTTTTGGCAATTTCGTGTGTTGGAAATATTTTCCGTAACAATGATCCAATATGATCAGAGCAGCTCAATGGTAAATTATGCTCAATCAGAAATGCAGTAAACAAACATTCGGCTCTCGTTACTTCATTTTTGCTTGATAGAAAATCTTTCATCTTCTCCTCCTCTTTCACATTTTTGACGTTTGCTTCTGCATTATTAATATGTTTATTCTTTTTCCGATGTTGTTCAATGTCATTCTTACCCCCATGACCGATACTAAAGTCCGATGCACAATCCACACAAAATGCATAATTTATACTTTTATTTGATCGCTTGATAAAGGGATATTCGATGGAATAATCTGCTTTGAATGCTTGCAGATACTTTTTCTTTTCCATCACTTCTGACATCGTGTAAAAAATATTTCTCATAATCCAAGTTCAAACTTGCACATGTTACGATCGCAAACACGAGGTGAAAATACAAACACCGCGAAGCTCGTTTGTGTCTATGAACTGCACTTCACCGCGCATGCGTCTTTCCATCTAACGCACCCATCAAGTCAAGTTTTAAGGAAGCTAGTGAGCCGAGCAGAGCTCTGGTGCCATCTGTTGAGATTGGAAGGAACATTTTTCGTTTTTTAAGAAGTACGTTTCTAAGAATTCTAAAATATGAGTGAAAAATGGGAGAAATCCATACTTAAACGTGAAAACGGGAGATCGGGCTAAAAAACGGGAGTCTCCCGCGAAAAACGGGAGAGTTGGCAGGTCTGCAAGAATTTTATTTCATCACAGGGTACATTTTGAAGACTCATTTTAGATGTGCGCTCCATTATTAGCTATTTTTCGGTTTATCGTGCAATCAAAGTTGATGGACTCCACATTTTTGATTTTCTGGCAGCGTATCCCTTTTTATTTCTGATGAATATATGATTACTATGTCTCAATCAAATGAAAGTTCTTGTGTTCACAAATGTTTTTATTATATTTTTGTGCATATTTGGAAAAAACAGGTGGTTTTTTTGCATTAAATTCTTTCGAAAGTGAGCTGTCGTGAATCTCATTAAAATATAACCTTATATAACCTAGTATGTCTAGGTGTTTCTTTTATGCTTGGAGAGGAACTGATACAAGAAGAATCAATTCCGAGTGAAGTTTCTTTTTTTAAATTCACAGCACATGTTTCTGGCAATTTTAAAGTTGGCACAGCACTTTCATGCAATATTCTTTTAGTAACCCAAAAGTTCTGCTTTCAAATTTCGTATTTAGCAAAACTGACCGGAAGTCTCTCTTTCTGGGAAGCAATTAGGGAAAACTGCCCGTCTGTCAAAGAAAATGACAATAAATGTTTACTTCACACTCCCGTCTCTTTCAACAATCAACCAACGATAACAAGCAATAAAAACTCCATATCTTAGCAAAAAAGATACACGACTATTTCATTTGAAAGAAAAAAAAAATCCCTCTAAATAGCTTTATTCTTAGAAAAAAAAATACTTTCGCTAATGAAAACTGTTTTATTTTGAAGAAATATGCTTTCATATGACCAAAAAAACGATTTTTTAAAAGCAGAAATACTATTTTAAATGAAAAAATGCGTGCTTTCCCGTTGAAAGAATCCATCTTAACGCTCAGTGACGTCAGAAAAACCGAAAACTTGATACCAGAACTAAAGGGAAATGGTACCCCCCTGACCTTCTATAACATTAAAGTAAATTTATGAGTAGCAGTTACCACTATTTCCGAATAATAGTTTAAACCAAATTTGTAATTAAGTTCCTAACCAAACGAACGAATTTTTAAAGATGCATAGTGGTCCTCCTAATTAGTCATTTGCTGAAGGGCACTTGAACATCCCCTCCTCCCTGGCAGCTCCTTCAAGGTTTTTTTTCTCTAACTATGCCCCGTTTCCACATATCTGCAACTATCTTTCCGATTTCAACGCAAGTGTTTCCAAACATTATCATTAACTTAATAGTCACCCTTTATAACATTAAACTAAATTTATGAGTATCGGTTACCACTATTTCCGAATAATAGTTAAAGCCAAATTTGTAATTAAGTTCCTATATTAACCAAACGAACGAATTTTTTAAGATGCGTCATAGTCCTCCTAATTAGTCATTTTCTGAAGCACACTTGTCACCCCATCCTCCCGCCTCCTCACTCAAGGTTATTTTCTCTAACTGTACCTTATTTCAATAACTCAGCTTATAATGTTCTCATCTTCACGAAACAATTTTGTAGCAGGCTACTATACAGTACCGTAGGCAGTGGGGACCTGTCTCAGAGGTTCTTTCCGAAAGATGTTTGTTTAAAACTGAATGCTTCCCTGGAGGTAGCAGGGGGAATAAAAGGTTTTCCAGAGCCTACAAGCATGTCCAGCATACAGTATTGAAGCCATCGGAGACTGTGGCCCGAGTTTCGTTTTTTAAGAGATTTAAGTTTATTAAACGGGCTCGGGCAACGCCGGGTGGGTCAGCTAGTGCACTAATAAAAAAAAAAAAAAATCAAATTTGGAGAAAACTAAATAATGTGATACATTTAGTTGACGCAACAAAACAAGTGTTGTTACTGTGATTTGGCCCTTTTGGTGCAATCAGTGCAGGTCTTGCCATCCCTGGTACGATTAAAATATTAAAATTTAAATAAATACATTTCAACTGACTTGCTTTATTTATTTTATTTTTTGGGGTGCATTTCATAAAGTGAGGGATGAAATTCTCAGTAATATAAACTGTTTACAATCTACACCAGGGGTGGCCAACCTGTTTGGGAAGAGTGCAAAAAAATATGTATGCCACTTCCAATTTTTCCAACATACTTAAAATATCAAAAGGCGATATCATGTTATTTATAAGCTGATTATGTGATTTTTACGCCAATACCACATTTTTTCCCTGTAAGTCTGAGTAATGGAGATTTAAAAAATAATATAAATAAAACAAAAATATAAACTTAGGTTTTTATTGTTAATAAACATTTTTAAAGGTTCTGCCAGATTATGTATTAAATAAAAATGAATAACTTGAAACATTTAATTCTAAATAATTATTAAACAAATAGTCAGTACTTACTTAAAGTAGCTTTTGAATTTTTAGCTTTTTTACTAAGTCATCTATATGAGGATTAATTTTTGAAGACGCTAACAAAATTAGGTTTTTTAGGTGCATATCAGTTAATCTTGAACGATATTTTGATTTTATTATGTTCATAATAGAAAACATTTGTTCACAAACATATGTTGATCCAAACCTACAGCAATATCTGACAGCCAAATCATGTAAATTTGGAAAATTACTTGCCGGTACAAATTTCCAATATTCAATATAATTTGGATCACTTGCAGCTGAAATAAGTTTCTTATATTTGCTTTTCAGTATAGCATGGTTCTGTAGGTCAATAATTTCGATTTGGATTTCAGGTGGGCAATAATTAATTTCTTGCAGAGAAATTGAAAAGGGATTTGTGAATAGATCCACATTTTTTTTATCAGCTTGAAAATCCTCAAATCTAGCACTGAATGAATCCTGCAAAATAGATATTAAATTTTTAAACCTCTCATAGTTCGGAGAATTATTGATTTTAGTAGCTAGTTCTTTCATTAATGTGAAATGTGTTAATCTTTTTTCTCCAAAATCGAGATGAAAAAGCGAAAGTTTGTTTACAGAAGAAGATATATGCCCAACTAGAGTAGGAAAAATACAATCTTTTCCCTGTAACCTTAAATTTAAATTATTTAAATGTTCCATAATATCAGTAAGAAAAGCTAAATCCCATAGCCAAAATCCCATAGCCAATCTGCATTCTTGAGTAGCAAGCACTCACTGGGTAATTCATTGTTTTCATCCAGATATTTTAAAACACACTCCTTCAACTTCCAAAATCTCGTGAGTGCACTTCCTTTGGAGAGCCAGCGAACACTACAGTGAAGGAATAACTCGCCTTCCTCTTCCGTTTCTTCCGGGAAAAGCTCACGAAATCATCGTCTATTTAGAGCTCGAGCTCGTATTTTGTTGATACAGCGCACTACAGGGTCGACAACAGAAGACAGGTTTAAGTCCTTGGCACAAAGAGCTTCTTGATGAATAATACAGTGATACTTAAAAACTTTTCTTGCCAAATAATTTTCAAGCAATGTAACAAAACCTTTTATCCTGCCAGTCATGCAATGTGCTCCATCTGTGCAAACACTATCTAATTTTGTCCACTCTACTTTGTTAACTTCAATTACATTTTTAAGTTCTTTAAAAATTTCCTCACCTGTATTGACGCAAATCAAGAAGTTCTTCCACAGTATCAAAATTATCGTTCGTGTAACGCACAAATATGCTTAACTGCGCACTGTCTGTGATGTCGCAGCTTTCATCCAAAGTTAATGAAAAGTATTTGCAATATTGCAGTCCAGAGACAATCTGTGTACCAACATCCTGGCCCATGTCATCTATACGACGCATGACGGTATTTCTAGACAAGGCTATGTTATCAACCATATTTTTTAGCTTTTTATCGCCGACATTTTGGGCAAATATTATAAGGCTATTTTTTATTATCTCCTCTCAGTCAGAATATTTTTTTTTCTTGCGGGCTAACAACAGAGAAAGTTCATAAGAAGCCCTCACCATACTTTCCATTTCGTCATTTCTCTTCTTGAACAATGATTGTTGGTCGGCTAAAATTTTCCTTTTTTTGTTGATAAATTCCAATCGCAAGTGTGATCCGACAGGATATTTACTATTAAAATCACTATGTAGTTGTGTGAAATGCCGCTCCAGATTAAATTTTTTCGGCACTGCTACACAAGTTCCACATATCAAACAAACAGGCTTGGAAGTATTTTGATTCGGAAACAAAAATTGTTCTTCCCAGACAGTTCTAAAATCACGAATTGCAATATTGTCTTCATATTTTCTTTTCGATGTCGAAGATTTACTCATAGACATAATGAAAAAATAAAAAGTTTTAAAACAACTATGCCCAAGGCTAGAATTTAAAAACAATTTTAAAAAAAAAAACTTAACACTTTGCTTGGCAGTTCTACTAGCTTCTCGCTGAAGTACTGCTGCCAATTTCTGCATGAGGAAAAATTCATTCTTCCGTTTGCCGTTTGCTGATCAAGAGTGCGGGAAAAGAAATACCGTGAATTCAGACGAAACGGGGGATTTGTGGAGCAGAGTGCCTATATATTTTTAGATTAAATTCACTGCAGCGCTGTTAATGTTTTTTTATTGGTGATTTCAGGCGCTTATTAGATTAATGTAGTGACTTCTTTTAAGTTTATTGCGAAAATTAACTTTGGACAGTTAATAAAGAACATTTCTATCTGGATTTCTGCCTATTATTTTTAATTTTAAAAAAAAATTCAATAAGTCTTCGCGTGCATCTGTTAAAACTCCACCGTGTCACACTGTGGCACACTGTGGCACGCGTGCCGCGTGTTGGCCATCCCTGATCTACACTATTATATAAAGAAAGAACACCTGAGTGACTGGGTGACTCTTCAACGCTCACCTTGAACGACTAAAGACAGGATCAGGAAATTGGGTGAGCAGATTGCTGTCATCACCCAGACAAGCAATCAGAAAGGATCTTTCAAAATCCCCCCAAAAGGGTGTTAAAAGGGGGAAGTCGAACGTTTTAGGTCATTTTACCATATCTCCGTAGCATTTTTAGGTAGGAGCCTGAAATTCAGGACAACATATCTACTAAAAAAATGATTAACACCTGTTTCAGTGATTTTAGAAATTCACTCCTTAAGGAGGTAAAATGGGGGGGGGGGGGAATGGGTCAAACGTTTTAAGTCATTTTGCCATACCTCAGCAGCAGTTTTTAGTAGGAATATGAAATTCAGGATAACAAATCTACTAAACAATAGTTTCACCCCCTTACTTCAGCGATTTTAGAAATTCACCCACTAAGGGGGTTAAATGGGAGAGGGGGGGGGACGAACATTTTACGTCATTTCACTCTATCTCAGTAGCAGTTTTAGGTAGGAGCATGAAATTCAGAATAACAAATGTACTAAAAAAATAGTTAAACACATATTTAAGCAATTTTAGAAATTCACCCACTAAGGGTGTTGAACATCAAAAAGGAACCAATTATGGAAGATTAGATGAATAAGACAACTACTGCTGAATTTTCATTAGATATTTTGCGTAAGACATTTTTTAAATGAAAAAAAAAAATTTTAATCATTTATAAAGCTGAGGAATTTAGTATGATTGCGTCAAAGAAACATAAGATTTTTCTGATTGACAGTTTATGGACAGGAATGCGTTATTGTGAGCAGTGTATTTTTAGGATATTACTTATGGTTAACTCTGGTAAAGCCATATTAAAATAAATTTATTAGTTTCAATATGTAGATTAAAAAATATCTGTGATACGTATATTTATCACATAGTTAGAAACTTCTATTTAAAGTTTAGTCTCATCCGATTTAGAATGATTTTTAAAATCATCCCTACCCTACATTGTAGTATTTTTATTTATATTTTTTATATTGTTTATTATCCACTCTAGAACACAGTATTCAAAATAGTAGAGTTTTGCATTTTTGTTTGATTAGTTGGGTTAGAGTAGCCTCAACAATGAGATAGTTAGTATCATCCAGTGTTTGCTTATTTTTAGAAATAGGGAAACAATCGTGGATTTACCAAGTACTGAAATGAACGCAATCTCATTTTTTCAAAAGCACCCAACAAATAACTATGTGAAAATGGCTATAATAGGATACTGTAGGTTACCAATGATGAAGCAATAGGGTAGGGATGCACAAAGACCCTAAATGCCAACATCTCCAGAAATTGCAAATTTAGTCAATGAGTCCACGAAAAAAATTGAAAATTTTGTACATAGGTCGCAGTAAAACATCATGAATTTAGTCAATCAGGTATAAAAATCATGCATTTCGTCAAACGGGTGCACAAAAATTGTAAATTTCGCTGATTGGGTTATTTCATTATTTTCATAGAGAATAAATGAACATTTTTTTCCTTATAAAATTTTAAAATGGTTAAATTTACTTTACTGTTGCTAACATTTTATCGTTGTCAACATTAAATCAAAACCCAGAATAATAATTTTTACTCAACAGTTTAGTTTCAATTGAAAATTTTTCACATGAAAAATGAAAAAAAAAAAATTTAAGAATTGAAAAGAAGATTAAATAACATTACTAGAAATAAAATGTACTTTTTTAGTTTTTGATAATAATACAAGGTTTCAATATGCGTAACTATGGGAAACATGCAAATATGACGTCATACATAGAAAATAAAGCGGATATGCTTTGATTGATGAAATAAAATGATCTTGGGTTTTTTTTCTTTACTTTTTTTCTTTTGTATGATAACAATACTTGGCGATAACAATGCATGGCTAATATAACTATACCGTATTTCTAATTTAAAATTTTAAAAAGTAAAAAGAAGTTTGAAAAGAAAATGGATAGCAATTGTCTATAATATGCTCCGTAAAATTATCCATGTCGAAAATGACGTCATGGATAGCGGGAAATAGTTTTTTCATTCTTAAAACTAAAAAAAATAACTCGATTACTTGAAAAAAAAAAAAAGACGAATGTTAATAGTTCCATTTTTGTTGATAAAACCTAAAGATTTAATATTATTTCATTAAAGTAACATAATTTCTCCTATGCCAGTTGTTAAAAAACCCCTTTCACAACTCAGTCAAGTCATCAAAAAAGCCTTTAAAGTTCAGCGCAATATGCAAAAAGAACTGTCTTTCCGTGTCAGCGCATCTGCCTTTATAAATCAGCGAACGCACCAACAAACATCTCGCAACATCGTTACTAAACTCGCAGCAGCTGGCGAACGCCTGCATACGAAGAATTTCTCTCGCTGTATCTTCTTCCATCGGCGCGCAAGGTAGTGGTAATACCGGATATTTTTCGACCAAGCTTCCTTCACTCGGAATGGCAACGCATCTGAATGACTAGTGGTTTTTTCAACGAGCGGTGTGTTGCATGCTATAAAAGGACGTGAAAAAGAAGGGTGGTTTCCATTCATATTCGAGATTTTTTCTCGTGTGAGGAGCCACCCTAGTGAGTTTCTATGTTTGTGAAAAGTGAATGTTTTGTATTATATATCAGTGCAGTAAAAATTCATCTTTTAGTCTCAAGAATGTGTTCACAAGTTATAAAGTGATTTGTTGTGAAATGTCTATCTACAATCTCCAATATGATTTCGACATCTGCGAAATAGTGAACTTCAAAAATTCTTTTTGTGAGTGTAGACTAACATTAGTGTTAAAATGTGCCTTTCAGTGAATCCAAGAGATGTTTCAGTATCAAAAATAAGTATTTTTATTTAAAATCAATAATATTTATCAGTGGATGCTGTTGGATAGAAGTAATTATAAATCAAACGTAATATGGAGCATCCACGTGCAAAAAAATGTAATCTTTAGGATCACAAATTAATTTGAATGCATTTCTTTAAAGTTAATATTAATTTAATTGTGTAGTGATTAACTTATGTTTTATATATAAATAAATTAATCGAGAATAATCTCTATAGTATTATTATTTTTTGTTTAATTAGCATGAAGTGTTTTATAATATGTACTTTTAGTTTTCAGCTATTTCAGGTTGTTGCTCAGGATGCTAAGGTGGTTTGTTATTGTGGCCAACATTTATTGGTACGAAATCACTATTTCGATCAGGTTTAGGAATTTAACTTGTGTCCCCTTTTGAACATTTAATCGTGTCCCCCTTTAGTTTATTTTTATTTTGCACCATGAAGCCTTTTTCCATCAGCCAAATTTATGATCATTTTATATCATCTTTTTTTATCATTTGGTGCCGCGTGCAAAAGTAAAATTTAATAGGTTGAGAATCTGGTCTCCACAATAGCTTCCTGAGTATATTTTTACAAAAATATACACACCATTTATTATATTTTTATCTGTGATTTTTTTAAGTGCATGATTTATATATCTTAAGCTATTTATGATTTTATATATGTATTGTAATATTGATATTGTGTAATTGCATGTTAGGAATGTGTAAATTTTAAGTTCCCCTTCCCCCCTCCTCCCCCTTAAAAGTCTATATTTTGACATTTATTTCTGTTATTTACTATGGCTCGTAAAGGGATCATAGATTTAAGTTTGGCTTCATCCATTCCCACTTTTAGCGGAACTTCTGATGAAAATGTTGAATATTTTGTCGGACAGGTTAGAGATGTAGCAGTATTAGAAAATTGGCCCGTAAATAAAAGAATTTTAATTCTAAAATTAAATTGTAGAGATGCTGCCCAAAAATTTCTAATTGACTCCCCGCAGGTAGCTAACATTCAAAATTTTGATGAATTGGCTGAATTATTAATTAAAAAATTCAAAAGATGTCAACCATTTGATGAGATACAATCAAAATTTAATAACATCAGGCAAAAACCAAATCAGTCAATTCAGAGCTTAATTGATGAAATAAACTCTTATGCAGTAAAATATTTATCAAAGATAGATATACAAACTAGGGATTCAAATGAATTCATTGATTCCATCAAATTGAACAAAATTTTGGATGCTGTTAGGCCTGAAATTAAGGTCGAAATTCTTAAATTAGGTCCAAAAAATTACTTAGAGGCATGTAAACATGCAATTAATGTAGAAAAGGCTCTTGATGCTCAAGAAGTCATTATTAACAACAATATGTGTCAAAACTTTGAACTAAATTCAATAATGCAAAGCCAGTTAGAGGGTAACAAACAAATTCAACAGTTAAAGGAAGAATTGGAAAGAGTAAAATCTGAAAATAATGCTAGCAATTCTTTTCGACAAAGTCAAAATGAAAGAGTCCAATGTCATATATGTGGAAAAAGTCATGTGACAACAAAATGTTGGTATTTTCCACAGGGTAGAAATTCCCGCAGCAGTAATTTCAATCATAACCCCAACCATATTCCTATTTCTAGAGGTAACAGCAGTGGAAGGAATTTTGGCAATTATAGAAATAACCGTAGAAATCACCCATATAGGCGTAGAAATCATTTAAACTTATAGATGGTTCTTGTAGTAAAAATAGATCCCATTTTACAAGGACCAATAATTATAAAATTGTTAGGGATGAAAATCTATTGGAATCTGTAAATAATTCAGAATCAATTGAAAATTCAAAATCTAGTAACAATTCAGATTCAAATTCTAGTGAGGAAAATTTAGAAGTAAATGATAATTTAAAATCTGTAGAAGAAAATTCAAATTTAAATGAAAACTTAAACTCTGTAAATGAAATTCAAAATTTTGATAATGTAACAATTCAAAATAATTGTGAAGATCTTGAAAATCTCCATGTAATGTCGTGTAATTTTGATGATAATACAAATCACCTTCCTATTATTAAGCTTAAATTTGGTAATTTAGAGGTACCCGCTCTTCTCGATACCGGTGCAAATCTCTCGCTGGTGCAACCAGGCATCTTAGCAGAAATTAAGCAACAAGCGAAAGTTGAGCATATTTCTAGAGCAGTCAAAATTAAGACCCTTAATAATACCACTATCCCATATTTGTCAGCAGTCAATATAAAGTTCAAAATGAAAACTCGTTGGTTTCATAACATATTTTTTGTCACTCAGAGTAACTGGAATTGTAACTACCAAATAATTTTAGGGTATGACTTCATTCAGAGAAACAAAATTCTAATTGACACGTTCAATAAAAGACTTTCCATCAACAAAACCCATTTTGAATTTGAAGAAACTTCTCCGCAGATTAAAGAAAATACTGTAATTAAGGATAATGATAAACCTCAAATTAATGTAATTGCTAAAGCTATAAATAACATTAAAATTAAACCTAATTCATTTGAGATAATTAAATTGGAATTTCCACAGGGTATTCATAATTCTAAAAGAGTCATGTTAACCCCATTAAAAGTCTCGCAGAAGTGCCATATTGAAAATTCTTTGCATACTGTTGAGGACAACAAATATATTTTGACAATTGTTGAGAATAAAACTAATGTTGCATCATATATACGTAAAGGTCAAAAACTAGGAAATGTAGAAATGTTTGAAGATGACGAGGAAATCCAACCCACTGAGGACCAAATTTTTCAAATCAATAGTTTAAATTTAGAAGAGATTAGTAATTTGAGACAGGCCGAACTTTCAGAATCTGATTTTAATCTTAAACATTTAGATGAAAAAGAGAGAAAGGAGATTTTGGAATTATTAATGAACAACTTTAAAGTATTTTCTAAAAGTTATAAAACTCTTGGTTCAACTGATGCAGTCAAACCCGAATTTAAATTAATGCACAATTTCCCAATTCAAACTAAACCATACCCTATTCCAAAAATTGCCAAACAGTTTGCACAAGAAGAGATTAAAAAATTGTTAGATGCTGGTTTAATTGAACATTCTTCCTCCAGTTATAATTTCCCTGTTATATTTGTCAAAAAGAAACCAATTCCAGGCACCTCTCCTGAAGAAATCAAATTTCGCATGGTAGTGGATTATAGACTGTTAAATAGCATCACTGAATCTTACACTATATGTTTGCCAAAAATTTCAGAAATTCTGCACAGTATTGCTGGCAAAAGGTATTATTGTGTGCTTGATTTGAAGTCGGCATTTTTTCAGATAAGATTGCAGGAAAAAGATAGGGAAAAATTAGCATTTTGCTGCGAGATTGGTAACTACCAGCCAAAAGTCCTACCTTTTGGAAGTCGCAACTCAACTTCATATTTTCATACACTAATTTCTAAATGTTTATCTAGCTTAAAAGGACCAAATTTACAATTCTTTCTTGATGACATTATTGTCGCTGCAGACAGCATATCTGAAATTAAAGCCTGGTTACAGAAGGTATTCGATAAGCTCATCCAATTCAACTTAACTTTAGACCCTGCAAAGCTTCAGATTTGTCAGAAAGAAATAACTTATTTAGGATTTAATGTCAGTGCTGATGGTTTTTCTCCTTCAGAGGATAATGTAAACAAAGTTTCAAAATTTCCCATACCCAAAAATGTAAAGCAAGTTCAACAGTATATTGGTTGTTTAAATTATTTTAGGCACATGGTTTATAAATATGCTGAAATTGCTAAGCCAATTATTAATTTAACCCGTAAAAATGTTCCATTTGTCTGGACTTCAGAGTGTCAGGAAGCTTTTGATATTTTACAAGATCAAATTCTAAATAAACCCCTTCTTAAAAACATTAATTCTGATCTTCCATTGTATTTAGTAACTGATGCTTCTAAAGTTGCATTTTGTGGAATTTTAATGCAAAAATACAATGAGAAATTTTATCCTGTTGAATTTTTTTCAAAACAATTCAATCCAGCTCAGTCTAGATATCCTTCCATCCAAAGAGAATTGTATGCAATATTTGCATCTGTCAAGCATTTTCGTGAAGAATTATATGGAAAAAAATTTACCATATATACCGATGCAAAATCATTAACATATCACATGGAACTGGACAATCAGAGTGAGATTGTAGCTAGGTGGCTTCTGTATCTGGATCAATTTCATTATGAGATAGATCACATTCCTGGTGTGATTAACCCTGCTGATTATTTATCTAGAGCATATAAAGATGAAACCTTAAATGTAAATAATATAAATATTTTTCAAAGTAATTCACATTTAGATCATAATAATATTGTAAATAATCAACAAAATGATGAATTTATTAGGGAAATTATTCAAAAATTAAATGATAATGATGAGGAAACTGCAAATAACTATTATATTGATTCAGAAACTAAAATTGTAATGGTAAAAATTTTCCCCAAGAAGCCGTTAAAGAAAAAAAAGTATCTCAGTAGAATTTTAATTCCAAAATCTTTAATTAAGGATTGTTTGGAAGTTGCTCATGCTCCTCATTTTGGCACTCAAAAAACCTACAATTTTGTTCGCAAAATCTATTCTTGGAAAGGAATGTTTAAGGACACTAAAAATTTTTGTAGCAATTGTGAAAGATGTTTAAAAGTTAAACCTAAACCTAAAAATACTGTCACTAAAATGATTCCAAAAGCTGATTTAGCTCCAGGTGAGATAATAGCTTTAGATATTGTAGGCAAACTTCCTAGATCTCATGACAACAAATTTTTTATTTTAACAATAGTTGATCATTATTCCAGGTATCTTGAGGCTATCCCATTAAGCAATACCACTTCTAAAACTATAATTAATCAACTTAATATATATTTTTCCAAATTCGGGATCGCTAGGACTGTTTTGACTGATAATGGACCATATTTCCGTTCAGATGAATTTGAAGATTATCTTAAGACTATGGATATTAAGCATAGAAAGAGTTCAATCTATTATCCGCAGAGTAATGGTTTAATCGAGAAAATTCATCTTTCTATGAAAAACAGCATAGCAGCACTTTCTGATCAAGTATTCGAGTGGTCAGATAGACTATTATTTTTTAAACTTCATTATAATTCCTCTAAGCATGCAGTAACTCAATTTTCACCGGCTGAACTATTCTTGGGCAGAGAACTCAATATACCTCTAAATATTTTTGAAAAACCAAAAGTTGCTGAAGAATATAGTAAATATCTAACAAAATTACAAAGTCATTTTCAGGAAACTAGAAAATTAGTTAAGGAAAATGAAACTAGTTATTTTAATTATCACCAACAATATGTGAAGGGCAGAAGTAAACCTTCCTTAAATACTGGTGATGAAGTTTTTCTTGTAGATTTTAAACATCATACTGCATTACAACCTAGATATAATGGACCACATGTAATTGACAAAAAATTGAGAAATGATAATTATTTGATAAAAATTAATGAAGATGGTCATGAATATGTAAAAAAAGTTCATGTCAGTAAAATTTTTCCAAAAGTACCATTAAATGATAACATTTGTAACAAAACTGAGGTAAATAAGAATTGAGTAGTGATTCTAATATTTTTGTGAAATATGTGTATGTTCGGAAACTTCAAAGTATATATATACTATGCTCATGTCAAAATTCTATTTTTAAAATTTTTTTTTCTATTTCTTCTCTCTCAATGTTTGTTTTCAATATACTGGTAGAATTGATCACTTTGCTAGTGAATAACATTTATTGAAATATTTTTTTTAAACTTTACCTTTTTAATTTTGTATTTGAGTCAAAAAGGAAAATATGTGAATGATTTCCTCATATGTATTTTCATAATTGTTTAGAATATCTGTGAAATCTTTTTTAAGTTACAAAGTAAATTTCAATATTCATTGAACTTAATTCAGAAAATTGAATAATATATGGTACAATAAAAAGTAGTTTGAAAATGTTGAATGTGACAACTCAAAATATATTGCAGAAAGTTAAAGCAATCTAGGTATTTCTGTAGTTTATATTTATTGGTGTGTGTGTATTTTTGTAAATATTTTCATATTCATGCTGGTTAAATATAATTATTGAATTTTTGTATCATATAATGTGTGGTGTATACAATTGTAATGATTACAGTAGCATTGTGTATAAAATTTTTTATTTTTTTCACGAACATTTCTTTAAGTCTGTATGCAGCTGTGAAAATTTCAGTGACTTTTTCGCAAAATTCTCACGAACATTTTTTCATCATTTCTTCATCTGTGTGCATTTGTGAAACTTTCAGTGACTTTTTGCAAAATTTTTTCACGAACATTTCTTCATCTGTATGCATTTGTGAAACTTTGACTTTTTCGCATACTCCAGGACATTTCACATCAATTTTCAACAATTATCCACTATTCTTCAGAACAGTGTTCGCCTCTTTTTTTGCTGTTGGTGGGGGGAGATGTTAAAAAACCCCTTTCACAACTCAGTCAAGTCATCAAAAAAGCCTTTAAAGTTCAGCGCAATATGCAAAAAGAACTGTCTTTCCGTGTCAGCGCATCTGCCTTTATAAATCAGCGAACGCACCAACAAACATCTCGCAACATCGTTACTAAACTCGCAGCAGCTGGCGAACGCCTGCATACGAAGAATTTCTCTCGCTGTATCTTCTTCCATCGGCGCGCAAGGTAGTGGTAATACCGGATATTTTTCGACCAAGCTTCCTTCACTCGGAATGGCAACGCATCTGAATGACTAGTGGTTTTTTCAACGAGCGGTGTGTTGCATGCTATAAAAGGACGTGAAAAAGAAGGGTGGTTTCCATTCATATTCGAGATTTTTTCTCGTGTGAGGAGCCACCCTAGTGAGTTTCTATGTTTGTGAAAAGTGAATGTTTTGTATTATATATCAGTGCAGTAAAAATTCATCTTTTAGTCTCAAGAATGTGTTCACAAGTTATAAAGTGATTTGTTGTGAAATGTCTATCTACAATCTCCAATATGATTTCGACATCTGCGAAATAGTGAACTTCAAAAATTCTTTTTGTGAGTGTAGACTAACATTAGTGTTAAAATGTGCCTTTCAGTGAATCCAAGAGATGTTTCAGTATCAAAAATAAGTATTTTTATTTAAAATCAATAATATTTATCAGTGGATGCTGTTGGATAGAAGTAATTATAAATCAAACGTAATATGGAGCATCCACGTGCAAAAAAATGTAATCTTTAGGATCACAAATTAATTTGAATGCATTTCTTTAAAGTTAATATTAATTTAATTGTGTAGTGATTAACTTATGTTTTATATATAAATAAATTAATCGAGAATAATCTCTATAGTATTATTATTTTTTGTTTAATTAGCATGAAGTGTTTTATAATATGTACTTTTAGTTTTCAGCTATTTCAGGTTGTTGCTCAGGATGCTAAGGTGGTTTGTTATTGTGGCCAACATTTATTGGTACGAAATCACTATTTCGATCAGGTTTAGGAATTTAACTTGTGTCCCCTTTTGAACATTTAATCGTGTCCCCCTTTAGTTTATTTTTATTTTGCACCATGAAGCCTTTTTCCATCAGCCAAATTTATGATCATTTTATATCATCTTTTTTTATCACCAGCATTGAAATTAAAGCTCAGAGTGTGAAATATATTGTTACAATCAAGACACATTGTAAATCGTGGTTTGGCAACTGGATTTTATTTTCACATTTCTTTTAGTTTTAAAAGAGTAAACATTTGTTGTCAGTTTAAAAGATAACTTTTTTGAAAGCTCATCCTAATTACAATATTATAAATCTGATTGTGCATGTAAATGAAAATGTCAAAACAGAGGATTTAATGAACCTGTATCTTTACATAGAGATGGATTATAACCCAGAAATGAACATGGGCTTGATTTTTTTTTTTTTCAAATAATTTTCTTAGTAATTAAAAATTTTATAATTTTCATAGAGAATCAATGAATATTTTTTCTGTAAAACTTAAACATTTTACATTATCGTTGCCAATAAATACAAAACAGGGAATAATAATTTCTCCTCAACAATTATTTTTCAATAGAACGATTTTCACATAAAAAATGAAAATTAAAACAAATTCAAAAGAAGATGAATTTCCATGATATTTTAAATGGAAATATGGAGTATTTGTTATTATACATGAAGTATGAATATCGGTTAGATTGAGAAGACATTTTCTGTGAAAGACTGTGTTATAATTAGAAGAAAAAATGAACAATAATTATTTTATTAAGAAAAGATTTTGCTTGGACCATGGGACTATGAAAAGGATCGTCCTTGTCTTGGACAAATAGGACGTCATAAATAAAACATGTATTTTCAAATATTCGTAATAATACAACGAGCATCAATATCAGTATATAATGAAAGTAGATATATAATAGATGTCATAGTTAAGATGAAAACCTGAAATATTTTTTTATTGATACTGATTAATAATAAGCTTGAATATCATTTACATACAAATGTGAGCTTTCTGCTAAAATTTAAGTCCTGATTGCCTGGAAAAGTAAATTAATAAAAATTATGTCATTAAATAGGGATTTCTCTGGGGGAAAAGTGACGTCATATTTGAAACAAAACGGGAATTTTCCAATATGTTTTAAAAGGAGTGTGAATCAATTCCGTACATTAATAATACAAGGATCAGTAAGTATAGAAAGTAGATGAGTTTCATGCCATATTTAAAATAAAAAATTTAAATATTTTTAGGTAGCTTTCAATACAAAAAAGTATAAAGCTACCTATTGCAGCCGTTCGGAGGAAAGCAGTTCCGGAAAATTTCGATATATTTTCACCGATCATGACCCCCAGACCCCAAAACCACCCTCCGTCCAACTGTTGATTTATATATATATAGATATATCCATATATATATATATATATATCTGACCTATGTCATACGATAACGCCCGTAATTATGAATCGATTTTGATGAAACTAATTGTGTGTATTAAGGTCACTAATGTCTCGACCGAGTTCGTTGGCCAGCTTGTTTCAAGATGGCGGCCATTTAAAGATGTAAAATAACTTAAAATCTAAAATAAATATACAAAAAATTTAAAAATTCAAATTTATTTTTTAATTACGTGTTAGGCCTTGATACAAGGATTCCAGAGCTTTTTTTTGGTTTACCTCTATCTTAAAAAATGGCTGAGATAGAGCAGTTTGAAATTCTAGGGTGGCTGCCATTTTGAAACAAAACAGCACATTAACGCGATTACTCGCAAATTATTTTCTTTCATTGTTGTAATAATTTTCCCAATCATACGCATAAAACTATATATTCATATCCGTTAACGCCGACATTGGCGACAAAATTGGCGACATTTGGCGAGATATCGCCAAATTTGGCGATCAAAATAAGTCTTAATAAATGAAGCCAATTTGGCTATTGCTCAATAATTTGGCGAATTTCTTATTCAAATTCAGTATTAACGAATCTTTTGTAAACGTTTCTTTGCATTTTAGCTTGCTGTTTTCGTGTAACATTAGCTAAAATTTTAAAACAAAGATATAGGAAAGCTACCTTTTCCTCCCGGTACAGGCCGGAAGGACTTTTTTTATCTATACTGATTATAAAGCATGAGTATCCATTATATACAGATGAGTTTTCTACTAAAAATCACATCACAGTTTTAAGAAAAGGAAAATGAACACGAATCTATTATATTAAAATCTGACAATGTGTTTGTATTTCGCAACTACTCCTAGACTATCGAACGCAACACAATTTAATTAACATCAGTAATCATTGATCCGAAGATGTCACACAAACTGTCCGAATTGAACAGGTAGAATTGAATTTAAAGAAAAAGCATAAGCTATTTCCAATTAATTATTTTTGAAGGTTGGATGTTAAAACGTTTCACAATGGCGTTAAAAGTAAAATTGTTTATCAAGTAAAACTGACATTTGTTTTTACCCAATTCGTCTATTTCCACGATTTTATTTGACCCTCCTTCCTACAAATGTCAGTTTTACTTGATAAACAATTTTACTTTTAACGCCATTGTGAAACGTTTTAACATCCAACCTTCAAAAATAATTAATTGGTTGCAATTTTATTTTCCCGATTATTTGGCACAAAATTTCACTTTTTTAAGACTGAGTTATATCAAAATCCTATAACAAAAGTACTGTAATGTCTCCTATGAAATGTGATAAAGAGTTAGTTAATTATTTACGTTTTTAACTATCGGGAGTGAAATATTTTGCTTAATTAATGTATTCCTTTTTCTTTTTATGTTGTGGGAATGAAGTCACGGGTAACAGCTAGTTTTTTTAATAAAGCAAACTTTACTCCTCAAAATAAAGTCAAGGAATATTTTCACTCCTTCAAAAAACCCTAACTATATTGCTGTTATATATAGAAACTAAACTATTGATATTGTTGCCAACTGAATTGGGAGGTAATTGACGGAGGGGGGGGGGGGGGGGGAGGCTAAAACTCCCCTTTTTCAAAATTAGCATTTTTAGAGCTTATAAGCTACCAATATTCCCTCTCTTTCCCAAAACAAAATTTTGTCCATGCTACGGATGGTGGGTCTCGACAAGCTAGTCATTTTTGTGAGTGGCCCTCTTCTTATAAAGGTTGTGCCCCCCCCCCCCTACACACACACACACAATAGGGAGATGTAAAGTGTTATTGTAGTTACACATCCCCTTAGGCCAGCAGGTCCATGATATTATACACCCTCCAGCACCATCAAGTGATCATCAGCAAGATCAGGCACGCAAGGATATGATCAGGGGAGGCCGGCTCAGTGGCACACCAGGTGCCCTCAGAAATAGGAAAGCGAGCAAGAGATCCTCCCGGTCGAATACTTTAGTGGAACAATCCAAATGATCTTATTCTTGAGAAAGTCTCCAAATATGTGAGGGGTGCAGAAGACACCGAGACATCACATGCACCCACCTTGGCTAAGGTGTCTGCGATATCATTTCTCACAAGACCGACATGGGAAGGAATCCACTGTAGATGTAGCCAATGAGACAAGGAAGAGTCTGTTAAGAATAGTCACTCCAATATTAACCCACACACTATTCCAATTGTCCAAATGGATTGAACTTCTGCTATCTGTGGATTGAACTTCTGCTATCGGAAAAAATCCAGATTTCATTTCCATGAGTGAGTGACAAAAGTGAACCAAGGCCTTCATTTAGGGTCATTAGCTCACTACGAAACACTGAAAAAAGTCAGGATTTCTCTTCTGAATCCTTCCCTGATGGTATCCCAAGCTTGATGCGTTGGGGAGGGGCTTGTGTGCTCTGACAACCCTGGGATCTATGTCGGCGGTAGTCTAACTACCGGTAGGGTCACCCAAGCCACACAGGTATTCGTAGGGTAGGAGCCAGACTAAAAAGGATACCACCACCAGAGTTAAGTCAGACCTTTGGTGCTCCAGTCTCTGACCACAGAAGCTGCTCATTTTCCCCATCCATGAATAAGATGCAAAGTAAAAGGTAGTAAAGAGAAAAAAAAGGACTCCATGTTGGAAATTGGTTTATTGGCTTCATAGCATTTGTAGCTGTTTTAAGGTATATGCAGTGTAGAGCAGAGAAAGAGCTGCATATGACAGTTGATTGGAAGAGTTGCATGTTCCCTACACCTGATACAAAAATTTAATGGACGAATGGGTGGTGCCAGTAAAATTGTCGAAATCGATGAAAGTTTGGAAAAACAACAGCAACAGTGGATTTTTGGTGGCCTATGCACAAATGCTTTCTCGTCCAAATCCCAAATACAAATGCTTGTGCAAAAAAGCATTGTAGCTTCTACATACATGCTCGGAAAAGCACTTAATCACTTTACTGTTGATCCAACAATGGTGAAAGAATGTGGCACAATAGAAAACAATGCTCGCAATTACCCTCGAATCATATCTTCCCAAACTATTAGACCGACGTACCACTAAATCGAAGTCTATACTTCCGCGTACCCCTAGGTACCAAACGTAATACTAATATAGGAAAAACTGAGAAATTGAAACTTCCCATATTTTGTTCGATTTCAAATCGCAATTTTAAGTAACTTTACTGTATTAAAAACCGACCAGAAGGCCTGTGCGAGGATTTCGCACTGAAATCTAATATTTTTTAGGTACTTCTCTATTATGCTGTAGACCACTTTTCATAACAAAAAACTATCACCAAATTGTAAAATTAAACGCCAAAAATGCAATCCCATTTACTTGATGTCAGAAGCATTATACATGTTTGTTAAATCATCAAGCGGTTTTTAATTCGACATTTGCGTGTATTTTTCATTATGTTTTACTGATTGATTAGTTATTTCATTAATTAAAATAACAATTGTGTCCTTAAATTCATATATTTTATTTATTTATTTTGATATTCCAATGGCAATGTTCTCCCGTTTATTTGGCGATAGTTTTTTGTTATGAAAAGTGATCGACGGGATAAAAGAGAGGTACCATTTTTTATCAATATGTAATAGTTATTAGATGCAGGTTTAAACTTCTAAAGAAAAAGCAAGGATAAAAATATCTGTAAATAACATTTAGTTGTTAGTCAATCCAGAATATCATCTAATTTATTCCATCACAGTTAGAGTAAAAACTGATCCAAGATTGCTAAAGGTACGTGCGAGAAAAAAAAAAAATAACCATCGTATTTTAACTGCATTAGAGGATGACGTCATCCGCTTCGGGAAAAACATGGGACAATCTAAACATTTCAATTTAAATTTCGCTTTTTAATCATAAATATAAAATAAACCCGTGCAGTGTTTTTTATAATAATTGCTGAGCATCATATAATGTGGTATTTTATTTTTTTGGCAACAATGTTTTGAGGAAAACCTTTCATTTCATTTAGGAAAACAATGCCGATTTAATTTTTAATTATCAGCAATTTTTAATCGAAAACAAATTTTAACGAAATGTTAAGTGTGCTATGTCAGAAGCGTTTTCAAAATCCTTTCATATGCTATCTCATTCGTCGTTCTGCGTTTCGTATTTTCAGAAAAAAAGGGATGTTGACAGGAGAAATAATATATATGAAAAAGTAAGAAACTTACACATTTGGTACAGAAGAGAAAGACTTAAAAATAAATAATCAATTATGTCTCAAATTAAACTTCAACACTGAAATAACTAGTACCAAAAAAAAAGTTATAAATTTCGTTATTGGAAAAAAAAATTTTGTTTTAATTCCTCCTATTCGAACAAGCTCCTGCTTCTTTCACGGATTCAGATTCTGCCTTCAGATAATACAATTTAAAAAGCATGTTTAAAGCAGATGTTAATTAAAAATTAATCATTGATTAATTTTTGAATTGGTCTTTATTTACAAATTTTAATTTAATCTGGAAAACTGGTTGTATCATAAGCAGCGTGTGTGGATTTCAGAGAGTTTGCTATAACAAACAATTCTAGTGACAACAACAACAAAACAAAAGCGTAAAACAATCTATAATTTTCATTCTAAAATTTCTAAAATTGATAAATTCATGCTGTTTTTGATTTTATAATATTATGCTGGTGTTTCATTTTACATACTAGCATCGCACTTTCACGTACCAGTAGCCAGAGCTTTGCGTACCAGTACTGGTACGCGTACCATAGTTTGAGAACCCCTGCATTACAGAATGTATGTGGAGAAAATAAGAAAGTTTTGGGTGTATTATTAAAAGCATTTTCAGAAATAGGATCTATATAATATAAGGTGTAACATTAAAAAGTTGTTATTCTTGTGAAACGTTCTTATTAATATAAAATATTACATTATTTAATGCAATGGTACTTCATTTCCTATCTCTATTAAACGTATTCGCACTTGGATACGACCTGGATGAAATGGATTGCAAATTGGCATAACTCAAAAGTACTGCAACTTAATAGTATCAAAGTAATAAGATGCAAAACAAATAAATCAGTTCAAAGGGTGCAAGAGAGTGTAAAGTGTAAAAGAGAACCTTCATAGGCGGTGGCTGCTGCCTAAACGCTGCTGGCTGTGGACGATCTTGCAGAGGTTTGCTCCGCCCTGCTTGCATCGGTTGGCCGGCACCACTCGCTGAGAGAGATGACGGCAGCACCTGCTCTGGAATCTCATTCTGCCATTCGGTTTTTTGCTTTTCGAAAAATCTGAAAATAATAACGACAGATATAAGCATGGGAAAGAGGGCATTGAAAAAATAGTTAACTAAGACTGCAATCAAATGAGGTTCACACAGTCTAGGAATGCACTGAATACTGAATATTCGGCATATAAGTTAAGCCAAATATCAAATATTCAGCATACAAGCAAGCCAAATATCAAATATTCGGCTAGCCGAATACCGAATATTCGACTGGGCAAATATTTTTATATTTCAGAGTTTAAAAGATATTAAAAAGTTAAATTTTAAAACTTTCATGCATAATATTTAGCACAGATATTTCCATTCTGATAAAGAAAACTTTTTTGCAAGTAAACATTACAGTAAAAAAAAAAAACTTTCAGCAGTTATTATTTAAGAAGGTAGCTAGCTTAAGAACTTTCTGCGCTTTTTCTAGAGTATGTGGCAAATAAGACCAAAATTTTAAATTTCATGTTTCTGCCTTTTCTAGTTCAGACGACATATGAACTCAAAGTTTCGATTTTTTGTCACTCACTCATGCATCATCAAAAAGATTAGGTAGATCCCATAGCCTTAGAAACTTGAAATAAAGGTAGTGTTTAGGATACAAAGAAATGAAAAATTATAAAATCCAGAAAATTCGAAAATAAACATTTGAAAATTCAACAAATTCCAACAAAATCGAAAATTGAAAGTAATACGATCTTGCAGTCTTAAAAACTTAAAATTTGGTGTGAAGGTAGTGTCTAGAATCTCTCTATATTAAAAAAAAGTAACCACTGCCGCCGCAGCCGCTGTCAATGAAGATTTTGTGCCTTGAAGTCTTTTTCGACTAATATCCAGAAAACTATTGCATATAAAAATTTAAAAATTGATAGTTTTATAAAGAAATGTTCGATAAACACACTGAAGCAGACAGTTTTTAAATCGAAGAATTATTTTAAGAGATATTTAATATTAAAGTTGGTCGAAATAGTTGTCTTAAAAAAGTTTTATAGAAACGAAAACTATGCTCAAGAATTTAACCATAATTTATAAGGATATAGTTGACAATCTTGCGGTGTGCAGACAGCAATTATTTTTTTAATTTGAGTAATTTTTTGGGGTTATATTTCAATTTTTTATTTAAAATTTTCATTATTTTGGTGAAGATTTATTTCATATTTCATAAATTCCATTATTTGAATTGTTGCCAATTTGTAAAATAGCACACATAATAATATTCTCTTTCAATTAAGAAATGTATTTACACGTGACTATTAAAAACAGAAATAAAACTTTAGAATAATAATAGATCACGTGTTAAAAGCACTAAATGTTGAAAATGACGTAATAAAAAATATACTTGCGCGTGAATATTAAAAAGATAAATAATTAAATTATTACGCATTTTCAAAGAATTAAGTAGAGTAAGATTAATTTATTTTGACAAAATATTTTACCTATTATTGCAAATTTTAAAACAACGTAATTAATAATATTTCCCTTCAAGTATAAACATATTTACAAATATTTACATTTAAATTAACGAAATAACTAATAAATTGGTAAAATATAATTAAAAATACAGATAAACGTTGAATTAAAGATTACTCAATGACATAACTAACACGTGTAATGCATCTGATGTCAATTGAATGTGATGCCACAGATATGCATTTTTGTCTTTAAAATCTATATTTTGGCGACAGTTCTTTTCTTTTATAGAAAGTAGTAGACAGGATAATGGAGAAGTACCCAATTTTTTATAGCATCATTATAAAATTTCTCGATGCAACGACATTGCTTACTTAACCATTTTGCACAAGTTGATTTTCAAATGTTTAATTAATCTTATTTTCTCAATCACGAAAACAGTTGTTAGCTGTTTCAACAGCACTTCATTCGGCCTTAAAATCCCTCAGTCAAAGGAAAATGAATGGATAGTCACTGGCCATTTAATATTATAATTCAATCTTCCTTAATCGTTTTAGAGTTGATCCAATCAGAGTGTTTTTAAAGTTAGCGGTGTCAGAACGGTGGTTGGCAAGTGTAACTCGTAGGGGGCAGAGCCCCCTTGTATATATAAATTTAATCATTGATAAAATTTCATTTGTTACTATTAAATTTAACTTTACAACGTATACTAAATTGCTGTACATATAGTATTAGAAATTAAAATGAATAATGTATTTTTTTTTATGTAATAAATCTGGAGGCACTGTAGTGCCTCCGCCATGTCGAGAAAGCACAGCCATAAGCATACTTTTCTGGAAGCAACTCAGGGCACTTTTGACCCCCCCCCCCCATATCGCTGCGCTGGAGTATCCCAAGAATTTAAAACTTTGTTTATATAGAGTATGTGTTGAAATTTGTCAATTCTGTCTTTTCTAGTGCAGCCGATATATGAACTCAAAGTTTCGATTTTTTGTCACTCACTCACTCTCGCGTCATCAAAAAGATTGGGTAGATCACGCCCCTATAGAAACTTAAAATTTGAAATAAAGCTAGTGTTTCGGATACAAAGAAAGGGAAAATCTCATCAAAAACGTCACCTGTAAAAAATGCAGCCAAGTCTCGTGACTCTTTTTCTGTAAAAAGTTCTGAGATCGTGTAAAACCAAGTTTAGCTATCTTATTAACTCTGAAATTTTCATTTTATAGACAGGTTTGTTTTCTTTCACAGGTTATACTCTATTTAATTTGCATATCAAATATCGATTGTATTAATGATGTTAGCCCTACAAAAATTTTCACAGCTCCCCCTACCCTCCCGACATTACTGGCTGGTTATGGCTGGATAGTCCTTTCTAAATAAAATCATAGTGACTCTAAGATTCACTTGATTTATCTCTAAATTGAACCTAAATGACCCTAAGAAGACGGATCAAAGAACTACTATATTGGCATGACAATCAGGTAACTTAGAATTAAAATCGAAAAATCAATAAATTTATAACAAGTCGAAAGTTTGAAAATAATTCGATTTTATAGTCCTAGAAGCTTGACATTTGGCAGAAAGGTATACAAAGTAAGGAAAAATAAAAAAATCCATAAATGAAAAAAAAAAAAGACTAAAAAAACAAAAAAAATACATCGAAAAAATGAATATAGTTTGATTTATTAAAAATTTCCGTAAATTTTAATTTTGGCTTTCTTTTTATACTAAAAAGTACTTTTATGCTAAATATCAAGTATCTAGGGCTGCGAGTAATATCTCAGATGGATAGCACCTTTCCTGGAAGCAATTGAGAGTACTTTTGACTTCCACCCTCCCATAACTTAGTGCTTGCCAGAAATCTCTTTTTATCTACAATACTTTGCAAACGAAACTAAAGCTTCAAATTTTTTATACCTGTAAATAATAGGGACAGAGTGTGGGCTTAGCGAAAATCAGTGGATGATGTCCAAAAAGAACCCAAAATCAAGAAAAGGAGGATTACTTACAAAAAGAAGTGAAATCTCATCACCTGTAAAAAATGCAGCCAAGTCTCGTGACTCATTTACCATAAAAAGTACTGAGATCGCCAAGTTTAGCTATCTTATTAACTCTGAAATTTTCATTCACAAATCACTCCTAGTCTCTACATCTTTAGTTTATTTTGTGACTTGGTAATTACGTAGCATGAGAATGTGATGTTAATGTTAGAATGTTAGTCTTAATTAAATAATACCATGCCATCCCATAACATATTATGGTGTAATAACTTCCCTGTGCGTATATAATTACCCTTAATCATATTATCTCATCCCATCCCATAACATAGTAATGTGCAATAACTTCCCTGTGCTGCGTATTTGCCAAGTCACAAAACAATAATTAACTAAAGATGTAGAGACTAGGAGTGATTTGTGAATGAAAATTTCAGAGTTAATAAGATAGCTAAACTTGGCTTTATACGATCTCAGCACTTTTTACGGTAAATGAGTCACGAGACTTGGCTGCATTTTTTACAGGTGACGTTTTTGATGAGATAACATTTTCTTCTGTTATTATTATTATTGCTTTCTGTGTCAAAACGCGAATTGCTGATATTATTTTATAGATCCTCTTTTTTTTTTTTTTTTTTTTTTTTTCTTACATTTGATTCACGGTCCTTTTAGCACTTTCCAACCTAGTTGAAGAGTGCTTATGACTTCGGTTTGTCTGGCCGTCTGCCGTCTGGCCGTCTGCCGTCTGTCCGTGCTCTAACTCCCGTAAATATGCTCGGATTGCTCTGCAATTTTTATATGTTATTGTCGTTATCTATAGCATGTTCCCTATTTCAACGGAAGTGTGTAGCACTTATAGTTTTTTTACAGGGACACTCAAAAGAATTCCGTTACATTGCGGTCTATGGGGAAAAATCATTTGCGGTTTATTTAAATAATGTTTCACTATTTTAAACGCATTGTAATTTATATATATTACTAAGGTGCATTAGAAGAAGCTTAATATGGAACAGGGTGTGCATAGCACTTATAGTTAAGTGCGTTTTAAGTTATTGAACGCGATTTTAATTTTAACTGGCTTTTTGTCTATTACGTGGTGTGTATAAATTCTGTAGATCCTATACAGGGCAGCACAAAAGTTCGCGAAC
The DNA here is from genome assembly GCA_963931845.1 of Maratus michaelseni. Taxonomy (NCBI): domain Eukaryota; kingdom Metazoa; phylum Arthropoda; class Arachnida; order Araneae; family Salticidae; genus Maratus; species Maratus michaelseni. Next base: position 433,571,359 of record OZ007591.1, on the reverse strand, counting down.
ACATTTCTGTTTATTGACAAACTCCGGACGGAGAATTTTAAACTGTGCTAAGCGTTTCCTAACTGAACTAAAATTATCATCCTATGTAGTGTATATACAAATCTATAGATCCTATACAGTGCTGAATAAAAGTATTCGGATATTTTTCCGAATATTGTATATGTTGGAAATTCCTGAAATTATGTTTTTAAATATGTTATGCGTTTTCTAAATTGTTTACTTAGATGTTAGCTTTTAGCTTATTAAACGGTATGATTTGTAAAATTATTTTGGAAGCGTTGGAAAGTGCTATATAATCTATGCTTGACGCATGATTTTTCGTTTTTGTTAATAATGTTAATATTAAACATCGTTATTATATGCAAACCAGCAATTGCAATTCTTAAATTATTATTGCAAAAACTCTTGTTGTTGTAGGTTTCTTTTGTGTTGTTTTCATTTCATATAAATATGAAATTTTAAGCATTTTTGGGAAAGATAAAAAAATTCTTAAACCTTATAAATTTTACAGTAAATAGAATAGTTACATGTTTCAAATTTTACCTATAACAGTTACATTGAACAGTACATAAATTATAGTTACATTGAATTGTCACATATCATAGTTACATTGAAATCTAAATAATACTAAAATAATTATAGATTATTATACTGTGATTGTCAAAAATATGAAAAAATTTCAAAATAACCTTTTACGAAAAATTTCTTATGAATACTATTAGTTTCTTATCAAATAAGACCTAACAATTACAATTATGCCAAGGTTGCGGTTATGATTTCGCCAAGATCATCGTAAAGCTTATATATGCAACCTTATACTGTAAAATCCCGTTAATCCCCCCCCAAATGCAACGGAAAATCGTAAAATAATCAGAGGGGGGCGTTTACATGGTATTAAAATTGTAGTATATGATATCTATAGGTGGTTGGGGGGGAGGGGAGGATATGATAATGGCCGATTGTCGCAAAGTATGCATTATTTTAATAAAGTGAGAAAAGAAAAACATTTTGAAAAAAAAAAAATTATATACAAAATAGAAAAATAGTATAACTTTGCAATTAATGGTGATTTCAGAATCTTTGAAACTGGAATGCATTTAGATAAATAATAACACTAATATGATAACAGAAAAATAAAAGAAACTTAATAATTTAAAATAATTAAACAACACTAAAAAAATTGCAGTTGAAAATGTCCTGAAATACTTTCTAGGACTAGTAACATTTTATGTAGTGTCGCCATCTGTTGTAAATTAGAGAGATTAAATAACCATTTTTTTAAAATCATGATTTCTTATCTATAAATGCTAAATAAATAATACAAATCACAAAAATTGAGAACATACAGAACAAATTGGTAGTGTTGTCAAATTTTTAAAACGAAAAACATTGCTGCCACAAAGATAGTAAAAATACCCTGCAAATTCGAATTTAGCACCATCTACTAATCAATCAATCAATAATTTTTTTGTGATTGATTTTCATAATAACTTTAAATACAATTATAAATTCTTTGATAAAATAAATAGATTGTTTTTTAATTAAAACATTTCACACACAACATCAAATACACATTTTTTAACTTATTTCATGAGAAACATTCACTATCGATATTTTTATTACCTTCATATTGGAAGGGAGATAAATTTACAGCAAAACTAATCTTTTGTTACATTGCTTTTTCAAATTGGCAACAGTTAAAGTTGTGTATGTTACTTTTCTGTTTGTACACGTTTGCGATATATCAAAGAATCGTCACGCCGGGAAAAATATTTTTTAAAAAAACACTCGCAAGTTAAAATTTTTTGTATTGATCTTGACATGCATGGCGAAATTTGTTAAGAAAATGGCATTTAATAAAGCCTATTTTCCTATAACACTTGATTCAAACAAGCAAATAACGCTAATGGAATTTAGCTGGAATTGATTAGCTCATACAGAGAGGTGAAAATGTAGTTGAATGTTTGTTAAATAAGGCAATAGAAAAACAAATATGTGTATAGATGTTGCTTCATTAAAATAGGCAAGTATTCTAATCCAGTTCAATTTATTGAAAGTAAAAGTTCAACAGAAGATGATATTAACAAAGTCCAGTTCGATATTTTAGCATAATAAACAGCTGGATGGTCTTGAATACTATTATGATATAGACAACACATATTGAATATGAATCACGACACATAACTAAAATAAATCATACTTATTCATTATGAGTAAAGAGTTGCAAGGGTAAATAGCGACACTTAATTCTTTAAGACACAACACCATTCCATCACAACGGCCGGAGCTGAACTTAGGCTCGACCACTTACGTGAAGTTCGAATAAACAAAAACCGAAGTAGTGCTGGTGAACGTAAAGTACAGCGTATAAATACCTGACCAACAGCTCATCTACCAATGATAACGAAGTTCTAGAACTGTCACGGAAGTGACGCGTGGCCTACGGCATGAATAATTAATGAAACGGCGAATCAGAAAGTAACTCCTCTGTCGCCATCTATCGTAGAACCAGCGAACTCACTAATCGAATATTCGATTCTAGGATTAATCGAATATCGCCGTGTGTGCTGACTGCAGCGTGACGTTCAAATGTTTGTAAAGTAAATTGAAATTAAAAACTATTGTAAAGTGAAATTTACTGTTTCTAATGAATAAAATAAAAGTACTAAACGAAGAATTAATGAAGTATGGGTAAGTTAAGCACATATTAATTACTGAAATTACGTTTTTCATGATAAATGTATACTAATGAAATGCAATGTTTATGAACTTTATACTGTGATTAGTGAATGTAAATAAAGATAAAATATGTATGAAAGTTAATAAATGCATGTGTGTGAAAGTGTATATGAGGCAGTAAGACTGAACCTATTAACTGGAGGCTTGTTTTTACAACAAGTGCCCCCCCTCTTACTGTTTCTAAGCAAAAACAGCTATAAAAATGTCAGAAATGACATGAAGCTGAGAAAAATAAGGGATGAGAAATCTCAAAGAACACCACTGACACCACTGCATAATACAAAAAAAAAAAAAAAAAAAAAAAAAAAAAAAAATTTAAACTGGATTAAATTTTTACTATAAGATAAAAGCGTATTAGTAAAAGAAAAATTAAAAGTTAAAAAGAACTCAACTATAACAATGTGCGATCTTAACTGATGTGCCAACTAGAACGCATAACTACTGCCAAAAACTTCAAACTCTAAACACATTTTAAGTTGAAGTTAAAACTTAAAGCAGTTAAACAGACACTTCCTACCCATGAATCCCAATTACCTGATCTCAACTCCCAAAAACATTAACATGGACCAGCAGGGATAACCAGGGAGGAAAAGTAAAAGCAGCTCAATACTCTTACAAAACTTGTAAGATGAAACCTCAAAAAGTACTTATATAATAGAAAAATAATTTGAATATAACAATTTTAAATCCTTTAAATTTTAAGTTTACAATTTTAAATATATGAATATCATGAAGATTAAATGTGCAATTTTAAACAACCTAAAGTTAAATATATACGTACCACCAATTCAATAAGACAACACCTTCAATTTGGACGGTTTTACACAATATGACACTCTTGATAAATCTAAGTAAACTTTAAACATTTGTAACAACAAACTTTATTAATGTGAAAACTTGAAATAATTTAAATCTTCAAAAACTTTTAAAAAGTTAAGAAAAATGCTTGGCATCCAAAAACATCATCTTAAGATCTAGATCTAATTTATGCATGCAATTTATTGATGTTAAAAAGAAGATGACGCCTCAGATGCCTAGGAAGAGACAAAAATTAATAACATATCAAAAATACAATTTAAAACATCTCAAAACATAAGGTAACAGAATATAAAACCATTATAAACACTATATAACGATTTAACAATTTTTTTTTAACAATTCTAATAGCATTAAACGGGCTTTGTCTAGTAGGGCCCTTACCAGAACAAAGTATATAAAAAATTCTTTGTAACAATATCACCGGATCAAGAGGTCAATTTTTAAAAATATGTATGTAAAATATTGCACTTTAAGAAATTTAAAAAGATAACAAGATTTTGTATAAACACATTCTAATACCTATAAAATTACGATTGCGTTTAACAAATTACATATATCTTAAAAATGCATACATACAATAACAGTGAAGATGGTAAAAGGTACGTATAATAACACTTATATAAGATTTTTATTCGGTGATAAATAGATGATCGACAAACCTCTTAAGGTCAAATTTGGTCTGAGGCTTGGTGAACACATCCGCCAGGTTGGACTTACTATGGACAAAACTAAGACTGAAGACTTCTCTGTAAAATAAATCACGAATAAAGAAAAGCTTGACGACCTGTGATTCTCAACTGGGGATTTAATGAAATTTATGGCTGCTTGGTTATCTGCTCTTAGTTCTGCTACTTGACTATGTTCAGGAATGATACCACTCACCGAGCATTCTCGCAGTATCCGATCATACCAAACTAAGCTTTTGGTGGCCTCAGTCATTGCTACAAACTCAGATTCCATCGTTGATAAACTGACGCACTTTTCCTTAAAAGTACGCCAGTCAACGGGAGAGTTATCGAGCATGACTATTTGCCCTCCCATGGAAGTTCGGTCGTCACGGTTAGCTGCAAAGTCTGCATCGGTAAATGCTACCAAATGAACGGACTTGCACTGTAGCCTAAGGTGATAATGACGTGTATATTTAACATAGCCTAGTAGACGAATTAAACCCTCCCAGTGAGGTAAACCTGGATTGCTTTGAAACTGGCTTAAGATGTTAACAGAATATGAAATATCAGGCCTAGTGCGATTTGCAAGAAATGATAGACATCCTAAAATACTGCGATATGGTAATTTTGTCATTTGATAGATATCGGGTGGAGAAGTAGGACAGTCAGACTTTGAAAGGATTGTGCCTTTACTTATGGGTAAACTGGAGACAGGAATTTTGTATTCTTTGAATCTATTACAGACTTCATCAATATATTGAGTTTGATGTATTACCAAAGAATCACCTTCTCCTTCAAATTCAACACCCAAAACCTTACGAGTCTTTCCCAGTATCTTAATGTCGAAATGCTTCTGTATTAACTTCAAAACATCATTGATGAGTTTCATATTTCTACCTAGAATGACCATATCATCAACATATAAGAGCAGTACGATGCCTGTACCAAAAGTGTACACACAATTACATGCTTCTAATTTACTGAAGCCAATTTTAGTGAGTACTTCATGTATTTCAAAATACCACACCCTTCCGCTTTGATGAAGTCCGTACAGGGCGCGATCTATCTTGCAATATAAATGCTCCTTTCCGGGAATGATGAAACCGGGAGGTTGAGACATATAGACGTTCTCCTTCAGCGGAGCGTACAGATAGGCGCTGGTAACATCACACTGAATGTGAAGCCATCCGCCATGCGAAACCAAGAGGGAGAAGAATAGTCGGATCACACCAAAGTTTACCACAGGGCTAAAGGTGTCATCGTAGGACTCCCCTTTAATTTGCTTAAAACCCTGGGCAACTAGCCTAGCTTTATAGCGTGCGATCCTTCCAAATTCATCTCTCTTGATTGCATATACCCATCTGCAACCCACTGGGACAACGTTGGCAGGCAATGGAGCCAAATGCCAAACCTCTCGCTAATGCATTACCTGGATTTCGGCTTGCATTGCTGCTTCCCACATCGCCCTCTGCATAGACCTCATAGCTTGCTTAAAGGTGCGAGGTACTTCTACGTCTAGTCACGCACTAGGCTTTAGGTAATTTGATTCGGGACTGTCGGAAACATCTGATGGTGATATATATGAGGATACAGGACCAGAGTATTCATTTTTACCTTTGAAATCAAACAGATTTGGGTTGGGTTGGGTTGATTATTGACGGCCAATTATCGACACTAGGGATATAGGCCCGGGGGGGAGTGCCCTTCGTGGGGGTCTTTCTAAGGGAACCTAATCCGTATTTACGCATGGAGAAAATCCACGGCTCGAAAGAAAACCACGAAAACTCCGAGCGATTAGGCCGACGGGCGCGATTGGGATCGAACCCAGCACCTCCCGTCTACCAGCTTCGAGAGCACAACCTCTCAGCCACCAAACAGATTTGGATTAAATTTAATATTATTTTGCTGGCAGTACCTTTCAACGTCATATATGGATCTGAGTCTTTGATTTTTCCCTTGCTCATAATAGTAGATGTCTACTCTAGAACCGTCAGGACGAGGTTTGGGTTTTCTATAAAAAACTACCTCTCTCAAGGATGTTGAAGGTTCATCATCACTGGAACTGGACCCAGAGTCTGTGGTCTCCTCCCCATCACGCTGAGAACCTTGATGTAAATTGGAGGGACCTGGAGTACCCTCAGGTGCAACCTCGACAATTGTATTCTCGTTCTCAGTGCTACTGGGAAGAAGATCGTCGAACAATGGGCCCATCAAGGCTCCACTGCTTGTAGACTCACTATTTTTATAAAGGATGTTCTCTTCAAATTTTACGTCACATGATTCAATAATTTGGTCAATTTCCGGAACCCATATTCTGTAGCCTTTTGTACGGAATGCATAACCCACCATGAATCCTTTTCTGGCTTTTGGACCGAGTTTGCCATCACGTCTCTGCTTCGGTATTCCCATGTACACTACTGATCCAAAAGGTCGTAGGTGACGGACCGATGGTTTATTACCTCTGTAAAGTTCAAAAGGAGTTTTGTTTTGTGATCTCGGGCAAATGCGATTCCAATTATATGTAAAAAATTTCATGGCATCAGGCCAGAAGTTCCTGTTAAGACCACTTTCTGATAGAATGGTTCTTGCACCATCTGTTACCGTTTGCATGAATCTCTCCGACGTCCCATTCATTTGTGGAGTGTATGGGTTTGTCAATTCATGATGTATTCCTTTTTGTGTGAAAAACTCTAATAAATCGTCATTGACGAACTCCCTCCCGTTGTCACTTCTGAAATTTTTGACTTTCTTATTTAGAAAAGTCTCAGCACGTTTAATGTGATTTACTACTATTTCATATGCATCAGATTTAAACTTAATTGGATATAGTGACACACGGTGTGAAAAATCATCAATTATAGTTAAAAAGTATCGTTCGCCTTTGCGACCTACAGTTTGACATGGTCCCCATATATCGGCGTATAATAAGTCAAGTGGTCCTTTAGACCTAGTTATTTTGGTTGACTTAAATGATACCCTCCGATGTTTATTTAATCTACATTCTTCACACTTATGGTTAAAATCCTTTAAATTAGGTAAACCTCGGACTCCCCCCTCCTTACAAGTATACATTAAAATTGATGGACTAATATGTCCCATCCTCCTATGCCATACCTCCATGTTACTGAGTTTACTTGTAACATTTGATTCTACTGGAGAAGACTTAGGAACCCGAGGATACAGCTGATACACTCCATTTTTCAAATATGCCTTACAAACTACGTCTTCCCCCCGCGAGATGGTTACCTTGCCTCGTCGACCATAAAACTGAAACCCATGCATGTCTAATTGAGGTCCTGACAAAAGGTTACGTTTTAACTTTCCAGCATACATAACCCCCGTAAGAGTCAGGCTGGTCTTGCCAAAATCAAGTCTAACATCCCCTTTTCCCTCAATTGGAAAGGATACATCCTTAACAGCCACGGTCATTTCCTCATCCTCTAAAGGTTCAAAATTTAAAAAGTAATTTTTGTTATTAACAAAATGATGAGTGGCCCCGGTATCGAGGATCCAGGACCTCTCATTTACATTTATGCAATTAATATTATATTTAGTAATGTCACAAAAATTTGACTTACAAAAATCAGTCCTTGGATTACTGGAACAGTCACTATCATCTTGGTAATGTACAGTAGGTGGGGACTTTCTGGATCTGGACCATTTGGATTTCATAGGCTTCCTCCGGGAGTAGGATGAGTTACTTGACTGGTCATCAGAAAAGCTAGGTTGGCTCTCTCGGGATCGATGACGGGAACCGGACCTCTCTGGTTGTCTAACTCTGGAACGATGACTGGAACCGGACCTCTCTGGTTGTCTAACTCTGGAATGATGACTGGAACCGGACCTCTCTGGTTTTCTGTAGTGGCCACAAGAAGAATCACTGGAAGTATCTGCATGGCGTGCTGAAGATGAATGTCGATGGTAAGATGAAGGAAGGCTCCTCACATTCAATTTACGGAACTTGATACAGTTCTTTCTTAAGTGTCCTCTCGCATTGCAATGCCAGCATCGGACGCTTTTCTTTTCTTTACGTGAAAAGTTCCTTTTGTTCAGTAAATTTGCATGAGGTGAGCTCTTATTCATATCCATATCACGTACCTGAAGACGAATTTCTTCAGCTGATAATTCCTCAACAATCTTATTAAATATAAAATCTTCTTTTCGCCATCTTAAAATGGATTGAACAGATGAATCAAATCTTTTAGGAAGATAGCGCAGTAACTGAAAGTTCAAGTAAGTATCGTTAAAATCTTTATCAAGATGCTTAATATCATTGAAAATTCTCAACAATCTTGCCGCAAACATATTAATACTTTCATTATGCTCGATTCGGCATTCAATCAAATTGGAAAATAGCCGCATGTGGTGTGCACGAGAATCAGGACAGTGATTGTTTCGAAGTATAGTCCATGCCTCGACAGGATCCTTACAGTCCTCGATTAATCTTTTATAATCAGTGCCAACATGCAGGAAAATTAAAGCCAAAGCTTGATTACTGCGAATCTTATAGCTTGAAAGTTCATCGCTTTTTGAAGTATCAGGTGACTTCTCAGTTTGATTCACGATACTCCACAGATTTTTTTCTAATAAGAGATATTTTAAATCAGCTGCCCAATTAAGGTAATTAGCAGCACTCAATTTCTCGATAACAGTGGCCATTTTAACAAGAGAGTAAAAAAAATTTAAAAATTTTCAAACTTTAAAAAAAATTTCAAAAAAAAAATATTTTATAAGATGGTTAAAAGCTTTTGTATAATTTAAAAACTGGTACTATGCATATATCTTCTTAATTATGCCAGCCCCCCCATCTATTTATCTCTTAAGATGGTGAGCTTTTTTTTCTTCTTTCTTTCACTTCAATTAAACAGCTGGATTAAATTTTTCAGGAAAAACGATCTAAAAAAAACGATCTTCTTATCCAAGACTTTCTGAAAACTTTCTTCATGCATCAAAAACAAACTTTGTTTTTCATATAACTTCACTAGAAAAATGTAAGTCCATTATATATTATTCATACTACTAACAGTCCTCACTCATATGGGCATCATCTTGCCCATAACACAAAATGTTAAGAAAATGGCATTTAATAAAGCCTATTTTCCTATAACACTTGATTCAAACAAGCAAATAACGCTAATGGAATTTAGCTGGAATTGATTAGCTCATACAGCGAGGTGAAAATGTAGTTGAATGTTTGTTAAATAAGGCAATAGAAAAACAAATATGTGTATAGACGTTGCTTCATTAAAATAGGCAAGTATACTAATCCAGTTCAATTTATTGAAAGTAAAAGTTCAACAGAAGATGATATTAACAAAGTCCAGTTCGATATTTTAGCATAATAAACAGCTGGATGGTCTTGAATACTATTATGATATAGACAACACATATTGAATATGAATCACGACACATAACTAAAATAAATCATACTTATTCATTATGAGTAAAGAGCTGCAAGGGTAAATAGCGACACTTAATTCTTTAAGACACAACACCATTCCATCACAACGGCCGGAGCTGAACTTAGGCTCGACCACTTACGTGAAGTTCGAATAAACAAAAACCGAAGTAGTGCTGGTGAACGTAAAGTACAGCGTATAAATACCTGACCAACAGCTCATCTACCAATGATAACGAAGTTCTAGAACTGTCACGGAAGTGACGCGTGGCCTACGGCATGAATAATTAATGAAACGGCGAATCAGAAAGTAACTCCTCTGTCGCCATCTATCGTAGAACCAGCGAACTCACTAATCGAATATTCGATTCTAGGATTAATCGAATATCGCCGTGTGTGTTGACTGCAGCGTGACGTTCAAACGTTTGTAAAGTAAATTGAAATTAAAAACTATTGTAAAGTGAAATTTACTGTTTCTAATGAATAAAATAAAAGTACTAAACGAAGAATTAACGAAGTATGGGTAAGTTAAGTACATATTAATTACTGAAATTACGTTTTTCATGATAAATGTATACTAATGAAATGCAATGTTTATGAACTTTATACTGTGATTAGTGAATGTAAATAAAGATAAAATATGTATGAAAGTTAATAAATGCATGTGTGTGAAAGTGTATATGAGGCAGTAAGACTGAACCTATTAACTGGAGGCTTGTTTTTATAACAAAATTTCTTTTGGGAGAGGGCGTTTTCTCGGGATTTATTGAATTTTCCAATTTGTTTACAAAGTGGGAGGGGGGGCGCGTAATCAGGAAGGACGGATTAACGGGATTTGACGATATACGCATACATATACTCCAAACACTCCTATATGTGTAATATAGGTACTTCTCCATTATCCCGTCAACCACTTTTCATAACAAAAAACTCTCGCCAAGCTGTACCGCCAAATAAACAAATGGAAGAATGTTGGCCATTGAAATATCAAAATAAATAAATAAAATACAAGAAATTCGGAAAAGCCCCACTTACCAAAGTGCAACTATCAGTAAGTTTAACGAAAAAAAAAAGGGTTTACAATATAATAATGAAAACAGAAAAAAAAAACAGTCTTGGATATTTATTTGTTTGCATAATCTTTCTTAATTATCCTTCTCAGGTGGTGAATAAATGATTGTGACGTCAGTTGAAAATGATCTATTGCACTTAACTATGCATCGCAACGTTTTTTATTTCATTTAGTTGAAATGAAATCTAAATAAATCTTCAACTTTTTTTTTCAGTTTTACATGCATTATGCAAAATTTGTATTGTAGCAAATTCTAACACACAAGAAACGTGAGAAATTCAAATAATTAAAAAGGTTGAAGATTTATTGAGATTTCATTTACACTAAATGAAATGTTTTATAGTTGCTTTAATATCATGTTTCAAATTTAAACTTAATTTTTAAAGATTAAATAGACTGAACAAGATTTAATATAAAAATGCAACATTATTGTAACATTGACTAAATAAAATAATTTTAATATCTGTCTCTTCTCGGGCTTAACAATATGGAAATAAATTTATTTTTTTAATTTGCTTTGCAAGTTACTTTTTTTTTAATCTTATACACATGTTATATATATATATATACAATATATATGCATCCTATATAACTATAACTTGGCTACATATGTCACGAAATGTTATATACATCATACATTATTATGTCATACATGCTTTATAATTTGGCGATAAATCTTGGTCGCTTGGTGATTCATCTGTCGGGGCCGCTATAACACGAAAGTACCGAATTTTCAATCATATATCTCTCTATATTAAAAAAAAAAAGTAACCACCGCCGCGGCCGCGGCCGCCACTGTCAATTAAGATTTTGTGCCTTGAAGTCTTTCTGGACTAATATCCAGAAAACTATTGCATATAAAAAGTTAAAAATTGATAGTTTTATAAAGAAATGTTCGATAAACACGCTGAAGCAAACAGTTTTTAAATCGAAGAATTATTTTAAGAGATATTTAAAACGAGACAAACGAGTTGGTCAAAACAGTTTTTTGAAAAAAGTTTTATAGGAACAAAAACTATGCACAGGAATTTAACCATAATTTGTAAGGATATAGTTGACAAGTTTGTGGTGTGCAGACTGCAATTATTTTTTTAATTTGAGTAATTTTTTGAGGTTATATTTCAGTTTTTTATTCAAAATTTTCATTATTTTTATAAAGATTTATTTCATATTTCATAAAATCCATTATTTGAATGGTTGCCAATTTGTAAAACGGTGCATATAATAATATTCCCTTTCAATTGAGAAATGTTTACACTTGACTATTAAAAACAGAAAAATAACTTTAAAATAATAATTAAATGATCACGTGATAAAAGCTGTAAATGTAGAAAATTACGTAATAAAAATATACTTGCACATGAATATTAAAACGAGAAATAATTAAATTATTAGGTGTTTTCAAAGCATTAAGTAGAGAAACTTACGTCACATTTAAAATGCTCAAATAACAATATTTCCAAACAATTTCAAATAAAAAGTATATTTACACGAGAGATTAATTTTCGACAAATCTTCGTAAATAATATTTCCTCTTAATTAAAAACTATATTTTTACGTTTTATAATTACCTTTAAAATATCGAAATAACTAATAAATTGTTAAAATATCTTTAACAATATGGTATTTATGGTAAAAACAAAGTTATTGTCAAATTGGCAGTTGAAAAAAATCGTGCCAACGTGGTGCGTATATGACACTTGTTCCCAAAATTTTTCTATTTGGCGTTACAGTTTGGTGATTTTTTTTTTTTTATGAAAAGTGATCGACGGGATAGTGGAGAAGTATCAAAAAGACAATTAAACCTTGAATTAAAAATCCCTCGATGAAATAACTAATAAGTGTAATGCATTTGATGCCAACTGAATGCAACGTGACGCCACGATCATGCGCGTTTGGAGTTAACACATTCGCTGCCGAGATAAAATTACCGAATTGTATTTTATTTAGAAAATTCAAATTCATACCAGAAAATAGTAACAGCAATATTTACTTTATTTAATTACAGGAATTTTGCGATTACATGAAATAAAAATTCTTCTTTCGTAATTTCTGGTACGAATTTATAATTTTAGATTTAGAGATTCGCTGGCAATCACACGCAGGCGCGTGATTGGCAGAGAATGGGTTAAATGATATATTCTGGCGACAGATGTTTTCTTTCTATAGAAAGTAGTGATAGAGATTGAGCAGAGTTTTAAAAACACAGTGGTTAAGGTCTGTGGTGTGACTAAGTATATAGCACATTGAAGAAACAGTTTATGTAGAAATCAGAATTATATTTATTCATTCAACTTGAATGTTAAACTTAAATAAAGATATATACATAGACCTCCAGCCATTGCTGGGAACTTTGGTATCACATCTCTATAATAAAACCGTAAGTCATGTGACTGTCATCAACAGTTCCGGAATGACCGTTTCACTTTTTCATATGCCAGGCGGCCATTTTTATTAAAAATTATTTTTTCGAATAAAACTTCTTAAATGTGACATTTTTAGAAAGATCGTTCAAAATAAATTAATATTTGAGCGATGACTTACGTTCAATTATGTATATATTCTCCAATAACTTCAGTTGAAATTAGCTTCGCAGTTCAAATTCTCTATCCATGAAAGTAAACAAAAAAAAAAAAAAAAAAGAGTCATTCGTCGCGAAGGTTTAAAATATTTAACCATTAAACCATGGAGATAATCGTTCGTAAAGTTAGTTTTCCATGAAAGATTTTTTGGAGCGCTGCCTGGTGTCAAAAAAATAATTCGTACCAGTGACACAATCAAAGTTTACCATAATTATGTGCTATACAACTCAACTTCATCCTTTATCTTTTCTTGATGTAAGCTGAATGTAAACAAATACAACTCATGTAATGATATTTAATGAATCAAATTTCGAAACAAATTGTCAGTTAATTTGGTATTTATGTATATTATACGTGAAAGGAAGAGAGACCACCGAAAATGATTGTTAATCACCAATCATATTTACCATTATTAATGACCAATCGCTTTCAAAACAGTAATTTAATATACCGTATTTACCCGCGTATAGGTCGAGAAATTTTGGACAAAAAGAGACTTTAAAGGTGGAGGGCTCGACTTATGCGAGGGTCCTTAATTTTTTTTTCAGAGTGGATTTCATCCGGTTGTCCAACATTAACAAAGGGCGGTAATATTAGAAAGTCCGACATTGCATTAATTTCCCAGCGGTTTAAAGATGCGTGGAATCAAATTCCTTCCGAAATGATTATAAAATCGTTCAAGAATTGCTGCATAAGCAACGAACTAGACGGGACAGAAGATGATGCCATTTGAAAAAGTAATAACAACGAGGAAGAATGTTGCGATACAGAGATTGAAAACGTGTATCATGATGAGCCGATGACGACGAAGGACTTATGTGAAGGGTTTGGCGAGTCCGATATTGAATCGGACCTCGAATCAGTTTAACTTTGTATATTATTATCTTCATTATTGTATATTTAGTACTTTTTCTTTCAGATGATTTCGAATAAATGTACAAAAAAAATAATAATAAAGTTCCTTTATTATTGTATATTTAGTATATTTTCTTTTTTTTCCAGGTGATTTTGAATAATGTATTTTGAAAAAAAAATCAAATTTATTGATCGGAAAAGTGGGGGGTCGACTTATACGCGGGATTTATAAAAATTCAAATTTCTTGATCGGGAAAGTGGGGGTCGACTTATACGCGGGTAAATACGGTACATTTACAAAATACATAACATCATTAAGTACTTTTGTGTTATTTGGGCGCAAATCTCGCCAATAGAATTTTTAAAATCGCCAATACCAGCTTTTATTTTTCGCTTGTGCAAATTAGAAACGATACTTTTATTTTGAAATCAAATGTTCTGATGGAACAGCTGTCGTAGACGCACCGGGGCACTATATTAACTATAGAGTTGCAATATATAGAGAAAAAACGGGTTGCTGTAGTTAGAATTATAGGCGGTAATGTTGGTGTGACATATTTACGTGATTATCAAAACTGGCTTCCAAAAGTTCAATGTTTCACCAAACCATACTCGAAAATTACGTGTTATAATATACACTCCGATTATGTCACATTATTCAAGACGTTTTAAATGAGAATAATGATAGATTTTCTTCTTGATTCTCCCATAATCAAGTCTACAGCCAAAGTTAGCGAGAAACAAACAAACAAACAAACAAAAAATATTGGCAATATTAATGTGGATATCATTAAAGACTTTCACAAAATAGACTTCATTGCACCAAATCGTATTAACTAAAATACGCCATTTGGCAATGGATCCAATTACGGAAAACTACTTAATATGTTTAAGAATCTCCTCATTAGCAAGCATATTGCAACTGATAAGCAAACGGATATGAAGCATAAATGCTTAAGTTGGTTAAGCGGTTTTTATCAAGAAAGATGAAATACATAACAACAAAAAATATGCGAAATGCTACCATGATCGAAAAAAGTTTTTGATTTGTCTATTAGAATCTTCCGGTTTGGCGAAGGATTACGGAAAAAAAATAAATTATGAATAAAAGTAACGTGTTACAGTGCTTAACATACATTTAAGGGAGACCAAACTGGTCGCCAGTGGCGGCTAGTTATAGCAAATAAACATTCAGAAAGGGGGTTAACTGTCCTTCCATCACATCACCACACCTTCCATAGAGTTGTTTCACCCTAGATATATACTTACTCCGTACCTCAAACTAGAATAAAATATGCATACAGTTACAGTTAAAAGAGAGTGCCTTTACGACCGAAATGCAAAAAGAAAAACAGGTTCGGAACGATTTTACTCCCGAACAAACCACTTGACAGAGAAAGGGGGACAAGATTTTGTCCAGATTTCCAACATGCGGCCCCATCGTTCGTAAAAACTTCTTCTTTCTTTTCATAGTCAAAATCAAAAATGTTACAAATGGCTCTCTGAAATTTTATATACAGTAGAGGTTTTGTTAGAAAATCAGCCTTATTAACTTTAGAACTTACATGTTTTAACTCAAAAACATTTTCATTTATTAATTGACGAATAAATTGACACTTTATGTCAATATGCTTAGTTTTAAAGTTTTCTTGACTATTTTTAGAAAAATAAATAGCAGATTCATTATCACAGTACTGAACTGGTTTTATTTTATCACATAAATTAAGTTCATTTAAGACATTTGCATACCACATTAGTTCTTTTACACTTTCAGTTAATGAGATAAACTCTGACTCCATAGAACTAAGTGCAATGCATTTCTGCTTTGATGATTTCCAAGCAAACGGAACGTTACTAAAGTAAATTATATAACCACTACTTGAATGTCTTTTAGTAAGGTTACATCCCCAGTTAGCATCAGAATATGCATATAAACTTGAGGATTTTACATTAGACAGGTTTATTTTATAACTTTTTGTAGCAAAAACGTAATTCATTATATCTACCAATATCAACCAATGTTTATATGTATAACCATTACAAAATTGTGACATTATATTTACAGAAAAACTAATATCAGGTCTCGATCTATTTGATAAAAATGACAAACAACCGATTAATGATCGGTATGGATATTTTTTCATCAATTCATTTTCCACAATTTCATTTTCGTTAACTTTATCTGGTAAGATACAGCCAATTTTAAAGGGTAATTTAACATAACTTTTAGGTAAACCTTTATATTTTAATTCTAATCTTTCAATGTAAGTTTTTTGATGAATAAATAATGAATCAGCAATAAGTTCAAAGTTAACACCTAACAAATATTTCGTTAAACTTATTTCAGTAATTTCTAAGCTATTTTTTAACATATTAGTTACAGATTGCAGTATATTTTCATTTTCAGCAAACAAAACTAAATCATCTACATAGACAACTAAAATTGCATTACTTTTTAGTTTATATACACAGTTACACCATTTTAACTTACAAAATCCTAAATTATGTAGTATATTGTCCAATTCAAAATTCCATTCTCGGCCACTTTGCCGTAAACCATAAATAGATTTATTTAACAAACAAACTTTATTTTCGGCACCTTTCATGACAAATCCTGGTGGTTGTTTCATAAATACAGTTTCTTTTAAAGACCCATATAAGTAAGCTGATTTTACATCTAATTGAATATGATACCAATTTAACATAGAAACTAATAAAATAAACATTAGTTTTATAATTGAAAAATTTACAACTGGTGAAAATATATCATTAAAATCGATACCTGGTTTCTGTTTAAAACCTTGAGCTACGAGACGTGCTTTGTACTTTTTCCTATTTTTTTCTGTGTTTTTAATATTATAAACCCATCTGCTTCCTACTATTGTGGCGTTTTTGGGTGGATCAATCAACCGCCAGACCTTTCTTTTACTCATGATTTCAAGTTCTTCCCTCATCGCGGCGTTCCATTTCCCTCTTTCTGGGTTAACTTGTGCATCCTCAAACAATTTAGGGATTTCAGTATTGTAAGTTTCATGTTGGAATATTTCACTTAAATATGAATCATCCGAATCGCTAGTTGAAGGTTCATTTAAAGTTTCTAGATTGGGATGAGTAGTTTTAGGTTTAAAGTCAAATTTATCCAGTTCATAAGCGATTTTATTTTCTTGACAATATTTTTTAACATCATTTAATGATCTCAGTCTCTTATTTGTTATCGGGGTATAATAATACACGTCAATCCTGTTACTTTTAGTTCTAGGTTTTTCAATTCTTTTCCATTCTGAAATATTTATAGAAGTTAAAGTTATTTTACTCCCCCTTTTCTCTTCGTCTTCATTTAAACTTACTCCTGGTAGTTTATGATTAAGATCTAGAGTTGCGTTACTTAAGCCATTTGATTCAATTTGAGATTCATTAAAATTCAATACAATATCCTTATACTTATTTACTCCAAATAATGTTTCTACCCCCCTTTTTGGATTCATCTATATGCACATGAATAGTTTCTACAATTCGCCTTTCTTTTGGCATATACATCCTATATCCTTTTGTTTTCATGGCATAACCAACTAAAATACCGGGTAAAGCTTTAGGTTGTAGTTTATTTCGTTTAACTTTAGGAACATTAACAAATGCTAAAGAACCAAAAATTCTTAAATGTTTTACCGAAGGTTTGAATCCTGTCCATAATTCTTGGGGTGTAAGACCTTGGGTTAAACTGTGTTCGGTTCTATTTTTTGTATGAACAAACGCTAAAAGAGCTTCCCCCCAGAATGATGGTTTTAATCCGCTATCATGTAACATTGCTCGAACTGCATTCATTGCTACTTTATTGAAATTTTCAGCAACACCCACCTGTTCTGGCGTATAAATGGAGGATCTTTCTATTTGTATACCCAAATCAGTTAACAATTTCTCAAATAATTTATGAATAAATTCTAACCCATTATCAGTTCGTACACTCTTTAATTTTTTACCAGTTTGTCTCTCAGCTTTCGCTAAAAACCTTTTAAAGTATTCAAAAACTTCCGTTTTATCCTTAAGTATATACACTTCAGTCCTTCTAGAATAATCGTCAATTATTGACAAAAAGTATTTCCCCCCTCCTAACGAGTTAACTGGGCTAGGACCCCACAAATCCATTATACACTCTATCAAGAATTTGACTAGAAATGCATTTATACTGATAATGCCTTTTAAACGAATGTCTATTAGATTTTGCAATTACACAAGATTCACACATCTTATTTTTGTTTTTACAGTTAATATTTTCAATATCCTTAACACGATTATTTTTACTCATTTTTTCAAGTAAAGGCAAATTTGTATGACAAAATCTACGATGTATAATTTCTGCATTTAAACTAGTCGAAAAGGCAAAATTTTCACATTTTGAAGCATAACCTTTAACAATATACAATTTATCTACTCTAGGTACAGTAAAACAATATCGATTAAATTTATCATACACAATCATTTTATTATTTCCCCATTGAATGTGGTTTCCTGCAATATCGATGTTGGATCCACCAATTAAATTTCTTCTCATATTTGGAGCATATAAAACATTTTTTAAAGTTATTTCTACATTACCTTTTACATCTTGTATGGTAAAGTCAATATCACCTATACCCAATACTTCCGACGAACAGTCCTTGTCTCCAATCAGCACTTGTTGGGGGGCGGGGAGGGGAGGGGAGGTCCTTGTAGGTTACAAATAAACTCCTGTCATTCGTAAAGTGAGAAGTAGCTGCTGAGTCTAGAAGAAATTCGACAATTTTCTCATTTGAAGACATTAGGGCGGATTCCGATTGCCTTGTAGTTTCACTGTAGAAAACTTGCTCCTTCCCTCTATAGTTTCTCTTTTTGAAACACCTTGTATCTGTGTGACCAGGTCGTTTGCAGTAACTGCATATTAAACTCGGCCCCATACGAGTAGCTGGTGAAGTACTAGAGCATCGAGAGGGTTCCAGGTCGCTTCCACTACTTGAAAACCATGGCTTTTTACTGGTTACGAAATTCTTCTTTGGAATGGTTGGTCTATCGGTACGATTCTTAAACTTGGTTGTATAAGCATCACCTACACTGATAACCTCTTTACTTTCGTCCTTACGCTTTAAACAAATTCTTCCATATTCACTAATTAACTGTTTAGAAACATTTTCCAATTTAAATTCTGTATCATCTAACCTGTATAACATTTGAACGAGATTATCATATTCTTCGGGTAAACGACGGATTAACTGGAAGCATACTAACAATTCTGGCATATCAAAACCTGCATCTTTGATTTGAAACCTTTTTTCTTCAATTCTCTTGCAAAATAAACCGATGGTTTCCTCTTGCGAGTTTAACTTCATTTCAAAAAAATCATCCACTAATCCAGCTAAACGTGCCCGTGACGTTGGTTCGAAGTTTAACTTTAGGATATCCCAGGCAACTTTTCCGCTTTCGGTCTGAGCGATTAATATCTGGAATTTTCTTTCGATGGATTGATAAATCATGGTATAAGCTCTGCGTTTACGCCATCCAAAATCACTTTTCTCTCTATCAGATGCATCCTCTTTACAATGCAATATCGGGATTCGTAATAAACTCCCAGCAATTCCGATCTATCAGTACACATTTGACGTCGAGCTTCCAAGAAGAGTAGTTATAATCCGACAATTTCGGGAAAGAATAAGTTAACTCTGGAACTTGTGCCATTATACTTTTTAAGCTATATATATTTCATCTAAAACACACCACACTGCATCTATTTGACCTTTAGCATAACATGGCCCATAACCATGATAGAGATTGAGCAGAGTTTTAAAAACACAGTGGTTAAGGTCTGTGGTGTGACTAAGTATATAGCACATTGAAGAAACAGTTTATGTAGAAATCAGAATTATATTTATTCATTCAACTTGAATGTTAAACTTAAATAAAGATATATACATAGACCTCCAGCCATTGCTGGGAACTTTGGTATCACATTATAGCAAATAAACATTCAGAAAGGGGGTTAACTGTCCTTCCATCACATCACCACACCTTCCATGGAGTTGTTTCACCCTAGATATATACTTACTCCGTACCTCAAACTAGAATAAAATATGCATACAGTTACAGTTAAAAGAGTTACCTTTACGACCGAAATGCAAAAAGAAAAACCGGTTTGGAACGATTTTACTCCCGAACAAACCACTTGACAGAGAAAGGGGGACAAGATTTTGTCCAGATTTCCAACAAGTAGTCGACGGAATGATGGAGAAGTAACTAATTTTCTATTGCATCGTTATAAAATTCTCCAATGCAGCGACATTGTTTACTTAACCATTTCACACATGTTGATTTTTTAATTTTTAATTCATTTTATTTAATCAATCAGGAAAACAGTTATTAGCTGTTTCGAAAGCAGTTGATTCGACCTTAAAATCCCTCAGTCAAAGGAAAATGAATGCAAACTCTGTTACAGCAAATCGCCACTGATCGTTTAATTATAATACAATCTTCCGTAATCGTTTTAAAGTTGATCAAATCAGAGTGTTTTTAAATCATGCGGTGTCAGAACGGGGGTTGGCGAGCGTAATTACCCCTCTTGACTGTTGGATAAATGTATATGATGTGAAATTGAGCTATTGTACGTAACTATGCATCCCAACTTTTTTCAATGTTTTTTTTCTTTTAATATCATGGTGTCGAAGACATAATTTTAATTTTAATTAATGAAAGAACTAATAAACCTAATTAAAAATAGATTAAACGTCGAATTCAAAATCACTTGATGAGATAAGAAGCACATGTAATACATTTGACGTCAAGTGAATGTGATGCCACGATCATGCATTTTTGCCATTAAATCCAATAGTTTGGCGACAGTCTTTTTAGCATGGAAATGGGTCAACAAATAACAGAGAAGTACCAAAATTCTTATAAATCTTATGAAATTGAAGGACATATTATTTAATTTGTTTGAAAATACGATTGATGTTTCTCAAACTTTTTTACTTTCTTCTATCTATAATAGAAGAAAGTATTGCAATCGAAAAATTTTTCGACGGATTTAGGGGTCAGAGATTCCGAAAAACATGTTTTTACAAAATGTCCGTCTGTGTGTCTTCATTGTATCATCGAAAAGTGTATGAAGTTATACTTCAAATTGAACCTAATTTTTTTTTTCTATGTTTTTGGCTATGGCAAGCAGGTTCTATTAGAATTTGGGGATATTTCGACGAAAGGGGGCACTGTGATCGATATTTTTGTTCCATTTTCACTATTGTACCATCGAAAAGTGTATGAAGTTATGCTTCAAAAAGAACCACAGTTTTTTTCTATGTTTTTGGCTATGGCAAGCAGGTTCTATTAGAATTTGGGGATATTTCAACGAAAGGGGGCGCTGTGATCGATATTTTTGCTCTATTTTCACTATTGTATCATCGAAAAGTGTATAAAGTTATACTTCAAATTGAACCACATTTTTTTTTCTATGTTTTTGGCTATGGCAAGCAGGTTCTATTAGAATTTGGGGATATTTCGACAAAAGAGGGCGCTGTGATAGCCATTTAAAGATTTCAAATTCAAAAAGATGTGCAAATTCAAAAAAATTAGAAATCCTAAAACTTTTTTTCTTTAAACATTTGACCTTGATCCGGAGCAATTTTTGTTTTGCCTCTATCTTAAAAAATGGCTGAGACAGAGCAGTTTGAAATTTTAGCGTGGCTGACATTTTTAAACAAAACAGCAGAATTCATCCATAAATGGGTTTAATTTATGAGTTTTAGTTAATATGGTTTCGGCAAATTTTCTTTCATTGTTGTAACCATTAATCCTATTCTTCATATGCTTATCACTATATATTTATATTCGCCAACGTCAAATTCTCGCCAAACTTGGCGACAGTTGGCGGAATATCGCCAAATTTGGCGACCATAATAAATTGCCATAAATGAAACCAACTTGGCTGTAGATGACTAATTTGGAGATATTCTCATTCAAATTCAATGTTGACGAGAACTGGGATTGAATCTTCTTTATTTAGGCTCCACGCATTTTACCGTTGTGTTTTCCAGCTGAATTCGTAAAACCAAGGAATAGGGAGGCTATATCTGTTCAGGCCAAGAAGGAGACATCGGTTGTTCGCATCCCTGAAACCCGACGATTCGCAAGCAGCTGACGTACAACAGAATGACGAAAAATTAACATGAGTGAGATAGAAGAAAGTTTTGGGATTGGCACATCCGACTAGTTTGTAACCTATTGTAGGATTTAAAGTTTATTTTCCCCCTCTCTTTCCATCAAAAATTAGAAAGATGTAAACCTGGATTTCAGTACATCTCTTTCTTTTTACTTACTTTGTTTAATTTCCCCCTCTTTTCAGCATTTGTTTATGTTTCGCAACCTCGCATAGTTGTGTTATCATTCTCTCTTGCCATTTCTGGTGCGATCGCAATCGACACCTCATCCTTTTCTTTAAGTATTCAATAATTCACTTTCTATGTTTTATTAACCTTAATTTACATTATTATTACTTTTATTAAATTTTAATAAATGACTGTAATTAACCTTTAAATTTTTTTTTTCCCAATGTTGGTTGTGCGCATCCAGTAAAAGTATGCTGAAGTGTACTTAGTAAAGAAAAGCCATGTGTATTAATTAGGGTCAACTTTTTATTGGAGACACAGTAACTACCTCATCTTTTCCTCGTTCAATAAGATAGAAACCAGAAATAAGCTCCATTTTTCTTCACCACATATCTTACTTTTTTAAGTAGAACAAGTATTAATGCAATACAATAATTTCCTATTCTTGCATTTACTCTGCTGTTGTAAAGAAAAGGTTTTAGTGGTTTGGAAATTTAAATGTGCTTTCACCCTCTTTTCTTGAAGCCATTTTAAAGAGTGGTATGTGTCGCCCCCACACATATTTATGTACAGTGAAAATTATTGTTACAGGTTACAGCATAAGCCAAAAAATAGTTTATTTTTTATTTTCTAAGAAAATTTACTGTAAGAAAATTTTTATTTGTTAAAAATTGCCATATCTTTTCAAAATTTTCAATTTTTACAGAAAAACAAATTCCCATCACTTCAAAATTTCAGGAAATTTTACAGTTTTCGAATGATTTGTGATAATGCTACGCCAATTAAAAATAGGCACTTTTATATCACTACATAGTATAAAACAAAGTCGCTTTTTCTGTCCCTATATCCCTATGTACGCTTAAATCTTTAAAACTACGCAACGGATTTTGATGCGGTTTTTTTTAATAGATAGAGTGATTCAAGAGGAAGGTTTATATGTATAACACGACGTTCTACGTAGATTAGTTATTGAATTATGATAGAAAGTTTTGTTATTTTGGCCGAAAAGGTTACCATTGCTATTTTTTTGGCGATCATTATTGTTGCAGAAAGAAATGAAAAGGCTATACATCTCCAAAAATAAAAGAAAAACTGTGTTAAATTAATTTTAAAAAAAATAATAATAAATGAAATAAAAAAAGAGTTTTGATGAGAGAATATTATAAAACGAAAATATTTAATTTAAACATGATTGGGAATGTTCGCAATGCTTAAAAAATAATTCAAGGGGCAAGATTGCTATCGAAACAATATTTCGCGATTTATCTTTTGTTTTTGGTGATTTTGATTTTACTTTTGATCCTAAACAATTTGATTTTAAGCCAAAAGGTGTCTTTTTTTTTTTTTTTTTTTTGATGCAGAAAGAATTGAAATGGCTATACAGCTGGAAAAATAAAAGAAAAAGCTGTTATTAATTTTATTTAAAAAAAAGAAAGGAATTATAGGGGGAAATTCGAAAATCAGGTGATATTTTTTTTATCAAATATTAGCTTTTTCAGTATTTGATTCGGATTATGAAAGATTAGCCTTCTGAAAAAGTTCTACTGGACGGATTTTGATGAGAATTGTATTGTTAGTCAGATGCTATTTCAGGAATGGTTTTAATGTACTACATATTGTTCTACGCTGCTTAGTCAAACAGTTGTGTGATTAGCTTTTTCAGTATTTGATTCGGATTATGAAAGATTAGCCTTCTGAAAAAGTTCTACTGGACGGATTTTGATGAGAATTGTATTGTTAGTCAGATGCTATTTCAGGAATGGTTTTAATGTACTACATATTGTTCTACGCTGCTTAGTCAAACAGTTGTGTGATTAGCTTTTTCAGTATTTGATTCGGATTATGAAAGATTAGCCTTCTGAAAAAGTTCTACTGGACGGATTTTGATGAGAATTGTATTGTTAGTCAGATGCTATTTCAGGAATGGTTTTAATGTACTACATATTGTTCTACGCTGCTTAGTCAAACAGTTGTGTGAAGGTTATACAGTCAGGAGAACCCGATTCCGAAAGATTAGCCTTTTTGAAAGTTTTTACTGGGTGTATTTTTTGCGACTTGCATTGTTAAGTAGATAATTTGTAAGGAGGGTTTTAGTATATTTTATATTGTTCTGTTTTAGAATTACGTGGAAAAGTTCTATAATCAGTTGAACCCGATTATAAAAGTTAGCCGGCTAGCCTTTATAAAAACTTCTACTGAATGGTCTGCCGGTTATAAAGGCTAGCCTTTATAAAAACTTCTACTGAATGGATTTTGTTAATTAGTTTGCATTGTTAGTTCGATAATTTTTAGTGATGGTTTTAGTATATTGCATATAGTTTTATCATTCTTTAGCAAACCTTAACTGTAAATGACCAAATAAAAGAGTTGGTCCTTAACAGCTAAAATTTTGACTGCACATTAGAAAATATAATAGCGCAATCACGTCATTTTTCAGTAATGTGGAAGGATATTCCAGGTAAATATACAGATTGCTTTCAAATACAAGGTCAAATTAAACGATATATTTTGTTTGCTTCAAGGTTCATTTGTAGAAACTGACCAGCGCAGCGGGCGTAGCTTGCTAGTATATATATAAGTTGAAAAAAAATGATTTTCAATACTGTTTGTAAGAGGAAATTTTTTGAAAAACCATGTTTGTCTAAAACTTTTCAACAACATACCCGCTAAAAAGGTTAATAAAGAGTTAGAGGGTGTACTGCAAGTGATAGTCATTTTTAGGTACTTTTCGGTTAGCCGGGCGCCACTGATATGTATATATCTATATATACATATATATGTATACATACACACATATATGTATGTGTATATATATGTATATATATATATATACATGCATATATAAATGTGTGTATGTATAGATATATGTATATATATGTATACATAGATATATAAATTTCAATGGCGCCCGGCTAACCGAAAAGTACCCATTTTTATTTTCACACTTTATGAATTAATATAGATACAGAAATCCTGCCCAGAGAAAAGTTTCAGAAACCAAAACTGATTTTATATATACATATCTAAGGTAAAATAGTCATATAA
The DNA here is from genome assembly GCA_963931845.1 of Maratus michaelseni. Lineage (NCBI taxonomy): Eukaryota > Metazoa > Arthropoda > Arachnida > Araneae > Salticidae > Maratus > Maratus michaelseni. Next base: position 433,545,836 of record OZ007591.1, on the reverse strand, counting down.
AATTGTTTACCATCTAGTTTAGGATAAATGTTTCCTCAAAAAGTGTCACTTTGATATGTGTTTTTAAAAATAGGATCCTTTAGTTAAAAATAATTTTTTTTTTAAACATAAGAAAATGAGAATAAAAAATAATTATTATAACAATACGTAATTTTTGTTAATAATATAAAAAATAAGGCAAACTTTAATAATGCTATAATTTCTTTTTTTTTTTTTTAAAGATAGGCTTATTGTATAAGAACACAAAGGACTTTCCTGTTTATAAATATTAAATTTGGTTACAGCAAAGTAAAAACAAGTGGGTAAGTGTGATCCAAGTTCGCACAAAGGGTTTCGTTTAATATTCCTTTCAAAACACTTTATCCTTTCTTTAAAAAATCCAAATAAATTTCATTTTCTAAAAAAAAAAAACTGGTTATTTTTCTCGGTTTTTCGAGTATCTGAACCGGCCCGATAGCGGATGAAGCCCACTATTATATTCTGTCATAATAATATCTGTCATGTGGACTAGATGCAATATTTAAAAAAAATTAATTTCAAAATTAAACATGTTGTACACCTTCAAAATGTTAAAATATGCGAATATTTCCATAATCGGGCTTTTATCATGATTCAATACGTTCCTCAAACTCATATATTTACTATTCTCTATTACTCATATTCATACTCGCTTTGTATTATACTGAAACATTTGAGAAATCCATTAAACTTGCGATATGGCGTCAGATTTTCTTTTTAATTCTCTAATGACGTGTAATTAATCTGCTTTGTATACATGCACACATACTCATACTCCTTGTATTATTGAGAAATCTTTCTGTTTTATTACCACTATGACGTCAATCTTTTTTATTTCATATTAGTCTTTTTTTTTTTTCAATTGGTGAAACTTTTTATTTCATTTTTATTTTTCACGTGGAAATAGTCTGATAGAAAATTAATTATTGTAGATAGAATTTCACCACGGATTTTTAATTTTTGGCATCTGCTATAAGGGAAAATGTTCAAATTTAATAAGAAAAGGCTGTTAGAATTTTGGTTTTTTATCTATATTTATTAAAATAACACAAATTTTTCAAATTTTAATATTTTCAGCTCTTTGCAGCTGATATTCTGATTTATACACAAAGTTTCAACTCTGTAAGTTACACAGTTTTCGAGAATGGCTCTGTGACAGACAGACAACGAAGCGGGAGCAATAGGGTTTCGTGAGATGAACGAAACCCTAAAAAAAGAACAGAAAAAACATTGAGTCAACAAAGGCTATTAAAAATTATAAACTAAGTAACAGAAGTTATACAGAACAACAGGAGGTTTTCTAACAAACCTTGCATGTTTTAAATAATAATTAATTATTAGGGGGTACTTCTCTATTATCCTGTCGACCACTTTTCATAACAAAAAAACTTTAAACGCCCAATAAACGGGAGAACGTTGCCATTGGAATATCAAAATAAATAAAATATAAGAATTGAAGGACACAATTGTTATTTTAATGAATGAAATAACTCATAAATCATCAGTAAAACAGAATGAAAAATACAGGCAAATGTCGAGTTAAAAACCACTCGATGACATAACAAACACGTATAATGAATGCTTCTGACATCCAGTCAATGGGACTGCATGTTTGGCAGTCTTACAGCTTTTTGTTATGAAAAGTGGTCGACGGCATAATAGAGAAGTACCTTATTAGGAATCACTATTCCTACTACATAACTCCTAAACTTTTAATGAATTTTTGAATTTCCAGGTTGGAAACATTCCACAACATGCACATTTGTACTTTTCTGGAATTTTGGGAAGGGAAAAAGGAAAGAGCAAAAAAAGTAGTCATTTACTCGGGCTTGAAATTTTCGTCCTCTTCGTGCAAGTCGGGCAGTTTGGTGAGGCCAATCTCTTGTCTGAGTGAATCAACGATTTCCTTCATGGGCTTGTATTCGTGATAGAGCTGTTTCGCATTCTCCAGGTGTTTGTTCCGATCATCCTCAGACTGCTTGATCACATTTTCCATCTTAGGAGAAACGTACAGAGTTTAAGAAAAACATGCAAGGCCATGCATAGCAAAAATAAAACTTTAATCATTTCAATTTATCATAATAATCTTGAATTAGGCCATCCATACAATTTTAATTCACTGCTCTTCATTCAAACACATTTTTTTACATGTATTATGTTAATTCAGCTGAATTATATGTTTCAGGAAAGTGAACACTATACTTCATTATTTTAATGAAAAGGTCTAGATTAAACAGACAACACTCATGGAACTCATGAGTATTGTCTATTTATTATAGATTAAATAGACAACACTCATCACTTTACATTTATAAAGTTACAACATCATTCAGGATCATGGCCGGTTATCGTCTTGGAGCTCTGAATTCAGATCACAACGACTACTTCTCACTTATGCGTGTGGTTTCAGCAACTATCAGCGAGCCATCTCCATTGACACAAAGGATATATGCGCCATTTGGACACAAAGAAATAAGTCTTGACTCCCTGTTTGATACAAAGGAATATACGTCGGAGATAGACTGCTGCCATGCACAACCGTCCCATATCCACTCCTATACTTGATTACTAAAATATTGATAATTAGAGAAGAATAAAAATAAAATCTATCAGCAACTGAGCTAAATTACATTCTTATACTAACACAATGATTCATTCATTCATTCATTTAAATAATTTGTTGTTTATTTACAAAAATATTTAGATTAGTGGAGGTTGGGGTTTGGGGTTTGTATATGGCTTTATATATATATATATATATATGGGTGTGTGTGGTACCTGTCAATTATCCCGTCAACCAGTTTCTATCTAAAAAACTGTGACAAAACAATGGGCTTTAATGGCAATAATGCAAACGTGTGACATCCCATTTGATTTAAAATGCAGCATGGTGTACATACTCCATTTTTATTTATTTTGTGGATAAGCTAGTTTTATTTTGCTAATGTAGAATATAATTAACTATATTAATATATAACTAGCAAGCTACGCCCGCTACGCTGGTCAATTTCTCTTAACGAACTTTTAATCAAACAAAATATTGACATTTCATAACTCACTCTTATATTTTAACAGAATAATAAGGCTACTATAATTTGTGACTCGTGCCAATATACACGTCAGGACACGTCACCCTTATCATTATCTTTTTACGCATGAAGGTTTCGCTATGGCACTCCATTGTGAAATTTGGTAATTTTTGAAATTCAATATTTGAAAAACGGCATAATCATTTCATTAGATTTGAAATTTATATCAAGGAAAATACAATTCTTTAACTTTCAAACGCCGTTTGCCTAATAATTTTCTGACAAATACTTTTCGAGCTATTATTTTTTTCAGTAACTTCAAATGTTTCATTTTCCGAAATTAATCTATGGCAACAATTACCGAAAAACCCAGTCGTCAGCAACGCATAGCTTTTCGTTAAAAAGGCTGTTGGAGCAGGGATTGTCACCATCAATTTGCCACCATCACTTTTGAAATCGGTTCTGTAGTTCCAGAGATTCCATAGAAATTGTAATTTGGAATGTTTTTAGAACGCTTTTCGCTTATTTCACCCTTTTAAATTTCGATTTTTTTTTATTATTCTTAGAGAGCATTTACATCTTATAAGTAACTACAATACCAAATTTCAAATTTCTAGCTCCTTCAGTATAAAAAAATCACAATTTTCGAAGATTTTTCGCTCCTGCACCCCATTGGGGCTAGTGGCACCGACATAAAATATAGCTTATGTTGGAGTAGGTATTGTCATCATCAATATGCCACCATTACTTTTGAAATCGGTTCTGTAGTTCCAGAGATTCCATAGAAATTGTAATTTAGAATGTTTTTCGAACACTTTTCGCTTATTTCACCCTTTTAAATTTTGATTTTTTTTTTTATTTGTTCTTAGAGAGCATTTACATCTTATAAGTAACTACAATGCCAAATTTCAAATTTCTAGCTCTTCAGTATAAAAAAAAATGCAATTTTAGAACATTTTTAGCTTCTGTACCCCCCTGGGATTAGTGGCACCGACATAAAATATAGCCTATGTTGGAGTAGGGATTGTCACCATCAATTTGCCACTATTACTTTTGAAATCGGTTCTGTAGTTCCAGAGATTCCATAGAAATTGTAATTTAGAATGTTTTTCCAACGCTTTTCGCTTATATTTCACCCTTTTAAATTTCGAATTTTTTTTTAATTTGTTCTTAGAAAGCATTTACATTTTATAAGTAGCTACAATGCCAAATTTCAAATTTCTAGCTCCTTCAGTATACAAAAAATTGCAATTTTCGAACGTTTTTTGCTCCTGCACCCCCGTGGGGGTAGTGCACCGACATAAAATATAGCCTATGTTGGAGCAGGAGTTGTCACCATCAATTTGCCACCATTACGTTTGAAATCGGTTGTGTAGTTCCAGAGATTCCATAGAAATTGTAATTTAGAATGTTTTTCGAACGCTTTTCGCTTATTTCACCCTCTTAAATTTCGAATTTTTTAAAAATTTGTTCTTAGAGAGCATTTACATCTTATAAGTAGCTACAATGCCAAATTTCAAATTTCTAGCTCCTTCAGTATACAAAAAATCGCAATTTTAGAACGTTTTTTGCTCCTGCACCCCCCTGGGGGTAGTGCACCGATATAAAATATAGCCTATGTTTGAGCAGGGGTTGTCACCATCAATTTTGAAATCGGTTCGGTAGTTCCAGAGATTACCCCCTACAAACAAACAAACAATCAATCTTTACTCCTTTATAATATTAGTATAGATTTCATTAATTAAAATAACAATCGTGTCCTTAAATTCTTATATTTTATTTGTTTATTTATTTTGATATTCCAATGGCAACGTTCTCCGGTTTATTTGGCGTTACAGTTTGGCGACAGATTTTTGTTATGAAAAGTGGTCGACGGCATAATAGAGAAGTACCAATTTTCTTATTTTTAATCTGAGAAAGAAACAATAATCATGGATTTAATTAATTTTGCAATATGTGGTGCAACCAAAACAATTATGATTAAATCGGGACAGATATCGCAGACGCATCGGGGTTAATTTTTGGCGCCTAAATGACGATTTTTGCTTTGGTTGGCAACCTGATGTTTTATAATAAAATTGAATATGTGTGTAAATAAATCAAATAAAATAGGTACTTTTATGTTAGCTGGGCGTCAGGGATAACTTCCCAAATCTTGTTTCAATTGGAATAATTTAAATTGCAACATTTTACGTGAGATTTGTTATTCATATTGATATGTTTATATTCAGATATTTTATTATGATTATATTCTAGCTAATTTTAAGTAAGATTTTAAGATTTTATATTTCAATGTTAAAATATTACCTAGTTGATATTAGCTAATCTCAAAAGATTGGCGAACCACATAGTTCAGAGAATTAAACTCTATGCCTTGCAAAAGTGGGAGTTGTCGACTTTATGATGTCATAAGCAGAAGTAAAAGTTTAATTGAAAATTACGGCTAATTAATTAAATTTTCGAACAAACGAATGCACGATAACAAATCTGTGTCTAAATATCTTTCATTAAAAAAAAGAATGGTGTAATTTGATGCAGTAGTTTGTTCTCACGGATTGTCGAAAGAAATCGCTTAGCATTTTAAATATATAGATATAGTTAACTGCTATTTCTAATTAAAAAAAAAAAAAAAAAAAATCAGAGATCTTCCATCTTGATGCTATTTTCAAGAGTATGGAATTCGGCCATCAAAAAGAGGGTGTGCATTGTTGGGCATTACAATGAGAACTTTATTTGCAGATGGACAAACAATGGCACAAACTGTGAATATCTGTTAGAAAAGAACACGATTCAACGATTCCAAAATCATGTGTCACTGCATTAAGTGTCAGGTGAATTGACATACATCAAATGGCTGAAAAACCAGTCAGAAGCAAGAGTACAGTGATGGATTAGAAGAGTTGTCTCCAAAAAGCTTGTACGTCTAACCATAGATCATTAAAATAGAAACAAAAAAAAAAGCTTTCTATCTTTAATGAGTGGTAAAAGTGTCCATTGTCTATGCGTTTAACCTTCTAGAAAAATATTCCAGAAAATTTGAAGGACCTAACAAAGATTGTAGAAATTGACAAAAGTCTTTTTACAAAAAAAAAATCAATATTTGGGGTACCTTTCCGACATACAGACAAGGTTATTGGCTGAAAATCGTGAACAGGGTGTCATGTGAATGGAATACATTTTTGCCATTCAATCTTGTTATTTTTTTTTACAGAAAGTGGTCGGTGGGAAAATAGACAAGTATTGTATTAATTCTTGATACATAATTAATCTTGTGAACAGGCAGACTGCCTGGAACAGTAGCAGATCCAATCACTGAAGATCCCACCGGAAAAAATCTATATATTTAAAACGCTAAGCGTTTTGTTTCGACAATCCGTGAGAACAAACTACTACATCAAATTAGATCATTCTTTTTTTAAATGAAAGATATTTGGTCACAGATTTGTTATCGTACATTCGTTTGTTCGAAAATTTAATTAATTAGCCGTAATCTTAAATTAAAATTTTACTTCTGCTTATGACGTCATAAAGTCGGCAATCGGATTAACGCCCACTGTTGCGACGTACAGAGTTTATTTTCTGAACTCAATGATTACGAGCATAAAAAATAAATATTAAATATTAAAAGCACGTGACTTTTAGGCCGAATTTTTTAATTTGTAAGTTAAAATATAGTTAAAATGTTTAAGTATTTCGGTAAAAATATTTATCCGTGTGTTTTATAAGCAAATAAAAATTCATATTTACTGTGACGTCACGGAAATATTGTCCATTGGGTTCATTTTATCATTAAGCATTATAACTTTGTTGATGCCATTTTTTTCATTACAATTAAATGCAAAATATATTTTTATTTGTATGCATGGTGCTTAAGCATAAATGTACGTGTGAAAAATTTGTACCGGTGAAAATGACGTTATGCTTAGCTTGAAATACATTTTAACATTGATAAAACTAAAAAGAAAAATTTATATGATTGTGTCAAGACGGTGTAATATTAACTGATATTTCAATTTTAAATTTTAAAGATTAGAACTGAAGCCTTTATTGGTTGCTTCATCTTGATTGCATACCTTGATTACATGTTACCAATTACTTTTTTTAAATTATAGGATTAAGTTATAGAAATTATAGGATTTAAATTAAGATTTCCTTTTTTAATAAAAAAATTCACAAAAGTAAAGAATTTCAGGGAAAAAGAAACTTGAAATAATGATTGTATTTTTAGCTAGAATAAACAATGTAAGGCTAATATTTTATAGGAATTATTTTAGTAAGTTTGTTATAAGTTCATTTAACAGTTCCTTATTAGCGGCAAAGACTTATTTCTTTCCATGTGAATTTTTCTTTTGATGTCAAAAAATGGTAGTCTACTTTTGGACGCCAACCAAAACACAGTGGCAATATTTAGAAATGTATAACGGTTGTGACAACAAATGGCACTATCGCTTTAGCTTTCATCGCGCTTACATCACTTCTAAATACTAAAAATTTAATTGTTTTACTACATTTTACAATTTCAATTCTTACATCCTCAATTAGAAAAAAAAATTAGCTTTCGATTGAAATTTATTTGAAATCTGTCGCTTAATTTAACGACTTTTTAAATAATTTTCAAGCATGAAATATTTTTCAATTCTATCTCAACAATGACCATCCGTTTGTTTTAATAATGTAAAATAGCACCTTGGAAAGTTGCAACAATTGAAAATAGGTATCCCTAACCTTCATGAAAAGTGAAAAAATAATAATAATAATAAAAACCTGATAAATCATAAGATCAGATTATCCATAAGATAGAGTATTTTGGCGCTAATATAAAATCTGTCAAAAGAAAAAAAACTATTTTTAGTTTATGATTAACATAAAATTGATATGTTGAATTCGTTGATGTATATGTTGAATCAGAATATGCTAGGAACTGTTATTTATTATTTTTTTTAAAGATCCATTGGATATTTAACTGTATAAGAGACCGACTGTGATGGAAAAGGAATAATCATCCTGATTATGTAAAGGGATAGAAGAAACCATACAAATAAATTATAATTGAAAACATTAAAATTCTCCCTCATCTGCATATTAATTTATTATTTTTAACAAAAATTCTTCATTTTTACATAAAAATTGATTAGCTTAAAACAATGGATGTGTTTTAGAAGATATGGATTTGAAACGAACAATGATTAAAGAGGACATTTTAAAACTTTTAATTTAAACATTTTAAAACTTTTTTTAACGTCGAATTTCAACGTTACCTTTGGGCAGATGCAATACATATGCGCATAGGAGCTCATTCGATTGCATTATCACAGGGGGGGGGGGGGGGGGAGGGGGGTGCTTATACTATGTTCTTTTATTTACTGAATATGAGATGAAAGTTTGAAATTTGTATGATACTTTATGATAGGACTATTTGTATAATACTTTATAGGTCCATAAACCTTTTTTTTTTTTTTTTTTTTTTGTCATGGGGAATATGGTGGTAATGTCAAGCTGATTTGCATTACACATTTGTTTACGGAGTGTTCATTTGGAGTTTGCATCGGAAATAGCATTTCACTGGTTCACTGGAGGGGGGGGGGAGGGGGGTAAAATAAAATATTTGAAAGACTGTTTCATACGAAGCCCTACTTAAATAATAAAGAAGCTTATTTTAATGATATTGTTGTAGTATTTTTTTCCGTCACGTTTTGACGGGTTCCATCTAGTTAAAAATTAAAATTCAACAAGTTTACATTAGACGACTGCAACCAGTTATTTTATGTACATAAATAAATATTTATATCACTATATATATATATATATATATATATATATATATGTAATGAATTATTGAGAGGGCAATATCAGGGGCAAATTAGATTTTTGAAATTAGAAAAAATGTTTTGGGGTTTTAAATTTTAAATTTTAAATTTGCATTTTAAAAGGGTTTTACTTTTTATCCTTTCATATATATATATATACTAGCTTATCTGCTCAGTCCTGTCAAAAAGTAATACGATATGCGAGATAATTCTAAAAATCCTCTTTCGGAAATTAAATAGAGAGAGATGGACCCCTGAAGTGGAAGTACTGCTCAAATCTCTGGATCATTGGATTCAAAACAGGTTCGTTTTGGTCAAAAAAAAAAAATAAAAAAAAATTACCGTCGGATTTTCACAAAATTTACATTTTAGGAATAAAAAAAATAAATAAATAAACAACATACAGACTGCAAGTTTCGAATCAATACCTCCAATACTTTACTTAATGCATGAGCATTAAGTAAAAATGATGTAAAAATGTAAAAATGAGACTATTTTGTTGTCTGGGATATCAAAGCAGTAACTTTCTTTTGCACTTTCAATTAAAATCAGGGTTGGCAAGTTTCTTCTAAAGTGGAAAAAATTAGCCAGAAGAAATGGAAGAAACTGGTTTTCTTTAGGAATTTGCCATACAAGTTGCAACTTTGTAAGATACAATAAAAATAAATGCATTTTTCTAATAGATAATCTTAAGTAAATTTAATTAGACCTATAAAAACTTAATTATATATGATAAATTGATAATCACTTCGGTTTTTTAGCCAAGATCACACACCTGTTTAGATGCCAAAATGTGTGCAAATGTGCCATTTTTTTCAACCCTGAATGTGCAAAGAATTTTTATTGCAAACCGTGTCAAACACTATGATTTGCTATTTATTGAACATGAATCTTTTTAATTATTATTATATTACTTAATCGTAACCTCACAAAACATCTTAATTTGCTATTTTTCAAATAGAAAATATTTTAATATTAAGTTGTAACTTATATTTATTGTTGACACTGATATGGATTTTACCAGACTTTGGATACATAAAAAAAAGGTTTTATTAAAAAAAAAAAAAAAAAAAAAAAAAATCACAAACGTCTTCACTCAAAAAGTGAAATGTTTACTGCAATGCTGAGAAATATTTACAATTCCATGCCTGTAGTTTAAATTGAGTTTTATTTTATCATATAATATTTATTTGTTCTTTTATTTTAAGTCTATATTTGTATTGATTAAATAAAATAGTTCATGAAAGTCTGTAATTTTCAAATGTTATACTTTTAATTGCTCAATTTTGTGCCAACAATGTTTTTTTTTTTTTTCAAATGAATCATTTTGTGCCAATTATTACACTTGGTGACGACAATGGTGTTGGTATAACAGAAATGACCAAATGAATTTATCAAAAATATGCAAAATCAATTAAAAGTAATTCAATTCAAAACAGGCAATTTTTTTTTTAATTAATTAAACTTCTGTAACAGTAGTAAATAGTATGTGGACCATTTACCTACTGTAGAATGAAACTCCTTTAAATAAAAGACAAAGTGCTTTTAATTTACACCCATTTTATTAAGGGAACTAATATACAATAATTACTGTATTGAAAGATTTCATTAAAATCTCCATTTTTAACACTTTCCAACCTAGTTGAAAAGTGTTTATGACTTCGGTTTGTCTGCCGTATGGCCGTCTGTCCGTGCTCTAACTCCCGTAAATATGCTCGGATTGCCCTGCAATTTTTATATGTTATTGTCGTTATCTATAGCATGTTCCCTATTTCAACTGAAGTGTGTAGCACAGTAGATTTTTTACAGGGACACTCAACAGAATTCCGTTACATTACGTCTATGGAGAAAAATCGTCTGCGGTTTAATTAAATAATGTTTCACTATTTTAAACGCATTGAAATTTATATATATCACTAAGGTGCATTACAAGAGGCTTACTACAGAATAGTGTGTGTATAGCAGTCATCGTTCATTTACAGGGACACACAAAAGAATTCTCTACTGTACTGTCTGTTAACAATAATTCCTAAAAGTGCGTTTTAAGTTGCTGAACGCGATTTTAAATTTAACTCACTTTTTGTCTATAACTTGGTGTGTATAAATTCTGTAGATCACATACAGGGCAGCACAAAAGCTCGCGAACACATTCCCGTTTATTGACAGAAACTCCAGAAGGAGAATTTTAAACTGTGCTGCGCGTTTCCTAACTAAACTAAAATTTAGCATCCTATGTAGTATATGTACAAATCTATAGATCATATACAGGGCTGAATAAAAGTATTCGGATATTTTTCTGAATATTGTATATGTTGAAAATTCCTGAAATTACTTTTTGAAATATGTTATGCATTTTCCAAATTGATATTTACTTAGATGTTATCTTTCAGCTTATTAAACGGTAATGATTTGTAAAATTATTTTGCAAGCGTTGGAAAGTGTTACATAATCTATGCTTGACGCATGATTTTTCGTTCTTGTTCTTACTACAATGCAACATGGTATACCAAACAAAAGTTATTTTTGGCTTTAGGATGCTGCAATCAATTTCTCAACTTAGAATGGATGAATGCAAAAGATGAAAAAATTCTGTCAAGTCCTGCAGAAATTGGAGAGCTTAAAGAATTTTAGCATACCCGTAGAATTTATTTTTAGAATATTTATCTTTTAAAATCAGCATTGAGATATGTATGCTACTACACATAGTTACAAATTTGTTTATTTTAAGTGTTTTTGAAATATTGCATTTTTATATGATAAATAAATAATTGGTAGGTTTTTTTTTTTTTAAACAGAAATTACATAAACAAAGAAAAAATATCCCCCTATCTCTAAAGTTGTAAAAAACATAACCTATAAATACTTGCTGAACCTGCAGTTTGTTGTTAAAAATAACTTATTTTCCCATAAATAATATTTTTAATATTAATTAAAATTTCCAGTTTAAATTTCATCTAATTAGGTTTTGAATTTAATTCTTTTATATAGTTAATATATTTCAATTTTGAATATCTGTTGGTTTCTTCCAGAAGTAACCCAACCCTGATTAAAATAGACATTTTTGGCGCATGCGCATGAAAATCTTTTAGTTCAAAACACCAGAGGGTGCATTCTGTTCTAAACGAATTTCCGACATGTGTCCCCTTCTACCTGCGGTATAGCAGACATGCTGCGCACACGCTGGAAAAACTTTTAGTTCCAGTTTCCACCACCAGATGGAGCATTCTTTTCTAAATAAACCTCTTTCCGAATGAAACTCCGTCACACTCAATCCCACTACTTACGGCACCGGCTAAATGGTCTCTAAGAACAAATTCTTAAAAAATTTGAAATGTAAAAGGGTGGGATGAGCGAAAGGCATTCTAAAAATATTCTAAATTACAATTGCTATGGAATCTCTGGAACTACAGAACCATTTTCAAAAGTGATGGGGGCAAATGGATGGTAACAGTCCCTGCTGTAACATAGACTATGTTTTATATTGGTGCCAATACCACAGGAAAGAGGGGTGCAAGAGCAAAAAACGTTCTAAAATTTCGATTTTTTTTTATATTGAAGGAGCTAGAAACATCAAATTTGGCATGGTAGTTACTTATAAGATGTAAATGCTCTCTAAGAACAAATTCTAAAAACATTCGAAATTTAAAAGGGTGAGATGATCGAAAAGCGTTCTAAAAACATTCTAAATTACAATTTCTATGGAATCTCTGGAACTACAGAACCATTTTCAAAAGTGATGGTGGCAAATTGATGGTGACAATCCCTGCTCCAACAGCCTCTTTAATGAAAAGTTATGCATTGCTGACGACTGGGTTTTTCGGTAATTATTGCCATAGATTAATTTCGGAAAATGAAACATTTGAAGTTACTGAAAAAAATAATAGCTCGAAAAGTATTTGTCAGAAAATTATTAGGCAAACGGCATTACAATTTCTATGGAATCTCTGGAACTACAGAACCGTTTTCAAAAGTGATGGTGGCAAATTGATGGTGACAGTCTCTGCTCCAACATAGGCTATATTTTATGTTGGTGCCACTAACCCCAAGGGATGCAGCAGTGAAAAAGTTCTAAAATTTCGATTTTTTTTATATTGAAGGTGTTAGAAACATGAAATTTGGCATGGTAGTTACTTATAAGATGTAAATGCTCTCTAAGAACAAATTCTAAAAACATTCGAAATTTAAAAGGGTGAGATGATCGAAAAGCGTTCTAAATATATTCTAAATTACAATTGCTATGGAATCTCTGGAACTACAGAACTATTTTCAAAAGTGATGGTGGCAAATTAATGGGACAGTCCCTGCTCCAGCATACACAATATTTTATGTCGGTGCAAACTACCCCCAGGTGAGTGCAGGAGCGAAAATCGTTTTACAATTTCGATTTTTTTTATACTGAAGGTGTTAGAAACCTGAAATTTGGCATGGTAGTTACTTGTAAGATGTAAATGCTTTCTAAGAACAAATTCTAAAAAAAATTCGAAATTTGAAAGGGTGAGATGAGCGAAAAGCATTCTAAAAAACATTCTAAATCACAATTTCTATGGAATTTTTGGAACTACAGAACCATTTTCAAAAGTGGTGGTGGCAAATCGATGGTAACAGCCCCTGCTGTAACAGCTATATTTTATATCGGTAACACTACTACAAGGGGGGGGGGGGGTGAAAAAGCAAAAAACGTTCTAAAATTGATTTTTTTTTCAACATTAGTGTAGCTTAATTAGTAATTTCTGAATTATCTGTGACAGTAAAATTTCCTCTAATGAAAATGCGCCAACGAATACCACTTGGCATTTTTCAATAATTAAGCGAGCAAAGCCGTGGGTTTTGCTAGTTATTAATAAATTCTTAGTTTAAATTGTCTTTAATTGCAAAATTTTATTTTTCAAAAAAAAAAAAAAAAAAATGAACCCTACATATAAAGTATCTCCCCCCCACCTTCGCTTTTTGTTTCAAAGCAGTTTAAATTAAAAATGCTAATAACTGTAGAAAAATATCAGCTTAAACATGACGAATGCTTGCTAGAGGGTGCCACCCCATTTATTTTACGCTGTGTTTGAGAAAACTGAACTTTTGGAGTTCTGGAGACGGCTGCGATTTATCGAGTCGTAAAACTTGAACTTATGCCTGCCACATGCCTATTACATTATATGTTACCAATATATAAAAAGATTTAACTTGTTTATACGTATGATCAAGCAATGCCAGTCCAACACTTCACATTCTAATTTTCCAAATCAAGTAATACATAGGGTACCCGCCAAGCAGTCCAAAGCCTATTTTATAATGCAAGAATTGCTAAAATTCTACAAATTTGACCCACTTTAAATTAAAATATTTAAAAAACTAACATCAATGTGGACTAAAAACTCTGTATTTATTCATTTCTCTATGAGTGCAACAAATAAACCAAATTTTATCCAATTCTGAGAGGGTCAGGTTGTGGACTGTGTTGATTTGGCATGGAATGACAATCTACTTTCAACAACAATAATTTAATTGCAGATGCTATAGAACTATTTCAGTGTTACTTTCAAGAAAGGGGGTGGGTGAAAATTATTTTTCTAAAGTGTGGTGTCAGTTGGGTGGCTATTTTGAGCGAATATTTATTTCAACAAACTAATATTTCCATATTTCGATGCTTTCAGTTCATCCCTCATCTTTTCATTCTTCCCTAGGGTTTCGTTTTACACAATAACGGGAAACGAAATTGACACAATTTTCGGGAGTTAAGTACTGTTTACTTAAAATATCCAATCACTTCAGGTAAAAGAAATTTGTGAAGAGGAGGATAAAACAAACTGAAATGATTTGAGATTTCATACTTTCTATAATGATCCCCCGGGGAAAAGTGTCTGAAGGGTTGTGTTGGATGGAAGAAATAGAGGAAACACCAAAGTGTTTGTGCAAAAACTAAAGATATACTGATTTAGAATTTAAGGAAATAAATGATCCTATGCAGCTGGAGAAAGGATTGCTGCTAAGATAATCAGCTGTAGAGTCTAGTGAATGACGTATGAAAAAGCTCAGCCATTCCATGCAGACAATATTTTAAAGACATTCCTAAAAAATGCAAGGATGATCACACGTTTTAGAAAGGCTGAAACAATATCACCATCACATGAGTCATTGGATAAGGGATGATTTCGAATGCAAACTATTTTCCAGGAAGGTGAAAATAGAGGCAAGAATGGAAAGATTGCATCTTTTGATACGTGCAAAGAATACGAATATAGATAGCAAATCCTGCTTTTTGACAGCTAAAAGGTGGATGGTTGAATGAAGGTTTAGGATCTCAAAGGGCAATTAATGATAGAATTGCTTCACTCCCCACTGGCTTGTTCAAATTTTAATATAGCACCTAAACAATTCATTCAAGACTAGATGGAATAGCACCTACTATATGTTGGAACAGCCACATTGTCCTCGTTTTTTGAAACTCATTGGGTGGGATTATCAATTTAAAAGTGCATCACGGCTCTATGATAAGAAAGCATTCTTCCAACTAATATCAGAAGTAATAGGTATCTACTGTTTCTACATTGAAACGTTACTTGGAAAAAAGTGATTTTTGGGAGTGGGTATCATGAAAGAAGCGCCAACAAAAGGACTCACAGAGTGTTTTTCAGAAATTTGTGATGAGTTTTTTTTTTTTTTTTTTAGCCACTATTTTAGATCCTGAATTCAAAGATGAAGCAACCACCAATAAAGTAAACAAGAACGAAAAATCATGCATCAAGCATAGATTATGTAACACTTTCCAGCGCTTCCAAAATAATTTTACAAATCATGACCGTTTAATAAGCTGAAACATAACATCTAAGTAAACAATCTGGAAAATGCATAACCTATTTAAAAACATCATTTCAGGAATTTCCAACATATACACTATTTGGAGTTCAATTTAAAATCGCGTTCAGCAACTTAAAACACACTTCCAGGAATGATTGTTAACAGACAGTAGAAAATTCTTTTGCGTGTCCCTGTCAATGAACGATGACTGCTATACACACACTATTCTGTAGTAAGCCTCTTTTAATGCACCTTAGTTATATATATAAATTTCAATGTGTTTAAAATAGTGAAACATTATTTAATTAAACTGCAAACGATTTTTCTCCATAGACGTAATGTAATGGAATTCTTTTGACTGTCCCTGTACAGTAACTAAGTGCTATGCACACTTTATTCCATATTAAGCTTCTTACGAGCAGGGAAGACCGAGCCATGCTCGGTCAAAATTAAATTTGAGTTCAAATATCATGACCCATGACCAAAATGACCCACTAATTGAGTTTTCTCGAACATGTGACTTAGCCCAACAGTCTTCTCGTGCCAGAAAACCATAGGATGCAAAATTTAGTGTAAATTGAGCCGCTTTTTTGATATTGACTCACAATCACCCAGAAATGACCCACTAATCGAATTTCTCGAATATGTGACCTAGTCTAATGATTTTCGCGTGCCCGAAACTCGTAAAATACAAAATTTAATCAAAATCGTTAGGGCCGTTTTTTAGATAAAATTAATTTGACCCGCTTTGACCCAAAAATGACCCCCTAATCGAAAGTTCTCGAACATGTGACCCAGCCCAATAGTCTTCTCGTGCCTGAAAATTGTCGGATACAAAATTTCGTCAAAATCGTTAGGACCGTTTTTTAGATACAATTAGCTTGACCATGACCCAAAATGACCCACTAATTGAATTTTCTCGAACATGTGACCTAGCCCAACAGTCTTCTCGTGCCTGGAAACCATAGGATGCAAAATTTAGTGTAAATTGAGCCGCTTTTTAGATCTTGACCCACAATGACCCAGAAATGACCCACTAATCGAATTTTCTCGGACATGCGACCTAGCCCAATGCTTTTATCGTGCTCGAAACTCGTAGGACACAAAATTTAATCAAAATCGTTAGAGCTGTTCTTTAGATAAAATTAATTTGACCCGCGTTGACCCAAAAATGACCCACTAATCGAAAGTTCTCGAACATGTGACCCAGCCCAACTGACTTCTCATGCCCGAAAATGGTCGGATACAAAATTTCGTCAAAATCGCTTGAACCGTTTTTTAGATACAATTAGCTTGACCATGACCCAAAATGACCCAAAATGACCCACTAATTGAATTTTCTCGAACATGTGACCTAGCCCAACAGTCTGCTCGTGCCCGAAAACCATTGGATGCAAAATTTAGTGTAAATTGAGCCGCTTTTTAGATCTTGACCCACAATGACCCAGAAATGACCCACTAATCGAATTTTCTCGGACATGCGACCTAGCCCAATGCTTTTATCGTGCTCGAAACTCGTAGGACACAAAATTTAATCAAAATCGTTAGAGCCGTTTTTTAGATAAAATTAATTTGACCCGCGTTGACCCAAAAATGACCCACTAATCGAAAGTTCTCGAACATGTGACCCAGCCCAATTGACTTCTCATGCCCGAAAATGGTCGGATACAAAATTTCGTCAAAATCGTTTGAACCGTTTTTTAGATACAATTAGCTAGACCATGACCCAAAATGACCCACTAATCGAATTTTCTCGAGTATGTGACCTAGCCCAATGGTTTTCTGGTGCCCCAAAACGGTAGGATACGAAATTTCGTCAAAATCGTTAGAGCCGTTTTTAAGATAATTTTTGCACATATATATATATATATATATATATATATATATATATATATATATATATATATATAACCACCCACAAGATTTGCTCGTATTAGAATATATGATAATGCACCTTAGTGATCTATATCCATTACAATGTGTTTGAAATTGTGTAACATCATTAAAATAAACCGCAAATGATTTTTCCCTATAGACCGTCATGTAACGAAATTCTTTTGAGTGTCCCTGTAGAAAAACTATAAGTGCTTCAGTTGAAATAGGGAACATGCTATAGATAACTACAATAACAAATAAAAATTGCAGGGCAGTCCGAGCCTATTTACGGGAGTTAGAGCACGGACAGACGGCAGATGGACATATGGCAGACAAACCGAAGTCATAAACACTTTTCAACTATGTTGGAAAGTGTTAAAAATGTACTTAAAAGTAAAATGCAACAAATAATAAATAAACCCTCTGAAATTAATGAACCAAATCATCCACAAAGTTTCAATACAAAGGATTCCCTTTCACAAACTGTGCATTCATCAGAATTTCCCCCAGATTTAAAAAAGGGCACTTTTTGGACTTTTGTGGGTATTTATCAGATCCTTAAGGGCACTTTTTTTTAATTGTTAAAGGTATTCTTTCGGTTTTTAAAGCCACATTTGATATTTCAAAGTCAAAACACTCTTTTTAAGACAACATTGAGTCAGTTTTTACTATGAAAGCAAATTTTTTAATGCAAAAAGGAGAAAGGGCACTTTTTTTTACTGAGGGGTACTAATTATTTTACTGCAGGGGGCAAGAAGGGTGCTGATTCTTTTTATGAGGGGCAAGAAGGATGCTATTTTGTAAACCAAAGGGCAGGCAGGGTGCAGCACCCTTCTGAAACTGTTTGGGGGAAACTCTGCATTCATCATTTTGGAATGCTTTGTTGAGATCGATACAAGAGGAAAAATGGAAAGTGAAAATCCTTCTACTGAAAAGGATAGCCTCAGAAGAATTGACTTCATACATTGTATTACCACTTATATCATGAAAAGACGATCCACCAGTTTGATGGAAAAAAAAAACATTATAAGTATCCAACACTATCAAAGTCAGTTAGAAAATACTTATCTGCACCTGCCAGCAGTGTTTACAGTGAACGTTTATTTTCTGAAGCTGGACAGATTTAAGAACAGAAAAGAAACAGATTATAACCAGATAATGCTGAAAAACTCTTATTTTTACACCATAATTTGCACATATTAAATTTAGATTACAAATAATAATGTATCACTTTTATAAATTATCCCTTATAACTGAAGCATATTAAAATAACATTAAATGAGCATTGGCCATCATGTATTTTTACAACTAGTAATACTTTACCTATTATTTTTCATAAATTATTTGAAAATTTCACCCAAAACCGAATATTTGGTTTACGTGCCGAATCACCAAATACTGAATTGACTATTCGGTATTCGGTCAATCCCTGGTATAAACAGTTTATTAAAAATTCGAAATTTAAAAGTTGTAAAATGAGCGGGAAAACGTTATAAATTACAGTTTATTATCGCTAAGAACAGTTTCTAAAAAAAAATTTTTTTTAAATGAAAGAGTGTGATGAGTTGGAAAAGTTCTAAAAACCTTCTAAACTATGATTTATGTGAAATTGTCAGAGCTAGAAACTTGAAATTTTACATGGCTGTTCTGTTAGAGACACAAATTCATCCACAGAACAGTTGTTAAAAATTTAGAAATTTTAATGTGTGCAGAAACAAAAGTTCTAAAATTGCCATTTCTGCGATATAGTTATCACAGAAATTTGCTTAACTAGAAGACTGGAATTTGGTAGGACGCTTACTTTTAAAATGCAAATACTCACTTAGAGCTGTTTCTAAAAATTTTTGAAATTTCAAATTAAAAATGAAATGAGTGGAAAAACCTTCCAAATGACCCTTTATTTGGAACTAATTTTAGTTCTTCTCATTCATTTAAGTCTCATGCAGCATAAGAATGAAGTTTTACTCAAAAATGTGGCAACATGAATAGTCCTTTTTGAATGATTCCTCTCATGAAAATAGGCCCACCCACACCACTTGGCACTTTTCAACAAGGATGCGAGAAAAGCTGCAGGTTTTGCTAGTATAGTATAGTTATACATATATAAATTGTTCTGCAACTGGTGCAGTTACAATGAAGAAAGAAATAATAACAACAACAATGAAAGGTGTAATTAATATTTTGGGGCCCACACAGTGAAGTGACCTCAATTTATAAGAAGAGAACCCACCACATTGATATCTGCATGAATTTGGCGCAGTTCTTCCACATGAGCCATCTTCTCCTGCATCAGCAGTTCCATCTCATGCCTGTATTCCATCAGACATTTCTCTTCGCTCTCTGTAGAGTCCACCGACTGTCGCAAGCGCTGTTTCAGTTTTTCTAGATGGACTGTCCGACTCCTGGATAGAAAAATGTATATTTTATGCACATTTTAACAGCAATCATTTAAATGGTACAATATAATTAATAATTTAATTATACAGTCAAACCCCGATTTAGTGCCATCTCGAAATAGCGCCAATTCCGTTTAACCGCCAATTGCGTCTATGAACAAATCTGCCAAATAGGAATTTCAATGTAATGTATCCGTTAAAGCGCCAACTCGATATACCGCCAAAAAAAATGTCTAGAAATTACTGTATTTTCTTTGCATATCTTTCTTTTTTAAATTTTTTGTTAGAATTTCAAAGGACACTTCTTTTTCATGTGTCTAGATGTTTTCAAGCTCAATTCAAACTTTATTGAATAGCAAAGAATTTATATTGTTCTCAACACCTGCCAAAATGCACCTGCTACCCATTCTACTTGTCATTGGGAGAAGAAAAATAACGCGCACTGAGTGCCGAGCAAGTAAAACTTCTGATTCAGACTGGCGAGTCACGTGATCCGATCCGCTTCTGGAGTGGGGAGAAAACAAGGCATGGCACGCCATTGGCTGAAAGGGTCTCTCCTCTCTCAGGTGAGAACAATGTAAAAAATAACTTCTCCCTGTACTTTATGTCGATTTCTTAGAAAGAAAACGGTGTGCAGTGCAAAATCTCTCATTCAAAATTTTGGTCGGACGTTGATTGAAACATCGAAGAATTCACCAGCTAAATCTGTAAAATATCATTCTGTCTCTTTATTTTAACTCATTATGGCGAAAAGAGCAGTTTTATCAATTTCAGAAAAGCGGGAAATTTATGAATATATAAAGAAAGAAATGTGAATGTATCGCAGCAACACATCTCCAATCATTTTTCTACACTCTGGAAAAAGCCTGTTAGCAGGCGCTGCATTGGAGACATTTTGATGAATACAGAGAAATGGATTAACACCAACGAACTGCAATCATCTGTAAAAAGACTGAAAACAGCGAAACATGAAGACTTAGAGGATGCCCTTTGCACATGGATACAACAAATGAGTGCTAAAAATGCCACTATCAACGGAGATGTCATCAGAGAGCAGGCAAAAGTTCTTGGCCAGCAAATGAATATTACAGATTTCGAATACAGTAGTGGCTGGTTGAACAGATTTAATAAGCGACGAGGATTCTCTCAGTACATACGAAGTGGTGAAACTGCAGGTGTTGATGAAGATATTGTGTCAAATGGTCGCAAAAAACTGAGTGCGCTGATTTTAGAATATAAACAAGAGGACGTTTACAATATGGATGAAAGTGGCTTTTTATACCGCTTGCAGCCAGATAAAACAATTTCGAGTGGGCCTGCTAAAGGATTTAAAAAAAAAAAAAGATCGTGTGTCTCTTGTGTTCTGTACGAATAGTGATGGATCTGATAAAAGAACTATGACAGTGATTGGAAAATCAGCTAAGCCACGATGTTTTAAAATTTTTAATCCTGCTCTTTATGTAGATTATGAGAATAATAACAAAGCGTGGATGACTTCAGCATTATTTCAAAAATGGTTAGCGAATTTCAACATAGAAATGAAAAGAAACAAACGCCATATTTTATTGATTTTGGATAATGCCCCTTGTCACAAAGCATATCCAATGAGTAATATCCGCATTGAATTTTTACCTACGGACTGTACTGGATTTTTGCAACCTTTGAATGCTGGTATAATAAACTCATTCAAAGCTCATTATCGAAAGTATCACGTCCGCCATATCATTGAAAAAATCAGTAAAGAAGATTTTTCTCCAATCCTTTTACATGATGCTATTCTCATGATAAAAAAAGCATGGGATGAAATTTCATCAGAAACTATTGTTAACTGCTGGAAACATACTGGATTGATTAAACCTGAAGGATCTACTAAAAAACAAAACAGTACAGCACTTCAGGAACTACAAGACGAAATACACAAATTAACAGAAATTGAGCATCCTCTATCGGCAATTGAGTACATTAATATAGACAAAAGTGTTTCAACATTTGAAGATTTGACAATCGAAGAAATTGTTGCCAATCAAAATGAAAATGAAAATTCATCTGACAGCGAAGCTGGAGAAGCTGAAACGCCGCATGTTACATCTGATGAAGTTAAAAATTGCATTTGGAAAATAAGAATTTTCTTAGAAAAACATGCAACTGATAAAAAAATGATGAACAATCTTTTAGTTGTAGAAAAAGATATTGAAAAAATCAATATTGAAAGGAAAACTCAAACTAGCATATTAAAATATTTTCCTGTAAAAGATAATTAAAGTAAAATAATTCAGTGTGATATTTAATGTATGTGTGTGTCTGTTATGTGCATAATTATCTACTTAATCTAAAATTGACTATATAAAGAGGTAAGTGCATGTTAATTTCATACATTAATTGGATAATTTTGAATCATGTAGCATTAATTATATTATGTATATTAATTATATTATATTAATTTATACTATTATAATATACTATATACCATTGGATAATTTAATAAAAAGGCATTACTGATATTTATTTTTATAATAATAATAATATTAGTATAATAGTATGAAAATTAATTTTTATTGTATTTTAATTCGATATACCGCCAAACTCGTTATAGAGGCAAAAATTTCTTGAATGGATAATGGCGGTATAACGAGGTTTGACTGTACTTTTATTAATTAAAAGGGCACGATTATTTTCTACAGATTTCATTTTACTTTTAGAAAGAAAAACAGAGCTTATTTTGACAGAGCTGTGTTTTAATAATAAGCCAAGATCCTTCGTCCTAGTAACATCAAGTTGTAAGAAAGATAACGATAACTAAAGCTTATATATGCAATAAGATACTTTTTGAAAAATAATTTTCAGTCCAAATTACAAGCTGATTCCATTTAAAAACATATATATCTACAGAATAATGGGATCGGTCATAATCTTATTAGTTTAGAAGGTATAATACTTGATTATCCCCATCGACCCATTGTGCCAAATTATACAAATGGAAGAATGTTGCCATTCTAAAATTTTAAGTAAGGAAAAATTAATGAATTTAAATTAAAACAAGAACGAAAAATCATGTGTCAAGCATAGATTATGTAACACTTTCCAAAATAATTTTACAAATCATACCGTTTAATAAGCTAAAACATAACATCTAAGTAATCCGAATACTTTTATTCAGCCCTGTATAGGATCTATAGATTTGTATATATACTACATAGGATGTTAAATTTTAGTTCAATTAGGAAACGCGTAGCACAGTTAAAATTCTCTGTCTGGAGTTAAATAATACGGAAATGTGTTCGCGAACTTTTGTGCGTCCCTGTAAATGAACGATGACTGCTGTACACACACTATTCTGTAGTAAGCCTCTTGAAATACACCTTAGTGATATATATAAATTTCAATGCGTTTAAAACAGGGTTGGCACGGTTTAAACCAAATGGTTTTTTTCTGAAAAAAACCAATTGGTTTTTTTGTTAATTTTTTTTAAGATTTTTTTCTTATATAATTAAGTTTTCAAATTATTTGATGTACAAATAACTTCTACTTCTAACTGAACAGCTCAACTCATTTCAGCAGTCAACCTGCATAAGTCACAGTTGCATCATAGTTGCACCTGTGTATGAATGGTCCAAGAGTTAGCATTTGAGAACAAAAAATGTCTAATTTTGGTAGAAGAAAAGATTTAGTTTGGTTATATTTTAATGAAGTAAAAAATGATAAAAGGAAAGGTTGTAGAGCTAGATGCAAAAATTGTAATAAAGAAATGGAAGGTCAAGTAGCTAGGATGAAGAAACACATTGAAACTTGTAATAATTCTCATCATCATTCTGATTCTGATTCTGTTGATAATGGTAAGTACTTATTTTATCATTATTATTGCTGCTATTATTTTTAATTTTGAAAGAAAATTGTTAAAAATTTGTTAATAAGTTAAATATTTGTTAAATTCAAAATTTTTAATTTATCTGTAAAATTACAAGTAATGCATATTGAGAACACATTATGTATATCTTCATTCAGATGATTCTAAACTCTTATAAAAAATTACATTATTATTTGAAATGCTATTTGATTGAGAAGATAAATTATAAAAATCACATATATTATTATTTAATTTGCATATGCTAATTGATTTTAGAAAGTTATATTCTATGAAATAAAAAATATTTATGTAATTCTAAGTAATGAAATTTTGGAAAAAACAAGAAAATTTTAAATAGACATTTTTTTTGTTAGAGAACTTTATTTTGATAATCTTAAAATTACATTTGATAAAAGTTTGAAAGTTTTACAAATTAATCATATTATTAAGAACAAATTATGTGATCAGAACTGTTATTAAATGAAATTGTTAATTTTTAATTTATGCATGGCTCTTAGAGATTAACTAAGTTTTCACCAATCATAAATATCCAAAATTATAAAAGACATGGTAATTTTATCTCGAGTATTAAATAAATTATCAAAAATAAATATATCAATATGATAGAGATGTTTACTTTGCAGTAAAACAAAGAAAAAAAATGTCTTTGTATTGAATTATTGTTAATTATATGATTATGATTTTTGAAGTAATATGTTCTGTATCATTAAGCAATTCTTATTTTTATTTTTGTGTAGATTACGTGTCAGTGTCACTATCCAGTATTTCAAGTTCTTTGGATTCAGCAATAACACAAAGAGCAACAAGTGAAATTGGTTCTTTAAAAAGGAAAAGAGATACTATGGACTTTTTTGTCAGTAAATCAACATCATCTCAAAAGCAAATGTTTGATGAACAAGTTGCTATGTTTATATATGCTACAAATACGGCATTTAGCACTGTAGAGCATCCTGAGTTTATTAAAATGGTTCAGAGTTTCCGCCCAGAATATTCTCCACCATCAAGAAAACAAATTGCTGGGGATTTATTAGATCATACTTACAGCAAAGAAAAAGAAAAATGTGCAAATATATTAAAAAATGAAGTTGTCACATTAGGATTAGATGGATGGTCAAACATTCACAACGAACCTGTGATCTGTGTTACTTTAACAACAAAAGACGGGAATACATACTTAGCAGACACTATTGATACATCGGGAATTGCTCATACAAGTGAAAATCTGTATGATATTGCGACTACAACCATTAATAAATGCCAATCGGAATTTCAATGTTTAATACAAGCATTAGTGACAGACAATACTGGAAATGTCCAAAAAATGAGTGATATGTTTGATGAAAAAGAAGAGTTTAATATTATTACTTATGGATGTGCAGCCCATATTTTAAATTTACTGGCAAATGATATAAGTTATCCAAATGTAAAGAACAAATTTTGCATGTAATCAAATACTTCAGAAACAACCAATATGCAAATGCGTGCTTCAGAAAAGATGCAAGTACATCAAAACTAATAATGCCTTGTGAAGTTCGCTGGAACTCATTTGCTGACGCTTTAGACAGCTATCTGAAATCATGGTCAGTTCTTGTAACTATATGCGAAAATAATAAAGACAAAATTGATAAAAATATCCAAAGTCTAGTTTCAAACATTTCATTGAAAAGAAATGCTGAAGACTATTTTCAACAATTAAAGCCAATTAGTGTAGCTTTAGATAAAGTACAAAGCCAAAATTGTACAATTGGAGAAACTGTTTTTCTTTTTAAAAATTTAAAAAAACAAATGGAAGATTTGAAACTGAATAAAGACATTATGAAAAAACTAGATACTCGTTATAAAAGGGCAATAACACCAGCCCATCTTCTTGCTTATCTGTTGGATCCAAGAGCCAAGGATGCTGATCTCGAATTGTCATCGGAGGAAAAAAAAGAAGCATTGGAATATGCTAAAACAAAATTTCCCAAAAACAATTTATTATCTCTGATACTAAAATTTTGTGCCAAAAGTTCTCCATTTCAAAGATATCTTTTTGAGAATGATTTTAGTAAAGATGTATCAGCTATAGAATGGTGGCATATTCAAGAAAATGAAATCAAAAAGTTCAATGATGGTGTGTTGAAAGAAGTTGAAACGATTCTTACTGCAAAAGCGACTACTGCAAATGTAGAGAGAATTTTTTCTTCATTTGGTGTTGTACAATCAAAGTTACGCAACAGACTGGGTTTACAAAAAGCGGCAAAACTTGTTTTTTTGTTTAAAACATTAAACCCTAATAATCCTGTTTATTAACATAGAATCTTTATAGACATGTGTCGTACTTCCATTTTCTTAAAATTTTGAAAATTTATTCAATTTCCATGTTTTTAAAATGTTTCTTTTATATATATTTTTTAAATATATTTCAATTTAATTTTCTTACTGAAATTCAATTTGTTTTTTTAAATTGAATAAAAAAGTAAGTCTCACTTTCTTTTCTTTGCATTATTTTTATTTAAAAAAAAAAAATTAGTATAGCATACCAAGGTAAAATTCTACATTATATCTTTATATTCTTATGTAACACAATTAAGTGTTGCTTATTAAAATGAAAAAATATAGGAAGGCAATAGATTAAGTCTTTAAAGAATTTAATATAAATCTTGCAATTAAATACTATTAAAAACTTTTAAGTATCAACATTAAGATACAGAATCCATTCTATGAATGCAATATGAAATACATCATAAACATATTAATATGTTTTATAAGTGTGCTAAATCATTTGGTAAACATGAATTACAGGTTGCATTTGGAAATATGTATATATAAAACAGCAATTATTTCTTCAACTTTTTTAAAAAGTAATCTTTAAAAATTATTTAAAACTTATCACCATTACTGTAGAACCTGACGGCACAAGTGATCATGTTCTATGTATTACATAGGAAACTTTTGTATATATATAACTGTTTTGAATTTGAATGTAAATGATGTTAGCTCAGCTCTAAATAAAATTTAATGATTTGAATTTGTACATAATTAATAACAATTGTTTATTTATTTTGTTTAAACTGTTTTCAGAATATATATATATATATATATATATTGTTATTGTAATATTAATCATTCTTGTCAATGTTAAATTTTATTTACTGATGTGCATATATGTAATTAAAAAAGATACAAAAAAACCCGGTTTAAACCAAAAAAACCTGGTTTAAACCAAAAAAACCCGGTTTTTTGCCAACCCTGGTTTAAAATAGTGAAACATTATTTAAATAAACCGTCAATGATTTTTCCCCATAGACCGCAATGTAACGGAATTCTTTTGAGTCTCCCTGTAAGAAAACTATAAGTGCTACACACTTCCGTTGAAATAGGGAACATGCTATAGATAACGACTATAACATATAAAAATTGCAGAGCAATCCGAGCATATTTACGGGAGTTAGAGCACGGACAGACGGCAGACGGCCAGACAAACCGAAGTCATAAACACTTTTCAACTAGGTTGGAAAGTGTTAAAAACATCACTAAAGAATAGGGTTTACTTTAATGATGACATAGTGACATACCAAATATAAAATTTGATTTATTCTGACAAAAGAATATACTAAGGATAGTTTACATATTTAAATGCAGAGTTATTAAAACAAACAGATATTCTTATGATATTGCATTTGTGAACAAAATGTAAGTATTTTAAATGTATCAGATGTAATCAGATTTATTGAGAGACATAATACTGGGTCAATATCTGAAAATTGGACAATTTCATTTTAAAATTTGCATTTTTTAAAATTAATGTACGATCTACCACATACAATTATAGGTTATGATACATGCTTTGTCTTTTAAATTCTGTAGTGTTTTGAGATCAAGGAAGTATATTTTATGCATAGGATTAACTTTTATGGAAGAAAGTGTCTGTTAACATCATCTCACTCCCCATTCGTTTTTAATTTGTTTTTTATTGAAAATTTGCTAATATACAACAAAGTTTGCTTGAAATGAAATGAGAAGAATTGTGTCTAACTAATAATATAATAAAAAATTAAACGTAGGCATCATTAAAGGTTATTAAGTTCATGGAAGTTCCATATCGGCATAACACATCAAATTTGCTATTCTATTTTTGTAAGTTTTATTTAAATATATGCCTAAAATCAAATAATTTTCTTTTTATTATTTCAGATTTTGTTACTGCACTATAAATTAACCATTTTTGGATTATATTTTCAACAGAATATTTTTGTACTGGAGATCTCATGTAAGGGGACTGAAATGATTTGTGATTTACATGTAAACTTTATTAGATAACATATTGCTTAAATTTTTTTGACATAGGAATATTAATTCCTTTTGACAATAATATAATGTCACTGCATCATTAAATCATCAATTTATTTACACTCGGGTACAGTGTAATACTTTATAGGATATGGTGCAACATTCAGTTTGCAGAGGATCTCTATCAAACTCACATTTTGTCTGTCAGCTCAATTTGCCAGTAGAAATGTTTGCCACTCTTCCAAAGATGAGCCCAAGTAGCATAGGTACTGTGGTTCAGGTTCTCTAATGTTGTGAAGAATGAAATACACTTGACTGTATCTTTAACTTCAATATTTAGATCCTTTTCAGGCTTTATTTTATAATTCATCACACCAGTATGTAAAGATATTTGCTTTTGAGATGCCCCAAAGTGTACTGGTTGAATTTCTTTGTGATACTTCAATACATAATTCTCAGAATGGTCAATTTTTATTATTAAAGCATTATATGTCAAATTGTCTTGTAACTGCATCATTTCTGAGTATTGGTAATACATGTTAAATACATGTCTCAGGAAATATGGAAGTAATTTCTTCAATAGCTGTAAGATATCTGAAATACTGGCCTCAATTTTCTGTTTCTCAGTTAATCTGACATTTTTAACTTTCTCTTTCACCGTTTGTTCTTCCATTCTACTTTTCCATTGGAAGAATGAAACAACTGTTGTTCTTAACACATTGAATTCTTTGTTTTTACAAGAATTTTACATTTGCGATACATGCAGACCTTAAATTTGGTGTTGCAGCACACAGAGTTGCACAATTCGCTATTGGTTCTAATGTCCAGAAGATAAAATATTATAAATACTGATAAAGTTTATTCACTAGTAAGTCCATATTAGCATGTTTAACACCTGCACATGTATCACTGTCAGATAACCTAGGTTCAACAATCCAAAATGAGCGAAGTCTACAGAAAGAAGAGTAGGACAGTTTGATTTCATGAGGCTCAATGTACTTTTGATGCAAGGTCTTTAGTGTGTCAAGTAAAAGCCTTCTTTGTACTTTCACTTTGTTCTAGTTTTGTGATCCTTCTTGCCTGGGCTCATTCTGCTGTTTACATCCTCTTCAAGGAAATGTCGCACTGAACTTGCAACTTTGGTTGAAATGGAATTTTATTTCTTCTTTCGTACATAATGTCGAACTTTGGAAGATAGCAACTATTATGTTGTTCCTTATAGCTAAAAAAAGATTTTGCCTTCCCGAGCAATCTAGATTTCTTTAAAATATGTCCCTGAAAGAACTGTTGCAAACATCTGCCACTCTTTCTGATCAACAAGTTCCTTTCTATTTTCTTTTAGCTGCATTATTAAAGCTTCATCAAATAACAAGTGTTTCTATACAGCTTTTGATATATGTCTCCTTTTCCCCACAATAGCTTTAACCTTAGATTTTGGCAAAGGGGTTGTGATATTTAACTGTTTTAAATTTAAATGCTGTAAACGTTGCTAGTAACATTCAATTTTTGTATTTAGTTGCAATTTGTAATTTTTATTTTTCTGCAATTGCCTATTAGTTGCTGATCTATTTGCACAAGCTTTTTTCCTTTTCCACACCAGGGGTGCAAAAATCTAGGCGCCAATGGGCTGATTCCCACCACTAAATTTTATTAGTATTCTTCGTCAAATTTTATTAGTATACTTCGTCCAAATTTTATCAGTATTCTTATTAGGCAAAGAAAACTAAGCATTTAGTGGTGGGAATCCGCCCATTGACGCCTAGATTTTTGCACCCCTGTTCCACACCGTTCTCTAGATGATGATGATGCTCTTCCCAAGTCAGCAATTGCAGAACTTGCAGGTGTTAAAATTTCTGGGAAGGTTGGTGGAGTGTTATCTTTAACAAAATTGGCACCCTTGGTAGCAATAGCTTGTTTTTATCTCTATATCTTTTTTAATTAATTTTCTAACGTTTACGTATTAGGCGCTGATCTCCTTTTCAGATTTTTGATAAATATTTGTTACTGTTCCTTTTTTCGATAATAGCACTATCGATCTTTTTCTCTTTTTTCTGCCAAAGCTACAGGACCTTTCTTAATTTTTTCATGCTCCTTACGTCTTTTTTCCTCAATTTGTTTTAAAGAAACGGTGACTTTCTTTTGGGTTTTAAGCAATAATTTCTTTTCATTTCTCTGACTCAGAATTGTTTATATCTATTTTTTTTTTGTAAAATAGAAAAGACCTTTGTTTCATTTTAAGTTAATTCAACATATAAACAAAAACTGGATATTCACCAAATTAAGCTATTTAACTGTCATTAAGCATTGATTGGAGAATATTATTACTTGGTAATAATACGATTGTTTATTTTAGATTTAATTTAAGAAAAATTCATTTGCAAAGTATTAATTGGTTATATTCTATAATTGTTGTAAATTCAACATCACCTCAGTCCCTTTGTCATCATTTCAGTCCCCAAAATCAGTGTCTAATAATTGGGACTGAGATGATGGGGACTGAGGTGATGTTTTTGTCTTAACAGCTGCATAACCATTTTGTTGAATCATTTTTTACACATGTAAATTATTAAATATGCCTTGTGACATATGTATATTACATAAATAAAGTTACAGTAAGCTTTTTTTTAATCAATAAAAAGTTAAATATGGGGACATGAATGATGCTATAAAAAAATACTCACCCCTATTCAGAACAAAAACTAAATATTTCTAAATATGAAACAAAGAGAAGAACAATTTATCTTCATCCATGGTGGCTAATTGGACTTTAGATGCTGTTGCAATGGAAATAATTCCACCAGTGCCATCTAGCATATGTTAAACTAAATGTTTGTTTAGAGGGACTGAGATGATGGTCAACCCCAGGGACAAATATATTTACTACAATATTTTAATATACAATCTGTACTAATAAACATTCGACCACCCCCATTTAACCCCCTTCTCGGGGGAATTTCTAAAATCGCTGAAATAGGTGTTTAATAATTTTTTTAGTAGATTTGTTTTCTGGAATTTCAAGCTCCTACCTATAACTGCTGCTGAGATATGGCGAAATGACCTCAAACATTCGACCACCCCCGTTTAACCCCTTCTGGGGGGGAATTTCTAAAATCACTGAAATAGGTGTTTAATCATTTTTTAGTAGATTTGTTTTCTGGAATTTCAAGCTCCTACCTATAACTGCTGCTGAGATATGGCAAAATGACTTAAAACATTCAACCACCCCCCTTTAACCCCCTTCTGAGGGGATATTTTAGGGTTTTTATATTTTCCCATACTGTATATATGTAGGTATAAATATATAATAGCAAAAGTTAATAATATTTATTGAAATTTTTACAGCATACATTTAATATTGGATGTTTGTACCTGGGGACAGGGACTGAAATGATGATTTAATTTGTTTAAAGCTTTCAATTAATTATTTATACATCATTATATTTTTCAGTTTTTGGTTTTAGTGTAATTAATGAAGTATTATTGACAGGGGAC
Source organism: Maratus michaelseni (assembly GCA_963931845.1). Lineage (NCBI taxonomy): Eukaryota > Metazoa > Arthropoda > Arachnida > Araneae > Salticidae > Maratus > Maratus michaelseni. The sequence continues at coordinate 433,514,290 of OZ007591.1, read as the reverse complement.
ACAAATTGTCCAATTTTCAGATATTGACCCTAAACTACATATCTATACTATTATATAAAGAGGAAACGGTGACTGACTGGGTGACTCATCAACGCCCACCCGAAACTACTAAAGTTAGGGTCACGCAATTTGGACTGTAGATTGCTGTTATGGCCTAGGCAAGCAATAAGAAGGGATTTTTGAAAATTCCCCCCCGAAGAGGGTTAAAGGGGGGGTTCGAATGTTTTAGGTCATTTCGCCATATCTCAGCAGCAGTTATAGGTAAGAGCTTGAAATTCTATAAAACAAATCTACTAAAAAAATGATTAAACACCTATTTCAGCGATTTTAGAAATTTCCCCCAGAAGGGGGTTAAATGGGGGTGGTCGAATGTTTTAAGTCATTTCGCCATATCTCAGAAGCAGTTATAGGTAGGAGCTTAAAATTCCAGAAAACAAATCTACTAAAACAAGAACGAAAAATCAAGCGTCAAGCATAGATTATATAGCACTTTCCAACGCTTCCAAAATAATTTTACAAATCATACCGTTTAATAAGCTAAAAGCTAACATCTAAGTAAACAATTTAGAAAACGCATAACATATTTAAAAACATAATTTCAGGAATTTCCAACATATACAATATTCGGAAAAATATACGAATACTTTTATTCAGCCCTGTATAGGATCTATAGATTTGTATATATACTACATAGGATGATAATTTTAGTTCAGTTAGGAAACGCGTAGCACAGTTTAAAATTCTCCGTCTGGAGTTTGTCAATAAACAGAAATGTGTTCGCGAACTTTTGTGCTGCCCTGTATAGGATCTACAGAATTTATACACACCACGTAATAGACAAAAAGCAAGTTAAAATTAAAATCGCGTTCAATAACTTAAAACGCACTTCCAGGAATTATTGTTAACAGACAGTAGATAATTCTTTTGCGTGTCCCTGTAAATGAACGATGACTGCTATACACACAATATTCCGTAGTAAGTCTCTTGTAATGCACCTTAGTGATCTATATACATTTCAATGTGTTTAAAATAGTGAAACATTATTTAAATAAACCGCAGACGATTTTTCTCCATAGACGTAATGTAACGGAATTATTTTTACTGTCCCTGTAAAGTAACTATAAGTGCTATGCACACCCTGTTCCAAATTAAGCTTCTTCTAATGCACCTTAGTAATATATATCAATTACAGTGCGTTTAAAATAGTGAAACATTATTTAAATAAACCGCAAATGATTTTTCCCCATAGACCGCAATGTAATGGAATTCTTTTGAGTGTCCCTGTAAAAAAACTATAAGTGCTACACACTTCCGTTGAAATAGGGAACATGCTATAGATAACGACAATAACATATAAAAATTGCAGAGCAATCCGAGCATATTTACGGGAGTTAGAGCACGGACAGACGGCAGACGGCAGACGGCCAGACAAACCGAAGTCATAAGCACTTTTCAACTACGTTGGAAAGTGCTAAAAATGATTAAACACCTATTTCAGCGATTTTAGAAATTCCCCTCAGAAGGGGGTTAAAGGGGGGTGGTCGAATGTTTAAAGTCATTTTGCCATATCTCAGCAGCAGTTATAGGTAGGAGCTTGAAATTCCAGAAAACAAATCTACTAAAAAATGATTAAACACCTATTTCAGTGATTTTAGAAATTCCCCCCCCAGAAGGGGGTTAAACGGGGGTGGTCGAATGTTTTAGGTCATTTCGCCATATCTCAGCAGCAGTTATAGGTAGGAGCTTGAAATTCCAGAAAACAAATCTACTAAAAAAAAGATTAAACACCTATTTCAGCGATTTTAGAAATTCCCCTCAGAAGGGGGTTAAATGGGGGTGGTCGAATGTTTTAGGTCATTTCGCCATATCTCAGCAGCAGTTATAGGTAGGAGCTTGAAATTCCAGAAAACAAATCTACTAAAAAAATGATAAACACCTATTTCAGCGATTTTAGAAATTCTACCCAGAAGGGGGTTAAAGGGGGATGGTCGAATGTTTTAGGTCATTTCGTCATATCTCACCAGCAGTTATAGGTAGGAGCATGAAAATCAGGAAAACAGATCTACTAAAAAATGATTAAACATGTATTTCAGCAATTGTAGAAATTCCCCTCCCGGAGGCGGTTAAAGGGAGGGTCAAATGTTTTAGGTCATTTTGCCGTATCTCAGCAGCAATTTTAGTTAAGAGCACAAAAATCAGGAAAACAAATCTTCTAAAAACATGATTAAACATGTATTTCGGGGATTTTAGAATTTTCCCTCCCGGAGGGGGGGGGGGGGCGGTTAAAGGGGTGGCCGAATGTTTTAGGTCATTTCGCCATATCTCAGCAGCAGTTATAAGTAGGAGCACGAAAATCAGGAAATTAAATCTATTAAAAAAATGATTAAACGCGTATTTCAACGATTTTAGAAATCCCCCCCCCCCCCCTGAAGGTGGTTAAAGTTGGTGGTCAAATGTTTTAGGTCATTTCGCCATATCTCAGCAGCAGTTTTATGTAGGTGCGCGACATTCAGGAAAACAAATCTACTAAACAAATGATTAAACACGTATTTCATTAATTTAGAAATCCCCCCCCCTCCCTTTGAAGGTGGTTAAAGTGGGATTCGAAAGTTTTAGGTCATTTCGCCATATCTCAGCAACAGTTTTTGGTAGGAGCGCGAAATTCAGGAAAACAAATGTAATAAAAAAATTACATTGTCTACGCGAGGAACTTAATGCTCTTTATTTAATCAAAAAAGGTAGACGGATAGAACTATAAAATGTATGGAAACATGGGAGGTTTGACCCACCCTGATCTTTTTCATATTTAAACATTTATTTAGTTGATGAGCACCAGGGTATCAAGAAGAAGAATCAGAATCAAGGAGAAATCACATGCGATATCATTTTCAGCCAGATTTTTTTCTTTTCTTGCTGCAAGCTCTTCTCCCCTGTGTCATAAATAAAAGTAAGTTGAATTGTTTGTGTACTTATATTAATATACTAAAAGACAGTATACATATTTTTACTTTAACTTTTTATTTTAATGTGTTTCTAGGGTTTCGTTCATCTCACGAAACCCTATGACTCCCACTTCGTTGTCTGTTTGTCATAGAGCCGGTTCTCAGAAACTATATAACTTACAAGCATGAAATTTTGCGTATTTATAGCTGAATATCTACTATGAAGCTCAAAATCATAAAATTTGAAAAAATCGTATTATTTTAATAGAGAGAGATAAAAAAACAAAAATCTAACAGCCTTTTCCTATTCAATTTAAACATTTTTTGTTATAGCAGTTGCCAACCATTAAAAATCCACCATAAAATTCTTTCTACAGTAATGAATTTTCTATTAAAAGATTTCCACATGAAAAATGAAAAAAAAAGTGTCACCCATTGCAAAAAAGATTAATAGGACGTCATATTGGTAATAAAATGGAAATTTTCAAACATTTCTCAATAATACAAAGAGTATGAGTATGTGTAAATACAGAAAGCAGCTTAATAGGACATCATTAGAGAATTAGAAAATTAATCAGACGTCCTATTGGAAGTTTAACGGATTTTTCAAATGTTTGAGAATAATACAAATAGAGTATCAATATGAGTAATAGAGAAAAGTAAATATATGAGTTATAGGAACGTATTGAATCATGATAAAAACCAGATTATGGAAATATTGGCCTGTTTTAACATGTTTAGTTATGAAATTGATTTTTTTTAAAATATTGCATTCAGTCTACATGACAGAGTATAATAGCAGGCCGGTTCAGATATTTAAAAAGAAAAAAAAGAGGAAAATAGACCGGCAAATTTTTACTTTATAAAAACATGACCTTTTTTTTTTTGTTAAATGAAATTTATTTGGATTTATTAAAGAAAGGATAAAGTGTTTTGAAAGTAATATTAAACAAAACCCTTTTGTGCAATCTTCTATACCCACATGTTTACATATTTTTCCAAAATGTCTATTAAGGGAGGTTTGAACCATATTAATTCTGGGAGGTTTGGCCCAGGTCAAGCCTCCCATTTAGTATATATTAAACCAATGAATGACACTTATAAACTTTATTTCGTACTTACGTATTATCCGTGCCAGGAGATTGATCGCCAAAAATGGTTGCCAAGTACCAATCATGTTTATCGTTGCCAATCATGTTTTCAAATGGTAATTTAACATTATCAAATAACATTGTTAAAAATGGTAATTTATAAAATAAATAAAATGTAATGTATGTTTATTAAATTTATAACATTGTTAAAAATAGTAAATAACATTATTTTAGTAAAATTAATAAATGGTAAATAGCATAGTAAATAAGAAAGAATAATATTATAGATTATTCCCAGGCATGTACCATGCAGCAAGAAAACAAAATATAAGGGCTACTATAATTAGTAATATTGGCTCCATGCCTGGCGCAGTTGGCTTAAAACTGGCACGGATAATACGTAAGTACAGAGTTGCCGGCTTTTTTTGGTTTTAACCATTTAAAAAAAGCCGACTTTAATTGAAAATGTCCGGCTTTTATTAAAAAAAGTGGTTTACAGCTAATTCACATTAATTTATTTTAATGCAATAAAAAATATTTCCTTCTAAAAAATTAATATACTTCTTGAAAAGAATATATTAAATTGGACTGCAAGGTGGCATTTTGAAATTCTGTATTACATAGCTCGACATATATTATACATAATACATATACAATAACAAAACATCACCATCAAAAATGAAAAATTCTTACATATACTGCTTTTTACTTTTAAAATTGTTGTGGATTTAAAACTTAATGATTTATATATTTAATAAATGAAATTAACATGTATAATACTTGAGAGCATTCATATTTAGCTAGTAATCAGTATTCTAATGTCTTATAAAAATATATTTTAATAAGTTTGATTTTCTACTAAGCAATTGCAAAACTCATGCCTGATAAGTCCATTTGATGAGATTAAATTATGGAATGATAAACGTTGAAAGAGGAATTAGGAAGAATATATAATATTTGAGGAGATTTTAGTAGATGTAAGTGTATAAAAAAAGAGAGAAGTTAAAAAAATAAATAAATAAAACTTGTTGAAATGAAAAGCAAATGTTATTCATATTACCGTTTTTAACAGTGGAAAATGGTGTTTTTATTAAATTGCTGTATGTATGATTTTAAAGATATGAGAAATATTAAAACTCTCATATCAATAGCCCCAGTAACTAATTTGTGTGTGTGTGTATCAATCTGCAGCAAAACAAAATTTATCTATGACGCAACAATGTCTACTACCACAAGAAATAATAGTAACCCATTAAATAAGCCAAATTTTCAATGACAAAGAAAATACAGTAAGATTACAGTAATCCAGAGACAAAGTAAAATTTAGCTTTCTTTTTTTTTAACTACAGTATTTTTTAAGCTATTAGATTAATCTTCAAAAATTTTCTAAAATCTCCAGTCCCCACTGTCATGTTGCATTATTTCTACTAGTGGGTTAATAGCCTTTAAAATTAGTTGATTAATAAAATATGTAATTAAACAACTGTTGTCCTATTTAATTATTTAAAGAAGTAAAACTGAAAAAAAGTGTAAATTAAATAAATAATAATAATAAAGCTTTTATTTAAAAAATATAGCAATAGTTATGCACTGAGTATGCATTGTTAAAATTTAGGTAACATATTTACAATTCTGACTCAAATCACCAGTCTGCTATGTGTTATTCCAATATTAATGTCTTCATTATTGAGAAATTAAGTTATTTATTAAATTCTAACTCAATAAAATGTCTTTTTAATTAGTTAAAAAATACTTAAAAATCTACAGTTTATAAATAAATTGCTTCAATGTATAAAAGCCAATTTTGACCAAAAAAGGCCAATTTTGGCCAAAAAAAGCCGGTTAAAACCAATAAAAGCCACTGGCCTGGCTTTTACTAATTTTAGCCGGCTTTTTTGCAACCCTGCGTAAATACCCTTTATTTTATATACTTATTATATGGAAATTTGATAAAATTAAACTAGAAATAATGTAGAAAAAAAAAATGAAGATAGCCTAATAATTTTCTTATGGTACAACAGTTAGTTTTTAATAGAAATGTTATTCAGAGAAATCTTGTTCTTATGTTAAGTCACTGAATGTAATGAATATAAATAACTTCCTGTTTATGCATCACTCTGATCAACCAATATAGAGCTGAAATCTGCTTCTAAGGACTTGTTAAGAACAACCCTAAATATTTAAAAAACTTATCTGATTCGAGCTCTTACATTATATAGAGTTGCCGAAATGTCAGTGAAGGCTCACTGTGGAGACGTGAAAAGTTTTTGGTTTCCCTCTGCTTCGCGATAACTGCCGTAAAAAGCACCCGATTAAGTTGATTTTTGGTACCCAGAATAAGCTGTATAGTTTTTGGTTACTTTGGGTTCATTCGTTCGGAAAATAGAGAAGATTTCTTTTTAGGTCATCATGCTTTCCTATGGGAATGCAGACGATTTTCAAATTTCATTTTTAACTGAAATGAAAATCGCCTATTTGAATAATGGATTTGAACTTAAAATTACGGATACTAAATTTTTTATATGGATGTCTTAAATATAGGCAATAGCTTTGAAAATTTGCCGATACATCTGTAAGAATTTAGAAATTAATTTGTTTAAATTTTAAAAAAAAACTGCAATTGTTCTGAAAATATAAAAAAACATTTTCAAATATTTTAAGCAATTCATTTCTAAATTATATTAAATTTATCGGCAAAAGTTTAAAACTATTGGAAATCCATACCGAAAATTTAGCATTTATAATTTTATGCAAATTTTCCATTTTCATTTCAGATAAAAATTAAATTTGGAAAATCGTCTGCATCCTCATAGGAAAGCATTATGACCTAAAAAAGAACAAAAATAACACATGAAAATAAATCACAACTTACCGATCCTGGAGACTAAAAAATAACTTTTCAGTCTTGTTCTTACAAACAATAAACGTATATCTTTGTAGCATTTTAAGAATTATAATGATCTATTTGATCTTCAGAATAAGATAAGAGTAATTCAGATAAGAATAATTTTAATAATGAATATTAATCAAGACTCAAAAATCAAATAGTGAACGCCGAAAATTTGCACATTTGCAAATGACAACAGCAAAAAGAGCCAAGCAGAATAGGGTTACAATTAAAGGGAAATCACGAAGATAAAAATTGCCAAAGCGATGATTTAGTTTTTAAGTCATCTGCTGCAGTCGCTCTTTTCAGGCGAAGTTGGGACTCTGTTTAAATTTCCTTACTCTGTAAACCCTACTACCTAGCCGGTACTTTTCGGTCAGCCGGGTACCAGTGATCAATAGCCAATAACAAATAGCCGCTATTTTAACATTGCAATGACAGACATAACTTACTTAAAATATATTAACAGTTATATTGAAATAAAATATGACGCAAAGTACAAAGAATTTATTTCATAATGCAAGTATGAAAGAGTAACTCACGTTATTGAAAATCCCAAAATATATTAACAGAAGTGTTTAAATAAAACATAATAAACTACAAAGAAATTATTGCATAATGAAAGAATAACTCACGCTATTTTAGATCGGAATTTTGTTTTTAAATCGCGCTTAAAATTTGAAAAAAAGCAGATTCTCAACTGTTCTCCTCCACATAAACTCTGCTAAATAAGACTCTAAATGATGGCGGGCATGCTTCTTATTGCGCTACCCCAATATTTTGAGTAGGAACTCCACTTTCAGGATCTACAAAATTATACTTAGGATTAACTTTGAAACTCTCTTCAAGTTCTGTTGTCCCTTCCATGAATCAGAATAAATCGTTCACATATTTTTTCGATAGCCTCTAATAACACATCTAAAGACCTGTTTGGTACTTCAACTAGAAAACATTCATTTGTTTCCCGACAAACACCTCCAAAAATCCACTGCTGTGGAAGCACTCTCCCTGCATTATTTTTTCTCTTTGTAAATAAACTTTCGTCTACTTAGACGATCTTATCACATCCTCCTACCTTTGGTTGAGCACTATGGAAAAAACACAAACCTCTCGCATATAGAATGATCAATTTGTTACTGATTTTCACACCATCTCTTCACTCCATCCATAAATAAACCTCAAAGACTTTAACAGGGGTAGTACTAGCCCTAGATGATATTTCAGGACATACTTTTTTCGATATTTCAGGACAATTTCAGCTTCAGGACACATTTGCTTGGCATACTAACCAAAAAAACCCTTAAATCCCTCTTCAATACATTTTATTATCATAAATAATACACTACATACACAGTTTTTCTGTAGTAAAAATATACATTTAAAAGAAAAGTAATTTTACTAGAACCCTTTGACCAAGCTGCTAAAAAATTGCAATTTTTGCATTACTGAAGGACGAAAATCTCAATTTTTTGATTTTTTGAAATTCGATCAATGAAAATTGCAAAAGATTTTCTTTTTTATAACTGATTGGTAGAAATTGGATTTTTTTTTTTTTTTTTTTTGTGACTGAGAGACGAAAACAGCAAAATTTTTAAATGACTAATCAATAAAAATTGCGAATTTCGGTAACTAATCACCAAAAATTGAGATTTTTTTTCTTTTTTTGTGCAAATTGATGAAAATTACTATTTTTAACGACAGACTGAAGAAAATTGTGACTTTTGTTATTGTTTTGCATCTGTAAAAAGGTACACCTACCCCCTATTTGATGATTTCAAATGCCGATATAGCACAAAACTTGCAAAATTTCAGGAATATTAGGACAGACTACCATATTTCAGGACATTTTAATTTTTTCCAGGACAAGTACTACCCCTGCTTTAAAAAACTCAATCTACTTGATTTAAACCGTGTATCTTAATGATTGCACTTTTTAGTATGACAAGTACGAAGATTACACCTCCAACGAATACTATCACCTAAATACAACTTCATTTCATGTTCATATTATCTGGGAAAATACCTTTCTCTTGGAAGAAAATTATAGCTTCCTCTTCTGTTTTTGGCAAATCCCAAATTTTCATCATTATGAAACTTTTGTGAGGTTTTTCGTAGAATAATTTCAATTATTCCAGCTTGCGGATATTATAAATATCACGATTAAAAAAACTTTAAAATATTTTGCAACATCACAGCAAATTTTTCATGGAACAATTTTTATTTCTTTTAAAAACAGAAAACTATGACTTTGAGTTGCAACATCTCAGAAAAAAAACTATAAATTTAAAAAAGAAGGGAAAGGTTATAATTCAAATAACGCCAAACGAAACAATTTTTGGCGATTTATCACACCGAAAAGTACCCCTTAGTTTTATAATATATACTTTTTTTTTTGAAAGTTCAAAATGTTTTAACTTTTTCTCAGAATTTTCAAATTTTTCTGACTTTTCCTCAGAAATGGTAAATTTTCCTGACTTTTCCAAGTGGCTAGACACCCTGTTATAATGACTATAAACATAATATTATTAGAATGACAGGAAATAAGGGCAGTAAATCATGTTTTCTTTATATTAGATTTAGATTACAATCATAGTTTAGCTTATTACTTTTTGACTATCACAAACAATACATGATTCTGTCCATCCAAGAACCAACAAAATATTATTATGGATAAAAACAATCAAAATAAGTAATTAAGAACCTGATTTCTTTCAGACATTCAAGTTTACCCATGACAGCTGCATCTTCCTCCATTTTCATTTTAGAGTAAAAGAAACCTTTGGGAAAAAAAAATGCTTAGAGTTAAGCTTCGATATTATTGTACCAAAACTATAAACAATTCACAGCCACAGCCGCAAGCATATGTTTATTTCTATCTCGCGATGTCATTGGTTATTTCTCTTATCTCAGATTCCCATGACTTTTATTGGATAATTTTTAGTGGGAATCTTCAGTTTCGAGTTGGCAACAGAGCCTCAAGCATGTGACGTCACGCTTCAGCTGCTGGATTATTTGGGTGGCAGAAGCCGTCCCTATCCTAGTGTAATTCTTATTATTAATGTTCGTAACCGTCTGTGTGTCTGTCTAACATCTCCATCTCCACCGCCGATCGACGATTGGGACTTTTACGCTTTCTGATTATTTGTAAAATCAAACGCTTTTTAAGTCATTTCCTTTTCCGGGCATAATTTCCATCTCCACCGCCGATCGACGATTGGGACTTTTACGCTTTCTGATTATTTGTAAAATCAAACGCTTTTTAAGTCATTTCCGGTATTTTAGAGGATTATGAAGATATTCGGACTTAAAACGGCCTATAGAGGCGCTGATTGCAGCCGTCGGTACAGGAAAATTGGCCCTTTAACTAATGCTAAAGTGCCATTGAAACCATTATTTATTGTAAACGCGTTTAAAAGTGTTACATATGCAAATTCGGATAATTTTTACTTTGCCATATAAACACAGAACACAAATAGCACATGAAATCTGAAATTGCGCAAAAAAATAATCATTATGAACAAATTAAAAATGCATGTAACGCAATGGGATTGCAAGGGATTTTCCTGAAGGGAGAAGTTATATCTTTTTTCCACCAGATGGCGTATTCGAGCGCTTGAATTCCCAATAACAAGATATAATATAAGAAATTAATATATATTATTAGATTATATAGAAGCATTAGATTAGATAGAGATTAGATTATATAGAAATTAATTAGATTATATTACTATAATATTTATTATATTACAGTTATAAATTAATTAGATTATATAGAAATTAATAGATATTATATAATAAACCAAGTTCAACCAGCAATGACTTAAGAAGCGTTCGGTTTAACAACTAATCAGAAAGCATGATAATCGCAATCGTCTATCGGCGGTGGACAGGGAAATTGGGACTTAAAACGGCCTATAGAGGCGCTGATTGCAGCCGTCGGTACAGGAAAATGGACCTTACCCACGAGTGGCAACAACCAAGTCTCTGGGGGTAATTTTCTTCGGAAAAAGACTGGTTATTGGACGAAGGAGAAGCTGTGTTAAAATGTTCTTCACGCCTATTGGTGTTTTTCTTCTCTTTACCCGCAGATGACGTGCATGGGTAAAGTCCATTGGCCCTTTAACTAATGCTAAAGTGCCATTGAAACCATTATTTATTGTAAACGCCTTTAAAAGTGTTAGATATTCAAATTCGGATAATTTTTACTTTGACATATAAACACAGAACACAAATAGCACATGAAATCTGAAATTGTGCATAAAAATAATCATTATGAACAAATTTAAAATGCATGTAACGCAATGGGATTGCAAGGGATTTTCCTGAAGGGAGCAGTTATATCTTTTTTCCACCAGACGGCGTATTCGAGCGCTTGAATTCCCAATTGAGAAAGAAAAGGAAGTTCCTAAACCGCTTAAGGCAGGCATTCAGATGTCCGTTAAGGATCTCTAAGTGAGCCAAAATCCTTATTCCCGACCGAAATCTCAAAATCGCTATACGCCGCTGAAGTCGTGACGTCAACAATATGGCGCTGGGCATAAACAGACTGAAGTGCCCATTGAAATAACATGGACGTAAAAAATAAAATCTTCTAGGAGTAATAATTTTCATATATAAGAACTTTCAGGCACTGTTCTGCAAAGTTTAAGGTACGCTTTTCATTACGAATTCCACAAACTTCTGATTTTGTGCTTTAAATTTGAATAATTTATTAAAAATCATTAGCTTAACTCCGGTTAGACAAACAACACGGCTACATCGGCTGAATTGGGGATATTTACATTCATGTCTATCAAGATATCTCTGTCTCTCTCTATTTATAAGTAAAACTTTTATTTAATTTAAATTAATAATTTTACTAATTTTATATTTTTAAAAATTATTAAAGATATTTTATAATTTATAAATTATTATAATACATAAATTATAAATAATATTTAAATTAAGTATATAAATTATATATTAAATATGAAATATGATGTACTATAATAATATAAATAAATATAAAATATAATATATTAAATTATAATACTAAAATGATATACTACATTAAATTAAATATTAAATCAATTTAAACATATTAAATTATTTGTATATTACATTAAATTAATATTATGAATAATTAATACTAATAATAAATAATTATTTATCATTTTAAATGCTTAATAAATATAATTGATATTAATAAATAATGTAAAATTTATTATTAATAATTTTAATTAATAATTATTATTTATTATATATATATATATATATATATATATATATATATATATATATATATATATATATATAAAATTAAATAATTATTAATTAAAATTATTAATTTAATGATATTAAATTAATATATATATATTAAATAATAATTATTAAAATTATTAATAATTAATTTTATATTATTTATTAATATCAATTTTTTATTAATCATTTAAAATAAAAAATTTATTTATTATTAGTATTAATTATTCATAATATTAATTTAATGTAATATATATTTAATTTAATATGTTTAAATTATTATTATTATTATAGATTATATTATAATTTTATATTATATTATTATCAATATTTATAATTATATTAATATATTTATATTTAATATAAATTAATAACATAAATAATAATATTATTACAAATTATTAATTTAATTTATCATAGTAACATAATTTAATAATAATTAAAAATAATTGTAATATAAAAATATGAACTAAAATATTAATTATTTAATAATTATATTTAATATTTTAAAATAATTATTTAATAATTATATTTAATATTTTAAAATAATTATTTAATAATATTTAATATTTTAAAATAATTATTTAATAGTGATATTTAATATTTTAAAATAATTATTTAATATTAAAAACTATAATTAATATTAATAATAATAAAATATTTATAATTATAATTAGTATTAATCTTAATAAATAATTAATATTGTAAATATAAATAATATCCTGATGATTTATATTAAATTAATACTTTATTAAATTAATAATATAATATATTAAATTAAAATACTAAATTTTAATATATTAAATATATAAAGTATTATAATATGTAAATTATTAAAAATATTCTAATAATTTTTTAATTTTAATATGATTTTCTCTTTACTTATAATTAAAACATTAAATTACTTATAAGTAAAGAGAGATAAATACATCTTGACAGACATGAAAGTAAACATCCCCGATTCACAGACGATGTAAAAAACCGCCATGTTTGTCTAACCGGAGTTGATTTTTTAATAAATTCTTCAAATTTAAAGCACAAAATCAGAAGTTTGGTGAATTCATAATGAAAAGCCTACTTTAAACTTTGCAGAACAGTGCCTGAATGTTCTTAAATATGAAAATTATTATTCCTAGAAGATTTTATTTTTTACGTCCATGTTATTTCAATGGGCACTTCGATCTGTTTATGCCCAGCGCCATGTTGAAACGTCACACTTCAGCGGCGTATTCAGATGTCCGAATAAGGATCCTTATCTAAGGAAACGAGCATCCAAAGAGCTCGCATTTAAGGAGAGCTAAAACCCTGTCCTTAACTTAAGGAACGGCGGTATTTTGGCCGCCATTGCTATTTTCAGTGTTACCGCCTTCGTGGCTTATATTTATTTTAGAAGTTTGTAAGTTTTAAAGTACGTTTTCTTACGACTACAGTTTATATTATTTTCTCAGTAAGTTATTTTTCTTTTTTAATCGTTATTTAAGAATATCTTAAGTTGTTTGGCATCACCATTTTATTCAACAATCAACATGTGAAGTTTTCACTCGTGTGTTTTTTACTTTATTTATGATATAATTTTAATTTACATGTAAGCGAAATTATCAGACATCAGGTAAGATCGATGATTTTAGCTTTTATAATATCTGAGTAAACCATTTTAAAATATGGATTTTATCCTGTGTTTATTTTCTTCCAATCTATCTAGGGGTGGTTAAATTGTTTACACATTTCGCAATATTTCATATTCATAAATGGTAAAATAATCTGTAATGGTATTTTCATTTTGGAGAGCATCTCTATAATAAAACCGTAAGTCATGTGACTGTCATCAACAGTTCCGGAATGTCCGTTTCACTTTATCATATGCCAGACGGCCATTTTTATTAAAAATTATTTTTTCGAATAAAACTTCATAAATGTGACATTTTTAGAAAGATCGTTCAAAATAAATTAATATTTGAGAGACGACTTACGTTCAATTATGTATATATTCTCCAATAACTTCAGTTGAAATTAGCTTCGCAGTTCAAATTCTCTATCCATGAAAGTAAACAAAAAAAAAAGATTCATTCGTCGTGAAGGTTTAAAATATTAAACCATGGAGATAATCGTTCGTAAAGTTAGTTTTCCATGAAACATTTTTTGGAGCGCTGCTTGGTGTCAAAAAAAATAATTCGTACCAGTGACACCATGACATGAGTGACACAATCAAAGTTTACCATAATTATGTGCTATACAACTCAACTTCATTCTTTATCTTTTCTTGATGTAAGCTGAACAGTGTTGAATCCAGGGGGTGGCCCGGGGGGGAATGTCCCCCCCGGAGCATTGAAATGTCCCCCCCGGAAGATTTAAAATTTTATGCTTTCAATGGTCAAAATGTGTAATTTCCCCCCCGGAACTCTATAATGTCCCCCCCGGAGCCACATAAATCCCTCCCGGAGAAAAGTGTCTGAATTCAACACTGAAGCTGAATGTAAACAAATTAAAAAGCTGCTCACCGGGGCCCTCGGGTCGAATCAACAACAACAACAACATAAACAAATACAACTCATGTAATGATATTTAATGAATCAAATTTCGAAACAAATTGTCAGTTAATTTGGTATTTATGTATTATACGTGAAAGGAAGAGAGACCACTGAAAATGATTGTTAATCACCAATCATATTTACCATTATTAATGACCAATCGCTTTCAAAACAGTAATTTAATATACATTTACAAAATACATAACATCATTAAGTACTTTTGTGTTATTTGGGCGCAAATCTCGCCAATAGAATTTTTAAAATCGCCAATACCAGCTTTTATTTTTTGCATGTGCAAATTAGAAACGATACTTTTATTTTGAAATCAAATGTTCTGATGGAACAGCTGTCGTAGACGCACCGGGGCACTATATTAACTATAGAGTTGCAATATAGAGAGAAAAAACGGGTTGCTGTAATTAGAATTATAGGCGGTAATGTTGGTGTGACATATTTACGTGATTATCAAAACTGGCTTCCAAAAGTTCAATGTTTCACCAAACCATACTCGAAAATTGCGTGTTATAATATGCACTCCGATTATGTCACATTATTCAAGATGTTTTAAATGAGAATAATGATAGATTTTCTTCTTGATTCTCCCGTAATCAAGTCTACAGCCAAAGTTAGGGAGAAACAAACAAACAAACAAAAAAATATTGGCAACAATATGGTTCAGTGTAAATGGTGGATATCATTAAAGACTTTCACAAAATAGACTTCATTGCACCAAATCGTATTAACTAAAATACGCCATTTGGCAATGGATCCAATTACGGAAAACTACTTAATATGTTTAAGAATCTCCTCATTAGTAAGCATATTGCAACTGATAAGCAAACGGATATGAAGCATAAATGCTTAAGTTGGTTAAGCGGTTTTTGTCAAGAAAGATGATATACATAGATACATAACAACAAAAATATGCGAAATGCTACCATGATCGAAAAAGTTTTTGATTTGTCTATTAGAATCTTCCGGTTTGGCGAAGGATTACGGAAAAAAAATAAATTATGAATAAAAGTAACGTGTTACAGTGCTTAACATACATTTAAGGGAGACCAAACTGGTCGCCAGTGGCGGCTAGTGGTAAAATAATCTGTAATGGTATTTTCATTTTGGAGAGCATAATATTCCACTGGAAGTAAAAATATCCTTCATCGCTAATAGCCTCAAACATGTTATGTATTTAATAAATGTATACATCATTACTTTTTTGTATTTTTTTAGTTTGCAAGTTATATTGGTCATTTTTAACAATGTTATGCACTTAATTTACTTTTTTAAACAACTGATGACTGATAATTTCTGCCAATCTATCGTCCTGTCATGAATAACAATCATAAGTACTATTTTTTCTTCAAATAATGATGGGTCAAGTAATTTTTTCTTAATATAACCAAACCACTATAAAGATACATCTTCATCTACCTTTCATCATTTTCAATTGAGGAGAGATGACTGATTTCATATTTTGGGTGACTGGGAAGCTGTTTAATTTTCTCATACAATTTAGCAGAGACTCCTTGATGTGTAGTTTTGTTATTATCAAAGTAGCTATCATTTGGGATTCTCTGCTGTTAAGATAGTGGAAAATTCTGATTGACATCTCTGGAGCTATACAAAATGTATTGTGAAAATATAAAGAAGAGACAGACTATTACAGAAGAAAATTCTACCTTTATCATGTACCTTTCATTATTACCGAGTAAAAACATATGTTACAAATTTCTTATTTTAGTTAAAGTGGTTAAAATTATTTTTTAAGCTTATGAAGTGGAAAAAGAAATAGTTAATAAAGAACTTTTTTCCAGTATCGTAACATTTTAAATATCATGCAATAAATGTATTTAAATATTTGTCACATTTTTAAAATATTATAATTAGCATCCCATGATAAATATTTACATAGTACAGTAGTATAGCTATGAATTCTTTTTTCTCAAATTGTTCAAACAAGCACACAAATTTCTTGGCTAATTAATAGTTAGTTATTCATTAGTAAATAATATTTGTTTTTTCAGAAGTGCATTTCAAAAACTAATTTCTGTGTGTATATATATGCATGTATTACATTTTTCGGTACTTTTCGGTTAGCCGGGCGCCAGTGATATATGTACATATATAAATACATATGTATATACATATATATGTATATATGTACATACATATATGTATATTTATGGGTATGTATATATATGTTACGTAGATATGTGTATATGTGTGTGTGTGTGTATATATACATGTATATATATCACTGGCGCCCGGCTAACCGAAAAGTACCCATTTTTCTTTCTCTTAGTTTTTCTAGTTGCTATAGCTGCTACAGTTGAACAAAGATGCAACAAGGGTGATGCGAGTAGATATTAAGCAAATCTGGATAATCTGTGCATTCAGGAGCGTCAGTTATATTGATATGATTTAATATGATGGTCAGTGCAGAAAGGTGCTGGAAAGGTACAGAGTGCTTACTTCTGTGTTGGCCCGTTGGAATGCGCCTAGGTGGCTATAGGTTACAAATAATCTTTAGTCTCTTAGGTGCAAACTTTGCAGGCTAAATCACATTTTCTACGCAGCATGGTAGCTTTTTTTTGCTGAGGATTGCTTTATTGTCTATGTTTATGAAAAGTAAGTCATTTATTGGTTTTTCGATATTATTTGTGTTTCTATATACTATATAATGTAAGAGTGAATTCAATTTAATGTTTTCTGATTTAATACTGATTAATTTTTAAGGGAATTTAGTAATAGTCAATTGTGTATTAGAACAATCACTTAGATTAAATAAAGACTTTTATATATAAATTTATTGTTTGAAAAAATCATACTAAAATTAGCATAAATAAAATTAAAGTTTTTTTTATTTTAAGCATGCCTTTATTAGTGTATTTAAATAGAATACAGCTATTTTATTAAAAATTTGAAGGTGAAAACAAAAATTATAAAACCGTTAGGCACTGACAGAAATATTCGGTTATTTCCCATTAGATGGGACACAACTTTGTGCCAAGTACAAATATTGGCACAAAATTCACAGAAATCTATGGCTGCACATATAATAATATATCATGTGTAATATATATCGAACAAGAGTTATTAAGGAATATGGAAATCTTGAAATCCGGTTCTGTGAGTATATCTTTGTTCCTTGGCCACAGCACCATTTTAATCAAGAAAGACAGCATAGCAGTGCTACCTATTGAGCGATATACACTGAAATTTAGTCAGAAACAATTTGAGTCTAGATCTAACTGAAACAATGAATTTCTGTGGGTTAGTTCTTGAGCTACAGAATCCACAAAATTTGTGACATGGACAGACATTTTATTAAAATTAGCAAATCCTAATCAAGCATCCTAAAATATGTCAATTCATCAAATAATAGAAGTTGAAAATTTTCATGATTCTAATACTTTTTTATTATGTTACATAGAAAAAAGTAAAAAGGAGAGTGGAAGTGTTTAGGCATTTGGATTTGGGGGGGGGGGGGGGAGAAGGAGGCAAAGCAAAAACACTTCTTTTTTTTCTGCAGTTTGGCTGTTTTGTTACAATTAAATTGTAATTAAAAGTACTGAGGAAGATAAAAATGTCCTCATGCTAAATTTGGACAATTAATTGCTAATTATAGTAATGCTACTATGTTAAATATTATTCCCTTGATTCATTCAAAAGTATTTGTTTATAAATAATTGAACCTGTTCCCCCCCCCCCCCCCTCCCCCCTCTTCCTCTTAAAAAATGGCAAATCTTTAAGAGTTTATCATTGCTGGTTTTAACTTTATATATTTAAAAAAATTGCATCTTTATGAAAGTAATAATATAATTGTTCATATAATAAACACACTCCATTTTTCCATATGCTGATTTATATATAAAAAAAATTCCTAAATTTGATAAAATTCCAGTTTTGCATTGGAAAAACTAATTTTGTTTTATTGAAAGCAGTTAATATTTACATGTTTTCTATTATGCAGGACAAAAGTTGCAAATGTCTGAGTAGGAAAAAAAAAAGTATTTTTCTGTACATTTCAGATAAAAAATATATTTTTCAAGTAATCTTTAGGAATTTTTGTGTATACTGCACTTATTTTACAAAATTAAAATATTACTACTTATTTAAAGTGGATTGTATTTAAAAAATAAAATAATACATTGTGTATTTTTAATAAGATTTTAATCAAAACTCCCCCTCCCTAAAAAAAAGGATCCGAGATGAACTTTAAGAATAGCAAGCTAATTAAATATAAGCATACACAGGAGAAGGTCCACCCCTACAAGTCTGAAAATAGTGAGATATAGCTTGAAATATTAAGAAACATAGGTGCCGGTAGAAAAAAAATCTAATGAGGGGCAAGATTTTTGGAAAAAAATGTGTCTGTGATCCACAATCTAGTCTGTTTTTTTAAGTGTAGGGTATAAACATATGAAATAAGCTAAATTAAGATTTTTTGACAGAACTCGTGCAAAACAATTTTAAACATATCAACATTAAAAGCAATACAGAAATTTAACAATTAAATAATATAATACAATTAAATAATATTTAATAAACTTTCAAAACTGTCTTCCACTGGGTGATCAGATTTCCCCCCCCCCCCTCACCGACGCTGACACAAATTCTTTGTTCCTTTTTATTATTATTATTCTAATTTGTCTTTTTTTCCCCCTTTAACTAACCAGATATATATATAAGTTATTTAAACTTCCAAATCTCTAGTGAGTGTAATGCCCCCCCCCCCCTCCTCCTCCGCGCGCTAATGAAAATCTTGGTTATATGTATATATAAATTTGATTCTTATATATTTTTTAGCCGTGGCTTATAAGAATCAAAACCTTTTGGTATGAAATTTTAAACATGTACTCTAATACATAAAAATGAATATTTAAAAAAGAATTATTTTAGGAAATAAAACGAAAACAGTGCAACTATTAATTGCATTATTTAATAATATTTAAAAAAACAAACAACATTTAATTCTTAATCGCTATATCGTTCTGTCTTTCTTTTTTGACATGCTATCTTATTTTTTTTTTTTAATTCAATGTTGATGATGGGGATGGACAGAAAAAAAAATCTAATTTAAAAAAACGTGCAAAGTCCAGAACGGCAAATAAAGGGCACGGTTGATTGATTGATCTGCAGCGAAGAGATTCTGTATGCTGATTGGTTTATCATTTGTGTAATCACTATCATGTTCCGAAAATTGCCGAAGCCAGAGTCGGAAATAAGGAAAGCCGAAGCTACTTTCAATATTATACTTCAGAAATAGAGGACGCCGATAGATGGCGCCAGTGTTCTCGCCGCGGCTATGGTAACTTTCGTATTTACATACACCTCATTTTAAATCTATTTTTTACTGTATGAATCAGTACTTTAAAATGCTCTAGATAAAAAATAAACAAGGAAAAAAATTCTAATAATGAAAATACAGTTGAAGAGAAATGTAATTGATTTCATAACAACTAATTGTAATGAACTCAAACAGTTACAAACTTTATCATAGGACAATGTTTTTCTTCCTACAATATTTAGTTATTTCTAAAACTAGCCGCCACTGGCGACCAGTTTGGTCTCCCTTAAATGTATGTTAAACATTGCAACACGTTACATTTATTCATAATTTAATTTTCCCTTAATCCTTCGCCAAATCGGAAGATTCTAATAGACAAATCATGAACTTTTGCGATCATGGTAGCATTTCGCATATTTTTTGGGCACAAATGTCACATACGCACGTTGGCGCGATTCCCCCCCCCCCCTCACCCGCCAATTTGGCGAAAACTTTGTTATGGAAATTGTTGTTTATTTACTTTTATTTTTTATTTTAATTCTATAAATTATTTTTGATATGTATATCAATATTTATTTACATCAAACTATCATTTATTTATTTTTATTCTTTTTTTTAATTATGAGTATTTTTGTTAGCCGGGAGCAGATGATAATTTGCCAAATATCGTTCCCATCACCGTCATTCATACTACAATTAATTTAATTTTAAATTATAAACCTGTCACTCATTTCATTTAAAATACTTAACTTTAATCTAAAATGCTTATATTACATAAATTTAAAATACTTCACACTTTTCATTTAAAAGAGAAAATAAATAAATAAATAAGAAATAATATCATAAATCAAAACATTTGATTTCAAAATCAAAGTATCATTTCTAATTTGTACACGCGATAAATAAAAGCTGTATTAGCGATTTTAAAAATGCTAAAAATCTGATTCATTAAATATTATTACATGAGTTCAATTTACGTCAAGAAAAGGTCCGAAAGTTGAGTTGTATAGCACATAATTATGGTAAACTTTGATTGTCTCACTGGTGCGAATTATTTTTTTGACGCGAGGCAGCGGTCCAAAAATTCATTCGCGGAGAACTTGCTTTGCGAATGATTACCTCCATGATTTAATATTTTAAATGTTCACGACGAATCAATCTTTTTTTTGTTTACTTTTATGAATAGAGAATTTGAACTGCGAATCTTTCGACTGAAGTTATTGCAGAATATATACATAATTGAACGCAAGTCATCTCTCAAATATTAATTTATTTTGAACGATCTTTCTTAAAATGTAACTTTTATGCAGTTTATTCGAAAAAATAATTTTGAATAAAAATGGCCGCTTGGCATATGAAAAAGTGAAACGGACATCCCGGAACTGTTGAGGACAGTCACATGACTTACGGTTTTATTTTAGAAGATTGGATAAATACAATATATTGGATAAATACATTATACTATGATGAATTCTTGCAAAAACATGTCCCTATTTTGACAACTTTTTAATCGGTATTCATTATTACATAACTTGTTTACATCCTGTTAACAAACTAAGAGTAAATTGAGTTGTTAAAAATTTCTGACATTTCGGAGCTTTAGTTTTGAGTAAAATAATTTAAGGTATACTAGCAAACATCAAACATTAAATTAATGATAATTTCAAATCTAGAAAAAAAAAAATAATTACTCTCCTGAAAGTATGACAAGAATGCATTTTCTTTAAATTAGGGTAGATGCGCCAATCATCCTTAAAAAATTATTTAAAAATTATTTTTGATTAATAGTTATTATTATATATACTAGCCGCCACTGGCGACCAGTTTGGTCTCCCTTAAATGTATGTTAAGCATTGTAACACGTTACTTTTATTCATAATTTAATTTTTTTTTTCCTAATCCTTTGCCAAACCGGAAGATTCTAATAGACAAATCAAGGACTTTTTGAACATGGTAGCATTTTGCATATTTTTTGTTGTTGTGTATTTCATCTTCCTTGATAAAAACCGCTTAACCTACTTAAGCATTTGTCCTTCATGTCCGTTTGCTTATCAGTTGCAATATGTTCGCTAATGCGGAGATTCTCAAACATATTAAGTAATTTACCGTAATTGGGTCCATTGCCAATTGGCGTATTTTAGTTAATACGATTTGATGCAATGAAGTCTATTTTGTGAAAATCTGTAATGATATCCACATTTACACTGAACTATACTGTTGCTAATATTTGTTTTTGTTTTTCGTTAACTTGGGCTGTAGACTCGATTACGAAAGATTATAAAATATATCATTATTCTCATCTAAAACGTCTTGAATAATGGGCCATAATCGGGCTACATATTATTACACGTAATTTTCGAGGATGGTTTGGTGGAAAATTGAACTTTTGAAGGCCAGTTTTGATAGTCGCATTCCCTTTAAACCATATTTTCGGTCAGGACTTTTGACCCGTGACGTACAATCTGATTAAAATAACTTCCTTCTAGATGCCTTGTACGACTTTGTTTTTCTTTGCTCCCCTTTCTTGATATAGTTCAGGAGTTTTTATAATAGCGTAATTCTCTTATTTCGGCATGTCTGCTTAATGTCTACTGACTATTAAGATTCGTAACAGGTAAAATACGCCGCGCCAACATTGGCACCTACAATTTTAATTACAGCAACCCATTTTTTCTCTCTATATTGTAACTCTATAGTTAATATTACGTAGTAGAAATATAAAAGACTATTGAAAACGGTTCTATTGATATAGTTGATATAGATATGTATAATATATTCATGGGTATATAATATGTGATTAGAATATATATCATATTCATTCCAGTGGATATAACATACCCCAAATAAAACTTGCATCGTAAATATCTAATCTAAAAACCGTCAATATGATTTTATGTGTTTAGTAAGTGTATACAAAAAGAATTTTCTGTATTATTTTACTTTAATCCTATATTATTTACCATTTTTAATGATGGGTCCTTTTGGGTACAGTTGTCGCAGACGCACCGAGGTATCATTTTGGCGCCAAAATGGCGATTTTATGCCTGGCCAACCCGGCGTTTTTGGTTAGATTTTGCTTCGTATGGCAACCTGGTAGAGCAGATTCCGCATGTTTTATAATAAATTAAATATTGTGTGTTTTATAACAAATTAATGCATGTGTGTGTTTTTAATAAAATTGTGTGTTTTTTTAAATATAAAATGAATTATTTCATAATAAAATAAAAGTAACATGCTGTTTTAGCAATCTCTAACAGTGAAAATGGGATTTTCTCGTCAAGATGGCGCAAAACAAAAACCGCGCCAACCCCGGAGCGTTTGCGACAGCTTTTCCAATTTAAAATGCATGCCGTTCACACTTTTCATTTAAAATAGAAAATAGAAAAATAAAAAATAGGTACTTTTCCGTTATACGGACACCATGCCAAAATGTATGCTAATGCATAATGTATGTAAATGTATATATGTAAATGTATGTAAATGCATGTAAATGTATGTATTAAATGTATGCAAATGTATGCTTGGCGACAATGGTGTCCGTATAACGGAAAAGTACCAAAAAATAGTATCATAAATCAAAACATTTGATTTCAGAATCAAAGTATCGTTTCTAATTTGAACATGTGAAGAATAAAAACTGGTATTGGCGATTTTAAAAATGCTATTGGCGAGATTTGCACCCAAATAACATAAAAGTACTTAATGATGTTATGTATTTTATAAATGTATATTAAATTACTATTTGGAACGCGATTGGTCATTAACAATAATAAATATGATTGGCAAACAATCATTTTAGGTGATCTCTCTTCCTGCCACGTATAATACATAAAAAATCAAATTAACTAACAATTCGTTTCGAAATTTGATTCATTAAATATTATTACATGACCTGTATTTGTTTACATTCAACTTCGTCAAGAAAAGATTCTTTAGGAAGTTGAGTTGTAAAGCACTTCATCAAGCAGAATTATGTTAAACTTTATGGTCTTACAGGTCCTGGTGCGAATTACTTTTTTGACACCAGGCAGCGCTCCAAAAAATCATTCACGGAAAACTTACTTTACGAACGATTATATCCATGGTTTAATGGTTTAATATTTTAAACCTTCACGACGAATGAATCTTATTATTTTTTTTTGTTTACTTTCATGGATAAAGAATTTGAATTGCGAAGCTAATTTCAACTGAAGTTATTGCAGAATATATACCTAATTGAACGTAAGTCACCTCTCAAATATTAATTTATTTTGAACGATCTTTCTAAAAATGTAACTTTTATGCAGTTTTATTAGAAAAATAATTTTGAATAAAAATGGCCGCATGGCATATGAAAAAGCGATACGGGCATACCGGAACTGTTGAGGACAGTCACATGACTTACGGTTTTATTTTAGAGGATAATATATTATTATTATCAACAATATTTAACCATTCTCATACTCACATTTCTCAAATGTGAATCAAAATTTTAATAACAGAAATAAATCAAACACTTTCCAGTTTTTTTCGAGTAATAGACACCCTACAAAAAGTAATACATTGATTTTGTGAATGTATTTAAAACCATGATTGAATGAAAGCATACTAATGAAACAAAATAGTCATGTTAAAATAAATTTTAAAGTTAGGATATCAATAATTAATAAAATACTTATGATAATGTTCATTGTTTAAATTATTTATTGTCATTATCACAAGATAAATATTTTAATTATTTTAGATAGAAAAATTAAAATACTAAATTAAAAATAATTGAGCAAATCTTCTTTCCCTTCAATAGTGTATATGTAATTTCTCTCAATAAATCGCTCATGAAAATGCGATTCACATTAGAGTCCTGCATCGGGTCGGGTTACCCGCACCCGACCCGTCCCGCGGTTCGGGTCGGGTTGGCGCTCTTTTTTTTGTTGAGGTTCGGGTCGGGTTGACTTCTACTTTTTGCTGCGGGGTCCGGTTGACATTCACTTTTTCGGGTTCGGGTTGGGTTTTTACTCTTGCGGGTCGGGTTCGGGATGACCCGCTTTTTCAAAAGAATGTCCAATACTTTTTCAGATTAAGGAAATCGAGGTAAATTTTTTGTCGGGTTCGGGTCGGGTTGCTAGTTGACTTCAAATGAAATTTGCGGGGTCGGGTCGGGATGTACCCGACCCGTGCAGGACTCTAATTCACATGCAACTGAATGTTGGTTCAGATCTTTGTCGGCACGAGTAATAACTTTTAACCATTTTTCAAATTAGTTTTAGTCTTTGGGGGGGGGGGGGGGGGGGATAGAGTTATGTTAGTTTTGTTGCTTTTATATCCACTAGTATATCCGGGAACGAAGCATGTTCAGGGCTTAATTTGCGCCGGAGCCCACCAGACCTCAGCTCCGGTACTTCTCTATTTTTAGTAAATGTTTAAATATTGGCCAGAATTCACCGGAGCTCATAAACACTGCGCTCCGGAGCCCAGTGCAATAACGCTTCCGAAAAACGAATTCTAAATTACCCTTTCCTTTCCCTCCCATCCCCAATTTTTTTGCCTGCTTTTGTATCAAAACACTTATAAGTGAGGTAATGTGTCGCTCACGTAAGAGATTGAGATAAAACGGGCTCGGTTTTTATATCAGTCTTGGGAGGCTTGAACTCAATCTGTCTTAAATTCAAATTTTATTTATTTCCATTTCAAATCATTTTAATGCTATTTTGATCAGAATAACGAGTAAACAGAAATAGTCTTTTTTCTATTCCGCATAGCTGCGAACTATTAATTTTTTGTGTTAACACTATTTCCGAATCATAATCCTGAGCTTATTTAATCGCAGAATTCTGCGATTAATTAACATTAAGATTAGGTAAAGCAAAGGTTTCTATTTGGAAGTAGTAATAACAAAAAAATGGAACAGTTGATATCTAAGTATACGCAGATAGATGTATTTAATTATTTTTATTTTGCTAAAAAAAAAGTGTTTTAAATTTTGAAGATAATGTATGAAATATAAATAGGCAGACTGGAGTGACGGTGGGTGGGGGGGTGGGGGGTGCGTGTTAGTACCGCAGAATATTAGGGCTCCGGCACTTTTTTTCTTAGAAATTAAGCCCGGAGCATGTTCGATCAGCTTTTCTTTTCTTAGTATTTGCAGATTTATCCATTACTGATTTATCATTAAACAGGCATAATATATGTTTACTTTAAAATATTATAGAAATAGAAACATTCGTACAGTTTGTTTGAAAATACAGCGTTAATTATATTGAAACTAACATTAGGATCAAGCCTGTTAAATGAAACTTCAAACGTTAATAACGGCGGTGGGAACTCGACGCCCTCTCGCGGAGAATCTGGTTTTCCTCCTGTTAAGGTCCATAGGACCTTACCCACGAGTGGCAACAACCCCACCTCTGAGGGTAATTTCCTTCAGAAAAAGACTGTTTATTGGACGAAGGGGAAGCTGTTCTTCACGCCTATTGGTGTTTTTCTTCTCTTTACCCGCAGATGACGTGGTATGGGTAAAGTCCACTACTTACTTCTAGGCACTGTACCGAAGCTGTTTAGGATGGAAGATCTGAATAGCGTTTTAAGGATCTTTCTTTAAGTTTGGGTTAAAGATAAAGCGCGCCAGATTCTACCGTAGGATCCTAAACAAGCGGACATCTGAATGCCTGCCTAAATCATTACACCCAAATAAGCCACTTAATTGGTCAGAGAGAGGCTGCATGTAGAACAAGGAGTGGATTCATTGGACGGGAAGAAGTTTTCAAAGCAAGCCGCCAGTTGTTTGGGCCGACTTTAGGGTTATATTTTTAGCGTCACACCAAATGTAACGAAACCCCCTCTAGGTTCTTCTTTACTCTGGAAGCCTCATATGGGCCGGAGATGTGAAGTGAAAACATTTCACGTGAATGAGTAAGCGTAAATAAAAGCTTTTAACTGTACACTGCAAAAAAAACAAAAAAGAGTGGAAAATTATAAGTCAGCTTCACAACCACAACTTCAGTTTGTGCCAGGAGGCTATATATATATTTTTATTCATTGTATTTATAAATATGAATGATCCTTTAAAATATGTTCTTCAGTATTATCAAGTTCTCCAACAGGAATGGTCGAAAAAACCACCTAATCTTGAAGAGTGCGGTAATGTATTACAAAAGTTAAAGGTGAGCAATTTCATGTTTAAATAGCAAATATGAAGTGGTCCACAATTTTGCGTAAAAGTTTTACAACTTTTGTTGACGTTGTTCCAAAATACCTTTGAGTTATTGTGCTGTCCTCTAAAATTAAAAACTCCCTAGTACTACATCAAATATTTCAAATGGTCAATTTTTTTTTGTTCTGTTTTTATGCACCAATTGGAATAATAAAAATAGTTAAAAATACCTAAGGAGTGCTTTTTAATTAATTCAATTTAAAAATAATTTAAACTAACAATTGCAGAATTCTGGCAAAACATGAGCTTTATTATAGGAGCTTTATTATTATTTCTACATTTTTTCTTAAAAACCATTATATGTAATAAAATGCTTCATTTTCATGAGATTTTGTTAGATGTGTGTTTTTTTCATTTAACATAGGTTATTTTTTGGAAAAGTGGGTTTGGCTGTGATGTCATACACCCCGTTTTTTTTTTTTTTTTTTTAATCGGTTATAAAAAGGAAAAAAGTCGCCAAATTTAGGGCATTTTTTCCTTTAATGGCAACCTAGCAATTGTATTAAGTTATTGGTTTGGCGCAGGCTTAAAAATCGCCAAACAACGCTGCGTGAGTGTAAAGCATATGTTCCAGTCTTTATATAAAGAAAATTTCAAAAAATGAGTTTTTGTTTAGAAGACAGCACAATAGTTGTGTAACCAAGTGTATAGTTTTATGCATTGGAGCGTAATATAATTTTATACATTATACCTATATTTTTAATATGTAATTTTTCAGTGAATCCTGCGAAATTTACTTGAATGCAAAGTCTTTTTTTACTTAACTTTAAAATTTTCGTCTTCATTTAAGCACAAAGTTATTTGTACCTCAGTTTTCATTTTATAAACTTTATGAACTAATTTTCTACAATAAATGTAAAATTATGTATGTAATTAATGTGCCTTCTTTTACGGTTAAACATATTTAACTCAATTTTGTAGTTAACTGTAAAGATGGATTTTGGGTACTTTTCCACTGTAGCAATTTTAAGTTTAATGCAATTCAGGCTTTTGAAACTGAGATTTGTTGCCAAATAATATAAATAACTGTAAAAAAACAAATTGAATGAATTTTTATACTTGCTTTTTTATATAGTATGTGAATTTATATACAGTGAAACCCCGATTTTACGTCCCCCGAATCTGCGTTTTTCCCGCATTATACGTTTTTTTCATCAGGTCCCAGTTTTTACGTATAATTGTAATGTTAATTTAACTCAGATCGTAAGTTTGGGTACTTTTCGGTTAGCCGGGCGCCAGTGATATATATACACAGTCATATGTATATACGCATATCTGCATATGCATTTGTATGCATACACATATATACATACATGTATGTATATACATATATATGAACATACATATGCTTTTATATATGTATATATATTACTGGCACCCGGCTAACCGAAAAGTACCTAAGTTTGTTATTTATGGAATTTCCCGCATTTTACGTTTTCTCTGGAAAGTAAAAAAAAGGAAAAAATGTTCTAAAATAAGCAATACTTTTTCCTTTTGCAGCTTTTTTAAAGCTAATCCACGTTGTTGAAAGTTATGTAATCTATGAAAACAAAAACGCATTCTACAGACTCCTGTCTTCTAAAACTGGTTTCCCCCCCCTCTTTTGTTGAACACCTGCTGTCGCGGCCTGCTCCCTTCCCTACCCCGGACAGTTGGGGGGGGGGGCGGGAGCAAAGTACAGAAACAACACATTTTATTGGTGTAGGAATGAGATGGGCAGGGGAAGAGACACTCCCGTTATCAATCAGATGGGGTGGTTCATTTCTTTCGTCGGGGAGGGAAAGGGGTCCTTACCCTTCCTCACGTTTTCAGATTCAGTTGCTGTTTAGCACGCGGTGCTTGTATTTCTAGCCTTTTTGTGCCAAAATGACGAGTAAAAAACGCAAAAACTTTTCTGTTGCTGAGAAAGCCGAAATTGTTAAACAATTTGATGAATTTCACAGAACCAAAGTAGCGTTCGCTCAATCGCAAGGAATTCCCGTGACAACCCTGCAATCCATACTACAGAAAAAAGAATGCATTGAAAAAAACAGAGAAAGTGGGAGAAAAAATGCCAAGAAATAGAGAACATTGAAAATATCGCCGTACGACGAACTGGAAGGTATCTTATTAAAGTGGTTTAAAGAAGCTCGTGCTGTGAATGTACCTGTAAATGGCACGATACTAAGAGAAAAAGCTCTAGAAATCGCTGATAGACTTGGTGGTTTGAAAGACTTCACAGCTTCAAATGGCTGGATTGATCGGATGAAAAAAAGACATAATCTTGTGTATAGATCGCTTTCGGGAGAATCATCGCGTGTAAATGAAGCTACAATAGAAGATTGGAAGAAAAATCTACCAAATTTGACCAAAGGATACAAGCCAAAGGATGTATTCAATGCGGATGAGACCGGACTTTTCTTTAACCTCCTATCGGATAAAAGTCACGTTGCTAAAGGAGACTCCTGCCATGGAGGGAAGATGTCTAAATTGCGTCTTACGGTTTTACTGTGCTGTAATTCTGATGGAAGTGAGAAGCTGACGCCTCTTGTTGGAAAGTCGCGCTGTTAAATTTATTTACTTGAATTTGCTGACTCTTCCGCCATTCGTATGGGCGACTTCTCTTACTATATTCTGCGCAAAAAAATTTTCTTCAAAAGCGGAAGATTTGGCGTTAAATTTTACACTCAGTGCAAGCATAGAGTTAGATGGATATTTTTTGCAAAATTTAATGCATCTTTTTTTTCTTGCTCAGATAGTTCACTTTGATTGTACCGTGGATCAAGCATATATGCCAAAAAGTGTGTGGGTGTTAGTATAGGTGCAGATTCACGGTCGCCAGTTGCCACGTGGCGACTAAATATTTTGCTGTGGCCACTAACTTTCGGTGTTTAAGTCACCATGTAATTTAAAAGCAATCAATTTCTGGTATTCCCAGTCCGCATCGTGAAATGTTGATTTTTTTTTTTTTAAAGATTAAGACCAAAACACATAATAAACATTATTATTATCTTTTAATAACATTTCAGAATGATCTGTTTAACACAGCAAACTATTAAATATATTCGAATAGCAATGTTATTCGTAACAGTTTGAATCTGATAATTTTACATAGACTGTGATTTAAAAAAAAAAAAAAAAAAAAAATATATATATATATATATATATATATATATATATATATATATTTCATAGATATTATAATTATATATATATATAAATAAACAAATGTTTGAAGTGTGTTTTGATTTTTATAGGGCAAAATAATCTCACAAATTCAAATTTTCTTTCATATGTACCTTTGTCTGGCAAAATCAAAATAAGAAATATTGTTTTTCTGATATTCCCCGCTATCATGATTGCTTAGCTTATACATATTTTTTTAAAACCGTATCTTGCTCAACTTTATCTCCTGACTGTACATGATTTAAGATTTAATTAATATTCAAATTTTTTTGTACATGTGTTTATATTAAATAAATTACTTTACACTTTGAATTCCTGAGATTTTTAGTTTTTTACCCCATATAAACACTATTGTTTTTATTATTTAATTTTTTTCTAACTGGGCAAGTGAATTTTCTTTTTGGCAATCTTAAAAATGTATTTTTTTAAAAAAAAGCCTAAATATATTTGTTTTTGGTGGTATAATATTCTGTGATTAATCGTTTGCAGCGATAAAGCTCAATTGAGGCTTTTACGTACGTTTGTCAGCTGCATTTCTGGCTCATACGCAAATTCCACAATGTAAACACACGATTAATCTCCTTTATTTCGATCCTGACACGGGAGACGCCGCTGATTGGCCTGCCAGCCGCGTCATACCCAGGGGTAGGCGTAGTTATTGGAACGAAGTAGAAATTTTCTCTGTACAATGTGGCAACGAATATTTCTTGTTTCCGGTTGCCGTGTTGGTCGACAATTTTTCTGAGTTGAGTTTGCAAATTGCAACACTACTTGCAGAAGAGATTTTCTCTCAAAACCGAATGCAGTGTTGTGCGATGAAAAAAAAAATTTTAATCAGTAGTTATTACTTTAATAGCTATTTTCTTTTGTTTTATTATAAGGAAATATAAACAAACTAGTCTAAAGCAGGGTCTGATTCTGGTCCGAATTTTCCGAAAACATAAACGGACATAAACACCAGCCCCGTTAAATCTCTTCCATTTGCCTAACCAATGAGCCTTCCGTGTCTTCCACCCTTTTTTGCATACACTTAACTGAGAGTGCCCTATTGGTCAAGGGTGCACACTAGATGTGGGTGGTCCAGCATGTGGTCCAGCTTTATATGTAAAAAAATAAAGTTTCATATAAATACCAGGCCACCCCTCAATTCTTTTAGACTTGTATACAGTAATATTCTGGTAAAATTTAAACTTCATATTTCAACTGCAAGAGGGTGCTCAATCCCCATGAACTTTATAAGTTAGTGTTTCTGTTTGCTTCTACGACCTGCAGTAAGAATTGTTTTTCATCTTCATCATTTGTTATGATTTTATTGAAATCTTCAATAAGCTTAACACCTCGTTCTGCACTGTCATTGACTACTTGTAATTTTTGCAGCCGTTCTTTTCCTTTACAATAGTCATCATTGTCATTCCATTTATCAGGAGAGAGGCTTAAAAATGATTTTCCTATGTTCATACGAGATAAAAGTTCTACTGTCCTTCTTGTCGCAAAGTCTGACAATCGCACACCATCTTCTTTGAAAATCTCAGATTCACCTCTCAAATTACGCTTCAAATTAAGTGCTTGCACAGACGTCATTCACTCTACAATTCTTTGTTTTTCCTTCATTGAAACACTGTGAGAAAAGAGAGAAAGTCCTACCAAATCATCAGATTCCATCACTTTTTTTGCAGAAAGTGCAATCTCTTTGTCAACTGATTGATAAATTTCAATATCTTTCAAAAACTTGAAATCCGTTTCAGGTGCTTCAATTGCAAGATGTGATGCTGCCCATACTTTTGTATATAAAAGAGCACCAAATTGTACAAATCTTAACATCTGCCTTTTTTCCCCTCTCCGTTAGATTAAAAACATCTCGCTGATCTCGAAATAAATATATCTTTAATGCATATTGTAATTTACCCATCCATCGAGCATGGTGAATGGGTCCTGGTGCTCGCCAGTGTACTTTTGCTAGTGGACATCCCAAGATAGTCAGTGTCAATTCAATAAGTTCCTTGTAATCATCTCTGATATAGGATTCTGCTGTTTCCATATAATGTTTAAGAAATGTAACAGCTGGTCCTGCAAATACTTTTGTTTCTGCATTTAGTTCTAGTGCTCTATAATTATCCCTCACAACACCATTCCAAACATCCTTGAATCTTTCAAAGATTGAAATATCTGGAGAACTTGAAGAACAAAAACACAATGTAAATGTTTTTGCCAAGACCAATTCGATTATATGATGGCGACAAGCTAACCAGAAGAGTTCACATTGAAGTTTTTTTTCAAGTAAAGCACAGGTTCCATTTAAATAACCAGTGTTCACGCTTGTTGTGTCAAAACACATTGCTCGAACCATTTTTGTGACATTCCACTCTTTCAGTAAAATATGTACAGCATTGGCTGCTTTTTTTCCAGTTCCAGCAATCAGTTTTGGCACTCCCAGGAGCTGATTAAGACCATCTCCAGATACAAATGCTGGTAGTCGATCGACGTTTCCACATCCAAAAATTTCAGGCAGGAGTTTGCCATCCCAGTGAATCACTAGAGGGAAATCTGGTCTGAATTCACCTTTTATTGATTCTGCAGGGCTCTTTTACATGTCCGTCGGATAGTACTTCTTGAAACTGGAAGGAAAGAAAGACTGATTGTGACCAAGAGCTGGAACAATTAGACGAACTGCTTCACGATCAGATATTTTATTTCTGTCTAAAGCACTGGTAACAAACATGAGGATTAAAAAGGTCTTTTTTAGACACTATTTGTGTGCTTCCAATTTCGAAAGCTGAGACTTCATCTTTAACACTGTGATGGAATAAATTCATCATCTGATTCAAAATCAGAAGTTCCAGAGTTTTCCGTTTCACTAATTAGACAAATATCAGATGAACAGACAGTAGTTGATGGTAAAGAGGCTCTAATGCATCGTTCTTCCTCCTCTTTTTGTCTCTGAAGAGAACGCTTGCACTTTTTCTGTAACTCTTTATCTTCTAAACCCATGTACATCTTACGACTGGTTCTTTGATCCTGAAGAAATTCAGAATCTTCTTTAATTCTTATTACTTTCATAGCATCTGCTTGAGCAATATCAAAAAGAATGTCTAAATCTCCAATGTCTAAATCACTCTGTTGGGCTGTAGAAGAACGTCCTTTATTTTCCTTTAAGAGCAAGAATCTGAGAGAGTGTCACACCTGTGATTCATGACATCTCAGATTTTCTCCAAAAAATTACCATTTGTCACTTACCTTGTTAAAAGACAAAATCTAGAATTTTTTTTTCCAAAGTTGAGTTGTTCATTTTTTATGGCCCCCCAAAAGTCATCGTGTGGTGCGAAAAATTGAGCATTTTTTTGAGACATTGAAATTGTTATGACCCACAATTCTTTGCGCAAACAACTTGCCACAAAATTCTTTTTATATTTCGGATCTAAAAGGGTTAAACTTCATATAATAGATGAGAAGTCTGTGGCAAGTTGTTGCCGCAAGGTCACCGAAGGTCACAAACATATACATTTTCGCGGTTTTTTGCCATTTTTGAGGCCCAATAACAGCTTGCGCCTTCCAGTTGCCATTGCAAAAGAGATGTCGTTTGAAAGACGTGTATTAGCACTTTTAAAAAATGTATATATAATTGAGGCAAGTTGAACGCGCTTTTAGTTACAGAGTGCAAAAATCTGAAAAATGTCATTTTTGACCGATATTCAAACTGTCATAATTTCTTGCGGCAGCGACATTTTGAAATAATTCTTTTGCCATTCTTTTATTCTGTTATTGCCCTTTACGAAAAAATAAACTCCATTGAGGCAAGTATCTTAAAAAAAAATAATTTTATTTTTAAACATACTCTATCCCTGTAGTCAGGACTTTTTTGCTTTTCGGTAAAACTTGTCTAAATAACATTACTTTTAACATTTACTTGGTTATATAAATTGTTATTTTTAATATATTGATACATTTATGTTTGTTGAAGACAGTTATTTAGTTTTAAAGCCTGAAAAAAATCGCAACATATTTTCTATTTGACATATTCAGGTAAAATGAATATATGATTTTTCCATTACTATTGAAAAAATTACTATCATTTTTCACATTTATTGACTAAAAGCAAAGCTTTTACAATGTTTTATACTTTTATAAATATTTTGGAATAAATATTTCGTTTAGTTTTTAACCTATTTGTTAAAAAATCATGTACTTCAATTCTACTTCGCAACAAATTTTAACTTACAAGACCCTGTCAGTTTTCTCACCTGAAACATATACACAATTATAACTGAATAAAATTCATAAAGATATAAAGAAAGTAGTCTTTTTTTAAATATAAAGTACATTTTAAAATCATTATTGATAGAATATTTTTACCTCATATTAATTTCAGAACATAAAATTATTCAAAACGAAACATCGGAACCCTCCCCTTATTTGTATTACTGTTTCTACATAGTAAAAAAATGCTGGAGCATGAGAACAATATTTCTGTAGAATAAGAAACAGCGGGCTAATGCTGAAGCTTAGCCTTAAAGGAACATGTCTGAAAAAAACTAATTTCTAGTAGAAGTGGTAAAGAATTGAGACCTGAAGGATTTAAAATTCGTGCAAAGCATCGTTTTGATTTTGGAACTTATTGGCATGTTCCAATTGTATGTTTACACCCTAATCACAAGGAAAACAGGAAAATAAAAGAAAATGGCCTTAGGACTGCAAGTTGGGCAACATGTGAATTAATATGTAAATATAACTCTTCTGTAAAATTCCCAATTGGAGGAACTGTTTGCCCTAAGCATAGAGATTATTTTCTTTCAAAAGATCTACATCAAATGAACAATGAAATTGAGATAACAGACATCACTTCCAGCGATCCACCTTTTGAAGTTCCTAATTCCCTGTTAGTGGAAACCGATAAAACCGAGACAAATTAATTTTTTAAATCGTCAACGAAGGTGTAAGCCCTGTTAAATTTCAATTTAAATCGTCTATTTCAACATTATTATCTCGACATGAGTAAGGTAGATCATTTTTCAAATTTTTTTTGTTTACAACAGATTTTCTACAAGATGTTGCTTATGGAATAACTACCTTAAAATATGATTGTGGGTAAAAACATGTTACCCCACATGCGGTACTCATAGCATTAAAAACACATGTATAGTAGTTGATTATATGGAATTCTGCAAGAGTATAGGGTTTGACAATTTAAGTAGCTCTTCATTAATTCGTTTACTTAACTCTTTTAACCCAAGTCAACATAAATTTCTTAGTGGATTAGATAACATGACAACTGATGGACTCAGGATTTTCAAGTCTTTGCGAAATTGTGAGAAAACTTGACCTTACGAAAGCAGAAGAAACACGTCTTATGGAAAACTTAAGATTTAGGAAAAAAGTACCTGAAAACAACATATAAATTACACTGTAAAACAAGCAGTGTCTGTGCCAGTTACTGCGCTCAATTTTCTTTAAGTTCACCAGTTGACGAAAATTTAAAAGTAAAATGTGATCATGAGCACCATGTGCTCAATGTGCTATGTGCTCAATGTCACTCATTTTTGTCATCTCTAGATGAAATTGGAAATAAAGTCAAAAACATGCAGCATTG
This sequence comes from Maratus michaelseni, assembly GCA_963931845.1. NCBI lineage: Eukaryota > Metazoa > Arthropoda > Arachnida > Araneae > Salticidae > Maratus > Maratus michaelseni. Next base: position 433,478,376 of record OZ007591.1, on the reverse strand, counting down.
TGCTATTAAAGATAAAATCGACTATGATTTCAACTTTGCAAGAAAAATGTTATGGAGTACATGAGACAGTTCATTCATTTATTCAGTTATAATTGTGTATATGTTTCAGGTGAGAAAACGGACAGGGTCTTGTAAGTTAAAATTTGTTGCGAAGTAGAATTGAAGTACATGATTTTTTAACAAATAGGTTAAAAATTAAACGAAATATTTATTCCAAAATATTTATAAAAGTATAAAACATTGTAAAACTTTTGCTTTTAGTCAATAAATGTGAAAAATGATAGTAATTTTTTCAATAGTAATGGGAAAATCATATATTCATTTTACCTGAATAGGTCAAATAGAAAATATGTTGTGATTTTTTTCAGGCTTTAAAACTAAATAACTGTCCTCAACAAACATAAATGTACCAATATATTAAAAATAACAATTTATATAACCAAGTAAATGTTAAAAGTAATGTTATTTAGACAAGTTTTACCGAAAAGCAAAAAAGTCCTGACTACAGGGATAGAGTATGTTTAAAAATAAAATTATTTTTTTTAAAGATACTTGCCTCAATGGAGTTTATTTTTTCGTAAAGGGCAATAACAGAATAAAAGAATGGCAAAAGAATTATTTCAAAATGCCGCTGCCGCAAGAAATTATGACAGTTTGAATATCGGTCAAAAATGACATTTTTCAGATTTTGGCACTCTGTAACTAAAAGCGCGTTCAACTTGCCTCAATTATATATACATTTTTTAAAAGTGCTAATACATGTCTTTCAAACGACATCTCTTTTGCCATGGCAACTGGAAGGCGCAAGCTGTTATTGGGCCTCAAAAATGGCAAAAAACCGCGAAAATGTATATGTTTGTGACCTTCGGTGACCTTGCGGCAACAACTTGCCACAGACTTCTCATCTATTATATGAAGTTTAACCCTTTTAGATCTGAAATATAAAAAGAATTTTGTGGCAAGTTGTTTGCACAAAGAATTGTGGGTCATAACAATTTCAATGTCTCAAAAAAATGCTCAATTTTTCGCACCACACGAAGACTTTTGGGGGGCCATAAAAAACGAACAACTCAACTTTGGAGAAAAAAATTCTAGATTTTGTCTTTCAACAAGGTAAGTGACAAATGGTAATTTTTTGGAGAAAATCTGAGATGTCATGAATCACCCCATAATGCTAGGTGTGTCACTTTCTCAGATTGTTGCTCTTAACAAGAGCCAATGAGAATGAATGTTTTCAAGCTTTTCAATTATATGTTTCTTTAGTTTTGTAGGAATTGCAGATTTCTGCCATAGCTGTATTAATTCTTCAACTGTCAAATGGCTAGCAGATCATACCAATTTTGATTCTTTCAAATGATAATGAAAGCGCTGAAGTACTTGTCGTAGCTAATTGTTTCAATGTAGTCAATGGATCAATTGCTCTTAGACCAATCAGAAAAATTTCATTACTAAGGCGAGTTGAAACTGAAGACATCGCAAATGTTTAGCTATAAAATTTCTTTAAGCCGAAAAGAATGGCTATTTTTCATAAAATTAAAATTATTGATCAATGCACAAATTTTGTTATTTTATTTCACATTAGGCTTAGTGTTTGTCTTATTAATTGTAACATAAATAATGTTAGCATCACATAACACAGTAGATTAATATTCAATATAAAAATGTAACAAAAACATAAGTCTTGATACTTATTTGAAAGCAAAAATTCCTACAATAAATAATTAAATCCATTTAAATATTATTTTCCTTTGTTACCTTTCACTTAGGAATAGCCATGTGCAAAATGTAAACAACTATGGAAGAGATGTTTGTTGCCAGATGCAGAATTAGAAAATATATGATAATTATTTAAAATAAAAATTATCATGAAAATTAAATGTTTCACTTAAAAATTGTTTTCAATTAGTAGTAAAATGAGTTGGTGGAATTTTAGTTTTGGTTTTAGTGTTGACATTAAATTCATTTTATATATATTTAACTAAACTAAACTAAAATTTAACTAAACTTTTATATATATTTAAATAACTATCAGAAAAAATGTTAATACAATAAAATATTTTTAAAATATTTAAAATATATATATAATAAAACAAAATAAATTTCTACTAAAAATTTCTGAGAAAAATTAAATATAAGTCTGAAGTGTAAAATATCTGTTGCGTTTCCTATAGTCCTGCTAATGTTAAATTGTTGGGGGTCATTGAGCACCCTCTTGGAATTTGAGTAGAAAGCTAAAAATTTACCAGCATTATATTATTGATGAGTCTAAAAAAAGTAGGGGGTGGCCCGGACTCTAGCTCAAAAAAAGTTTTTTTTGGACCACCCTAGTGCACACAGGGTCAAAGTTGTTGCTAGGGTCCCCCCCCCCCCCCCCGAAGAACCACGTGATAAAACAACCCTGTAGGTCCGCATTTCGTAGAAAAACCTGGTTAATTTATGTGACAGTCCGTGAAGCAATAATTGTGTATAGAATGCACTTTAAATACACACGAACAACAACAAGCCTTATTTTTATGAGTTTTAGAGAAACAGGCGATTGTTACTTGAAACTTTTTTTGCAATAAAATCTCCCACTCCTGTTGTAAAAGAAAAATATCTACTGTGTGGTCCTTTAAGAGCCACACTCTCTCCCGTGAGAACATCTTGTTTACAAGTAAAATTTTACGAGGAGGGGATGAAATCATCGACCACCACCCGTAACGTCTAAAACTAATACAATTTTGAGAGAAGGAAAAATTTGCTCCCTATACAAATTGTGGGCTAAACTTTACACAATGTTTTATTTATTTACTTATTTAAATTTTATTTATTTATTTATTACATATTATTTATTTATTTATATTATTTTTACAAAACGGGGGGAGGGGGGGGGTTAGAAGAAAACTGAAAAAGTACATTTAAAACTATAAAACAGTTAAAACTCAACTGTCATAACACCTCTTTAAATTTTGTTCTCAAAAATTTAGCAAGAACAATTTTTACATTTCTCAAAAATATTTGAATTCATCATGAATTATATATATTTTTTACTTTATATAAAAAGAGCACCATATTTTCATTTGTTAAAAAGAATAAATTCATTTTCTAAAATTTCATTCTTCATTAAAATTTGCATAAAAGATTCAGTAAATCTCATGGAAAAATACCAGAATAAAAATTAATTTCTGTTAAAATATAATTTTTCAATTATAAATAAATTATTAAATATATGCAAGCCAGTTGATAACTAAAGTTCCGAAATTAACGATGTATTGCAAACATCGATCTTCTGTTGAAAAAAAATTCTTTAATTTCAGCAGCACAAGAATATTTTTTAACTTCCGGTTACAATAAAAATCACTAAATCTTCAAATAATATTGTATTTTTAACATAAATTAATTAAGAGAGCATCAAATCTTCAAATAATATTGTTTGCATCATAAAAATGAGTTTCAAATTTTCAGAATAATTTTTAAGAACAAAATAAAATTTTCAACTTTTCTCTTCATAAAAGAATAAACGGCGCCAAATGTGACGTGATTTTTTTATTGAGAGCGTACAGTGAACTTTTAAATTATTATTATTGCAGTTGTGATTTAAATAAGCAAATAACCCTGCACAATTTTGTGCATCTGTTCTTTAGGTCGAAATTCTTTGAAGAGAAACACATCAAAAATAATAAATGAATAAAACATTCTTACTTGTTCTTTGTTGAAAAATAAGAGACTCATGCTACTTGAAATACAAACTCCATTAGGTTTGAATCCAATAATGTTTATTATATTTTCTTGAAGAAGGAGGAAGGATGAGATGAAAGCTGCACATCATATCTTTATAAAGTTCAGGCTCGAACATCACAAAATTAACGAAATTCTTTAAAATATTCTTTCTGGCGAAATCCATTAAGGGTTGTAGAATTAATGAAGAATTAATTAATTTAAATGGTAATTTAAAGCTTTAAAATATTAAATTTAAAATTTACAACAGCATTTTTATAGAATAATTAAAAACTGAAAACGCGAAATTGATCTCCATAAGAATCGGCATTTGCCGATCTCTGACAACGAGCCGAAGCTCAGCTCAAAGATACGCGCTCCACTTTATTTTTACAGCATCATTTTTGTTAAAATTCTGTTGAAAAAATGCGCAACATTAATATATATACCCATAACAGAGGTGCACAAATGTGACAGCAAGATTAATTTAAACTAATTTGTTGATTAGGAATTACGCGAAAATCAAAAGAGCAAATCAGAAACTCATTAATATTTTATAATTAAAAGAACCATTCTAATTTGTATTTGAAAGACACGCCCCTTTCGCCTGCAGCGCCAAAACAAAACAGCTCCCGAAAACACAGGGAACAAGAGCGGCGGTGATGCATGCGCACAACACACGAGCGAGGTGAGAGCCGCCGAATGACGATGACATCACAGCTCAAAATCAGCGCCGATTGAAGTGAACGCAGAGCATGAAGGAGGGATGAAATACCGCCATGAAAACCACTTGCGTGGCGCGGAATTGCTGATAAAATAGCTTTTAAAGAACGGCCAATAAACTGGAAAAGCTATAAAATACAGAAATACGTTGAGCTGAAATATAAAGTACAGTGACCTCTCACTTATACGACTTTCAGGGGACCGTAGAAAAAAGTCGTATAACTGAGAGAGTCGTATAAGTGAGAGACCGTCTTATTATACAAGTTTCAAACTTTATATGCATTAATTATTTTACCTATATTAAAACAATAAGTTTTGAGAACTAATAACATATTTTAACAAAATTTATAAAATATATTAAAAAATAAAACGCAAAATATATTTAAAAAATGTTCACAAAATAGTTCACTTACCACTATGTTTATTTTAAAGATTTACAAATCAGATTTTCTCAAAAAATGAAGTGATATTAGTTTGTCTCTGTCGTCGACGAAAAGAGAAAATATATTTTTTAAGTCTAATAAAGCTTTTAAGCTATTTTGGGAATAATCATTTTGATCGACATAATCTCTATAATAAAACCGTAAGTCATGTGACTGTCATCAACAGTTCCGGGATGCCCGTATCGCTTTTTCGTATGTCAGGCGGCCATTTTTATTCAAAATTATTTTTCGAATAAAACTGCATAAAAGTTACATTTTTAGAAAGATCGTTCAAAATAAATTAATATTCGAGAGATGACTTACATTCAATTAGGTATATATTCTGCAATAACTTCAGTTCAAATTAGCTTCGCAGTTCAAATTCTCTATCCATGAAAGTAAAAAAAAAAAAAAAAAAAAAAAAAAAAAAATTCATTCGTCGTGAAGTTTTAAAATATTAAACCATGGAGATAATCATACGTAAAATAAGTTTTCCATGAATGATTTTTTGGAGCGCTGCCTGGTGTCAAAAATGTAATTTGCACCAGGAACTGTAAGACCATCACAGTTTACCATAATTCTGCTTGATGAAGTGCTTTACAACTCAACTTCCTTCGGAATCTTTTCTTGACAAAGTTGAATGTAAACAAATACAAGTCATGTAATAATATTTAATGAATCAAATTTCGCAACGAATTGTCAGTTAATTTGATATTTATGTATTATACATGGCAGGAAGAGAGATCACCTAAAATGATTGTTAATTGCCAATCATATTTACCATTGTTAATGACCAATTGCGTTCCAAATAGTAATTTAATATACATTTATAAAATACATAACATCATTAAGTACTTTTATGTTATTTGGGTGCAAATCTCGCCAATATCATTTTTAAAATCGCCAATACCAGCTTTTATTCTTCACGTGTTCAAATTAGGAACGATACTCTGATTCTGAAATCAAATGTTTTGATTTATGATATTATTTTTTGGTACTTTTCCGTTATACGGACACCATTGTCGCCAAGCATACATTTACATATATTTAATACATACATTTACATACATTTAAATACATTAGGCATTAGCATACATTTTGGCATGGTATCCGTATAACGGAAAAGTACCTATTTATTATTTATCTATTTTCTATTTTAAATGAAGTGTGAACGGCATGCATTTTAAATTGGAAAAGCTGTCGCAGACGCTCCGGGGTTGGCACGGTTTTTGTTTTGCGCCATCTTGGCGAGAAAATCCCATTTTCAGACACCTGTTAGAGATTGCTAAAACAGCATGTTACTTTTATTTTATTATGAAATAAGTCATTTTATATTTTTAAAAACACACAATTTTATTTTAAAACATACACAATCATTAATTTGTTATAAAACACACAATATTTAATTTATTATAAAGCATGCAGAATCTGCTCTACCAGGTTTCCATACGAAGCAAAATCTAGCCGAAAACGCCAGGTTGGCCAGGCATAAAATCGCCATTTTGGCGCCAAAATGATACCCCGGTGCGTCTACGACAACTGTACCCAAAAGGACCCATCATTAAAAATCGTTAATAATATAGAATTAAAGTAAAATAATACAGAAAATTCTTTTTGTATACACTTACTAAACACATAAAATCATATTGATGGTTTTTAGATTAGACATTTACGATGGAAGTTTTATTTGGGGTATGTTATATCCACCGGAATGAATATGAGATATATATATATTCTAATCACATATTATATACCGATGAATATACTATACATATCTATATCTACTATATCAATAGAACCGTCTTCAATAGTCTTTTATATTTCTACTACGTAATATTAACTATAGAGTTACAATATAGAGAGAAAAAACGGGTTGCTGTAATTAGAATTATAGGTGCCAATGTTGGCGCGGCGTATTTTATCTGTTACGAATCTTAATAGTCAGTAGACATTAAGCAGACATGCCGAAATAAGAGAATTACGCAATTATAAAAACTCCTGAACTATATCAAGAAAGGGAAGCAGAGAAAAACAAAGTCGTACTAGGCATCTAAAAGGAAGTTCGTGAATTTTAACCAGATTGTACGTCATGGGTCAAAAGTCCTGACAGAAAATATGGTTTAAAGGGAATACGATTATCAAAACTGGCCTTCAAAAGTTCAATTTTCCACCAAACTATACTCGAAAATTACGTGTAATAATATGTAGCCCGATTATGGCACATTACTAAAGACGTTGAAGATGAGAATAATGATAGATTTTATAATCTTTCGCAATCGAGTCTACAGCCAAAGTTAACGAAAAACAAAAACAAATATTAGCAACAATATGGTTCAGTGTAAATGTGGATATCATTAAAGACTTTCACAAAATAGACTTCATTGCATCAAATCGTATTAACTAAAATACGCCAATTGGCAATGGACCCAATTACGAAAAATTACTTAATATGTTTAAGAATCTCCGCCTTAGCGAACATATTGCAACTGATAAGCAAACGGACATGAAGGACAAATGCTTAAGTGGGTTAAGCGGTTTTTATCATGGAAGATGAAATACATAACAACAAAAAATATGCAAAATGCTACCATGATCGCAAAAGTTCTTGATTTGTCTATTAGAATCTTTCGGTTTGGCGAAGGATTAAGGAATAAAATTACATTATGAATAAAAGTAACGTGTTACAATGCTTAACATACATTTAAGGGAGACCAAACTGGTCGCCAGTGGCGGCTAGTTCTTTAATATATTTAAAGTGACACTTGTTTCTGAAAAAATTACATCAATCACTCATTGCTCTCATCTTCGTCATCCCGCTCAAGTCTTCCTTATTGATATCCTCAAAGATTTCTTCAGCAGTTCTCAGTTCTGACAGAAGAAGTTTTCATCACATTCTACAAAATCTTTGAAATTAATACTTTCGTCCATAAACATTTCATCCCAGTATTCGTCATTAAAGGATTCCCATATGCTCTTAAAATCGGGCTATTTCGTTGAACTAGCAGTTTGGTCTTGTGAAAAACATTTCCTAAAACATTACTTAATTTTCTGCGATGTTACATTTTTTCAGGTGGTAATTTGGCTTTTGTTAAATGGCATGCACAAGGGGATTTCCTACAACCACCCTTCCGCCATAGATTTCATCGTTAATAACACACGAAGGTAAATAAGAAATGTTATTCCTTATTGTTAAACACTTTAACAATAGTGAAAGGCTAAAACTAAGAGAACGTAAATGATTTCTTCTTAAAGATTATAAAAATGAATTCTTGAATGAGAAATGTAAAATCGCCTGAACCGTTTAAAGCGTCGTATAAATGAGAGCAGCAGTCGCATAACTGAGAGAAGTTTAGCATTATTTCCCATAAAGCGTGGATGGGGCTAAGAGAATTTGGCGTATAACCGAGAGAGTCGTATAACTGAGAGTCGTATAAGTGAGAGGTCACTGTAATTAAAAAAGATAAAACTGTGATATATCTTTATCACAGCAAGAAACTCTGTCAAGTACTTATGTAGTTATCTACACAAGTATCTAAGCTTAGTGAGACTTATGTAACACATGGGCTGATAAGTTCCCGGTCTAATAAAGAAAACACAACTTTTTAACAAAGCTTTATGACTTTATAACTTTAATAAATAACATAACTTTAATAATAAATAATAATTTAATAATAATTTTATAATAATAATTTTATAATAATAATTTTATATAATAATTTTATAATATTAATTTAATAATAATAATTTAATAATATTAATTTAGTAAATGAATAATAATAATTTAAAAATAAATAACATAATATAATTTTATAACGAAAAAGCTCCAAACAGTGCTGAGAACTCGTCGTTGTTTTTGGTCAAAAGTCAACATTCGCGGCAGCCACTTTAACAACAGCTTTTTCATAGACAAATGTTCATTCAAAATAAAACCTACACGTTCCTTGGATATCTTCAGAGTCTGAGCTATCTCCTGCAACTTCACTTTACGGTTCCCCAAAACGATTTTGTGGACTTTTTTTATGTTTTCCGGAGTAACCACCTCTTTTGCGTGGTGCATCACTGGTGTCCGTACGACCACGCTTAAATTCAGCAAACCAGTCAATAATGGTTGACTTACCTGGTGCAGTGTCCGGATAATGCTTATCAAGCCAAGCTTTCGTTTGAACGATGTTTTTTCCCATCAAATAACAATTCTTGAAATTTTTTGTTTATCCATTTTTGTGTTTATCAACAAAGTCGTTCAACTGAAACCACTCTAACGTTTTATCCACATTGCGAATCGTCATGCCATTTTTTCTGCTACCTTTTAAAGGTTAGTATTTACTAAAAAAAAATATCGGTTCGGCGATTGCAACGCCATCTGTGTGCCAGACCGGGAACTTATCAGCCATGTGTTAGTTAGCTACATAAGCATGTTGTGTATAACTTTGCTGTTAACTTGTTTTAAAATTTAAAATAGATTGGAAATGAGTATCTCAAGTTTATTCAAAACAATATAAATTAAAATATTTTTATTTAGTACATAAATTACTTGTTTATTTTAAAATCATTATATATTTCTTTAATTATTAAATATTCAGTGACATAAATGTGCTTACTGACTACTAAAGAAATTGTTCTCACTAGCCCATAACTGGCTACTAAAAAAATAAACCTACCGGCCAGTGGCTACTAAGCAAAATTCCTTATTTTCACCTTTATTTCTCATGCTCGGTTTAGTGAAAATCATTAAAGCTGTTTTGGAGGAATGGTTTGCTTCATTTAATATAGGATGATGATTGTTATTTATTTAAGAAAATCAATTTTTCAATGATACAGATGTATTTCTTTTCGAATAGGTTGCCTTAACACAAGTCACTTTTCTTCCTACTAGTGATAAGTCTGCTACCAAAAAAGAACTGCTTTTGGCTCGTAAGTATTATGATAACTTCTTTTTCTACTTCTGCAATTTAGTTATTATTGGGCAGCATTTCATCTCTCTTACTAGAGGTCTGCACAAACCTGACCTGGCCAAATGAAGGCAAGATAAAAAAATTAAGCAGATCAACCAGCCCGATATAAAAAATTTTAAAAGGTAAAAGCTGATAAATTATGAACAATTTTCAATGGATGTGACTGGCACGGGAATAAAGATAAACATGCTGAGACTAGCTCAACAACATCGATACGGAAATATAACATGTCCAGCATAGAACAGTTACACCGTGTCTGAGTCTGGGCTTAATATTTTCAGCAGACTCGGTCAGGCTTACATTTTATTCTACATATGGGCCAGGATGGAACTGGGCTTAATTGTCTCCAGGGTGTTTTGAGCAAGCAATTTGCTTTGTAAAAATTGTAATAACGATAATGAACTTTTATTAATAGAATCTTTGGAAAAATACTTTCATAGAGAAACATTTTCAAAAATCTACTTTTTTACTATACAGCAACTAAAGTTGTTTTTATTCTAAACTACATTATTTATTTTAATGTCTATATTTGAATGTAATAGTCTAAGAGTGTAAGTGATTGTTAATGTTGCTATTCTGTATTTTATAGCATATGAACATATTATAATGTAAAATTTTCCCTATAAATATCCATGCAGTATTCATTAAATGAATCTTAATTGTATGTTAAGAAAAAGCGGAATATTTTGTATTCAGGGGCCGGGCCTGATTTCATTGCTTTTTACATGGGTGGGACCACCCATGTAAAACGCCATGAACTGGAAAATCATAAACGTCTGGGCCTGTGCCGAACTTTTAGTTTTTACAATGGGCCGGTCCCAGGCCTGTGCAGACCTCTATCTGCTACACAAATTAATGTTTTTCCTTGCATTTTTTATATGTGTGATCGTGACTTTATTTCTGAGATTACCTTGTTTTTATTTTCTTATTTTTTGAAAGAATGGATTGTTTTAGGGGAGGGGGGGGGGGGGAAGGTTTACGTTAGAGGTGACGTTATCCTAATGATAAAAAATGTTGTAAATTTTTGAGAGGTGAAAATTATTTCATCCTGGAAAATGAGACTTTGCAAAATGAGTATGAACGCTGTGAACACTTAAGCACATTTTTAAAAAACAGATTGATTCTATTTTAATAAACAGTATATACCTTTTGGTGTCTGACAGTGCAGATACATGGGTTGGTATACAAATGACTAAAAATAATAAAATAAAGTGTAATATTTGTTTGGGATGTCTTAATAAAAAGCTATACCAAAAACCAAGTAAATGAACAATTCTTACCATTGAATGAACACAGAATTTTCCACTGAATGAACAAGCAGCCATTTAAAAACACTTCAGTTCCATACTATGTGATTTATTTTACAACCTGTACAAATAACGTGTAACGTGTTTTTTTAAACCCAGCATGATTATTAACGAATGGGGAGTTAGTTTTTCAAACCTTATTTTATTAATTGTTCATTCCCTGGTCGGACCACCCAACATATGCAATGAAGATAAACATTAAATACTTATAAAAGAACAAAGAAAAACTATATTTTTAGCTCACAGGCTATCAAAGCCTGAGAGCTTATGTGCCCGCTGGTTCTGTCTGTATGTATGTATGTAACACGATAACTCTTGATAGAACTAACCGTTTTACTTTAAATTTTGTTTATAGGTTCCTTGTGATAAGGTGCTTCCCTGATTAGTTTTGGAGGTTCTTTGGTTAAGCATAAAGTTGGAAAACGGGGGGCTAACCCTCCATAATTTAGATAAATGGGTTTTTCATGCAGAATTATCCCATTTTCTTCAAATTTTGTATATAGGTTCATTTTGATAATGCGCTTCTGTCAATAGTTTTGGGGGTTCATTGGTTAAGTATAAAGGGGGGATACCAGCCCCCCCCTAATTTAGATAAATGGGTTTTTCATGAGGAATTATCAGATTTTCTTCAAATTTTGTATATATATTCATTGTAATTAGAGACTTCCCTGATTAGTTTAAGGGGTTCATTAGTTAACTATGAGGAGGTGTAACGGGGGGATGACCCCCCCACCCTTTAATATATTGTCGATTTCTTTATTTTTCGAGGGGCTTGTTTCAAATTCTTTGAAATAAGCGTATGATGTACAATGAGTGTGAGCAGTTTTCTTTTTTAGCTCACAGGCTATCAAAGCCTGAGAGCTTATGTGCCCGCCGGTTTTGTATGTACGTATGTATGTACAGTCGTGGAAAAAAAAAACTGGACACCCCCCACTAACTCTGCAACAAATTATAGTAGAAGGAAGTGACTGGTACCAAACGATTGGAAATAGTCTACTTTTAAATTATGTATCTAAAATTTGCTTAAGGGGCCATCTACATATTAAAACCAGCCTAAACTTTATTTTTTTCAATGGCAACACCCACTTTTGACATATTTTAAATCTTCGGTTCAAACTATGCCTAGATACAAAATTTTAAGTCATTTGGATGATAAGTTTTCGAGTTATAAACATTCAGATTTTAGAGCTTCTAATGTTAAATTACATTTTCATATTTTTATTAATATCTCCTGAAATTATAATCCTAATGTGCTAACGTTTTGTTTGATTTTAAAACTCAAAAACCCAAACATAACTACGTTAAATTTGAAATTTTTAAAATTTTATAATATGAATTATGAATTATGAAATTAATATTCGAAAAAAATATGAATTGCAACCTACAATTTTTTTGATGGATTTATATTTATTATGTCCTGCTTTATGTGTATTCAAAATTTCAAATTTTTCTTCTAAGTAGTTTTCAAATTATGCTTAAACAAGAACGAAAAATCATGCGTCAAGCATAGATTATATAGCACTTTCCAACGCTTCCAAAATAATTGTACAAATCATACCGTTTAATAAGCTAAAAGCTAACATCTAAGTAAACAATTTAGAAAACGCATAACATATTTAAAAACATAATTTCATGAATTTCCAACATATACAATATTCGGAAAAATATCCGAATACTTTTATTCAGCCCTGATCTATAGATTTGTATATAGACTACATAGGATGATAATTTTAGTTCAGTTAGCAAACGCGTAGCACAGTTTAAAATTTTCCGTCTGGAGTTTGTCAATAAACAGAAATGTGTTCGCGAACTTTTGTGCTGCCCTGTATAGGATCTACAGAATTTATACACACCACGTAATAGACAAAAAGCAAGTTAAAATTAAAATCGCGTTCAATAACTTAAAACGCACTTCCAGGAATTATTGTTAACAGACAGTAGAGAATTCTTTTGCGTGTCCCTGTAAATGAACGATGACTGCTATACAAACAATATTCCGTAGTAAGTCTCTTGTAATGCACCTTAGTGATCTATTTAATTTCAATGCGTTTAAAATAGTGAAACATTATTTAAATAAACCGCAGACGATTTTTCTCCATAGACGTAATGTAACGGAATTATTTTGACTGTCCCTGTAAAGTAACTATAAGTGCTATGCACACCCTGTTCCATATTAAGCTTCTTCTAATGCACCTTAGTAATATATATAAATTACAATGCGTTTAAAATAGTGAAACATTATTTAAATAAACCGCAAATGATTTTTCCCCATAGACCGCAATGTAACGGAATTCTTTTGAGTGTCCCTGTAAAAAAAACTATAAGTGCTACACACTTCCGTTGAAATAGGGAACATGCTATAGATAACGACAATAACATATAAAAATTGTAGAGCAATCCGAGCATATTTACGGGAGTTAGAGCACGGACAGACGCCAGACGGCCAGACAAACCGAAGTCATAAGCACTTTTCAACTAGGTTGGAAAGTGCTAAAAACGGCAAGATGCTGCTTTAAGGGGCAGTCTATGATGTGCATTGAAGCATAGTTTGAACAGGGATGGGAGCGCTCAGACTCGAAATCCCGATTGACACCACTAAATTTTAAAAGTATTTGTTACCTTATTCAAGAACAAAATTTCTGAAATTCTTTACGTTGGAGAATAGGAGAATACTATTAAAATTTAGTGGTAAGAATCTATATTCGGGTCGGAGCACGCACATCCCTGTTTGAGAAAATATTATACTCATAGGCTGGGATTAAACCAAGATTTTCTCACATCTTGTTAAATTGTTAGCAATATTACACTAAATGGTTGTTAGATAAAGTATTACCGCGAAAGTATTAGTTTGTTACTTAAAAATGCTAATTTAAACTTTTAACTTTTGTATATCAATCAAAAATTGTAATCTTTACAAATATGTATGGATGTTCAGTTTTTATTCCATTAATAACGAACTTAAAATAATTAAACTTTTTCTTCTATAACTTTCGTATTTAGATCTATTCGATTAAACAGGCTAATTTAAACTTTTAACTTTTGTATATCAATCAAAAATTGTAATCTTTACAAATATGTATGGATGTTCAGTTTTTATTCCATTAATAACGAACTTAAAATAATTAAACTTTTTCTTCTATAACTTTCGTATTTAGATCTATTCGATTAAACAGGCTAATTGAAAAAAAAATACAAGTTATTTTTATGGTTTTCTGATAGGCAAGATTATTTCCCAATCGCTAGCAGTGTGCAAAAAAATCTAATAATAATAATAATAATAATAATAAATGGCAAACGGTAAGTTTTCTTGCCAAGAGGCATTAATGAGTTAATTGTAAAATTTCAAATGAACTACCAGAATAGGTTTAATAATAGAATTATTAACCCTATTCCGAAGGAGAATAACGGATGTAAAGTTATTCAGATGTCTTTATAACATAGATTTAGTTTTAGGTCTTCAAATAAATCGGAATATAAATCCTGCGAACATATCTCAAAACAAGACACCCCCACCCCCCCTCGCTACTAAAAAAAAGCAATGTCTGGATTTATTTTCAGACTAAAAAACAATTTATCCGTTTTTTTTTTTTTTTTACTTTGATTCCTTACGCTGCTTTATACTATTTTTTTAAATTCTACATTTTGTATTTGTCACTATTATTCACGTTTCTGACAATAAACTAAAAAAAAGGCGAGTTAAATAGATGCAAAATCTGAGAAAAAGCATTATAAAAGCACCTGTAAAATTCCAATAACATTTACATATTCTAAAACTATTTTAATTACAAATAATCTTATGGTTTTTTAACCCCTTCGTGAAGAGCGTCTATTACAGAATTTTTAATAATTTACCACCGGTTTTTTAAAACAGAAATTTTCGTCTAATTGAATCGTGGAAATGCTAAGATATAATAAGGCAAAGCTTACAATAAAAAATAACTGGTGGGAAAAATCGAGGATTCTGAGCATCTTATGCGTCACGTATACGTGTCGCTTGTCCCCAAGGGGTTAAAATCGGATAATTCAACAGTTGTAAACATTATTTTACCGCATATAACAATAACCGAAACTTATTAAGTCAGTAAAACATAATACATTAAAAGAAGTGACATTCTGCAGCATTTCAACAATAGAGTACCGAACTTCAATTTGGATACAGCCCCTTAAATATGCTCATTATAAAGTAATTAATTTCTCAGAAACTAATCGTAGGAATTTAATGAAATTTGGTATCTAGGCATAGTTTGTACTGCAGATTTCAAATATGTTGTCAAATTTGGGTCTTGCTATTGAAAAAAACAAAGTTTGGGTGTGTTTTTATATGTAGATGGCTCCTTAAGCAAATTTTATATACATCATTTAAAAGTAGACTTTATTTCCAATCGTTTGGTACCAGTCACTTCCTTCTACTATAATTTTTTGCAGAGTTAGTGGGGGGTGTCCAGTTTTTTTTTTCCACGACTGTACGTAACGCGATAACTCTTGATAGAACTAACTGTTTTACTTTAAATTTTGTTTATAGGTTCCTTGTGATAAGGCGCTTCCCTGATTAGTTTTGGAGGTTCATTGGTTAAGCATAAAGGGCGGAAACGGGGGTGTTAACCCCCCATAATTTAGATAAATGGCTTTTTCATGCAGAATTATCCCATTTTCTTCCAATTTTGTATGTAGGTTCATTTTGATAATGCGCTTCTGTCAATAGTTTTGGGGGTTCATTGGTTAAGTATAAAGGGGGAAAGGGGGATACCCCCTAATTTAGATAAATGAGTTTTTCATGCAGAATTATCTGATTTTCTTCAAATTTTGTATATAGGTTCATTGTGATAATGCACTTCTGTCAATAGTTTTAGGGGTTCATTGGTTAAATATAAAGGGGGGGGGATAACCCCCCCCCTAATTTTGATAAATGAGTTTTACATGCAGAATTATCCGACTTTCTTCAAATTTTGTATATAGGTTATAATGTGCTTCTCGGAATAGTTTTGGGGGTTCATTGGTTAAGTATAAAAGGGGGGATAACCCCCCCTAATTTTGATAAATGAGTTTTACATGCAGAATTATCAGACTTTCTTCAAATTTTGTATATAGGTTCATTGTGATAATGCGCTTCTCTGAATAGTTTTGGGGGTTCATTGGTTAAGTATAAAGGGGGGTAATCCCCCCTTAATTTAGATAAATGGGTTTTTCATGCAGAATTATCCGATTTTCTTCAAATTTTGTATATATATTCATTAGAGACTTCCCTGATTAATTTAAGGGGTTCATTATTTAACTATGAGGGGGGTAACGGTGGGATGACCCCCTTAGGGCAGTTTTCCTTTTTATTATTACAGTTATTAATCGAATGCAATTAACATGAGGTTTATTTCACAGGTGATATATTAGAATTAGGAGCCCAGTGGAGTATAAAAAATAAAAATATCCCTGCTTTTGAGAGATACATGGCTCAACTGAAATGTTACTATTTGGATTACCAGTAAGTTTTACTTTTCCTTTCTTTCCCCTTTTTTCCAATAGAGTTCAAAAGTATTCATGTCTAATGCTATAGGGATCATTCCGCACCCAATATTATAAACAAATTACAAAAATGAAATGGCAACTTATGAACAAAATTTTTAATTGTAAAGGTCTTATTTACAATAATATTATATTTTGTATTTCATTATTATAGTGTTTATTTATCATATATTAAACAAGCAAACAATTTTTGGTGTCTGGTGATTTTTCACAAAACTTGCCTTCTTTACTAAATTAATCGTGAGAAAACAATATATCTAGTTTGCAAATTCAAGAAAATTTCGTTTTGACAGGTTAAAACAAACTCAGCACTGAAAAGGCTGCTTGCGAAAAATGCTTAAATGATTTTTAATAAGTTTCTGATATCAATTCAAGCATGAAAAAGCAATCTAGTTAAGTCCTGAATTTGGGAAATTTCATTTTGACAGCATTTTATGTGCAAAGGATTGTCTCTCATAATTTCATGTAAAAATATGCGATAAACCAGTTTCATTGTGGTCAATATTAAGTCATTCCTGGAGAGCTTATGTTTCTAGCATTTTAGTATTTTTCTGTTATACCAACACCATGCCAAAATGTAAGCTAATGTGCCATTTATTTCAACCCTGACCAAGCAAAGGATTTCTACTGCAAACCGTGCCAAACATTGTGATTTAAAATTTATTGAATGTAAATCTTACTATTATTTAATCGTAACCTCTCAAAACATCTTAATTTGCTATTTTTTTAATCAAAAATATCTTTTTATTAAGTTATAATTTGCATTTTTCGCTGATGTTGAGATGAATTTTACCATTTGCATACTTGCCAACTTTTACACTTTAGGTGTAAAATTTACACTTTTTGATCATTTTTTACACTTTTACACTTAGGAGGTTTATTTTTACACTTTCTTGCAAAATTTCTTTTAAACTCTATTTTACTTCCTAAAATTAGGAAATACTTTTTAACTTCTTTTATTAATGATAGTTGCTGAAAGTAAAGGAATATTTTATATTGTTAAAATCATGCACGTTTGTTTGTTTTTTTTAGTTATAAGTACATACTTGAGAGATTTTATTAGAATTATAAAAAGCTTCCAGTCATCAGCGTATCACGTTGAGAACGTTCTCATGGGTTAATAAAGAGTGCAAAATTTTCTAGTGGGGGAGCTCTGTTTCTGTTTTTTAATGCCGTTTTTTAATATGCCAGTTTTTGTAATAAACTCTTTAATTAATGGTCAGGTGGTATAAAAATATACCAGAATAAGTCCATATACATTTATTTAGTGTTCAGTTAAAAGTTTTTAACTGCATTCCATGAGAAATATGGAAATTACAGCTATTCTATTTTGAAAATTAATAAAACTGAAATCTGAAAAATGTCCAGATTTTAAAGATTTCTGGATTTTTGATGTCCAGATTTTCGAGGTTCAACTGTATATATGTATCAGTGTTGGGCACGCTCGCGAAAAAAACGAACAGTTCAAACTCAAGTTCAATTTCTCAAAAATGAGCCAAGTTCACGTTCAAACTCAAAATTTTTCAAACGAACTCGCTCAACTCAAACTCAATTATAAAAATAAACGAAGTTCACTAAAAACTCGTTTTTTTTTTTTTTTTTTTTTTTAATGAATTTGAATTTTATTGTCCAAATTTACAAAATTTTGTAAACTAAACTTTTGATTATTCGATGCAAGGGTCTTCATGGGCCCGGCCCAATTTTCCTTCCCGACACTCGGTCCGAGTTTGGTTTGGGGATTACTTTTTTAGAGGTTCGGACCCAGGTGGGCCTACACTAGATTTATTTTCCGGCCCACGTCGGGGCTGGACTGCATTCTTCTTGAGGTCTGAACAGGCAGAAATTTTCAACCCGAGCTCATATAAAAATCATTTGACCGGAACGGCTCAGGCTTGTCCAGTAAAAATATCAGTAAAATTTGGCCCGACCCAATTTTTTTTTCAAAAAATGCACGCTCTGTTAAAAATTTGCAGCAAACTGTCATTTGACAGTTTTTCTAGAAAACGGTTACATAACCGTAATTTAACTTTATTCTAACTGTATTATTGCTCATTTTATGGTCAGAATATAGTTAAGTTACGGTTATGCAACCGTTTTCTACAAAAACGGTCAAATGACTGGACAGTTTGCTGCAAATTTTTAACAGTGCGGATTTTTAAATCTCTATTATTCCTGAATTAATACATATATATAGATGACAGCTCTAATCAATTTATTTCCTACTATCATTTTTTTTCAAAGCAATGTTTGTATAGATATAGCAGCCATTTTGAGTTAATGATGACTGGCTGCTCGTCAAGTACTTATAATCTTGTTCAATCTACAGTAACATTAGTCTTTTTTAGTGAGTCTTGCACATTATTTCATGATCTAATTTCTTTTTAAGTTGTATAATTGTTTATCTATCTTATTTCTATTTAAGTTGCATATTTATTTATTTATTTATTTTGTTATTTGAACTATCACTGTCTATTTCTATCTATTTCTCACTGTCTATTTCTAACTACTATCACTACTTCACTGTCTACTATCTATATAAGTTGACGTGTTTTTTCTTAAAAAATTTAACTTTTTATGAAATAATTGTATTTAAAGCGGAAGAAAAATAAAGTTCAAATCAAACGAACATGGAAGACATATTTTCAATCGTTCAATGGTACTAAAAATTTATTTTTATTATTTGTTTTTTATACTTTTTCATTTATACAAAAAGGTGATTGTGAATTAGAATTATATCATTAGTTTTCATTGATTATTTTACACATACAAATAAATATAGACATCGTCTCGGAAGGAATATATCTGCCAGCTGTATCTTGAAATTAAATTAAATTTTATTAGTCTCTAATTTGTTAAACAAAGGGTAAACTTTATTCATCCTAAGTAACTTAAAATAAACACACAGAGAAAGAATAACAAAAAACATTTCTAAGGATATCTCTGTTTCTCGTACCCTTAATCCCCGGAAAAGACAATTTTTGTTTTATTTTATTTATTTATTTTTACATTCATGCGTTTCAAATTTATGATATATGTTTAAGACAAATTAAAAAAAATGAGCTGTTTAATTTTCCGATTTTGAACTATAGCGGTAGAAACTTATTTTTCAGTATTCAATATTTCTTAAATGTTAAAATCTTTGAAATGCTCTAGTGTGTTTATATGTTTAAAACAAAACTGTCTTGTACGATGAGTTCTAAAATCATTCCTAGTTCAGTTTATTTCATGTTCTCCGTTTTAAAAATTAGCCTGGACTGCGGATTACAGCAGCAAATACATTTATTCCAAAAATCATGTTCCCTCTCCACTGAATTTTGTTTGTACGAGCGCTGATAAAAATTAAATGCTGACATAATAGACCGGGAGGCGGCAGCACAGACAATCACCTCATCGAGTTCACGGCTAAACTACCAGAATTAGTTAAAACTCTAATCGCATATTAAAGCGCAATCGGTCTGCCAAGTCATATCTTGGTGGAAAACAAGAGAAAACCCGATTTTAGAGGTTGACTCGTAGGTTTACCATTGTGTATTCCTGTACCCAAAAGTATGAAAACATGGAGAACTGGGTGCAGGAAAACCCAATGGTAAACCTACAAGTCAACCGCTAAAGTCGGGTTTTCATGCGTTTTCCACCAAGATATGACTTGGCAGACCGGTTGCATTTTAATATGCGAATCGAGTTTTAACTAATTCTGGAATTTCAGCCGTGCACTCGATGAGGTGATTATCTGTGCTGCCGCCTCCCGGTCTATAAAAAAAGCCCTTTTCTTTTTGCATATGAATCGAAAAAATTTGCACGTGTAACTTCTTAATAATCAAATACAGATTTTCATTTGCCTATAAAGTTGATGTATCTTTAATTCTTACAAGTTATTGCCCCTGACGACGGCCCTTCACAGGCTGCCGAGTCTCAAAAACAGACTTTAAACACCTAATTTGACATCATTTTCTCAAATATACTTTGCAATTTTATTATATTGTTATACTTTGCATTTATAGACAAATGAAAAACTTTTCAATTTACTGCTGTTTGATTGAGGATTGTACAATTTTTTTGAATGTATAAATTAAAATGAATTAAAAATATATTGAAAATTTATTTATTACTTTAGGAGTAAAATTCTTTTTAAAATCAATAATCTACTTATAAATTATACAATTTTTTTATTTCTCATTGAAGAAAAAATTGTCAAAACTGACAGTTTGTGAAAGCCCCGTGGCTAGGCTGCATGCTGCATCTCCTCTTGCCCTCACATAAATCCGGATCTGTGTATCATTTCTTTAAAGCCAGACTTTCTTTTCTTTTCTTTTTTTTCCCTTAAACAGTTTGTATGGTTTGTATGGTAACAAATACATTAAAAGAGAATTCGTAACTTTCTTAAATCATACAAGACAATAAAAGTAAATAAAAGGTTTGTTCTCACCTAATTTTCTGGTTCGTGTTCTATGAGCTTCTTTTAAAGGCAGAAACATCTTTTACTAATGAAGATTATTTATTGGACAGGTAGACACACTTAATGACGATACAGAACGAATACACGACAAGCTATGTACAAACGTAAAGTAAACAAAACAGTCAGTCAATCTAAAAGTTCTACGCGCTTAGCGCCATCTGGTGGTTCCTTTTCATTTTGCAACAACTTCCGCCGGGCGAAGTTCGTCTGGAGACGAAAGTGTTGAAAGTTCAAGAGGTCAAAGATGCTGCACCGGTCTTCTGATGATGGCTCCGTTTGGCAACCTCACTGTGCATGCTCTTGTCCAACCATCACGTCCGTGATGAGTCTGGATTATAACACCCATTTTCCATATGAGGCGTGGGGTGTTTTCCTTTATAAGAACGACAGTGTTTTCCTTAAGTTCACTTGGTCGATCGACCTGTTGGTGCTGGTGAGCAGATTTTAATTCTAACAGATAATTGGATTTCCATCGTTTCCAAATTTGAGTCAAAATATTTTCTTGATATTTTCTTATTTTTATTATTTGGTATTCTTCGGCAAATTCAAGTTCTTCCGTAGCTAAGGGACCACTTCTCTTACTCTGAGGATTCCTTGTATTGTGGATGAATCTTTTGAATCCATGCAGTAATTCGTAATATTTGTTTAAGTTTGCTGAATCATCGGATATCGAAAAGATCTTCAAGTTTCGTTGTCAGGAGCATATTCACCACTTCATATTTTTTATTTTCTAAGTTGGTTTCCTGATCGGTATGAACGTTGGATTGTGGCCATTGACTTTCGCACTTCCTTAGCCACGGTGGCCCAAACCACCAAAGCTCCAGGTCCTTTAGACTAGTTTTCACCCCGTGTTAAAATATCAGCAGGGTTATCATTCCCAGGACAGTGATTCCAACAATCAGGTTCAGATATTTTCTTGATTTCATCTACTCTGTTCTTGACAAACATCTTCAATTTTCGAGAATTATTCTTGATCCAGTGAAGAACAATCGTGGAATCTGACCAAAATATAGTCTTCGTATCCTTCGGTGTGCTTGAATGTAGTCGAATATGATCGAACAATCTGGCTCCTATAAGTGCAGCAAGAAGCTCTAACCTCGGCAGAGTTATTTCTTTAACTGGTGCAACCCTAGTCTTTGAAGTGACTAAATTGGAATGGAAAATTCCATCAGAGTTGCGAAAACGTACATAAATAACTGCTCCGTAAGCTCGTTTGCTGGCATCTACGAAGACGTGAAATTGACAGCCCGTAAGTTCTTCTATTCCTTTCATTGAGAATAGATGTCTTGGTACAGATATCTGCTTCAAATAAAACAATTCTTCACACCAATCTTGAAATATTTTTGCTAAGTCGGTTGGTAAAGCATCATCCCAATTGAGTTTTTTCTTCCATATGTCTTGCAGTAGTATTTTAGCTCGAACTGCAAATGGTGATATTAAGCCCAACGGGTCGTAGATTCTTCCCATAGTTTTTATTACGCTTCTCTTCGTAAATTTTAATTCTGCCATATCCTTATCCCTTAAAAGTTTATCACTATCAACGCTTAAGACATCATCTGCTGAATTCCAGCAATAGCCAAGGACCTTGCATAACGTGGATTCCTCGTTAACTTCTTCCTTAAATCGATCTTGCAATGAGCGTACATTTGTTTTCCATTTTCTCATATTAAAGCCTGCTTCTCCCAAAATAAGCCTTATTTGTTCGTGGACGGTGTACGCTAAATCTGTGTCTTCTAAACTGTGTATAAGGTCATCTACATACAATCTACTGTTCAAAACGCTGAAGGCAGTTGGATAAACATCCTCATACTTCTTGATGTGATGTTTAATTGTCGCGTTCAGTAAAAATGAGCTCGATCTTGCTCCAAAAATTACACGCGTCATCCTCAAAACTTCGGGTTCAGCGTCTAAATCTTCCATAACCCATAGAAATCTAACTGCGTCTCTTTCTTCTGGCGCCAGGGCAATTTGCAAAAATGCACCTTCTATATCTGCCGTTATGGCAACCTTATTCAGACGGAACTGCAAAAGAAGTATTAGGATATCGGGCGTTAAATTCGGACCTGGATTCAAGCAGTCATTAAGGGACGGAAAATTATGTTCACTCGAGGAGGCATCGAAAACTATTCTCATTTTCGTCGTTGTTGTATCTTCGCGTATTACTGTGTGATGTGGCATGTAATAGATCTTAGAATTATCACCACATTCATTTTCATTGACCCTTTCATCTATTCCTTGAATTAGATGTTTTGAAATAATGTCCTTGTACCGACTATGAAAATTTCGATTTTTCTTAAATCTTTTGACAAGTGTTCGTAAACGGTTGTTAGCATTACTATAGTTATCATGTAGCGACTCAGAATGTTCGTTCCATGGTAGTTTAACTTGGTAGCGACCTTCGATTAGTTTCGTAGAATTTTCAAATTCTTTCATAACTTCGTCATCTTCATTCAGATTGTCACTACGCGATATTCCCAAACCTTCTAAATCTAACAATCTTTTCAAAATGTCTGATTCTTCTAAATTTTGATTACGCACTATAACATTCATTACGCTAACATCCTTAAAATCCTTGCGTTTTGCTTCAGAACCATTAAATACATAACCTAGTTTCGTTTCCATTCCTACTAAAGCACCGGACACTCTTTTGACTTTCCCTGTAGCGATTTTCCAGAAATAGTCTGACCCAATTAAAAGAGAAACCCTTAAATTTTCAGACCCTTCAATATCAGCTATCTGTATTTTGGCTTCATTACAAAATTTGTGAATTTCTTTACTGGGACCTTGAATTTCAGCTTCCGATATGGAAGATGTTTCAATTGCTTCTATAGAAATAATTTTCTTTGGATCATAAATGCTTCGTAAATTTACTTTTACCCTATTTCTTACAATAGATTTCTTTGGTTTTGACCCAAAAGCATAAATTGCTAATTTTTCTTTTCCTATAACTTCTAAATTAAATTTACGAGATAACGTTTTATCGATGAACGTATTTTGCGACCCCGAATCCATGATAATTTTTATTTTTCTTTCCTGAGAATTATTACTTAAAAAGGCGACAGCTGTTTGTAAAAATACATTTTCGTTTACTGCAGTTGTTGCGCAACTCAGAGCGTTGGAATCATTTTTTCTTTCGGGAGACTTTGAGACGCCTTCCTGTTTGTTATTTTGCTTTTCAGTTTCGTCACAAATTAAAACATTATGTCTTCGAGTACAAATGTTGCAACGCATTTTTTCGCAGCAAAATTTTGATACATGTGATTTGCGAAGGCAAAGAAAGCAATAACCCTTTCGTAAAGGACTTGATTTTCGTTCATTAATGGTTAAGGGGCAGTTAAAATTTTCGTGTTCCCCATTGCAAAATAAACAGTCTTTCTTGATAATAGTATTTAATGTAGCTGCTGTGGGTATATTTTTATGAGTTTCATGTTTTCGATAAGGTAACTCTTTAATTTTATTCCTTTCAAATACTTCATCATTTCGAAACATATACGTTTTTTCTTGCGTTTCGATTTAATGTTTTAGAAATTCTAATAATTTGGCACAGTTCCAAGAATCTTCGCCTGTAGCGGAACGATTGAATCCGAGCACAATTTCTTCGGGGATTAATTTGACTAAAATAGCGAATAAAATTCCCCCATAGTTATTTAATTCTACTCCGGCTGTTTCAAAACTTCTGATTTGAATAATACAGGTATCATGCAATTGTCTAAGCTCTCTTAAATTCGCTCCAGATTTTACAGGATTTAGGCTTAATAGCTTGTTTACATGCGATCGTATTATTCATTTTTTCCGAATCTTTCTTTTAACAATCCGATCGCGACATCGTAATTATTTTGTGTTAAAGCTAAACCTTGAATACATTTTAAAGCTGCTCCTGTTAAGACATTCTTTAAGTAATTTAACTTCTCTATGTTAGTTAACTTTACATTTTCATGTATAGCTACTTCAAATTGCCCCCAGAATTCCTGCCAATTTTCATATTTCCCATCGAAAGGTTGTATTGTAAGCTTCGGTAATCTTACATGAAAATAATTCTTTGATTCATCAGGTTCTGTGGACAATAGAATAGAAGAGTTTATTTTACTTTCGTTAGGAGCATTACGCTTTAAATATCGATCAATTTTAGCTTTCGTTTTCGTAATTTTTTCGCGATATTCTTGACTGGATGATACATCTTTTTCTAGCGTTTCTAAGTTATCTACAAGTTTCTGAATTTCTGAATCTAATTTGTAAACTTGTTCTGCATTCTCGATTAATTGAATTTTAATATCTTCAATTTCGTCTATATCTTTTTCGTCTCCTTCCAAATATTCAGTTATTTTGTTAATAATCTTCGTTAAAGATGTTCTAAGAGACTTGCGCATACTTTTTGATTTATCTAATTCGCTAGGTGGAGCCATTTTCTAAATTTCAACTCTTGGGAATTTCGGCACCATAAAAGAGAATTCGTAACTTTCTTAAATACATAATAATTATTGAGGTGCTACTTGGTGCAGCATAATATAAATTTAAAAACAACGTTAAAGACGCCTGTTACATAATATACCTAATAAATATTTAGATGAACATATATTTTTATATCAGTCTTTTTATACTCTAAAAGTACACAATATTGATTGTAATCAGTAGACATTTTTGCAATAGATTTAAAATATCAATATAATTTATTATATTGTTAAGGGGCTACTTCACTCAGACGAAAATACCCGCTCGCTATTGTTAATCCTATGGGGGAAATTTTTGAAGATATCTCGTTCGCATTTCAATATTTTTAAATTATTTTTTTTTGCATTGGATAGCTGAGGTCAATCTCTATGTCCGCTCTTTTCTACTTTTTCGATTTTTGTTGCAGTTTTTTTTTATTGAGGATACTTTCACTTTCAAAACCGGTTTCGAAAGTGAAAGTATCTTAATAAAAAAAACTTGTAATAAAAATCGAAAAAGTAGAAAAAAGCGTGCATAGAGATTGACCCCAGCTATCGAATGCAAAAAACATCATTTAAAAATATTGAAATGCGAACGAGATGTCTTCAAAAATTTCCTCCATAGGATTAACATTAGCGAGCGGGTGTTTTCGTCTGAGTGAAGTAGCCCCTTAAAATATCACCTTTAAAAACCCCAAACTTTTAAGCCCCCTTCCCCCCTTAAAAATAGAATAAAACTGTAACCCACCATTTTAATTTATTAAACAATGTCATTGATAAAGATTCGGATCTCACTAGTATTGTTGGAGATAATAATAATAATAATAATATATTTTTTAAAGAAATATATAATAGTTTTAATTGATGTTTGTTTAGAATCTCAATTCATCCTAGTCCCTCTTATACTCAGAGAAGATTTCCATGCTTAATAAATTTCAGCTGCTTTGAAAAATAAAAAAATTTAAATCTCTTAAATTTATTGTGAAATACTGGAGATTGTACTCATTAAATGAAGTTTGATATTTTTTTTGGAGGAAACTATTTAAAGTATCGTATGCCAGGAAGCAATACATATCTTTATAATTATTAAATGTGCATCATATCTCATATCCTATACAAAATACAAAATTAGAAATTCATTTAATAATACTTTATGTTTTATCAATATATGCATTCACGTCAAATATACAACTGTACTATAGAGTATATTTTAAGTATGTATTTCTCTGAGACACTTCATGTTATTTCTATTTCAATATACTGGTTTCAGATTTTGTTAATTTACATTAGCTAAAATTTATCTAATAATAAATTTAATTGTAGAAATCGTAGCTGTTTTTATTTGAATGAATGATGTATTTCAATAAAATAAACTATTACTTTTTACGAGTTTCTTTAGAGTAGCTATTTTTATTTTAATGAATGGTGTTCTAATATAAAAAATATTTTTTACGAGAGATTTTTTTATGTTTTGTGTGTAATATTTTAAAATGTCATTTTTGTTTCCTCCTAGATTATCAAAAATATTAATTTTTTTAAATGAATTTCAGTAAAATATATTAAAAATAACTTGTAATCATTAACTTCTTCAATGCATTTTTATGAAGACACTGACATTCATCGCGTACAGGGCCGGTGAGAGGGGGGGGGGGGGGGCACAGGGGGCAACTGCCCAGGGGCCCGGGAACAAGAACGGGTCCACACCGTACCGAACAAATATAGAAATTACATAATATTCTAAATCTGAACTTGCACACATTTTTTTTTCTTTTACAATCTAACTGAAAAAATATTTCCTGGAAGTTTTGTAAAGAGGTTTTTGAAAGACATAGAAGTCTTGTCTTGTTCTGAGGCGAGTACTAAAGTTAAAGCTATCACTTCGTTGATCAAAAACAGCTGTTCTTACAAACTGCCGGCACTTCCGGTTTTTCTCCCGTTTTCCCAAGAAATTGAAAAAAGGACTCGTTTTTTGGCCATCATGCCTATTCCTTGAGGCAAAAGAGCCTCTCTGAACGGCTCTCTTGATGGTAATGACTTGACTGGTTCATCAGTCATGCCTGTCCTAAAAGGTGGCGTCAAAGGGGACGACACCTATACCTATGTGTCATTAGGCATTCTCATTTTATCTGACACTGGTTACAAGACCGACGCAATCATCGGGAAAATAGGCTGGCTGTCAGGGCAGGGAGTTGTTGCTAGGGCCCGCGCTAATTGGCCTACATCGCCTGTTTTGGAATGGTGTCTTGCTAAAGCAATTAAAACTATTCTTTTCTATACCCCACTTGCGGTTTTAAATAAAAGAACGGGAAAAACGACAGTAGATTCAACAATAGGTCAAGAGATAATATAAAATCGTACTTGAAGGAAGCCCTCCCCTCTTTCCAGGACATACAGAACTTTACATGTAAAGTCATTAGAGAAACCACAATAAAGGCCAGAACAATAAAAGCCGCCATTGACAGCAAGTACAGTATGAGTTAGGGGCTCCGAGTCTCTCTATACCTTTCGAAATAATGTTTTCTCTATAAAATAAAACATTTTTGCTTTAGATCTGTTTTTAAATACTTCTTTTGAAAATTTCTGACAGTCAAAGGTGATATAATTGTCGGGAAATGTTTAGATTCGACGATCCCAAAAATCACTGTTAATGCAAAAAATAAATATTTAAAATATTGTAAAGGATAAAAGATTCTGCGAAATAAAAAATAATTATGCACATTAAATGTGAAAATAGTGGTATTTTTTATATATTTTATTATAATGTATTATTCTATGATATACACATTTTTTTATGAGCCCAATGTGTCAGTATGCGTTGGGCCCCAGTAATTGCTTTGTCAGGGCCCTGTTTGGCAGTTACTTGCAGGAATTGTCTAACTGCTATTTTCTTTTTCTAAATTGATGGTACATAATATTTATGTTAAATTTATGCTTAATAACGTATAAATTTCTGCGGGTTTTTATTATTATTTCTTATTTCTTCTTATTTTTTTAATAAGCTGTATCTGTTATAAAGTATAGACAGAAGTGTAAGAAAGAGGAAAAAAAATAGAATTAGAGTAATTTTTCATCTTGCTGAAATTTACAAGCACATATAAAGAAAATTAACTAAAAAATAAATAAAAATAAACATTTTGGATGTATACAAAAAAATGCCCATTATCAAATTAGAATCTAATCGATATGAAATATTACATAAGTCATCAAGACTCGGCGTAGAAAACTAGACGCCTAAAGTATAGACACTTAGACTTATAGACACCCTTTACTCAAACTCCCTTACAAATTCGGTTTACTCAATTATTAACAATCTTTATAACCTTCGATTAATAAATAACATATTAGAAAATTATTTTGGCTAAATTATCATTATACAAATAATAGGGGCAATACACTGAAGGCGATAAGAGGTACAAATCAGACCCTAAGCTGAAAAGGTCTCGTAAAGTTAGATTTTGTACTATCTGTATGCATATATTATATAAAGAATATGCAGGGACTCAGCCCCCCCCCCCCCCCCCCCCCCTCACCTCTGTACCTGGTTTCACATTTTCGGAGAATGCCTTTGGCTAGCGAACTTAAACTATTATTATGTAAGGAGGAAAAAAGAAAGGAAAAAACTCTGAAATCATAAATAATATAATACATTTTATTAAACTTTTAAAAAGTCTAATTCACTTAACTTCATTACACATGAAATTCACTATGCATACAATTTAAGTTTATATTCAAAATCTGTCGTCACCCTTTAAAATTTCTGAGAAGACCAAAGAGAATATGACCAGCGGCTCGGGTCAGACTGGCGTTATATATTTTCGTTGCTATCTGGTTTGGGTTAAGTTCATTTTTACTTTTTTACTGCAGGTCGGGTTGACTATCCTTTTTCGGGTTCGGATTAGATTTTGACTCTTGTGATTCGGGTTCGTGTTGACCAGATTTTTCAAAAGAATATCCAAAATATTTTTTCATAATAAAAATCTATATACAGTAAGATCTTCGTAATGGATACTCCTGAAAGTACACATCTAGTCAGCGAACACTTTTGCAATTCCTAATACTTATATATTTATCTGCTTATATCACTGAATAGGGGCACCTCTCAATGTACACACCTGCAACATGTGTATGTGTGCATAAACTATCACAAGTATCATACATGTGTTTTTGTGTGTATAAAAAATTAAATGTTAGCAATATTTTTCATATTCCGAGAGAAGAAAAATGTTCTTTACTGTACCGTAAAGAAAGAATAATCTATATTCACATTTTTTATAAATTTTATTTCTCATGCAGTAATTTGAATATATGCTCATTTGTTTTCATCTGAAACATAGTTGAGCTCAAACTTTTTGTGAAAATGCAAACATCCCTAATTCCAAAAGATCTAATTAGGACTAGCAAGAATTATTCTAGGCTACCCAACCCCGAAAAAGAATATTACAATCATTAAAACCTGAAAACAGAAATTTATGTGCAACCTGACCCATTCAATGATCTCGATGTCTCTACACTATTCAGAGGTTTTACTATATTTGAATATTAAAAAATTAATTTTATGAATATCTGAATATTAAACACTTGCCTTTTTTTCTATAAAAACATAAAATTGGTAGTAGAGATATAAATGTAGCTCACTTTTCACAATTGCATTAAAACAGAATTTCCTTTCCTTTAATTTCGGGTCCGGGGGGTTGCGGATCGAACTTATTCTTGTTGTCGGGTTCGAGGGGTTGCGGATCAAACTTATTCTTGTTGTCGGGTTCGGGTCAGATTGCGGGTTGATTTCAAATAGAATTTTCGGGTTCGGGTTGAGCTCACGGTCTCGACTTGCGCAGGGCTTTATCTCTGTCCGGGCTCGGGTCAAGATTTTAACCTTTTTCCGGGCCAGATCGGGCCAATAATTTTTTCTCTACGTGCCAGGCCTGGGCCGAAGTTTTAACTTTTATACCGGGTCGGGCCAATATTTTTTTGTACGGTCCAGTCCGGGCACAGGCCGAACATTAGTTTTTATATCGTGCCGGGCCGAACATTTAATTTTTATACCGTGCCGGGCCGAATTTTTCTTTTATGGATCGGGCCTTGAATTTTCGGCCCGTGCAGACCTCTATACCTTAGACTCCATTGTACAGAGACCTCCGTTCCAAAATACTGTTTCTATCACATTTCTTTCTATATATATCTTATTGCAAAATGTATTGATTTTTTAATGGATCTCTATTTGTATGTAAATATCTGAATTATTATTAATACCATTAATCCATTTATCCGGCTTGGAGACTTAAAAATTGAAAAATTCTATATCGAAAAACCTTCTAAGACGGAATCCCATTGGAAAGAAAAAAAATCGTTATGGTTTAGTTCCTTTTTTACCATGTCTGTCGTCTCTTGCAAAGTATTATTTATTTTCAAACGGATTATTATATCCATTTTGCACCGATCAAGAAATTTTTCAGTTTAAAACAGGATTTCATCATACACAGATTCTTATAATTTGTTTTACAGTACTGTATATCCCCCTTCCCCCGTTAGGAATATATACGTATTATTCTTTAAAGTAAATGTTAATTGTAGAATAATGGTAATTTTAAAATTTATGTATTTTCGGCAAAAATTGTTGATCCAAGGAGCTTGTTCCTTAAACAGATTTTTGCATGAGTCAGACAGGGCGGATCAATGATTTTCATACAAGCAGGGTTGTTGTGACGACCATGTCAGAAAATTTCGCAAACTTCCAGGAAAAATAAAGTACAGGACCAGAAATAAGCCTGGTTCGGCTCTTCCCGAGCCTCCAGAGAAAGCAAGACCCGGGCACGACCCAGAAAAACTAATGATCAGACTCGAGCCCATGTAGGCATCTAAATGGCATTTGAATGGGTTCTAAATGGCTGGAAAATTTTTAAATAAATCATGAAAAAAATTGAGTTTGAGTTGTAAATTTCGTTCAAACTCACATATTTTTTGAGCTTTCGTTCAGTTCACGTTCGTTTATCAAAAAGTGAGTCAAGTTCAACTCACGTTCACAGAAAGTGAACTAAGTTCGCGAGTTTTCGTTCAATGAACGCGCTCATGCCCAACACTGATATGTATATATATTTCACTGGCACCCGACTAATCAAAAAGTACCAAAGTATGTGATGTGAAAATTTTCCTATGCATCCCATTTATATTTTTTTAAAAAAAATCCTATTATTATGAATGTTTTTTTTTTTTCATTTCAGAAATGATCTTCCAGAATCTGCATCGAAGTATCAACTTTTAGGGTTAAACTTACTGTGTCTGCTCGCTCAAAACAGAGTTGCTGAATTTCACACGGTAAGCTTTCCTTCCTTTTTCTGTAATTTGCTCATTTTGAAAAGAGAAATGACAGTTGAAACTTCAGTTAAATAAGGTGAAAGAAGATATGGAAGTAAACAGTTTAGAAAACATATACCACATTTGAAAAAAATACAGTTATCGAAATTATCTTGCGGTGTCAAAAAAGTAGCCTGTATATGATCAATAGATATGGATATATAGTATGATAAAATTTAGTCCAGTTAGAATATTCACATTCAGAAATTTTCGCCAATCGATGGAAATGCAACCAAAATTGAACCCAATTGTACAGCTCTGTATATTATTTGAAGACTTTTGTACACACCACCTATTAAGCTAAAAGGCAACTTAAAACTCACTTGCAGCCATTACCAATTTTAAACGACAATGTATCTTTTTTTTTTTTTTTTCGCAGCCCTGTATTTCAATTTATTCATATTCCACAAACTTCTATGAGTCTACTAAATAGAGTTCAGCAGGAAAATGCATAACACAATTAAAAACTACCCTTAAGTACTTCACTCCCATAGTCTGTAATACTTACGAATTCCCTTGTGTTGCCCTGTATTGGATCAACCGAGTTTATAAACACACATGTACTATGAAAGAATTTAGTTAAACTTAAAAATGCAAACCAAAGTTTAAAACGCACTTATCACATACTCTAAATATCACATAGACTTTTTTCACATGGTCCTGTTTTTGTGAAATTGTGAACAGCTTTTTTAATATTTGTGAAAAATCTAATCATAATTTTGTGAATTTGAAATAGTCGTTATATTCAGGTTCTTGTTTATGCATTTTTAGGAAGATATATATAAAATACATATATTTTCTTTATGTATGTAAAAGTGACAGGTCAGATTTTACTTTTAAATGATTAATTTGTGAAATGTTTGGTTTAAAGATAAAAAAAAAAATTGTGAAAAACCTATTTTTAAGACAAAGAATTTTGTGAAGAGGAGTACTGTTTTAGGGAAAATAATTTTGTGAAGGGTCCTTTTTTAAAATGAAAAATTTTCGGGAAGAGTCCTTTAAAGGACCCTATTTTTTCCTAGACAGATCCCTGTGTACTGTAACAGATATCTTTTTTGTGTCCCTGTAAATAAACACAATGCACACAAGAGAGCAATTTATAATGAACTTTAGTAATGCATATAATTTTCATTGTGTTTGAAATAGTGAAATATCACTGAATTACACTGCAAACGATTTTTCTCCATAGAACGATGAGTAACAGAATTCTTTTGTTTGACCCTGTCAATGAATAATTAATGCTTTGCACCCCCTATTCTGCAAAAAACATATCTTAATGCGCTTCATAATTATATATTAATTTCATCATGTTTTAAATGATGTAGCATCATCAAAATGCACTTCAAACGATTATTCCCCACTGACTGTAATGTTACGGAATACTTTTGACTGACCCTGTAAAAAAAACTATAAGTGGTACACACTTCATGTGAAATAGGGAACATGCTATAGATAACGACAATAACATATAAAAATTTCAGAGCAATCCGAGCCTATTTATGGGAGTTAGAGGACGGACAGATAAACTAAAGTTATAAACACTTTTCAACTAGGTTGGAAAGTGTTAAAACATATAAGAGTGTTTTATTGGGTTCTTTTTGTTTTATAGTAATTTTTTGCTTCTCATTTTCCTGCACTGTGCCATTTATTTTTAGTTACTACTTATTTGTTATGATTCTGTTATACGTGTCATTAGAAATGATTTGGAAACACTTCAAAACCCAAGCCTTACCCAATTAAAACAATCCAAAGAACTTGTATTTTTAATTTTTTATGACTATCATTTATTTCTATAATAATTCATTAAGGTCCATATAATTTATCAAAAAACTGTTTTTTTATAACAACTGCGTAAAAATATGTTTATAATGTACTATGTATTTTTCCAGTTGAGCTGCATTTAATATTTCAATTTATGCAGAGAAAAAAAAGTTTTCTCTTACAGACAGGTGTAAACATACTTGCAATAACAAATTCCTCTCTTATCCTACTCTTAGTGTCATTGTATCTGTTTTATCACAAAGTTTTAGAATCAGTATTCATTTGAATGAGTCTACATGAAGGAAAAATTAAATTTTCAAATTGGTGGAAAGTAAGAACTTTCACTTAGAATTCTTGCATCTGTAATGCCTGCTGGAAGTGGAAGGAAAGGAGACCCAGAATGGTCAGAAACTACTAACAAAGTTGAGTGGCGATGAAATAAGCTCAAAAATTGAGAGAATAAGAGCTCATCTGAAAAAAAAAAAAAAGCTCTAAAAGAGCTTTGTCTAGTACCTCCAAGTTCAATTATTAATGAAGTTTGTAAAAATGCTAAAACAGATGAGGATTCAAGAGCATCCAATGACCTAACGAGTAGGTTTGAAGTCAGCTGCAAACGCCAAAAGCTTGTGTCAAGTTTTGCTATGAGCACATACATCAGATTTAGATTTAAAAATAGCAAAATATTTCTATGCCAATAATATTGCTTTTAATGCAGCTGCTAGTGATAGTTACAAGGAAATGATTCATTTTGGTCCAAGTCGGATAGGTTTGGCTGTAAATCTTCTGGATCAAGTCACTTCAGAAGCTGAAGAAATTATGAAAAAACAAGTATGCGATAGATTTTACTGGTCAAATAGAAAAGAAACTAGCCAATCCTGTGCACTCTAGTGTCTCTCTTTTAAATACTATATGCTTATTAAAATACACAAATTTCAGCATTATATGTATAAATATCATACATAAAAACTTCTTCACTTAGGACTGGGTACTTTGAAATAAGAAATACAAGATATGGACACCATTTAGAAATATGAGAAAACAGATTTTTGTTTTAGCATCGTGCCTATAAAAACTTTCGCATGCACCCAATAGTTGCTGGATACTCATTAAAATTAAAGTGTATATGCATATTATATTGAAAATACATACACCATTCATAATTAGGAAAATATTTGTATCTTTCTTTTTTTTTTTTTTTTCTGCATTGAAAACGTCTTTACATACACCATTCATAATTAGGAAAATATTTGTATCTTTTTTTTTTTTTTTAATTTTCTGCATTGAAAACGTCTTTATATACACAATTGTAAATTTCAGAGCTCGGAGATATTATTATTAATTTCAATTGACAAATTGTTTGTCACTGTTAGTATGGCTCGTCCTTTGAGCTTTTGAGGTGTCACCATTAAAAAATCAATGTTACTGAAAAGTTGCTGCACTGGATCTTGTATATCTGGATAGCAAATGAGGGGCAATTTAAAAGCTTTCCCCACTTTGATTCATTTACGAGGTATTGAACGACTAGACATTTGTAGAAATGCTTCAAATATTTAACGATGCCTTGATCCATAGGTTGCACCACTGAGGTCATGTTTAGTGGAAAAAATTCACCCATGACATTTTGCATAGCGGGTATCGATTTATGAGTCATGCAGTTGTCAATAAACCGGGTGATTTTTCTGTTTTTTCTTTGGTACGTGCGATTGAGATCTAGCAGGAAAGAGATTCGTTTATCATTACCCATGCTTTTGTGTTAGAACAGTATTCTATAGGCTTTGTTTTGACATTATTAAAACTTCTTGATTTTCCAATCATCAGTAATGGTAACTTCTCAGTGCTGTCAATGTTTTCTCCCACAAGTAGGGTTATTCGGTCTTTACTGCACTACATTTTTCACCTTTTTAAAATCCAAAGTCTTTGATAAAAAGTCCAGTTTCGTCGACATTAAAATAATGTCTCTGTCTTGAATGATTTGAACAACTTTTTTCTTTTTACTCATTGGATGCATCTTGAACTTTCACCTCACACAGACAGACTTAAAAGAAATTTCATTTCTTTTCTTAAATCCATCCGGAGCTTGCTTTGAAGTTGTTGTTTCCTAAGCTGACAGCAAATTCTTCCGCTCTTGCACGAACAAGAGTTCCACTGAGAGGGATGTTTTTGTCCCGCACTCGCTTAAACCACTTCAAGAACACACTCGTCCACATCAAGATGTATCGGGTTCTCTACCTCGTTTGCGATTTCAAAATTTTTTTTCATTATTTTTCAAAAAGGTCGAAAGAATGTTAGGTGCTATTCCATACTCTTTTGTGATGATGCATTTCTTCTTTACACCCTTTTCTACCTCACGAATCACAGCAATTTTTTCATAGAAAGATAAGGTTTTATACGGGACACGTGGCTTACTTAACAACATGCTTGCACTGAACTCTCATCACAAAAACTAAAAGCACAATGAGGAAAGCTCAAGCGACTACAGTCCTAGATTCTAAGGAATTGCAATGCGTGTCATCTATGATTTATCGCACTGGCAAGAGTACCATGTGTCACTTACAAGGGAAGGGGCGAGGACCACCCTTATCCAAGGACAAATACGGATGGTCTACATCCCTGCTCTGTTTCCTGGAACAGATAAGAATATTCTCCCACCCCCTTCTCTTCCTTAAAGAATTTTCCACAATAGCTGAAAATAACCCGGCCACTTTTCAAATAACTGCATTGAAACTAGATTTTGTCGTTTTTGAAAGGGTAATAACTTCGAAATAACAAAGATTTTGTAGCATTAACTGAATAAAAGTTTCAAGGGACCAACAAAAAACTTCGAATTATCCACGAATTCGAATTAAAGACTTTCAAATTATCCAAGTTTGACTGTATTAATACATTTAATCTTAAATTTAAATGGTAATTATTTTACACTACTGTTTTTAATTCATATCATCAAAATAATATAACGTAATTTTATTAAACATTACATTAATTTGCAGAAAGTTTTTGAGCCAATATTTATATGCGCAGAAAGTTTTTCGTTTTATACAAGTCTGGATAGGGGACACCATTCAGAAATATTAAAACAGAGGTATTTTTACAGCATCATGCCTATAAAAACCTTTGCATGCACACAATAGTTACTGTGGATACTCTTTAAAATTAAAAAAGTATATACAGTCAACTCCCTCTAATCTGCAACTCTATAATCCGCAAACGCCTATAAACCGCACACTGTTTCAGATGTAAACAATGAAAATTTGGTTATCATTAACTGTGCGAGAGAAATTCCGGAATGGCAGCAATTTGATTGATTTATCAGTAGACAGTTCCCTCACCCTAAATTTTTGTATTCCAATGAAAAAAAAAAAGTAAAAAATCACGAGATTATTTTCTTGCTTATTACATGTTGTAACGGTAAAAAAGCATGGTTTCACCCAGCAGGTTTTCACAGAATGGTTTGAAAATCATTTTGTAAATGAAGTCTATATGCATTGTAATACAAAGGTCTGTTTACCTGTAAACTGTAAAATGTTATTGCTCTTAGACAATTGTGCTAGAAATCCAAAATTATTTCAAAAAGACAATGTATCTACCGTAAAATACCGTTACATACCTGCCAACTTGTAAGGTTTATCCTTACAGTGTAAGGATTTATGTCCAATTGTAAGGTTGTAAGGGCAACAGGTAAGTTTGTAAGGTTTTTTGATAAAACTTGAAATGATTCTTCAAATATGTTAATTATTGAGTGAAAAAATAAAACTTATGCACACATTGCGTTTATGTTACAAAGATGAGGAGTGTGATTATCAATATAGTATGTCACAGCAATCAAATAGTAATTCACAACACGTTATTATATGCCACAGAATGTTTAGTCATGCTGTGTATTTTAAAAATTTCTCACAGCAATGCTGAATGCAAAGCTAAAATTGAAGTTTTGACACTTTTTTTATTAGAAATATATTAGAATTTTTTTTATTATTATTTATAAAATATTTGGTACTTTTATGTTACCTGTGCACCAGTGATAACCTGCCAAATCTTGTTTCAGTTGGCATCAGTTGGAATTGTTACTATTTCAATTCAAATGATTTGAATTCAATGATTTGAATTTTGATTTTAATTCAATTCTTGAGATTTTGTTATTTGTATTGATGTATTTGTGTTTACGCATTTTATCATGATTATATTTTAGCTATTTTTAAGTAATTTTTTTAAGACATTATACTGCAGCTTTAAAATATTTATTATTTTTTTTAATAGCTAATGTTAAAAGATTGTCGAAAAAAAAAAAAAATGCTCGGTGAGATTTAAAAAAAATTTGTCAATCACTGGTGCCCGGCTAACATAAAAGTACAAAAGATTTTAATAATTAAAAGCATGCAGCATGATCACTATGGAGAAATGTGTTGGGTAAAGCCAAATGAGCCTATTTAACGTATATCAAAAAAGAATTATCAGCGCTCCTAATATTTGGGTTATTTAATATTTTTGTAGTTATGAGTAAATCATCATAAATACCTTTTTACTACACATATATGTTTAAAGATGCACAATGAAGTACGTCGAAAATTTGTAAGCTTTTCTGAATAGACATGTTGGCAGGTATGCCGTTAATCCGCCCCCCTAAGCACTTGAAAATGTCCTGAAGTAATTTCGAGAACTAGTAACATTTTATGTGGTGTCGCCATCTGTTGTAAGTTAGGAAGATTAAATAACCATTTTTTTTTTTTAAATCATGATTTCGTATCTATAAATGCTAAATAAATAATACAAGTCACACAAATTGAGAACATATAGAACGAATTGGTAGTGTTGCCAGATTATTAAAACAAAAAACATTACTACCACAAAAATAGCACAAATAACACTACAAATTGGACTGTTTATCGACAATTCGATTGATCGGATCAATCAATCGATATTTTTTTTTTTTTTGCGATTGGTTTTCATAATGTTAAAAACGACTATAAATTCTTTAATAAAATAAATAGATTCTCTTTTAATCAATATTTTTCACACAGCAACAAATAAACATTTTTTAACTTATTTCATGAGAAACTTTCACTATCGATATTTTTATTACCTTCATATCGCCATGCAGATAAATTTACAGCAAAACTAATGTTTGGTTATATTGCTTTTTCAGATCGACAATGTATTTGTACATGTTTGCAATATATCAAAGAATCGTCATGCCTTTCTGCTCCGTAAAAAAAAACCCACTCAGGAGATAAAATTTTTGGTGTTGATCTTGACGTGCACGGCGAAATTTCTTTTGGGGGAGGGCGCTTTCTTGGGATTTTTAAAATTTTCCAATTTGTTTACAAAGTGGGAGGGGGGGCGCTTAATTGGGAAGGGCGGATTAACGATATTTTACGGTACATTACTTTTACCACCAAATGCAAATTCTCTTATTCAGCCAATGGATCTGGGAATTATTCGTAGCATGAAATGACAATACAAAATGAGATTTATGCACAAATTTATAACCTCTGATTTATCGGCTAATATGGAGGAGTATAGAAGGCAATTTACAATTAAGGGCTCTATATATCTCTTGGCTGATGCATGAGTCTCTGTATACAAAAACACTTTACTAGGTGCAAAGCAAAATTTGTGGCCAGCATCTTCAGTTTTAGACAGATGATATTACTTAGTTGGCTTTAGTTTGGTTAGTGCTAAACAGAAATCTGCAGAAAAATTTATTAACACAAAACTAAAAAATTCACTAAGAGTTGTGCTGGATTTCTTGAATGGAGAAAATATAATTGGATGGATATCCACCCAAGATGAAGTTGCAATAAAGAGAGTTTCACAAATGACATTATGAGTACTACTATGTTAAACTCTACTGAAAATAAGATAGAGTATGATGATGAAGGTGAAAAATAAACTCTTGAACAGGTCTTGGATATGGGTTATAAATATCTGGATTTTCTTCAGAAAAGAGTTTTGTCTCAGAACAAGAAATAATGACTATACATAGACTCCAAGAAAAAATACTAGACCAAAAGTTCTCAAACAAATGACAATTATTACTATGTTTGAAAATTGTAAAAATAAACAAAAGAAATTGTAAAATAAAATTTAAAGACATTTTTCCTTAAACATAATGAGATTTTTAATTAAATAATCCAATGTTTTACAATATCTTCCTTTTTTTACCAACTAGTTTATGCATTAATAATTAATTTACTGTAAAATTACAGGAGAAAAAAACGTAAACAAAGCAATGACCTATAATCCGCAAAATTCTATAATCTGCACAACCTTTGGTCCCAAGCTGTGCGGATTAGAGGGAGTTGACTGTATACACTTTTTTATTATATTGGAAGTATCTGCACCATTCACAATTACCAGAATAGTTTTCAGCATCGAAATCTTCTTTAGATACACAATTATAAATTTCAGACCTAGGAGATACTACAGTCACTAAATCAAAAGATCCAACTCTTGGAGGACCCACATGCATTCAGGACCCTAGCTAAAAACGGGTTTTGACAAATCTAATCAAATTTTTTCAAAAAGTTTGAGCCTGGGCTTTGTTTATAAGTAATAATAAACTAATCAGAGAAGAAATTGTATACGCTTAAATGTAAAAGGCACATTATTGTCTGATGGTATTAGAAGGCTGAGAAAATTTTCATTAATATTGGAATCAATAACATTATTCTACGAGTTACTAACTGCAAAGACCTTTTAGAAGGTAACATTATGAGTATTTCAGTTTGAGTTGACATTTCAGTTGATTTTAAATTGTTTTAAAAGTTCTTCAGTATATGCAGGTTGATCACTTAGGATGGTTTCAATGCTTTCATAAACCCTTTCACTTCCTGGCATACACTGTAAAACCCAACTATTCATTTCAATTGACAGATTTTTTCACTGTTAGTATGGCTCGTCCTTTAAGCTTTTGAGGTGTCAGTCTATTAAAGTCGGTGTCAATGAAAAGTTGCTGCACTGGATCTTGTATATCTGGATAGCAAATTAAGGTCAACTTAGTTCTTCCACTTTGACATTCACCAACCTGTAACAGCCAACTTGCTAACTCTCTCTCTCTTTTTTTTGAAGGGCACACATATTTTCTGTAAGTTTCATAATGTAAAATTCAGACCAAAGTCCATGCTTTTTTATGCAACTTGAAACTGTTAGTGATCTTGAACCTCTAAAAATGACAGGTAGGACTTGATGGAAATCTCCACCTAATAAGATTATTTTATTCATTATTCAATCTACATTATAAATCACAAATATGCGCATCTGTAACATTGATGTCATAATGATGCGGACAACAATGAAGTGCGACTGCAAAAGGTACAACAGTGGAGCTAATATTTTAATTAATAACAAAATGGTGTGTTTTTAGGTAGCTTTCATTACAAAAAGTAAAATGCTATGTATTGCAGCCGTTCGGAGGAAAGCAATTCCGGAAAATTTCAGTATACTTTCACCGATCCAGACACCCCAAAACCACGTTCTGTTCAAACATTGATTTATATATATATATATATATATCTGATCTATGTCATACGATAGCACTTGTGTTTATAAACTGATTTGCATGAAACTGAGTAATAAGTTCACCAATATCTCGATGGAGTTTGTTAGCGAGCTTGGTTCCACCATCTTGTTTCAAAATGGCGGCCACTAAAAGATTTAAAACTAAACAGAATATGCAAAAATATTCGAAATTCTTTTTTTTTTGCTTTTAAGGCTAAGAAAGAAAGAAAGAAAAAAAAAAGCAACTTTATTATTTCAAGGATTCTGGCACATTTGTTGTTTTGCCTCTAACTTAAAAAATGGCAGTGATATAGCAGTTTGAAATTTTAGGGTGGCTGACATTTTGAAACAAGACAGCTGATTAAAATAAATCTGGCATTAATTTATGAGTTTTAATAAACAAGATTTCTTGCAAATTATTTCATTGTTCCTCAATCATACACAAAACTATATTCATATCCATTAATGTCAAATTTTTGCCAAGCTTGGTGGCACTTGGGAAATTATCGCCAAATTTGGTGCCCAAAAAAGTCTCCATAAATGAATCTAACTTGGCTATATTTGACTAATTTGGGGAATTTCTGTAATCGGATTCTTTGTATTTTTGGTTGCTACTTTCGAGTAACATTAGCTAAAATTTTAAAACGAAGATATAGGAAAGCTACCTTTTCCTCTCCAGTACAGGCCGGAAGGACTTTTTGGTTTGACTTTGCACTTTATTTTCTTTCCTTTTTAGAAAATAGCTAGTTTTTTGCAAAACAGAAATTCCTGGCCAATATTTATAAAAATTGCATTTTTGAATACAGAAAATTTTTCGACATATGTGGTGATGAGTATGAAATTGATACCTCAAAATATTTTTCTTAATATTTGCAAATTAAAAACAACTTGTTGCCATCATTAAAAGAGAAATTTTTGCCACTATTTAAACATTTTATATAGAGAGATAGATTTTTACATGAATCTCCATATAGCTTCATCATTAGTGACATACAGTTTCATATCAGGGCCATTTTCGCATCGTTGTTTGTGGGGTAAAAGCCCTCGCTTTTGAAAAAATGAGATTGCATTCATCCCAGTACTCGCTACTCGGTAAATCAGATTGTAATATCCATATTTATTTATTAAAAAAAAAAAAAAAATACAGGTGATTTAAGAAAAAAAAAATAATACACCATGCGATTAAAAAACGAAAAACGCATTTAAATTGTTCAGAATGTTTTTTCAGGACTGCAAACATTGGATGGGATTTTACAATTTGACTTGGCATTGTAACTCTCTCACGGGACCCTTCATCGTTGGGAGCCGCTATGACAAAGAAGTTATTTTTTTTCTTCATAAAGAGATTCCCGCTCCATTGAAAATGATCCTGTCAAATGGGTTAGTGCAATGAATGACTTTAGTTGTAAGGTGGTGCTTTAAATCCAAAAAGTTAAAAATGCCTATATCGCTGTGGTGTCCCATTTCTTCTTGATAAAACAAGCTTTGCAGTTCTTTATCTCTAAATGAATCTGTTTCTATTATTATGCTGAAGACATCCAATAGGATAAACTCTTTTTATTTAGCAAAATGTCTTCTCTTTTTTCCCCCAAAAGGAATTGGAGTTGTTGCCTGCCAAGGAAATCCAAACGAACGTGTACATCAGGCATCCGGTGTCCATGGAACAGTATCTGATGGAAGGGAGCTACAACAAGGTACATTAATTGCATATCCACACCCCTTTTCTTCTTACCTTTCACATAATTGTTTTGTTTTTTCCTCTCCCAAGGGAATGATATGTGTATGAGATTTATCCAAAATTTTAAAAAATCGTATAACATATGCTTTTCAAAAGGCTAATAATTGTGTTCATTTTTTAGTCATCCCACTCCATTGGACACTCATTTCATATATATACATATACAGTCGAACACTGAAGGGGAAACTTTTTGTTCGTGTTATCCAAACTTAAATACATTACATACAACTGGACAGAGCAATCGGCAACAGTTCATGCTAAAAGTAATTCGCGTTAATGAGGTTTGACTGTATATATATGTATGGTACTTATCTATTATCCCGTCGACCACTTTTCATAACAAAAACTATTGCCAAACTGTTAGATGAACTGCCAAAAATGCAGTCCCATTGACTGGATGTCAGAAGCATTCTACGTGTTTGTTATGTCATCCAGTGATTTTTAATTCAACCTTTCTGTGTATTTTTCATTATGTTTTGCTGATTTATGAGTTATTTCATTCATTAAAATAACAATTGTGTCCTTAAATTCTTCTATTTTATTTATTTTGATATTCCAATGGCAACATT
Organism: Maratus michaelseni; assembly: GCA_963931845.1. NCBI lineage: Eukaryota > Metazoa > Arthropoda > Arachnida > Araneae > Salticidae > Maratus > Maratus michaelseni. The sequence continues at coordinate 433,434,963 of OZ007591.1, read as the reverse complement.
CTCCCGTTTATTGGGCTTACCCGCCCGGCGTTGTCCGTGCCAACACAACCTTAAATGTACCTGAAATCAGTGTTGAACATTTTATTATTAAACAAATCTAATGTTGGGGGCCCCACCACCTTAGACAGCAAACACTGGGCGTGCCATACACACTCCCATATATTACTGTAAGTCGAGTCGAAAGAGCCATACCCCTTCATGATCCAGCCCATAGAACCAGAGATAGAAAAGCACCCCTGGTGGTGAAAATCGAAAAGCTCTATCTATGTAGAGTCGAATGAGCCATACCCCGTCGTGATCCAGCCTATAGAACCAGATATAGGAAAGCACCCCTTGTGGTGAAAATCCGAACTAACATCAGTCAGCTCTATCGATGTCAAGTGGAAAGAGCCATACCCCATTGTGATCCAGCCCATTGAAATAGAGATAGGAAAGCACCCCTTGGTGGTGAAATTCAGAACTAAAATAGGTAAGCTCTATTGATGTTGTGTCGAATGAGCCAAACCGTGTCGTGATGTGACCCATAGAACCCGAGTTAGCTGCAAAATCCTTTAGTTACACCTTCCACCGCCAGGGAGCACAATATGTTCTATACGAACATAACTGAATTCATTAAGGTTATCGATGTCGAGTCGAATGAGGCATACCCCATCATGATCCAGCCCATAGAACCAAAGATACGAAAGCGCCCCCCTGTGGTGAAAATCCAAACTAAAATCAGTAAGCTCTATTGATGTCGGGTGGAAAGAGCCATACCCCATTGTGATCCAGCCCATAGAAACAGAGATAGCAAAGCACCCCCTGGTGGTGAGAGGAAGTTGATGTAGAATAAATGTGATATTTAATAAAAAGTCGTTCCCACCCCACCCCCTTTATCTCGCCATTTTCGCTAATTATTACAAATATACAAATCTTTCTTAATTACATCTAATGTCCCGATCTGATAATGGGGTTTCCCTATCTACCTATCCTAATCCGCTTTTCCCTATCATAATAGAAAAAAGCATATTTTATCAAAGAATCGCTGGCAAATGCAAATTTCGTCAAAGGTTCGCAAGAAAAACACGAATTTTATCAAATAATCGCTGAAAAAACATGAATTTCGTAAAAGGATCGCTAAAAAAACATGAATCTCGTCAAAAGGCAGCAGAGAAAACACGAATATTGTCAAACGATCATTAAAAAAGCAAACTTCATCAAAGGATCACGGAAAATGCGAATTTCATCAAAGGATTGCAGAGAAAACGCAAATTTTGCCAAAGGATCACAGGAAAAATGTGAATTTCGTCAAAGGATCGCTGAAAAAAAAAAACACTAATTACGTCGTAGGATCACTGAAAAAACATGAATCTCGACATAAGTATGTGGAAAAACACGAATTTCGTTAAAGGATCACAAAAAAGCAAATTTCGTCAAATGATTGCAGGAAAATCTTGAATTTCATCGAAGGATCGCAGAAAAAATACGAAATTCGTCAAAGGATTGTGGAAAAAATGCAGATTTTGTGAAAGGTTCACAGAAAAAACTTTCGTGAAAGGGTCGCGGGAAAAATGCAGCTGTCTTTATTAAAAACAGCACACAAACAAACCTATTCTGTCTTCCACAATTTAATTTGTAAATATGAAGTTAAAAAAAAAAAATCCCTGTTTTCTCACATATTATGAGTTTTATCAGCAAGTTAAAACATTAAGTAAATATGAATGATTTGCGGAGCTGTTTCTATCAAAAATTCAATCACATCGCCCAAAAACCCTCAACAAAAATAATTATAAAGAGTGCGATGACAACATAAATTTGCATGTCCGTTCTTGGGCGATTCTTATAAAACACAAAATTTGTCACAAATGGTGATTTTTTTACAACATGCTTACAAATTAAAATGGTTTATAATTATTTAAAAAAAAAACTCGGCCAGAAATAACATTGATTTTACATTTTTAAAGACTTATTCTTTATAATTATTTTGAAAATATCGGCAAATAGCTTTTTAAAAAAAAATCACAATTTGTCAAATGATTTGGGGGGGGGGGGGTAATTGTGAAATGTACCAAATGGTTTTGAAAATAATCAAACGACAGCAGGGGTAAAAAATCTTTTTTCAATCAATCATCACAATTGGCGAGTGTGACTATTAAGATGGCCAGTGGTGGCAAAACAGTCAATCGACAAATTTTTAGTATTACTTGCAGATTGGTGAGTGCTAATTTTGTCCTATATGTGAGTGATTCTTATGAAACTCATGTCACAAAATGCACATCATAAATATTTCACGGACTGGGAATTTATAATCAGTTCATCAAAACAATTTGATAATTACCGTCCGATCTCGTTAATCTGCCCCCCTAAATGCGACAGAAAATCGTAAAATAACCAGGGGGGGGGGGGGCGCTTGCACGGTATTAGAATTGTATTATATGATATTTATGGATGGTGGTGGTGGTTGGATGCTACCGGCCGATCGTCGCAAAGTATGCATTCTATAAAGTGACAAAAGAAACAAATTTGGAAAAAAAAAAATCCGTTCTCAGGTGATTAAGATTTAATAATTATTTACTGAATGTTTTCATTTTATTCAAAGTAAAGTTCAAGAAAAACATTAGATTCTTGGACGACTAAAAAAGTTCTTAAATCATAAACATCACTCAAAAACGCCCCAACAAAAAAATCATGAATATATAGAAACAGCTCAGAAAATCTGTTTCATTAAGAATATTTTTCTTGAGCGACTAAAAAAGTTCTTAAATGAAACTTCTTAAATGGAGTTAAAAATGGTTCTTAAATGGAGTTCAATAACAAATCTTAATGAGAACATACATCTTAACAATTTATCGCATGTTATGAATTCATCAATCTCGGGAACTAAAAATGTAGTCCAAAACAATTACAGGAAAAAAATTGTAAACAATAAATTACTCAAAAATTTAATGTAAATTGTTTGTTTCCATTAAAAATATTTAATTTGTAAGTATGAGGTAAAAAAAAAATCACAATGGATTCCTAACCGCCCAAGAACTCAAATTATTTACTGAATATTTTCATACTAAAAATGCTAAAAAAATGAAACAAACTAAAAATACAGTCAAAAGCAATTTTTTAAAATATTATAAGCGTTGCACAAATTATTTACTGAATATTTTCATACTAAAAATGTTAAAAAATGAAACAAACTAACTAAAAATACAGTCAAGAATAGTTTTTTTAAATATTATAAGCATTGCAGATACATGAAGATATACTTTCTGTTCAGTGAAGTGTAAGATGAAATAGGCCTAAACCCCAGTGACAAAACTAACTATCGGGAACTTAATATGATATATATTGCATATTTCAAACTATTTTTGAAATATTATTAGCGTTGCAGACACACGAAGATAGTTCTGTCACTGGATTTAAGCCAATTTCATCTTACACTTCACTGAACAGAAAGTAAATAAATCGTCGCTGGTAGCTAGATCCATAGAGTAATGGAATATCTTTAATCTGTGGCTAGATCCTGGAGGCTGCACCTGCTCTCATTGGCTGGCTGCTTCGTTGCCACGGATGGTGTTGCCGAGGCTATTTCATGGGAGGAGCTTGAAATAGCCTCGAACCCAAAATTCCATATACACGTTTTAATTTTTAAAAAAAAATCTAAATTAAAATTTAAAAATCCGACCGTGAGGTATACTGTCCGGTGATAACATCTACACATGACAAAAATTTCTGAGTCCTAGGTGGTATAATTACGGAGAAATCCGCGGGCAGGCAGACAGACACTTACTCTTTTATAGAGATAGAGATTACAGTTGGGCGATGGTTTTTTTGTTATGAAAAGTGGTCGACGGGATAATAGAGAATTACCATATATATATATATATATATATATATATATATATATATATATATAATGGGATCAGCGCTGCCACAAGACGGCATGACGAGCGCACTTACGAACAACGAGATTAAACGATGGTAAGTAGGAAGAGTAGAGAAAGGGGCGGCAGCTACTAACGACGGATTAACTTCGACGCTCCTACAATCGAAAGTGTATAAGTTTGTGTGACTCCAATGAAATGTAAAGTACGATGTAGGGTTACAATTATTATTTCGACGAGTACCGACTGTGTAATTTATGTCATATTTCATCTCTGTTTGTCCACGTCCATTACCAATAAATGTGAATGTCTAACAAGAACGATGTTTACTTAAGACGTCTTCCTTCCTATAAGTGGTGTCAAGAAGTGGTCACTACTGCAATATACGTATTTATAGCTCACAAGGTTATCGGACAACGGGGAAAAAAAATCATTCCATATGTGCTAAGTAACGGATTGTCATTATTTTTTCAAGTACGTCTTTTTATTCCTTTTATATTTACGATGTTATTACAAGATATTGAACCCATAAAAACTCAGCTAAAAACTGCAAAAGCTGATAAAATTAGATTGCTGCACACTCTTATATTTAATGAAGATAAATCTCGAGAAAACCATAAGAACTTACGCCATTTTCCCGGATTTACTTTTACAATAGATGACGCTATTCTTAGAAATAAATGGTACTGCAGAAGAAATTGCGCATCGTATTTTAAGTGCATTATCTGATCTTAACAATTTCAAAGAAACATTTACAACGAACTCTGCTTCCGAAACTGAAATTGATGAAACACCTCAAAATCCTAAAATTCCTCTTACGACAGGTAATCAAAATCATTCAAACATTTCATCAAGCCCACTACCGGAGAATATGACGTCGGTGTCACACCCTCAATTTTTCAAAAACCCATACCACACTTCCATTACCTTTAGTGATTTTGAAAATGTTATACCTTCTTTTGACGGCAGTTCTTTCCAGAATATTGATACATGGATCAATAACTTTGATGTTACTAATATGTTTAATTTGTCCGATTTACACAAATTCATATTTGCTAAACGATCCCACAAAAGAAAAGCCCTATTGTTGATCCAAACCAAAAGTCACGTAAATACTTGGGCTAAACTCAAACAACTTCTTTTATCGGAATTTGGTTCATCCTATAATTCTGCTGAGCTACATGATATGCTGAGTAAGCGCAAATTACAAGATAACGAAACTTTAGATGAATACTTCCTCATCATGAAACAACTGTGTACGCGCGGCAACATTGAGGATTCCGCTTTAATGCAATACATTATAAATGGTATACCAGATCCCGTCTTTAGGAAATCAATTTTGTACGGATGTGAAACTATTTTCGAATTTAAACAGAAACTCAAAATTTACGATAAAATTCGAACTGATTATGAAAATACGAAATCCCGTGAAGCAAAACTGGAAATACCAGTCAAAGATAAATCCTTTCATCCCAAAACTGACCTTTTGTGTTTCAATTGTGGTCAAGCAAATCACAAGAGTAGCCAGTGTAAAGCAATAAGCATAAAGATAAAGGCCCTCGTTGTTTCAATTGTTCGAATTTCGGACATAAGTCGGACCAATGCGATCAGCCTAGGAAGCCTAGAATTAAGCCTGAACCGTCCAATATTTCTGCTATTACTTCCAAGACTTTTATGACTAAACATGTCACTATTTCTTCTTTAGATGTCATTTCCTTAATTGACACCGGCTGTGAACGAACTTTACTAAAAGAATGTATTTATCGCAAACTCCCCACAGTTTTGAACCTCGAACGTTCAACCATCACATTAACTGGATTAGGAAATACTACAATCAAACCGCTGGGTTTTTTTTCTACAGATATTGTAATTGATAATTCTAGTTATAAAGCTAATGTTTATGTAGTGCCAGATTATTCTCTATCTTTTGACTTTATTATTGGTACCGATATAATACAGCAAAGTATTTTAACAATTTCTGAAAATAATATCTCCATGCAAAAACTTCCGAAAAATGAAAATATGTCTGATAACTTTTTAATCAATGTTACCCAAGCGATAGATGACTGCGACCTTGATTTATCTCATATTTCTGACGAAACAATCAGTAAACAGATTGCGCAACCTATTCAAAATTATTCTCCCCGAAAAATAAAATCCACTGGCGTTAAATTGTCGATTCATTTGCAGGATAAAACACCTGTCTCGTCTCATGTTAGATGCTTGGCGCCGTTGGAGAAAGATAGTGAGTTTGTGTCAGAAGCATATGAACAAGACCTCCAAGAAGCTTTATTTTTAAACAAAATTGACTGTGAAGAAAAAAAAAGAGGTTTATGATGCTATTCAGAAGGAAACTGAACATAACAAATTAAATCAAAAAAAGAAGACGGAAAAGGGAACAATGACCATGGATGAATTTCAGAATTTGGATCCTTCCCAAATTGAAACCGGTACATTTCATAAAAATATTGCTGATCTCGTTGATTTTGAATTACGTTCAAAAACTCCTCCAGCTGATGAAAAAGAAGTCCATAAAATAGAAGAAGCTGCTGAGAAAATTATAACTAAGGAACATAGACAAGATCATTATAAAAGCATTGATCCTCAAATAGAATCAGATCGCCTATTGCAATACCAAGAAGATGTGAGGGAAAAAGATGAAGAGATAGCTCGACTAAATGCATGCGTAACTAAATTAAAGAAGAAATTAAAAAATGTTAAAGATAAGAATAAAAAACTTTATGGAATTTCTTGAGACTGGTGAAATGAGGGAAAAAGCAGAAAATCTTGTGCAAATAGAAAAACTAATTTCATTTAAGGATGAATTAACAGAACAGGTAGAAAGGCTTAATTCTACTTTAATTTCCGTAATCTCTAAAATGTCACAGGACGAACGGAACAAATGGTTCAAATACGTCTCTAAAGTTCAACAAGTCATTGATTCAACCTATCAAAGAAGTATCAAGAAAACACCATTTGAATTATTATTTGGTACAAAAATGAAGCAAAAGGAAGATTTACACATTATTGATTTCTTGAACAGTGCAATCGAAGAACAATTCATGAAAGATCGAGAGGACCTCCGTCAAGATGCCAAGAAAAATATTCTTAAAATTCAACAAGAAAATCGTAAACACTACAATTTACGACGTAAGACACCCCGGAACTACAACCTTGGTGACCTCGTCGCTATTAAGAAAACTCAACAAGGACCAGGACTGAAATTGAAACCCAAATTCTTAGGTCCTTATAAAGTGACTAAAATAAAGTCCAACGACACTTACAATGTTGAGAAAATGACACCTACCACCGAAGGACCGATTACTACTACCACTTGTGCCGAGTATATGAAACCTTGGCCAGACGAACATTAATTCTATGATCCTCTGAACTGATTTTTTTTCTTTCTAATCTGTGTGTGTATTGTGACAGTTTCCGATGCTTATGACTTTTATGAACAATCCCTACGACGTTACAGTATGTGACTGTGTAATGTTCAGCTTATTATTATTATTTTTTTTTTCAAGAACAGTTATTATTATTTTTTTCATTGCTGACTGAAATTACTGATATCGCTGAGACAGCTCTAAAGGTCAGGATGGCCGCATGTGGGATCGGCGCTGCCACAAGACGGCGCGACGAGTGCACTTACGAATGACAAGATTAAACGACGGTAAGTAGGAAGAGGGGGCGGCAGCTACTAACGACGGATTAAGTTCGACGCTCCTACAATCGAAAGTGTATAAGTTTGTGTGACTCCAATGAAATGTAAAGTACAATGTAGGGTTACAATTATTATTTCGACGAGTACCGACTGTATAATTTATGTCATATTTCATCTCTGTTTGTCCACGTCCATTACCAATAAATGTGAATGTCTAACAAGAACGATGTTTACTTCAATAATTAAGACGTCTCCCTTCTTATATATATATATATATTTAGATATTGCATTTTTATAAATAAAATAAAAAAAAATATTTCATAAATTTAATAAAAATGCATATAAAAAGTTAATATGAGCAGTAAGAAACAAAGTTTTAATTCATATTTCATCAGTATTACAAATAATGTTAACGGTCATTGCGAAGTTCGAAAAAACGAAAATACATGAAATTCGTTAATGTCGCAATCACTATATCGCATGTATGAACGCTTAGTACAAAAAAAAAAAAAAAAAAAAAAAAAAAAGTGGGTAAGCGTGATCGATTATCGCTCAAAGGGTTTCGTTTAATATTCCTTTCAGAACACTTTATCCTTTCTTTAATAAATCCAAATAAATTTCATTCAGCAACCCAAAAAAAAAGTAATGTTTTTATAAAGTAAAAATTTACCGGTCTATTTTTTCGTTTTTTTTTTAAATATCTAAATGCCCGCTGTTATATTCTGTCTTAATAATCTGTCATGCAGACTAAATGCGATATTTAAAAAAATAATTTCAAAATTAAACATGTTGTACACCTTCAAAATATTAAAATATGCGAATATTTCCATAATCGGATTTTTATCACGATTCAATATGTTTCTCAAACTCATATTTACTATTCTTTATTACTCATATTCATACTCACATTGTATTATTCTCAAATATTTGAAAAATTCGTTAAACTTCCAATATGATGTCAGATTCTCTTTTTAATTCTCTGACATGATATTAACCTGCTTTGTGTACATAAACATACTCATACTCCTTGTATTATTGATAAATCTTAGAAATTTTCCGCTTTATTACTACCATGACGTCAATCAATTTTATTTCATATTTATCTTTTTTTCAATTGGTGAAACTTTTTATTTCATTTTCACTTTTCACGTGAAAATCGTCTGATTGAAAATTAATTATTGTAGAAAGAATTTCATGTGGATTTTTGGCATCTGCTATAACCTAAAATGTTTAAATTTAATAAGAAAAGGCTGTTAGAATTTAGGTTTTTTATCTATATTTATTAAAATAATACGAATTTTTCAAATTTTAATATTTTCAGCTCTTCACAGCTGATATTCTGATTTATACACAAAGTTTCAACTCTGTAAGTTTCATAGTTTTCGAGAATGGCTCTGTGACAGACAGACAACGCAGCGGGAGCAATAGGGTTTCGTGAGATGAATGAAACCCTAAAAACTGGATGGAGCTTGATGTATGAGCGCTTTATGCACAAGAAAAGCAAAGAAACCAGTAAAAAAAAAAATCGCTAAATGCAGCAACTTTGACAAATAAAAATATGAAAAATCTATTAGATTTAGGGAAAAAATGGTTTTCGCCTGCGTTCTGTAACCCGGAAAGCCCGGGTTCGATTCCCTAGTATATATAAAACACAAACGGAAATTTCGTTCTGTTCCTTTATAACTCGAGTTCTGCTGAATGGAATTTGATGGAACTTGCACTGTTGCAAAGATAATTTTTCAGGGATGGTTTTAGTATACAACATATAGTTCTACGTAGATTAGTTATAGAATTATGATGGAAAGTTCTGTTATTTTGGACGATAAGGTTACCGTAGGTCATTTGTTTGGCATATATCAGAAATAAATGCAAACACATAGAAAATAAAAGAAAAATTCTGTTATTAATTTATTAATTTTATTTAAAATCCCCGCAAAAAAAAAAAAAATAGAAAAAGAAAGAAAAAAATCTGTTTTAATGAGGGATAGATATATATATCAATATATAATACAATTAATAGATTAATAGATGCAATTTAATTAAGAAATAAAAGTTATTTTAATGATTGAAATTTATTACAGTTAAATCAGAATTTGAATAATTAAATGTTTACTCTGATATAGCAGGGCAGTTTAAAAGATGGAAATGACTTAATCTTTACAGAATCCTTTTAGAGTGGAATCTTTAAACTATTGATGTTAAATCAAAACAGTTTATTTCCTTTGTTTATATAAAGGACTGCAGATTATTTCATAACGTCTTCATGCATTTGATGAAGTCTTATGAAGATGAAATGCAACATTTCGTCATTTTTGACAGGGGTTCTATACTAGTCTTTACTAAATTCCTTATGATGCACATCCCCCTTAGATATGTCAAATCCCAACATTCACTAAGACTTCTCGTTAGATTAAGTTAAAAAATATAAAATAAGTAAACTCCAAGTAAATTTGGTTCACCAGAATTGTAATTGTGTTCCTAATGGGGTCTCATTGCTTCAGCAATGAGCTGGCATGAAGTCAGTCCATGCAAAATTTGGGACCCCTTCACAAAAGTCAATCCCTTAATTATTTTTTATTTGGTTCGGTTTTAAAATGTGTCATTTGCAAACAAAACAAAGTTCAACAGAGAGGAAAACGTTAGCAGAAGCTATTATTAATAAACAGTTGTTGTGAATTTACTTTTGAAGTAACTGGATTTTGTCTTTTTTTGTTACAAAATGTTATTTTTCACAAAAACATGTTTTATTTTTTACAAAAAAAAGCTTCCATCCCCCCCCCCCCCCCCCAAAAAAAAATAAAAATAAAATAAAAAATAAAATAATAATAATAATAATATTGCAGCAATCCCTGACATGTGTATGAAATGCAATTAAGTATGTATTAGATAAGTATAATAAAAACAAATTTAGGTACTTCTCTATTATCCCATCGACCACTTTTCATAACAAAAAACTATCGCCAAACTGCAACACCCAATAAATGGGAGAACGTTTCAATTAGAATATCAAAATAAATAAATAAAATATAAGAAATTTGGCCGTTTAAGGACACAATTGTTATTTTAATGAATGAAATAATTAATAAATCAGTTAAAAATACAGGCAGATGTCGAGTTAAAAACCTCTTGATGACAAAACAAACACGTATCATGCTTCTGACATACAGTCAATGGGACTGCATTTTTGGCAGTTCATCTTGCAGTTTGGCAGTAGTTTTTTGTTATGAAAAGTGGTCGACGGGATAATAGAGAAGTACCCAACTTTATTTAACAGAAGTGTAAAAGATTTTTTTTTTAAAAAAGAAAGAAATTGTCATGAATATTCTGTATATTAAGTTTGACATTTGTCTAATTTCCATATGATTTTGTGATTGGTATAACATCAGCAACTATTCTTTATATCCCTAATAAGTTAATAAAGTGTTTCCGATAGGCTAACGGGCAGTGTGCTCTTTTTTGTTTCTAAGGGTGTGGATGGCTCATGAAGAGACAAAGATGTTAACCGTTCTTTCAAGATTTTTCTTTCAACTGCTCACTATTTAGGTCTTGTTTATTCTTTTCAAATGAAAACTACAATTTGTTAGTTTATTGGATGAGAGAAAGAAAGGTTGTGAGAGATTTATCTTCTTCTTTTTAAAGGTGTTCCTGTCGGGCGGCAATGTTCCCGCCGAGAGCTACAACTTCTTCATCAACATCCTGCTGGACACGGTGCGGAATGAGATTGCGGCCTGCATAGAGAAGGCGTACGAGAAACTGGCCCTCAACGAGGCCTCTCGGATGCTCTTCTTCACAAACAAGGAAGAGATGAACGAATACGCTAAGAAGGTAACAACACACTGTTCTTATTGTTAGGGAAGGTTTCTTTTATTATTATTATTATTGCCAGATCTCTTATTGGGAGCTTGGCATTGAGACTGTTTGGATATGCAGAACGGTAATCCTCCCTCTAAAATGCATTATTTGTTAGATAGGGCACTGGAAAACAGAGGAGAAACAAAGATTTTAAAAATCAATAAGAATGGTAGAAGGTGGAAAGTTTTTTCTTTCTTTTTTGATATTCATGTGTCAATATATATCTTTTAATTGAAATATTATTTGGCCTTTTTTAAAATCGGGTGACAGTAGACAAAAAAGGTTCATTCAAACTGTGAATTAAATCTATTCAAATAATGAAATTTTTATTAGACAAATCTACTCCATCCAGTATGTGCCTACAAAAGAGGGTTGGTACTTTTCGATTAGACGGGTGTGAGTGAAATATATACAGTCAAACCCAGTTAAGACGTGTTTCAAGGGACTAAACAAAAATTGCATATTAAATGTGATTTACATAATGTTGCAGGTTCTGAGCTTAGTTATACATCTAAACGTCTCAATGAACTTTACAGTTTTCATTTAAAACCATTTTCTGCCAACCACGAGTATAAAACGAATATATTCGAAACCTTTGTCTGTGATTAAGTAAAGTAAATATTACTACAAGTATTTTCTGGTAGGAATTTGAACTTCCTAAATAAAATAAAATTCCGGTAATTTTAATCCGGCAGTGAACGTGTTAAATGTTTTTGATCGAAAATAGTGTCTTTTATGGCTATTTAGAAAATTTAACTGTATTCGAACTTAAGTCATTGTTTCTTTTTATACGACTGACTGAAAAAAGTATATCTATTCAAATATGACTTTATATTGTCGATTAATACATTACAACCAAAAATTGTTGTGGAAGTGTAACTTCCCCATATTTATTGTTTTTTCTCTTAGGTCTCGCACCACTGAGATATAGCATATTGCATTCTGGTTTAAGTGCATCTATCACGATCTCTTAATGTAAACAAAAGCTCATGTTTTCCTTGCTCCTACGTATCTCAGTACGTATGCATTGCGTCATTGTCATGTGCCCTTTCCTGATTGGATGCCATGACTGTGCATGTGTTGCAAAGGCTTAATACCACTGCAAGACTTGCCTACTCTCTCTCTTTTTGCTTATGTGGCTGTATATAGTACGATGTTTTAGTTTATAAGTTTTTATATGTCTGTGCAAGTTTGCAAAACATTTTGTGGTTAGTTTTTATAATGTTAAAGCATATTTAATAAATGTTGTTTGTTCATTTAAGCCATCCTCTTATTAAGAGTCAGTTTACTTTTTCTTTACCATTTGAGCCTGGTGGATTAACCACCCAAATTCTTTAAGAAAAATAAAGTAGAAAAGTAATTTTACTTGTAGCCTTCTCAGTAGCAGAAAGTGCATGACATGCGTCGCAGATTTATTTTAGACCTTGCAGATAAATTTACTTGAAAAAACTTGAAATTTTTTTTTTTTTTTTTTTTTTTTTTTTTTTTTGAAAAATTTGAGTTGGGAAGCAAACAAATTGTTCTTATGCCGTTCTGTCCGTTTTTACATGCATAAAATCTTTGAAGAATCGCGAAAAAACGGCGAATTTCTTCAAAGGATCACTGAAACGAGACTAATTTCTTCAAAGAATCGCAAAAAAAAATCCAAATTTCATAGAAGAATCACAGAAAGAAGACAAATTTCGTTAAAGGGCCGTAATTTGGTTGACAGATCACAGATCGTGAAAAAAACGCAAATTTTGTCAAAGGGTCGTGGAAAAATGCAAATTTCGGTAAAAGGCTCTATTCGTTGTAAAAGATTTTGTCAAAAGGCCGTCAAAAACACAAGTTTTGTCGAAGGATGATGGAAAAACGGCCAATTTCATCGAAGAATACAAAGAAATGGCAAATTTCGTCGTAGGATTGCTAAAAACGGCGAATTCTCTCGAACAAGCGTGAAAAAAAAATGGCAAATTTCGTCGACAGATAAGGGAAAAAACGCAAAATTCATCAAAGGATCTCTCGGAAAATGGCTAATTTCGTTGTCAGATTGCGAAAAAAACTCAAATTTTGTCAATCGCTGAAAAATGTGAATATTATCAAAAAAAAAAAAAAAAAAAAAAACCAAGGCTGGCTGGGGGAAGGGGGGGGGGGGATTGCGTGAGGGTGTGAAAGTTAAGCTTTTTTTATGGTGATCTTGTACCATATCTGTATTATGTTATGCATGTTATTCAATAAAATTAGATTTTCTTCCAGTGTATCTAAAAAATTATTCTGTTTCAGATTTTTTTTTTTTTCATAATATTTATTAAGTTTTTCAAAGTGTCACCCAAAATTTCTGCACAATTTAGTAAAAATATTGTATCAAATGTTATTTCAAAAATTATGAATAATTCTGAATGTCTACCTTGTTTTAAACTGTACTGTATGTCATAAAAATATGGCACATTAAAAAAAATAAATAAATAACAACAAAAATTTTGTGATTTGAAATGATTTTTTTTGTGCATTTGTATATAGAGGTTTTCAGAGTAATTTTTACAGTTCATTTTAATTTATGTTTTATGTTGTTGGTTTGATTTAATAAGAAAGATATTATGTTACGCATATTATTCAATGAAATTAGATTTTCTTCCAGTGTATCTAAAAAATTATTCTCATTCAGATTTTTTTTTTTCAATAATATTTATTTAGTTTTTCAAGGTGTCATTGCTGTAAAATTATGACCTATATAATATAGTTATATTTTTATAACATTAATCAGTAAGAACCATATTTTTTGAACACATTTATAATGTATATGAAACTAGTCGTTGGGGGCCACCGTAATACTTACCCATCAAGGATATTCATAATGTAAAATATTAAAATAAAAATGTGTAAACTACTTATCAAATGCATTGCAATTCAAATAAAATCGTGGCTTGATGACGTCATAAACTTTAAAGGCTTGATGACTGAATTGCTTGAAAGAGGTTTTTCCTTATAACTCCAAAAATAATAATCCTATTAACTAGCGGTTTATTGCATCGGATTAAGCGTCAAATTTCCAATTAAAATATAGATATATTTTAATTGGAAATTTGAAATGAACTTTGGATGAAATACAGGGTCATGAAAAATCGATGAGTGTGAAAAATAGGATTCCAAATATCTTGGCAACTCATGATCCGATCGACTTCATGCTTTATGCAAAATTTATGTTTTTTTATTGTCTAGTAATTTATAATCTCCAGTATTGTCTTGTAATTTTTATATACCTTTTATCATAACGAATATTTCGAGAGTCCGAAAAAAATAGTTCAGGGTAATCGAGGTTATTGAAATGAAATAGTCTTCTTCCCATTATTACATACTAAGTACATACCAAATTGCAAGTCTCTATCTCAATTTTTTCAGGAGATAGAGCGTTTACAGACACACAGACGGATGGCAAATTTTTTTTTCCAAAAATATGTTTTTCGGAATCTCCAGTGTCTGAAACGTGTAAATCCGTCAAAAAAATTTTTACGATTTTCAAAACTATTACAAGACTTACCCTATACTACGTGTATGATGGGTAAGTAAAAATTGCAGCACGCGATTTCTGCAGACAATTTTCATCCCACTAAATTGCTGTCGCAGACACAAACATACCTTTCTGCTACCGGGGTAGCCTTTTTATGTAACATATACCAAAAATATGAAATCTTTGCAGAAGAATGCAGTTATTAAATCTGTATGTTATGTATGTATGTATGAAATATCTACCACTATTTCTGATTAGTAACATTTGCTTTAATTAATCTGTCATTGCATAATGCAAATACTACTCCGAAAAAGTGGTATATATCTGAATAAAAAATCCCACTCAATTTACACTTCTCATCTTGGTCTATGAATTTGTGTATTAAGCGAGAATTTTTGCCTCAAAGTGCAAAAACTTTATCGCGTATTCAGTGGGATAGCGTAATAACCGTTCGCAGATTAAACATGATGTTTTTACATTAGTCTTATGGGTGATATTCAAGGGACAGGGGAAAGTTCGCGTATTAAACGGGATCGCATCTTAACTGGATCTGACTGTAATAAACTTGGATGAAAAAACACATGCCGAACCAATATCACAAAAGCGAACTAAAATATATAAACTACCAAACAAGAAAGTAAAACACAGAACCAAAAATCGCAACATACTTTAACACAACAAGTTACAGCAATAACGGAAAAACCAAAAAACAACAGAGAAAGAATAAAACTTGAGACAATATGTATATATAAACACATACACACTGGCACCCAGCTAACCAAAAAGTACCAGAAGTTTTGAACCATAGAAATGAGAACTACGAGAAGGAGAATGGCGACCCGTTTTGCTCTGAAGCACACAGTGTCTGATAGGAGGATCGCTAAGGTAAAATGCTTGCAATGACTTCGAGTCGCTTACGGAAGGCAACAATCGATTACAATTATTTTCAGCTTCTAAAAGCAGATGTTTCTATTTATGCTAGTTGGATTACATTTTTGATTAGGATTCATGTCTTTTTGTTGAATTATGAATACCGAATGAGTCGATTACAATTTTCTTGCTCTAAATTCATTTTTTAGCTATCTTTATGTAATATTCACTTTTTACAGTTATTTATGAATGAAACCTGCATTAGTATTTCTACATGTATGCGTGTTTATAGTTCAAAAGCAGTTAAACTTATCTTAAATCTTCTCAATTGAAATCAGCTTGGATACTTTACCTTCAGAAATTCTTATGAATCAAGAAATATTAATAGGTGTTTTGAGGTCTGATCTCCTTGGAAAAGAATTCTCCATCTCATCTGTGTGTGCTTATAAATATTCAGTACTGAAAATTATACTTATTTTCAGGAATCTCCAATTTAAACTTGTAATTTGATTTTCTTCTTGGACAAATACATAGAACAGCAGGGCAGATGCAGGGTACCTCCTGAAAAAAATGTATACACAAATCATTTAAAAGTTATGATTTTATAGTCTTTAGATTTGTATGTGAATTCCTTATTCCAATGCAAATTTTATTTTGTAAAACCTGTGAATGAGAGTATATCAACATTTCAGAGTGACTTGGGAATGAGACGGGCATTCATTGTTGGGAACTAGACAAGAAATGTTTCAAGAAAGTCTTCTTCTTTAAAAAGCAAAATAAGTAAATGTACAGTACGACCTGGAAGAGTCGAAGAATTTTAATAGTCTGTAAATGTCAGAGAATGGGATAAAATTCAAAAATAATCTTCATTTTGGAAGATTCCATTTTAAAAAAATAAGTAAATAAATAGAAGTGGTGGGGGGATTCTACCTTACGGCAGAATATAGATTGGCCACCCATGGCTTTTATCGTTGAGATTTTTTCAGCCAAGTCTAACTCGTCAGAAAAAAAAAAAAAAAAAAAAAAAGTTTGTTAGCTTCTCCACTTTAGAATTTAGTTCACGCTCTAAGATTTTTTGTGAGGCTGGCGGAATATATTAGGAACGAACACACCAAGTTTTAAAAAGATTCAGTGACTAGAAGTATTTTTAATAAATATAATAGTAAAAAGATGTGGCTCCAGTGGGCTGAGACGTGGCGAGGTAGATGTTGTTTACAAATGTGCTGGCTTAATGACACCCTTTAAACTATTTTTAATGGTTTAAGACACTTTAACACTTAAACTTAAAAGTAATGGAAAGTTCTATGATAGCAGCTTTTATGATGGATACAGCTAAGAAAAGTTGTTTAACAAATGATGAGTTAGCATTAATTGACGGGGTCTTGGAGAGCAGTGGGGGGGAAAAGGAAGGGGGGGAGCTGTACAAAACACAAGTGCTCTACGAGACCTTTAAAATGAATCCTCACTTGCAATTGAGAGATGGGACTTTAAAAGGGAGATGCTCCTTTTGTGTCTCCCTCGAGAGATACATGAAAACCGAGGGCACCAAAAAAAGCGGGGAGGGGGGGGGATACCTTTAGGCAGTTTACGGCTAATTTTTGTGAAATTTTGGAGCTGTCCGGCCCATAGGAACAAAGAAGAATGGGATAAACTAAAATAATTATGAGAAATTGAAAAAAATTAAATAAGAAAAGTGCTCCTGACGGGAGGGGGGGGGGGGGTAGGACCAGACAAAAGTGCTTGATGAGATCAAACTTTTGATAGGTTACATGATGGGGTTTGAACACCTTGAATGTCTCCCTCCCAGGGGGAGGGGGGTAACTCCGTTCCTATGGGAGATAGGACCTTGGGATCCTCTTAGAAATGTCGGACTCGACGAGTTTAATTTCATTGAATCTTTTGGAAGAGGCCTATATGCTCTCTGTGGGGCTTAGAAAGGCTGAGAAAGATGGGAAAAGCCAATAATTTTTCCTATAATTTATCTTAGTTTTCAATATAAGCAAAAAACAGTGTAATTTTTCTTTAATAAATTATGTAGTGTGTTAAAATCTCAGCTGCAAACTATTTTTCTTCTAATTTCTCATACAAATGGGGTGTAACTGAAACAAGAATTTGTATAATTTTAGTAATAATCTAAACGAGTGATGAACGTCTTTTTCTTCTCATTCTCCCTAATAGAGAGGCTGGAGCGTTTCGGGAGACTACTACGCTTACGATGTGGAGGACAAGGAGCACTCGGATGACACGATCCCCGCCTTTGAACTTGCGAAGCAAGTCATAGACTATGCCAGAGAGCTGGAAATGATTGTGTAACAAATAAATAATAAAAGACTCTTTCTCTCTCTTCTCAATCTCTCTTGTTTGGGTGAATACAATACACAAATGTACATTATTTTATTCAATATTCATCTTAAAAATCATGCCTCCTTTTTATGTTTTTTCCCCCAAAAGTTTCTACAATACAATTTGGTATGGGCACCAAGCTCAATCTAAAAAAATTCATTGCTTTAAGCTTGTTAGAAAGTGTAAGCAAAAGTGAATTTAAATAGAGTCAAACCTTGATAGTGCATCACTTTTAAAGATAACTTACTAAGCAAAGTTTAATATTAAATAATGTAAAATGAAATTAAAAATGTTTATATAATGAGTATACCTATAACTAAATTGCATTATAAATTTATAATAGAATAGAATAAGAACTCATAAAATGGATGACAAATTAAGGAAAGTATAGTAAGTAAGTATGTTATGTAGTTATTAATTATACAATTGAAAATGCACCCATGTGTTTTATTGCCTTAAAAAACACACACCTGTTTTTGTTGGTTGTCAGTTTTCTGTAAGGAATATATATCTGTAGTGTTGTCATTCCGAGGCAAAATAAAGCTCCTCCTTAGTTCATCCATGAAGGTGTTCTTTTCGTTGCAACTATCGGTTTGGGAGGTTCCTCTTCTTCAGGTTCGACTGCTTCGAAAACTGCATACATAGAAAGTGTCCAAAGATGTATGGCAGATCAAAAGTAAGGTCATATGCCACATAGCAGAAGGCATTCAATAATTGTTTTTACAGCTTGTGATCGAATAATCAACAGATTTATATCAATTTCTGTTTGCTTCTAATATAAATATGGAAATATTAGTACATCGAAAAACCATTTTCGATACAAAATACTTTAATTTTAATTATTGTGCACTATCTTACACACAAATATTTTAATTCCAATGTCATGTTATAGTTTTTTAGCTATTGTATGGACAGGTCTAACCCAAAAAAGATGTCTGCACGTGCCGAAATTTACAGACCTGGGCCCAGCCCGACAGATTTGTACCGCCTGCGCTCTTTTCTCCACGATTTCAAAGTGAAACTTTTTTTCCGTGTGCAAATGGTTTTCTCTCTCCCCTTAATGGTGAATTGACTCATGGTAGTATTTCAGCATTTTGTTCCCAGTCACTTGTCTGCTGTGTACGCACCGTTAGTAGTGAAAATTCGATATTTGTCTAGTCGAGGTGATTGCATGTGCTATTAAAAATGTCCAAAATGATGAAATAAACATATACATACATTCACAGTTTAACCGTTATCTACAGTACATTAAAAGTTGATTCATCTTTATTTAAATGCAGTATATTAAAGTTAACTTACCTCTTCTTACTTTTATAAGACTTGTCGTTCCTCCATCCATTTAATATACTTTTTACTTTTCCTGTTTATTATTTCTATCTCGATAAAATTCGTTTAGCTACTTTGTTTATTTATCGTTTACTGACATCACTTATCTTCCACTTGTCGTAAAGCAAACATCATACATCAATGACTGCATCTCCAAGCAACCAACGTGACGTCATCAGCTAGCGGTAAGGCATGTGTGCGCGTATTGCATCATTTGCATTACGCCTCTTTTCTAGCTAATCCCCTTTCGATCTACGTAGGTGTGGCAGGGCAGTCCGTTAGTAGGTGTAGTATATAACGTATGAAGTTCAGCTTCAACTTTGTTGTTGTTTGCTTTCGCCTTGTGGCAGTATTTCAAAGGGGTTGGTTTTATGTTATTTTAGTTGGCGTCTGAAAGGATCAGCGGCTTTACAGAAATAGAATGTCTCGCAGTATCTTCAAACTTAAACCCCTTTTTTTAAATGTTTTAATAAGTTCATTGTCTTTTAAAGCAGCTCATTCACTACTAGTCAAACCCATTTACTTTTAGTCATCTCTATACCTTTTTAAATGATTTTGTCAAACCCTTTATTAAGAGGCAAGGAACCAGGGTTGGGTTTCTTCCAGGACAGTGGAAGAAACTAACAGAAAACAAAACAGATGCTCAAAATTAAAGTATATTAACTATATAAAAGAATTAAATTCAAAACCTAATTACATGAAATTTAAATTGGAAAATTTAATTAATATTAAAAATATTATTTATGGAAAAATAGGTTATTTTTTTAATAAAACTTCAGGTTCAACAGGTAATTACAGGTTATGTTTTTTTTTTTTTTTTTTTACAACTTTAGAGGTAGGGGATATTTTTTTATTGTTTGTCATTTCTGTTTAAAAAAAAAAAAACCTACCAATTTTTTGTTTCTTATATAAAAATGTTATATTTAAAAACTATTGTGCAACTCTTAAAATAAACAAATTTGTGATTATGTATAGTAGTAGCATGCATATCTCAATGCTGATTTTAAAAGATAAATGTTCTAAAAATGAACTCTATGGGTATGCCAAAATTCTTTTTAAATTCTCCATATTTTGCAGGACTTGGAAGAATTTTTTTCATTATTTGCATTCATCCATTCTCAGTTGAGAAATTGATTGCAACATCCTACTGCTAAAATACTTTTGTTTTGTTATATCATGTTGCACTGTAGTAAGGAAAATGCAGATTTTAACGAAATCTTTCAATACAGTAATGATTTTGTATATTAGTTCCCTTAATAATATGGATGTAAATTAAAAGCACTGTCTTTTATTTATAGGAGTTCCATTCTACAGTAGGTAAATGATCCACATACTATTTACTACTAGTTACAGAAGTTTAAATTGAAAAAAAAATGTGCCTCTTTTGAATTGATTTTGTGTATTATGGATAAATTTATTTGGTACATTTCTGTTATACTAACACCATTGTCATCGCAAAGTGTAATAATTAGCTCAAAATGAAATTCATGTAAAATGATTCATAAAAGAGCACACAATTGAGCAATTAAAAATATAACATTTGAAAATTGCAGACTTTTTTATTAAATCAATACAAATAGACTTAAAATAAAAGAACAAATAAATATAAAATAATAAAATAAAACTCAATTTAAACTACAGGCATAGAATTGTAAATCTCTCTTAGCATTGCAGTAAACATTTCATTTTTTGAATGAAGATGTTCCTAGTTTTTGAATAAAAGCTTTTTATATGTCCAAAAGCTTTTTATTTATCCAAAGGTCTGAAACAATTTTATTGCAGCTTCCTCATCTGGTAACTGCCAAATTGTAAAATCCATATCAGTGTCAATAATAAATATAAGTTAAAACTAATAGTAAATATTTTCTATTTGAAAAATAGAAAATTAAGATGTTTTGTGAGGCTACGATTAAGTAATAATAATAAAAAGATTCATGCTCAATAAATAGTAGAGTTACAAAGAACCGGTTTATTTCCAATAGACCCTGTTTATTCTCAGGTTTATTCCCAAAAGGTTTGGTTTATTCCCAATAAACGAAGTTTATTCCTAAAAAAGCCGGTTTATTCCCAGATTTAAACCAGGTTTTTTCTAGTCTTTGCAACTCTAATAAATAGTAAATCACAATGTTTGGTACAGTTTGCAATAAAAATTCTTTGCACGTTCAGAGTTGAAATAAATGCCACATTAGCATACATTTTGGCATGGTGTTAGAATAACGAAAAGTACCATTTATTTTATCCAGGTACACAAGATTGGAAAGCTTTAGACAGGTGTGTGATCTTGGCTAAAAAACTGATGTAATTATCCATTTATCATGTATAATTAAATTTCTATAGGTCTAATTAAATTTACTTAAGGTCATCATCTATTAGAAAAATGCATTTATTTTTATTGTATCTTACAAAGTTGCAACTTATATGATAAATTCCTAAAGAAAAACAGTTTCTTCCATTTCTTCCACTTGGAAGAAACCTATTTCTTCCGGCCGGTTTTTTCCATGGTTTTTTCCGCGATTTTTTCCACTTTGGAAGAAACTTGCCAACCCTGCAAGGAACCTCAACAAATACGTATTAGCGTATGTCCTTTTTCTCTTGATTTCTGGAGGGGGAGAAGGAAAGGAACTTTTACGTTTATCTTAACATCTGATAAATCTGTTTCTTCTTCTTGTTTTATCATCATCTGATTTCATTGATAACATCACTGCCATCGCATTTGGTAAATGTGTGGAATGACGAAATGATTATGAAAGCATTTGGATGAAAGTATCATTTAAAGCCAGGGTTGTTAAAAATCGTGATTTTTTTAAAAAAAATAAAAAAAATCTGATTTTTTTAAATATTTTTATAGTATAATATTATTTGTGTACTCTGCACATATTTATTTATATTTTCTGTATAGATTTACATATTTCTATTAATTTCATTACAATTTCTAGATAAAAATTCAAAGTAATTTAAATTTAAAGTTGTTGCAAACAAATTTAGATGATTCATTTAAAATTTAAAACATTCTAATATTAAATTGTTATACATATAAATATGTGTGTTATATGTATAAATTTCTATTTAATTTAAAAGTAATTAAAATTTTCTTTCGTGTATTACTCCAAATAACACATATTTTATATAACAACGTTATAATAAATACAACAAAGAATGCTAAATGCATATGGGTATATATTTATTATGCATCATGCAAGAACAATTCTATAATTTTTAAGTTATGACAAAATATTAAATAGAAACAATTTAACATTGGTGAATATCTATAAACAGATAATTGTTTAAATCATTATTGTTTAATATTATATATAATCAATTATAGTTTAATATTAGATTACAATTCAATCTCTTACAAAATCTGGTTTTTATTTTGTAATTATTTACATATATGTAATTATATTAACATTTTTACCTATTTATGCATTTAAGGTTTTGTATAAGAACACCAATTTGGCTGCTTTATCATTTCCTAATTTATTTCTAAGTTTAGATTGAACTAAACCATATGTTGAAAAAATCCGTTTCACGGAGGAAGAAGTAGCTGTTGCTGTAAACAGTTGCTCTATGGCTTTCTTTACACTCCCCTCACCATTTGATACACAAATTTCTGAATCAAAGTGTGTTTTCCACCAGTCTAAGGGAGAAATCTTTGTTACAATGTCTTCATCAAATAAAAATTTAGAAAAAGGATCAGATTTTTCTTGAAATTTCATTATCACGGATATAAAATGTGAACTGTATTTGTCTTTAGCAAAAAGTAAGGCTTCCTTTTTTTCATCATCAGTCAAATTCACACTATACTATTCTAAGGCACCAAATGCAAGGTAATTCTAACAACTAAAAGTGTGAAGCTATCAATTATCAGTGTTATTGACACCCCCCCCCCCCCCACTCAGCCATGGTCAATTTTAGAAAACAATCTTGCTTATTTGACAATACGAATGACTGCTTAGTGCTTAGCTTAGTACAATAACATTTCTTATTTTTTTCCATTGCAATAAGCAATGAATTCTAGGAAAAGAAAGAGGAAAGGGATCAGTTACAGGGATTAAAGTATTTTCAATTATAGAAGAAACATGAAACTGGAATTAATTCTATGTTAGACAAACAGTCCAAATATTTATGTTATAATTGATCACATGTATTGATCACATTATATGATCAATACATCAACATATGGGATATTGTAATTTGCAGGTAAATGTAAAACAAACTTGTGAATTGTGTATAGTTTGCTTTAGAGAAAGTGACTCGCCACTGAAAATACTATTATATTAAATAGATTTAACTTTAGCTTCAGCATCTTGCTTTCAAAAAATGGAAGTGACTAAGAAAAAAAAACTTTAAAAATTAGTAAGTATTTATCAGTAGTTTTGGAGAATGTACTATGGATCGATAATATTTTTAATGCAGTGTTGCATTTACTTTCATAATATAATAGTATTTTTAATCTATAAAAGTTTTATTTAATGTTATTAAAAGGTAATTTTTATTCTGAAATGAATGATTTTAACTTTTATTTTAACGTGAATGAGGAATTTGATCCTTATTCAGCCAGTAAATATGAATGTTAAAAAAACTGATTTAAATCAAAGATTTTTTTTAAAAAAATCATTTGATTTAAATCACGATTTAAATCAAGCTGATTTAAATCAAACAACCCTGTTTAAAGCTCTAATGAAGTGTAACCCTTCTTTGCATGAGTTTTTCTATTATAATTGTGTTTTTTATACATATATTAAATATTAGACACCAGAAATTTTAAGATAGATTTTTAACTTTGTTCAGCAACATAGTTCACGGGAAATTTACTGCATTAATATTTCTATATAAATATAGTGGTGGCGAAGAAGTTGATTTATTTATTAAAAGTTAAATAAAAAGTGATGGAAATTTACATCACTATTCAATTAAGGGTTAATAAAGTTTCACACATGTTAATGAAATATAATTAAAGTCACCCTTTTACAGTTCCTGTGCATCCATCGTGTTATAGTTTTTGTTAAAGGTATTTGTCGTTTTTATTAAGTTATTTTTACTTTACTTAACTTTGTGCCGTTTATAATTTAAAGCTAGTAACTTTCTATTTAATTTAATGTTTAAAGTCGTTAAAAAATAGTTTCTTTATTGAATCCACCATGTACAGTTATTTAAATATCTCTTTTAATTCTGGGGTTTCAAAATCGGCTATATGCTTCTATTGCCATCAGCACTCTGCTATATTTTTATTAACAACACAAAAAAGCAAAAGAGCTACACTGCACATTTCAAACTCCAAGTGATCCAGAAAGCGAGAAGCTGCTAGACAATTTCAAGTTGATGAGAAATGCGTTAGACAGTGGAGAAAGTCAAAAGAATATTTATCAAGCGTTGATCGACGGAAAAGAGCTAATAGATTTTGGAAACCATATTGGCCGATTTTAGAAGATAATTTGTTCCAGTGGATAAAGAACGAGCGAGATGAAGGGAGACCCGTATCTACGATCAAAATTAGGCTAAAAGCCAATGTTATGGCCAAAGAAATGAAAATTTCGGATTTTTCCGGTAATAGCAATTGGTGTTACTGTTTCATGAAACGGAAAAAACTGAGTGTACGCTCTAAAACTACAAAAGGGTAGCAACTTCCTCAAGATTGGGAAATAAAATTTAAGAATTTTCTGCATTTTTTTTCAGATTTACGTGTGAAACAAAAATATGAGGTTCGACAAATTGTTAATATGAATGAAGTGACACCGGCTTTTGACTGTCCCCCAAATAAAACTGTTGATATTAGAAACTCTTCAACAGTTTCTGTTATTACAAACATGACTGTAGTTCTTGCCTGCTGTGCTGATGGCTCAAAATTGAAGCCCATGATCCTATTTAAAAGAAAAACTATGCTGAAGGAAGATTTTCCACACGATGTCATCGTAACTGTAAACGAGAAAGGGTGGATGAATCAAAATGGCTTGACGAAGTTTGGAACAAAAGGAAAGGCTCCTTTTTTGATCGCAAAGGAATTCTAATACTAGATTCCATGAAATCCCATATGGACAAGGGGGGCAAAACTAGCCGTTATCCCAGGGGGTCTCACAAAAAAGTTGCAACCCCTGGATATTTCAGTGAATCGCTCGTTTAAAAGCAAAATTCGAGGGGAATGGGGAAAAGTAGATGTCAAATGGACTACATCAGTTCGCGAAAGGTGGAAACATTAAAAAAAGCATCTTTTTCCGAGGTAGCAAAATGGTTGAAAACTGCATAGGATGCAGTAACTGTTAAAACCATTAAATCAGGATTCCGAAAATCGGGACTAATTCATTATGACGAAGACCTTTCTGACAGTGACTCTGAGACTGAAAATGACGGCCCGAGCGAAGTACTAAATGATGAATTTCTAAAACTTTTTGTATCTGACACTGACGAGTCTGATTTTGATGGTTTCATATGAGATTCATTTAACGTGTATTTACCGGAATTTCTTTTTTTTAAATACAAATAAAAAAGTTTACTTATACATTTCAATTTTATTTTTTTCAGTTGATAGGGTGGGGGAATTTTCATTTAGATTACCGCCCATGTTTTATTAAATCAATAGAACGAATTTGTGGCAATCCTTTTTCATACAGTGCTTTATCGGATTTGAAGGTAAGTCAAACAATTTTGGATAAATTATAAATCTTATTTCATAATTTTACGTTAAATTTGCATACTGGTAATTGTAACTTTTTATTTTCCTTACTAAAGCTAGTAGAAGTCCGGCGGCCATCTTGGATTCGGCGTGTTATTTTCAAGTCAATTTAAGCTGCTATTTCAAAAACTATTCAAAGTAAAACTTTTCTTAACAGTTGCTTAAAAAAAAACAAAAAATCTATTTTCAGTTCTTAAAGCATAAAAATACATTGGAGAAAAAATATTTCTTCATTGGCAAATATGGCAAAAAAAATCCAAGATGGCCACCACTAGCCCATCAGCTTAAGTGGTCCCAAGATCTTGCATAAGCCACGGATTATCTTCCAGTGCAGCTTATCTAATGCTATTAATTTTTTTCACAACAATTTAATAAGCTGCGGCTTATACAGTAGACTCCACAAAATCGCACATTTTTTCAGATGTAAACAGTGAAACTTACAGTTAAGATATAAGGGGGAAATTCAAGATTTTTTTATTTTTATATCATTCTGTACGCATTTTATTATGTAATTCTGGTTAATATCATTGAACTTTTGCTTTCTCGAAGGAAGTATAAATTTATTTCCGAAAATTTTCAAGATAGCACTGATATTAGTGGTAATTGATCTTTTTATCAAATACATTTATATATTAATATAGCTTTTTTGTTTATTAAATCTGGCCAAACATCCAATAAAATTTTGTAATTTTATAGTTTTGACTAGGGGGCATACCCGCTGCGAGCTACGCTCGCCAACCCCCGCTCAGACTTCGAGGCCTCTAAAAACATGACAGCGTGCTTTATTTTAAAAATATTCGTAAATCTGTAATTGGGTTGCCATGCTTTTAACATTTTAATGGGACATTTTTCGATTATCATGGCCTCATACACAGCTGTTGCGACAACTGACGACTGTTTTCGGGATTGATAAGTAAAATCAATTACTACTTGAAAACCAGCTTGTATAAAATGGTTAGGTTTAAATTGTGACTACCTCTCGGACTTTTATAACAACAATCTCTATTCTATTCTTCCTTTGCGTTTAAGGATGAGAAAAATTCCATCTGCTTGTGAATAACATTAAGAACCACGGTATTGAAAAGTACTATGTTATAAACATTTTCAGTAACAGGTTTTAATTTTCTCTCTATTTTAGTGCACCATCATGCATATTTTCATGTTATTTTAAATATGTAAATTATTTTTTTAATTAATATGTATATACGAATTTTCTAATAATTATTTATCATACAAAATTAATTAAATATTTTGTGCATGCATGCCTGCATTTATTCGGCATCAATTGATGAGATATTTAAACAAATTTGCTATCCGCGGTAATTTTACACCATGTTCTGTCACTTGAATATTGTCCATAAAAAAATCGGGTACTTTTCCATTATAGGATCCTTTGCTTTTAGGTTTGGGAGTTTATTCGAGCTTCAAAAAGGGATAGATTCGTTAATATACATAGATTTGTTGCCAAAAGTTATGAAAATAAACCCAATGAACTTTTGGTGCTTTTTTATTATAGGGGTCTTGACGCTTTTTTAAAAAGCTTGGCGGAAAAAACCAAGCAGGATAGAAAATCAAGCAGGATATTTTATTCTTCCGTTCAGTTGGGCAATTATTATTTTATATATTAGTTTCAAATATCCGAATTAATGATTTTATAAATTCGTTTAGTTAAATTTTACAAAAAAATAACAAAATGATATCGATAAATAATAATTACTATTAATTCCTTTTCCCCCTTTCTTTTGCGTTTACCTAAATGATGTCATTTGGACGAATTTATTCAAAATATTTTCAGTTTATAAATTAAATTAAATGCTGACAGACGATTGAATCCTGACGATAGAAATGTGATTTTTTTTTCAAATTTTCCTGAAAAACATAATTTAATCATAATCTTGTCTTCATTATCGATTGAAATAAAAGATAAATTCAATTTCAATTTGAAAATGACGCATAAAAAGAAATCAATAAAGAAATCCTTTTCAATTTTTTTCCCTTTTTTGTCACAAAAAAACTGAGTAATTAGTTGCCATCATTACAGAAATGGCATTAAAATTAGACAAAAATTAATATCTCGAAAACTAATTCCAATTTCAAAATTCTATTACCAGTTTTGACAGCCGCGGATTTTTATGAACAATTGGTATTAATTTCACCATCAAACTTTTAATATTTTATTAAAAATAGCCTTGAAACATAATCAGTCGTTTAATCAGTCGTTTCATAAAATCGTTTCACAAATTCGTTTCATTAGGATTTTATATATATAGGGTAGATGTAAATTACTAGTGTACCTTTATGAGGCAAGTTTCATTGAATAATTCAAGAAAAAATTATCTCATCATTAAGCCTATTTAGTCACGCATTATTAATTATTTATGTAAGCATTCATGATAATTTTGAGTGCATTATTACATTCAAATTACTATTTAAAAAATATAAACAAAACAGTGACCAGAAATCCGCACAACCTCTGGTCCCAAGCTGTGCAGATTTGAGAAAGTCTACTGTATACACAAAATTACAGTAGCTGAGCAGCTGAGCTGGAGAGGTGGAAGTCAGTAGAAAATTTATGAATCCTAAAAATATTGCTCGCTATAACCGGGGTTTGCTCATTAAAAGCGAGTTATGCTCCCAGAGACTTAACATTGTACCAACCAAGTATTACTGACTTCCTCGTTAAATCGGGGCTTGTTATAAGTGAGTTCAACTGTACTAAAATTAAAAAGATGTGCAGTGTTTATGAAACCAAATAAAAAATTTAACATTTTAAATAAAGATAAGATTCTTATTATTTAGCATTCTTCAATTTTTATGCTTAAAGCAAAATTTGAAAATAATCTAATTATATCCTTGCAAATTTTATTCCAATTTCAGTTTCAATATAAATTTTATCCACACTCTGTTCTCAAATCCAAAGGAGCTTTTTTCTGACACCATTTGTATTCGGTAACGGATGGAATTGTTCTTATTCAGAAAGTGTGTCATCGAAATGAGTTTTCCATTTTTTAGATAAAGGCAGAAGCACTTTCAACCAAATTACCAGATCGAGAAATGGAAACTTGAAATCCCTTCCCTCGTCAGGTCTGCCAGTTTGCTTTGTGTTTAAAAATGTGTCAGAAAGTTTCACGTTGTTGAGCAGGTCATTTGAGAATCACCGTACATAGTTACAAACAAATCCACATTTTGGGCCGCATTCAAGAGATTTTTGTAATACATTCCTAGTCTACAGATTTGTCAATTTCGTTTCATGGTAAATTATAATTTATAAATCAATTAACTTATCAAATTAACTTACATTTATGTATAATGCACTATGGATAACTGGAGAATTTTTGTTTGCTTGTTTCCAAGTCTAAAATACTGTTGATATATTGAATATATACCATACCTCAAAAGACAAATTAACTGTTGATCAGTTCTTTGTAATTAAAATAAGAATACTTTTAACTTAGGAACGAGAAAATATGGACATATGTTGAATGTTCGTAAATAAAGAACTTTTTTCAGTCATTTTATTTTACAGAAAAGAAAATTCTTGTTATATTATATATTTTATCCATATATTTGATCTATCTTTAACAGTTTAAAAAGTAAAACATTTGATTGCACATTAAAAATCTAAAATCTCCAGCAATCGCAGGAGAAATGTTCTGTCGTAGATCAACCCTATCATCACTCTAGCAGGGAAATCCTTTGAGGAAAGATGAATTTGTTGCAATTTCCCATGCAAAATTATCATTGCACAAATGTAGTTCAAAAGGCGATAGGTGTAGTTCTGTTTGTGCTACTGCCACTTAAGCATATTCTTCAAGTTCCAGTTCTTCTTATGAGATCTTTGAAATTCTGTATAAAAGCAGAGGAAGGTGTTATATTTAAATAATATGATAATGTTTAAATTATTTAATCTTAAAATATTAATCATCTATCAGCTCTTCAAGACTAATTAGAATCTTGATATTTTAGCTTTACAATAGGATAGAATATCTCATAATATCTTCATCGAAGAAATAAACATATTTTGAGAAAATATAACACCACTATGTTTTTCCACTAAGCTCTTGTTATAAAATATTGATAGCGACAAATTTAGCCATTTTTATTTAATTTTTTTTTTTTTAGAATTTATATTGCTGAAGTAGATATCATTGCAAAAAGAGTAAATGTTTAATGATAGAGTTAAATTATCATAGAATCTTTCATTCAATCAGAAAGTGGACTTTCAATTCATCGCAACAATACCAATTCAGATAGATACAGCCCATAGCTCGGGTCTGATGAAATACAAGTTTTTTTTATTTTTTAGAATTTACATTGCTGTAGTAGATATTATTGCAAAAAAAGTAAATGTTTAATGATGAACACAGCATATCGAGTTAAATTATCATAGAATTTTTCATTCAATCAGAAAGTAGACTTTCAATTCATCGCAACAATACCAATTCAGATAGATACAGCCCATAGCTCGGGTCTGATGAAATACAATTTTTTTTTATTTTTTAGAATTTACATTGCTGTAGTAGATATTATTGCAAAAAAAGTAAATGTTTAATGATGAACACAGCATATCGAGTTAAATTATCATAGAATTTTTCATTCAATCAGAAAGTAGACTTTCAATTCATCGCAACAATACCAATTCAGATAGATACAGCCCATAGCTCGGTCTGATGAAATACAATTTTTTTTTATTTTTTAGAATTTACATTGCTGTAGTAGATATTATTGCAAAAAAAGTAAATGTTTAATGATGAACACAGCATATCGAGTTAAATTATCATAGAATTTTTCATTCAATCAGAAAGTAGACTTTCAATTCATCGCAACAATACCAATTCAGATAGATACAGCCCATAGCTCGGTCTGATGAAATACAATTTTTTTTTATTTTTTAGAATTTACATTGCTCTAGTAGATATTATTGCAAAAAAAAGTAAATGTTTAATGATGAACACAGCATATCGAGTTAAATTATCATAGAATTTTTCATTCAATCAGAAAGTAGACTTTCAATTCATCGCAACAATACCAATTCAGATAGATACAGCCCATAGCTCGGTCTGATGAAATACATTTTTTTTTTTTTTTAACAATCTAGGAGGGACCTCTTTTTTTAGTTTTAATATCTTGTTCCGATTAAAACAAATTTGCTGCAGCTGGCCTTGGACGGGATGAAATTGCTCAATCTATGAACACATATTTTGCTCGCAAACTTTATTGAATTTTAAACTGACTGTTTTCAATATGTCTTTCAGCTCCATATTTCTAAAAGTTATATTTCTGAATTTTTGTAAACATTTAAAAACAAGAACGAAAAATCATGCGTCAAGCACAGATTATGTAACACTTTCCAACGCTTCCAAAATAATTTTACTAATCATAGCGTTTAATAAGCTAAAAGATAACATCTAAGTAAACAATTTGGAAAACGCATAGCATATTTAAAAACATAATTTCAGGAATTTCCAACATATACAATATTCGGAAAAATATCCGAATACTTTTATTCAGTCCTGTATAGGATCTATAGATTTGTATATATACTACATAGGATGCTCAATTTTAGTTCAGTTAGGAAACGTGTAGCACAGTTTAAAATTCTCCTTCTGGAGTTTCTGTCAATAAACGGAAATGTGTTCGCAAACTTTTGTGCTGCCCTGTATAGGATCTACAGAATTTATACACACCACGTAATAGACAAAAAGCAAGTTAAAATTAAAATCGCGTTCAATAACTTAAAACGCACTTCCAGGAATAATTGTTAACAGAAAGAAGATAATTCTTTTGTGTGTAAATGAACGATGACTGTTACACATGCAATATTCTGTAGTAAGCCTTTTGTAATGCACCTTAGTGATATATATAAATTTCAACGGGTTTAAAATAGTGAAACATTATTTAAATAAACCGCAGACGATTTTTCTCCATAGACGTAATGTAACAGAATTCTTTTGACTGTCCCTGTAAAGTAACTATAAGTGCTATGCACACCCTATTCCATATTAAGCTTCTTCTAATGCACCTTAGTGATATATATAAATTTCAATGTGTTTAAAATAGTGAAACATTATTTAAATAAACCACAAATGATTTTTTCCCATAGACTGCAATGTAACGGAATTCTTTTGAGTGTCCCTGTAAAAAAAACTATAAATGCTACAGACTTCCGTTGAAATAGGGAACATGCTATAGATAATGACAATAACATATAAAAATTGCAGAGCAATCCGAGCATATTTACGGGAGTTAGAGCACGGACAGACAGCCATACGGCAGACAAACCGAATGTATATGTATATATACTCCATAGGATGCTCAATTTTAGTTCAGTTAGGAAACGTGTAGCACAGTTTAAAATTCTCCTTCTGGAGTTTCTGTCAATAAACGGAAATGTGTTCGCAAACTTTTGTGCTGCCCTCTATAGGATCTACAGAATTTATACACACCAAGTAATAGATAAAAAGTGAGTTCAATTTAAAATCACTTTATTCAATTATTATTACCACTCATTTTAACACTTTTCAACTAGATTGGAAAGTGTTAAAAAGAGGGAGGAGGAAGGCTTTATTTTTGATAAACATCTTAATATATTTTAATGCCCACTTTTACCTGTGTGCATTTCATTCGTATACCTTAAAAACTAGGAATGCCCCAAATATTTGGTATTCGGCCATATTACCAAATATCAAACTCAGTCTGCCGAATATCAAAACATTCGGCCAACCCAAAAACTTTTTAAAAAATATGTTTAAAAAATGTTTCTAACTTCTATTTTAATTGTGAAACAATAAAGATATTCAGAATAATTAAAAAATAGACATTTAAAAAAAAAGAATCTTTTTACATTATTCATTTATGTTTGAAAAGTAACAGTTAAGAAAATCAACTAAATGTATGTATCTCACTCCAAGCCGACGATAACAGTAACAAAGATGATATTTTTTGTAACAGGTGTTGATGGGAGTTGATAAAACAATGGATTTAATTATGCGTCAACAAACGATCACCAAAATATGCCATAGGGTTGCCATAAACGGCAACAATGAAATATTTTAACAGGTAAAAAATAGAAAATTCATTATAAATAGAAAGTTAAGAATGTGATATTTAAAAATATACACTTTTATCAACTAACAGTTTAATATTAATTAATGGTACAGATCTCGCAGATGCACGAAGGTCTTTTTGATGCCAAAATGGCGATTTTATACATGTGCAACCCAGTAGAGCAGATTGCGTGTGTTTTATATTAAAATAGCTGATCCACCAGCCGTTGCCCGGTCCAGTAAAAAAAACAGTAGTACGAAGCACAAAACCACTCTAAATATCGTTGCACGAATACACGTTGTACAATAAATGCGATATTTTATATAAAGTCATTTCCCCCTCTCCAACACCGCAAATATAAAAAATTTTGTTAAATAAAATTTTTTTTTATTAATTCCGTCCATTGTCAAATAGCTATTTATTTCTTATTCCATTATATAAAAAAAATTAAAAAATAAGGATTTACGTTCTCACACCTTGCTATGTTATGGGATGGGATGGTATTATTGGATTAAGGCTAAATATATACAGCTGTCACATTCTCGTGCTGCGTAATTGCCAAGTCACAAAATAATCATTAACTAAAGATGTAGAGACTTTAGCTGCATTTTTTACATGTGACGTTTTTGATGGGATTTTGATTTCTGTGAAATAGGACGACATGACAAGAAGTACAGAAAATTGCCACAATTCACATCCAGACAGTAAGCTAGACATTACGTTATTCAAAATGCAGCTCACAGTACATATACTGTATCACTGACCAAAATTCAATCACTTACAATGATTTCATCCCATTTCAAACAAAGCAAAGTTAATATGATGAAAATCATTATTGTTAAAGTCAGGGTTGGCAAAAAAGTTTTTTTTTTTTTTAAAAACCAGTTTTTTTGGTTTAAACCGGGTTTTTTTTGTATCTTTTTTAATTACATATATGCACATCAGTAAATAAAATTTAACATTGACAAGAATGATTAATATTACAATAACAATATATATATATATATATATATTCTGAAAACAGTTTAAACAAAATAAATAAACAATTGTTATTAATTATGTACAAATTCAAATCATTAAATTTTATTTAGAGCTGAGCTAACATCATTTACATTCAAATTCAAAACAGTTATATATATACAAAAGTTTCCTATGTAATACATAGAACATGATCACTTGTGCCGTCAGGTTCTACAGTAATGGTGATAAGTTTTAAATAATTTTTAAAGATTACTTTTTAAAAAAGTTGAAGAAATAATTGCTGTTTTATATATACATATTTCCAAATGCAACCTGTAATTCATGTTTACCAAATGATTTAGCACACTTATAAAACATATTAATATGTTTACGTATTTCATATTGCATTCATAGAATGGATTCTGTATCTTAATGTTGATACTTAAAAGTTTTTAATAGTATTTAATTGCAAGATTTATATTAAATTCTTTAAAGACTTAATCTATTGCCTTCCTATATTTTTTCATTTTAATAAGCAACACTTAGTTGTGTTACACAGGAATATAAAGATATAATGTAGAATTTTACCTTGGTATGCTATACTAATTTTTTTTTTAAATAAAAATAATGCAAAGAAAAGAAAATGAGACTTACTTTTTTATTCAATTTAAAAAAACAAATTGAATTTCAGTAAGAAAATTAAATTGAAATATATTTAAAAAATATATATAAAAGAAACATTTTAAAAACATGGAAATTGAATAAATTTTCAAAATTTTAAGAAAATGGAAGTACGACACATGTCTATAAAGATTCTATGTTAATAAACAGGATTATTAGGGTTTAATGTTTTAAACAAAAAAACAAGTTTTGCCGCTTTTTGTAAACCCAGTCTGTTGCGTAACTTTGATTGTACAACACCAAATGAAGAAAAAATTCTCTCTACATTTGCAGTAAGAATCGTTTCAACTTCTTTCAACACACCATCATTGAACTTTTTGATTTCATTTTCTTGAATATGCCACCATTCTATAGCTGATACATCTTTACTAAAATCATTCTCAAAAAGATATCTTTGAAATGGAGAACTTTTGGCACAAAATTTTAGTATCAGAGATAATAAATTGATTTTGGGAAATTTTGTTTTAGCATATTCCAATGCTTCTTTTTTTTCCTCCGATGACAATTCGAGATCAGCATCCTTGGCTCTTGGATCCAACAGATAAGCAAGAAGATGGGCTGGTGTTATTGCCCTTTTATAACGAGTATCTAGTTTTTTCATAATGTCTTTATTCAGTTTCAAATCTTCCATTTGTTTTTTTAAATTTTTAAAAAGAAAAACAGTTTCTCCAATTGTACAATTTTGGCTTTGTACTTTATCTAAAGCTACACTAATTGGCTTTAATTGTTGAAAATAGTCTTCAGCATTTCTTTTCAAATGTTTGAAACTAGACTTTGGATATTTTTATCAATTTTGTCTTTATTATTTTCGCATATAGTTACAAGAACTGACCATGATTTCAGATAGCTGTCTAAAGCGTCAGCAAATGAGTTCCAGCGAACTTCACAAGGCATTATTAGTTTTGATGTACTTGCATCTTTTCTGAAGCACGCATTTGCATATTGGTTGTTTCTGAAGTATTTGATTACATGCAAAATTTGTTCTTTTACATTTGGATAACTTATATCATTTGCCAGTAAATTTAAAATATGGGCTGCACATCCATAAGTAATAATATTAAACTCTTCTTTTTCATCAAACATATCCCTCATTTTGCAAAATGTATACATTTTAACGTCTGAATGTGAAAATATTAAAAACACCAATTAAAATAATTTAAGACAGACATGAGTACACATAAAATAAAAATTTATAAAAAAATATATACTTAAAAACAGTTAAAAATACAAAATAGTAGACGTTTCGCCAAGCGACACGCAAGGCATCATCAGTACAAAAACAATCTATTGCATAACAAACCACAGAACAAGGAAAAAGAAAAGGTTTGAAATCAAGGAAAGTTGAAGTTATTTTAAAAACAGATAATATTCATTAGGGACAGAACGAGCTTCATTCAACGTCTGCGATCGCAATTGAGTGAACCAACTCTCAAGGAGTAATCGACCATGGTAGCTGTTACAACCTGATTTCAAAATACTGGCGTTCGCAATTAGCGGGATGTGATTCGTTTGAAGTGAATGCTGGACAATTTTTGAATTCATATTACTATTTTTTAAAGCACTAGTATGTTCTTTTAGGCGAATTTCCAATGATCTACCTGTTTCACCAATGTAGACACTATTGCAATCTTTACAGGGAATAATATAAACAACACCGGGTAATTTATACTTATCATATTGAAATTTATGCTTAGTGAAAAAGGAACTCACTTTATTAATTGGTTTAAAAGAAACCCCAATATTGAATGATTTTAGAATGCCAGAAATTTTTTTCAGAAATGTTCTTATAATAAGGGATACAGATAAAAGAGTTTGGTTTACTACGTTGAAAAGGGGGGGGACACAAACACAAAATTTTGTGTTTTTTTTAACAAGACCTATAGGATAGCTATTATTAACCAAATTGCGATAAATTTTACACTTCTCAATTTCAAAATCATTACTGGAACTGCAATATCTAATGGCCCTGAAGGCTAAAGTCTTAATAACGGCTATCCCTCATTTTTCGGACATTTCCAGTATTGTCTGTCACTAATGCTTGTATTAAACATTGAAATTCTGATTGGCATTTATTAATGGTTGTAGTCGCAATATCATACAGATTTTCACTTGTATGAGCAATTCCCGATGTATCAATAGTGTCTGCTAAGTATGTATTCCCGTCTTTTGTTGTTAAAGTAACACAGATCACAGGTTCACCATCTAATCCTAATGTGACAACTTCATTTTTTAATATATTTGCACATTTTTCTTTTTCTTTGCTGTAAGTATGATCTAATAAATCCCCAGCAATTTGTTTTCTTGATGGTGGAGAATATTCTGGGCGGAAACTCTGAACCATTTTAATAAACTCAGGATGCTCTACAGTGCTAAATGTCGTATTTGTAGCATATATAAACCTAGCAACTTGTTCATCAAACATTTGCTTTTGAGATGGTGTTGTTTTAAAGAACCAATTTCACTTGTTGCTCTTTGTGTTATTGCTGAATCCAAAGAACTTGAAATACTGGATAGTGACACTGACACATCATCTACACAAAAATAAAAATAAGAATTGCTTAATGATACAGAACATATTACTTCAAAAATCATAATCATATAATTAACAATAATTCAATACAAAGACATTTTTTTTCTTTGTTTTACTGCAAAGTAAACATCTCTATCATATTGATATATTTATTTTTGATAATTTATTTAATACTCGAGATAAAATTACCATGTCTTTTATAATTTTGGATATTTATGATTGGTGAAAACTTAATTAATGTCTAAGAGCCATGCATAAATTAAAAATTAACAATTTCATTTAATAACAGTTCTGATCACATAATTTATTCTTAATAATATGATTAATTTGTAAAACTTTCAAACTTTTATCAAATGTAATTTTAAGATTATCAAAATAAAGTTCTCTAACAAAAAAATGTCTATTTAAAATTTTCTTGTTTTTTCCAAATTTTCATTACTTAGAATTACATAAATATTTTTTATTTCATAGAATATAACTTTCTAAAATCAATTAGCATATGCAAATTAAATAATAATATATGTGATTTTTATAATTTATCTTCTCAATCAAATAGCATTTCAAATAATAATGTAATTTTTTATAAGAGTTTAGAATCATCTGAATGAAGATATACATAATGTGTTCTCAATATGCATTACTTGTAATTTTACAGATAAATTAAAAAATTTAAATTTAACAAATATTTAACTTATTAACAAATTTTTAACAATTTTCTTTCAAAATTAAAAATAATAGCAGCAATAATAATGATAAAATAAGTACTTACCATTATCAACAGAATCAGAATCAGAATGATGATGAGAATTATTACAAGTTTCAATGTGTTTCTTCATCCTAGCTACTTGACCTTCCATTTCTTTATTACAATTTTTGCATCTAGCTCTACAACCTTTCCTTTTATCATTTTTTACTTCATTAAAATATAACCAAACTAAATCTTTTCTTCTACCAAAATTAGACATTTTTTGTTCTCAAATGCTAACTCTTGGACCATTCATACACAGGTGCATACACAGGTGCAACTATGATGCAACTGTGACTTATGCAGGTTGACTGCTGAAATGAGTTGAGCTGTTCAGTTAGAAGTAGAAGTTATTTGTACATCAAATAATTTGAAAACTTAATTATATAAGAAAAAAATCTTTAAAAAAATTAACAAAAAAAACAATTTGTTTTTTTCAGAAAAAAACCATTTGGTTTCAACCGTGCCAACCCTGGTTAAAGTTATGAATGAAAATTGGTATTCAGCTTGTAATGAGGTACTGTGGAACCACTCTAGAAAGACGGACCTTGGCATGCTGCCAAAAAAATAGACCCGTCCGAAGGGAGGGAAGCATTATATTAGGAGGAGACAAAATTCAAGTTTCCCTTATCTTGCCTGACCGCTTGTCATTTCTTCACTGGCTGTTCTTGTACTATTAGCGTTTTTTCTCTCTCTCCTTATTTTGTCTGCTATTCATTTTGTATTTGTTTCTACTTCTATAAAATGGATTTAAAAGAATCTAAAAGCTCTCA
This sequence comes from Maratus michaelseni, assembly GCA_963931845.1. NCBI lineage: Eukaryota > Metazoa > Arthropoda > Arachnida > Araneae > Salticidae > Maratus > Maratus michaelseni. The sequence continues at coordinate 433,396,161 of OZ007591.1, read as the reverse complement.
AGGCAAACATTTTCACAGTGCAGTGAAAAATATGTTAAACAATGTTGTAAAATATTGTGATAATGAAGCAGATAAAGGCTGTCTAACTATTCCATTAGCACATGCAACAAAAAGAGCTAGTGCAATTGCCGGTGTTTCGGATAGCGCTATAAGAAGAATTCGGAAAGAAGCTAATAACAATGCAAATAATTTTGCTTCTCCTAAAAAGAAAAAGGTGAAAACAACCATAGAGAATGTTAACTTGGATAATTTTAATTTGGATGTAATTCGTAACAAATTTTTGAAAAATGGGCAAATGAAAAATTCATTCCAAACTTACCGAAAAATTCTGTTGTTGTGATAGACAATGCGCCATATCACTCTATTCAATTGAATAAGCCTCCGAATTCTTCAATAAACAAAAGGGAAATTATGGATTGGTTGGCACTGAACAAAGTGCCATATTCTTCAAACATGTGAAAAGTTGAATTGACGGACCTTGTTAAGACGAATTCGCCCTCTACTAAAATCTACAAATTCGACACCATGTTAGCCGAACATAGGCATTATACGTTAAGATTGCCTCCATACCATTGCGACATAAATGCAATAGAGTACTATATGGGCGTATGTATGGGCGCGCGGATATGAAGGAATCCATTCGAAAAAGAAATATAACGGCGGATTTAAATATGGATCAACTTTTTAAATTGACCAAACTTGCACTAGGAAATGTTAATGCTGAGAAATGGAAAAACTACTGCACGAACATAGAACACCTGGAAAATGAGTATTGGAAGAAAGACGGCATAATAGAAGAAATGTGTGAGCCATTAATTATTTCGTTCGACGATGATGACGACGATGATTTTTTTCCGGATGATTCTGATGATGACACCGAAAGTGAATAAATAACCCCCCCACCCCCCTGCACTTTTTTTTTTTTTTTTTTTTTTTTTTTTTTTTAAAGAGAAGGTCCGTGATGATATTATGAAATACAAGCATTTTTATTGCTTTATTTTTTTCTGAGATCTTCACTTTAAAATAATTTTAATTTTATCAGCTTTAGCATATATTTGTTAAGTTATTTCATTTTATTTTGACAATAATTTCAATTTTATTCCTATTTGCCTGAAAATTATCAAGAATTAACATTCAAATACTTACAAATCGAACAGCGTCTTTAATTTTCCTATAAATTCGGTACATTGTGAGTTACAATTACAATTTTTTCGTGAACTTATCCGAAAAATAGGTTCAAAGTGCGACCTTCAACGACATTTTCAGTAAGATTAGTTACTTTTATAATAAAACGAAAAACGCTGTTCAGTTTCCTGATATCTGAGTAAGAACGTCTGAAACTTTCGCGCATTTATCAATTAAAAAGATTTAGTAAAGGTATCAGAAAACTTAATTTGAATTCAAGCACATTTTTTTTTAAATATTTAAGTGTAAAAAATATTTTTCATCCTTTAGTATGACTCTGTACACTTTGAACTATTTTCTTTTCTTATTAATTGAGTATTTTGTTATACATTTTCGCCATATTATTAAATGGTTTCATATAGGAAAATGAACATGAGCAATCAAGAAAAAAAAATGGAATTCTTGCGGTAAAATTATAAAAAATATGTATTAATAAACATACTAATAAAAGAACAGTTTAAAACCACACTTCTCCTACAATTACATAAGTGTACCCTATAACTGTAAGGAACCGATATTTAAAATCGTTATTTATTTAAGAAAACAATAAATTGCAATGACATGGGTAAAAATACAGTAAAAAATAGTATTTATTTACTTAACATGTTTATATCCGATAATTAAATAATCTAAATTATCATAACATGTTTCTTTAGATTGAAGATATCCCCTTCATCGAAGAGAAAACTACAATTTTTATGTGCTTTATTACATAAGAACAAAAATCCTTTTATAATCTTGGAACAAGTAAACATGAAACTATCGGAAATCAACTCATCCCCCCCCACGAAAGCAAAACTAGGGGTGACTCCCTTTCATTACCTCGATCCCTATTACGAAGAATAGACTGGTCATATTTGGACCCGTTACTCACGTGACCAGTCTTTAAAGCTTGGCTGAGCAGTACCCAGTATTTTTGATAGAATAAGTAAATTGCTATGCTGGTTTAAACTACAAAATTTTTTTTGTCTTGATCCTGAAAATTTGTTTCAAAGGTTTAGATTATGCTTACAATTTCTGAAAATGAGTTCCCAATTTGGTGCATTTAAACATTTCATTGATAAATCAAAAGAAGCAATAAAGTCTTTTTTGCTGAGTTGCTACTTTTTGAATAGATTTTTTTTTACTTTAGTCCTTTTTTTGCCAAATAAACATTATACGACTAAAATTTTAACTTCAGTCCTTCAAAATATCTCTTTGATTTTAAAATATAAGACAGTTTCATTAATTTATTTTAATTCACATAAGAAATGATGGATTTCAACTTTTATTAATTAAAAAAAGTTTTAAGACTATCCTCTTTTAAATAATAATTCAAAGCATACACATTTTTAGTGTAATGTGACAGAAGCCTAGATTGTGACTTCATGAATACACTCTCATTTAAAACGAAGACAGAGGTATTTCTTAAATTCGGAAAGATGATTTCATCCACAATACAAATACGGCTCGGAATAAAAATGCTTTCGAAGTTGACAGGAGATCATTTCCTTTCTAAACGTCTCTTCCGTATCGGTTGATAAGCCTTGCCGGCACCACTGTCAGCCACCCACGTCATTCGCAACACCCAACACATGCACACCCACAAAGAACATATCAGAAAATAGTTCTAGTTACGCCTAGGATCCTAGGGTGATTGATTCCAATCGCCAAAATTTTACCAGAAACTTATTTTGCGAAGAGTTACAAGTTAAGTAAATATTACAGATATTTATTATAAAAATGATTATACATTAAGCTAAATCAATTTTCTTTAATCAATAAATCGTTTTTCAATGGAAAAAATCTAAAGAAATCGGATTTAAAATTTTTCTCCCTTCAAATTCAGTAAAGAACTATTTCTTCTCGCAGACATACACTTTTTCTAGTATAATGTCCACTGACAAATTAGCTCTTCCTAGACTTTAGTTTACTGGTAAAAAGACCAAGAACAAACAAATCAACAGGAGATATTGCTCTAGTATTACTTCTGGGCATCTTTCTAAAGCCCTTCCAAAACCGAAAACCAATAATCTTCCTTAACATTGCCATTCACAAAAAAAATTCCGTTTGTACATTTGCTCATAATGTTTTAAAATGATCATTTTGACAATGCTTGTTTTGTGACACTACAAAGTGCAAAATAAATAGTGCTAAAATATAAAGATTCTTAAACTAGATCCTGTTTGAAAAAGAGACATATATATTTTTTAAAGGGCAAAGGAACAATACCAGTTAGACATTATCTATAGGATGCTGGCCCATCTTACATATCTACTCTTATTATATGCCCAGCACTACGCTGCATCTAAAATTTTCTCAGAACGCTGAAAAAACATTTACCCCAAAAATGGGAGATGTTGGTGCTTTTGAAGATTTCCTGATCTTTTACGTTCCCAAAATTGTTTTCTCGCAACAATAGACACGCATAGATTATATTTTTGCACTATTGAACTTCATAAAGCTGTAACCAAAAATTATTATTAAATGAGTTTCAATAAAAATATATCAGATAGCCAGTGGAGCAATGAAGATTTGAGTGGAGGAAATCGAATGTCAGTTTCCTGCTATGGGATGTGTCAATAGCGGCATAAAGAAAAGCACACATAACCCCAGAATAGTATGCAAACATCCTAAAAGAAAAGAGAGAAACCATAGGAGGCTCTTGAAATACCTCCACTATGAAGCAGTAAGATGAATTTATTCTTTCTATTCCATTCTTTTCCTATTCTTTATATTGGTTGTTGTGAATACTTATCCCATTTTCACAACAAATAACGACTTTGTACAAGTTATAATAATGACTTAAAATCCTTTCAAATGAAAAATACTGCCTGCAAAGTATTCATTTAGTAAGTTTGCTTTAAAAAATATATAGGAGTAATGAATAAAGATTTAAAAACCATTTGAGATACCCTTAGCACACTATTACTATCCTCAAAAAACTTATGTTATTGTATTTGGTATGCATGACAGAATGTTCATTTCACTATGTGCGAGGAAGAAAAGAAAGTCACTGTGCATCTTATAGATAGAAGGTAACACTCGATTAGAGTGTTAAAAAAAAGGCCTCTACATTTCCCATTTAGCCAAAGATTAGCTAGGGCAGCCTTTCTTAAACTGTGGTCCGCGGACCCCTGGGGGTCCTCGAGCTTACAGCAGGGGGTCCTCAAGCCCAATGTTGAATACAGATTTTTTTTCTTCGGGAAGAATTTCTGTTGATCCGAAGGATGAGGGATTTGCAACACTAGACCCCAAATCTGTCGTCGGAGACATTTCACTGCTCCGGAGGTGGAATATGCGTGAAAATATTAAGAACCGATTGATCAAACATGTACATAATAAGTTATTTTTCCCATTGACAACTAGATGAGCGTTTAGACATTTCTAATACTGTAAGTCTGAAAATTTTCGTTCATTATGAATTTGGTGGTAAGATATGTGACTATTTTTTGTTTTGAAAATCTCTTCCAACTCACATAAAAAGTGCAACACTATTCACATGATTAAACGTTTCATACAAGAAAAAGAAGATGCGTCGGAATAAGTACAGATGAGGCTCGAGCTATGGTGTGAAGCTTTTGATGATTTGATCAGCTTAGTTAAAGCTAAAGCACCACGTGTAGTTTGCGACATACTGTTAACCCTGAGTTGCTGTTGCCAAAAATGCCTGGAGATTTGAAGACTGCATTCAACGAAATTGTTTCAGAAGTAATTTATATCAAGGTTCATACATTGAATTAAGGAGTTTTTAAAGTAATGTGCGAAAAAATTGGAATCAACATAAATATGTATTTTTGCATATAAAAGTTAGGTTGCTGTCACGAGAGTTAAATTAGATTTTTGCACCGCGTCATGAAGTAAGTCTGCTTTTAATAGATTCCCAATTCCATTTGAAAGATCGGTTCAATAATTTCTCCTGGCTTGTCAAGTCGCCGTGTTTGATAGTTATTATTAATTTTCTGAATGAACTGAATTTAAGCTTACAAGGAACTTTGGTACACATTTTCAAAGTCCAGAACTAAGTAGAATCAATAACGAAAACATTATTTGAAGGCAAATCTACTTGAAAATTATATTTGAATCATTCCAAACATTATTCGATTTCTTATAAACGTCTGTCGACAAAATATCCTCTGTTATTATCAAAAATTTTGCACATGAAAGAATCTTTTAGATTTTATTTTCCTCCCTCAAAGTCAGAAAATGAGTGGATGAGGAATCTATTTCATTTATTAGACATTAGTATTTCATTTAGAAATTAGTGAAATCAAAACCTTGATATGGAGCAAGAACAAAATGCGGAATTATCGTGTGAAGGTTCCATGAACATTACTTTCAAGCAAGCTATTAAAGAATTACTTCCATTTTCCACTACATATTTGCGTGAATAGACTTTCTTCACCCTTGTGCGCATGAAGAACAACTGCCGAACTTGACGGAATGTCAAACCTGGACTTACTTAAACACTGAACGAGATCCTGCACATCTAGTAGCAAAAGATAAGCAGCATACTGTATGTTTATGTTAACTACTTTAAAATGTATATTATAATTATTTTTTTTAATTAATGCAGCTGATTTTTCTAACACAGTTAACTAAATATAGAATATGTCAAATGAAATTTAAATAAGTTGTATACATTTAAATAATTTCTTCTTATATTAAGAAAACATTTGTTGGGGGTCCCCGAAATACATATCACATCAAAGGGGGTCCGCGAGCTCATGGAGTTTAAGAAACGCTGAGCTAGGGTGACATTGTGCACTAAAAAAGAAAGAAACAAAATCAGCTATTGTTTTTCCATTTCCTTATGATATCAGCCTGGCCCCTATTCTAATGTCTCCTAACTTTATTATACTTTTAAATACGGGTACAGATTACCTAAATCTGAAAAAATCTTAGGGACCACAATAAAAAAAAAATGCATGCATAAAAAACAATTCTGTAAATATATATATTAAACACATTTCTTATATCATGCTTTAAAGTTTCAACTGATTTACCGTGAAAGGAAAATATCATGAATTTAACAGAATTTTTTCGTTTTTAGCTATTTCTCGGTGAAACATTTAAAAAATCTTAACTTGTATTGTAATTATTTGTATGTATGTGTTTAGGAAAAATCATTTCTAAAGTAGAAAGAAAAGTTCCAAGAAAAAAAAAAAAAAAAAAAATGGAGTTGTCAAAAGCTTTTCATCCTAAAATTTTTAGCCTCTTCACGCACTCATCTTAATCCTATTTTTCTAATATCTCATTTGCATTTCAATATTTTTAAACCATATTTTTTTTTTGCTTTGGATAGCAGAGATCTATCTCTATTTCTGCCGTTGATTACTTTTTCCTTTTTTTTAAAGGAAGATACTTTTACTTTCGAAACCAGTTCTGAGAGTGAAAGTATCTTGGTAAATAAAATCTGCAAAGAAAATAGAAAAAGTAATCAACGGCGGAAATAGAGATGGATCTCTGCAAACCAACTCAAAAAAATATTGAAATGCAAATGAGATATTAGAAAAATAGGATTAACATGAGCCAGCGGGTGTTTTCAAGTGTGTGAAGAGGACCCTTAAACAGATTACAGTAAATTAAATATCTTCTGTCAAATTACTTATACGCAGTGCAGTGTACAACAAAAGTATGTTTTGTGAAAGAGAAAATCCAATTTATTATTCTTTCATTTCATTAAATTCTACACTTTTGTAGGGGAATGCAGGTTTTCATTAAATGAATTATTTTAGGTTTTGGAAGGAGTCAAGTATGAATAAATTATATAAACATATTTAACTCAGTCGTTTACATTCAGATCGCAGATAGCTTTACAAAATCTATTAAAAAAGAGTTCCATATTTTCATTACAATTATTCATTAATATGCAACTTTTCTAACCAAGTTGAACAATAATGCCTATGGCCCCACAACCTATCTGTTCATACTCAGAAACTGTACAAGCTAGCAATTTTGTGTACTTATAGCTGAATACCTCCTGTCACATGACTAACAGGAAAATTTTGAATTCATCGGTAATTAACAGAGATATTAATTAAAAACTCAACTTCATTTAATAAAAAGCCTTTTTTTTTTTTTTTCAGATATAATTTTTGCCTTTGTAGAGAGAAACAATGGGACCCTTGATTCGAATAAAAATGGCAAACTACAGATTTGAAACAGAATTAAAAACTAAATTTCATAAAAATCTGATTGTAATTTGCTGAGAATGAATGATTTTTTATTACTTTCAAAAATAAGACTTGTTTTTAACTCAGCAAGAGAAGTGATAAATGAATTAAAAGGACAGAAATTTTTAAAACCCTATAAGATTTGAACCTATTAATGGGGTCCTTTTAAGTAAATTTATGAGTATTATATTATATACCTTGGTTACCACAAGATTCCTACACAATTTTGGTAAAAAATTTCCCTGATCTTTTTTAATAAAAATTTGGCTTGTATATTGCTGTAAAATGCTCCACCTCCTAGTTAGAGACAGTTCCCCTTTTTAAATGGACAGGGCTTTACAAATCGGATAAAATCTGGTAGCCAGCAAAAATGTCTAGTCACCAGTAAAATATATTTACCTTCAACTCCCCCGACCCTCGCCATTGTTTTTCAAAAAATACAAAAGTTTTCTATGAATTAAAAGAAGTTAGAATTATTAGTTACAACAGTACATAATTATACTAACATATAAACCAAGTTTTCTAATGAAACTTAACAAAATTATGTATCTCTGAAAAAAACTGTATAGGCTGAATTAACTGGCAGGTTCGGCTGAATGCTTCAAATGTCTGGATACTTGAGTACTCCAAAATCTATATCATGATGAATGAGCGAAACAGGAAAACAATTTTTTGCTTATTTTACAGTCGAAATCAGTCCAATAATTCTGATTTTGTTATTTTAAAGTGTTTTGATGTACATTGGATGAACTTATTTTGGCCAAATTCAAAATAAAATTTACAAAGGTTTTTTGCTTGAATATAATTTCTAAGTTTATCTTTTAATATTTTGGAACTTTGCAACATGTATAATGAAACATCTTATGGGAATTTTAAGTTAAGATTGTGATAAAGATGAGTAACAGATGCTGTTCTTGATAGAAATTGTAAGCAACTACAATTGTACAAAAATAATCTTTTTTATAGACATAAAACAGCTCGAATAAAAAAAACTTTACGTGATTGTAAAATAAATCCATATATGAGAAATATCAAAACAAATTAAGTTTGCAAAATAATTCAAAAGTTAAAATGTAAAATATGCATAGCGAAAATAAACCATTCACGCTCGTATTACGTGATCGAAATTAGCCGGCAAGGGGGAGGGGAAGGTTTATTTGGATCCAGCAATCAATGATAAAAATTGGAGAATAAATAAAATAATATAAATAAAAACTTACCCTTCTAAAGTGCAATGAATGATTTGTTCTGGTTCATTTGGTTTTGATTGTTTGCCACCAGGTGCCTCTTAAACTTAGCTCTTCTAGTAAAATAAAAGTATGATAGAAGATAAAAATCACTGCTTTCCGCAGACGAGTAAGGGGGGGGACAGTTTGTGTCCATCTCTTAGATCTATTTTTGTGAAAAAAAAAAATTAAATAAAAAGCCAGATTAAAAAACTGGCAACTGCAATTGTTAAGCCCTGTACATGAACACTTATTTTATAGTAGATCTCTAAAATAAGGAGACTATGTTGTAGCTGCAGGGCAGCTAAACAAAAAGTGCAAAACACTGAAATGATAAGATTTGCAATCTTTCATCCAAGTGCTATTATAACATTCTATTTCAAACTGTAACTTGTACTTTGTCTTTATCCAGTCATTAAGTTAGTGAAACCTAAAGCCTGCCATGCTGATAGTCATCATAGCTATCATTTCATACCTGGAGATTTATTTTTTGAATTTTTGTAATCCCAGATTTTGCATTTAGATGACAGAAAATAAAAATGTAATAATAATGCTCAATGTGAATTAAAAACTTCCTGTGATGTCAAAGTTATCTATCTAAATTATATTTACTTAGTTAAAACATGCTGTCAATACATACAGCTTTACAGTAAAGAAATAAATAACAGTGATAGAGTGACTGCAAATTAAAAAATGCAAAAGAAAAATCAATTGTTCTCAGTAATATATGTGATACTCTCAGTGGTGGGATTTAGCTGGTTCGCACCAGTTAGGTAGAACTTAAATTTTGCTGAGTTCAGCAAACCGGTTGTTAAAGTAGCATTTGTAATGTTGAAATCCAATTTACATTTCCTTAAATTATTCATTTGCTTAATAAAGTATCCTAGGCATAACAGATCCACATTTTTTCATTTGTGTTATGTCAATCAGATAAATGCAAATAAGAGAAGGAGGAAGAGAACATACGGATAAAGTATGTACTTTTATGTATTAAACTCCACAATTAGTTTATAAAAAATGTTGTTAATTCTTTGAAAAAAATGTTTCAAGAAGGGTTGTTTTTACGGTTGATGCTTTCCCCCTTACGGAAGTGCTCACCTAGGCCATAATTTTAGAGTTACCAACAAACAAAAGAAAGACTGTTAAAGCTGAAATCTTCTTCTTCTTGACAGTGCAATTAGTTTTCAAAAATATGAGTTTTAACCCTTTTAAAAAGCATTGATGACTGCAGGTCATTTTGTGCCATCCAGACTCTTTTTTTTTTTTTTTTTTTTTTACGATAAAAGTATCTAAACGTCCCTATACTGACACAATCTTTTTAGAACATCTTGGTTGACCCAATTTACATAAACTGTAAAAATTTCGAAACATTTGGACGAGTAGAAGTATTTAAAAATAATAATAATAAAATTTGAGAATTTTTTGATAAAAACGGTAAAATATGGGCTGTTTTGGCACAGCTTCAACTATATTTTCACTACTCATTCTTTTTTTTTTTTCCCACGAAAGTTTAAAGAGGACATACAGTTATATGTATAGCTGATTAAAATTTCAGAATAGAAATTTAAGAAATAATTTCTTTTACAATTAGGTATCAATAGCTTTTTCAGAAAATTTTTACATGAGCTGAAAAACCCTTACAACTGATAAAAGTTTCAAAGAGTTCTGACAACAAAAACTTTTTTTTAAACTATGTGAAAAATGTCTTCTTATAAGCACTTTTACAACTAAATATAAATTAATACAAAATAGGGTTAAAGATAAAAAATCACAAATTTGAGGTTTATTTAAGGTTATTATCACAGATCCAGGACAAGGTCTATGATTTTTTTTTTCTTAGGAGGTTTTCAAAAGGTCAAAGCCATTTTTAGAATTCGGGTCATATTAATCTTTGTCAACCTGAGCAGAATTAATTTCCAAAAGAACAGTGCCATTTTCATGTATGCTACGTCCTCTTCTTGTATTCTAGATCAGGCATGTCAAACTCGCTTACCGTCTCTGACCAAATTAAGCATTCTACACAAAGCCGTGGGCCACACAAAAAAAAGCAGATAATATTATTACCATTGCACAGAATAAAATTTGCACGCATAAACCACACCATGTTAAAGACATATTCGTAGAAAGTTGTTATACATATTTTATTTTTCAAAAAAATATTCTAAATTACTTTCTATCAACCAAATCTATAAAATTTAATTGAATTTTCTAAATTGCAATTGCTGGTCTGTTCATCTTTGTCTAACAAATGCATAGTTGAAGTTGTCAATCTTTTGTGTTTTCTTCTAGTAAAAAATAAAAAATAAGCATATTTTGAATCAGAAAATTTATTTAATAAAATGTGTCTTGTACCTATGCGCTACATATTTTATCGCATTTATTAAATACATTTTCTGGTTCAAATTATGTTTATTTGACTTAAAAAATAACAAGAGGTTGAAAGCTACACAAAGATGTATAAAATTGTGCTACCGAACATAGCCTATACGCACACTGCACTTTAAGAAATCGGCTGATTGGTGAATAATTACAGAAATCTGGAAACTCCATATCCATATATATTTTTGCTCTAATTTTGAGTAACTTTCATCATTAGTCATTAAAGGTGAAGTATATAGAATAAACTGATTTTCATATTTCTTAAAATCCAAAAAGACTATCGCCAAACTGTAATGCCCAATAAACGGAAGAACCTTGTCATTGGAATATCAGAATAAATAAAATAGAAGAATTTAAGGACACAATTGTTATTTGAATGTATGAAATAACTCATAAATCAGCAAAACATAGATGTAGAGTTAAAAACTTCTTGATGACATAACAAACACGTATCTTTCTTCTGACATCCAGTCAATGGGACTGCATTTTGGACGTTTCATCTTACAGTTGGGCGATCGTTTTTTGTTATGAAAAGTGGTCGATGGGATAATAGAGAAGTATCCTATATATATTTTTTTTCCATTCCGATGATTTTTCTAATAATGACTGGCAACATTAAAAATGAAATAATTAAAAAAAAAATTGTTTTATCAAAGTAAATTCTATTTGAAAACATTAATACTATCAAATAAGAAGATAGCATTATGATGTACTCAAATGAAAACTCCAAGTACTTTGTCTATTGGTAGTCTTTTAATTATCTGGATTCCTAATTTATCCGTTTAAAATGTAAATTGTAACCTTGTTTAACAGTTGAAAGTCATCTGCATAAGAAGGTATATCTGTTTTTCATTTTCAAGATATTTTCTAGATTGACGATGATTAAGTCTATGCAAAGGAATATAATATAAATTTATAAGCACTATTAGTTTTAATCATTTAAATCTTTCTAGTATTTCTAAATTTCAGACATCATTTCTTCAGTTTCGTAGTAAATGTAATAAAGACAATAATGGGTTCTTTTCTTCAATTGACTTGGTTCTCTTTTATGAAGTATTAGTTTCAGTGCTCATGTTTAGCCAGTTCTTTATAACCCCTCTTAATGTTAGATTCTTTTCAAACTAGTCTACATATCAAACAGTTTCAGTTTTAATATCAAAAATCTGTGATGTTCACCTTCAGTTTATCCTATTTATTCATAATGGTAAAGAGCTTTAACATACCTTTTATATTTATATACAGAAATCAAGTCAATATCAATAAAAAATGAAAGAAACATCACAATTACTAACCTAAGTAATGAAAATAAATAAAAAGTTTAAATCTAAAATCTATTTCTTCGACTCAATTCCACCTGGATGACATATTCGGTGTCCCTTTCAAAGCTATTTAATTTCATATTTTGATTTTTAAAAAAAATTTTAACTCTTCTTAATTAGCTCTGAATTTTATTAATTTTACAATCTCTTTCTTAGTATGTAATAAATACAGCATAATGCTTTTTTAAATTGGTGCAAAATCAAAGAGATTAGTAAAATAAAGTATTAGTTTTGATAACAAATAAAAATTGTAAGTAAACTACTGTACAAATTTTAGGAATAGTTACCGCTTCAGACTTAAGAGAAATATTCGCCTTATTTAATAACAGAATAAATAAGACAAATATTAATTTTCAAAAATAGTGGTAGTTTTCTGAATTAACTGATAACTAAAACAACTCACCCATTAAATTAAACACAGGTAAAATTCCAAAGGCTTCGTGGGCCACAGATAAGTTGTCAGCGAGCTAATTGTGGCCCACGGGTCAACTGTTTGACATATGTACTGCATGTATTTCCAATTTTTTAAATTATGCTATTGTTGAATAGTTTGCATTTTATATAAAAATTATGGAACAGAGGAATAATAAATTCAAAATTTCATCATTTACAATGATAACTGAGATCCTATTGGAAAGCAGGACATAAATAATTCCCTGACCTCTTCAAATATTTTCAAAATTCCCTGACATTTTGCCTCAATTTTTGAATTCCCTGACCTGTAGGAATCCTATACCACTAATTCAGAATATTAATCTCCAAGAGGGGAGGGATTATTTTCTCGGCTTCTATTGGCCCGATCAGAATGGGGTTTGGCTCATTCAATTTTATTTTCAATTGCCTTACAGATTTTAGTTCCACTGCCAGGGGGTGCATAATATTCAATCACACTTACCCACTTGCAACAGGATTTTAAAAAAAATGAAACACAATTTAAATTATCGTTTTAGGTTTTCTAAATTGATTTATCAATGCATAATTGTAAATTAATATTAAACTGTGAATTGATAAAAGTGTCTTGATGTATAATTTATTTTCAATTTTAAAATGTGTTATATAATACAGGTCTAATATCCTTGGTATTGCATTTAGCGGAGCTTTAAAAATAGTGCTGTGGAGAGACCTGAAGTAAAGCTCAATGAAAAGTTTGGCGACTACATTTCTTTATTCAAATTAAACTTAATCTTTGTGAGTTAAACGAAGCATGATTTCAGGTTAGAATCATAATTTTTATATAATTCAGGAAGTGGGTTAAAATTCCATCTTTGCTCCTATCCAAATAACTTAGGAACTTCACCTTTTTATTTTTTTGAAATCAATCCTCAAACATTTATACTTTCTAAAATACTTTGGCAAAAAGATATGTTCACGGAACAATCAATGCCATCTATAATATGCTTTTAAATTAAATTGTAGATTTTAAACATGGAAATTATAATAAAGACAGCTATTAAACCAAAATAAGTTTTAAACACAGTTTAGCCATTAAATCCATTATAATTTTTATAATTCTAGCCTATCAGGAAGTGGGTTTAAAACAAATTAAAATTCCATCTGGGTTGCGTGCCAATTTCCTCCTATCCAAACAACTGAGGAAATTTATTTGCAGCAGTAGCAGAAAAGTGAAGCTGTTGAAATGTCATTGGTCCAATAAAATATACACTATTATTAATTTTCTCAATCATACCGATTGGTAAATATTTTTTTTACAACTGAGTGAAAACCTTTGACTTGAACTGATGCTGCAGGTAATGTCGTTTAATAGAGTTCCATTACCTATGGTATGTTCTGTTGATGACAATGTTGAGCCAATAAGGTAACTCAAATCGGCAATTTATATCAATTGTTCTGTGCTCGAACCACGGCTTAGGCAATTTTTCGCTCAGTGGCAAAAAATTTAATTCATATAAATATATGTTCTATAAGTTTCTTTTAGATATCTTTCATTGTTCAGAGTAAGGATGCACCAAATTTTCAGTATCTATTTGGTATATTATTGAATATTCAGTTAGGCTGAAAATCAAACTATTCAGTCTACTGATTATCAAACTATTCGGCTTGCCAAATATTCAGTTTGGCCGAATATCAAAATATTCGGTCAAACCAAATACCTGAAAAAACTTTTGGTACTTCTCTATTATCCCTTCGACCACTTTTCATAACAACAAACTAATGCCAAATAAACAAGAGAACATTGCCATTGAAATATCAAAATAAATAAATAAATATAAGAATTTAAGGACACAATGGGGAAATTGCACGTTTTTCAACCTGCATATGATAGAGTGTAAAAATAAGAACATTTTGATACCATTTTTACATATACCGGGTGTCCCAAAAATGACTGATGGATTTTAAAATTCAATAACTAGCAAACGGTGATAGATATTTAAAAAATTCTTGCAGGAGGGTTATGTATGATGTCGGGAGTTTTTTTACTGTGATTCTTGAATTTAGTTCGAATTTCAAACAATAGATGGCGCTGACAGCGGTTGGCGCTCATTCGAGGGCGAAACTGACGTCACTCAGCATTGATGCGAAGAAAGGAGATTTAGCAGGGATATATATCCCTGCTCAAAAAATCATAAATTAATAAGAAATAGTAAATTTTATTAACAAATTAATTATTGTTTTTTAGGCAATAATAATTTTATTTACATGCTAATAATATTTTTAAATAGTCCGTTATTGACTTTGGCTTCAATTTTTGTAGAGAACTTTTTTAGGCGCTTATAGACCTAATCTAATTTGTCCAAATCTCGGGAAGTATCCACTTGATCCATAAGGAAACGTACAGTTTTCAATGCTGCGGTAGATTCATTTATTGACACTAAACTTTTCCGTTCTGTGTCAATTTCTTCTTCCTCGTCTGACACTTCAATGTTGTCATGTTCAGCAATTATTTCTTCGTCTGTCGTCACATCCGAAGTCAGCCCATCTTCATCTATGCAAATGTACTTGGAAAAAACAATGTCTAAGAAAGAATTTACCAATTTTGGCTACATATCTTTCTGCAGACAAGTCTATGATGCTATTTAAATCTTGTCAGTCATCCGTTAGAAAATATGAAATCGTTCTCACCGACAGCATCAGCAAAAGCCTCTGCTTCATCTTGCAAAACTGCAAAAGTTAAAACAATGTTCTGACTTATTGCCTCTTTTATCCACCGCAAGAGAGCAATTTCAATTTATTCATTCTTTCTTCTACACATTCGTTTTCTTACTGGTTTGAATTAACTCACAGCATAAATCGCTTCAATCTTTTCGCGATTCTTTAAAATTGTAGAATTGTAGATATCCCATACTTCGCCACATTTTGTGATTTTTTTCAACACTTTATCGCTAACTTCGTTTAATTTTTTTGCTTGATTTCTTAAGATACTGCTTGCTGTTTTCGACTCATCTTTCACAGAATTCTACAGAAACAGAGCAACTGTGAATAGCGTTACCATTATGTTAGGTAGTGAAGTAGAGATAGTCACTTCTTTCACTCACAGATAGGAGAATTCAGACCCCTGGTTTATAGTTTATGTTACTGTCAATACAGTCAACCAAGTAATGGAACAATCACTTTCAAAAAAAAGAAATTCCTTCCCCAAACTTTCATTGTGACTTATCTATTGCTCATATGGTTAATGTGGGAACACTTGCGCATATCAAAGATCAAAGAAAAGCAGTATTTCAGAATTTTCTGAAACCCTTTTCACTTTAAATCATTTTCAAATCATGAGAAAATTCCACTTTTAATAAGAGTATGTGACATTTAAGTTTGAAATATCGAAAACATTGCATAAAGAATCATGTTTTGACTTTGAAGCGAAAAAAAAAATTCGCCTTAAGCGGGATTTTCCGAAATTTTATTTCGTGTTAATCGAATTAATTAACATTGATTTTCAGACTCATCTGACGGGACCTGAAAATTATTTCGTGTTAAGCGAAATTTCGCGTTAAGCGATTTCGTGTTAACGAGGTTCGACTGTATAAATATACACGAGAAAAGTTTAAATTTTTCAAAAAAATTTTCCAGGGACCTATCCAGACTTTTACCACAGGGTTCTTTTTTTGTGAAATAGTGAAAAGTATTTCATATTTGTGAAAAAACTAATTATAATTTTGTGAATTTGAAATAACTGTTATATTCAGTTTCTTGTTCATGAATTATTGACAAGATTCTTTATATATGTAAAAGCTACATAAATAGATTCTTTGACGGCTTTAGTTGTTTTGTGTCAGGTCAGATTTTTCTTTTAAATAATTAAATTTGTAAAAGGTTTAGTTTGGAGATGAAAAAAATTGTGAAAGGCTTATTTTTAAGACAAAAAATTTTGTGAAAAATCTTGTTTTAAGGTGGAATGTATTGTGAAGGTTCCTGTTTTAATATGAAAAATTTTGTGAAGGATCCTTTAGAGGACTCAATTTCTTCCTAAACAGATCTCTGGACTACACTACACACATCAAAACAATCAAGTAATAATTTTAAATACTGTCAGTTGTGAAATTTTCAGAATGTGTGATTGAAGGTTTTATGCTTTATAGAACTATGCAGATTAGAGATGATGTTTATTTTAAAAATTATCTGTTTTATTTTTGTTATAAATTAACAATATTTCTACGGAAATTAAAAAGGCCAAAAGAGAACTGTTATGCAGAAATATAATAATTCTAAATGTATTTGAAGCAATGTTATGTATATTTCAAATTTTATTGTTGTTATTAACATTTTAAACATTAAAAGAATGGTATTATGTTTGAATTTTCGTTCATTATCTGTAAATGTTTTCTTTATTTGGTTCTATGTTAAATTTTCGTTGCTTATGATACTAATGCATTGTTCAAACAAAGAATAAACCTTGAATTATAATATATCTTGATTTCTTTATATATCACTATAAAAAGTTTACGTGTAATGAGATGGCTGTTTTCAAAAGTGAAAAGAGTGGGCTCTACTTCAACAACATATTCAAATTCTCAGCACATCTCGCTCTGTTTAAAAAAACCTTTGTGCAGTATAATGCTTATTTTCAAAATTAAGATACTGCTTTCTTTAACAAGATTTTCAAAGATTTTCATTATTTTTATTTTTTACGAAAGTTAGAACATTGAGGAAAATAAAGATATAGAATTTTTAGAACCTGATAAATCTAAAAATAGGACATTCTGAGAAACTATATTTCAAACAAACAAAAAGTACTGCATCCATTCAAAAATTATACGTAAGTTAATAATAATAAAATGATAATTAAATTATTTTTACACTTTTCTATATTAATTGAATTATGATTATACGTTAAGAAATCAATTTAGCAATCCTAAAAAGATAGTTTAAATATAGCTTTTTTTAATTTCCTCTTTCCATACCTTAAAACAGAAAAAAAGCAAAGATTATGCATTTATTATAATAAATTTATTAGCTCTTATTTTCTACCAAGCGTTAAAAAAAAAAAAAAAGGCGGTGATTTTTCCCATTAAGCTTCGGTGGCCACGCCAAATTATAGTATTATATTGGACATTTTTTGAAAAATCACGAATTCCAATCATAAAAGGAGGCGTGATTATCAAAATAAATATTGGATGCTTATAAAAGATGTGTATTTAAAAAATATATTTTATTTAATACTTATTTTAAGTAAGTACATAAAAAGAGAAAATAAAAGACAATAGTGATAAATTCACTCACGTGTGTTGCAGTAATTTTTTTTTTCTGAAGAGTGCAATACACAATTATTATTGTCAGTATTTAATTAAAATTTTTATTCAATAAATCAGTATTAAATAAAGCATTTTTTTTCCTGCATTGTTGTTCAAAATTTGGTTTTCTCATAATTAATTTTAGTACATTTTTTATCTGTAATATAACCTGCATAACACGAAATTATATTCATATTAAAACGAATTATTAAGCATTAAAATGAATTAAGAAAATAATGCATTTCAAGAACTATATAAGTGCGATTTTACTTACGATTTCTTTTGTAATAAAAGTATCATTCTTATTTCGTTTAAATAAATCAGAGTAAGTGAACAATATACGTGCCTTTTAGCTTTAGCTTCCTGTATTTTTACCCACATGAAATGCAGTTTTTCTGTCCTAAAAGCAAATTTGAATAAAAAAAATAAAAAAACTATTTCCGAAAGACATAATTTTGTATTTTTCGAATCCGACCAACTTCAACGCTTTTCTAAATGAAAATTAATGCAAATGTATAAATTAATAGTGCATTATATTTAGATATGATAAAATAATATTTTGACTTTAATTTTTGTTTTAGTTTTTGTGTAAACGAGTCTTTAAAAGATGTCTATAGTACATAGAAAGCAATATAAAACGGCCTGCGTGCACTCGGCTCTAAGCAGAATTCCCCGTTTCATGTGTAGTGACGTCAAACCAATCCAGTCGCGTTTTCCGATCACGTGGTTTTGTTTTGCTTTTAACAAAGTTTAAAACTCCAATAACTACATAGTTTAAGTTATTTTTGCGATTCTGAGTTAAGTTTTGAGGTATGTAAAGTTGTCTTCATCAATTAAACATAAAAGAATGCATAATCTAAAGTGAGTGCAACTTCCCCATTGTTATTTTAATGAATGAAATAACGCAAAAATCAGTAAAACATAATGAAAAATACACAGAAAGGTTGAATTAAAAACCTCTCAATGACAAACACATATAATGCTTCTGGGACTGCATTTTTGGCAGTTCATCTTACAGTTGGGCAATAGTTTTTTGTTATGAAAAGTGGTCGACGGGATATAATAGAGAAGTACCAAACTTTTAAAAAAATATTTTTAGAAACCCACAATTTCTACTTTTAACTGTCAATTAATAAAGATATTAAAAATAATTAGATATAAAATCATATTTCAATGAAAGAAAATGCTTTTAGATTATTTACTCACTGTTTGAAAACTGTCACTTAAGATAATTAACCATTCATAGGAATTAGTGATGTACAAATAAATGCAAGTTACTGAATTTTGCCTAATAAATAAACTGTTTCTTGCAAACATGATGTTTCTAAACAAAATGGAAAAAACTTTCACAAGTGATAATAGACAGACAACTTTTGTCCACTTATTCAATAAAAAATAAGAGACAAATTTTCATTTGTTGTAACGATATTTTCAACTTAGTTACTTTTAGTCCAGTAAATTTAGACCAAAAAAGGCTTCTGCCTGGAAAGTTTTGGAGTTTTTTTTCTTTCTCCCTTTATGTTTTTGGGGGTGCTGAACACGAATTTCAACTTTGCCACCTGGTATCTGGTCTGCTTAAAAAATTATAAGCGAAAAACCATGAAAAAATTGGAGTTTTTTTGGTTTTTCCGTTGTATTTGGTAGAGGGTTAAATTGTTTTGAAAAAATTATTGCATCAAATTAAACTAGAGAAAATTTCCTACATTTTTCATATGCAGTTTGTTTTTCTATGATTAATAGTTTTGGCATACGAGTAAAATGAATTTTAACGATATAATTGAAATTTAACCCTTTCCCGAATACAAGGGAAAAACCGAAAAAGCTCAGATTTTTTCGCTTATAATTTTTTAAGCAGACTAGATACGAGGTGGCAAAGTTTAAATTCGTGTTCAGCACACCCAAAAAACATAAAGGAAGAAAGAGAAAAAAACTTCTCCAAAACTTTCCAGGCAGAAGTCTAGATTGACTGGACTATTTGATTTCTGTGAAGTACTGGAAATTCCTATAATTCATATATCTAAACAACATTGAGGTAGATGTTCTCCAAAATTCAGCCACTTCCAACAATATCATCCCATTTGTTACAAGCAAATAAACACTATCACTGTAAGATGTTTCATCTATTTCATTCAAAAAGTATTTGTTTTATAAATTTATTTTAATTCCCAGAAGAAAGTTTTAAGCACAAAACAGCAAGCAACTCTGTTGGATAAAGTGTTATTCAAATTTGCACAATTTTTTTATTTATTTTTTTGTGTGTGTACAGGTTTCTTGTAAAAAGGTCTAGTTTCTAAAATGGTAGTATCTGTGTGAAATCCTAATAATATTATAAATCTGATTGTGTGCAAATGTTAGGCTGAAGCCAGCGTCAAAATGGAGCATTTTATGATCCTGCATCTTTGCATATAGCTTGATTTATAACCCACAAATGAACATAGGCTGGTTTTTGTTTATTTTATTCAAATATTTTTCTTAATAATTAATTCAAAATTTCGTTATTTTCATAGAGAATAAATGGACATTTTTTCGTACATTTTAAAAAGGTTAAATTTACTTTACCGTTGCCAAAACTAATTCAAAACCCGGAATAATAATTTTTACTCAACAATTTAGTTTCAATTGAAAAAATTTCACGTGAAAAATGAAAATGAAATAAAATAATTAAAGAATTAAAAAGAAGATTAAATAATATTATTAGAAATAAAATGTACTTTTTTTAGTTTTTGATAATAATACAAGGTTTCAATATGCGTAACCATAGGAAACAGGCAAATATGACATCATACATAAAAAATAAAGTGGATATGCTTTGATTGATGAAATAAAATGATCTTGGGTTTTTTCTTCACTTTTTTTTTCTTTTGTATGGTAACAATACTTAGCGTTTTACCGTCTGCGCATGGCTAATATAACTATACAATATTTTTTATTTAAATTTTAAAAAAGTAAAAAGAAGTTTCAAAAGGAAATGTCCATAATATGCTCCGCAAAATTATCCATGTCGAAAATGATGTCATGGACAGCGAGAAATATTTATTTTCATTCTTAAAACTAAAAGAAATAACTCGATTACCGAAAAAAAAAGGACGAATGTTAATAGTTCCATTTTTGTTGATAAAACCTAAAGATTTAATATTATTTCATTAAAATAACATAATTTGCCCTATGCCAGTATTGAAATTAATTGCCTGGAAAAGAAAATTAACAAGAATTATGTCATTAAAAAGTGATTTCTCTGGGGGAAAAAGAATCGTCATAGTTGAAATAAAACAGGAATTTTCCAGAGTGTGAATCAATTCCTTACATTAATAATACAAGGATTAGTAAGTACAGAAAGTAGTTGAGTTTCACGCCATATTTATAACGAAAAATTAAAATGTTTTTTATCTATACTGATTATTAAGCATGAGTATCCGTTATATACAGATGAGAGTTTTCTGCTAAAAATAACATCATAATTTTAAGAAAAGGAAAATGAACACGAATTTGTGTATAAAAAAGGGAGAAATAAAACAGATCAGTATATTTTTTACTCCATTTTCTCATTAAAACTGAAAAACAGAATTTATTTTCAGTTTGAATAGATGGTGAAAACAAAATCTTGATTTCAGTAAATTATCTGAAAATTAAAAACATATTTTCACATATTCAGACTTTATGAATCAATTTATTCAGGAGAACAAAAATTTCCTGTCAACATACTGCCATTTAGAAAACAAGATTTGTTTCAGCTATACGTTAAACCAAGGAGGCAGAATTGAATTTAAAGAAAAAGCATGTACTATTTCCAATTAATGTTTTTTTGAAGGATGGCTGTTAAAACGTTTCACAAAGGCGTTAAAAGTAAAATTGTTTATAAGGTAAAATTGATATTTGTTTTTACCCAATTCGTCTATTTCCACGATTTTATTTGGCCCTCCTTTTTGCATTGGTTGCAATTTCATTTTCGCGATTATTTGGTACAAAATTTCCCTTTTTTAAGACTGAGTTATGTCAAGGTCCCTATAAAAAAAAATAATACCATATTGTCTCTTATGAAATGTGATAAATAGTTTGTTAATTATTAACGTTTTTAATTATTGGGAGTGAAATATTTTGCTTAATTAATGTAATTCTTCTTCTTTTAATGTTGCGTGAACGAAGTCACGGGTAACAGCTAGTATGATATAAAATTGTTTTATAATTTAACTTTTAATACCTTTAAACTCTGAAATATAAAAATACTCTGTCAGCTGAATATTTGGTATTCAGTGCATCCCTAGTTCAGAGTTACTTTTCATTTGTGATAAGCTTAAAAAACCAACATGGACAATCCCAAGTAATGAATTGAACTCTTTTCTTTCATGTAAATCTGTTTTATTGATAAACTAAAGAAGGCACACATATATACACACAGTTCAGTAACAATTCAGCTTCTCAAACCGGCTTATAGTCCAATTTCGATTCTAATTTCTTGTTGTCAGCCACTTTGCGAACCGCTTTCATAAAGTCCTCTTCCACAACATATTCTCTGTCAGCACGGATGGCAAACATACCTGTTTGTTTGGGAGAAAGAGATATTAGATCAACAGGCTCTTCAAAATCAGTGTTATTTAGCCTATTTCCCACTAATTGCGTTAAATCAGTACTACCTATTTTTATATTGAGTATGCCCATCTTACAGCAATACATTAGGAAATAAAAAAAATTTACTTAAATTTGGTTATTTATTTTTTCACAATGGGGCATTTCAATACAAAAAAAGAAGGTTTGGAGTAGCTTTGCACTGTGAGAAAACAGAAAAATCAATTTTAAAATTTTAGTTGTGTCATTTCCTATCAGAATTTAAAAAACCCCTAATTTTGAAACAAGATTTTCTGAAAAAATAATAGGATGTTCCTTTGCTTCTGAATTGCTCTGCAAAAGAATCAAAATCCAATGATTTGAGTAGACAAAATGTCCGTTTTGTTGGGTTCTGATCTGGTTTTTCAAAAAAACATTTTAATATTAATAAGTGCATACATGTACACACAAAAAAAAAATAAAAAAAAAAAAATAAAATAAGTGACAAATATAATTTGCATATACAGTAAACCCTCGATTTAACAGACTAATTGGGACTAAGATGTGTCCGTTAAATCACAAAGTACTATTTATAATATTATTTTGTTATAATTATAGTACATATATATATTATTACGTACTTGTAATTACATATATTATTACAGTATAAACTACAGATATATATATAATGTGTATATACATAAATATATATTGTATATATATATACATATACAGTGTGATTCATAAATATCGAAACAATAGGCTATCTCCTTAAATATTGCCCTTAGGCACATACTTCCAATTGCAAAGTTTCATAAATAAAGGTACAACATTTGAAGAGATAAGTTGCAACTCCATGGAGGGTCTATTTGAGAAAATACAAAAATTAAATTTTTATATGGCCCCCGTAGAATAAAATTTCCAATTAGAAAATTTTTCATTATGCATTCCTGATTTAAACAGTAAAAACTCCATCTTGATATCTGCAAAACTCAGAGAGATATGTCCGTTTTAATAATTCACGAGGTTTCAAGGGATCAGACACAAATTGAAGTGCGTGTAATTCAAGAAACAATTACTGTAAGGTGTCCGGGAAACATTTATTTATTTTTTATTTATTTATAGAGTTAGCATTTTAAATTCTTTTGTGATGGTTAACCATATAATTTGTAAACAGAATCACATCATAAGACATCTTACAAAATTTAAAAATAACTTTTTTTTCAAAAAATTCAGAGTAATTTAAAATTGTTATAACTCTAAATATTACTTGTCGAATTGAATTTTTTTTCTTTTAATTAAACCGAAATATCTAAGTTTTAATTTTTATTTAGCATTTTACAAAATATTAATTTAAAAAAAAATACAAATATTAAAAATATATAAAATAGCAATTTAAAAAAAGATGCAACTTATTTTAAACAAATCAGATTTCGAAAAGTAAATATTTTTTTTTTTTCAAATTTGCCAAATTAAAATTTAAGTAAAATATTAGAAAATGATATATTCCGAGTTTGAACCATTTATCTTTAACGGTTATTGATTTATATCATTTTAAAGATGGGAAATGCTGAAAAAAACCTACGATGCAGAAAAATGCATTTAAAGTTTTAAAGAAAGATTGGTTCCTAATAGAACGTTTAAATGCTATTTAAAAGTTTCCAGGTGAGTAAGTACCACCTTTCTGTAGCTTGAATTTCTGCTTTAGTTTATTTTTTGCCATACTCACCTTCATTCTTTACTGTTTAAATGTGTCAGTCTTTTGTAACATGTCGATTTCGATTTTTTTCATAGTTTTAGCCCTGACAACTTCATATTTTTCCCTTTAAAGTGCAATTACACAAGGCATAAAAGTTGCCTCTAATTAAGGGCAACTCACTGTTAAATCCATTTTCATGGGCGATGTACTTAATTTTATTTAATTCATTATCTAGACAGGTGATTGATTATTATTTATACTCTTGGACTATTACATTCGAATAAAGATTTATTTTTAAAAAACAATGTCGTTCGGAATAAATGAAAAATAGGTTTAAAAACATCATAACTTTTGAAGCTGTATAACAAAACGTAGATTTTTGAAAATATTTCTGTGTAATTTATTAAAATATATTTCCATCGTTAAAAGAAGTTTCATTATCGCTATTACTATTTTTACAAAACTTATTGCCTGTCCGACACGTCCTAATAATAATAAAGATACGGGCCAGCGGGCCGAGCCGGTTATAGGCCTAGCGCCAAGCTCGTGCTCATGAAGACATTTAGCATATTTCTCAAACAAGTTTAACGCAAAAATCTATACGCTGTTGTTTTATATCTAAATGTAAAGACATTGCCTTAGATCGACTTTTAATAATGTGTAAATTTATGGTCGATCCCTAACTTGCATTTCAAATAAACTGATACAGTGTTGCTCAGTGGTATGCATAAGTGGTGTAAGTCACGAATTTTGGATTTTAATATCTCTGTGAATTTTGCAGATATCAAGATGGAATTTTTTTTGTTTAATTCAAGAATGGATAAGGAAAAATTTCCTAATTGGAAATTTTATAATACGGGCACCGTATAAAATTTAATTTTTGTATTTTCTGAAATAAACCCCCACATGGAGTTGCAACTTCTCATCAAATTTTGCACCTTTTTTTTTATGAAACTTTGCAATTGGAAGTATGTGCCTAGGGGCAAATTTAAAGAGATAGCCTACTGTTTCGATATTTATGAATCACACTGTACACAACATATGTATATACATATACATGTATAACACATTAATTTTAATAATACAATATTAGTAATGAAATACAAACGAATTAACACATATGCAATTTTTATGGCAATGAAACACTTTTTTGCACAGAAATAATAATTAATGAACAGGCAATAAACAAATGGAAAAAATTACAATGCCCCAAAAAGAACAGGCATCATTTTATGTTAAACATCACATTAAGGTTGCTCCATACTGCTGGATTGAAAAAAGGCGTCTAGTTTTAGTTGTTTCCCTCTTGATTGCTGTTTTTTTATTATAAGAGCTCGAAATTGTCTAAAGTGTTTGTAATACATAAACACTTCGGGATCTGAAGATGCCTATTAGGAATTAAATATGTTAAGCTTCTCCTTGTCTCAAAGACATTAAGTTATCCATACAGAGTTATATGTTTTCTTAATTTCATTTTTACATATGTTTTTAACATTTAAATATTATTTAAATATCGTTTACTTACGTTTTCCTTTTGTTTTTGGCCTTTATTTATTTTAGAAATTTCTTTTATCTTTCATTTATTTACTTTGACTTAAAGCTAAACTTTCGTTTTCACCGGCATATCGGCACTCACTATCATAAACAATATCGTATCTAACATCGGCATTCTGCTCATTTGCGATCGTTAATCGATTCACCCATTTTTCTTTCGCAAGTAGAGCTTTTGAAGATCGATTGCGTGCGATTCGATTACGCCTTAATCGATATCGCGATGACGTATTGCCGTATGTTCCGGAAAGTTTATTTTGAATGTTTAATTAGCTTTCGCTACTATAAATAGGCTGTGTATTGTGGGTTTAAGCGGATTTTTAGTTGTTGTTGAATTAATCACGAATGTGAGTGAAGCTTAGACTTCCTCATTACAGGGAAATAGTCATGTCTTTTATAATTTGTATTCATTTTGATAGTTTGCCATCATGCTGTGAAATATAGTTTTAGTAAGTTATTTTTAAAGCTGTACTTCAGTTTCTTCATCTTAAAGTTTGTTTTCCGTTTTCGTTATTGACTGGATATGAATCTTCATATGTTTGACTTTTATTTGAATAAACTGTTTAAAGTGAAAACCTGCTTTCCTTAATGCACTTTTCTTTACATTACTTAAATATCAGTGGCTTACACACACCACCTCATCCTTCCAGTGCGTTTTCTGCTGTGTTAAGCTCTTAAAATGTTCAGCATCATTACATAAATGCATTAATTAGATGTTGAACAAAACAAAGACCCTACGTAAGCAATGACGTCATCCATATGCTCCCGTACTGTAGATAATTTCGGTCGAAATTTGCTTAATTCTTCTTTCTTGTCGTCCTTGTCTTCATTATCATCATGCAGAATACTTTCTGCGATCTCCTCCTCATTTAGAAACTGGCAGCCTGGATCTGCTTCGTCATTCTCGAGCCACTGTTCTATATCTTTCTCAGGATATCATCACCAGCGTCCATTATTGTATTCCTAAAATCCAAAATCTCAAACCCCGTAAAATCACATTCAGGGTCTGCGTCGTTGAGTAGTTTTGACCAGCCGTTAGCCAGTGTGGATACCTTCACTGTCCCTCCACGCAGCAACAAAGTTAAAGATAGCGGATTTTAAATTGTAGGTGCGCAAATTTTGCAGCGTTCTGGCTTCTCTCAAATCTTCTACTGCATCATTTTCGTCTTCCAACACTAACATTATTTTTTCAAGGAATTTCTTCTTATAAATCCTCTTGCAGGCAACAATGATGCCCTGGTCCATCAGCTGAATTAATGAAGTTGTGTTTGGAGAAAGGAAATCACATTTCATTTGTCCATCCCTACTAACTTTTCCGCATTACGGTGGGAGGGAGCATTATCAAGCAGTAAAGCTTTTACTTCGTGGGAAGGTATTTTCATAACTTCTTGATAACTTTCATAACTTCACGGCAGGAACAAATGGGTTAAAAAACCAATCAGAAAAAATATCGCCTGTGAACCAAGCATTCTTTGAACTAGAATAGAAGACTGGCAGTTGTTGCATAATATTTTTTAGAAGACGTGGTTTCCTGGCCTTTCTAACTACCATTGATTTAAGACGATGACTACCACCAGTATTAGCACAAGGGAAATATGCTCCTTGTTTAGCTTGCGGCATCATGTTTGTATGTCAAAGTATTTTCCTGTCTCGCCAGCACAGGCCCTCGGATTCTATCAGTTTCTTTATCTTTTTTCGAAAAGGTTCCACCTGTTCGATGTCGGCGCTTAAAGATTCACCGCATGTTTTCCTGTTAGTAAAACCATGGCGTTTACGAAAGCGCCAAAGCCAACCATTACTTGCACGAAATGCCACTAAACCAGACCTGCCAACCTTTGAAAATGAAACATAGTAGAACACAAAATTAAAATTAATCTGGAGGTTGGTTGGTTGGTTGTTTTTTGTTTAAACAAAGAAATACTAATCAACTGGACATATGTGTAATGCATAAGCATACAAAGTAGGAGACTTGTTTTTGCTAGTTTTTTTTTTTTTTTTTTGTGGGTGGAATTGATTCTATTCAATTCATGATCTCTGTCCACTCCTAAGCTAAATTTCCGAAAGATTCTAGGGCGGTTGAGGGAGATTCCCTTAAAATCTTCCTTACAATATGTCTCATATTTAAAATGGTAGCAGAGATGCATGGTTTGGAACATGTAAATGATGGTTTTTTTCGTGGAAGATTTTTTTTCTGCTGATAGTGAACTTTTGTTTTTCCGTGAGATGATCCCTTGGTCAGCAACTTGTACTTTTGACAATCGTCATTTAGTGCTTCCCTAGTGCTTTGACAGAGGCCGTAGAATGAATGAAGTTGTACAATGCTCTTTTGACATCGGCGAACTGGGAGACGTGGAAAGTCCTAAAATGTCCTGCATCAGGTCGGCATGTCGGGTCTGTGCTAATTGTTTTTTATTGCAGGTCAGGTTAATCTCATTTTTCAAAAGTTAGTTCAATATATTGTTTCAGATTAAAAACTATAGCTATAATGATAAACAAACATAAGATGTTTGTCTCTGCGTGTACTGTTTTGTGAAGAGACTGCTGCGATGCGCACAGATCTACAAGATTTTGCAGGAAGGTACCTGTTATGTCTGAAGTTATGCACCTTGAAGCCAGTTTCTGGATTTTTTAAATAGATTTTTTTTAACGTTTCGTGGCGAATTTTCTTCATTAGTAAAAGTAATATGGTTTCAATCTTTTAACCCAATGCAGTAAATTTTACAGAAATTTGCATTTTTTCAGCATTTTTAGACGAAATTCAGGTATTTTCAGCAATTTTTTTTATACAAAATTTGCGTCTTTTCAGCAATTCTTTAACGAAATTAGTGTTTTTTGAGCGATCCTTCGATGAAATTTGCATTTTTTCATCAATCCTTTGATGAAATCCATGTTATTTTCTGCGATCCTTTGACGAAATTTGCGTTATTTTAGTGATCCTTTGGCGAAATTAGTGTTTTTTCAATGATCTTTTGCCAAATTTTGCGCTTTTTACATGATTTTTTGACGAAATTAGTGTTTTTTCACCGATCTTTTGACAAAATCCACAATTTTCAGATATCTTTTAATGAAATTCGCGTTTTTATCTGCGATCCTTTGATCGAATTCGCGTTATTTCAGTGATCCTTTGATGAAGTTAAGAGTTTTGTTTTTTTTTTTGCGAAATTCGCGTCTTTTTGTAGAAAATCATACCTTTAGACCAATTTTCATAGCATCGTAGTTTTTAACTCCAAATCGTAGCAACTACGATTTTTTCGTAGCAGTTGGCAGCTCTGCTAAACCCATATGTTTCGCCATTATCCAGAATGCTTGGGACCTGGGACATTCTGGATAAGGGGTTTTTCAGTAATTCAGAACACTTTTTTATAAGTATAAAAAATGTACGAAATAATTTCATAAAATAGTGATAAATATGAATAATATATGTAAATACATTACTTATAAATTTGTTCATTTAATACATTATTAGCACAAATAATAAAAAAAAAAAAACCATTCTAAATTACAAAAAATAAATAAAATTTCATTTTGGGAGCAGAATCTTTTGATTCGGAGATAGCGACGGCATGTTTAAAATTTCTACAAGTACCCTCTAAAGATCATCTGCTGGCTGTGCGACTCATGTGTGTAAAATTTACTGGAAGTATATTCTAAAAAATAATTTTAGTTTTTTATTCAGAAAAAAATCCCTCTGACTGAAAAATTTTTCAAATCTAATTTACAAATTATCAAGTATCACTATTATTATATGTATAAAAAGGAAATGTTAAAATCAATGCATAATCTGGCAACTTTCCATAACCTGTTATTATTGATGCTGATCGCAATGGCAGATTCGGCGATTCTTAGCATAGAAATAATTTTTCTAGGCTCAAAACAAAAAAGAAATGTTAGTCAAATTTCTGCTCACCATATTTCTTCGGACACCATGGCATTAAACTACGTTTAACTTTTTTTAATGAAGCTTGTAACAAAATAAAATTTGTACACAGACATGTTTTATTTTTGTAACGTAAATGTTTTTTTTTTTCTTATCGTAATGTTTGTCGCATAATTTTTTTATATTTATTTAATGAATTTATAAATTAATGAATGAAGACAACATCATTTTATTATTTTTTCTTTTACTGACACTTTAATTTTTACGTTTAAGAATTTTTTTTTTTTTTTTTTTAAATCAAAAAAAATTTTTTTTTGTTGTTTAGTGTTTTGCATTCCGGTTTCCGGATAACGGATCCTATACTGTACTGCCTCCTCTAGGTTTTTATTTTGAGCCGCTTTTACATGTTTCCTATCCGCCACAGAGAAACTCCTTTTTGAATCACCCACGCTGTATTTAAGGGAAAACTGGGCTAGTTTTTCCTTATTCTTGCGAATATCTGAAACGGTTTGTTTTTTTTAACTCCGTATAGTTCGCAAACACGTGCAACCGACACACCACTCTCCAACTTCTCTATCAACTCAAGTTTCTGTTTTATAGATAAATTAACGCGTTTTCGTTTAATATTACAAGCCATTTCAAAAAAGCACCAGTAGCAAAATACACTTGTGAACTGAAGCGAAATCACCAGTATCACTGTGCATGCTTAGAACGAAACCCACGCTGCAGTGAGAATCAAAGCGTGCACTTTCGACGTTTCGTTTTCTTTCGCTTTTTTTTACTTTAAGTTTTAATTATTTTTTATTTTTTAAGAATTAGTCAGTTGAACCGAGTGTTGACTGTATATGCATAAATATAATATTTATGGGTCCTTCAGGATGCATAATTTTTTTCAGTTGAACAAACACAAAAGAGACATATGTTGTATAAAATACATTAAATCTGTCTTATTTCTAAAAGAGGATTCACTTTTGTACAAAATGCAGATGTTTGGGAGTGTCTGGGTCCCAGGATTTCAAAAGCAGCATCACTAAATGTCTATTCAAATATCACAAAAATTGTAATTAAGAACGTTTTTTTACCCCTGCACCCTTTTAATTTTTAACAGTATAGTGTGTCAAATTTCCAGTTTCTATCCTTAACAATTCCATAGAAAGAAATCATAATTTAGAATGTATTAGAACGCTTTCTGTTCATTTCACCCTTTTAAAGTTTCGAATTTTTGTAGAAACTGTTCTTCGGGAACATTTTTATCTTAAGAGTAACCAACTATTAATTCAAATTATTAATATTAAATTATATTCACATATTTATTAATATTTTGATTTATTCAATGCAAATGATTTATTATCAAATGATCCCCATTTCATTAAAAGTGTATAAACATAACTATTACAAAATTACAATCAAAATCTGTGTGCTTTTTATGTCATTGAACCTGTTTTTTTTTTTCCCGAAGTAGGCAGGGTTCGTAAATATCATGATGATATTTTTGAAAATTTTTTCAAACGAGTCAACTTACTGCATTGGAGTCATTTCCTTATTTACTGATAACAATAAGGAACTAAAACATAATGCACTTAACACAATTCTAAATGTCTAAATTTTCTCTACTTGCATGAACTGACTGAAAAGAGAAACAATTTTCAAAAGAAACAGTATCTTGAAAAATTTGAGCATCCATGTAATTCCCCAACCCGTTGTGCAGTTTTAAAGTGAAATCTTTTTAGTGATAAATTTAAAGTGATTAAGAGTTAATTGAGATAAGTTAATTTAAAGTGAACTAAACCATATCTTTCAATGGAAGTGAATGGTTATGGGTTCTAACTTTAAACAACACCAAACCTCAGGATTTTTTTTTTTTTGTTTCAAATGTCACTGCCGGAGGAAAATGTTTTTTGTTTTCAGAATGACACAGTCCACAACAAACACTTGTTCAGACATTGTTATTTTGAAAATGAATATCAAATATCATCATGATGATGATGATGATGATGATGTCAGATTAGACCCGAGCTTATTTCTTACTTTTTGATCCTCTCCATTTGGAACCTATTCTGTGGCTTCAGTATTTCCAACTTGTTATGTTTCTCTAAACGTATGTTTTAGAACTCGAGGGTCACCTTATCCACTGCTTTCTATGAAGAGAACTGTCAAAGGGATGAAACTAAAGCAGGGAGAAGGATAAATATTGCCCCCACAGAATCCCTCTTCACAAGGGGTTTTTGCAACAAAAATTGCACATTTTAAACAGCTTCACTCACTCCGAACGAAACCAGCCCCCACTCGCTCGGACATTTAAAATGAATAGATGTTCTTTTTACGTTCATTTTACAGAATTCATTTGCTTTGAAAATGCAGTGAAAAACTTCCTTTCAAAACAAATGAGGACTGGGGAAAGAGAGAAAAACAAAAAGTTTGCAACTGAATAATAAAACATCTTAATAGTGCATTACGTTATTGTACCTGACAGCGCTGCCCCCAAAAAACCTCCCATTCATTTAACCAATGAAATAATTAAAAAAAAGAAATGTGACTATACCTGCTTCTGTGCAAACATTTCTTAAATCGGCCCCATTGAAACCGTCAGACAGTTTCACAACGGCTTCCCAATCTGAAAAAGAAGGAAATTTAAGAGTTAAACAATAAAAAATAGGGAAACACTATTTTCTACATTATTCACATCATTTCACACCAGGAAGGGATGAATGGGTACAACATTTAAAATTGCAGATCTACAGAAACTCAATGGATGGATTATCGTTATGCTTTTAAACATAATCTGCAGATTGTTTAACTCTTCCTGTCTCTGGGGGTTAACTTTTAATTCTCTGAGCTATAAAAGTACTGACTATCATGTACGCTAATGACGCCCAGTGCATGTAAAATCCTCCAAGTCACTTGTGAATGACACCTCTGGAGGTGCATAGTCAGGTGAAGGTCTCGCCATCAGATCAAGGTTCTAAATGACAAGACCCACTCGAGTAGCAATGGCATGACGTATGGATGAGCGATGCAGCAAGGAAATCTCACATCTGTCTGGCATGGCTTCACTACACTGCACAGTGCTGAACCACCTCATCCAAAATCAATTAGCAACCAGCCAACTAAGAAAAAGCAATTAAAGCAACAAGACGCACTGAAGCCACGTTGGCCTATAATATTTAACAAACACATCTTTGCCATGCTGAGAGCAGGCGAATCCTCGCCCCGTTGCCAGGAATCAACCCATAGGAAAAAGCCTGGCAGGTCCCGTAAAAGCAGTCTAAAAAAAGTACATGCATTTACAGTCTTTTCAGATATTATCTACGAACCTTTTATTTTGAAAAAAGAGAGAGAGATCTCAACAGAAGTATATGAGTTGAGTATGTGCACTGAATAATGTTTCTATGCAAATAAAATCTACTTTCAGGTATTTGGGTAATTATGTTTTCCATAATTTCTCATTCCATATCAATTTTTAGTTCCTTCATTATGAATAAGAATATCTTTCATGTCATGAAAAGTACCCAACACCCAGAGAGCCTACCCTTTTTAATTTATTTCATAGTGATTTTTTATTTTATTTATTTTTTAAACTCTTTAGAGATATGTTTTTGCAAACTATTTTCAAGTATCAAAGAAAGAAACAGAAGTTTGAAAAATGAGCATTATGGCACTATGAAATAAATTAAAAAGGGTAGGTTAAATTGACTATACATATACTTAAAAAATAGGTAAAGTCCTACTACTTCTGTGTTGCCATAAAAAAAGAGACTTGGGCATTGGGCTGAATATATTTAAAAAATATTTAATAAAGGGGGTGAATCGCCATCGACCAGCACCGGAGCGATTCCGAATACCTAAAAATAATTTTGAAAACAACACAAATCCCAAATCCCAATCCTATAGCCAAAACAAAGTTGGTCAAAAAAAAAAAAAAAAAAAAAAAAAAGTCTTGGAATTATCTGGCAATCATATAAATTAAATTTCAAAGCCTAACTACATAATCCTTAAAAGGTTGATCAGAATGTTGACTTGGGATGTAAAAGAAACACTCACCCATTTATAGATATACTGATGTTCATTTATTATTAACAGTGCACCGAACAATAAATTTCAAATTTGAAAACTTCAATTATTTCACAAATCGCATACTTTCCTCAGTGAAAGTGTTTGGTCGATATATATATATATATTTCTTGATATTAAATAGGTTTAACATTCTGTTGACGGAAGACATTATAAACTATTGTTATTAAATAGGAAATTTTTCCAAATCACACAATAATTTTTACTATATAATTCTACAGATTTATTTAGATGTAAAGTCAATGCAAAGTTCAGTTCAGTGATAATTTTATATTGGGGAAGTAGCAGAACAGTTTATGGTTTAAGTCTATTGTAAAAAAAGTTAATTAACGATGTTAAGTTGGTAATTTAGTTAAAGCCAAATCGGTACACAATCGCAACTTGAAGAAATTTATGTTGCGGTTCCAAATGAATGCTCAGAATGCGTTCCAAAGCGAAGAGAATCATGAAACGAACTTCAGGATGCGGATCCAAGATGAAGATATTATCGTAATAAACTTTACTGGAAGAAAAATTTAGAAAATGAGATATTCGAGGAACAGATCGAGATGGATATTCATTATAACCGTAATAAAATGGAGATCAAGATATTCATGATGATTTTCCCAAGTGAAGCGATTTTATGAGATTATCAATTATTTACGAAGATTCATTTTCTAAGTGAAGAAATTTCAAGATGAATTAGAACTGGCTTTTCATCTTTGCAAGATATTACTCAGGAGAAGATTTCACAGGAAGAAAAGTTATTTTGATTTATGAAGGCTCAATTATCGAAGAAGATTAACACAAAATCTTTAAAAACACCGTTGCAACCGCAACTCCATACGGCTTCCTCAAGCCGAAAATGGCTAAGGCCCCGTAGACGGAACTTCTGTACATGCTACATCTTCAAGGATTCAGCAAGCAACTGAATATTCCATTCCCCTCAAGGAGAAATATCCGCCAGTTACGGAACAACTAATAAAAAAATTGGGAAACGGATTGCTACGTCATTAACATCGCAGAGCAAGACCAAAAACAGGACCCAAACTCCATAACATTATTGGCGAAAAACTTGCTCGCAGTCACAGTTAGAAGTTTCACTGACGCGCCCACCATAGCAACAACACCGTATTTACTTTTCGAACATTTGAATGCCACCTTGGAGCGCTGCAAATATGACCTTGAATGATATCAGTCAATGACCGAAGGGTACACATTCAAATCAGTTAGCGTTTGGTCGAAGAGAGGGTGGAAATTCCGTTACAAAGATGCAATGGCGTCTTTTCGGAAAAATCATGTTTACATCTAAACAAAATATGAAAGAGACACAAAAATAGATAACTCCTAAACCTATTGGGATGAAATTTTAGCTAACTAAATAAAATAATTGGTTCTTTCCATCAGATATGTTTTCAAGATATAAATATTTAATTTAAAGAATTTTGGAAAAGCAATATTGAGACACAGAAAAAATACGAAAGATTTTGAAACGAAATTTGGAGTGTATCAAAATATACAAAGCTGAACTATCCGAAATGAATTAAAGTAGCGATAAACCATTTATTATAATAATAATAATAAAAAGTAAATGTGCTTTATTTTTGAATATTTGATTTTAAAAAGATATTATTTAAGATTTGAAAAAGTAAGCGAGAAAGATTTTCTTTTAGATTATTTAAGATGTGAAAAGTAAGTGAGAAAAGATTATAATTTAGAAATTACGTTTATTGAAAATAATAAAATAAATATTATAATAATAATTCAAGTATAATTTGGAATGTCTGTGAAATGATAATTCAAGTATGATTTGGAATGTCTGTGAAATGAACAGAAATTGAAATTAAATATAGTTTGCACTAAAAGTTATGAAATTAAAAAGAATGTTTGATTTAAAATTATTAATTAATTAAATATTATTGATTAACAATTAATGAACAATCAACAATGAATTTATTAGAATAAATGAATAAATTAAAGTCAAGGAATCTAATAAATATGAATAGATTAAAACAGGATCTTTTAAATCATAACAAGTGACTTATTAAATGCTACACATGAAATGCTCTGTACCCAATTTCATTTTTCAAATGTTAACACCCACACTCTCTTTTTCATTTATTCCAATTCAAAACTTTCTCTTTCAAGATTCAGGGTTAATGGAAATCGTAATAATGTGCATCCAAATCAAATGAAGCATGATTATTCTTACCTATTTCGCCATGTTTTGTGATGGGTAGTGCATGGATCTTGCAAATTTCAAGCCTAGCCTGCTCGTTCGGTAGGGGAATTTCTGAAACAGACAAATTAAAAGAATTCACATATCACATTATATCTTACCTATTTAGAGGATGCAGTAAGTATCATTTCCCTGTTGACATTGAATGGAGTGATATGGAAAGGGTTTGGTAGAACTCTAGATAGGATTTTGTCCCTTCAAAAGGGAGTCCAATTTTTAATTAAGATTCCTTCCTAGAAACATGACATCTTAAAAGAGCATGGATATAATGTGAAAGATCCCAATCTAGCTAGGTTCTGAATTAAAGAAAATTAGTTTTGAGAGGTTAAAACAAACTCATACACTGAAAACGTTGAAAAAAATCTCAAACAATTTTCACATCACATCTCTCTTATACAAATCTGAGCAAGAGAAAAGGATCTAGCTAGGTTTGGAATTCGGGAAAGTTCGTTTTGACACCTTAAAACAAACTCAGCACTGAAAATGCTGCTACATATCGTAACATAATATGCTGCTACATATTCTATATTAAATCACTCTAGCTAAGTCCCTAATACAGGAAAATTCGTTTTAACAAACTCAGTACTGAGAATTATGCTATAAATTGAAAACAGTTCCGTTTCTGTTTTTGATCGATTGTTGCCCTGCACATTCTCCAAATATTCCAGGTGTCTGTTCATTTTTTACCAGGTAATTGCACAAGTAAATTGCAGCCATTAGACCTAGGGATCATTCGCAAGCATATAACTGAAAATCCTTAACTGGGAAATTATTAAATAACTAGCTGGCTTCGCCCGCCAGCGGGCCCCTAATTTACATCGGTGCCTCGAAACTTTTATATTCTCCAGCTCGCATCCCCCTCGATCCGAACGAACATCCGACCCGGGTCCCCGCTGCCTTTGGCACCGTATACCGGTTGTGCTACGCACGCACCGGATAATCCCTTAAAGGATTTGCACATCGAATAGTATAAACCTCTAACTGAACGAATCTCCGACCCTGGTCCCCGCTGCCTTCGGCACCGTATACCGGTCGTGCTACGCATGCACCGGATAATCCCTTAAATTGCACATAGAATAGTATAAACCTCTAACTGAACGAACCTCCGGCTCGGGTCTCCGCTGCCTGCGGCACCGTATAGTACTTCCACGTACTCTGCTTGTCAATTTAATTACATTTTTAGACCGGTCCCTGTATCCGGACCGGCGATCAGTTCCACCTTCCACCATTAGGTGGTGCAAACTGTTTATACGATCATAACTGAAATCGTTGAGGCTTTCGATGTCGAGTCAAATGAGACATACCCCGTCGTAATCCGGGCCATAGAAACAGAGATAATAAAACGCCCCCTGGTGGTGAAAAACGAACTAAAACCGATAAGCTGTAGTATCCTCTATCGATGTCGAGTCGATTGAGCCAAACTGCGTCGTGATGTGACCCATAGAACCAGAGTTGGCTGAAAAATGCTTTGATTACACCTTCCACCACCAGGGAGCGCAATGTGTTCTATACGAATGTTATAGAGGGTCCTTATTACTTTAATTTTGATGTTTGGAATCAATTTGGGGGGGGGGGGGGGGGGGGGAGACTGCTTTTCGTTCACAGCTGAATTAGACTGCCGGGAAAAAAAAAAAAAAATCTGATGTCTTAATTACATAAACCGTCCGGATTCGATAACGGCCAAAGCCCGCTTTTTACTAATCGAAAATAGTGGTTATTTTTCTATACATATAAACAATCAAACGTTTAAAAATCTTAAATTTGTTGAAATGGAATTGGTTTCCTCAAAAATAATACAAATGTACAAATGTCGTCTTAATTACAGCAACTGTCCCGATTCGATAACGGGCGAAGCCTGCTTTTCCTTATCATAATATCTGGTTGCGACTCTAAAAGAAAAACGTAAAATACTCGTCATGCAGTTTTTGGACGCGGCCTACTTCTTAAAATCGTAATATATAGCGGGCGCTGTGATGGAAATCTTTCTTTTGCGTTAATTATACGAATGTTGATTAATTATACAATTAAATAATATATCGGCTCGTAATGGAGATATGAGAATAATTTTTAGATATTCTGAAAGCAGAATCAATTTTGCGTCGTCCTGTAAAAGTTAGGAATTACTGCGCCCCTTAGATTCTGAGATTGGCCCCCCCCCCCTGAAAAAACCCACTTGAACGTCATGTGACCTTCGTCTAAAAAATGCTCCTCGCCTCTGGAAAATCGATCCAGACAATCGTCTGGGCGCGTGTCTGCTTTCTCGCATTCCTGGCACGGAAAGATATGAAAAATCATTTTTTATCGATCGATTTTTAAAGGATTTTTTCGGTTCTAATTGTAGTACGGAAATGATTTTTCGAATTTATGAAACCGGACGACGTCCCGGTTGCGTACGTACGACTTCCGAATTTCTGGCCCCCCGACTTCCGGAG
The DNA here is from genome assembly GCA_963931845.1 of Maratus michaelseni. Taxonomy (NCBI): domain Eukaryota; kingdom Metazoa; phylum Arthropoda; class Arachnida; order Araneae; family Salticidae; genus Maratus; species Maratus michaelseni. The sequence continues at coordinate 433,357,820 of OZ007591.1, read as the reverse complement.
ATACGGGTCGGACCTGCACTGCGGTTTGGGGCTTAAATTGCTCCCTGGGAACCCACTGCCTTTTCCTTCCCCGTCCCGAGAGAGACCGGCAACCCCTTTCAGAGGCGAAAATTTGTGGTTTTCGATTCTTTTTCAAGTTCGGTTTCGGTCCGCAATTAAAACAGTTTCGTCGATTAATAACTCCCCGGGTCCGGGTCGGACTACCGACCCGGCCCAATCTTGACATCCGCACCTTTTTTCCCAATTTTTCGGTCCGCGTCTGCCATCCGTACGTCGGTTCGTCCCGGAGATTTTGCGTGTACAGACCGGGAATGCACAGACGTACACACTCTCACACACACAGATGTTCACGGACATTAATAATTATCCAATTTTGCCAACACAAAGGAAATTAAAACAAGTAGGTAAGTGTGATCGAAGATCGCACAAAGGGTTTTGTTTAATTTTCAAAACACTTTCTTTAACAAATCCAAATAAATTTCATTTTCAAAAAAAGTCATGTTTTTTATAAAGTAAAAATTTATCAGTCTATTTTACTCGTTTTTTTTTTCGAATATCTGAACCGGCTCAATGGTGGGCAAAGCCTGCTGTTATACTCTGTCATGTGGACTAAATGCAATATTAAATAAAATCAATTTCAAAATTAAACATGTTGTATAGAGACCTTCAAAATGTTAAAATAGGCCAATATTTCCACAATCGGCTTTTTATCATGATTCCATACGTTTCTCAAACTCATATGATGTTATAATCATTTGCTGAGACACTCTCTTTGTATTATTCTCAAACATTTGAAAAAGTCTGTTAAACTTCCAATGGGACGTCAGATTCATTTTCTTTTTAATTATCTCATGACGTCCTATTAAGCTGCTTTCTGTACTTTACTCATACTCCTTGTATTATTGAGAAATGTTTGAATTTTTCGTTTTATGACCAATATGATGTCCTATTCATCTTTTTTTCAATGTGTGAAACACTTTATTTTCATGTGTAAATCTTTCAATAGAAAATAAATTATTGCAGAAAGAATTTTAGTGTGGATTTTTAATTGTTGGCAACTGTTATAACAAAAAATGTTTAAATTGAATAGGAAAAGGCTGTTAGATTTTTGGTTTTTTATCTCTATATTAAAATAATACGATTTTTTCACAATTTTATGATTTTCAAGTACACAAAATTTCAAGTCTAAGCTATACAGTTTCTGTGACGGACAGACAGAGAAGCGGGATGAATAGGGTTTCGTGTGATGAACAAAACTCTAAAAATTACAATTTTGCAAGCCATGCACATGATTACATCAGCCTGGAAAGAAGTTTCTTCTTACACAATTGAAAATGGCTTTCGGGCATCTGGAATTGACATTCAAGAACACATGGATGTAACAGATGTGCAACTCGACGCAGAAAATATCACCACCGAAGAATGAAAAAGTCTTGTTGGTGATGAAGATGTTTTAATAACAGACTTCAGAAATTCAGATCAAATTTATGAAGACATCACAAATGAAAATGCAGCCGTAGATGTTGATACAGAAAGCGAGATACCACCACCTTCTTACTCAGATGTGAATTCTGCTCTGGATATTCTTCGCCAGTACATTGTTTCATTCAACTTTTTTGAGAAGATCACCATTGAAACAATATACACTTTTTGATTTGTTTAATTAAATGTATTATAAATATTTTTATTGTACTGTATACTGTGTAATGTTGTTCTTGTATACTCTATAATGAATGCCATTTGTATTTGTGCAATAAAAATATGTAGTACTACAGATATGTATCAATAAAAATAAATAAAATAAATAAAACATAATAAATAAAAACATGCCAATATATTAAGAAATGTATTGACTGTCCTAAGCCTGTAAAGTGTGAAGGGAAATGGGTTTCAAATGTTATTTTTCCACAAATTCTTTTTAAGGACGATCTCTACTTGAGGTTTCTTGAAACTTGTTCAATAGAGAGAACCCTGTTAGATTACAAGTTTGAAAAATAAAAAATAATAATTTGGAATTCTCTCGTAAAAAAGAGAGAAATGATTCGAATAGACAATTATTTTAGCAATAATTAGATTAAATATTTGTACACAACGACAGCAATACATTTTTTTTTTTGTTTAATGTATTGTCCCATTTGAAGCCATTTTTGAAGCACATGAAGAAAGAAATTGCATCATGAATGTATGTACACTGTATTGATGATAATTTCATGACAACATTTAATTTGTTTGTTTTTACACTCTTTTGATTTTCGTATGTTAAGATGGAATTTTTGTAATAGATTTGTCACTCACTTCCTGATATGCAGAATTATAAAATCGGTGTACACAGATGACAGCACAACATTCCAATATATTTTTCAAATTTAATTATAAATTAATTTTAAGGCATTTTACCATTAGCTGGTTGTGGAGGATAAATCGGTAAATATTTTTTATCATTACAAATTGGAGAGAATCCAGCTGCAAAAAATAGCCTGTCATTGATTTTTAAAAAAAAACACAAAAGTGTATGAATTGAGAACAAGCCTAAAAATATTTGCAATAATATATTTCTTTTAAATTCTAAAAGGTGTACACTAACAACATAATATAATAACACTCTGAGCCATTTTCAAAAACAAATGAAACTATTCTGAAATGGCACAGTCTTTTATCATTTAATTTTCATGTACTTTTTTAAAACGATGCACATTATCTTTTATTTTTACTGGGTTGCTTATTTCCATATCTGTAACTGTGGAGTCACTCGAGCCACCATTTCAGTAAGTTAAAAGAGGCTGCATCCTCTTTACATATTGCATTTTTGCTCCATGGTTTCTCTTATTATGGATGGATAGTATAGACTGGAGGGAAAAGTTACTTTACTTTCATTGAAATTTATTTGGATGGTTTCTTCTGGACATAATTAATATAAATATAACAGTCCTTGGAAGATTTTCTGGTTTTCATGAGAACAAGTATGCCTTCTTGTTTGTTTCAATGAATGATATTTTTATGAGTGTTGAAATTTGCAGAAAGCAGAGAAAAATGGCCAAAAACTATAAGCTCATTTCACACACGTTATTGTTTGTTGCAATCATTATCACAGTCCAAAAGAAAGAAAGAAAAAATCATGCGTCGAGCCTAGATTATGAAACACTTGCCAACACTTTCAGATTACTTCACCATTTAATAGGGTTATTACTCCATGTCCAATCAATACAATTGGATCAGAATTGGATAAAATTTGACTTATTTGTTGCTAAAACGATAAAGACAAAACAATGAAAATAATCCTATAGGCTGGCCCAACTACAAAATCTAGTAGTAACAGTTGCTAAAATACAGGGTGACAAGAAATAACTTGGAACTACCACTGAAGTTATAAAGTTATTGTCATAGTGAATTGATTCTAAACAGGTGTAAGTAAGTTAGTTGTGATAACCATTATGGTTAGCAAACGATCTGCCATACTTGAATTACATAAGCAAGGAATGAAACAATGTGAAATTGTTTAACGATTGAAAGTGCCTAAGCAGACGGTTTCATACACAATCAAATGGTTTGAAGAACTCAGACATGATGATGACAGGCCAGGAAGAGGAAGAAAGTGCACAGTTAACAGTTTAACACATCAAGAAACCAGGTAGTTATCAAAAAGAGAGATCAACGAAATCCTAGGATTTCAATGAGAAAAATTGCTAGAAATGAAGATCAACAGAGAAACCGCACAAGAGTAGAGCTTGGTCTTCACCCTTACAAAATGAAGGAGGCTGAAAAGCTAACAGCAGAGAACAAACGCACAAGACTTCAAAGGTGTAAAGAACTGTTACAGCGGGCCGCAGGTGATCGATGGCAAACATTTGTCTTCACCAATGAGAAACTGTTTTTGATTGAACAAGCTCACAATAGCCATAATGATAGAGTTTGGTCAGCAGAAGCACCTGGACTTTCCTGCATTGTTGAACGGCGTCAACGACACCAATCTGTAATGGTTTGGGGTGAGATATGTGCTAGTGGGAAAACACCACTTGTTTTTGTTGATCAAGGGATAAAGATTAATCAACAAACATATCGCAAACTCATTTTTAGAAGATGTTGTTTTACCTTGATCACAAAATTTCTTTGGAAACAAAAGATGGACCTTCCAACAGGATTCCGCACCTGCACACAGAGCTAAAGGCACTCAAGATTGGTGCAAAACACATTTGCCTGACTTCACTGGAGCTCAAGAATGGCCACCGTATTCCCCAGATTTTAACCCAATGGATTATTCTGTTTGGTCAATCTTGGAGACAAGGGTGTGTGATAAACCTCATAAAACTTTGGCATCTCTAAAAAAATCATTATGCAAGAAATGGGATAAAATATCAGTAAGTGAGTTGCGGCCCATAGCCGAAAATTTTGTGACACGTTTAAAGCTCTGTATTAAGGCTAAAGGTAGCCACTTTGAAAATTTGTAAATATATTAGACAAAATAATGTATTCATATTTATTTTGAAGTTTGGTCGTAATATTTTCATTAACATTAAAGTTATAATGTATCATGTGTGTCCAAGTTATTTCTTGTCGCCCTGTAGTAAAATCCAATGCTAAAGTCTGCTACTCCACCCCTCAGAACAGACAAAACTGAAGCATGTGATTTTTTTTGGATTCATGTAACATTATGGTTTTTTTCCCCTATGCTAATTGCTCTTATTTTGATTATTATTTGTTGTCCTTTTCTAGCTCGATAAGAATAAGATTGGATCGGATGTCAGAATCGGATAAGAATAGCAAATCGATACCGCCGATCACTACTGGAGACATTGATAAAAAAAGTGATAGTATCCATAACATAGAGCTGGCCATAGTATTGATAAAATCTATTTTCTAAAAAATAGACATCACCCATCACTATTCTAACAGACAGGATATGTCAGGCATTCTTCATTGAAGGACAGAAGAATTGTGTGAGAAGAACAGATCCAATCATTAACAGAATACTTTATTCCTCTCGCAGGAGTGACTACTGAGTAGGGGTTTCTGTAAACTTCCGTGAAATGTAGAATGACAGTTTTAAAATAAGAAGCATCCATACAAAGGATATTCGGCTAATAAAGGAATGCACCATTTAAAACAATCTAAAATAATCGCATCACTGCAAACAGTACGCAGTGAGGAAGGAAAAAAAATGAAAAAATTGTGGATGCTAACATTTTAAAGGGTAGAAAGAAGTGTTGACAGTTTATAAGGGGGGGGGGCTGTGTTTGAAATTATTTTACTACTTTAAACGAGTGAATAGACTGGTTTCTTCTCAACAGTGACTTTTAGAAATATTATACAAAATTGTGGAAATCAGGAAAAACATGACAGAAAATTTGAATTTTGTATACAGTAAGAGAGTAATGAAATGACTGTTAGAGAAGATAAATATATATAAGTTACCTATTTTTCTGTCCAATCTCCCAGGACGCAGAAGGGCAGGATCCAAAGTATCTGGCCTATTGGTAGCCATAATTATTTTAACCTGGCCTAACGAATCAAAGCCGTCCATCTGATTCAGCAGCTGGAAGAAACGGACATCTCAATAGTTATTTAAACTATATAAATGACTATTCAATTAGATGATTTTACAAATTATTTACTATAAACATAGCTGTAGATCACCCAACAGCTAAGACTAAAATATTAAAATAGGCCAATGTTTAAAATTTTCAGTTTCTGAAAGCATTTAATTTACTATCCACCTACCATAAATAAGCACATATGCATGTTGTTACGACATTTATAAGTTGACACCAAAAATAGATGAGTAGTAGTCAGATGGTGTTTGATAAATCCAGTAAACAATGAAATAAAACGTTTTACAGAATGTCATTAAAAATACTTCATACAGAATGGATTGGAATTATTATTGAAAAATGTTTAATAAAATAAAAAATTACGAAGTCCCCCCCCCCCCCCCCCCCCCTGAAAGAGAAAGACAAAATTTGATTTTATCTACTTTTTAAGTCTTAAAAGACAATTTTTGTTACATAAAGAAGCAAGATAAAATTCTCAGCAAAATCATATGTATTCATATTTATGTAATGAATCACTAGAAAAATATTATGTCCAATATATGTTATGAACACAAAATCATATGCATTCATATTTATGTAATGAATACACTAGAAAACCGAACAGGGAAGACCGAGCTATGCTCGGTCAAAATTAAATTTGAGTTCAAATATCATGACCCATGACCAAAATGCCCCACTAATTGAATTTTCTCGAACATGTGACTTAGCCCAACAGTCTTCTCGTGCCCGAAACCCATAGGATGCAAAATTTAGTGTAAATAGTCTGAGCCGTTTTTAAGATAAAATGACCCACTAATCGAAATTTCTCGAACATGTGACCTAGCCTAATAGTCTTCTTGTTCCCTAAACCTGTAGGGTGCTAAATTTATTTCAAATCCTCTGTACCATTTTTAAGATAAAATAGCTTGACACATAATGACCCATGACCAAAATGACCCACTAATTGAATTTTCTTGAACATGTGACCTAGCCCAACAGTCTTCTCGTGCTCGAAAACCATTGGATGCAAAATTTAGTGTAAATTGAGCCGCTTTTTAGATCTTGACCCACAATGACCCAGAAATGACCCACTAATCGAATTTTCTCGAACATGTGACCGAGCCCAATGATTTTCGTATGCCCGAAACTCGTAGGACACAAAATTTAATCAAAATCGTTAGAGCCGTTTTTTAGATAAAATTAATTTGACCCGCGTTGACCCAAAAATGACCCACTAATCGAAAGTTCTCGAACATGTGACCCAGCCCAATTGACTTCTCATGCCCGAAAATGGTCGGATACAAAATTTCGTCAAAATCGTTTTAACCGTTTTTTAGATACAATTAGCTTGACCATGACCCAAAATGACTCACTAATTGAATTTTCTCGAACATGTGACCTAGTCCAACAGTTTTCTCGTGCCCGAAAACCATTGGATGCAAAATTTAGTGTTAATTGAGCCTTTTTTTTGTTCTTGACCCACAATGACCCAGAAATGACCCACTAATCGAATTTTCTCGGACATGTGACCTAGCCCAATGATTTTATCGTGCTCGAAACTCGTAGGACACAAAATTTAATCAAAATTGTTAGAGTCGTCTTTTAGATAAAATTAATTTGACCCGCGTTGACCCAAAAATGACCCACAAATCGAAAGTTCTTGAACATGTGACCCAGCCCAATAGTCTTCTCGTGCTCGAAAACCATTGGATGCAAAATTTAGTGTAAATTGAGCCGCTTTTTAGATCTTGACCCACAATGACCCAGAAATGACCCACTAATCGAATTTTCTCGAACATGTGACCTAGCCCAATGATTTTCGTGTGCCCGAAACTCGTAGGACACAAAATTTAATCAAAATCGTTAGAGCCGTTTTTTAGATAAAATTAAATTGACCCGGGTTGACCCCAAAATGACCCACTAATCGAAAGTTCTCGAACATGTGACCCAGCCCAATAGTCTTCTCGTGCCCGAAAATAGCCGCCGGATACAAAATTTCGTCAAAATCGTTTGAACCGTTTTTTAGATACAATTAGCTTGACCATGACCCAAAATGACCCACTAATTGAATTTTCTCGAACATGTGACCTAGTCCAACAGTTTTCTCATGCCTGAAAACCATTGGATGCAAAATTTAGTGTAAATTGAGCCGATTTTTAGATCTTGACCCACAATGACCCAGAAATGACCCACTAATCGAATTTTCTCGGACATGTGACCTAGCCCAATGATTTTATCGTGCTCGAAACTTGTAGGACACAAAATTTAATCAAAATCGTTAGAGCCGTTTTTTAGATAAAATTAATTTTACTCACGTTGATCCCAAAATGACACACTAATCGAAAGTTCTCGAGCATGTGACCCAGCCCAGTAGTCTTCTCGTGCCCGAAAATAGCCGGATACAAAATTTCGTCAAAATCGTTTGAACCGTTTTTTTAGATACAATTAGGTAGACCATGACCCAAAATGACCCATTAATCGAATTTTCTCGAACATGTGACCTAGCCCAATGGTTTTCTGGTGCCCCAAAACGGTAGGATACGAAATTTCGTCAAAATCGTTAGAGCCGTTTTTAAGATAAAATTTGCATATATATATATATATAACCACACACAAGATTTGCTCGTATTAGAATATATGATATGGGATCAGGGTTCTCGCTGCCGCTCGCCATTGCGCCAAATCGTGATAAAAGGCTTCATTTGGCGAGTAAACGAACGATTAGACTCGCCAAATCGTGAGTGTTCAATTTTTGTTTGAGTGTTAATACGTGTGATACTCTTATTTGCGTTAATAAACGGATAAGAACACTTTTCAAAACTATGGTATAAAAGGAATTGAATCAATTTTTAACCTTATGCATTTGGATGATACAGGCAGTTCCTGATTTGATGTATTGTCAGAATAGAAATTATTTAAAAGTTTCTTGAGTTGTTGCAGGACCATGAATTGAGGAGATTCCATAGATTTCATTCGAAAAAAAGATCTGCAGCAGCTTTATCCAATAATCATAGAAACTCGATAGAGTTTCTCGCCAAGCATAAGAAACAGCAATGCATTGAACCGTAAATGAAAGGAATTTCCGCCAATGGATGCCAAACGATTTTACAATTTTTTTTTTTTTTTTAACTCTGTCTAGTTTATATTTTGCGGACGGGACAAAACGGGTTTTTGACACATCTATATCTCGCGTTCTATTTATGATAGAAACAAAATTCTTGATTCTATGGAATGGGGCGTGCCACGGGACTAAGAATTCAAAACTAAAGCAAAATCCGACGAATAGTTTTTCAGTAAATGCGATTTTAAAAGTGCTGTTTTTTGCACTTTTTAAATCTTGTTTAGACCAAAAACTGTTGACAGGGCTACAGCAATGTGTAATTATCGGATTTTTACGCGGTTTACGTTATTTGAATCGTTTTTATGAGTAGTTCAAACCTTTGTAAGTTTCATGTAAAAATATTAATTAGTTTTTGATTTATATCAGTTTAAAGTTATTGATTCCTATACTTAACATAGAGCAAAAAAATAATAAATGACCCAACTCTTTTAGGAATGATATTAAGATATGTTATTACACTCGACCCAAGTAAGCTTCCTATTATAAAAAATCTTAACATTTAAGGTTCGTTTACAGGGTCTCACAAAAGATCTTTTGATATAGGGCTAAAGAATTGTGTAATTATCCGATTTTTACGCGGTTTGCAGCATTTGAATTGTTTTTATAAGTAGTTCAAATGTTTAATATTTCGTGTAAAAATATTAATTAGTTTTTTATGTATACCACTTTAAAGTGATTTATTCCTATACTTAAGATAAAGCAAACAAAATATTAAATGGTCTAACTCTTTTCAAAAAGAACGTATGCGCATGATGTTAAAATATGTTACTACGAACTACCTAAGTTAGTTTCCTATTGTAAAACAGAATTGTAGAATTTACTGTTCGTTTACAGGGTAACTCAAAAGATTTTTTAATAAGACTAAAAAGTTGTGTAATTAGCAAATTTTTACGTTGAAGTACATGATTCCTGTACTTAACACAGAGGAAAAACAATAGTAAATCGCATAACTTTTGTCAAATTCGCTATATACACAAGATATTCAAATATGTTACTACATCCTCTCTATTGTAAAGCGGCATTGAAGCATATACATTTCGTTTACAGAGTCTCTTAGAAGATCTTGATTACACTACAACCGATGTATATTTACTGAGTGAGATGTATTTAATGATTTTACACTGTTTCAACCTCTGTAAGGTTTCATTATCTTGCTTTAAAATTTAATATAAGATCATTTTGTCCGTCTGAAATCTCGTCGATGTTAAGCTCTAAATCTATTAATATATAGCATTTTCATCGATTAAAAAAACTGTGTTTATTTATAAATATATAATTCTAGCGTATTAGGAATTGATTGAAATAGCGATTACAAAATTTCAACTTTACGTTCATGCGCTGAGTAATAGAATGTAAAAATGTTGATACCCCAAGATTACAAGTTTTGCGTTTAAATATTTGCCGTTCATCGAATCTCCGGCTATGACGAACTTAAAATGCTAAATTTCGTATACAATAGGTGATCGGTAACGAACTGTTCGGTTTACGAACAAATCGGTTAACGAACACTTTCGTGTGAGATTTTTATGTTTATCACTTGGCTGAAGCCGCCACGCTCTACCACTGAGCTATCCCGGTCGAATCTGGAGGGCATAATTCATCCAGTTAACCTTATTGATCAAAGCATCTGGTCTGATATTTTAATCAGCTCAACAGAAAAGATCGCAGGTAATGGAACTCCAGTAAACGCTGGATACGTGAATACACTAGATTATTTTTTAACACAATTTTCAAATTGGTAACCAATTAGATCCAATCCAGGCAAAATTTGGGGCCCCTTAAAAAAAAAAAAAATCCATTTAATAAAATAGGCCCTTTTAGAAAATTCCATTCCATATAAACATACTCTTCGTTCATTATTTTTATTTTGTTCAGTTTTAAAATGTGTCATTTGCAAGGAAAACAAGTTCAACAGAAAGGAAAACATTAGCAGAAGAGCTCAAAGAAATTAATAATAAATGCTTCATTTGAACAGCATTTTATCTTTCGTTACAAAATGTCATTTTTCACAAATTCTTTTCACAACATGGGACCCAAGAAAAGGGGGGGGGGGGAAACCTACATCAACCCCTGACATCCTACATTCTGCATAATTATCTTTTAAGTATTTTAATTATCTTTTAAACAAGGTTGATAGCTAAGTAGATGCAGCAATGTTTCTTCAAACACATTATATTACCGTACTAGCAAGCTACGCCTGCTACGCTGGTCAATTTCTCTTAATGCATCTTTAATCAAGTGAAATATTGACTTTGAATTTGATCTTGTATTTAAAAGTCCTATGGATCTTCACTTGGAATGTCCTTCTGCTTTTCTGAAAACGATACGAACGCTATTGCGTTATTGCATTTTTAATGTGTCAGACAAAATTTGGGCTGTTAAGGACAAATTAGGCCAATTCTCTGTAGACTTTATTATGGAATAGGTCAGCATAAAAAAAAAGAATAGTTGTGTTAAATTATGGTGTCCATGGGGAAAAATCATTTCCGTTGGATTCAAATTGGATTTGAATGAAGTTACAATTTACAATACTTCAAATTTAATGAAATTGATATGCCTGACTGAGGTGGACATAAATATCGTACTCGTCGAGAATAAAATAAAAATCATGCACTCGCAATATCATAATTCACTTTTATATTTTAACAGAATAATAAGGCTACTATGATTTGTGACTTGTGCTATAGTCAGTATATATACGTCAAGACCAGAGCTGCCAACTGCTACGAAAAAATCATAGTTACTACGATTTGGAACTAAAAACTACGATGCTACGAAAATTGCTCTAAAACTACTATTTTCTGCAAAAGACGCAAATTTCTTCAAAGGATAGTGGAAAAAGCGTGAATTTCGTCAAATGATTGCGGAAAAAGTGCGAATTTTGTCAAAGGATCGCGGCAAAACGCGAATTTCGTTAAAGAATCGTATGAAAAATGTGAATTTCGCCAAAGGATCGCAGCAAAAACCCGGGAATTTCGCTAAACGGTCGCGGAAAAAAAATGCGAAAGCAACGTGAAAATACACTAATTTCGTCAAAGGGTTGTGCAAAAGAGCACAAATTTTGAAATAGGTTATGTAACTGTTCTTATAACTTCTATCATTACTATTAATTATCACTGTTCTAGTTAAATTCCATTCCCATTACATCTATTTACCTAATTTTCTTATTTCAAATCTATCATATTAAGTTTAAATGTTTATGTTTAGGTTTCATTATCTTTTAATATTTTTTAACATAATTTCACAATATTTAAATATAATTTACTTTTATTAAATAAATTATAGGTTCAAATAAGTTTAATTTACCTTTTCTATTTAAGTTTTATCCTTTATAAACTCTTTATTACGTTTCAACTTACCGGGAACATCCGTTGTTTACTTTCGCTAGACATCGTTATTTTGCTCTTACCAGTTGACTGAAGAGTTTGGCTGGCAGATGGCGTGCTTTGATCAGTACACGATTTTCACCACTGCGTGCTTTGATCAGTACACGATTTTCACCACTGCGGCTGTCACGTACTGCGCCACTTCCCAGATGTTTATAGAGTTCGTGCGTGGTATGTTTGTTTTTCTTCAACCGGGAGCGTATATGAGCAGATGGCTGGGAGTTTTGAATCAGCTTCGTGTATGTTGTTTTTAAACGTTTAGTTCTGTTTCTTTAATTATGTTATTAAGTTGATGTTTAGTTAAAGGTAGGTCATTTTGTCCAGATTTATGACAAACAGATAATGTCGTTTAAAGGACTTATTTTTGTTGAAGTGTAAGCTGCCGTTGTGTTAATACTGTAGTGATCTGTTTAGAAGTGTTAAGTGTTTTCAGAAGTGTTAAGTGTTTTTGTCTGCACGTTCAACAATGGTCGTTATCAACTTCATGTTTAATTAGTTTTAGAAGTATGGATGACGAAGTATTGACAGTGAAGGTACAATCCAGATGTGCAGGAAAGACAACAAGTTTCCCTCTTCTATCGTTAAAAGGTTTCAAGGGATCATTTCATTAAACGGTACATGTTTAGATGTTTATTTTTCTCGGTAGATGTTTATTTTTCTCGCAGTCGGCATCATCATCATATCGTTAGTATATTTAATCTTTCAATAGTTTTTAATTGGGGTTTCTATTTATAATGAAAATTAAAGTTTGCTTACTTAGTTTAATTTCATTTTTGATGTGCTGGTATTGATTTAATTTAACCATGGTTCCATTTCAGTTTATTTTGTACATCAATTAAATTGAATATTAATTGAAATGAATTTAAAGTACTTGTTATAAAAATCTTGATCTTCATAATGTTATCAATTTAGTTATGTTAATTTCTTTTGTTTCTATTCTATTTTTAATAAAGATATTTAGTTGATTTTAAATTTGACTTCCTTTTTATTTCTAGATTAATGCTCTATTTACATAAATCATAATAGACATTTTTACAGATAAATTTGATTTCAGCTAATGCGCTTTCAGTCTGTGTGTTAGTCTTAATGACTAACCTCTGCTTAATTTTTTATCAATTTTATAGTGATACGTTAATGTATCAACCATCAAAAGGATCGCGGAAAAAGCGCGAATTTCATCAAAGGATCGCGGAAAAATACGAAATTCGTTAAAGAATCGTATGAAAAATCATGGTCAGTTCTTGTAACTATATGCGAAAATAATAAAGACAAAATTGATAAAAATATCCAAAGTCTAGTTTCAAACATTTCATTGAAAAGAAATGCTGAAGACTATTTTCAACAATTAAAGCCAATTAGTGTAGCTTTAGATAAAGTACAAAGCCAAAATTGTACAATTGGAGAAACTGTTTTTCTTTTTAAAAATTTAAAAAAACAAATGGAAGATTTGAAACTGAATAAAGACATTATGAAAAAACTAGATACTCGTTATAAAAGGGCAATAACACCAGCCCATCTTCTTGCTTATCTGTTGGATCCAAGAGCCAAGGATGCTGATCTCGAATTGTCATCGGAGGAAAAAAAAGAAGCATTGGAATATGCTAAAACAAAATTTCCCAAAAACAATTTATTATCTCTGATACTAAAATTTTGTGCCAAAAGTTCTCCATTTCAAAGATATCTTTTTGAGAATGATTTTAGTAAAGATGTATCAGCTATAGAATGGTGGCATATTCAAGAAAATGAAATCAAAAAGTTCAATGATGGTGTGTTGAAAGAAGTTGAAACGATTCTTACTGCAAAAGCGACTACTGCAAATGTAGAGAGAATTTTTTCTTCATTTGGTGTTGTACAATCAAAGTTACGCAACAGACTGGGTTTACAAAAAGCGGCAAAACTTGTTTTTTTGTTTAAAACATTAAACCCTAATAATCCTGTTTATTAACATAGAATCTTTATAGACATGTGTCGTACTTCCATTTTCTTAAAATTTTGAAAATTTATTCAATTTCCATGTTTTTAAAATGTTTCTTTTATATATATTTTTTAAATATATTTCAATTTAATTTTCTTACTGAAATTCAATTTGTTTTTTTAAATTGAATAAAAAAGTAAATCTCACTTTCTTTTCTTTGCATTATTTTTATTTAAAAAAAAAAATTAGTATAGCATACCAAGGTAAAATTCTACATTATATCTTTATATTCTTATGTAACACAACTAAGTGTTGCTTATTAAAATGAAAAAATATAGGAAGGCAATAGATTAAGTCTTTAAAGAATTTAATATAAATCTTGCAATTAAATACTATTAAAAACTTTTAAGTATCAACATTAAGATACAGAATCCATTCTATGAATGCAATATGAAATACATAAACATATTAATATGTTTTATAAGTGTGCTAAATCATTTGGTAAACATGAATTACAGGTTGCATTTGGAAATATGTATATATAAAACAGCAATTATTTCTTCAACTTTTTTAAAAAGTAATCTTTAAAAATTATTTAAAACTTATCACCATTACTGTAGAACCTGACGGCACAAGTGATCATGTTCTATGTATTACATAGGAAACTTTTGTATATATATAACTGTTTTGAATTTGAATGTAAATGATGTTAGCTCAGCTCTAAATAAAATTTAATGATTTGAATTTGTACATAATTAATAACAATTGTTTATTTATTTTGTTTAAACTGTTTTCAGAATATATATAATATATATACACAATATCATTAATTATCTCTTTGGAGATTTAAGTAGAATGATAATAGAACTTGATATGTTTTTTGAAATTCATAGATATTATATATATATATATATATATATATATATATATATATATATATATATATATATATATATATATATTGTTATTGTAATATTAATCATTCTTGTCAATGTTAAATTTTATTTACTGATGTGCATATATGTAATTAAAAAAAGATACAAAAAAACCCGGTTTAAACCAAAAAAACCGGTTTTTTTGGTTTTTTGCCAACCCTGATTTGCCAAAAGATTGCAGAAAAAAAAAGAATTTCGCCAAAAGATTGCGGAAAAAACACGAATTTTGCCAAAAGATCGTGGTAAAAACACTAATTTCACCAAAAGATTGCAGAAAAAATGGAATTTTCGCCAAAGGATCGTATGAAAAACGGGAAATTTGCAAAAAGGATCGTGTGAAAACGTGAATTTCGCCAAAAGGTCGCTGAAAAACGCAAATTTTGTCAAACAATCGCTGAAAAAATGCAAATTTTGTCAAAAAATTTCTGAAAAAACACGAATTTCTTTATAATTTACAGTATTGAGTTAAAAGATTGAAATCAGAATCCTTTTACTAATCTAGAAAATTCGCCGCATAACAAAAAATTATTTAAAAAATCTATTCAAAAAATCAAAAACTGGCTTCAAGGTTCATAACTTCAGACATATTGATATCTTCCAGCCAAAGCTTGTAGTCACAAAAAAGCACATACAGAGACAAACATCTATGTTTATTATTATAGATACAGTTTTTAATCTAAAACAATATACTGAACTATTTTTTGAAAAATCGGGTTAAGCCGATGTGCAATAAAAAAAAAAAAAAAAAAAAAAAAAAAAAAAAAAAAAAAATTACTACAGACCCGTCATGCAGGGTTGTGTCGGCTTACTCAACCTGATGCAGGACTCTAATTCAGACATTTTCCTCCGGGAGAAAAAACTGTAGTTCCGTCAGGGGAAGGGAATCTCTCAAAAAATTTATTGTGAAGTTCAGAAATTTGGCTTAGGAGTGGACAGAGCATTAATTGAATGGAAATAATTACATTTAATCAACCCCACCTGCAACAAAAAAATTAGCAAAAACAAAAGCGTCTCCTACTTTGTGTGCTTAGGCAAAAACAAATACTTTCAATTAATTAGTATTTGTTCACTTAAATTTTTCAGCGTATAAAACAGCAACCAACCAACCAACTTCCAGATTAATTTGAATTTTGTGTGCTACTATTTCTCATTTTCAAAGGTTGGCAGGTCTGCAGGACACAAAGCCGTTATCATTATCTTTTTATGCGTGAAGATTTCGCTATGGTACTCCATTGTAAAATTTGGTAATTTTTTAAATTCAATATTTGAAAAACGACATAATCATTAGATTTGAAATTTATAGCAAGAAAAATACAATTTTTTACCTTTCTAACGCAGTTTGATCGCGGTCCGGATATAGAGACCTGTCTAAAAATAGAATTAAATTGAAAAACAGAGTACGTGGAAGATTAATGGCTGAAATTGGCAAGGTAGTGACTAAAAGTGTTGAACGTAGATAATACACATTGATAACACAGTTTTTAGGTTTAAATTAAACTAACGTTTATTGAGACATATCACAAAAATAAAATAAAGATGAAAAACATGACGGACAATTTAATTAAATAAAAATATAATGGCATATGGCAACAAAAAACAACACAGGTGGCAAAAATATGAGTATGAACATCAGATAAATGAAGCTTTCAAAATACACTTGTAAAAAAGTTCATTTTCAACTTACATAATTAATTGAATGCAACGACACACCAAATTAAAGCAGGCCTTTCCTTTTTATCAATCACTATTGCGTTGACGTGAAGAAAACGAGTTGAAAAGAAGTCCACACATTATTAATCTTTGAAAATGAACATACATCACCACTAACAGAAGAAAACCGGAACTTCAGCAGCCAAAATAAAACAAACACTAAAAAACGTTTAAAACCACCACTGCACTCAAAAACTTTACAACGCCACTAACATCGTTTCTTCTGGCAGCTACAAATATCATTTAACTAATGCTGCCTCTCTCTCGCCCTTCAAACTGCCTTTTCCATCCCTTTTAAAAAGCATCAACATACCGCTTTCCGTAAACGCCCCCTTCCTAATGTGCAAAGTTGAGAAGTTCTTAAACTGCCTATTGGCAAAGTAATTTAGAGTGCCTTTGAAAACCGTGTCACGGCGCCAGCGCATGCTCCTCTATTGCGTTATGAATGAAATGACGTCGTAACTAGCGGTCGCAACTGAATCCGGAAAAAGAGCTGAGAAAACTATAGTCTATGTGAGAAATGATATTGAGAACGAACAGTTTGGAAAATAACATTATCGGCGATTTGAAAAACGAAAAGAAAGATTTCAACGATACCAGAAGTAGAAAACGATAGCGACTGAAATTAATTACTGAAGAAAACGAATACAGGATTGAATGGAAATTAAACAAGTATGAAAAGGTGTCAATTATGTAGAAGTTTCAAGGTCCAAAATATATATATATATAGGGCTAACACAGTTTGTTTAACAATTTTCTGACAAATACTTTTTGAGTTATTCATTTTTTCAGTAACTTCAAATGTTTCATTTTCCGAGATTAATCTGTGGCAACGATTAGCGAAAATCCCAGTTGTCAGTAACACATACCTTTTTATTAAAGAGGATATTTCCGTATACAAGCCGATAATTTTTGGTATTTTTCTTGGCTTAAAAGTGGAGGGGTCAGCTTATACACCAGTCAAAAAAAAAAAAAATTCCAAAATCGATATTGTAAAAAAAAAAAAAAAAAATTCAATTCAAATAACACCAAAAAAATTTTATACTATCCCTTTCTTTATAGTGAAAAAGTCACTTTTCATGACTCCCTATCCAAGTCATTAACTAAATTTTCAAACAACTCCTTAAAACCATTTTCTTTCATTGGAGTATCAAGATGAATGACGTCATCATCATCGTCGCTATCTTCTTAAAAAATAGCACCCTCTCCAGTTCCATCCATCCACTGCGCATTACAGATGCCACATTTTTTGAAAGATTGGACGATCCTTTACTGTGGTATTTTAAGCAAAGCTTTTTTCAGCCACTCAGCCATTGTCAACTTTTTTTTAAATTACCGTTCTCTGAATTTTTTCATCACCTTTTTCTAAACATCCGCTTCTATACAGGTTTCTGATTTTTGACAATTTTTCACTGAAAAGTCGGATACGTGGCTTATACATGGAAGTGTAGGGTAGATAAGTTATAAAATGCAGAATTTGAGAACAAAATTAATTGAGTCTAATTATTTATAAAGTAACTACCAGATGTTTTTTGCAACAGAAATATTTTTCTAATTTTGACTTATTCAGAACCTAGAATCCATTTTGTCTGTCTCTTACCAAGCCTATCCAAAGAACTTTGGAAAAGGTTCCACAGCAGAAGAGAGACAAAAAATGTTTCCTGCCCAATCTGCATTGACACACTGTGCGGATGAGATAGTATTTTAACGTGTCATATAATTTAGCATTTCCTTTTCCTTATGGTCATAACACAGCCCTAAGAAAGCACCCAATGCTATAGAAAGTCACGGAATAGCAGTCCATCGTGGAAAAAGATGCCATACCCTCAAGGAATCTGCGAAAAAGGTATGCAACTAACTGTATGTTGAAAAAAAGCCATCAGGAGATGCAGCTCTCTAAATGAGAAACAAGAAAAGAGATGTCCTAAACAGCATTGCCATTCATATTAATGAATGGATGTACAGACAGATTAAACAAAACTGCTTGTGCATTGATATCCGACGCTCAACAAGAAGGAAAAATCATGCAATTAGGAAACACTATCTCAATAGTGTGATAAGAACAATAAACAATTGATTCAAAAAACACACATCCATTTTCAGTTGTTACTGTGTCTGAAGTATACATATGGCTATACATCCAAAGCCAAACAAGAACCTAACATCATTGAGACACAAAATGAGTTGTTTTAAAATGTTGAAAACTCAGATCCCGCAGTGAGTCACTTCCGTAATTCATCACAATTCATTACAATGTTAAAACATCATTAAAATACACTGCTAACAATTCTTCTTTCTCTACAGATGGAATACTCAACCTGAGACACATAATTCATTAAAATCCATGTTTATGAAATGAATTGAGATGAACATACAATGTATTTAAGATCTGCCCTGTTATTTATAATTATTAACTTAAAACTAGTAAATCAAAGGCGTACAAAATCATGGTTCATTTTTAACACTAAAATTCAATTTTTTGTAACTTATTTATACATTTATAAGAATATAAAATTTATCCAAAGTTCTGGAAATTTCAGAAGTTACGCAATGATAGGATAGACTACTTATTACTGCATTACTTCAGGGGACTCCGCACCCCTAAAGTAATGTATTGGATATATAAATATCAGGGGGGAGGGAGAGGCAAAGCCCCCTGAACCTCCCCGTTGTCGATTTAATTTTATATTCTCAATTTCAAGTAATTGTGCTATTTCATTTCTTGAGTATATTTCTGAATGTATTTACTATTTTAATTTCATTAAAATAACCATTACTTTGTACAAGAGATTTCATCCTATACTTAAAAGGAAACTTATATTTCAACCATTAGACATCTTATGTTGCTGAAATGGAATAACATATACTTATACAAATGTAAATTCCTCTTATGTGACCTACATTCAACATTTTTATTATTTTCATTTCGAAAACCGATTTGGTAGTCTTTCTTTAGTAGTTAAAATAAATTCTCATCTTAAAAAAAAAAAAAAAGCCTTTTAAAAACTTAAATTACCCGAAAATTAGCTATTTTGTTAACAAAATATCGCATCAAAATAATGCAATTCATTTTTTTCCTTTGTTGATATTCTTTGAAATAGAGTTGCATTTAATGAAAGAGAAAAAAAAAATGTATTTGAACTTTTTGTAAAAAATGAGAAATTAAAATGTATCTTTCAAATTAATACATACAATTTCCCAATAATTTATACAATTAATTTTGAAATTCTAATAAATATATTGGCAAATTTTTAAAGTGATTGGAGTAAATTAAAATCTCTATTTCGTAAATTTAGCATCCATAATTGAACATTTACAATTATTCCAATGTGACATTTTCTTTTCGGTGAATGTTAAAATTAAAAAAATCGTCTGCACTCCCATAGGAAAGCATTATGACCTAAAAGAAATGTTCTCTATTTTTCGAATGAATGAACCCAATGTAAAAACTATACAGCTCATTCCGGGTACCTCGCCAACATACCTACCAAAAATCAAACTAATCGGATCATTTTTGTGGTAGTTATCACAGAACAGACAGACAAACAAACAGACTGAAACCAAAAACTTTTCTTCGAGTCTCCCCAGTAAGCCTCAACGGACATTTCAACAAATATGTTAAATCATCTTAAATGTTGGGTCATTTTGGTCAGGGTTCTATCTGCTTGACAGTGGTGTATTACATTTCTTATCTTCAACAGCAATCCTACATTATTCCAAATTAATTAAATTTGATAAAGATATAACATTTCTTTTAAATACTATCAAGACAATTATTAAGAAGAGTCAATCTTTTACATATCACAAAGGGGTAATTACTTTTTTTTTTTCCTTCAGGCCTTATATTTAGTAACAATTTCAATAAAACCTCACTAGGTAAAGGATAACATTTTGATTTGAGTAGTAAGAAGAAGAAGGAATTTTTGTGTGTCATTTTCTTCTAAAATAATCTGACAATTCTAAACTTACCTCCATGAGAGTTCTTTGGATCTCTCTATCAGCAGATGTGCCTTCGGAGAATCTACGGCCACCTTCAAACAAAAATACATATGAAATTAGATTGGTACAGCTGCAAAGAGCTGAAAAAAGATACTTTAATGTTACAGCGGCCCCCAAGAATGAATCGGCAAGTGCCAAGTTAGGCTGTAAAATCTCATCCAATGAGTTTGCAGTTCTAAAGAAACAACACATTTTTAATAGGCTATCATCCTACTACTTTTTATTGGATGTGTGTTGTATTATTTCCTTCTTTAGTCATGTTTGTATTTACTTTTTTTAAGTACTTTTCAGTTAGCCGGGCACCAGTGATATATATTACATGTATATATACACAAATCTACGTATACATATACACTATATTGCCAAAGGTGACCGGTCACTTGCGATTTTAGACGTTTTGTTAACTATCTAGAAAAATACATGAGGAATTAACCTGAAACTGCAGGAGTGTAAACAATATAGTACAGGTTATATATTTCCGCGAAGATTTTTTCACGAAACCCCATAGGGGACTGTCAACAAATTGAAAAAGAACGAATATCTTTTGGATAACCCTGTAAAAACTAATATAGCAAAGGCGTTCAAACTCAAGATTATTAATAAGTGGCTTATTGTAATATACTGTGTTCATTTTTATGAGGATAGCATGTATACTCGTAGAGAAATTAAGGTTTTTATAAAAACAGTCCCAAATTTCGCCTAGTTTTTTGCTTATAATTTGCAGAGTTCTTAATATAAAAAAAAGTTCTTTTCAGAAAATATGACAAACAACATTGTACATAACACTTTTCAATCAGAATTTTAAAAAAAATAAAAATTGGATGAAAAATGAGCAGGCTTACTAAAAATTGTTTCACTGCGCATGTGCGAATGTAATCAAAATATAATATGCACAGAGTTTCCCCCAGGTTTAAAAAAGGGCAGGGTGCTGCTGATGAGGAAAGGGCACTTTTACATTCTTCAGGGCACTTTTTTTAATTTTTAAGGGCACCTTCAATATTTAAAGGACAACACTCTTTCAACTATATAAGTACATTTAAAAAATATATATATTTGTCTAGAATTAAGGTCTTACAATAATAAAATAGGTATGTTTATGCACTAAATGACCCACAACATGATATGCATTACACATGCACAATCTGTGGCGAGCGGGTCAAGATCTCTAGAAATTCAGGAACTGCTTATTTTGCCAATTAATTTTGGAAAAAAATGAAAATTTCGTCAATCGGACGAGTAAAAATTATGAATATCATCGATCGGGTGCGTAAAAATCATGAATATCGTCATTTGGAAGCGCAAAAATCATGAATTTCATCGATAGAGCGCGTAAAAATCATGAATTTCGCCGATCAGGCGCATAAAAATCATGCATTTCGTCGATCGGGTTCATAAAAATCATGAATTTTGTCGATCGGACGCGTAAAAATCGTGAATTTTGTCGAACGAGAGCGATAAAATCATTAATTTTTTCAAACAGGCACGTAAAAATCATGAATTTTGTCGATCGGGCGCGTAAAAATCACGATTGTCGTCGAACTGGCGCGTAAAAATAATTTATGAAATTCGCGATTTTTTAATGGATCTCTTGACGAAATTTTGTTTTTTTTCTCTGCAATCGTTTAACGATTTTTTTTCCCCATGAATTGATCTTGCGGAATTCTGCCATAAATTAATAATTCACGGACGAATTACATGTCCATAATCGCGTATCTCCCTCTAAGAATATCTCTCAATATTTCACGACCTACAAATTTAACCTGTTAACTGGGTATGACGAAATATTTCGCCATACACGAACTACTACTGCAATATTTTGAACGCATTACTTCCACCAGTAAAATAAAATAGTCTTATTAAAACAGCTTATTTATGCATCATGACAAAATTTTCAGATATAGAAAATAAAACAATATGTGAAAGAACGAAAAATTGGGAGACTTGGCAAGTCTGATTTTACCATTCTATTTTGATTTAATAGAATAAAAAACGAAAGTCACGCACACACACACACACAAAAAAAATCTATTGGAAAATGAAAAAGCAGAAAATATTTAAAAAGAAATAAAAGGGAAATGACAAGAAGTCGGAAAATCGCGGATCAGCGGAAGAATCTCACGCCTGCCTGAAACTCATGATTTTTTTTGTTCTATGAGAGATAGACGAAATACATCATTTTCCCCGCAACCGATTAGCAAAATTCACCATGTTTATCGTACTCAATTGACTAAATTCGCATTTTTTTCTTTCTTTTTTTAATGATAAACAGATATGATTTAGTATTTGGCTAGTAAATTGTTTCCTTTGCATCTATTAATTGCATTCACGATCATTTTACTACCAGTATAATTATATACCGTAATTTCGCGCGTATGCGCCGCGCCTTAGTTAAGCCTTTTTCAAACCGGGAATTTTATTGAAAATAAGAAGTCAAATAAGTGTTAAGTAGAAGTAAGTCAAATTTTATTTAAAATAAATTCTGGTAGGAAATCGGATTGTCTGAGGTGCGGCGTATACGCACGAAATTACGGTACTACATTTGGCTTTATTTAATCTTTGAATGGTATGAATTAAACGCGGCCAAATATAGTACATAAAAATACTGGTAGTAAAGTGATCCTGCCCCCTTGACGCTACGCCTCTGATTATAGTACCTTCAACAGTTCTTTATACATTCTTGCTATCGTCAGGGAATTTCTAAATCTACCGCGATCGCGGACTTTGAACAGATGGGAGACGAACGTGCGATCCTATGTGTGTAAATGAGAAAACAACTTGCAGGCGCGCGCTCAGGGCAGGCACAACAAAAGGCAGTACGGGCGTCATTTTTTAAAACGAGGGGCAGAAGGGCGCTATTTTTTGGATGAGGGGCAAGAAGGGCGCTATTTGTTTAACCAAAGGGCAGGCAGGGCGCAGCGCCCTCCTGAAACTGTCTGGGGGAAACTCTGATATGCATAATGTATTAGCTAAGTATATAGAGCAACTTTTGTGAAAGTCTCAAAAACATAGCTTGAAAATTCTGTAAATTATCGTCGATAGAATAAGCTCGAAATCCGTTGTTCCCAAAAAGAAGAGGGGTTGTATCAAATATCTGTTGATTAGTGCTGTTGAGAAATGGCACTTGGTTAAAGCCGATTTTCTCATAACACTTAATTTAAACAAGCAGATAACGCTAATGGTGCTTAGCTGGAATTGATGATTGTCTCATATTATGAGGTAGACATGTAGTTGAATATTTGGTAAATGAAATAATAGAAAAATTAAAGATGTGTAACGATGTTTCTTCATAAAAATAGGCAAGAACGTTTAATCCAGTCATATTTTATTTGAAGTAGATTTCAACAGACGAAATGAATAATACAGTCCAGTTTGATAATTCAACAGAAGGAACATTTAGATGATCTTGAATAATATTATAGTATAGCCGGGTCATTCTCCCAAAACAGGAAAAATATATGTACTGCCTTATACCATTTTAAAAAATAAATACAAAAATATTTAAAAATATTTTAATAACTTTATAATGTTCTGAGCTAACCTACAGATATCTTACAAATTTGACAAAAATTAATAAATTTATTTAAAAAAATATAAATTGTTCAAAAATCATTGTCCTGGCTTGTAACTAGAGCCAACTATGTTGTTCTAAATGTTAAGTAAATCAATAATAAAACTAATTTTCCACTAAAAATTAATTTAATAGATTCATAATAAAGTATTCTATACAATGGAATATATTTTCAAATAATTTTATTATATTTCATAATTAAAAAAATTACTAAAATGTGTGTAACTGAAAAAAATATCATTGTCCTGGCAGATTGCATTACACTCAATATTTTCCCTACAGATGGTAGCAGGGTTCTATTTTTTGTACCTGTTTCAAGAACTTTAATTTTTTTAGCAAGTATTTTTTTTTTTTTTTAGTAATTATTCTCAGTTGGAGCCATTCTTTTTTGTGTGTGATTTTGAAGCTCTTTGCCTTCAGAGTTATGTTTAATTTGAATCATTTTCCTGGCATCTACAGAAAAAACTAGGCGAGTTAAAAAAAAATTTATATTACACTATAGAATACATAATAAAGTTATCTTTTAGAAAATATATGCATCAACTTTAAAAACTTTACACAGAATGTTCCAGCTTCTAATTACATCAATTTCATCATTATCCTGGAAAATAAAGAACAGGACAATGACAGCAAACCAGGATAATGATTCTTGTTATTTATTTGAAATTAATATATATATATATATATATAATTATAATATCTATGAATTTCAAAAACATATCAAGTTCTAATATCATTCTACTAAAATCTACAAAGAGATAATTAATGATAATGTGTAATCAGAATACCACATAGCTAATAATTAACTTGTGCAATCATAAAATTACCATAGCATGTGCTTCAATGGTAATTAGCCAAATTTACTCATACCTGAAGAACATTTAAAAAGAAAGAGAGAGAAAGGGGAAAAAAAAATTATAAATTGGAGTTGCTATTAAGTAAACACAAATGGATTAATAAATTAATTATGAACATTATTCAGTGGAAAACTGGACCACAAGAGAACCAATCAAGAATTGGATATGAAAAAACATATGTGGATGTACTCGTCAGCCTGGCTGCACCCACATGTGTTTTAAAAATAATTCAGTATTTCATAATTCTACTGGCATGATGCTAAGAACAGTAGAATCAGCCAAGTATACTGAATTATTACCAGACAACAATTGGAAAAATTTAAAATTGGAAATATGTAAACTGTAAATAAAAAACCATTAAGAAATATATAATATATCACTTACAACGATTATCCTAAAATCTTTATAAATCACCACACTAAATTACCACCAGATATCATTTTTTAAATAATATTGGAAATTAGAACCCTTAAATTGTAGAAAAAATGTTTTACTCACAAGAATGATCCAGAAACCTCAAAATATAGCAACTTCTGCATAATGATCAATTCCACATGGCACGTATCAAACATGTTGACATTCGAGTCGAGTTGAGAGAAATGATTTGAAAGACAAGTTGAGAGCTCTTTTTTTTTTTTTTTTTTTTTTTAAACACAACCCCATCAATGACACCCCAACAAAAAATAATTCAAAAACACACAAAACTATTCCAGGGGTGATTGTGACACAAGGTAAAAAACCCTGAAAATTATTGACACACAAGTGAAAACCCCTGAAAATTACCAATGCAAAATACTGATATCTATTTACACCATAACTTATTACATAACTGCATGAAACTCAAATAACATAAGAATACCATAATTACTGCTATTTTTTGTAATGTAAATTGTAAGAAAACATAATTTGATTAACTTATCTTATTTGCACTGAAAATTGAATGGCTTCATTAAATGATGAGTAAACATTGTCTTGCTAAATATGATATGGAAAGTTCAGTCTTTTTATTTTTTTATCATTGAAGAAATTTATTCCAAATATTCATAAAACAAACAACAAGGTGTCTATTCCAGATCAGCAACAAATTTCCCTGAAATTTCTCTGACTTTTCCAGGTTTTCCATAGCAATTAAAAAAAATCCAGTTATCGAGTTAAAATGGCTTTGATCATTTTTGAAAGTACAGGATATTTTTGAACATTTGCTTCTTTAAGATCAATCTCTTTTCTCCAAAATACTGTTAGAGATTTATTTTCGAAATTTTTCAAAGAACTATCGGTCTGATAATTTCTCAGTTCTAAATCCATTTGGAGTTTTTCTGTCTCTGAAATTACAATTGGCAAAAATTCAGCCAATTTCATTAGAGCAGAAAATGTTGATGTTTCACCTCTTAGGGTAGGATAAAGGGCAGATAATTTTATTAATAGAGAATTATCCAAGGGAAGTTTTTTTGCATATATGTAGAACTTTTTTTTTCTTTTATTCTAAACTACATTAACTTTTTAATGAATCCTTATTTGAATTTTAAAACATCTAAGACTAAGTAATCATTAATGTTGCTATAGTGTATTTTCTGTCTTGCAAACACATAGTAATTTTAAAATATACCGTAAAATTATCCTATAAATATAGAATCTTAATTGTAAATTAAGAAAATCTGAATTTTTTTAAGATATTGAGTCAGGCGTGGTTTAATTGATTTTCCACGGGTCGGGCCTGTTTTCACTGAATTGTGTACAGGGCGGGCCAAGCAGGGGTGATTCTGAGTAAAAAAAAAAAATTCTGAAATTCACAGCAAATTTTCTGAAAAATTACAAAGGGGGGGGGGGGGTCCACTCCCGCCGGTTTTTTTTTTTTTTTTTTTTGCGTCCCTTTGACGAAATTTGCCGTTTATTCGCGATCGTTTGACGAAATTTGCCGTTTTTCGCAATGGTTTAGATGAAATTTGCCGTTCTTTCACGATCTTTTGGCAAAATTTGCCCTTTTTTCACGATCTTTTGGCAAAATTTGCCGTTTTTTTGCAAAGGTTTTGACGAAATTTGCCGTTTTTCGCAAAGGTTTTGACGAAATTTGCCGTTTTTCGCAAAGGTTTTGACGAAATTTGCCGTTCTTTCGCGAACTTTGCTGTTTTTTGCAATGGTTTTGACGAAATTTGCCGTTTTTTCGCGATATTTTGACGAAACTTGCCGTTTTTTCACGATTTTTTGACGAAATTTGCCGTCTGTCGCAATGGTTTTGACAAAATTTACCATTTTTTGCGATCTTTTGATAAAATTTGCCGTTTTTTGCAATGTTTTTAACAAAATTTGCCGTTTTTTCGCGATCTTTTGATAAAATTTGCCGTTTTTCGCAATGTTTTTGATGAAATTTGCCGTTTTTTCGCGATCTCTTGACGAAATTTGTTGTTTTTTGCAATGTTTTTGACGAAATTTGCCGTCTGTTGCAATGGTTTTGACAAAATTTGCCGGTTTTTTGCAATCTTTTGATGAAATTTGCCGTTTTTTGCAATGTTTTTGATGAAATTTGCCGTTTTTTCGCGCTTCTCTGACGAAAGTCTAGTTTTTCCTGTGATCCTTTGACAAAATTGGCAACTTTTCTTCGAACGAATGACGAGATTGATTTTTTCGGCGATCATTTTCCGAAATACCGACACGTTATGTCCGAATTTTCGGATTTATTTCGGGTTTCTTTTAATTTTCGGAAATCATAGCCTCAATTTTTCGGAATTTTAGGAAAATTCGGACCAGAATCACCCCTGTGGTCAAGGTAGCTTTCGTTCGGCCCGGCCCGTGCAGACCCTAATCTACAGCCTACTTATTTTTTTCTTCTTTTCAAATTATGCTCTACCGAGAGCCATTTCGCCGTAGAAAAGCGTAAATTTCGAGGGGAAGAGTATTGAATGAAGGCTTACGAAAAATATGCACTCATTGACATCTGGTGCAGCCATAGACCTTGCAATAAACAGATTCCATACATAGATTCTTTCTCTGAGGGAAGAATAACCAGAATAGAGCCCATAACAGAATTTGGGGGAGGTTCAGCATTGTTAAACGAAAGGGGGGGGGGGGGGGGGGGGGGAGATGAAGATTCGTACTCCTGCATCTTTTAAAAGACTGATTTTTGTCTCCTGGTTAGGGGTAGGACAAAGAATATCTTTCGGTATCGGTATTCTCGTTAATATTCTTTTGTTAAAACAAGACAAGGGGTTAGGAAACACTCAGGACAGAGGGTTTGCTAGTTTTCCTCCGATCAGGTTCTGGGTAAGGGTTGCTGTAACTAAAACGTTTATCGCTAATTTGGCGAAAGTTTTGCACTTTTTGCAACATATTTTCAGTTTGTTTTTTCCGCTAAACAGGATGATTTTATGACCCCGGAAGAGCCGAAAGAAAAACCCGGAAGTGTCGACGAAAAAACCTGGAAATCCGGGGTATCCCCGGAGCACAATCACCCCTGCTATTCTGTTGATAATACTCTTATAACAAAATTATATCCGTGAATATATAATTACTACATCTAATTTTAATTCCTGAAAGTAAAATTAATATACAAGCAATAGCTCCCTCTATAGTTAAATTAAAAATAATATCTATAATATCATCAACTAACTAAAACAAAGTGTCGCCATCTGTTGGTATTATAATTATTCACAATTAATATTTAGTTACATATCTATATTATTATTAACATAATCACTTCATTAGATTTAATCATATATATTATATATATATATATATTAAAACTATCTAATAATATTGTAATTAAATTTGAAAATTTTATTTTAATTATAATTTTAAGTTGAATTTAAAAAATTTATGACAAATTATTGCGTTTATTATTGTATATTGTATATCACATCAACAAACAACTTATGTTAATATCCAAGTACTTAATTAGCTTTTAGTCCTCAGTATTTTGTATGGAATATATTTTACGAGGGCTATCCAGAAAGTAGATTACGTTTTCGTCTGTGTCCGCTAGGGGCGGGGCTAGCGCGGCCATCTTGGGGTCAGAGCGTTGCGCAGCTCAGTCGGCATCTAGCCGTGCTAGTGAGAGGTTCGTGCTGTGCTCCGTTCAGATACTGTGACGGTTTGAAATGTATGCGTTAATTGAAAATCCCGCGAGCTGCGTGCAGTAATAAGTTCACAATAACGGAACTTTCTTTGAGTTTTCCACAAATTTCGTGAAGTTTGTTGCACGAAATCATCAGCGAAAAGCTTGGTTACCACAAGTTTTGTGCAAGATGGATTCCAAAAATCTTGACAGAGGACCACAAAAATCAGCGAATGGCTGCAGCGTTGAACTTTTTGGACGCTTACCATAAGGATGGTGACTCTTTACTCGATCGCATCGTTACTGGTGACGAAACATGGGTGAAACACGTGAACTGTTGGTTGAAGGCGCAGGCGGCCAAATTTTTCGACGAAGGCATTTCCAAGCTCGTACATCGCTACGATAAATGCCTTAATTTGTATGGTGACTATGTAGAAAAGTAGTATTTGAGTGTGGCTTTCATCTGTATATAATAAAATTTGTTTCCTATACTTTGTTTATTTTTTATTCCAAAACGTAATCTACTTTCTGGATAGCCCTCGTAATTAACATTAGTTATTTTAAAGTAATTAAATTATTTTGTTGTCAGAACTCAAGTACTTTTGAAAATTCAATTTTAATTATGGTGTAAGTTGGCTTTCAAGAATTTATTACAAAGAAATGTATTTATTAACAACATTATATTTCATCAACAAACAAATTAAATTAAGATTCAAATATTTAATTGATGTTTAGTGCTCAGTATTTTTTATGAAATATGTTTTAATTAGCATTAATTTTTTTTTTAAGTAATTGAATTTTATTGTTGGCAGAACTCAATTCATTGGTATATTTATATTTATTCTTAAATATTGTTCCTTTGATTTGATTTTTTAAGATGGTAAGACTAACTTTTTAATATCCTTCTCCTGCAGTTTGATTGATATAATATACAGTAAAAGTCTACGTATAACAAAAACCTACCTTAAACAGAAAATTTCCATGCATACAGGAGTCTATTATTACAATGAAAATGATAAGATGATGGTATCTAAACCTTTTTAGGTGTGTTCGTAATTATATAAATACGTAGCACCTATTGTCGTCGCTTGGTCCGTCCGTCTGTCTGTCCGTCCGTCCGCATATAACAACGCAAAAACTACCCAACCGAATGGTTTGCAATTTAAAATATATTATCTTTGCAGAATTTTGTCGAGACATTTCAAATTTTAGTAAAATCGAATCAAAACTTTAGGAGATATTAATAAAAATATTTATTAAGAAGTTTGAATTTTTTTTTTTTTTAAATCGGTGCTTTTTTGTTATAGGAGCTTCCGAAGTTCAATCGTCAAGCGACCGAGATACTTATTTTATTACAGAAATTAATCTGCAGACGATATAGTTCATTTCACAAAATTAAAAATCATCAAGATCTAAATATTTATGTAACTAGTTATAGTACGAACGCACCTCATTTGTCACGTTTGACGTACAATTTCCAACTTGTTGCTCTATGTCTCAGTCACTTAGGCATGATTCTATAGCTATGTGGGCTCATTTGGTTCCAGTATTACATAGTATTATGTCGTATCATACAGTTGAAAGAGTAAATTATTTCAGTGATTCACCAACAAACCAGTACAGAAATAAAACTAATTTCTATCTTATGGCCAAGATCTTGTCCTCCATTTGTAAAAATATAAAATTTGTATCTTGAAATTTTGGTGAATCAGGCCGTGGAAAGGGGGCACCTGATGGTATCACATCAGAGGTGTTCTAAAAAGAACAGCAGACTCCATTGTTGCATATGGAAAAGACTTTTCTTTTAAAGATGTATTTTCAGCTTTAAAAAAGAAATGCAAAGGCATTGAATTGTTTGAAGTAACTGATTTAGATATTGGTAACATTGAAACAAATTATATTATTGATAGTCAATCCTTAGAAACATTTAAAAGAATTATGAAAGTACACCAAGCTCTCACTGACTTCAGCATATGAAACACAATTTTTATTTAGATAGTTAAGCTGCAATTGTCCAATTAATTATCCTAAGCTGTGAACATGCCTTTGATCAGGGAAAGAAAACTTTAATAAACAACTTTTCTTGTGATTGTGATACAATAAAAAGTTCTGGCAACAATTCTGATTTTTATATGGATAATTTCAAACTTGGAGATTGGGTCGTTGTACAGTATAATGGAAAGTTCTATCCTGGAGAAGTTATTGGTGATTCAAATAACAGCTATGAAGTTAGTGCTAATGAGCATACTACAGAAAACACTTACAAATGGCCCAGAAAGCAGGATATCTTTTCATACAACAAAAGTGACATAATAAGAAAGATTGTACCTCCAGAACCATGCGGCAATAGAGCATCACAATTTAAATTTAATGGTTTCCCTTAGTTTAAGCTAGCATAAAATATTTGTTTTTTTTACCTAAATTCCATTTTTTTTTTTTTTTTTTTGCTTTCTTTAGTTAATTTTGATCGTGTGTAATCAAGAATAAATATATATTCAACTAAATATGTCTATGAAATGTTTTTTTCAATTTTGTTACTTCATTTCAGTCATTGTCCTGGTATGGGCATCATTGTCTTGGCATAGGAATTTTAAAAATATTTTTTTCTTCTAACAATAAACATTATTTTGCGATGCTGGTATTTTTTTCTTATTGTATAAAGTCTAAATAATAACCAAAAATATATGCCATACATTTATAGCATCATTTTTTAAAAAATGTTTTAATACAGTACAAAGTCTAAAGTTCGGAATCCTCGGGACTTTACTGAGTCCGAACTTCGGATTTTTCCGAATTTTGGGTCATTAAAAATGTTGCTTTTCTAATAAAAAGAAAAATAAATTTCAGTGCTTAAAAATGCAAAATATGACGTTCATATATTAAAAATTGCATATAACAGCTATTAATACTAAATTAAACAACTTTTATCATTAAATATATCATAACAAAAACATTTATTTAACAGAATATAGAATTTAAGAACAAATAGTAACTTACTTATCTATTAAACATTTCAGTTAATGTGCGCTGCTTCATTAATTTGGGTTTCTCACTAAGAAGTTTTTCTTTTATTTTATATACAGACATGAGTTCCGATTCTGTAATAAAGCTTCTTTGCTCTAAACCTTTAATGGCATTATCCAGAGAGTTTATAATGTCATCGATTGGCATCTTTTCTTCTTTTTCCTCATTGTCATTGTCTGAGTCACTTTCTGCTTCCTGTTGATTTAAGACTATCTCGCGAATTTCACCATCACTTAATGAATTTATTACAGGCGCGTCCTTGTCGACATCCATAACTTCAAGGACATCAATTTCCTCTAAAGGCATTGCTGAGGATTTAGCACATGTTAAAAGTTCCGAAATGTAAGTTTTCTCTTTCCGCAAACGAAAACCCTCCCAGTCTGGTTCCCGATCGTCAGTGCCAAAAAAAATTGACGAAGGCCATAAATTATGCCAAGCATTTTTCAATGTGTCTTCTGAAATATTATCCCATGCACGAGAGACACTCCACAAAGCATCCTTAATAGTGAATTGTTTTATAAAGTCGCGTATATTTTCTCCTCTATTTATGAAGTCGAGCAAACGCCTCAGAAAGTCATTTTTGTAACAGCATTTTAGAGCACGCAAAATGCCCATATCCATAGGCTGTATTAGTGATGTACAATTTGGAGGCAAAAATAAAACTTTCACATTTTCTTCTACAAGAACTTCTGCCTCTGGATGAGCTGAGCAATTATCCAAAATTAAAACAATAGTGGCATCATTTGGAAGACCGACAGCTTTGCAGTGAGCTTTAGCTTCAGGTACAAAGTGCTTATGGAACCATTCTGTCATTATTTCCTGTGTTATCCATGCCTTTTTACTTGCTTTATAGTGTACTGGGGGAAAGGTTTTGACTCCTTTAAGGCACGAGGTTTAGCACTTTTGCCAATAACTAAAAGTTTGCACTTATGAGTGCGTGCGGCATTTGCGCAAGCTAAAATGGTGATTCTTTCTTTAGCATCCTTAATGCCTGTGGGTGCAGTTTCATCTACCGTTGCAAGTGTTTTCCGTGGTAGATAGTGCCAAAACAAACCAGTTTCATCAGCATTATAGATCTGGTTTGGTGTTAATGATTCATCAGATATTAATTTGTTAAATTCATCCACATAGTGCTCTGCTGCTTCATGATCTACGGAAGCTCTATCACCACATATTCTTAATTGACGTATTCCGTGCCGTCTTTTGAATTTGGTAAGCCAGCCAGTAGAATATTCACAAGGGGAGGATAAATTCATATCCTTGTGAAACATTCTGGCTTGTTCCATAATCATTGGTCCTGTTAAGGGTACATATTCAGACCTTCGTTGCCGGACCCATTCGATCATAACCTTATCTAGGTCTTCATTATTAGCCGAACGCATAGTTTTTCGTTCTTGCATTGCTAAGGGTACATCACTGTCTGCAAAAAATGCCAAAATTTCTTTTTTTTGCTTTTGTATGTCATACACTGTTGATTTGCCAACGTTGTATTCTTCACATAAATTTTTCACTGTAGTTCCTTTCTCCAATTTCCTAAGTAATTCAACCTTTTTAGTGATTGTAAGGTAATTAGTTTTTCTTTTAGAACTACTATTATCTTTTGCATCGTTAGGTTTACTTCTCTTCATTATTAAATCTGAAATCTCTCAATCAATTCCTTAATAATAAGAGAGAAAGAAAAAAAAAATAATACAAATGTGTCGTTGTCTAAGCCGATAATCCTACTAATAAAATACAACAATGACTTTGCGATTCCATCCGAGCACTAGCCGTTAGTAGCTGGGAAACGTATCTTAAAGGCCACCAATCACAGTGTACGATCGCAAAGGATTCTCCAAGAGGCTTTAAACATGACGAAAGCAAAACTATGACTCTACTTCCAGCTTTACCATTAGCGGTCTCTGATTGACTCATGAGTTGAGTTTTCTCTCTGCCAAGCTCTAGTTTTCGCGGCTGCCCGCATTTCTATTTTTAGACTGCAGAGCGGATTGGGAGACGAATTAGCGTAGTGTGAGAGAGAGAGAGAGAAAAAACAGTTCTTTACTCCGCCCTCTTTCCTCAACGCAGGGAGAAGAGCAAAAAGAGAAAAATAAATGCTTAATAAGTGCTGGAAGGAGCATTTCTGGACTTCCAATAGCTGTTGGGAAAAAAAAAAAAAAAAAACAATCCAATGTGATGTTCAAATATTTTTTGTTTCAACAATTTTGATTTTTCCCTCTCTCCTTGAATATTGCCGCGGAAAAAGTCCGAACTTTGGACAATTCCGTACTTTGGGTGTCCGAAGTAAAGACTTTGTACTGTATTGAAAAGTTGCCTGTTTTGGAAGAATGACCCAGCCAGCATATATTAACATAAACCACACACTTAACCTAAATGAATCATACTTACCAAACATGAGTAAAGAGCTGCAACGTTATAGCAACACTTAATCCATTAAGACAAAACACACATTCTATCACTACGGCCTGAGCTAGACTGTAACTCGACCGCTTCCGTGAAGATCGAATACACAAAAACATGGTGCTGATTAAAGCGAAGTACGGCGTATAAATACCTGGCCAACAGCTCACCTACCAATGACAAGTGAGATTCTAGAACCGTCACGGAAGTGACGCGAGGCCTACGGCATGAATAATTATTGGAGTAGCAAATCAGAGAATAACTTCTCTGTCACCATCTATCGTAGAACCAACGGACTCGCTAATCGAATATTCGATTCCAGGCTTAATCGAATATCGTGGTGTGTGTTGACTGGGAAAAAGCAGCAGCATGAGATTTAAAAGTTTGTAAAGTAAATTAAAATTAAAAACTATTATAAAGTGGAATTTACTGTTTCTAATGAATAAAATAAAAGTAATAAATGAAGAATTAACGAAGTATGGGTAAGTTAAACATATATTAATTAATAAAATTACGTTTTTCATGATAAATATATACTGATGAAATACACTGTTTATGAAATTTATACTGTGATTTAATGAATGTAAATAAAGATAAAATATGGATGAAAGTTAATGAGTGCATGTGTTTAAAAGTGTATATGAGGCAGTAAGATTGACATTATTAAATGGAGGCTTGTTTTTACAACAAGTGCCAAGATAGCGTACACAATATTGCACGTACTACTATATTTGGATACAACCCCTCATATTTTTGCTTGCTTTTGGGAACAACGGATTTCGAGCTTATTCTATCGACGATAATTTTCAGAATTTTCAAGCTTTGATTTTGAGACTTTCACAAAAGTTGCTCTATATACTTAGCTAAAACATTATGCATATTATATTTTGATTGCATTCGCGCATGCGCAGTGAAACTTTTAGTAAACCTGCTCATTTTTCATCCAGTTTTTATTATTTTTTAATTCTGATTGCAGAGTGTTATGTACAATGTTGTTTGTCATATTTTCTGAAAAGAACTTTTTTTTTATATTAAGAACTCTGCAAATTATAATCAAAAAACTAGGCGAAATTTGGGACTGTTTTTATAAAAACCTTAATTTCTCTACGAGTATACATGCTATCCTCATAAAAAGCTGTGTTCAACACAGTATATTACAATAAGCCACTTATTAATAATCTCGAGTTTGAACGCCTTTGCTATATTAGTTTTTACAGGGATATCCAAAAGATATTTGTTCTTTTTCAATTTGTTGATTGTCCCCTATGGGGTTTCGTGAAAAAATCTTCGCGGAAATATATAACCTATACTATACTGTTTACACACCTGCAGTTTCAGGTTAATTCCTCATGTATTTTTCTAGATAGTTAACAAAACATCTAAAATCGCAAGTGACCGGTCAGCTTTGGCAATAGTGTATATACATATATGTATGCACATATATACATATGTATTTATACATGTACATATATAACACTGGCGCCCGGCTAACTGAAAAGTACCTTTTTTTTATAAATATATATATCGCAATCTTTGATTGACCGAGTACTGAGGTGAATGCAATCTCATTTTTTCCAAAGCAAGGGATTGCCATGATAGGAAAAGGGAGATGCAATGTAAAAGGATGTTTAAAATAAGTAATATAAAAACAATTCCTACTTTTTAATCCTAAATATATAAAATAAACCCGTGCAGCATTCATGTCCCACGTTATCTTTATTGAACATTATTTTATAATCATCGTTGCGGTATTTTATTTTTTGTTGGCATCACAAATTTGAGATAAATCTTTCATTTCATTTATGGGAGAAGTTTTTTTCTCCCATGTAAAAATTAAAATTAATTAAGTTTACTGAATGAATTAATAT
This sequence comes from Maratus michaelseni, assembly GCA_963931845.1. Lineage (NCBI taxonomy): Eukaryota > Metazoa > Arthropoda > Arachnida > Araneae > Salticidae > Maratus > Maratus michaelseni. Next base: position 433,321,464 of record OZ007591.1, on the reverse strand, counting down.
TTGAAAAAACTGTATTAACTTCAATTGTCATCCAGCACAGGTTTAAAAAAATTTATTTGAACTTGAATGGATGAATAGAAAATATTTTATTAACGATTGAAAATTCCAACAAGATATATATAGAGAGAGTGTGAGCTAATAGTAGGAATTTAAAAAAAAAGTTGGAAATTGTACTTTACAAATGAGGTGTGCGTTCGCACTAAAACTAGTTTTATAAATATTCAGATCTTGGTGCACTCTTATGCAAAGGAGGATTTTTTTTAAAGGAAAGAAAACATTTTAATTGTAGATAAAAGATAAATAAATAATAGCAATCTGCAAATATAATAGCTCAAACACTGAAGAAGGTTATTTTGGAAACAATTCTTACAAAATGTATTTCATTTCTAATTTTACACGATTTAAGATTATTTGTTATGAAATACCTAATTTAATAGGCATATAAATATATATATCCTTGAACAAATTCGAAATATGTTTAAAGTAAATATATATATATTCAAACGATAAAAAATAACCTTAACTTCTTTGACATAAATATTTGACATTTTGCATTTTTATTTCCATGTAAATGGAAGTATATATACAGACCTGCCAACCTTTGAAAATGAGAAATAGTAGCACACCAAACTCAAATTTATCTGAAGGTTGGTTGGTTGGTGGCTGTTTTTTACGCTGTAAATTTTAAGCGAGCAAATACTAATCAATTAAACACATGTGTACATCCCTAAGAACACAAAGTAGGAGACTCTTTTGTTTTTGCTAATTTTTTTTGTTGCGGATGGGATTGATTAAACATAATTATTCCTATTCAATTAATGCTCTGTCCACTCCTAAGCCAAATTTCTGAACTTCACAGTGAATTTTCTGAAAGATTCCAAGGCGGTTGGGGGGGAGGGGTGATGGAACTATGGGTATATCTTCCAGAGAAAAATGTCTGAGTTACAGTCCTTCATCAGGTCGAGTAAGCTGATACAACCAGGAGTGGGGGTGTCCACTCCCGCCACCTTTTTTTGCGCCCCTTTGACGAAATTTGCGTTTTTTCGCGATCTTTTGACGAAATTTTCAGTTTTTTTCGAGATTTGTTGATAAAATTTGAGGGGTTTTTTCGATATTTTTTGACAAAATTTGCCGTTTTTCGCAATGTTTTTGACGGAATTTGCCGTTTTTACGTGATTCTCTGACGAAAGTCACATTTTTCCTGCGATCTGTTGACAAAAATTTGTCGTTTTTTCGCGACCTTTTGACGAAATTTTACATTTTTTGCAATGTTTTTCACGAAATTTGTCGTTTTTTCGCAATTTTTTGACGAAATTTGCTGTTTTTCGCAATGTTTTTGACGAAATTTGCCATTTTTCGCGATTTTTTGACGAAAGTCACGTTTTTCCCATGATCTGTTGACAAAAATTTGTCGTTTTTTCGTGATCTTTTGACGAAATTTGTCGTTTTTTCACGACCTTTTGACGAAATTTGTTGTTTTTCACGACCTTTTGACGAAATTTGCCGTTTTTCGCAATCTTTTGACGAAATTTGCCTTCGCAATCTTTTGACGAAATTTGTCGTTTTTTGCAATATTTTTGACAAAATTTGCCTATTTTTCATGATTTTCTGACGAGTCACGTTTTTCCCGCGATCTGTTGACAAAATTTGCCGCTTTTCGCAATGTTTTTGACGAAATTTGGAATTTTTTTGTGATTCTCTGACGAAAGTCATGTTTTTCCCACGATCCTTTGACAAAATTGGCGACTTTTCTTCGAACGAAAGACGAGATTGATTTTTTTCAGCGATCATTTGTCGAAATACCGATACATTTAATGTCCGAATTTTCGGATTTATGACAGATATTTTTTTTTTTTGTAAATCATTGCCTTAATTTTTGGAAAAGATAATTTTCGGACCAGAATCACCCCTGAACGATCTTTTGACGAAATTCACGTTTTTTCGGCGATACTTTGGAGAAATTTCTTTTTCCCGCCAATTTTTTGACGAAATTCGCATTTTTTTAGCGATCCTGTAACGAAATTCGCATTTCTTAGCTCGATCCTGTGACGAAATTCATGGTTTTTCGCGCGATCCTGTGACAAATTCGTGATTTTTCAAGTGATCCTGTGACAAAATTCGCTTTTTTTTTTTTTTTTTTTTTTGGGTAGAAAATCGTAGATTTAGACAGGTTTTCGTAGCATCGTAGTTTGTGGCTCAAAATCGTAGCAACTACGATTTTTTCGTAACAGTTGGCAGCTCTGTATATATATATATAATTGTCCATTTTAATTTCCGTTGATTTCCTACTTAATTCCCTTTTGAAAATAAACTGTCATTTAAGAGTACACCCTACTTCGGCAAGTGACATTTTATATCTTTAATTGCAATTTGAAAAGGATCTATAAAAATATAAATAAACGATCTTAATTTTTTTTTCACACATTAGCTATTTATTGTCTGCGGCAAACATTTTAATTTATTTAGGAAACGTAAAATAAAACATTTCACGGTGGAAACGGCAATGTGTGTTTACAATTTGAATGTTATATCAAATAATTTAAGCCTTACTGCCTATTTTCAGTAAAGGAAATGAATGTTTAGGCTTCTTACAGATGTAATATCTGTTTTTTCAAACCAATAAACTGTCTGTATAAGATCAAATTTGGTTTTCAAATTGAGTAATACAGAAATAGGACTCCATCTTAAATTGGATGTAATCACCATGCAACCTAGAATGCTAGAATCATTACCTATCATGGGATATCATTGAATTAATGACGTAGGATAGGATTTAATAGAATGAAGAAAACTTATTAACATCAAGTTTTAATTCAATTTTCATAAAATTTGAAATGACTCAACCAAATACTGCAACAATTCTATATATTAATTTTACAACCATTCGGTTGAGTGGTTTTTGTGCTGTTATATGCAGACGGACCCTATGACGACTATAGGATAGGTGCTACATATTTATATAATTACAAACGCACCCCAAAAATAAAAAGGCCCCGTGCTTGAAATTGGTTTAGAGATTCGAGAATGCCATTTGTAATTGCTTTAATGTTTATGTAGAGGAAATCCTAAAATGGTGTAAGAAACAGCTAGATATAGAGTGAAAATGTGACAGTGGACTGGAATGGGTGTTCCTTACATGTATTACTTTTATTTTTCGTTCTAATCAATTGTAACGTGTTATGAAATACTGTAGTATATTCTTATTAACATAAAATATTTTATTATTTAATGCATTTTTATGTCTCTTATACGTGAGTGCTACCTTGGCAAACCTTAATTGAGGGGGGGGGGGTTGCTATAAAGAAAGAAAGAAGAGCTTATACATTAAAAAATTATGTACACATTTTCTATAGGTTTGAGTTTTTAAAATTACAATCTTAGAGGTTTTTATTAAACACCGACCGAAATTTCGGTTTCGGTGCAAAATCGGAGCTTTGCCGAATATTCGTTTTCGGCGAAACTGCTGCCAAAATTTCGGCCTGACCGAAACTATCTGTATTTCACAATCTCGTTCCTTCTTTCGGAAATTTTCAACTTTACTCATTGATATGAGTTGTATAGGCTCAAATGAGACGCTGTTTATTGCTGCGAACTCCATTGTTTATCATTATCGATCATGACTGATCCATGATGCGAGTGTAAATTATAAAGCATATATGACTAAACTTAAAAGACGTTTATCACTTGATCTTTAACAGTAATAGATTTTATTTTACTTTATAACTCCATATTGTTTCGAATGCTTTATGAGAAAAGTGCTGTTAAAACATATAAAGATTTATCATATTTATTATAAAAGATATATCGAGGTATGTATACTAAAAATAATTTTTTATTAGACGAAATTCATATAATTGGAAATCATTTCTGTCTTATTGCTAAATTAATTGAGTTTTATTTTATATGAACAAAAAATATTTTTGGATAGAGGCACAGAGAGTCAACTTGGCTCCGGAGATAAAATTTTCAAACAGGGGTGCCATTTCAATACTTTCTTAGGGAGGCAGGGAATGGCAAAGCTTTTTTTTTTGGAGGGGGGGGGGTGAGTGAGCAAAGATTTATTTTGATCTTATTGTGCACATCCTAAAAGAAAATTGACAACTGTTACATTTTTATCCTTATATATATATATTTAAAATTAGCTAAAGTACAAAATGGTGTTAAACATGTCTCACTTTAAGAATATTGAAATGGAAAATAAAGTTTATATTTAATAATTTCTAGGCTTGTCTTAATGCTAATTTTCCTTTTTTAGTCAAATTAAACAAATTAATTTAGCTTTAGTGCCCTTTACTTATACTTTTACTTAAACAATTACTTCTACTTAACCAATACTTAACTCTATACTTAAACAATTTAAATGCAAAATATTAACGAACAGAAAATATGAATATATTTAAAAATTAAATATTCATTATTGAATTTGTTTTACATTATTTAACTACATTGTTAATTGATTATTGATAAATGCCTATAATTATTGGTTGTTATAAAATAATAAAATATAAAAGTTGTATTACTCATGTTTCATTTTTGTTTGAAACTTATACACACACACATACATATGTACGTTTGTTTGTTAGGAATGTGGTTCAATGCACGTATAATTAATAAAGTAAAAGGAATTATTAATTATTTGTTATTAATTAATTAATTAATAATTATATGCAGTTATGTATGTATTAATCAGTTTTTACATTTTTTGACGGTTTCGGTTTCGGCCGAAAGTGGGAAGATCACCGAAATCCGGTTTCGGTCTTAAAACCTGTTTCGGTCGATCTCTAGTTTTTATTAGACATGTATAACACGCATACTATTGATACAGATACAGTAGACTCTGGATTATTGGATTCAATTATACACACATGCTTGGTTAACTGACATGTTTCATCGTGCTCACACATGTTTCATCGTGCACATACACACACACAAATCTCAGCACATATCAAATATTCTAGAAGAAAATTTATTATTTTCTACTGAGTTTTGCTACAAGCAAAATCACAACTAAAGAGAAATTAATTATAAAAAAATGCATAACAGATTTTTTTTTTACTTAAAATAGTAATTTTAATTATATTTTAATGTTTATGTAGACAAATAATGCATCTTATCTGGTAATGTCCTCTCTATCACACCCTGGCCCTCTGGGCGTCAGACAATTGATAGCCTATTGTGTGTATCATTAGTGATGCTGGCACATCATTTGAACCACAAATTGGAGAAGGGATGCATTAAAAATAAATGTGATAAGTCCTCCAGGATGCATAATTTTCCCCTTGAAAGATCACAGAAGTGGCCTATTTTGTGTTAAATACTATCCTAAAATCCATCTTATTTGTAAAACAAGGACTCATACTTTTGTAAAAAATAACCCAGTTCTTTTTGAAAGAGTCTGCATCCCAGGATTTCAAAAGACTACTGATATCAACTACATATTTAAAATGATACCATGAGCCAACAATGCCTATCTTTAAGCTGATCTGGAAGAGGCTCTACGTGCACCAACCTTGTTAAAGAAAAGGATAAAGTTTGCAAACTAAACAGGGCCATCTATGAGTCAGATCAGAGTAGCCGTCAGTGACCTCCCCCCCCCCCCCTCTCTCTCTTTGAGATGGATGATGTTCTGATGATGATAAAGTCAGACAAGCTGAATGGGTGCAATTGTGTCAAACCAGATTAGTACTTTTGGCTGTATGTTGATGACATTGTACTTTTTGGAAAACTAAAGAGTCAAGAGACTTGTCAAGTTATTTACCGTCAAATCTTGGAAGGTACTATCTAGTTTTATGACATTTTCCTGTGATTGTTAGACGAGTTTCGTGATATATTCCCATGACCGATTGGCGAACTTCGCAGGGCAAAGCAAATGAACAACAAATTTTGCAATTTTTTTTTTTCCTGAAAGGAAAAAAAAAAATTTCCCTTTTTTTTCTCCTACAGATTGATGAAATTCAGGATTTTATCCTCTGAACAATCAGCAAATTTCACAATTTTTTCCACTACAATCTGGACTATTTTGCAATTTTTATTCCCACGATTGAAAAAGGAAAATAATCAAAAGGGCAATAAGGGCGAAATTGCCTTAGAGTCTGCAGTAAACAAAAATGAGATTAGAACTGCAAATATCTTGTGGTGCAAATGCAGAATTTTTTTTCCCCTTAAACTCCAAGGAAGCATATTTAGAAACAACAAACTTGTTGACCCTTGCAATTTACAGAAATTAGGACTTAACATTTTAAAGTCAACATACATCTGTACTGGAGTGTAATAGAAGAAAACAATCAACAGTTTTCCTTTCAAACTTTCGACATAGATTTAAAATTTTGATGCACAGAATCTAGTTCAATCAAAGGAAATACCAGGGATTCCAGTTGTGCATATATTTGCTAAAATTTCATTGCCATTCAGAAAAGGATCTTGATAATATAATGCCACCAGCCCAAATATGCATTGTTCATGTAAGTAGTTAAAAATGAAGGAACATCAGATTTTGAAAAGTTTTCTGAGAATTTTTTAAGGCATTCTTCAAAAAAAAAAAAAAAAAAAAAAAAAAATCAAAATTTTGTGACACATTTTTTAAAGTAAAAACATGAAACTTTGAAGAGATTTATAATTGACCTGTGTTTTTATTTTTTGTTCAATTAATTAGAAATTGATTTACAAACAATTATTTTCACAGTACGGTCATTTGTTTTGTTCCCAGTTCAAAATGTCCACCTTGATAGCATTTTAAAAAATATATTCTGCCTTTATCGACCCATACGGCACATTATAAAGTTTCTGAATAAGAGAACCATTTTAGAGAAAAAAGTGAATGAGTGAGAAAATATGCAGTGACCATAACCATATGATTCCACCTCTGTTGCCTTGTGAAAGAAGATTCAGAACAAAATACTCTCTAGATTCAGAAATTCATTTCACAACCCATAAGATTTGTTGAAACCTTTTTCTATAATTATTCTGAGTTGCCAATTTTAATATTTTCAATGCTATTTTGTCATGCCTGTATTAATACAACTCTTTATTCTCGACTGAGGAAGGCTAATGTTTAGCCGAAAGCTCATGGATATTGACATCTTATAGTTTTAATGTTTTAAAACTGTGTTTCGATTTATTGCACCTCGATAGTAACGTAACTTATCAATGTGTTTACATTGTGCTTTATATAATAATTACTTTGGAGCTTTACATGAATATTTCTTTCAGATGGCTGTGTTTTGTACATAAAAATTTTATTCTGTGCAATGGTAATAATATTATCTACCTTTTTTAATGTGCTTTCTATATAATGCTTAATATGGCCCTCGACAGTAAACGCCTGCTGTAAAACATGAATGAACATTAAAATCTGTTATTAAGTGTCACAAATAAATGGATAGTGGAAATTTGTGAGTAAAATGAGATGATTCGATTCATTTTGAACAAGAAATACAGAAGAGACTCACCTATGGCATCGATTTCGTCCATAAATATGACGCAGGGCTGGTGGTCCCGGGCATAGTTGAACATCTCTCTAATCAAGCGAGCACTCTCACCAATGTACTTGTCAACAATAGCACTCGACACAACCTACAAAAGCAATTAGTCACTAACATGTCATCGAGTATCGGCATGAAATATTAACATGTTGTAGGTCTCAACTACTACAATACAAATATTTCAGCCAGCTTCGTGATAGGTTGGTACGATACGAGAAAAAAGGGGCTCCAATTCTTTATTTTGGCAGTAATATAATGTCATTGAGTTTCGGAATGAAATTTTAACATGTTGTACTAGATACAATACAAATATTTCAGTCTACCTTGTGATACTATAATCAGCAAAACAGGGCATTCATCGTTTTTTGGTATAACATGTCGTGTTGCAAAATGAAATTTAATATGTTGTAAAATCTCAATTAGTACAATACAAATATTTCAATCTGCCTCATGATATCTTGGTACAATATGAGCAGAACGGAGTGTCAATTCCTCATTTTAGTGATCATCAAATTTTGGAGCGAAATTTTAACATGTTGTAGATCTCGATTAGAACAATACAAATATTTCAGTCAGCCTCGTGATATACATATCAGCAGAACAAGTTGCCAATCTGTCACTTTTGTAAATGATTAAACATGTTGATGCGTTTAGTACTGCCAAATGCTGTCAGAATTGGTACCCCATTCTGCGCATATTGTATCAAGATATCATGAAGCAGACTGAAATATTCATACTGCACTAATAATCTGTATTTCTAATGTTCTGTGTCAGGCCAGAACATGATAGTTTTCTCTTTTTTTGTTCACATTGACTCAGCATTACAATCGTACTTCAATTGCCCTCATCCATAGTTTATTTTATATTTCAAAATACTTTTTATCGCTCATCTGTTGAAACTTCATTTTTCATAATCTGGTGTTTTATCTCACAAACTCCCTTAACAGTTTTTTTTTATATCATCATCTCTTTTACTACGAAGTGCTAGTTCATTCTCATAACATTCTTACTTCACGGAAACTCATGAAATGACGAAATGTACTTTTTCCGCGGCGACAGTGCTTATTGCGATGCAGATTTATTATTTCAATTGATTATGTCATAATTGTCACTGCATAGATGTGTAAGTAAGATGTGCACATAGATGTGTAAATGTTCTAGAAGGGTTTGGATCACCACACGTGTCAGTATTCTCCACCTACGTATAGTGTGTGTTGAGTTAGTATTACGTTGGCTTTTTAATGGATTGTTAGTCCATTTTAATGGTCACAAAAAGGGAATGCTGGAATCAAAGAAAATGTTACTATTGCTTCTAAATCAATAAAACATTTAGCAATATAACGTATAGCTATAAGATACAGCTGTAGTATACAACCGAAGTAGGAATAAAATATAGCAGATCTTGGACTCAATTTGAAATAAAAATGAAAACCTTTAATAGAATGTGACGTCATATCTAGCTTTTTTCATATTTACCTTTTTACTAAATTGTTTTCTTGAAATTGAAACGTCTGTATTAAAGTAAATGTGTTAACTACAAATAAATTTAAATTAAGGTATTACATCATTTCAATACATTTAAAGTTATCGTTTTCTATTTATGTTGGACCCCATTATTCAGGTTCCCGACACACGGTTTTCACGTCACTCCGCTTATCACATCAGTTTTTCAAACTCCCAATTTTCTGTACTTGATTTTAATGTAAATAGACTCCAGATTTTACGTTGTTGAATAATTTCCAACTCCAGATATCCCGACAGTTTAGGAAAATTGTCCATTTTTCATCACCCATCTTACAAGCATAGAAATCAAGCGGTAAGAAATTCAAAAGTATCTAAAATATTCATTGAGATAAAGGAGCAGGGTTGCTATTTTTGTCCACTTTTTTGGTAAAAAGTCCGGGACTCCGGAAGAAATAGGAGAAAATGGACAAATTTAAAAATCTGCTCATTTTCCTTATGTTTGACATATAAAATTATTGTTATGATGTAATAGAGTTATATTCCTATTTTATTTATTAACTAGCTGACCCGCCCAGCGTTGCCCGGGTTCGAGATAATTACAATCTCAGAGAAAGACGTTAACCCCCTCCCTCCCCATACCCGCAAATATAATGAATAATTTGTTAAGAGAACCACCGTTACCTACATTAACGCGATCATTAAAAAAAGAATTACATTTTTCTGATAATAAGAACATAATGAAGACGCTACGCTAAAATAGCCGGCAGAGGACACACCTTCACGACCTCAATTTTAAATCTATATTTTAATTAGTTATTTAAATTTTTGTTCATTAGTAAAAATTGGCAATTATTTCCTTTCATTTTTGTAAACTAAATGGAGGGATCGGCCCGAGAAACAGACCTCTTTGTAGTTCAGTTTTTAATGAAAGCCGATCCCTGTCTGAAACTTTCTCAGATCGTTTTCACTGCCGCCGGCAGATTTTTGGCAGTTTTTTGCATAAATTAAAAAAAATTACCAACTGAATTTTACATAGACAGATACAGAATATTTTTTTACATATGCTCAGAAATTTTCAAATTGATATCTCAATTAGTTTTCTTAAAATTCACTAATTAGTAAAATAATTTTGAATTCGTTCATTTCCGCTTTCAAATCCAATGCGCCAGTTCGTTTCTTTCGCCATTTTGATTTAAAAGATGACATTTTAGAAGCGATGGTTAATGAGAATCTAATTAATATCTAGGCTAATTATCAAAATATTAAAATTCTGAGGCTCAGGTGCACATGGCCAGACCTTGGACTATCCACACCTAAATTTCCAGACTTCTAGGTGGGCTAGATTTTGCTAGCCATCGCCAACAGACACACACGCACAGAGCGAAACTTTCTTTTATTAATATAGATAATTAAAAAAAATTTCACAATAACTGCACATTAATCATGATCTAATAAATCCACAAAGAAAATGTTAATTACATGTTGGTACAATTAATTTTAGACAATATTTTACTGTAAAAATAATCTTATGCTGCATATGTCAAACAGTTTTGATTAAGTTGAATCATAACCTAAACCAAAAATGAAAACTTGAACAGAAACTGAAAACCTAAACCAAAACTAAAGAAGCTGAACTTAAGCTTTCTTATTCATAATGAATTTTATCAGTGGTGGAGTTGATTGTCTTTTATTTTAGCCTATAGTTCTAAGAATTCCAGTCATCACGTAGTTAAAAGGGTTTCCAAATTCTTATGGTGGTGTAATGCCTCAACTTCCTAATGAAACTCAATGGAATATTCAGATTTTATGCTTGGAGAAAATTAAGCTTAAATTCCTATACTTGTGTGTAAAACAACGATGTTTTCTTGAAAATTATTGATGAACATGAAGAAAAAGTAGATATAAACTTAAGGAATATAATTAACAATATTGCTTTATATAAAGAAGTGAAACATCTAATCAGCCTGTTGAAACCAATCAGTATTTCACTGGATGTGCTACATAGAGATTCCTCTACTATTGCAGATGTAACCAATGAATTCTTGACACTTTTGAAATCTGAAGAACTTGGAATTTGTAATAAATGTTTACATAAGAGATTTGACGAGTGTATTGTGCCAGTTCACATTTTATCATACACAGTGTTGAATCCAGGGGGTGGCCCGGGGGGGAATGTCCCCCCCGGAGCATTGAAATGTCCCCCCCCCCCCCCCCGGAAGATTTGAAATTTTATGCTTTCAATGGTCAAAAAGTGTAATTTCCCCCCCGGAACTCTATAATGTCCCCCCCGGAGCCACATAAATCCCTCCCGGAGAAAAGTGTCTGAATTCAACACTGATCATACATGCTGCATCCAAAATACACGGGGTGAGGGACTTACTAAGGCATCTTCATTTTTGGATACATATTTTTCTGATGCAATCTATCACCATCAAAATAGTGGGAATCACTGGAAAGATAGTGACATAGAAAATATTTAAAATTTTGCATATCATCTTATCGTTTTCATTACATAGTCTCATTAGCAAGCATTGGACGAATTTTTCCCAAAACAAACTTAGAAATAGACTTGGATTACTAACTGCTACAAAACTTTTAAATGGCTTATAAAATGTTAAATTCTAAAGACAAACAACTTGCTTTTGATCCTGAAGCATTTCACGACTATTAAATATTTTACAACCTTTATGTATTTTGAATAACAATTTCATAGTATGCATTTCTGTTAATTTCCTGGTTATTTTGCATTTTGATATTTTAACTAAAAGAAAATTTTTATCATTATATTTTTCTACTTCTTACTGATGTTCTCCATAGTAAAATGTGTATATACTGAATGTTTTTATGCATATATTAAATTATTAATGTCATTACAAGCACAGGTTTCATTTCAATGTAACAATTTCTCAACATTAACTTGTTATTTCATCATCACTTCTTTTTTTAATAAGATTTGGGGCTGTCAAACATTTTAATTTTTTTATTTCAATTTTCAATTCTGTAAACTGATTATTAATTGCAATAGAACTGCCATATGACATATAAACAAGTTAAAATTTACTGCAAATGTATATGTTTTACAATTGCTATTTAATACATTATAACTTCATATTGATATACATTTTATTTATAATCGTGTTAGTATAAAAAAGGTTCTAGATGAACTGAACTTAGTTTTCCTATTTCACGCATACATAAATATGTATAATATTTTGATATAAAAGTTGTTTTTTGAATGGGAAGAATCAATATTTATTATTGTTAAATTCTGCATTTTTAATTTGGAATTTTCAATTTATTAAAAGTGGACAAAATGGATAAAATGATATTTGTCCGGTACAGTTTTTTCCAGAGTGGGAAAAACTGGACATTTCAATCCTTTATCAGAATAAACAAGATATACGTATTTCTTCTCCTCTTTCTGTGTGTTCTCCCCCTACCCCGCTCCCCTCTACGATTACTCACTCACCATGTGAGAGAGGGGAAAAGAGCAGGTGTCGCTGAACTTGTTCTTGTGGCGTGGACGCAGATGACCCATCGAACTACTTTATTCGAAACATTCCATTTTCACACTTTATTTGTAGTGTTTCTGTTTAAAACTGTTTACAGCCAAATGGCAAGTAAACTTGGTTCATAGACGCTGGATGAAAAATTAAAAGTGTGGATTTGCCAGCAAATGCTAAAAGTTTGTCTGGATTATGTTTTAGCAAAATGTTAAAGATTTTTAAAAGAATTTTCTAAAAGATTTAGAAAAGTTTAGCAAAATGTTAAAGATTATGTTTTAGCAAATGCTAAAACAAAAGGAATTCCTAGAACAACATCTGGGACTATACTTTCTTCAAAACAACTGTATTTTGAAAATGACTCTGTCGCTCACTTAAAGCCTTTTATCATTCTACATCATCTGCATATTATGCATTGTATCTGACATTATTAGTACTTTTTCTTTTAAAGATACAACTTCATTATTCATTGCATACCGACAGGGACATTTAAATTGGAAGAAAAACACACAGGGTCTCTATTAACATTTTGCTTTTTTACTACAACTATCTGAATTCTCATTTCCACTTATCTTTAGTGACAATCTGTACACGTACTTGAAAATAGAATTATTTTATTTACTGTAGAAATTACGAAATGCAAAATGTATTCTGCCTGAATTCCTTTTACAAACACTTGATAAGTCTATTCATTTTTCTTTTCTCTATATTTTAATATAAAAATGTATTTAAAGTATTTTTACTTAATGAAAATGGAGTATAGAGCAGTAGAAGAGCACTCATTTGCACAGCTTTGGTTCAATTATATTTTACAAAGTACTTGGTCATGTCTATTTAATCTTTATTTACACATTTGGATTGTTAATGATAAAAGTAACTATTTTTTACACACATATAACAAACATATAAGGATTATTTAAAACATGGGTTATTGATTTTTATATATTTTTTAAATTATCAATACGTGTCTATATAAAAACATGTAGTTTGTTTCCTGTATTGTATCTTGCAATCTATAAATAGCCACAGTTGTCTGCTAAATCACAAAGTTTCATTTTTAGAAATTTAAATATTATTGGCTAAATATTTCTGATACATCTGTGTAAAAATAAAATACGAATTTACCGATTTTTATATTTATTAATATTGATTTAAGAGATTCATTGCTGGGTTTTCAATACATTTTTTTTTTCATTTCTACACTTTGTAATTATTTCTAGATGAGAAATTAAATTAAAAATATTGTTTAACTAACTTTATTAATTTTTTTTTTTTTTTTAAGGATTTCATTATATAACGTTTTGAATAAGCGGCGGATTTCTGTACTTTTTCTTGTAAAGGCTCTTTTTTTTTGTCTGCCCAGGGACCTGTGAAACCTGTCACTGGCTCTGCTATGCAGTATATATGCCAATCTATAGATCCTATACAGAGCTGCATAAAATAATTGGACTACTTTTTTGACTATGAAAAGGTAATTTCAAAAACTGCACTTTTAAATGTGTTATATGTTTACTAAACTGTTTACTTACATATATCTTCTTTCACCTTCTTAAACAGTGAAGTTTCGTTACAGTTTTTCTGAATGTGTTGGAAAGTGTTTCATAATCTATGCTTGCTGTATGATTTGTTGTTCCTGTTGTATGTTTGCTCAGATTTCCAATCACTCAATTATCTTAAAGCCATTTGGCAACAACCTTTCCATCCCCAATGACTGCTCTTTATTTCACTCAGCAATTTTGACACTCAAGTTTCAAGGCTTCATAAAAGGACCCATAATTCAAACTTCACATCGAAATAAAATTAGAGAATGAGAAAAAGTAGAAGCAATAACATATATTTTGCTGTTATCGTATTGTTTCTTACTCCTCGTTCATTTTGTACTTTTTTCTTTTTTTTTTTTTTACATCCTTAACACAATGAACTTTGTATGCATTGGATATATGCCTCATGTGTCACAATAACATTTGATTTGCTCAAAATAAAAAAATAAAAAATCATGCAAACTGACAACTGGAAAAAAAAAAAAAAAGCAGGGTTAATTTTGCAAAAGGGCTGGGTGTTGCATCCTTAAAAAATGGTCTAGAGGGAACTGTAAGTAATTGCTCAATTAATAAAAACTGCTTATTTCATTAGTAGCACAAATAACCAAACAAATCTCATTTGCAGTTTTGTTTTACATTTGACTGTTGATTACCTAAGTTTAAACTTGTATGATTTAAAATCATATATGATTTAATCACTGTTTTAAATCATCTAATAAAAATCTTTGACACTCAAGTTTCAAGGCCTCATAAAAGCAATTGATGAAAAACTTTTTACTATTTTGAAAGGACAGGGGTGAAAGAAAAAGTTAGTTTCAGCACTAGTTCATGTTTATACTTCAAATTTCTATTTGTTGTTTAAAAAATGTTCACTCTTCAAAATTGGAACAGGGAATAAGATGTGAATTTTAATTGTCTAAAACTTCCCACAGTCTCAAAAATTTTATAACTAATTCTGTAGAATTCAGTATTTAAAAATATATATTTAAGCAAATTGCAAAAAGATAAAATTAAAGTCACTTTAACAGAATAATAAATAAAAATTAAATTATTATTAAGAATTCTTCAATATTATAATTCTCAGTATAAAATGTAAGATAAATTTTTAAAATGTTTAGAATGAATCGCTAAAAAACATTAAAATATTTTAATCCTCCTGCAATCCATGCGAATCCATGAACTCTGGATTCTTGTGTCATCGAGAGAGAAAGCTTAACAGGCTATTGCCCTGCCCGCGTCACGGTAGTAAAAAATATCAGAGGTAGTCCAAAATCGGTCATCAGAGACTCGTTTGTATAAAGAGATGGTGGTTTTCCTTCCAGTAATCCTTCCTAGTTCCATAACCAAAACAGGTCAGCAATGAGCTGATAAGTTCTGGTGCTTAAAATATTGTTGTTTCATCTGCCTACATTTTCCAACTAATGGCTTCCTATCCTGAGGCAGAAGATTTGGCAAGTTTTTGGCTAATAAATGTTTCGATGGGGTTGAAGCAATCTTCAGCTATACTTACTATCTGAATTCTACTGCTGGATAAGTAATAACTTTAAGAGATTTTTTTTTTTCGAAAATATTTATAATTCTACCCATATGATGTAATATATAGATGTAATCAATGTTATGGGTCATTCCATGTCAAGTGGCCTAAATTTTGGCATGGTTCCTGCTCGACCCCCTTCAATTTTTATATAATTGATACAGTACATACATATAGGTATAAGATGGACATATGCAAACGGTCAGTGTTAGAAATAGTATAGTTGGGGCGCTAGGGGTCCTTTTGTAAAACTCACTATTTCATGGTCGCAGAAAAAACGAGGAAATCACCAAGTTTGCCATCTTATTGCTCATGATACAAGAAACCTTACTTATTGAAAATAGGTGATCTAGTATAACTTTTTGTGCTAAAAAACTTAATTAGAGTATTAAAAATCACAAATCAATATCTTTATCATTACTTGGCCTCAAATTAGGCCATACGGCCAGTCGCGATGAATTTTACCCGTACTTTAACATGCTGTAACTACTGAAAAAAAAATAATTTTAAAAGTTTGTCACTTTAACCTATGAAGATGTCATAGAGCATCTGGAGTTGTTTCTTTCCTGCTTAAATATTCATTAATTTATTCAGTTTTGAAATCTTCTAAAAAACTAAAATCATCAATTCCACCCAATATTCAGAAGTGTATATCTCAAAAGGGACACTCCTGATATTATTACAGTTAGTACCATTGCAAAGAGTACATCTTAATCTATAAGAAAAACTTTATTTCATTTTGGGCCTCTTACATATAGGGAAAAATAATAAAATTCAAAAGACCTAATTTACGCGATATTTCTTCTTCGATCCTCTCTTTCAACACATTTAACACATATCTTTTTATTTACAATGATCTATATATATATTTGTCTTACGTGGCGCGGAAATAGGGCTGAATTTCTACCTTATCGTTGGCAACAACTGTAGTTCCCAGAGCTCAGACCAATGAACAGACAAGATTGTGTCAGCTCCGCCTCCAATATGTCGTCAGTATCAGATCAGTGAAATTCAAGTTAGCAATTATTAAAAATAAAATATGAACGTAATCCAAAGCGTCTGAGATGATTCCTCATTTTAATTATGAGTAATATTGTTAATTTCAAATGAATTCTCAACTCTTATTTAGAATTTATTTACGAATTTCACTCACACAAAATATTGAAGATAATAAAATATAAACTTTCTAGAATGTGCTGCTGCCATCTGTTGCTGTTTTATTGAAGTAAAAATAATTTCTTTTGCAGAAATCTATACTTGATTAAAATAATAAAATGTCGAACGAAATTTAAACAATCATTGATGATAAGCTATCTTCCTAACACGTAGTGTTTTTTTTTTTTCCCTTATTTTTTTTTTTTTTTTTTTTTTGTTTTTAATGAATGTCGTGCTGTACAATATTATAGGTGCAATAAGTTTTTAACTAATTATGTTTCCAAGATCCTTTTTTTCATAGTATTTAAATTGTTTATATGTCCATTAGTAGCATCAACTAAATGCATTTTTAGTTGTGTTTTCAACGGAGTTTTCAATTACTTTTTTACATTACAAAATTTTCAATTTCATATTTTCAAATGATTTATTGTAGTACTTATTCCGGCTAGAATTACTAGAAAAATTAAAAAGGGCGAGCGAGCTGTGACCGCGTAGCGGTCTCAATGTGAATTGCTTTGCAATTCACGGGGGGTTGGCGAGCGTTAGCGAGTAGGGGGCTGAGCCCCCTAGTAAATGTATACATAATTATCTCTTGTTGTGGTCAATTGTTGCTTCTGCTCTACCATACTGAATGACTGGTAACCGTGTCACCAAAGGGTCACGCCTGATAGCCATGAAAGACTAGCTCCTGGGGATGCTTCAGTAAAATTGACTATTTCATGGTCGCAGAAAAAATGATGAAATCTCTACTTTTGCCCTCTTATTTCTCAAGATACAATAAATCTTACTTATTAAAAATAGGTGATCTAGTACAACTTTTTGTGCTAAAAACATAATTGGAGTATTAAAAATAGCAAGTCATTATCTTCGTCATTACTTGGGCTCAAAGTAAGCCATATGGCCTGTCGCGATGAATTTTACCCTTTCTTTAACAAGCTGTATCTACTGAATAAATTAATTTAAACATTAGTCACTTTAGAAATATATTACCTATGAAGATCCCATAGAGCTGCAGAAGTTTTTTCTTTCCTGCTTAAATATTCAATAATTTATTCAGCGGCGAAATTTCCTAAAAATAAAAATCATCAATTCTACCCCATTTTCAGAAGCGTATATCTCAAAAGGAAGAGTTTTGATTACGATTAGTACTGCTAAACAGAACACATTTTAATCTATAAGGAATACTCTATCTCATTTTGGGCCTCTTAGATATAGTGTAAAAATAATGAAATTTAAAAAACCTATTTTACACTGTTTTTCCGAGATTTCTCTTTTTCAAAAAATTTAACTGTTGAGCAATGTCTATCCCAAAAATTCCTTACATAGGGCTTTCGAACTGTGCAAATATATTTATCTGTATGAAAATTAATTTATTTTTATAAATGGAGTTTTTTTTCTTCGCATAGGGACAGATCTGCTGCAAGAATTTTAAAAAAAATATTTTCAATCTTTGTTATCAACAGAGTGACTTTGGAATCTCTGCAGAGTGGAATTTGTTTCGTACAAGCCATTTAAAACGGAATAGGAGGGACTGTAAAGCGGCTGGCTGCATTCAAAGACCAAATTTTAACTCCCTCGGATCTGTATAAATTCTGTGAAAAGAACATAAGTGAAATTAAAGTTTCAAAAAAATAAATTCAAGCAGTACAAGCTGACCAAGAAGAGCGTTTCAAAAGCAGATGCACAAGAGAACATCATCATTATTTCGTACAAAGTTCGTGTCAGTAGAATAACAAATGATGCTATAACACATGTTGACAAGAGTGATAAGACTGCATTTCACTATGCATTCGTTTAAAATAGGGTTTTTTTAATTTCATTATTTTTACACTATATCTAAGAGGCTCAAAACGAGATAGTTTTCTTTATAGACTAAAATGTGCTCTTTTCAGTGGTACTAATTGTAATCAAATCCAAACTGTCCCTTTTGAGATATACACTTCTGAAAATGGGTTCGGATTGATGATTTTAATTTATTAAGAGATTTCGCAGCTGAATAAATTATTGAATATTTAAGCAGGACAGAAACAACTTCAGCAACTCTATGACATCTTCATACGTAATATATTGCTAAAGTGACTAATGTTTAAATTAATTTATTCAGTAGATACAGCTTGTTAAAGAAAGGGTAAAATTCATCGCGACAGACATATGGCCTACTTTGAGCACAAGTAATGACGAATATAATGATTTGCGATTTTTAATACTCCAATTATGTTTTTTAGCACAAAAAGTTGTACCAGATCACCTATTTTTAATAAGTAAGATTTATTGTATCTTGAGAAATAAGAGGGCAAAATTAGTGATTTCATCATTTTTTCTGCGACCAAGAAATAGTCAATTTTACTGAAGCATCCCCAGGAGCTCGTCTTTCATGGCTATCGGGCGTGACCCCTTGGTGACGCGGTCACCAATCATTCAGTATGGTAGAGCAGAAGCAACCATGTACCACAACAAGAGATAATTATGTATACATTTATCATTGTAAATAAAAATATTTGTGTTAAATTTGTTGAAAGAGAAGATCTTCGAAGAAGAAATATCGCGTAAAATAGGTCTTTTGAATTTTATTATTTTTCCCCTATATGTAAGAGGCCCAAAATGAAATAAAGTTTTTCTTATAGATTAAGATGTACTCTTTGCAGTGGTACTAACTTTAATAATATCAAGAGTGTCCCTTTTGAGATATACGCTTCTGAATATTGGGTAGAATTGATGATTTTAGTTTTTTAGAAGATTTCAAAACTGAATAAATAAATGAATATTTAAGCAGGAAAGAAACAACTCCAGCAGCTCTATGACATCTTCAAAGATAATTAATTGTTAAAGTGACAAACATTTAAAATAATTTTTTTCAGTAGTTACAGCATGTTAAAGTATGGGTAAAATTCATGGTGACAGGCCGTACGGCCTACTTTGAGGCCAAGTAATATCAAAGGTATTGATTTGTGATTTTTAATACTCTAATTACGTTTTTTAGCAAAAAAAGTTGCACTAGATCACCTATTTTCAATAAGTAAGGTTTCTTGTATGATGAGCAATAAGATGGCAAACTTGGTCATTTCGTCGTTTTTTCTGCGACCATGAAATAGTGAGTTTTACAAAAGGACCCCTAGCGCCCCAACTATACTATTTCTGAGACTGACATTTTGCAGATGTCCATCTTATACCTATATGTATGTCTTTTATCAATTATATAAAATTTGTAAGGGGTCGAGTGGGAGCCTCTAGGCCAGTTGACATGGAATGACCCTTATGTAAATATATTTTTTTCTTGTATCATTCTCTATATTATTTCTGTCATCAATATCCCTTTTTCTATGCATTTACAAAACACACAACAACGAATGACGTATCAATCGAAAGGTTTTTTGAACTTTCTTCTGACATAGTACAGGGGTGGTCAAAATTATAAGGACAAGGCAAAAATCGCCAAACCTTGGCTACACTTGGCCGGAAAACAATGAAAAATGAAGAATATTTTTACAAGTTTTTATGGAAATATGTGGAAAATTCATATTCATAAAGCATATTATGGATTTATTCAGCCATGCGTATGATAGGGACAACAAGTGTGTTTGTGTGTCCTAATACGTAAATTTGCACGTTTTTTGTTCTGCACACAGACGATATAAATGCATTTTGGAATGTCATGTTTTGTTTTTTAGTCCTTCCGCTAGGTACAAAAATTTTGGAGTTTGAGAAAGGGATGCATTTAAAAGTTCAGGACTTTCTATATGTCAAATTGCAACAATGTTTAATATATAAAGAATGGTTATTTACAATTATCTTAAAAGTCCCAGTAAATAGGGACGGCAAAGACGTACAGATCTTCTGTTTCTGAATGGGAGAGAAGAATGATAATAAGGCGAGCTTGTTCCAAAAATCAAATGTCAACAGAAATAAAATGTGAACTGAACTTTAGAATGCAGTACTCCAACTGTTCGACGTGTTTTACAAAAAGAAAATAAGGTTCGCTATGGTAAACATATGTCACGACCGTCTCTTACAAAAGTTCATAAGAGACTAAGGGTGGAGTTTGCCAAAAAATGCATTACTATGGGGAAAAAGTGGAATGACGTTTTTTCCAATGAGAGAAAGTTTAATTTGGATGGACCAAATGGTTTTTGCTACTTCTGGTATTATCTCCATAGAGAAAAAGAAATTTTCTCAAAGTAGCTCAGTAATGGTCTGGGGAGGTTTTGCAACTGGTGGAACTACTCCAATAGTTTTTGTGCAGGGTAGAATGAATTCTGAGAGTTATGTTAATGTATCTTTTACCAGAAGCACTGTTAATAATGAATGGAGACTATTTCTTCAAGCAGGACAATGCTTCATTACATGTTTTCCAAACTTCAAAATCATGGTTTGTGAAACGACTTGAATGGCCGGATAGAAGCACTGATCTGAATCTAATGGAAAATCGGATATTCTGGCACACGAAGTGTACAAAAATGGTATACAATCAGTGGTGGGATTCAGCCTGATCAGTAGAACCGTTACTTAAAATTTGTTGAGTTCGGCGAACTGGTTGTTAAAATGGCACTGGTAATGTTGAAATCACAAATTGACATTCCTTTAAATATTCATTTGCTCAATATCGAATCCTCTAACCACATTGACATTTTCTCATTTTTGTTCATCTTTGTGTTACATTTTGGATTCCAACAAGATAAATGGATTTGATTTCTGTAAAGTACCTTCATAAAACAATAGTGACGTACACACAAAGATATTGTTTAGATTCCAAGTTTCTTTTAATTAAATAAAGAATTTATAATTTTGTTATATTAAAAAATGCATTTTATATTAATTAATAACATTGGAAATTCTTTAACCATTATTATACAAATGTACGTATGTTTTAAAAAGATTCTTATTAGTGGTCCGCGGGTATTAAAAATATGAATTTAGTTATCCGTAAGGTTTGAAAAGCTTGTAATAGGGACAGTTTTTTTCCCTTTAGAACAATAGTTCGTGAAAATATTTTTTCAATTTGGAAACGGTTTCTTAATCTATATGTAAAGGCATCATTTTTCTTTATCGTTTGAGCTTCAAAAAGCCATTAGGGTATCAGCACTCTCAAATGCTCCCCTTTTTTCCTTAAAGTCAGTTTTTATGTGTTTTGGTCTCTTTTTAGTAAAGAAAAAATATTTCAAAGAATTTCATTTAAAAAAAATATTTATTATTATTATTTTTAAACGGCAAAATTGTGTGTGCTTCCTTAATGTGTATAAATCAGAACTGAAAACTACTACCAAAAAAAAAAAAAAAAAAAAATCACTGTTACTATTATGCTATAAAAATCTGCCCAATATTGTGATTTTTAATGAAAAACGCAAATTTTTCCACCTGAAACTTGTCTGTACGTGCAGTTTATTTTTCAACTAGCACATAGATAATGCGCACCAGAGTCTCAGAAACCTCATACGATGGCAAAATGCAAAATATCTCATAAAAACACTGAAAAAGGACCATTTTCACTATTAACTTTTACAGCATGTACAAAAACAGCTTTAGACCTTTTTTTTTTTCCAAGTTCACAGGACTCGAAATAACGCAGAAATTATATGTTGTCACTTTTTTTCTGCCCTCCCGGATATTTTCAGATCAGCAGGACTCAGAGAAACGCCAAAGATTGTAAAATTCTACTTTGTGTGGGCAACGGGATTCGAAATAGTAAAATTTAAAAAAAATTTCTCCTTCCTTTCATTCAGAATTTACCATCCTGCTTAACACTAAGTAACGCAGAAATTGTAAAATTTTGGCGTTCTGTCGAGTATCCAGGACCTGAAATAAGGCTGTCCTCCTTTCTTTTCTCTTAGATTTTTCTGGCCTGTGCGACCTAAATTGTTGAAATTATGAAATTTTTGTTCTTTTTTTCCCCAGCATCCATACGGTCAGAAAATAAAGCCGCCATTGTTAAATCGACCACTTTTTTTTTCTTTTAAAGGTATGCTTTGTTATTATTAGATTAAACTGTATTTTATATGTATTCAATTTATTTTTCTTAGTCCCATGTTTTTTCCAAAGTGAATGGCATCCTCCTCCAATGCAGTTTTTTTTCCCCCTCTCGTGCGTGCCTTTTGGTATCTTCAATCAGTTTTTACTGTAACTATGATGGAATAAATGAGATGCTATTCTGACTTGACTCATGCTGTTGTTGGCAGATATTTTTATCCTTAATTTTTCTTTGGAAGTTTAAACCTGCATCTAAAAAATATTAGACTGCAGTGCAAAATCTTCGCACAGGTGGTCCATTGGTATTTTACTATTTTGAATACAGATATTTTTAAATTGTAATGTTAGTTGTGAGTGATATTTTTACCTTTTAATTTCTGCCTTCGTAGTTATTAAATAAAGGTAAAGATTTATTCTAAAGCATATCATTTTTTACATTATTATAGGGACTTCTTCTCCATTTTATGATTTTAAATGCTATTTATACGAGATGTACCTTTTCTGAGATTCCTACAAGTTACTTTCGATAAGTTTATTTCTTTTGTTTATAAACTGTTCACAATTATTTAGAAAATGGTGATTTCAAGAGGGCAGAGCCCCCTGACAATAACAATTATCAATCACAAAAAGGCCTCTATGTTTGTTAAGTATGTATAATAATATATCCAAAATGTTAAAATATCAAAATTGACCATAAAATGCTGTTTTACCTAACTTTTTAAGATGGCACAAAAACATGGTTATGGTTTAATTAAACTTATGTTTATAAATATTTAAAAATTAAAAACCATGTTTTTCCGCCATCTTGAAAAAGTTTGCAAGACACTCAAACGGCCTTTTGGGTGTCATTTTGAATTTTTTCAACAAGTGGCACAAGGATATGGAACTCTTCCCATTGTGTGTATAAAACATCACTGTTTTATACGCACAATGGGAAGGGTTCCATATCCATGTGCACTAAACAACAAAAAATTTCCTTCTCTTGCCAAGGCCCCTATATAATGCGGAAGTACCAAATTTTCCACCAAGTATAGTTAAAAAAAAAAAAAAAAAAATACAAGTATACCTTCAAAAAGTTGGCTTCTATGTTGCTGGCAACTGCTCTGGCTAAAAGTGTTTTACCAGTACCAGGAGGACCGTACAGAAGGCAACCCTTAGGCGGGGTGATTCCGACACGCTGGAAAAGCTCTGGATTCAACAGAGGCAGTTCAATAACCTGGAAGAACATATTTTATATAATTTTTTTAATTCAAATTACGGCAAGTTTTAGCAGAACATAACATCAAACACAAATTTTACTAAAACATAAAATGTATCTCTAAATATAATGAAACCTCATTAGCTATGAAAAGTGTGAGATCACATTATTGAAAAGTTTTAAAATATTTGAAGCGTTCTATTTGAAATTTGTTGTTTTCAAATATAACTTTTAATAAAACATTGACTTTTAAAAACATAGTATTTTTTTATTATTATTACTGTAGTTATAAAAGCCAATTTACATCATTAAAGAAAAGAATATTGTATAACTTTTTAAATCTGGAATCATTGGAGCCATGTCAATTCTAAATTACCGAAATTTTTTAACTTTTTTTTTTTTTTTGCATTTAGATAAATAATAATACTTCTATTAATCAGTCTATTGCGACACAAAAATACAAGCAACTTGATAATTTAAAACTATTAAATACTAAGAAATTTGCATTCAAAATGTTATCTTTAAAAATAATAACAGCAGCAACATAGCCAAAAACCATCAGACATTTTACACATATTGTCGAATATCTAAAGAAATATTTGAGGAATTGTTCTGGGAACAGAAAGAAAATGCCCGACTTTATTTATTTTTCAACAAAGGTTTGATCACGATAACAATTAGGGGAGCAACCACAAATTGAAGGAAGAAAATAAAATGCTTGAAATTATCTGCACTTGTAGCATATGACCACGTGGATGTTGTGTAAGAACAGCATGTGTATTTATAGAGATATTCAAGAAATTTTTAGATGTTTTGTTTAAAACATGCAGTGGAAACAACACAGTACAATTAGAATATAAATATATTAATAAATATTTGGACGAAGTATGGGCATTTGTATGAAATATTCTTTAACTGTGCAGGCATAAATGATACCAACAATTTTTTTTTTAATGATTTGATAGCAGTCAACTCTATAGAGCAACTCATATAAAAACACCAGTCAAATATCACGGTAATTCAGAAATATATTGGAGACAGTGAGAGCTGAATTTCAGTTTGCTTTCTAAAAGTAGCTGGATGATAAAAGATTTTCCAAATTACCATTTCATTATCATTTTTTTTTTACATTTTTCATTGATGTTTTAATAATGGGGAAACTACCAGAACTAGCCCATTCAAAAAAAGGTACTTCTCTATTATCCCGTCGACCACTTTTCATAACAAACAAGAACGAAAAATCATGCGCCAAGCATAGATTATGTAGCACTTTCCAACGCTTCCAAAATAATTTTATAAATCATTACCGTTTAATAAGCTGAAAGATGACATCTAAGTAAACAATTTGGAAAACGCATAACATATTTAAAAATGTAATTTCAGGAATTTTCAATATATACAATATTCGGAAAAATATCCGAATACTTTTATGTAGCCCTGTATATGATCTATAGATTTGTATATATACATAGGATGTTAAATTTTAGTTTAGTTAGGAAACGCGTAGCACAGTTTAAATTCTCCTTCTGGAGTTTGTCAATAAACGGAAATGTGTTCGCGAACTTTTGTGCTGCCCTGTATAGGACCTACAGAATTTATACACACCACGTAATAGTCAAAAAGCTAGTTAAGATTAAAATCGCGTTCAGTAACTTAAAACGCACTTCCAGGAATTATTGTTAACAGACAGTAGAGAATTCTTTTGTGCGTCCCTGTAAATGAACGATGACTGCTATACACACACTATTCTGTAGTAAGCCTCTTGTAATGCACCTTAGTAATATATATAAACTTCAATGCGTTTAAAATAGTGGAACATTATTTAAATAAGCCGCAGACGATTTTTCTCCATAGACGTAATGTAACGGAATTATTTTGACTGTCCCTGTAAAGTAACTCTAAGTGCTATTACACCTACTATTCCATATTAAGCTTCTTCTAATGCATCTTAGTGATCTATATAAGTTTCAATGCGTTTACAATAGTGAAACATTTTTAAAATAAGCCGCAAATGATTTTTCCCCATAGACCGCAGGAATTCTTTTGAGTGTCCCTGTAAGAAAACTATAAGTGCTACACACTTCAGTTGAAATAGGGAACGTGCCGTAGATAACAACAATAACATATAAAAATTGCAGAGCAATCCGAGCATATTTATGGGAGTTAGAGCACGGACAGACGGCCAGACAAACCGAAGTCATAAGCACTTTTCAACTAGGTTGGAAAGTGCTAAAAACGATCGTCCAACTGTAAGATGAAACGCCAAAAAGGCAGTCCCATTGACTTGATGTCAGAAGAATTATAAGTGTTTGTTATGTCATTGAGTGGTTTTTAATTCGACATTTGCGTGTATTTGTCATTATGTTTTACTGATTTACGAGTTATTTCATTCATTAAAATAACAATTGTGTCCTTAAATTCTTATATTTTATTTATTTATTTTGATATTCCAATGGCAACGTTCTCCCGTTTAGTTGGCGTTACAGTTGGGCGATAGTTTTTTGTTATGAAAAGTGATCGACAGGATAATAGAGAAGTACCGAAAAAAATAAATAAAGAAAGAAAAAGTTAAAAGCAGGGTGTGTTAATTTTAATCAGCTTGATTTTAATCATGATTAAGGATTTAAATCAACTGATTTTTTTTAAAAAAAACATTGATTTAAATGAACTGATCAAATTTAGGTCAAGATATTTCGTAATAAATATTTATAAAAATACATTGTAAATTTAAAGAGTGGGAGAGACTGAGAATTCAAAATCCACGCTTTAATTTTATTTAAATCAAATGTCACACTTTAAAATAAAAATCTTAATTTAAAAATAGAGAATCTCCGCTGAAAAATGCTAAAAGATTAATGTATATACTAGCTGGCTTCGCCCGCCAGCAGGCCCCTAATTTACATCGGTGCCTCGAATATTTTGAAAACTACTTTTTTTATAAAACATCGAAACGAACGACCCTCTGGCTCGCATCCCCCTCGAGCCGAACGAACCTCCGACCCGGGTCACTGCTGCCTTCGGCACCGTATACCGGTCGTGCTACGCACGCACCGGATAATCCCTTAATTTGCACATTGAATAGTACAAACCTCTAACCGAACGAACCTCCGACCCTGGTCCGCGCTGCCTTCGGTACCGTATACCGATCATGCTGCGCACGCGCCGGATAATCCCTTAAATTGCATGTCGAATAGTATAAACCTCTAACTGAACGAACCTCCGTCTCGGGTCCCCGCTGCCTGTGGCACCGTATAGCAGTGGTGCTGCGCACGCGCTGCAGTATACGTTAGTCCCACCTTCCACCACCAAGTGCCGCAATCTGTTTATACGATCATAACTGAAATCGTTAAGGCTTTCGATGTCGAGTTTGATGTAAAAACAAGCCTCCAGTTAATAGGTTCAGTCTTACTGCCTCATATACACTTTCACACACATGCATTTATTAACTTTCATCCATATTTTATCTTTATTTACATTCACTAATCACAGTATAAAGTTCATAAACATTGCATTTCATTAGTATACATTTATCATGAAAAACGTAATTTCAGTAATTAATATGTGCTTAACTTACCCATACTTCATTAATTCTTCGGTTTTTGTTTATTCGAACTTCACGTAAGCGGTCGAGCCTAAGTTCAGCTCCGGCCGTTGTGATGGAATGGTGTTGTGTCTTAAAGAATTAAGCGTCGCTATTTACCCTTGCAGCTCTTTACTCATAATGAATAAGTATGATTTATTTTAGTTATGTGTCGTGATTCATATTCAATATGTGTTGTCTATATCATAATAGTATTCAAGACCATCCAGCTGTTTATTATGCTAAAATATCGAACTGGACTTTGTTAATATCATCTTCTGTTGAACTTTTACTTTCAATAAATTGAACTGGATTAGAATACTTGCCTATTTTAATGAAGCAACATCTATACACATCTTTGATTTTCTTTCGCCTTATTCAACAAACATTCAACTACATTTTCACCTCGCTGTATGAGCTAATCAATTCCAGCTAAATTCCATTAGCGTTATTTGCTTGTTTGAATCAAGTGTTATAAGAAAATCGGCTTTACTAAATGCCATTTTCTTAACATTTTGGGTTATGGGCAAGATGATGCCCATATAGTGAGGACTGTTAGTAGTATGAATAATATATAATGGACTTACATTTTTTTTTAGTGAATGTTATGTGAAAAACAAAGTTTGTTTTTGATGCATGAAGAAAGTTTTCAGAAAGTCTTGGATAAGAAGATCGTTTTTTCTGAAAAATTTAATCCAGTTGTTTAATTGAAGTGAAAGAAAGAAAGGAAAAAAAAAGCTCACCATCTTAAGAGATAAATAGATGGGGGGCTGGCATAATTAAGAAGATATATGCATAGTTCCAGTTTTTAAATTATACAAAAGCTTTTAACCATCTTATAAAACATATTTTTTTGAAATTTTTTTTTAAAGTTTGAAATTTTTTTACTCTCTTGTTAAAATGGCCACTGTCGTCGACAAATTGAGTGCTGCTAATTATCTTAATTGGGCAGCTGATTTAAAGTATCTCTTATTAGAAAAAAAATCTGTGGAGTATCGTGAATCAAACTGAGAAGCCACCTGATACTTCAAAAAGCGATGAACTTTCAAGCTATAAGATTCGCAGCAATCAAGCTTTGGCTTTAATTTTCCTGCATGTTGGCACTGATTATAAAAGATTAATCGAGGACTGTAAGGATCCTGTCGAGGCATGGACTATACTTCGAAACAATCACTGTCCTGATTCTCGTGCACACCACATGCGGCTATTTTCCAATTTGATTGAATGCCGAATCGAGCATAATGAAAGTATTAATATGTTTGCGGCAAGATTGTTGAGAATTTTCAATGATATTAAGCATCTTGATAAAGATTTTAACGATACTTACTTGAACTTTCAGTTACTGCGCTATCTTCCTAAAAGATTTGATTCATCTGTTCAATCCATTTTAAGATGGCGAAAAGAAGATTTAATAAGATTGTTGAGGAATTATCAGCTGAAGAAATTCGTCTTCAGGTACGTGATATGGATATGAATAAGAGCTCACCTCATGCAAATTTACTGAACAAAAGGAACTTTTCACGTAAAGAAAAGAAAAGCATCCAATGCTGGCATTGCAAAGCGAGAGGACACTTAAGAAAGAACAGTATCAAGTTCCGTAAATTGAATGCAAGGAGCCTTCCATCATCTTACCATCGACATTCATCTTCAGCACGCCATGCAGATACTTCCAGTGATTCTTCTTGTGGCCACTACAGAAAACCAGAGAGGTCCAGTTCCAGTCATCGTTCCAGAGTTAGACAACCAGAGAGGTCCGGTTCCCGTCATCGATCCCGAGAGAGCCAACCTAGCTTTTCTGATGACCAGTCAAGTAACTCATCCCACTCCCGGAGGAAGCCTATGAAATCCAAATGGTCCAGATCCAGAAAGTCCCCACCTACTGTACATTACCAAGATGATAGTGACTGTTCCAGTAATCCAAGGACTGATTTTTGTAAGTCAAATTTTTGTGACATTACTAAATATAATATTAATTGTATAAATGTAAATGAGAGGTCCTGGATCCTCGATACCGGGGCCACTCATCATTTTGTTAATAACAAAAATTACTTTTTAAATTTTGAACCTTTAGAGGGTGAGGAAATGACTGTGGCTGTTAAGGATGTATCCTTTCCAATTGAGGGAAAAGGGGATGTTAAACTTGATTTTGGTAAAACCAGCTTAACTCTGACAGGTGTTATGTATGCTGGGAAGTTAAAACGTAACCTTTTATCAGGCCCTCAATTAGACTTGCATGGGTTTCAGTTTTATGGTCGACGAGGCAAGGTAACCATCTCGCGGGGGGGGGGGAGACATAGTTTGTAAGGCATATTTGAAAAATGGAGTGTATCAGCTGTATCCTCGGGTTCCTAAGTCTTCTCCAGTAGAATCAAATGTTACAAGTAAACTCAGTAACATGGAGGTATGGCATAGGAGGATGGGACATATTAGTCCATCAATTTTAATGCATACTTGTAAGGAGGGGGGAGTCCGAGGTTTACCTAATTAAAGGATTTTAACCATAAGTGTGAAGAATGTAGATTAAATAAACATCGGAAGGTATCATTTAAGTCAATCAAAATAACTAGGTCTAAAGGACCACTTGACTTATTATACGCCAATATATGGGGACCATGTCAAACTGTAGGTCGCAAAGGCGAACGATATTTTTTAACTATAATTGATGATTTTTCACACCGTGTGTCACTATATCCAATTAAGTTTAAATCTGATGCATATGAAATAGTAGTAAATCACATTAAACGTGCTGAGACTTTTCTAAATAAGAAAGTCAAAAATTTCAGAAGTGACAACGGGAGGGAGTTCGTCAATGACGATTTATTAGAGTTTTTCACACAAAAAGGAATACATCATGAATTAACAAACCCATACACTCCACAAATGAATGGGACGTTGGAGAGATTCATGCAAACGGTAACAGATGGTGCAAGAACCATTCTATCAGAAAGTGGTCTTAACAGGAACTTCTGGCCTGATGCCATGAAATTTTTTACATATAATTGGAATCGTATTTGCCCGAGATCACAAAACAAAACTCCTTTTGAACTTTACGGAGGTAATAAACCATCGGTCCGTCACCTACGACCTTTTGGATCAGTAGTGTACGTCGGAATACCGAAGCAGAGACGTGATGGCAAACTCGGTCCAAAAGCCAGAAAAAGATTCATGGTGGGTTATGCATTCCGTACAAAAGGCTACAGAATATAGGTTCCGGAAATTGACCAAATTATTGAATCATGTGACGTAAAATTTGAAGAGAACATCCTTTATAAAAATAGTGAGTCTACAAGCAGTGGAGCCTTGATGGGCCCATTGTTCGACGATCTTCTTCCCAGTAGCACTGAGAACGAGAATACAATTGTCGAGGTTGCACCTGAGGGTACTCCAGGTCCCTCCAATTTACATCAAGGTTCTCAGCGTGATGGGGAGGAGACCACGGACTCTGGGTCCAGTTCCAGTGATGATGAATCTTCAACATCCTTGAGAGAGGTAGTTTTTTATAGGAAACCCAAACCTCGTCCTGACGGTTCTAGAGTAGACATCTACTATTATGAGCAAGGGAAAAATCAAAGACTCAGATCCATATATGACATTGAAAGGTACTGCCAGCAAAATAATATTAAGTTTAATCCAAATCTGTTTGATTTCAAAGGTAAAAATGAATACTCTGGTCCTGTATCCTCATATATATCACCATCAGATGTTTCCGACAGTCCCGAATCAAATTATCTAAAGCCTAGTGCGTGACTAGACGTAGAAGTACCTCGCACCTTTAAGCAAGCTATGAGGTCTATGCAGAGGGCGATGTGGGAAGCAGCAATGCAAGCCGAAATTCAGGTAATGCATGAGCGAGAGGTTTGGCATTTGGCTCCATTGCCTGCCAACGTTGTCCCAGTGGGTTGCAGATGGGTATATGCAATCAAGAGAGATGAATTTGGAAGGATCGCACGATATAAAGCTAGACTAGTTGCCCAGGGTTTTAAGCAAATTAAAGGGGAGTCCTACGATGACACCTTTAGCCCTGTGGTAAACTTTGGTGTGATCCGACTATTCTTCTCCCTCTTGGTTTCGCATGGCGGATGGCTTCACATTCAGTGTGATGTTACCAGCGCCTATCTGTACGCTCCGCTGAAGGAGAACGTCTATATGTCTCAACCTCCCGGTTTCATCATTCCCGGAAAGGAGCATTTATATTGCAAGCTAGATCGCGCCCTGTACGGACTTCGTCAAAGCGGAAGGGTGTGGTATTTTGAAATACATGAAGTACTCACTAAAATTGGCTTCAGTAAATTAGAAGCATGTAATTGTGTGTACACTTTTGGTACAGGCATCGTACTGCTCTTATATGTTGATGATATGGTCATTCTAGGTAGAAATATGAAACTCATCAATGATGTTTTGAAGTTAATACAGACATTAAGATACTGGGAAAGACTCGTAAGCTTTTGGGTGTTGAATTTGAAGGAGAAGGTGATTCTTTGGTAATACATCAAACTCAATATATTGATGAAGTCTGTAATAGATTCAAAGAATACAAAATTCCTGTCTCCAGTTTACCCATAAGTAAAGGCACAATCTTTTCAAAGTCTGACTGTCCTACTTCTCCACCCGATATCTATCAAATGACAAAATTACCATATCGCAGTATTTTAGGATGTCTATCATTTCTTGCAAATCGCACTAGGCCTGATATTTCATATTCTGTTAATATCTTAAGCCAGTTTCAAAGCAATCCAGGTTTACCTCACTGGGAGGGTTTAATTCGTCTACTAGGCTATGTTAAATACACACGTCATTATCACCTTAGGCTACAGTGCAAGTCCGTTCGTTTGGTAGCATTTACCGATGCAGACTTTGCAGCTAACCGTGACGACCGAACTTCCATGGGAGGGCAAATAGTCATGCTCGATAACTCTCCCGTTGACTGGTGTACTTTTAAGGAAAAGTGCGTCAGTTTATCAACGATGGAATCTGAGTTTGTAGCAATGACTGAGGCCACCAAAAACTTAGTTTGGTATGATCGGATACTGCGAGAATGCTCGGTGAGTGGTATCATTCCTGAACGTAGTCAAGTAGCAGAACTAAGAGCTGATAACCAAGCAGCCATAAATTTCATTAAATCCCCAGTTGAGAATCACAGGTCAAAACATATAGATGTCAAGCTTTTCTTTATTCGTGATTTATTTTACAGAGAAGTCTTCAGTCTTAGTTTTGTCCGTAGTAAGTCCAACCTGGCGGATGTGTTCACCAAGCCTCAGACCAAATTTGACCTTAAGAGGTTTGTCGATCATCTATTTATCACCGAATAAAAATCTTATATAAGTGTTATTATACGTACCTTTTACCATCTTCACTGTTATTGTATGTATGCATTTTTAAGATATATGTAATTTGCTAAACGCAATCGTAATTTTATAGGTGTTAGAATGTGTTTATACAAAATCTTGTTATTTTTTAAATTTCTAAAGTGCAATATTTTACATACATATTTTTAAAAATTGACCTCTTGACCCGGTGATATTGTTACAAAGATGTTTTAAATTGTATTTTTGATATGTTATTAATTTTAGTCTCTTCCTAGGCATCTGAGGCGTCATCTTCTTTTTAACATCAATAAATTGCATGCATAAATTAGATCTAGATCTTAAGATGATGTTTTTGGATGCCAAGCATTTTTCTTAATTTTTTGAAAGTTTTTGAAGATTTAAATTAAATTATTTCAAGTTTTCACATTAATAAAGTTTGTTGTTACAAATGTTTAAAGTTTACTTAGATTTATCAAGAGTGTCATATTGTGTAAAACCCTTCAAATTGAAGGTGTTGACTTATTGAATTGGTGGTACGTATATATTTAACTTTGAGTTGTTTAAAATTGCACATTTAATCTTCATGATATTCATATATTTAAAATTGTAAACTTAAAATTTAAAGGATTTAAAATTGTTATATTCAAATTATTTTTCTATTGTATTAGTACTTTTTGAGGTTTCATCTTACAAGTTTTGTAAGAGTATTGAGCTGCTTTTACTTTTCCTCCCTGGTTATCCCTGCTGGTCCATGTTAATGTTTTTGGGAGTTGAGATCAGGTAATTGGGATTCACGGGTAGGAATTGTCTGTTTAACTGCTTAAAGTTTTAACTTCAGCTTAAAATGTGTTTAGAGTTTGAAGTTTTTGGCAGTAGTTATGCGTTCTAGTTGGCACATCAGTTAAGATGGCACATTGTTATAGTTGAGTTCTTTTTAACTTTTAATTTTTCTTTTACTAATACGCTTTTATCTTATAGTAAAAATTTAATCCAGTTTAATTTTTTTTTTTTTTTTTTTTTTTTTTTTTTGTATTATGCAGTGGTGTCAGTGGTGTTCTTTGAGATTTCTCATCCCTTATTTTTCTCAGCTTCATGTCATTTCTGACATTTTTATAGCTGTTTTTGCTTAGAGACAGTAAGAGGGGGGGCACTTGTTGTAAAAACAAGCCTCCAGTTAATAGGTTCAGTCTTACTGCCTCATATACACTTTCACACACATGCATTTATTAACTTTCATACATATTTTATCTTTATTTACATTCACTAATCACAGTATAAAGTTCATAAACATTGCATTTCATTAGTATACATTTATCATGAAAAACGTAATTTCAGTAATTAATATGTGCTTAACTTACCCATACTTCGTTAATTCTTCGGTTTTTGTTTATTCGAACTTCACGTAAGCGGTCGAGCCTAAGTTCAGCTCCGGCCGTTGTGATGGAATGGTGTTGTGTCTTAAAGAATTAAGTGTCGCTATTTACCCTTGCAGCTCTTTACTCATAATGAATAAGTATGATTTATTTTAGTTATGTGTCGTGATTCATATTCAATATGTGTTGTCTATATCATAATAGTATTCAAGACCATCCAGCTGTTTATTATGCTAAAATATCGAACTGGACTTTGTTAATATCATCTTCTGTTGAACTTTTACTTTCAATAAATTGAACTGGATTAGAATACTTGCCTATTTTAATGAAGCAACATCTATACACATCTTTGATTTTCTTTCGCCTTATTCAACAAACATTCAACTACATTTTCACCTCGCTGTATGAGCTAATCAATTCCAGCTAAATTCCATTAGCGTTATTTGCTTGTTTGAATCAAGTGTTATAAGAAAATCGGCTTTACTAAATGCCATTTTCTTAACATTTTGGGTTATGGGCAAGATGATGCCCATATAGTGAGGACTGTTAGTAGTATGAATAATATATAATGGACTTACATTTTTTTTTAGTGAATGTTATGTGAAAAACAAAGTTTGTTTTTGATGCATGAAGAAAGTTTTCAGAAAGTCTTGGATAAGAAGATCGTTTTTTCTGAAAAATTTAATCCAGTTGTTTAATTGAAGTGAAAGAAAGAAAGGAAAAAAAAAGCTCACCATCTTAAGAGATAAATAGATGGGGGGCTGGCATAATTAAGAAGATATATGCATAGTTCCAGTTTTTAAATTATACAAAAGCTTTTAACCATCTTATAAAACATATTTTTTTGAAATTTTTTTTTAAAGTTTGAAATTTTTTTACTCTCTTGTTAAAATGGCCACTGTCGTCGACAAATTGAGTGCTGCTAATTATCTTAATTGGGCAGCTGATTTAAAGTATCTCTTATTAGAAAAAAAATCTGTGGAGTATCGTGAATCAAACTGAGAAGCCACCTGATACTTCAAAAAGCGATGAACTTTCAAGCTATAAGATTCGCAGCAATCAAGCTTTGGCTTTAATTTTCCTGCATGTTGGCACTGATTATAAAAGATTAATCGAGGACTGTAAGGATCCTGTCGAGGCATGGACTATACTTCGAAACAATCACTGTCCTGATTCTCGTGCACACCACATGCGGCTATTTTCCAATTTGATTGAATGCCGAATCGAGCATAATGAAAGTATTAATATGTTTGCGGCAAGATTGTTGAGAATTTTCAATGATATTAAGCATCTTGATAAAGATTTTAACGATACTTACTTGAACTTTCAGTTACTGCGCTATCTTCCTAAAAGATTTGATTCATCTGTTCAATCCATTTTAAGATGGCGAAAAGAAGATTTAATAAGATTGTTGAGGAATTATCAGCTGAAGAAATTCGTCTTCAGGTACGTGATATGGATATGAATAAGAGCTCACCTCATGCAAATTTACTGAACAAAAGGAACTTTTCACGTAAAGAAAAGAAAAGCATCCAATGCTGGCATTGCAAAGCGAGAGGACACTTAAGAAAGAACAGTATCAAGTTCCGTAAATTGAATGCAAGGAGCCTTCCATCATCTTACCATCGACATTCATCTTCAGCACGCCATGCAGATACTTCCAGTGATTCTTCTTGTGGCCACTACAGAAAACCAGAGAGGTCCAGTTCCAGTCATCGTTCCAGAGTTAGACAACCAGAGAGGTCCGGTTCCCGTCATCGATCCCGAGAGAGCCAACCTAGCTTTTCTGATGACCAGTCAAGTAACTCATCCCACTCCCGGAGGAAGCCTATGAAATCCAAATGGTCCAGATCCAGAAAGTCCCCACCTACTGTACATTACCAAGATGATAGTGACTGTTCCAGTAATCCAAGGACTGATTTTTGTAAGTCAAATTTTTGTGACATTACTAAATATAATATTAATTGTATAAATGTAAATGAGAGGTCCTGGATCCTCGATACCGGGGCCACTCATCATTTTGTTAATAACAAAAATTACTTTTTAAATTTTGAACCTTTAGAGGGTGAGGAAATGACTGTGGCTGCTAAGGATGTATCCTTTCCAATTGAGGGAAAAGGGGATGTTAAACTTGATTTTGGTAAAACCAGCTTAACTCTGACAGGTGTTATGTATGCTGGGAAGTTAAAACGTAACCTTTTATCAGGCCCTCAATTAGACTTGCATGGGTTTCAGTTTTATGGTCGACGAGGCAAGGTAACCATCTCGCGGGGGGGGGGGGGAGACATAGTTTGTAAGGCATATTTGAAAAATGGAGTGTATCAGCTGTATCCTCGGGTTCCTAAGTCTTCTCCAGTAGAATCAAATGTTACAAGTAAACTCAGTAACATGGAGGTATGGCATAGGAGGATGGGACATATTAGTCCATCAATTTTAATGCATACTTGTAAGGAGGGGGGAGTCCGAGGTTTACCTAATTAAAGGATTTTAACCATAAGTGTGAAGAATGTAGATTAAATAAACATCGGAAGGTATCATTTAAGTCAATCAAAATAACTAGGTCTAAAGGACCACTTGACTTATTATACGCCAATATATGGGGACCATGTCAAACTGTAGGTCGCAAAGGCGAACGATATTTTTTAACTATAATTGATGATTTTTCACACCGTGTGTCACTATATCCAATTAAGTTTAAATCTGATGCATATGAAATAGTAGTAAATCACATTAAACGTGCTGAGACTTTTCTAAATAAGAAAGTCAAAAATTTCAGAAGTGACAACGGGAGGGAGTTCGTCAATGACGATTTATTAGAGTTTTTCACACAAAAAGGAATACATCATGAATTAACAAACCCATACACTCCACAAATGAATGGGACGTTGGAGAGATTCATGCAAACGGTAACAGATGGTGCAAGAACCATTCTATCAGAAAGTGGTCTTAACAGGAACTTCTGGCCTGATGCCATGAAATTTTTTACATATAATTGGAATCGTATTTGCCCGAGATCACAAAACAAAACTCCTTTTGAACTTTACGGAGGTAATAAACCATCGGTCCGTCACCTACGACCTTTTGGATCAGTAGTGTACGTCGGAATACCGAAGCAGAGACGTGATGGCAAACTCGGTCCAAAAGCCAGAAAAAGATTCATGGTGGGTTATGCATTCCGTACAAAAGGCTACAGAATATAGGTTCCGGAAATTGACCAAATTATTGAATCATGTGACGTAAAATTTGAAGAGAACATCCTTTATAAAAATAGTGAGTCTACAAGCAGTGGAGCCTTGATGGGCCCATTGTTCGACGATCTTCTTCCCAGTAGCACTGAGAACGAGAATACAATTGTCGAGGTTGCACCTGAGGGTACTCCAGGTCCCTCCAATTTACATCAAGGTTCTCAGCGTGATGGGGAGGAGACCACGGACTCTGGGTCCAGTTCCAGTGATGATGAATCTTCAACATCCTTGAGAGAGGTAGTTTTTTATAGGAAACCCAAACCTCGTCCTGACGGTTCTAGAGTAGACATCTACTATTATGAGCAAGGGAAAAATCAAAGACTCAGATCCATATATGACATTGAAAGGTACTGCCAGCAAAATAATATTAAGTTTAATCCAAATCTGTTTGATTTCAAAGGTAAAAATGAATACTCTGGTCCTGTATCCTCATATATATCACCATCAGATGTTTCCGACAGTCCCGAATCAAATTACCTAAAGCCTAGTGCGTGACTAGACGTAGAAGTACCTCGCACCTTTAAGCAAGCTATGAGGTCTATGCAGAGGGCGATGTGGGAAGCAGCAATGCAAGCCGAAATTCAGGTAATGCATGAGCGAGAGGTTTGGCATTTGGCTCCATTGCCTGCCAACGTTGTCCCAGTGGGTTGCAGATGGGTATATGCAATCAAGAGAGATGAATTTGGAAGGATCGCACGATATAAAGCTAGACTAGTTGCCCAGGGTTTTAAGCAAATTAAAGGGGAGTCCTACGATGACACCTTTAGCCCTGTGGTAAACTTTGGTGTGATCCGACTATTCTTCTCCCTCTTGGTTTCGCATGGCGGATGGCTTCACATTCAGTGTGATGTTACCAGCGCCTATCTGTACGCTCCGCTGAAGGAGAACGTCTATATGTCTCAACCTCCCGGTTTCATCATTCCCGGAAAGGAGCATTTATATTGCAAGCTAGATCGCGCCCTGTACGGACTTCGTCAAAGCGGAAGGGTGTGGTATTTTGAAATACATGAAGTACTCACTAAAATTGGCTTCAGTAAATTAGAAGCATGTAATTGTGTGTACACTTTTGGTACAGGCATCGTACTGCTCTTATATGTTGATGATATGGTCATTCTAGGTAGAAATATGAAACTCATCAATGATGTTTTGAAGTTAATACAGACATTAAGATACTGGGAAAGACTCGTAAGCTTTTGGGTGTTGAATTTGAAGGAGAAGGTGATTCTTTGGTAATACATCAAACTCAATATATTGATGAAGTCTGTAATAGATTCAAAGAATACAAAATTCCTGTCTCCAGTTTACCCATAAGTAAAGGCACAATCTTTTCAAAGTCTGACTGTCCTACTTCTCCACCCGATATCTATCAAATGACAAAATTACCATATCGCAGTATTTTAGGATGTCTATCATTTCTTGCAAATCGCACTAGGCCTGATATTTCATATTCTGTTAATATCTTAAGCCAGTTTCAAAGCAATCCAGGTTTACCTCACTGGGAGGGTTTAATTCGTCTACTAGGCTATGTTAAATACACACGTCATTATCACCTTAGGCTACAGTGCAAGTCCGTTCGTTTGGTAGCATTTACCGATGCAGACTTTGCAGCTAACCGTGACGACCGAACTTCCATGGGAGGGCAAATAGTCATGCTCGATAACTCTCCCGTTGACTGGTGTACTTTTAAGGAAAAGTGCGTCAGTTTATCAACGATGGAATCTGAGTTTGTAGCAATGACTGAGGCCACCAAAAACTTAGTTTGGTATGATCGGATACTGCGAGAATGCTCGGTGAGTGGTATCATTCCTGAACGTAGTCAAGTAGCAGAACTAAGAGCTGATAACCAAGCAGCCATAAATTTCATTAAATCCCCAGTTGAGAATCACAGGTCAAAACATATAGATGTCAAGCTTTTCTTTATTCGTGATTTATTTTACAGAGAAGTCTTCAGTCTTAGTTTTGTCCGTAGTAAGTCCAACCTGGCGGATGTGTTCACCAAGCCTCAGACCAAATTTGACCTTAAGAGGTTTGTCGATCATCTATTTATCACCGAATAAAAATCTTATATAAGTGTTATTATACGTACCTTTTACCATCTTCACTGTTATTGTATGTATGCATTTTTAAGATATATGTAATTTGCTAAACGCAATCGTAATTTTATAGGTGTTAGAATGTGTTTATACAAAATCTTGTTATTTTTTAAATTTCTAAAGTGCAATATTTTACATACATATTTTTAAAAATTGACCTCTTGACCCGGTGATATTGTTACAAAGATGTTTTAAATTGTATTTTTGATATGTTATTAATTTTAGTCTCTTCCTAGGCATCTGAGGCGTCATCTTCTTTTTAACATCAATAAATTGCATGCATAAATTAGATCTAGATCTTAAGATGATGTTTTTGGATGCCAAGCATTTTTCTTAATTTTTTGAAAGTTTTTGAAGATTTAAATTAAATTATTTCAAGTTTTCACATTAATAAAGTTTGTTGTTACAAATGTTTAAAGTTTACTTAGATTTATCAAGAGTGTCATATTGTGTAAAACCCTTCAAATTGAAGGTGTTGACTTATTGAATTGGTGGTACGTATATATTTAACTTTGAGTTGTTTAAAATTGCACATTTAATCTTCATGATATTCATATATTTAAAATTGTAAACTTAAAATTTAAAGGATTTAAAATTGTTATATTCAAATTATTTTTCTATTGTATTAGTACTTTTTGAGGTTTCATCTTACAAGTTTTGTAAGAGTATTGAGCTGCTTTTACTTTTCCTCCCTGGTTATCCCTGCTGGTCCATGTTAATGTTTTTGGGAGTTGAGATCAGGTAATTGGGATTCACGGGTAGGAATTGTCTGTTTAACTGCTTAAAGTTTTAACTTCAGCTTAAAATGTGTTTAGAGTTTGAAGTTTTTGGCAGTAGTTATGCGTTCTAGTTGGCACATCAGTTAAGATGGCACATTGTTATAGTTGAGTTCTTTTTAACTTTTAATTTTTCTTTTACTAATACGCTTTTATCTTATAGTAAAAATTTAATCCAGTTTAATTTTTTTTTTTTTTTTTTTTTTTTTTTTTGTATTATGCAGTGGTGTCAGTGGTGTTCTTTGAGATTTCTCATCCCTTATTTTTCTCAGCTTCATGTCATTTCTGACATTTTTATAGCTGTTTTTGCTTAGAGACAGTAAGAGGGGGGGCACTTGTTGTAAAAACAAGCCTCCAGTTAATAGGTTCAGTCTTACTGCCTCATATACACTTTCACACACATGCATTTATTAACTTTCATACATATTTTATCTTTATTTACATTCACTAATCACAGTATAAAGTTCATAAACATTGCATTTCATTAGTATACATTTATCATGAAAAACGTAATTTCAGTAATTAATATGTGCTTAACTTACCCATACTTCGTTAATTCTTCGGTTTTTGTTTATTCGAACTTCACGTAAGCGGTCGAGCCTAAGTTCAGCTCCGGCCGTTGTGATGGAATGGTGTTGTGTCTTAAAGAATTAAGTGTCGCTATTTACCCTTGCAGCTCTTTACTCATAATGAATAAGTATGATTTATTTTAGTTATGTGTCGTGATTCATATTCAATATGTGTTGTCTATATCATAATAGTATTCAAGACCATCCAGCTGTTTATTATGCTAAAATATCGAACTGGACTTTGTTAATATCATCTTCT
Organism: Maratus michaelseni; assembly: GCA_963931845.1. NCBI lineage: Eukaryota > Metazoa > Arthropoda > Arachnida > Araneae > Salticidae > Maratus > Maratus michaelseni. The sequence continues at coordinate 433,280,426 of OZ007591.1, read as the reverse complement.
GTTGAACTTTTACTTTCAATAAATTGAACTGGATTAGAATACTTGCCTATTTTAATGAAGCAACGTCTATACACATCTTTGATTTTCTTTTGCCTTATTCAACAAACATTCAACTACATTTTCACCTCGCTGTATGAGCTAATCATTTCCAGCTAAATTCCATTAGCGTTATTTGCTTGTTTGAATCAAGTGTTATAAGAAAATCGGCTTTACTAAATGCCATTTTCTTAACAGAGTCGAATGAGCCATATCCCGTTGTCTTCGTGCCCATAGAACCGGAGATAGGAAAGCGCCCTGGTGGTGAAAAACGAACTGAAATCGATAAGCTCTATCGATGCCGAGTCGAATGAGCCAAGCCGCGTCGTGATGTGACCCATAGAACCTGAGTTAGTGGCAAAATTCTTTAATTACACCTACCACCACCAGGGGGCGCAATCTGTTCTATGCGAACTAACCCAAATCTGTAAAGCTATTGAAATCCAGTCGAAAGAGCCAAACCCCGTCGTAATCGGGCCCATAGAACCAGATTTACGGAAGCGACCCCTGGTGGTGGATCTGGAAACTAAAATATGTAAGCGCTATTGATGTCGAGTCGAATGAGCCATACCGCTTCGCGATGGGACCCATACGACGGGAGATATTTTGAAAAGAAATAGCTAATTCCTTAGCTTATTTTTCTTTTTTTTCCCTATACAAAAATCGGGATTTTGCTAAAATCAAAAATTATGGTCGGAATTCGAAAATTTTTTGAATCCCTGAAATGCCAGATCACTCAGAGCAAGGATTCATATTTTTCAGATTCGAAAATCCAATAATTTTAAAAATTTTATATAGCGTATAAAAAGTACAATCATTTTTAAATGCATTATTTTATCTCTTTCAGAAATGACTTATTCACAGATAATTTGTCTGCGTTGAATGTTGAAATAAAAAAGCAGTTGTCTTTTTGGAATAGAAATAAATTCATTTGCCGTTTCATTAATGAGTTTTAATTGATATCTTTAAAAATTACTGATCGATTTTTACGAATTTTTTTTTGTAGAATTTGCGATTTTTTTATACACATGTTAGCAAATTTTCATGAATGTAGTCATTATTTCCACTTGTTTCGAAAAGGAATGGAGCGATTTGATCTCGGATGTGTCAACCCGGCGTTCTTTACAGTAACCTTTTTCCCGTCTGGGGTCAATGTTGGATGTCTGGTCAGTTTTTGGCCGAAATACAGAAAAGTTACGGTCTGAATTTCAAAAAAATTGACTTTTTGGAACGACAAAAATCGGCCGTGTGTGTACCCTGATTTTCGGATCGATACCTCCGGTAGATTTTTTTTTTTATTCGATGATGCATTAAAAAGCGACAATTTGGATGTCTGCGATTATCAAAACGGAAATTTTCTTTTCGGGTTTTGATAAAACTGCTTCTTGTTTTGCTAATTTTGATGAGGTTTTTAATTAATAATGTTCTTAATTAGGCCGACTCCTTCGATAACTATAACTCCGGAATGCCCAGATTTTTCTGAATTTTTTTACATAAAAAGCGCTTCCGTACGGCGTCTCCGACCCGACTTTTATCAGTTTAAAAACAGACAGACAGACGTTTACCAACATTAATAATAGTGATTTACCTAATAAAAAATATTTAAATCTTATGTGAATTTTTTTACAAAAACGTGGAAACTTTCTGTGATGATTTGGAAAATGTTAGAATAAATAAAAAGTCCTTCCGGCCTGTACCGGGAGGAAAAGGTAGCTTTCCTATATCTTCGTTTTAAAATTTTAGCTAATGTTAAACGAAAACAGCAAGTTAAAATGCAAAGAAACGATTACAAAAGATTCGTTAATACTGAATTTGAATAAGAAATTCGCCAAATTATTGAGCAATAGCCAAATAGGATTCATTTATGAAGACTTATTTTGGTCGCCAAATTTGGCGATATTTCGCCAAATGTTGCCAATTTTTTTGCCAATTTTGGCGTTAGTGGATATGAATATATGGTTTTATGCGCATGATTGGGAAAATTATTACAACAATGAAAGAAAATATAATGTGCTGTTTTGTTTCAAAATGTCAGCCACCCTAGAATTTCAAACTGCTCTATCTCAGCCATTTTTTAAGATAGAGGTAAACCAAAAAATGCTCTGGAATCCTTGTATCAAGGACTAACACTTAATTAAAAAATAAATTTGAATTTTTAACTTTTTTGTATATTTATTTTAGTTTTAAATTTTTAAATGGCCGCCATCTTGAAACAAAATGGCGGACCAAGCTGGCCAACGAACTCGGTCGAGACATTGGTTAGCTTAATACACACAATTAGTTTCATCAAAATTGATTTATAAATACGAGCGTTATCGTATGACATAGGTCAGATATACATATATATATATATTGTTGTGAGCTCGGGGTTCGAAAGGACTGATGCCAATATATAAGAACAATAAAAAGGCTTTATTCACTATAAACAGTGCAATACGATCACAAATATCTTCTGAAAATTACAAGATATTCAGTAATCTTCAAATCCAATAAAAGCGCAGCAAAATTTCACACAGAAACAATGCGTTCAATACGACGTATCAACGACAAAATCAATCCGAGAAACACAGTTCTCAATGCAAAGCCTCTCGTATGAATTCAAACGCAGTTGACAGATAACTAACTAACTGAACTGATGGAGGTCCTTATATAGGTTTCAGAGATCTTTCTAGATTATTCCAGAGCCTTCAGATGCTAGAAATTACCAGAAAGTGCTTTAACTTTCGATAGAGAACCCAAGCAAGAAAGGATCCCAATGTATAGGTATAAAGGGGGTGTGGTTGCACAAAAAGTCGCCAAATCCGTCGCCAACTTGGCGACATTTGGCGATATATCGCCAAATTTGGCGACAAAAATAAGTCGCCAAAACCATCGCCAACTTGGCGATAAACCCATTCCTTGGCGATATCTCCATAGACTCCATTATAAAAACCGATGCTGTAAGGTTGTTTTCCTTGCAAACCACCTGAGGCCTTTAGCATTGAGTTACATGATGCTCAATAGGAAATACATTAATAATACTGCAATTTTCACAATAATAAAATAAAATAAATTTAAACAAATGGAATATTTACAGATATATACAAAATTCATAACAATGCCCCCCTCTCAAGGACTGTACGTCCCGGGCAGTTCAACCTTTGATCGGAAAGCAAATTCCGTTGCCAACAAATGCTATACTATTCAAAAACACTTAAAGCAAACATGCAAAATAACAATTAAACACATTCATAATGCTGAATTATACAAAATATACACTAATTTAAAAAAATTAAAATAAATTAAAGCATAGACATTATTACATACAAGTATTTAAATAATAATAATAATGATAATGCTAAGCAAAATAAATAATTACATTAACTTATATACAAGACCATGGTCATACTAATTCACACTATTTACAATCAATGCACTACACCATATGAACGAACTAAGTACTATGGCCATAGTATGGAGCCAGCCTGTCGTAATGAACGACTCTAGGCTTCGAACTTGGTGACTTTCGAATCCGAATTACGACATCGTTCAGTCTGTTTAGGACTGTATAAGGACCGTCCCAGTGCGATTGAAGTTTGGGAGAAAGTCCTTTACGTCGAGTCGGATTATAAAACCAAACCTTGTCACCTTCTTTGAATTGATGTCCCGTGGCTTTCGTGTCGTACCTGGTCTTCATCTTCTCCGTCTGTATATTGATCCGCTCTCGAGCCAAGTTGTGGACGTCTTCAAATCGTGTCTGGAGATTCTGCACGTATCCCTCTGGCGATGAAGGCGCATCTGGAGGGCGACCAAAAATCAGATCACAAGGTAGACTAAGATCACGACCGAAAAGCATCTGAGACGGGGAATAGCCGGTTGTTTCATGGACGGCGCTGCGATAGGCGAGAAGAAACAAGGGAAGTTTTTGGTCCCAGTCTTGTTGGTTTCTTGAGACTAGCAGTGAGAGATTGTTGAGGATGGTACGATTAAATCTCTCAACCATGCCATCCGATTGTGGATGTAAAGGCGTCGTCCTAGTTTTGTCCATTCCGAGAAGTTGACAGAGACCCTCAATCACAGCAGAGATGAAATTTCTCCCCTGGTCAGAATGCATTTGAAGAGGGACTCCATACCTTGATATCCACTGGTGTACCAAGGCATCAGCAACCGTAGAAGCTTCTTGATCAGGGATGGCATAAACTTCAGGCCATTTTGTGAAATAGTCCATGACAACAAGGAGGTATTTGTTGCCATCAGCACTTCTTGGCAGAGGACCTAGGATGTCAAGGGCGATGCGTTCAAAAGGTGCTCCTACATTGTAGAGATGTAGTCTTCCTCGGCTACGTTTCTTTGGTCCTTTCCGAGCTGCACATGCATCGCAAGATTTGCACCATTGTTCGACGTCAGCTCTCGCTTTTCCCCAGAAGAAGCGCTCTCGGACTCTGTGTAATGTTTTCATGACTCCAAAATGGCCACCAGTGGGACTGCCACGTAATTCCTTGAGGACCTCTGGGATTCGGGATCGAGGAAGTACCAACTGCCACCGAGATGTCTTCCCATCTTCCGATTCGAATTTTCGGAACAGGACACCATTCCTGACGTGGAGAGAGTTCCAAAGAGCCCAATATTGCTACGTCGTAGGACTGTAAGTCGAGATGTCTTTCCAACTGGGCTTCGTGCTAGAAGATTCTAATAACTCCAAGATTGGTTTGATCTCAGAGTCTGCCATTTGATCTTCTCGAATCTTCTCATCACTCCAGGGATCTGGTGGCGTCAATAGTGAAGTCTTCGTCTGGTGTATGACATATTCGGGATTATACTTGCTCTCCGCTCTGGAACAATAGCGACAGCTCTCGTGACACGGTCTTCTTGATAGGGCATCGGCGTTTCCATGCGATGAGCCTTTGCGATGCCTGATGTCAAAGTCGTATTCCTGGAGTCGTTGTATCCATCTGGCTACTTGGCCCTCTGGGTTCTTAAAATTCATCAGCCATGTTAGGGATGCGTGGTCAGTACGAAGGAGAAATTTCCTGCCATAGAGATAGTGATGGAAGTGTTCTATGGCTTTCACTATAGCTAATAACTCCTTACGAGTGACGCAATAATTCCGCTCTGGTTTCGATAAACATTTGCTCCAGTATGCTACGACTCGTTCTTGGCCATCTATTTCTTGGGAAAGTACAGCGCCGACACTTTCCTGACTGGCATCCGTGTCCACAATGAATTGTTTGTCGGGGTCTGGATAGGTAAGGACTGGAGAGGATGTGAGAGCTTCTTTCAGCCGCTGGAATGAATTGTCGCATTCTTGTGTCCATAGAAACTTCTGTTTGCTTTCAGTGAGCCTATGCAAGGGTCTTGCGATGTTGGAGAACCCCTGTACAAACTTTCTGTAATAAGTGCATAGTCCCAGAAAGCTTCACAACTGATGGACATTTTCCGGACGTTTCCAGTGCTTTACTGCAGACACTTTTTCAGGATCTGTTCGAACACCTTCAGCTGAGATGATGTGTCCTAAATAGTTTACTTCTCGTTGGAAGAACTTGCATTTCAAAGGATTCAGCTTTAAATTCGCCGCTCTTAGTTTCGTTAACACTTTTCGAATATTCTCTAGATGTTCTTCAAACGTGCGGCCACCAATGATGACGTCATCTAGGTAGATGAGACAAGCTTCAAAAGTCAGGCCTTTTAACACTGTCTCCATGAGGCGCTCGAACGTTGCTGGAGCATTGCAGAGCCCGAACGGCATAACTTTAAATTGCCAAAGTCCTTGTCCAGTAGTAAATGCGGTCTTCTCTTTGTCATCAGGATGGATCTCCACTTGCCAATATCCACTCTTCAAATCCAGCGTGGAAAACCATTTATGTCCTGAAAGAGTATCTAGCGTGTCGTCTATTCTTGGTAGAGGATAGCTGTCCTTCTTCGTGATATCGTTAAGTTTACGATAATCCACACAAAATCTTGTGGAGCCATCTTTCTTTCGGACCAACACGATGGGAGAGGCCCACGGACTTGATGACGGTTCGATGATGTCACTATCCTGCATCTCTCGTAAGAGCTTAGAAACCTCTTCTTGTTTTGCGAACGGCAAGCGTCTTGGATGCTGTTTAATCGGTGGATGGTTGGCAGTATCAATTCTATGACGTGTCAGTGAAGTGCGCCCTATATCACTCTCGTTTTGTGAAAACACATCCTTAAATTCCTGAAACAGTCTTTCTGCGGCATGTCTCTGTTCAGGATATAAATTTTCATTTCGTCCAATTACAGGTGTTAAGCTTGTAGGCGGCTCCGATAACGTCAAGCTCGGGTCTTTGCAAACACAGGTGACTGGAGCACAGGTTGCAAGCACTTCACCTTTCTGGATAATTCTAGACTTTTCACTTACGTTCGCAATCCTCACAGGTATCACATCTCTCGACAGATCTACCAGAGCTGATGCTATTAGCACTCCCTTTGGGCTCTTCTCAGGATATCCAGTCAAGCCATACTGGAAAATTCTTTCGTTTCCAGTTAATCCAGGTATCATCATTTCAGTCCGAGGAGGGATGATAACATCTGCCTTGGCTGTGATCCGTTGAATAGACCCGGACTCATTTCCAAGTTTGAAAATAGTGACATCTTCTTGAGCAGAGCGTAACTTATTATTCTTAAAGTCCAGTGTGAATCTATGCTCTTTTAAAAAGTCCAATCCGAGTATGAAAGGATCTGAAATATCGGCCACGTAGACTGTATGGCAATAAGCGGCGTTCCCAAACTTTATTTTCAGTGTCATTCTTCCATGTATATCGATCTTATCTCCGGTCACAGTTTGAAGGATTACACGTGGCGGGGTCCAGGAGAGTTTTTCTTTCAGCCGCTGAGCTAGATCTTTCCGAATGATGGTCACATTGGCTCCTGTATTGATGATCATATTACAGGGCAAATCATTCACACTTCCGACTAGAAAAACTCCGTTCTCGCCGCAACTTCTTGCAGAAATTTCACATACTTGAAAATGAGGCTTCTTAAGATCTGGAAACCTCCACTCCGCAAGATGGCCATTAATCAGTTTTCCTGCTCCTCCTTTAGCAGGAGAGATATTACCTTCGGTGCTGGGTCGTCTTGGGCAGTCGATTTGGATATGGCCTTCTCCACCGCATTTCCAGCACTTGATTTTTCTTCCAGGTTTGTTGTCCATCAAGGAGTTTATATGTCTCATCACGTCCTTCATCTGCTGCTGTAAACGCTCCACAGCTGTATCCGACGTCTCAGGCATGTTGGCTACTCGCACAAAGTGCCGATCTTTCCTTGTAGCTTGCTGGGCTGCCTCGAATTTTAGGGCATAAACTAAAGCCCCTTTTAAGTCATTGAGATCTGCAATCCGGAGTTGTTTCTGGATCTCAGAGTCACGCACACCATCGATAAAATGCTGTAGAGCTAAGCTTTCTCTAATTTCAGTCGGACAGTCAGGATAAGCAAGATGGGAAAGTCTCTCGACATCCGTAGCAAGATCTTGCAGGGATTCAGTGGATTTCTGCTGTCGAGATTTGAGCTGGAGTCTGCTATATTCCTTCATGCATTTCTCGCCAAAGCGCAGTTCTAAGGCACTGACGAGCGTTTCAAAATCCAGCGGTTCATTTGCAGGCAAAGTCTGCAGGACGTCGGCAGCATCAGCTCGTAGAGAAGCAGCTAACTGGCAAGCTTTTGTCTGGGAATCCCATCCATTGGCGTCCGCTACGATCCCAAATTGTGTCTTAAAAACTGGCCATGAGGATTTTCCGTCATAGGTCGAGAGTTTAATAGAGGCCCGAGGAAGCATAGCTTGATACTTGACATCTTCGGGATAGTTTTCGGCAGTTATCTTTTGTTTCTTCACATTTTCCAACTCCTTTTCTACACTCTCAATCCTTTCTTCGACGGTCTTGGCTATCTTTTGAACTTTTTCTTCTACTCTTTCTTCAACGGTCTCGGCGATCTTTTGAACTTTTTCTTCTACTCTTTCTTCTACGGTATTGGCTGTCCTTTGAATTTCTTCTACTTTTCCTTCTATTTGTTGAAATCTTCCTTCAACTTTGTTTTCCACGCCGTCAATTCTGTCATTTAAAGATGTTATTTTATCCTCTATTAAGTCTTTCAACTCTCCAAGGTTGGTTGACATATCCTTCTTCATTTCATCTTTTAAGTCGCCAAGGTTGGCAGTCATTTTCTCATCCATCTCGCCAAGATTTACAGTCATTTTCTCATCCATCTCGCCAAGATTTGCAGTCATTTTCTCATCTATCGCTGACATTTCCTTCTTCATTTCATCTTTTAACTCGCCAAGGTTGGCAGTCATTTTCTCATCCATCGCTGACATATCCTTCTTCATTTCAGCCTGATTCGCAGTCATTTTCTCATCCATCTCTCCTAATTTCTCCAATAATTTAGTCAGTTGCGCTTCCATTGCTCTGGTAATCGGCATTCAATCCCACTTCTGACACCAAATGTTGTGAGCTCGGGGTTCGAAAGGACTGATGCCAATATATAAGAACAATAAAAAGGCTTTATTCACTATAAACAGTGCAATACGATCACAAATATCTTCTGAAAATTACAAGATATTCAGTAATCTTCAAATCCAATAAAAGCGCAGCAAAATTTCACACAGAAACAATGCGTTCAATACGACGTATCAACGACAAAATCAATCCGAGAAACACAGTTCTCAATGCAAAGCCTCTCGTATGAATTCAAACGCAGTTGACAGATAACTAACTAACTGAACTGATGGAGGTCCTTATATAGGTTTCAGAGATCTTTCTAGATTATTCCAGAGCCTTCAGATGCTAGAAATTACCAGAAAGTGCTTTAACTTTCGATAGAGAACCCAAGCAAGAAAGGATCCCAATGTATAGGTATAAAGGGGGTGTGGTTGCACAAAAAGTCGCCAAATCCGTCGCCAACTTGGCAACATTTGGCGATATACCGCCAAATTTGGCGACAAAAATAAGTCGCCAAAACCATCACCAACTTGGCGATAAACCCATTCCTTGGCGATATCTCCATAGACTCCATTATAAAAACCGATGCTGTAAGGTTGTTTTCCTTGCAAACCACCTGAGGCCTTTAGCATTGAGTTACATGATGCTCAATAGGAAATACATTAATAATACTGCAATTTTCACAATAATAAAATAAAATAAATTTAAACAAATGGAATATTTACAGATATATACAAAATTCATAACAATATATATATATATATAGTCAACATGTATGATGCATTGCCATGTGGATGTGAATATTATGCAGAAGTTGTGACATTTTAAGGATTCTGTATAATTATTGTGAGTAAAATATTTTATCTACACTTTACGCGTTCATATTTCCAATTTTATTATTTCAGAACTGTTACCTCGTTGTAATTTTGTGAGGTGTTAAATACAGTTTTTGGGATAATCGATGTGAGTGAAATATATTGTATATTCTTAATGGTTTTTTATTTCCTATTTAAATATTTCCAAATTTTAATATTTCCAATTGTTGTCTGGTAATAATTCAGTGTACCTGGATGATTCTACTGATCTTAGCATTATGCCAGTAGAATTATGAAACACTGAATTATTATTTAAAACACATGTGGATGCATCCAGGCTGATAAGTACATGTGCATGTGTTTTTTCATATCCAATTCATATTTAATTCTCATGTGGTCCAATTTTCCATTGTATATGGTTCATATTTAATTTATTAATCCATTTGTATTTACTTAATTGCAACTCCAATTTTTTTTTTTTCCCTTTCTCTCTATTTCTTTTTCCAATTTTCTTTAGGTATGAGTAAAAATTTGGCCAACTACCATTGAAGCACAAGCTATGGTAATATTATGTTTGCACATGTTAATTATTAGCTATGTGGTATTCTGTATACACAATATCATTAATTATCTCTTTGGAGATTTAAGTAGAATGATAATAGAACTTGATATGTTTTTTGAAATTCATAGATATTATAATTATATATATATATATATATAAATCAACATTTGAACGGAGGGTGGTTTTTGGGTCTGGGGGTCATGATAGGTGAAAATATATCGAAATTTTCCGGAACTGCTTTCCTCCGAACGGCTGCAATAGGTAGCTTTATACTTTTTTGTATTGAAAGCTACCTAATATGGGTCATTCAAAAGTATTTTTATTTATATTTATGTAGAGATCTCATTACTTCTTTGTGCACATGTAGACAATAAATAGTTCGATATCCCAAATGTAGTTTATTTATGGAAAGATTTGGAAACTAAAAATAATAATTTCATCGTTAGTAATACTGTGAAATGTTTATATATATATTTTTTAATATTATACCAATTTTAATTACTTATAAATGTAAGCAAATTAACAACTAGGGGTGCAGAATATGTCCGATCCGGCAATCTAGGATTGAGAGAAATTTTTCAGAAAAATATACAATTGATTTCAATTTTAACAATGAATTACATAATTCCTCGAGATAGAAAAATGTTTCCCTACAAATAAAAAGATCCATATAGCGACTTTCACAAAATCGATCTGAGAATAATATGTACCGTATATACTCACATATAAGTTGAGAAATTTTGGAAAAATAATCTGCTTCAAAGTGGGGGAGGGAGGTCAACTTTATACATGGGACAAAAAAGTCAAAATTTATTTTTGGAGTAGAAAAACGCCGATGTTCCGGAGTAATTATGCAATTGCAATAATCGAAATTTCTAAGTTCTTTTCTAATGAATTAACCTTAGAAAAAATTTTTAAAAGATAATAATTTTCTGACAAAAAAAAATCAGGAAAGAGAAAACTTTAGAAAGAGAATCAAATCAAGAAGATCTCACACCCATCACTGGTGGAAAACTCACTACAAGCTCTCACTGAATGGGTGAGCAAAAATAGAAAATAATTTAAATTTAATAATGAGAAAAATACAGGGTGTCCCACAAGGTACGCAGCGTCTAATATGTACAGATTCGGACAGAGAACATCAATATGAGTATTTTGAATGGTAACAAGTGGGGTCCCCGAATATAGCATGATAGTCTAATTACAGCTGCAAACTTTTACGCTTTTTTCTACCACTAAAATTTTATAGTAAATTTTACGTTATTAAATCTCCAAAATCACGGGATTCAATAAGTCAAAAACTTCTATAAATTTTTAGTGGTATCAAAAAAGCGTAAAAGTTGGCAGCTATGACGTTATTGACGAATCCGATAGTGGGTATTCCAAACGACGATGTATACAACATGAAAGATTCCCCAGATAATTATCCAAATTTGTGGTAACCACTAAAAATTTATAGAAATTTTTGCCTTATTGAATCCCGTGATTTCGGAGATTTAATAAGGTAAAATTTACTATAAAATTTTAGTGGTAGGAAAAAAGCGTAAAAGTTCACAGCTATGATAATGTTCATCCTGTAATTAGACTATCACGCTATATTCGGGGACCCCAACTGTTACCATTCAAAATACTCAGATTGACGTGCTCTATCCGAATCTGTACATATTAGACGCTGCGTACCTTGTGGGACACCCTGTATTTTTAATCTATGGACAGCTTTGAAGAAAATTATTCTAAAAACTTAATTTAATAAAATAATCCTAAATTCTGAAAAGAAACCATCACTTCTAGATCAAGACAGCGGTACCAGAAATACTTTAGCTCCTTGAAAACTGCTTGAAAATTTACAGTGACTGTGTTTGTGGATCTGTTGGCTCTATTATTGGAAAACACATTTATAACAGAACCCTAAAATCTGATAATCTCTTTTATGAAGTGTTTATATCATGGAATGACCACCAGTGCATAAAGCTATGGAACTATTAAAAGCATCTTTACACAGACATTTTCATGATGGAAATTATCATTTTACTAAATTTTCTTCAAGAAACAGACTCAAAATCTACAAAACATCAAAAATGATTGACAACATCCACAAAGATTGCAGTTTCTCAATAATTGACAATTTATCAGAAAAGGTAATCAAAAATATTGTATTTGTTGGTTAAAACTATGTATTTATTAATAAATATTAGGCATAAGAATTAGATTAAAACTTACATTGCATTAACTTAATTAAGTTCAGTCCATAGGTTTTTAAAAGATGTGACTTATATGTTGCAAAATTTATTATACCTACGGTAATACATGTATGCCTATGTAAGCCTATAACCTATAACATATCGTAACATCTTGGGGAAATTTTCATATGGATTGGGGGGGAGTAAAAACATTTTCTGCACCCCTGTTAACAACTAAAATTTTCAATCTTAAAACCGGATTTAATTTTTTTTTTTTTAATTTTAAGTAAATCCAGCTTAGATTCACTCTAAACTCCATAATCGCTTAGGAACTCATAAAGCTGGAAAATTGACGTTTCTTTTCAAATATTTTAATATTAAAAAAATTGATTTAAATTATAAAAAAATCAGATTAAAATTTTAAAAATCCAAATATATATATATTTTTTTTAAATCTGATTAAAATTTTTAAAATCCAATTTTTTTTAATTTTTTTTTTTTAAATCATGAACCCTGTTCAAAAGCAAAGAATCTGTTCCAAATCTACTTGCTGCCAATTTGTGGAAAATCTATTATCATCCGGTTACTTTTCGAGGGCTTCACTCTATCGCTGATATCTTTGGTTATAGAGTGTTATACTTTCGATCGGATGATATTTTGATCGGATGATTTTCGATACTTAAAGATCGTTACACTTTCAAGATATTCGACTGGTCTTTTTAAACTAGTAAATCTGCAGATCAGGAGAAACAACGTTAACTCTGAAAGTCATTGTTTTTTTAAACTCACTTTTCACATTAGCATCTTACAATTGGCAATTTAATTTTTTTTTTTTTTTTACATTACATACATATTTATAGGCCTATAAAATACTTCAGAGGTTTCAGAAATTAGACGCGTTCCATTAAACACGGTTTATGCAATGATATTCTGAAATTCTTATGAACTTCTGATTCATGTAACTTTTTAGATACATTTCCTCCCCATATCTTAAATTTATATTCATGATTTCCTACTGATTGTGAGAATGATTCTAGTATATCTTGGATTTCGTTCTACACAGTGGTTTTATTAGGACAAGCAACAATTTCAAAAATAATTTCATATTATTCTAATATCTAAATAGCAATATTTACTTACCTGCCAACCACGAAACACCTGCATCTGGTGAATAAGTTGAAAAATATCTCATGTACAAAAGCTACGTATGAAAATGTAAACTAAGTCTAGTATATCTATTTTAGAAATCTAGTGTTTCGGAAATACAGTTTTGATGGTCATTCCAGAATATTCATTTTATCTAAGTCCATCCTGATGGCAATAGGTTGATATCTCCTAAAATCTCCTCAAAATAGGTATATTTGGAAACTTTTAAACCTATTGGGTAATCATTCATAGTCGTGCCCACTGCAAATTCACTAAATAGCAAATATGATTTGCCACTATAAAGTATTTTTTGCAATAGCTTCTTTGTTCTGAATTTCCAGTAATTGAACTATATCAGGATTTGACGATATGTACGGATGTGTGTTACTACTCTAATTTCTTTCCACCCCGTTGTACAAGTGGTTTTATCCTACTTTTAAAAGAATATTTTAGCTTTTCAACGACGAAGCATCCACATCTGTTCCAGAAAATGAATAATATCTCATGTAAGAAATATTATTATACAAATGTAAACTACGAGACTTGAATTACACGTTCAATATGTGTAATTTTCATTAAGAAAAAAAAAAAAAAACGGTAATCATTCTATAGTACTTAAAGGGTAACTTGTATCAAAATAAATTCTGATTTATGTCAATAGGATACTAATCACCCGAAAATAAGTTATTTTGCTAATAAAATATTGCAGCAAAATAGTGTGAGTTACTTGAATTTTATTATTTTGATATTCTTCAAAATAGGGTTGCTAAGCAACTAATAAATTAAAGAGGGAAAAAAAAAGAAATGCATTTTAAAATTTGTAAAAAAATAGAAAATAAAATGTTTTATATTTCCTGAATAGTTGCAAAAAATTTTCCAATAATTTAAACAATTTCTAAATTCAAATAAATGTATCAGCGAATTTTCAAAGCTATTGGAAATAGCTTTAAATAACACAAGTAACACCTTCATTTCGAAAATTTAGCATCCATAATTTTGTTTAAATCCATTATTCAAATATGCAATTTTCATTTCAGTTAAAAATGAAATTTGAAAATCATCTGCATTCCCATAGGAAACCAATCAAAAAAGAAATGTTCTATATTTTTCAAACAAATGAACAAAATTTAACCAAAAACTGTACAGCTCATTCTGGGTACTTCGCCAACATACCTACCAAAAATCAACCTAATCAGACTTTTTTACGGCAGTTATCACACAACAGATAAACAGAAACCAAAAACTTTCCGTGTCTCCACGGTAAGCCTTCATTGACGTTTCGGCAATTAGTTGCTCTAAAGAGTTGATTTCCAAACCATGAAAAAAAAAAAATTTCAGGGTTTCCAGCAAAACATGTCTGGCAATTTCCATGGCTTTCCATGATTTTCCCTGACCGAATCCAAAAAAAATTCCATGACCCAACGGGCATACACAAAATCAGCTTTAAATAACACAAAATAACGAACAGGCATAAAAAAATAAATAAATCAGAAATTTGTATCATAATAATAGGAGAAATTCAAGCACCTTTCAAGAAAATTGCAAAATGAAATACTATAAAGCAAAAAACTTCATCTTTGCCAGTTTTCAAATGAATGCCATACAAGAAAGTCTAGAACGTGAAATGTCATGAAAAAGTCTAAAAAATGTAGAAAATTTTTGTCCATATTAGGTTTTTTCTGTATTGCATTCAGAGGAATTTCTCGATCTTGAAACAGACAAGAATCTAGAGATTTTTCAAAGGCGCCATGTAACGAGAAATATAGTAACACTTTTCTAAAAAAGAAATGATTTCAAATTCAGACTTTTTAGGAAATATTTGTAAATTCCCTGACTTTTCCTATATATTTTAAAACTTCCATGACTTTCCCTGAATATTTTAAAATTCCCTGGGAACCAACCCTGCAGAAGCTTCCAAGTTGGATACAGGAAGGAGAGGTTGTGAAGAAGATCGTAGATGCAACTGATAGGAAAGAAGAAATTAAGCCACTAAACATTGTTGATTGCTGACCGAGCTTGGAGGGATGTGACGCAAAAGACTATCATAAACTGTTTTAGAAAAGCTGGCTTTGTGAAAGAAGTAGAAAATGAAATTGAATCAAACGAGGAACAGGTAACCAGCACTGAACCCAAAAATAAAATACAGTGTGAAGAATGGGGGAAAATTTCAAAATCACTCAGTCTTCCCAAAAACATAACTTTACAAAGTTTTGCTGAATTAGACACTGACGTTGAAGTTTGTGGACTGATGCCCAGCGTTACTGCGGCCTAAGCTAAAGATGCTGTCCAAATACTACAATGCATCATGGAATGCTTGGAAAACAATAAATGAAATGAAACGCTTTGAACAAAATGAACAAATGAAAAACGCTATTTTTCAAATAGAAAAATTGGTTGAAGAATAATTTGAAAAGAGATGTCGCCAGGCCATGATACTGGACTTTAAGAAATTCCAGCAATGTAAGGTCATTTATGTATTTACTAGTTATTTTCAATTTAATGCAATTTTCTACTATTTTAAAAATTAAAATTATCATTGCTGTATTTAGACTTATTGTCAACTATCATTGCATATTTATACTTATTATCATCTATCCTGACTCTAATTTTTATAATATTATTTCGTATCTTGTGTTTTTATGTGAATATTTATGTTTTGGTTATGACCTTGTTATCTCAACTTTTTTTAAGCATCCCTTTGACTTTGAGATATCAAAAGTGTACTGTAGTCATTAAATCTCTAAAAAAATATTATTAGTATTAATTTTTAAAAAATATATTTCAAAAGCTTTACTTAAGATTTTTATAAAATGAACGTAAAATAACTTAATAACAAGCAGCATAAAAAGAATAAATTCAGAAATTTGTATCATAATAACAGGGTTCATACTCTTTTGCCAGGAGAAAATTGAAGCACCTAACTATCCAAATTTCAAGCACCTTTCAAGAAAATTGGAAAATGAAATTCTATAAAATATTATGTTGTTTGAACAATGCCAATTTAGCAAATGCAAAAAAAAACTTGACCTTTGCCAGTTTTCAAACGTATGCCATACACAGTAGCAAAGTCTTGAATGTGAAAGTCTGAAAATATAGAAAACTTTTGTCCATACTGTGGCACTTGGAAGAATTTTTTGGTCTTGACACCAACAAGAGTCCACTTAATCCTAGAGAGGGCAGATCGAAGGCTGAAATGATGTCATGAAAAGAAATATTTTCCTGGATTACTTAACGTATGTTTTTATCTTCCCACTTAGCCTCTCTATTTTAATTCTAACATTTGAAAAGGAAGCACCTTCACTAAAATTCAAGCCACTTGCTTCAGAAACTTGAAATATTGGAGAATCCTGCAAGAAACTTTATAATTGCTTTTTTGTTGAGATTTCTCTCAAACATTTTTGATGAGTCGTTGAACATAAGTAATGTGAATTCAAATCTCCTATCCCTATATTACTGAATTAAAATGTTTCAGCCTTCAAAATCTTTGCAAAATCCCTGACTTTTCCTATGTATTTCCCTGACTTTCCATGTCTCCTATTTCATTCAATATTTAATACTCTTACACATACATGTATGTTAGTTTAGATTTAGGTGATTAACACTACAAATGCAAAACAAGCTGCAACTCATGAAATTATTTCATTTATTCTGTAATCACTCAACTCTTCCCTCTACCCTTTATTAAATTGGCTGTAAAAAGTAGTGAAATTCATCTTTAGTTGTACCCACAGATTTCTTGTAACAAAACTTCACCATACCACAGTATTTCTAAATCCAGACCTTGCAAAAATATTGAATTTTATTTATTTACAAAAAAAAAAACAGCATGTAATTTAATTATGTTTTTTTAATTCATAAAAATCATTATCACTTTATCTTATTTAAAAATTATATACTTTTTTTCCCCCTTTTACTGTTACTCATCTATTTCCTCATGAAGCAATGCCCCTTTCTACTGAACGAGTAGTGCCCTTTTTGGAAACTTGCACCCTGCCCATTTTTCTTTGCAGGCTGAATACTAAATGATTCATTATCATTTGAGTCATTAAAGCATAAAAATGTATTTTATTTTCCAAATAAGAGTTAATTATTTAATAATTATTCATTTTAAGCAGTGTTAACAATTTAATAGTGAATCACTTTAATAGATACAAATAGCAATAGTATTTAATATAGTTTTACATTTATTACAAAGTATTAATGTACATAACATTAATTGATGAAACTACTCATTAGTACTAACCCATGAAATGACTAACTCATAATTATAGTTTTATTCATTAAAGAATTTTAAAAAAAAATAGATAAAGTTACTAATTTTTTTTCATCATGGGAAGTGCAACGAAACTTCATTGCTCAATAAGTAAGGAAAATATCTAACACATTTAAAAGTTCAGTTTTAGTTAGGAAGTGGAACTCACCTCTCTCAGCTCTCGTATCTGTTCGCTCAATCCTCCAATCATAGAGTAGGTGATGTTACCAGGATCTTCGTGAGACATGTTATACACCAGGGGATCCACCTCTCTCGGCAGATACCTTCAAACACACAACAACAAAACTCATTTTTCAAGCATAACAACAACACTGGGTACTTTTATGTCAGCCGAGAGCAGCTTTTATTTTTCAAAACAATATTATTTCTCTTTTATGAAATGAATAAAAACCATGTATTTTGAATGCCTTGTTATTTATTAGAACGGCAACAGAAACACTCTTTGCTGATATCTCAGCTGACATAAAAGTACTGCATAGGTGATGAGGACATGCATGCCAACTGTCTATTTCACCCTCTCAGTAAAATAAAAGATTGCATTGACTCGCCTATTCTGTGCTTCTAAAAAAATAGACAGCTTTCTTATAGAGTGCAACTTAGAATAAAAAGAGAAATGATCTGTATTAGATAGAACATTTTAAAGGAATCATTAAGATTCAACAGTTTGTAGATCATTTTTAAATTGGAACACTATAGCTTTTTTTTTTTTTTTTAAGCATTCTATGATGAAGCAGAAAAGAACACCTTTTATGCTTTGAAACAGGAAAACATCTTAGCATCTGCAATGAGATTATTATGCCTATTTTAAAAAATTAATAGGAGTAATAATAATAATTACAAAAATAAAACAATTTAGTACCACAATGCAAGAACAAAATGGGCAGCTTTTGGCATTGTAAAATCATCTTAATGTTAAAAATATAATATAAAGTATTTGTTGTGATGCATTTTAACAAACTAAAAACACACAAATGCAGTAGAATCTTGTTTCAAGGAATGTCACTATAACAAATTTTTCATTTTAGAGAATATTTTTTGGATCGTTAAAAAATGTCCTAAACTTTCACATTATAAAAATAGTCACTTTAACGAATGGATCGAAAGTCATTTCAGTTTTACGAATGTTGACTTGACAAGAAAAAAATATATCTATTGAAAAACTAGAAATTTGGAAGAACGTCTGGAAACTCAATGAAAGGGAGGCAGGTGCAGGGTTGGCAAGGTGTTTCCCACCCCCGGTAAATACCATGGTAAAAACCGGTATTTACCGTCCTGGGAAAAACTGATTATTAAAAACATAAATATAAATTCAAAACAACCTTTAAAAATGTCAAAATTGAGTTCTAAGTAAATAGCTTGAAAGGTTAAAAAAAAAGAAAAGGAAGATCTTCAAAAACGGACAATGGAGTGGATTTATTTAAATATTTACACACCTCACAGATTCCCAAACATTTTCCAATCGTAATCGTATTCATATTCTTTGCCGTCTACTTCCACATTGGATTTTAGCATCATATAACAAAATACTAATTAATTTAGAGGCTGTTTGTAAACACAGTATATTTCTAATCTTGTTTTGAATGAAAGAAAAATTAGAAAAAAATACACTCCAGAAATGCTGATGACGCAGGACATCCCTGAAAGTGTTCCATTAATTGGAGAAATTCTGCATCTATTCCAGTTTTGCTTAAATTCTTCCACCATAGTGCAGGTGAAATAGTGTTTGTAATGTCTTCGGAAAAGGTGTATCTTCTGACTTGAACTGTATTGTGTATAGTAAGAACTTTGGATTCCTCCTGATCTTGGGATAACTTTTCACCTTTATATTTCGGATTCATCAGGTGTGATTTAGAAAATTCATTATTAAAAAAATTTATGAGCAAATTTTATATTTTATGCAATAATTCTTATTTACATACCTGCCAACTTTTGAAAATGGCAAAGTGTAAAATGACGCGTGAAGAGTATTTCACATAATTTTTTTTAAACATAAAACCCATGTAACCCATTTTTAAGTACCACATACACGGCTTTTTTCAAAAAAATTTAAGTACATAATAGATGAATAGTATTAAATAATACAATGCTGACCATTATAAAGATAGTTTGATGAGAAAAGTATGAAAAACATTACAACACTCATTAAGAAACTGATTTTAAATACATATACACAGCTTTTCTTATCTTATCTTTGCTTTATGTCTGAGCAAATTTATTTAAAAACACGACTTCTTACATGCAATACAAATTTTAAAAAATCTTCCTGATGATTTTTGTCAATTCTTTGACAATACTAAATATTCCCCTGACATTCATCATTTACCGTTACTATAAGCAACTAGAAAGTTATTCATAAATTAAGGGATGAATAAAAAAACTTGGAAGAAACTTTGCAAAAAAGTGTAAAAATATGTGCCCTAGGTGTAAAAGTGTAAAAAATGCTCTAAAAGTGTAAATTTTACACCTAAAGTGTAAAAGTTGGCAAGTATGTATTTATTTATATTCCTTTGCTATAAAATAATTTTAAATCTAAGGGTAATTTGAAATAACTCTGTATTTGTAACTTTAATTTTACACACCAGATGCAGAAAGCCAGAATATTTCTTACATATTGTCATTTGGAAGTTTTTCCCGGTATTTACCACTTTTTCCCGGTGGGTTGGGAAAAACAAGTTTTGGACGAGAAAAAGCCAACCCTGGGCAGGTGACAGTGAAAATGAAGCGGAGGATGATGTCCACAACAGTACCGAAGATTGTTTTGTACAATCAAAAGGGGCTCTCTATAGAGCACTGAAACCCTTCAAAAGTAATTATCCTAAAAAATAATGTTCTGAAAACATTTTATACATACAATGTATTTTGAAAAATACATTGAGAACTTTGGTGCAGAAAAAACCTTCTGATTTGTTTTTGTAAAGAAATAAAGTTGCATGAATGGCAGGCTTTTTAATCCGTCAGTTATGAAAGATAAATTATAATTCCTTTATAACAGTTATGATTAAAATCTTGAAACTTAATGAATGTAATTTTTAAATTTACTGTTCTTTAAGCAACTTTAAATTTTCTGTTCAGCTAAATTGAGGAAATGAGCCAAGTTTTTTTTAACCCACTTATGTTTACAAAACACATTCATTTCACTAAAATATTAAATTTGCATTATATAAAATACAAAAATATTAAATATCTACATTACCACCCTTCAAATGAAGTGCTTTGAAGGCAAAAAAAAAAAAAAAAAAAAAAAAAACACATGAGACTTTCTCTTTTAACATGTATTTTACAATACCTTCACATTCCCATTTTCTGTTCAGCTAAATTGAGGAAATGAGCCAAGTTTTTATTCCTGTGTATCAAAAGCATTTAATTTAAACGGGATGTCACATTAGATGTAATTGACATTCAAAAGCACAGGAATTGCAACCTGCACTTTCCTCTTACAGGAAGGGGTGCTTTTTGTAAAAGCTTGGTGCCATTTGCACCCAAGTGTAAAATGTGTTGCCAAATTATACGAAAATGAAAACGGATGAGCCATATTTGGATCGTTGCAGGGAGGAACAGTTCGGACAGTGGAAGGAGCAAGCAAGTAATTTAGTGCTGTAACCTATTGGAGCAATGATTACAATAGCTTTCCCTCTCTCCTTTCTACTCTGCTAGAAGGTTGCTATTCTCAGTGTTCTTGATTATCATCATCATTATTTTGTACTTGATTGATTCAATGGGTGAAACTTTTTATTTCCTTTTCCTTTTTCACGTGGAAATCGTCTCATAGAAAATTAATTATTGTAGAAAGAATTTCATCGTGGATTTTTAATTTTTGGGTTTTTTTATCTCTATTTATTAAAATACGAATTTTTCAAATTTTAATATTTTGAGCTCTTCATAGTTGATATTCAGATTTGTACACAAAGTTTCAACTCTGTAAGTTACTTAGTTTTTGAGAATGGCTCTGTGACGGACAGACAACGGAGTGGGAGTAATAGGGTTTCGTGAGATGAATGAAACCCTAAAAACTAGCATTTTTTTAGGCATAAATAATCTCTAGTCCCCTATCCTAAAGCAAACAGGTAATCCATTAATTAGAGAATTTTGGTTAATAAAAATAATTAATATGACACTGACAAAAATAAAATGACTAGAGATGTAAAATTTCCGGAAATTTTGAAGTGGTGGAAAAAAAATCCAGTTTTTTTCCCGTTTTTTTTTCTGGAAAAATTGATTTTTTACAAATGTTAATGTTTTTCAAAAATAAGTTTATTTTATATTTTTTAAGAAAATATAACATTTTTTCAATTTCTGCATACTAAAGAAAATATTTAATATAATATTACAAAAAAGTCAGCTTTTAAAAGTTCTTTTCTTGCCATTGTTTGTAATATATCATGTCTCTGTTGAAATGATTTTTCAGTTGCATTTGTCAAATTACTAGTAAAGATAATTAAAAAAAATGGGTTGTAACCAATATCACTGCAGTTTGAAAGCAAATTTAAATCCCCTCTACATTGTATTGCTTTGTATAGAAATGACGCCATTTTAAAGAAACAATTTATTGTAGTTGTGACATTATAAATATTATCATTTTTATATCTTCTATTGCTTAAAAAATTATAATAATTTACAATATTACAATTTTCATTTCTTGTGTATTTAGTTTTGATATAGCTTTCCAAAGTCTAAACCTAAACCAACCCTTAGATTTAGTTTTAGATTCTTAATATGAAAGTTATATCTTTAATCAAATATATAAACACAGGTGGATTTTTTAATATTCCGAAAATATTTAGTTGAAAACAATTTTTATCAGAAAATTTACATTTTCTTTGCACAGTTTATTTGTATGCATTTATATATTTAAAAAAAAAATACAGTTAGAGAAGTCTTAAAATCTATATTTAAGGAAAAGGAAGAGAGAGAAAAAAAAAAAAAAGACTAAATAATTTCAATTGCATGTTAAAAAATAACGAGTTTTGATCACCTCAGCAGACGCTAACTAGTCAAATATGGATAATCCGAGATCAAAGAACTTAGTCCTCTCATTCTTCCTTCTTTCTTTAAATCACTCAAATAGCACGATGTGACACCAACCAACTCCTGCTGGCCCAATATTACCACCACTTTATTAGTATAGATTGTGGTACTTCGCTATTATCCCATCAACCAGTTTTTTTTTTTGTATCTATCGCCAAACTATTCACCAAATTCTAACGTCCAAACAAATGGAAGAATGTTGCCATTGGAATCTCAAAAAAAATAACAAGAAATTCAGAAAAGTTGCACTCGGCAAAATGTTAACTATCAGTGAATTTAAACACTAAAATTTGCAATATTCTATAGAAAACAGGAAAAAAAAAAAAAAAAAAAAAAAAAACCTGGATATTTATTTATTGACATTATTTTTCTTAATTATCCCTGTCGGCTGGTGGTCATGGTTTGCAGGGCTTGAAATTCAATTTTTCCAAGGAGGGGAGTCTCCCTCCCAACATTTTTAAATGGAGGGGAGTTGTAATGTTTAGGAAGGAGAAAAAAAATCTTTAAACACCACTATTATTTTACGTGTTATTTAAAGAATTACATTAATGCAGACATGACAAAATACCATTGAAAAAATTAAGTCAACTCTGAATGATTATGCAAAATGTTTATTTTTATTATAAAAAAGGGAAGAAAGTTAAATTTTATATATGCAGTGTATTTTTCAAGTTCTACCAAATGTTAGGGACCCTTAACAATTAGGTTGTTAAATGAATTTCTGAATTTAGATTTTATTTGATTTAGGGATGTTGAAGCCTTTTTCCCAAAAAGAAGCAAAAAGATGAGGGGTTGTATCAAATATCTGTTGATTAGTGCCCAGATAGTGTACACAATATTGCACGTACTACTATATTTGGATACAACCACAACCCCTTATATTTTTGCTTCCTTTTGGGAACAACGGATTTCGAGCTTATTCTATCGACGATAATTTACAGAATTTTCAAGCTATGATTTTGAGACGTTCACAAAAGTTGCTCTATATCCTTAGCTAATGCATTATGCATATTATATTTTGATTGCATTCACGCATGCGCGGTGAAACATTTTTTAGTAAACCTGCTCATTTTTCATCCAATTTTTATTATTTTTAAATTCTGATTGCAGAGTATTAAGTACAATGTTGTTTGTCATATTTTCTGAAAAGAACTTTTTTTTATATTTAAAACTTTGCAAATTATAAGCAAAAAACTAATCGAAATTTGGAACTGTTTTTATAAAAACCATAATTTTTCTACGAGTATACATGCTATCCTCATAAAAATGAACACAGTATATTAAAATAAGCAACATATTAATAATCTCTAGTTTGAACGCTTTTGCTACATTAGTTTTTACAGGGTTATCCAAAAGATATTTATCCTTTTTCAATTTGTTGACAGTCCCCTATGGGCTTTCGGGAAAACATCTTCACGGAAATATATAACTTATACTATACTGTTTACACACCTGCAGTTTCAGGTTAATTCCTCATGTATTTTTTTAGATATTGCTCTTTTCACCATTTTTCATGAGTGTTCGTATTATTTTGTCCACCCCTTGTACATAGACATTGTATTTGAAACATTTTTCGAGAAACGATTTTCTTCTTCAAAAGGCTATTTTATTAGAAATCCTTATCTATGTCTATGTTCATAGGGAAAAAAATCGCTAAATTTGTCGAGCAGTTGCGGGAAAAAATGGCGAAGTTTGCTAATCGGTCGCAAGAAAATAACGCGAAATTCGTCAGTCAGTTGCAGAAAAAATCTTGAAATTTTTCAGTGAGTCGCAAGAAAAAAACCCAGTGAATTTCATCAATCTGTCACCAGAAGAAACTGAATAATTCGCCAATCGGTTACGGAAAAATTAGCAAAGTTCATCAGTTGGTCAAGGAAAAAACCCATTAAGTTCATTGATTGCTCACAATAAAATATTGCGAAACTCATCAATCAGTCAGAGGAAAATATTGTGAAATTCATTAGTCGGTCGAGAGGAAAAATCGTGAAATTCATCAGTCGAACGCATAGAAGAAAATCTAAATTTGTCAGTCGGACACAGGAAAAAAATCATGAACTTTCACAATCTGTCGAAAGAAAAAAAAAGGAGAAATTGCACGAATTTCGTCGATCGATCACGGAAAAAACACGAATGTCGTCGATCAATCGTGGAAAAAACACGAATTTCGCCGATAGATCACAGAAAAAACGCAAAGTTCGTTGATCGATCACGAAAAAAAAGAAAAGTTCGGCGATCGATCGCGAAAAAAAGAAGAGTTCGTCGATCGATCACAGAAAAACGCAAATTTCGTCAATCGATTGTGGGGAAAAACACAAATTTCGTCCATCGGTTGCAGAAAAACGCAAATTTCTTAGATCGATCACGAAAAAAACGCAAAGTTCGTTGATCAGTTGTGGAAAGAACGCAAAATTCGTCGATCCGTCGCCAAAAAAATTGCAAAGTTCGTCGATCAGTCGCTTAAAAAATGCAACGTTCGTCGTTCGATCGCGGAAAAAATGCAATATTCGTCGATCGGTTGCGGAACGAAAAAATCACTAAATTTATCGTTCGGTTGCAGGTAAATTAAATAATGCAAATTTCTCCAGAAAATGATGAAATTTTTTGGGCGGGAGCCTCCCTCCCGTCCACAATCTTCTTTTGGGCGGGATTTCGAAATTTTTGGCGCAAATCCTGCAATCCCGCCCTAAAATTCAAGCCCTGGTTTGTGACGTCAGTTGAAACTGCTCTACAGCACATAACTATGCATCGTAATATTTTTTTTTTCAATGCTTTTTCTCTTTTAATATCATGACATCAATCTTTAAGGCCATATTTGTTATTTTAATTAACAAAATAACTAATAAATCAGTAAAACATCATTAAAAATACAGATAAGTGTTGAATTAAAAACCACTGGATGACATAAACACGTATAATGCTTCTGACATCCAGTCAGTTTTTTGTTATGTTGAAAGTGGTTGCCGGGATAATACAGAAGTACCAAAAAAAATTACAGAAGTTTGTTTACATTGTGTTTAATATAAAATTAAGGGTTTAGTTGCTCAATCGCTAATATATATATTTATATTGCAAATATTTTCTCCAAATGTTATCAAGTTTTCTATAAAGCCGTAAAGTATTTTGTCCTAAACAACAGTTAAATTCTAACAGTTACAGAGACAAAATTTCGAAAATTTCAAATGACAACACCTACTTTTTTTTATTGGAATGTGATCTTCATAGTGAAAAACCATAAAAAGCGTTGGAACGATACCTGTAGCACGAAAATCGCTGGTGCTAGGCAGACTAAAAAGAAAAGTGAAAACAACCAATAAAGGACAGAGAAGCAACAGAAAATAAAACATTTTATTGTTCAGTGCTATCCACCCTCTGCCGCATGTAAAGTGTCGTCGTGTGTGAAATGGAAAATGTATGAAACACAATAAAATGTTTTGTTTTCTGTTGCTTCTCTGTCCTTTATTGGTTGCTTTCACTATTCTTCTTAGTCTGCCTAGCGCCGGCGATTTTCGTGCTACAGGTATCGTTCCAATGCTTTTTATGGTTTTTCACTATGAAGATCACATTCCAATAAAAAAAAGTAGGTGTTGCCATTTTAAATTTTCGCATTTTTGTCACTGTAACCGTAATTATTAGAATTTAACTGTTGTTTTTCACATGATTCTTGAGCACATACCTCAAAATACTTTAGGCCAGAATTTCATTCAGTTTCTGTGAACGGTATGACAGTTAGGGGCTCATATATCGGGGTAGTTTTTTTTATAATCACCCTGTATATTGCTTCCGATGATAATCTATATGACTCTGATCTATACTTATATATTGGATTGGATTATATGTGTTTGACAAATTACTTCCGCTTGCATGCAACAACAAATAAATGGCTTCTGTATATTAAATAAATTGTATACATTTCGAAAAAAGAAATTGCTTGTGTATAGGGAATAAGTTGACAGAAAAACACTGTATGTGTGAAAAATTCCTCTTTCCAAAGCCGCTTTTTCTATTTTGCCAAAGGTTCTCCTTTATAACAAGGAAATAACCATCGTTCTTGTGGCAACATCATAATGAACATTACAATAGATCTAATGCAAGATCCATTTTAAATAAAATGCTTTTGATACAGGAATCAAACCTTAGCTCAATGTTAAAGAATTAAGCTTGTATAAACAATTTCATTTAACAAAAAAAAAGCTTTCTTATTATTCAGTCACTTCAATATTTTCAGAATCGTTATAAGTTACAGAAAAGTTAAAAAAAAAAAAAAAAATAGCATATCATTTTGAAAACTGACAGAATGATTTTTTCTTTTGTTATTGTTAATGACTCAATAAAAAAGGATGCTGATAAAAAATGCACAAGAAAGTAAAAAACAGCATGAAAAGATCCATTGTTAGAGACAGTCTGAATAAAAATTATTTAACAATAGGATTTTACATATCTCCTAAACATTTTCACCTAACTTGGCATCTTCATTTCATATAGCAAAAGCAATTGGAAGGCAAAGAATAATTACCTCATGATGGTCAGCGTGGTCATGTCCAGAGCAACCCGTGTGGCAGACTTCAATTTCGATTTGTCCAGTTGTCTCCTACAACCCACAACGTACCGAGGTCCATTGGTAGCCTTCACAATAACTATAGCAACAAGAGAGAGAAAAGTCTTTATTGAAACAAATAACAACAAGAAGGTGGAGTGGGAGAAAGGATAATTCAATCATTACTTACACTTGTCTTCCGTCAATTGCTTTAAAACTTCACCCACTATCTGGAAAACAAAATGGATCAGAATAAGAAGCACCATTCTTATAAAGGATTAGAAAGATGTCAAATGGCATGTACCTATACAATATCAATAGTCTCATTCAAAATGAAACACCCACTACAATCCTGTTTTTACAGAGTTGACATAATTAAATTTTACCACCTATAAAATGTAATGCATAAAGTTTGTAGGAGGAAAGGGGGATGATCAAAATATTTTCAGTCTTCACCAGAGTTCTACAGGCATTCTATACGAGTATTTTTGCAAAAAAAAATTCTGCATTTAAAACTTTTTATACTAAAGTACTGTCAGAAGTTTGCCGCTGTAGTAAATAAGTCCTAGTCTTGACTACCTATCACAGCTTACACCCATAACTCATCCAAAAAAATGAAATGTGAAAAAAAAAATATATATATATATATATATATATCGACTGATATGCACATCATATGCTTCAAGGTCAAATAGGAATGTGCCAGCAGGTTGCAGTGTTGCCAGTAGGGTTTTTTTTTTTTAATTATTATTATTCCGGTTGCTTGATTGCTACAATTTTTTTTAAATAGTAATATTTCCTTTATTTAATGACAAATTTAATAAAGCAACTATTACTATTTCAAAAGAAAGGACAGCAATGAAGCAATCTGAATAATAGGAATCAACAGGCAATACTAGTATTTTAGAAATCCCAAAGTCCGAGTGTGTTTCTTTAAAATTTCAGAAGTCAGAGTTGGTCATTTTCCCCACCGACTCCACAGCCCTGTTGGCGACATAAGCAGTGATAGAAATTGGGAAATGATAGGTAGGCGTCAAATGACGCCTACTGTAAATATCTTAGGCGTCAAATGAAAACTTCTAGTTGCAATTTCTAAAATTCACATAACTGTATCATTATATGTTACTTTATAGAAAAGCATGAATATTTTGTTTTTATTTAAATTATTGAAGTTCTTAATCTACAATATTATAATAATTGAAGCAACTGTAAAACTGATAAAGCATTTTTAATATAATTAATACTATATTTAGAAAATAATAGAAAAATGCACAAAATTGACAAAATTAAACCTAACAAATTTTTATCCACTGTTGATAATTACACTTAAATTTAGTAAAAAAAACTATACATATAATATAATTATCGACAAATATTGTTAAAATGAAATCTAAAGGATTACATTTTTGTGTGTGTGTGTGTGTGTGTGCGAGTGTGTTAACCATTAAAATAATAGTACCATCTTATCTGTTGGGACTGCATTATTAATTCATGTTAAGCAAAAATTCACATTAAGCGATTTAATGCTAACATTGCTTGACTGCATATAGATTGCAAAGATGAAACTCAAACAATACCCAATAATTTTAATAAAATTAGATTCTAAAATCCGGACGTCTAACTGTTCTTCAGCTACATCATTTCACAGGGATTTATAGTTTTATCTGCATTAAAATCTGCTAAATTGGATCCATACAGTTTTTTACCATTAATAAATCATTAACAGTATCAGTGGATAAACGGTTATGTGTATCGTTTTTTATTAAATTAAACTGACTAAATCCCTTTTCACATTCATTCTGCTAACTTGCAGGTTAAATATAAAGTTTAGAAGTTTGCATAAATTAATATATTCATTTGGATTCATACATTCCTAAAAATTGCTGTCAAACTGTCTCACATTAGAGTTTGTTTGGTATGAGACCAAATTTTCAAAAGTGGGTGATTGGCTAAGTTAAACAAAAAATAAGTGTTAAAAAAAGCTAGGCGTCAAATTTGACGCCCAGGAATATGTTTGTAGTCGTCAAATGCTATAATTGCATTTGACGACTAACGACTGCTAATTTCGAACACTGGACATAAGTAAGATCAAAATCATAAATAAACAAATAACATGTAACTCACAAGTACAGACATTTTTATAATCACATCTGCTAGTTTTTACTGTAAGTCACATGATGGAGGAATTAGTTAAAAATTAAATTTAACTTTTAAATATACACTAAAAACACTTTTTATTTTGCTTAAAAGACGTCAACATAAACCTTAAAGATGTTAAAATTTAAATGTTTCGATTTGTTCATCAAATCGTCATCAGAATATATACAAACCACAAATACAATGTACATAAAAAACGAGAGATTAAATAAATTAAATTTAAAACCAGAGAGTCACTATGTGAAAGAAGGTACAACGCCCTCTATACTTTTAATTTTAACACCGCTCTTAGATTCATCTACAGATCGCATCCCACTATTACTCAACCACTCAACCCAAATCTTCGGAATATTAAATAACAACGTATCATTACATGCTTTCGAGCTTCTTAAATAAATTTCAATAGATTCCCTCACAAAAAGTTGAAAACAATAAATCAATTTAGCTTCATTAAATAGGATGTTGATGCTCTCTATTATTTAACCTTGATAAGGCAGTATTCCCTCTCCCATACTTAATATCTGTAATATGCTCCTTACATCTAACATTGAATTTCCTCTGTGCCATACCAACACAGTTTCCCCCCCACAGTTTCAGAAGGGTGCTGCACCCTGCCTGCCCTTTGGTTTACAAAATAGCACCATTCTTGCCCCCTCCAGTAAAATTATTAGCACCCTTCTTGCCCCCTCCAGTAAAATTATTAGCACCCTTCTTGCCCCTCAGTAAAAAAAGGCACTTTCTCGTTTTTGCATTAAAAAATTTGCTTTCATGCTTTTCATTCGCTTGACTTTTAAATATCAAAAGTGGCTTTAAAAACCAAAAGAATACCTTTAATAATTAAAAAAAGCGCCAATAAGAATCTGAAAAGTGCCCTCAAGAATCCAAAAAGTGCCCTTAAGAATAAAAAAAGGTGCCCTTTTCTCATCAGCAGCACCCTGCCCCTTTTTAAACCTGGGGGAAACTCTGCCAACATAATAATTTCTAACACCCCTTTCCCTAATAAATGGAATAACATAAACACCCGAAAGGTCACCCTTACTGACAGGATCAATTCTCGTGCTCAAAACCATCTTTAACTTCGGCGGAGCCTTCGCGACTAAACTCAAACCAAATGCTTTTAAAGGAAATTTTATAAACTCAAATAAACCCAGATAATAACTCATAACCACTCTCTTCAACTTAACATCACTATCCCCCTTATTTTCCCCAATACCTTTGTTCCTTTTAGTGATAAAGGTCTGAATTCACGCGATATCCGTTGTCAATAGCGATAAGTCTAACTTTATCTAATTCACCCCCCAAATTTTCTGCAGAAGAAATCCTGAATGCTCTGTTAATTAGAAACCTGAAGGTAGATAACTTGTACGAATATGGAGTGCACGCATCAAAAGGTATGATATTTAAATTAGCTATTGGTTTCCTGTAAACAGAACGAACCAACACATTTCCCCCTCTCTTTAAATCTACATCTAAAAAAGTCCTTCCGGCCTGTACCGGGAGGAAAAGGTAGCTTTCCTATATCCTCGTTTTAAAATTTTAGCTATTGTTACTCGAAAACAGCAAGCTAAAATACAAAGAAACCGTTTACAAAAGATTCGTTAATACTGAATTTGAATAAGAAATTCGCTAAATTATTGAGTTATAGCCAAGTTGGCTTCATTTATGAAAACTTATTTCAGGGGTAGTACTAGCCCAGGAAATATTTCAGGACATACTTTTTACGATATTTCAGGACACATTTGATTAAAAACCGAACCGAAAAAACATTTAACTCCCTGTTCAATACATTTTATTATCATAAATAGTACACTATATACACAATTTTTTTTTTTGTAAAAGTATACATTAAAAAAAAAAGTAATTTTACCAGAACTCTTTGACCAAGCTGCTAAGAAACTGCAATTTTTGCATTACTGAAAGTCAAAAATCTCGATTTTTTTTCTTCACTGATTGACGAAAATTGCAAAAGATTTTTTTTTTTATAACTGACTGGTAAACATTGTGATTTTTGTGACTGACAGACGAAAATAGCAAACTTTTTTTTTTTAATGACTAATCGATAAAAAATATGATTTTTGGTAATTGATCACCAAAAATTGCGATTTTTTTTTTTTCCCCAAATCGACGAAAATGAAAATCACTATTTTTAACGATAGTCTGAAGAAAATTGCAACTTTCGTGATAGTTTTGCATCAGTAAAAAGGTACACCTACCCCCTATTTGATGATTTCAAATACTGATATAGCACAAAACTTGCAAAATTTCAGGAATATTAGGACAGACTACCATTTTCAGGACATTTCAGGACGCTTTTATTTTTTTCAGGAATATCAGGAATTTCAGGACAAGTACTACCCCTGTTATTTTGGTTGCCAAATTTGGCGATATTTTGCCAAATGTCGCCAAGTTTGGCGAGAATTTGGCAATAATGGATATATGAATATATAGTTTTATGCGTATGATTGGGAAAATGATTACAACAATGAAAGAAAATAATTTGTGAGAAATCGCGTTCACCAAAACTCATAAATTAATAGTTGGTTTTTTGTAATGTGCTGTCTTGTTTCAAAATGTCAGCCACCCTAGAATTTCAAACTGCTCTATCTCAGCCATTTTTTAAGATAGAGGTAAAACAAAAAATGCTCTGGAATCCTTGTATCAAGGCCTATCACTTAATTAAAAAAATTAATTTGAATTTTTTACTTTTTTATATATTTATTTTAGTTTTAAAATTTCGAGTAGCCGGCATCTTGAAACAAGATGGCGGACCAAGCTGGCCAACAAACTCTGTCGAAGCATTGGTGAGCTTAATACACACAATTAGTTTCACCAAAATTAATTTATAAATACAAGCGTTATCGTATGACATAGATCAGATATATATATATATATCAACATTTGAACGGAGGGTGGTTTTGAGGTCTGGGGGTCATGATCGTTGAAAATATCGAAATTTTCCGGAATTGCTTTCCTCCAAACGGCTGCAATAGGTAGCTTTATACTTTTTTGTATTGAAAGCTTCTTAAAAGGCAATCTCAAACGTAAATTTAATATTATCATCAATAGCATTTAACTTCTGAACAAATGCCGATAAACTAACACCTTCTCCCTCTCCAAACAATAAAAATATCATCTACATATTGAAGGTAGTAATTCAAATGTGCTAAAAATCTTAGATTCAAGGGGGCGTAATTTGAACTCGGCAAGAAGGCCCGACACTGGGGACCCCATTGGCGCACCACATGACTGTTCATAAATAATATTGTCAAAAATAAAAAAATTACTGTTAATCATTAAGTTCAGACCACTCTTCAAGGTGTTCTTCATGGGTACATCAAATTCTACACTGTCAATAAAACCCTCGATTACCTTAGCCACTTCACCTGTATCAATCGACGGATAAAGCGATTCCATGTCTAAACTTGCCATAATGCAATCATCAGGAAATTTAAAACTGCTTAATTTTCTCAATAAAATCACTAGTGGAATCCACAATGAATGTAGAGGGAGGTAACAATCTTTTCAGTAATGGTTCCATTCCAAGTAATAAGTAGGGCCCTGACATTTAGTAACTATTGGGCGAAGGGGGCAATCTTGCTTATGATCCTTCAATCTACCCACTAATCTCGGTATAACTGCTAATTTATTCAACTTGATGTTAACCTTCATAAAATCAGGCCATTTTCCTTTTTCAACTATATCTCTCATCTTTGTACAAATTTTATTCAATGGATTACGTTTGACAATTTTACATTTCATCTTATGTATACAGTCCTGCATCTTATTAATATAATCATTCCTATTAAGAATTACTGCATTGACAGGACCACTGGACCGTTTATTAAACTTATTGACTCCATTAAAAAGTACACTTCTGACCTCCTCTCTGCGAGTCACCGATGCTGCATGTACAATATTTTCGCATTCGGTAATCATCTCTTTAAAAAAAGTCTTTAAAAAATTTGGACTTCTGTCCAAGTTGTAAAATATTATCTTCATCTTGACTAAATTGACGATCCGATAAATTAATATATTCAACTCGTTTTTTGGGTTGCTTCTTTGGTAATTTCGCCAGTAACGCATTAATCTTCTTATTCTGTACAGTCACTTTCATACCATTTTGTAACTCTCTGTAGCAAACAACTTTCATGTATAATTTATCAAATAACAGAGGAGGGTAACTGCTAACCATTCTCCAATATGCATCCATCGTTTTGATAGTTAATGAGTTTAACAATGAATATTTCTGTCTAATATAAGATCTCAAACATCGCAGTTCAAACGGCTTTACTAAAGACGCACAGTTATGCTTCAAAAACCAACTGCTGACTCTCAAAAATCTAGGAGTAATATTCAAACTTTTACAGATATTAAGAAAACGCAAATTTAAAAGTTCTCTATCTAAACGCAATCTTTCATATTTAAAGTGATGAAAAGAATCCAAATTCGGATTAATACTAAGAGCAAATGTTGTATCCAAACCATGATCCTCCAATTCATGAAAAATAATCAGTAACGCATTAATCTTCTTATTCTGTAAAGTCACTTTCATACCATTTTCTAACTCAGATGTTAACATCTTTAAGATTTATGTTGACGTCTTTTAAGCAAAATAAAAGTGTTTTTAGTGTATATTTAAAAGTTAATTCTAATGGGGACGTATTTTGACTCTCCACTTTATTTGAAATATAATAACAGTTGAATAAAATTTAACTTAGAAAAAAAAAAAGAAATCAAAAACAAAACTGTTACTCAGATTTCATATAATAAATTTTCAGATGCATTTTTCTTAAGCTAGCGCAAAAGATAAATCGCCAAATATTGTTTCAGTTGCAATATTTCACATTGAATATTTTTTTAAACATTGAGAATATTCACTTTCATTTTTAAAATTAAATATTTTCATTTTATAATATTTATTCTCTCTCATCAAAACTGTTTTCTATTTTTCTTTTTTTAAATAAAATTAGTAACAGTTTTTTCTTTTATTTTTCGAGGTGTTTGTATTATTTTCTACATTATATAGTCATTTTACTTCTTTCACCAACAATAATGGTCAGGAAAAAAATGACCAATGGTAACCTTCTCGAACTGACGAATTTTGTGATTTTTTTTACCCATGACCAATCGACGAATTTTGTGATTTGTTTGCACAGAATGGGAAATTCCATGATTTTTTAAAATTTATTCTTTTACGATCCATTAGCAAATTTCGCTTTTTTTCCTCATGTCAGACTGAAATTTTTTGCAATTTTTTCCCACGACAGAATTTTGCAATACTTTCTTGTGACAGATTAGTCAACAGCGCAGTTTTTTCTCGTGACCCATTGACAAATTTTGCAATTTTTATTCAGTGACTGATTGATGAAATTCATGATTTTTTCCTCGTGACTGATTGATGAATTTTTCAAATTTATCCCATGATCCATTGACGAGTTTCTCCCTCAACGTCGACCTACTGACGAAATTCATGTTCCTACGACGGATTGATGTATTTCGATATTTTTCCTTCTCATGACCAAAAAAGGAAAAGATCCAAAAGGGCAGTCATTATTCTGAGTTGTAAATTTAAATTTTTTCAATGGTATTTTGTCACATCTGTATTAATGTAACTCTTTAAATAATGGGGTTTAAAGCTGTTTTTTCTCCCTCCCAAACAGCTCAACTTCCCTCCATTTAAAAACGCTGGTAGGGAGACTCCCCTTCTATGAAAAACTGAATTTCAAGCCCTGCATAAGAAATAGTGAAAAGTTAGGAATAAACATTTTTAATACTGAATTTTTTTTTTATTAAATTCTTAAATTTAAGACAATTCTCCAAAAGTATTTTTCTTTACAAACGTAAAAGCAGGAAATGAGTGTGAAGTGATTTAGAAAATGAATAGCATTTTTCAATAAATGCATCTTAAGCTATAAGTGATGACCCTTTCTGGACTGTCCTGTTCCAGAAATGAGTTCTAAGCGTCCACTTTGATCTTTATCAAGGCTATTGGATTTCATATTTTTTAAATAAGAGCACCTTCTAAAATGGACTCTGTGTTAAGTTTCAGAAAGTTGTCAATTTGAATTTGAAAACTGCCTAAACTTACCACAATTTTTAAAATAAATAAGACAGGCCACTTGATCATTTTTAAGATGTGTAGCCTAGACCGATGCTACACACATCCGGTCAGATGAGGGTGCATTCACATTCGACAACGGATAGCAGGCTATTCAAGAGGAACGACATTGGGTTCAAGAAACTGGAAGGAGATTTCATTCAAACTTAAAGGATGTTGAGTTCATCCAGTGCTGGCAACAAGGCTCGACTCACGTTTCTTAACTCAATTACTCAAGATATAAATTTCAATTCCAAACATTCATGGATATTTATTTTTGCTCCACCCTCCCTCCTATCCTATAGTCCATTTTAGAGCACTGTAATTTATTCCAAAAGGACAAATCAAGCCTCTTTTAGGTAGATTTCGTAAGAAATACTACCTATTTTTATTACTTTTATCGACCCCAAACAAGGATCATTGCATTTCGACTATCTTAAAATCGATGGAAAAGAGCCGCAGTCCTTGGTGTCCAGACAGAGGAGTCAGAAATTAAGAAATAGCAAAGATTTCAAAGAAAATGTTTTCAATCTTGAACTGTGTTTGGATGACGAGTGAGTATGTCAAACTATGAGAGTAAAAGAGAACACACATACCTGTCCAACACTCTGCAATGCTTTCAAGTCATTTTCAGATTTCTCATAAAGTTTGTTGAATTCTTTCAGCTGCTCTCGCACTAAAAAACAAGAAAAGTTAAAAATTACAAACTATTAGGCATTCTGTAGAAATTTTGCTCTTTTTAAAATCAAAAAGGGTAAAAAAAAAAAAAAAATGCAAAGTAAGTTGATTTTTATGAAAGTAAGCGACACACTTTTCTGCACTTTACTTCTGTGTGTTGTTTTTAGCTTGGCAGGGGTGTGTCCAGACTTTTCTCACAGGGTCCTTTTTTTCTGAAAATTGGAATGTTTTTTTTTCTATATTAATGAAAAATTGAATAATCCTAATTTTGTGAATATGAAATGCACGTTCTATCCAGGCCAGGTGCCCATTTATACAATTTAATTTTAATAAGGTCCTCCTTTTATATAAATGCATTCAATTTAGATAAATTTATATGTATGCATTCTATTTAAAGCGGGATAAATAGGTTTTTGGGTGATGACAACGGGTTTGTACCATGCTCGATTCTATTTTAAGACGACTGAATGGATGAAGAGTCTATTTTTGATAGGAAACAGTTTTGTGAAGGGTCCTATTTCAAGATGAAAAATTTGTAAAAGGGACCTTAATTCTTCCTAAACAAATCTCGGGTCAGAAGTGGAAAAGATTGTGTATTTAACTTGTGTTACCATTATAATGTGACACATACACATTTAGAATGAAAAGGATCCATTTGGATTTGAGCATTTCGGATTCAGACAGGGGAGGTTAAACCTCTTTCATATACTAAACAAAAAAAAAATTGAATTAAAATATTTCCGAAATATAAATAAGATTTAAAATCACAGTATGCAAGGGTTCATCTATCGCTTTAAAAAATTCTATCACAAGCCGTTACCCCAGTGGCAGAAACACCACGACACGGCGACATAGTCGCGGACAAAGAAAATCTCTTGCAGACAGTTTCTGTCTGCAGTAATGAAATTAATTTAAAACATTGTCTGCAACTTTCGGGCTGCCGGATCGTGCTAAAAACACAAGAATTTCGGCAAAGGATCGCGGTAAAAACTTGTGAATTTCGGCAAAGGATCGCTGTTAGCAATTACAACAGTAATTACCGAGCTAAAGAAAAATATAGCAAAGTTTCCTAATACAGCATATGTGGAAACGTGATTATCTGGAAATTATTAGTTGCCCACTTCAGCT
The DNA here is from genome assembly GCA_963931845.1 of Maratus michaelseni. NCBI lineage: Eukaryota > Metazoa > Arthropoda > Arachnida > Araneae > Salticidae > Maratus > Maratus michaelseni. The sequence continues at coordinate 433,243,360 of OZ007591.1, read as the reverse complement.
TTAGCAATCTGTGACCCATTGTAAAAACAGCAAGAACTGTGTAAAAATAATGAAACAAATCTCAACTGTGACTGGAATAAAAACAATGTATTTCTCAAAAACAAATAATTTTATTCAAATTCAACACGTGCAAAAATGACATTCATTAAATATATATCACATTACCAGGAAAACAACATCAAATATTTGATTCATAGCTCACAAAGTTTTAGCAAAAGTGTTATCAAAGATTTCGCTTTTTACCTTTCTTTGCCAAGAAGGTGTCATGCCGATATATCAATTAAAAACAAAGAACCAAATGGTATCTTTGAACAACTTTAAAAGTTCAATTAAAACCTCAATTAGTTTTCCATAAATTAACTCTTTAAATTCATTTAAGTATTAAGTTCAAATATAACTCTTATCCAATTAATAACGTTTAAAATTCTAATCAAGTTAACTTTAATATTTATCTTTATAAACTTTAATTCAAAACAATTAAATATTATCCCTTCATTATATTAAATCTATTACTCAAAATTATAAAAAGTTACTTTACCAAATAAACTTTAATTCAAATGAAATACAAACTACGTACATTCTTTTAATTTACTTTTAATTTTCAATACGATTTAACAATTACGGCAATATCGACATCAGACCTGCCAACCTTTGAAAATGAGAAATAGTAGCACATCAAATTCAAATTTATCTGAAGGTTGGTTGGTTGGTTGGTGGCTGTTTTTTACGCTGTAAATTTTAAGCGAGCAAATACTAATCAATTAACACATGTGTATAGCCATAAGCACACAAAGTAGGAGACTCTTGTTTTTGCTAATTTTTTTGTTGCGGGTGGGATTGATTAAACATAATTATTCCTATTCAATTAATGCTCTGTCCACTCCTAAGCCAAATTTCTGAACTTCACAGTGAATTTTCTGAAAGATTCCAAGGCGGTTGGGGGGAGGGGGTGATGGAACTACGGGTATATCTTCCAGAGAAAAATGTCTGAGTTAGAGTCCTTCATCAGGTCGAGTAAGCTGATACAACCGGGACTGGGGTTGTCCACTCCCGCCACTTTTTTTTGCGTCCCTTTGACGAAATTTGCGTTTTTTCGCGATCTTTTGACGAAATTTGCAGGGGTTTTTTTTAGATCTGTTGATAAAATTTGCAGGTTTTTTTTCGATATTTTTTGACGAAATTTGCCGTTTTTCGCAATGTTTTTGACGGAATTTGCCGTTTTTATGCGATTCTCAAACAGAAGTCACGTTTTTCCCGCGGTCTGTTGACAAAAATTTGTCGTTTCTTCGCGATCTTTTGACGGAATTTGCCGTTTTCCGCAATGTTTATGACAAAATTTGTCGTTTTTTCGCGATCTTTTGATGAAATTTGCCACTTTTTCGCAATGTTTTTTCCCGAAATTTGTCTTTTTTTGCAATGTTTTGACGAAATTTGCCATTTTTCACAATGTTTTCGACGAAATTTGCTGGTTTTTCGCGATTGTCTGACGAAAGTCACGTTTTTTCCCGCGATCTGTTGACAAAAATTTGTCGTTTTTTTGCAATCTTTTGACGAAATTTGCCGTTTTTCGCAATGTTTATGATGAAATTTGTCGTTTTTTCGCGATCTTTTGACAAAATTTGTCGTTTTTCGCAATGTTTTTGATGAAATTTGCCGTTTTTTCGTGATTTTCTGACGAAAGTCACGTTTTTCCCGCGATCTGTTGACAAAATTTGCTGTTTTTTCGCGATCTTTTAACGAAATTTGCCGCTTTTCCCAATGTTTTTGACGAAATTTGCCATTTTTTCGAGATTCTCGGACGAAAGTCACGTTTTTCCCACGATCCTTTCACAAAATTGACGACGTTTCTTCGAACGAAAGACGAGATTGATTTTTTCGCCGATCATTTGCCGAAATACCGATACATTTAATGTCCGAATTTTCAGATTTATGACCTATATTTTTTTTTTTTTCGGAAATCATTGCCTTAATTTTTCGGAAAATTCGGACCAGAATCACCCCTGAACGATCTTTTGACGAAATTCGCATATTTTCAGCAATCAGTTGAATGAAATTCACGTTTTTCCGGCGATACTTTGGCGAAATTTGCTTTTTTCCACCAATTTTTTGACGAGATTCGCGTTTTTTCAGCGATCCTATAACGAAATTCGCATTTCTTAGCTCGATCCTGTGACGAAATTCGTGATTTTTCACGCAATCTGTGACAAAATTCAGGGGTTTTTTTTTTTTTTTGGCTTGCAGAAAATCGTAGTTTTAGACAGATTTTCGTAGCATCGTAGTTTTTGTCTGAAAATCATAGAAACTATGATTTTTTCGTAGCAGTTGGCAGCTCTGCGATATGCAACGATAAAATTGTTCCAGCATGTTATCTCAGTTGTTGGAAATTCAATTTTTCCAAGGAGGGGAGTCTCCCTACCAACATTTTTAAATAGAGGGGAGTTTTAATGTATGGGAGGGAGAAAAAAAAAATCTTTAAACCCCACTATTATTTTACTTGCTATCTATATATATATTTGTCTTACGTGGCGCGGAAATAGGGCTGAATTTCTAGCTTAATGTTGGCAACAACCGTAGTTTCCCGTGCTCAGACCAATGAAAAGACTAGATTGTGATATAGATCAGCCCCGCCTACAATATGGCGGTCAGTGTCAGAGCAGTGAAAATCAAGCTAGCAAATATTAAAAATAAAATAACATGTACGTAATCCAAAGCGTCTGAGATTATTCCTCATTTTAAGTATGAGTAATATTGCTAATTTCAAATGAATTCTCAACTCTTATTTAGAATTTATTTACGAATTTCACTCACATGAAAAATCGGAGAGAAGTAAAAATATCAACTGTCTAGGTTGCACCTGCTGCTATCTGTTGCAGAAATCTATAATCAATTAGAATAGTAAAATGTCGAACGAAATTTAAACAATCATTGACGATAAACTATCTTCCTATTACTTTTTTTTTTTTTTTTTTTTTTTTTTTTAATGAATAAGCCGTGCTGTACAATATTATAGGTGCAATAAGTTTTAAACAAATTATGTTTCCAAGATCCTTTATTCACACTATTTAAATTATTTATATGCTCATTAGTAGCTCCAAATAAATGCATTTTTAGTTGTGTTTTCAACGGAGTTCAATTACTTTTTTACATAAAAAAAATTGTCAATTTCATGTGTTCAAATGATTTATGGTAGTACTTATTCCGGCTAGAATTACTGCAAAAATAAAAAGGGGCGAGCGAGTGAAGCGAGCTGGGATCGCGTAGCGGTCTCAATGTGAATTGCTTAGCAATTCACGGGGGGTTGGCGAGCGTTAGCGAGTAGGGGGCTGAGCCCCCTAGTTTAAAGAATTACATTAATGCAGACATGACAAAATACCATTGAAAAAATTAAGTCAACTGAGAATGATTATGTAAAATGTTAGTTTTTATTATAAAAAAGGGAAGAAAGTTAAGTTTTATATATGCAGTGTATTTTTCAAGTTCCATTAAATGTGTTAGGGACCCTTAACAATTAGGTTGTTAAATAAATTTCTGAATTCAGATTTTATTTGATTGAGGGGTGCTGAAGCCTCTTTCACAAGGTACACTTTTACTCGTTCACAAGGGTTAAAAAGGTTTACTCCTTTACCTCAAGGAGTAAAAGTAATAAGATCTTTGCAGCTCTTCTAATCTCATTCTTGTTTAGTGCTGACTGTAGGCCAATTTAACAGGGTGGAGTGACCGGTGGCTCTTACTGCCCTTTTTTGTTCTTTTCCCTCTTTTCGGTCGCAGGAAAAAAAAAATCTTTAAATACGTCTATTTGTTGTTGGAAAAAATTATGAATTTAGTCAATTGGTTGTGGGAATAAGATAATGAAATTCGTCTTACGCATGAACAAAAATAGAGAAGGAATTCTAACGAAATAGTGTTAATATCGATTTGAGACTTTGGGACTTCATGGCAGACAGTGTACAACTGTGCTAGGTAACGCCACCTACAAACAACAATGCAGATAAATACCATAGAATAAATTTATTATACCTACCAGACGATGGCTGTCAAGCAGACGATTTGAAGAGGTAGATGAACTAATTCAACTGTTCTACACAGACATTGTATTTGAAACATTTTTCGAGAAACGATTTTCTTATTCAAAAGGCTATTTTATTAGAAGTCCTTATCTATGTTTATGTTCATAGGGGAAAAAAAATCGCTAAATTCGGCGATCAGTCACGGGAAAAAATGGCGAAGTTTGTTAATCGGTCGCAAGAAAATAACACAAAATTCGTCAGTCAGTTGCAGAAAAAAATCTTGAAATTTCTCAGTGAGGCGCGAAAAAAAAAAAATTGTGAATTTCATCAGTCTGTCACCATAAGAAACCGAATAATTCACCAATCGGCTACAGAAAAATTTAAGTTTGTCATTCAGTCAAGGAAAAAAACATGAAGTTCGTTGATTGCTCATCAGAAAATATTGGGAAATTCGTCAATCAGTCACAGGAAAATATTGTGAAATTCATCAGCAGGTCATGGGGATAAATCGTGAAATTCATCAGTCGAATGCAGAGAAGAAAATCTAAATTTGCCAGTCAGACACAGGTAAAAAAAAATTACGAACTTTGTCAATCTGTCAAAAGAAAAAAAGAGAAATTACGCGAATTTCGCCGATCGATCGTGGAAAAAAACGCAAAGTTCGTCGATCGATCGCGGAAAAACGCAAAGTTCGTCAATCTGTCGCAGAAAAATGCAAAGTTCGTCAGTCGATCGCCGAAAAAACGCAAAGTTCGTCGATCTGTCGGCAAAAAAACACAAAGTTCGTCAATCAGTCGTGGAAAAAATGGAAAGTTCGTCAATCTGTCGCAGAAAAACGCAAAGTTCGTCAGTCGATCGCCGAAAAAATGCAAAGTTCGTCAATCTGTCCCCCAAAAATGCAAAGTTCGTCGATCAGTTGCTCAAAAAATGCAATGTTCGTCAATCTGTCGCTCAAAAAACGCAAAGTTCATCGACCAGTCGCTTAAAAAACTAAAAGTTCGTCGATCAGTCGTGAAAAAAACAAAAAGTTCATCGATCAGTCGTGAAAAAACCAAAAAGTTTGTCGATCAGTCGTTAAAAAACCAAAAGTTCGTCGATCAATTGCTTAAAAAACGCAACATTCGTCGATCAGTCGCTTAAAAAATGCAAAGTTCGTCGATCAGTCGCTTAAAAAATGCAAAGTTCGTCGATCTGTCGCGGAAAACACGCAAAGTTCGTTGATCTGTCGCGAAAAAAAAACCCCGCAAAGTTCGTCGATCAGTTGCAGAAAAAACGCAAAGTTCGTCGACCGGTTGCGGGGGAAAAAAATCACGAATTTTATCGTTCGGTTGCAGGTAAATTAAATGACGCAAATTTCTCCAAAAATGGGAAAATTTTTTGGGCGGGAGGCTCCCGCCCATGATCTTTTTTGGGGTGGGATTTCAAAATTTTCGGCACGAATCCCGCAATCCCGCCCTAAAATTCAAGCCCTGTTATCTAATTCTGAGCTACACTGCCTTAACCGAAAAGAAAGCAAATACCAGACAACTTCAATTAAATAGGGACTTGTTTTAATACGACAGGACAAACGTCATCACTGAACAGGGATAAAGTTCACCTCCTGTCATTCCTAATACACGTTTAAATATGTCAACAGTCCTGCAACAATCTCTCCTATATTCAACATAAAGACAAGCCTTACCGGTTTAAAAGCAATCCATTAAAAACAAGAAAAAAGCTTTCGTTTCCACCCCCCATCCATCACACCATGTTTGAAATACACAATTAACGAAAAACATTATCGTCATTCCGGCACCTGACTTCACTATACAAAATTACGATTCGATGAAAAACAAATTGAATGTCGACCACATCATCTTTTATCAACTCGAATCAAACCCTTTAATTCTTTATTACATTCTGCATTTCATCATAAAGCATCTCCAAATTACTTCTCAAATAACAAACACTCATTTCCCTCTTGGCCAGTAAAAACAATAACTTATTATCGCACCGACACACTCCTATATCGACCAACTAATACGAGTGACAGGCATCTTTAAATACCTATCTCATCAAAAACGTCACCTGTAAAAAATGCAGCCAAGTCTCGTGACTCTTTTTCCGTAAAAAGTTCTGAGATCGTGTAAAGCCAAGTTTAGCTATCTTATTAACTCAGAAATTTTCATTCACAAATCACTCCTAGTCTCTACATCTTTAGTTAATTATTATTTTGTGACTTGGCAATTACGCAGCACAGGGAAGTTATTACACCTTACTATGTTATGGGATGGGATGAGATGAGATCAGGGTTGGCAAGTTTTTGACAGTGTGACGGTTTTATCCGGTTATAACCATGGTTTTAACCGTCATGTCAAAAACCCCTTTTTGACATAGTTTTTGACAACGACTGTCAAAAACTTAAAATTGAGCCCAAAAACTGTTTATAGTTATTTTTAAAACAACATTAAATTTACAATTTTTCATAATTTTTAGTGTTAGACATGTTGGTAAACTTTTTGACAGTTTTAGACAGTAAAAACCACATATCCTGTATAAAACCAGTGATCGATTCAGGAAAAAGTTCGGGCCTATCTAGGGACCTCTTCACAAAAATTGATTTAATACATCAGACCCCTTCACAAAAAGTGATTTACTAAATCAGGCCCCTTCACAAAAATTGGTTTACTAAATCAGGCCCCTTCACAAAATTCATCTTAATAAGACAGGTCCCTTCACAAAATTCCTCTTAATAAAATAGGACCTTTCACAAAATTCTATTCCGTAAAAACATACTCTTCCATGGATTATTTTTATTTTGTTAGGTTTTCAAATGTATAATTTACAACGAAAACAAGTTCACAAGAAAGGAAAACTTTAGCAGAATAAAAGGTTAAAGAAGTTATTATTAAATGCTTGGTTTGAGTTTGAGCAGCTTTCATCTTTCATAACAAAATGATAATTTTCACAAAAATATAGTAAATTTCACAAAAATAATTTTTATTTTTCACAAAATGGGCTCCACGAAAAAAAATCTTCATTGACCCATGAAAACTCAAAACATGACTTTGGTTTAACAAGTTGCTTAGAAAATAGAAAATAATTGTAAGCTATAAATATAGAATAAAAAATAATTCAAAGTATCGTTACATTAAAAATATAAACTAATCAAACTATTAAATACTTGTATAATTTAATGTATAAAATTTCATATAATTTTTATATTGTTTTGATGTTTGTCCCAGGTTCATAGAATCCAAACAAAGCAAGAATGTTACACCTGTTCTTTGCTTGTAAATGCACATTCCAGAAACAAATGATTAAGGCTAGACTTACGGTTACAAACTTGAAATAATATGCTCCAATAAATAAATAAATAAATAGGCACTATTTTATAATGTATAAAAATTAAATTTAACATAAACAAATTATTCTAAATAATTAAGCTGAAACTAACATAATAAAATGAAGATAATTGAAAATAACAAACATCTTCTTTTAAGTTATTGATTTAAAGAACGTTTAATTATACTGATTTCATATTATAATTCATTTAATAACTCAGAGAACATTTGTGTTGCAATTGTGGTTTATATCTAATGTTTATGTACAAACACAAACATTTAGAATCATTAAAAGTCTAGGTAACTTATGATCAGTCATTGAATAGTAGTGGCCACTTTAGCTTTACACAAGATTTTTTAAGCATAAATTAGACTGCTAAATTTTTTTTATAATAAACTGAACACTTAATAGTACTTTGAAAAGTAGATAAAAAGTACTTTGAAAAATGCACTTACTAGTAGTTTCAATATTTTTAACTACTTTTCCTAGCATGACAATTAGAGAAAAAATTTGAATTATGATATATAATTTTATTACAACTTAATTATAGCATAACTAAATAAAAAATATTTATATAACATAAAAAATATTATTTAATCAGTTTTTAGCTTGATTTAATATAAAATATCACTAATGATTGCTAAAAAAAATGTATTAAAGGTTTTTGACACTTTTCGACAGGTTTTTGACATGTCATGTCAAAAACCACATTTTGACGTCAAAAACCCAACCCTGGATGAGATAATATGATTAAGGCTAATTATATACGCACAGGGAAGTTATTACACCTTAATATGTTATGGGATGGCATGGTATTATTTGATTAAGACTAATTATATACATCACACTCTCGTGCAACGTAATTGCCAAGTCACAAAATAATATTTAACTAAAGATGTAGAGACTAGGAGTGATTTGTGAATGAAAATTTCAGATTGAATAAGATATCTAAACTTGGCTTTACATGATCTCAGACCTTTTTAAGGAAAAAGAGTCACAAGACTTGGCTGTATTTTTTACAGGTGACGTTTTTGATGAGATTTCATTTCTTTTTGTAAGTAATCCTCCTTTTCTTGATTTTGGGTTCTTTTTGGAGATCATCCACTGATTATCGCTAAGCCCACACTCTGTCCCTATTATTTACAGGTATCAAAAATTTGAAGCTTTAGTTTCGTTTGCAAAGTAAGTACTGTAGATAAAAAGAGATTTCAGGTTCCTAGGCAAGCACTAAGTTACGGAATAGGGAGTGTCAAAAGTACTCTCAATTGCTTCCAGGATAGGTGCTATCCATCTGAGATATTACTCGCAGCCCTAGTTACTTGATATTTAGCATAAAAGTACTTTTTAGTATAAAAAGAAAGCCAAAATTAAAATTTACGGAAATTTCCAATAAATCTAACTATATTCATTTTTTCGATGTTTTTTTTTTTTGTTTTATTTTAGGCTTTTTTATCATTTACGGATTTTTTAATTTTTCCTTACTTTGTATACTGAACCCTACCTTTTTGCCAAATGTCAAGCTTCTAGGACTACAAAATCGAATTATTTTCAAACTTTCGACTTGTTATAAATTTATTGATTTTTCGATTATAACCCTTTCAGTGCGGAATTTTTTTTGGGAGGTTAATGCCCTGTGCGGAATATTTTGACCAAAAAAGCGATTTATTCAAAAACAACAGGAAACTGTGAACCCCTAGGCGACTTTTGTTGACACTTATACAGCTGATGTAGTCTACACATAGACCTTACAATAAACCTTATCTTATATAAAAGTATTATATAAGATTCTTTCTCTGAGAGTCTACAGCACCGAACTCCTAGATGTCGACATTAGTCGACTCCCGCACTAAAATGGTTAATTCTAAGTTACCTGACTGTCATGCCAATATAGTAATTCTTTGATCCGTCTTCTTAGGATCATTTAGGTTCAATTTAGAGATATATCAAGTGAATCTTAGAGTCACGATGATTTTATTTAGAAAGGACTATCAAGTAGAGATGCAACAGATGTCAATTTGGCCGGATACTGGACACCGGATATCCGGCATAACTTGCAGCCGGATATCCGGCTGCAGTATGTTTTGATCTCTTCTTTTTAAAATTTTAATTTATTTTTAAAGAAATTAAATGTGGGTTTAGATTAGCTAGCCATCACTATGTTATTTTCTTTTTTATCTAGTTTTTAATTTTCTATTAACAATTATTTTTATGATAATTTCAGTTTTAGTACCAATATTATAATTACATTATTTTAAATTTTGAGTTATAATAGTATCAGCTAAATAGTTTAGAATATGAGAAAAAATTACTACTGAATACTTTGGAAAGACAATATTTAATACTTTTATCTTCCCCTTTTTCTTTAAGAGTATGATGTTCAAGCTGTAAACTCTCCTTGTTATTGCTTTAATACTTACCTTATCTTTTACTGCTTTACTTAACTTAAAAATACTTAAAAATTTTTATATACTTTATGCTTAAAAATGTTTTGTGTTGTGATAACAGAAACTTGTTCTTGCTTGTTGCTACTAAGATAACAACTGAATTGCATAACAACAAAATTGGAATTTTAATAGTAAACTATTGGTTTAGTAATAGTAGATTATTTTCATGAAAATAACTTGGAAACTAAATATTTTTGTAGCAAAAGGTTTTTTTTTTTTTTTTTTTTTTTCCCTTGAACTTTATTCTAATCTATGCACAACTTTACCTTATAAAAACAAGTTTTGTGTTATGGAAACAGAAAACTTCTTGCTTGCTACTATCACAGCAAAAAAGGTAATTATTTGATAAATCATTCTGCCACTTTTTCCTTTTTAACCGTGTTTATTGCTCATATATGCAGGCACATGTGTATGCATAGTCATAGTTGACTGCATGTTTGCTCTTTTATATGTTTAGAAACACAATTTACCATAAATATAAGTAAATTATTTTTAGTTTAATAAATTAATGCTTTTAATTTTTCAAGATTAAACTTTAGGCCTTTTAATCTGGAAATTTTAACAATGAGTTCAATGAAATAATTTCTGGCCGGATGTACTGCCGGATAATCATAATATCCGGCTACTGCCAATTATCCGGCATAGTGGCCAGATCAGCCGGATATCCGTTGCATCCCTACTATCAAGCCATAACCAGCCAGTAATGTCGGGAGGAGAGGGGGAGCTGTGAAAATTTTTGTGGGGCTAACATCATTTAACAATACATATTTCATATGCGAAGTAAATAGAGTATAACATGTGAAAGAAAACAAACCTGTCTATAAAGAAATCGCCTATAGCATAGCCAGTCTATAGCGGAGCTTTTCTATAACGAAATTCGTAAACGAAAGAAAAGAAAACCACAATCCGGGGGAAATAACATAAAACAATTAGGGATGTTGTACTAGCTAATAGGACAATTATCTTAAAACTAATGTTTCTAGCAGTACAAAATCAAATTGTTTTCGAATATTCGATTTTTAAAGAAATAAAGAAATCGACAATATAATAAGGGGGCTTATCACCCCTGTCCCCCCTCCTTATAATTAACCAATAAACCCCTAAAACTAATCAGTGAAGCCTCTAATTACAATGAACACATATACAAAATTTGAAGCAAATCCGATAATTCTGTATGAAAAAACCCATTTATCTAAATTAAGGGGGATAGGATTAGCCCTGTCCCCTTTATACTTAACCAATTAACATCCAAAACTAATCAGGAAAGCGCCTTATCACAATGAACCTATATACAAAATTTGAAGAAAATCGGATAATTCTGCATGAAAAACCCATTTATCTAAATTAATCCGGGAGAACTCGCGCGTGAGATTTTCTCTCACCATCATACTTTTTTTTTTTTTTGTCCCAGCTGTTGCAATAAGACTCTTATTTAAACCCTTTTTTTCAGTTTAAATTAAATTTTAGAAACTTTTTTTATATCATTTTACATTTTTTTGTGAATAAAGTATTAAGACTAAGAATAAAGTATTAAGTTCTGGTGTGACAAGAAATCTAGCGAGTTCTCACGGGTTAAGAGGGGTTAGCCCCCCTATCCCCCTTTATACTTAACCAATGAACCCCGAAAACTAATCAGGGAAGCACCTTATCACAATGGGCCTATAAACAAAATTTGAAGCAAAACGGTTATTTCTATCAAGAGTTATTGCGTTACGTACAAACGTACATACAGAACCGGCGGGCACATTAGCTCTTAGGCTTTGATAGCCTGTGAGCTAAAATGTACCATATAATTTTGCTTTATTATGCAGAATACTAGGTTTGATATTTTATTTCAAAGTGCCATTGAATTGAAATTGCAAATGATAAAAATAAGTTATTGGCTAACAAAATTAAATAAAAACAAAATCACACTACACGACTCCATACATTCATTTTAATATCAAGGCGCTACCGATAATATTTGCCGAGAAAGCTATCTCAACGAGCACTGAAGTCGACTCGAGAATAACTAACAGATACTCTAGCTCGTATTTTATTGGCCATCACATATCAATACCTCGACCTATTGCAACCAAGTCTGGACGAATAAGTCTGGACGATAGCTGTATTATTCAGTTAAGAACAAAGAGTTTAATTTGCGGTTTGAGAGGATAGTAACAAACTAAGACATAATACAGTGGTGGACATAATTATAAGACACCTACTTAATTTGACATACAGTGAAAGAAATGATTCAGAGCTTAAAAATGCTTTATCAAATACGACAAAAACATAAATTTACTCTGTTATCACACGTAATTGTTTTACAGATATGATATTTTTATTGAGTTTAATAAAAAAAAATTTAAATATCATGGACAAAATTATAAGACACCCTAACATTTTAATTAAAACACCCGCTTCTTTTCGAAATATGCAAATTTTCTGCACTCTGTTATGATGTCAGTAGTTGACTAAAGCAGACGATAACCGACTTCACGCTATAGGTGAAAACTGGGAAATTTAGTTAGTAGCCAGTGGCCGGTAGATGCAGTTTCATTAGTAGCCACTTTTGTAAAATTAGTGGCCACTATTATGTTTAAAATTTTCTTGACATCTAGATAAATTATAATCGTTGTACATAAACATATTTTTCTATAGGAGTTTTATACCTATTGTATGTGAGTATGAGTGTATTTCGCATGATTAAACAGTATCTCTTGAAGAAAAATAATCCAACCGGTGAGCATGTGGCAGGAGTCGAAATATTGAAGATACTGAAATGTCCTTAAAATCTGCTTGTATCCAGTGGGAAAAAAGGAATAAATTACTTGAAGTGCATGTGGAATCAAAGCTGATGAATATATTTTGCAGAATAAAACTATTTCTTGAAAAAATAATCCAACTAAAGAGTAAGCACGTGAGAAAAAGCCGAAATGGGTCATTCCGTGTCAAATCAACCAGTGACTCAACCTGACCATTTTAGATTTTGATGAAACTTACAGGAATCCTTCTCCTTGATGATATAAATGAGAATATACTATTATTATTTTTTTATCTCAGTAAGTTTTCATACAATTAATTTTTTTAATTTTGAAAATTCATCATTTTTGGCTTGTTTAAATGTTTTAAATTTCTCAAGTTCTATCATGCTTAGAGAGTTGTTTGACCCCTCATTTTAAAGAGAATTTAATAATGTTTAATTTGATATGCAAGTTGACTATGCTTGGTTAAAAAAAGTAAATTTAAGTTTTAAAAAATTTAAATAGTGTTTTTTAAAAATTTTGAAAAAAAAAATATGTTTTTTGTAATATTATAAACTTCTGAAAGTTTTAGAGTGGAATCTCAATGGGATCAGCAGTTATGTTAAAAAAACTAATGTTAAACACAAATTGGGGCTGGTATTTAAAGTTGGCTAAAGATAATATTTTTTTATTCATTTTAAACATAATTTTTTTTATAACTGCTGATCCCATTGAGATTCCACTCTAAAACTTTCAGAATTTAAATATTATAATATTACAAAAAACGAAAAAAACATGTATTTTTTTTTCAAAATTTAAAAAAAACACTATTTAAATTTTTTTTTAATTAAATTAACTTTTTTTAAAACCAAGCATAGTCAACTTGCATATCAAATTAAACCTTATGAAATCCTCTTTAAAATGAGGGGTCAAACAACTCTCTACGCCTGATAGAACTTGAAAAATTCAAAATTGAAAACATTTATACAAGCCAAAAAATGATGATTTTTTGAAATTTAAAAATTAACTGTATGAAAATTTACTGAGATAAAAAAATTATAAAAGTATATTCTCATTTGTATCATCAAGGAGAATGATTCCTGAAGGTTTCATTAAAATCTGAAATGGTCAGGTTGAATATTGAAAATTTTTGGTTGATTTGACGTGGAATGACCTAAATATTGAAAATACAGGTAAGTCGTTGAAATCTGTTTGCATCTGGTAGGAAAAAGAATTAACCAGTTATCTAATTAGATGTAATCAATGTAGAGATGCATATTTCCATCAAAAATGGTGTATTTCACTTGGCGATCGATAACACATTTTTTAATCGCCACTTGGCGAGTGGTGACTAGGGTGGCGATCGATGGCTGATTTTTTAATCGCTACTTTTTAAACTTTAATCGCCACGTGGCGAGTGGCGACCGTTAATTTTCACCTATACTTCACGCATTTACAAACATGCCACGAGGTACAGAATGCCCCAGCACATTTTATAGCATTCTTTAGATCTTCGACACATGTAAACTGCCTCCCATTTCGGTAAAAATCACGACCTAAGATCCCCCGCAAGTTTTCGATGGGATTTAAGTCTGGCGAGTGAGAAGGCCACGGAAGAACGTTGATACTTTGCTCTGAAAGCCACTTTTTTGTTACGTGTGATGTATGAATCGACGCGTTATTGTGCTGGAAAGCGCAGTTTTCGCCACAAAGAAATTCACCGTATACGGCTAGTTAATCTTTAAGAAGACTCTTATACTTTTCGGAATTCATTTTTGAAGTAAAAAAAAAGATATCGATTTTCCCTTGAGCCGAAACACCAGCCCAAATCATTACTGAGCCTACACCCATTTGACGGCTCATTTGTACATCAGGAGACTTCCGTAAATCATGCCAATAATACTGAAACCCATCAGGACCATCCAGGTTAAAATTCTTTTCATCAGAAAATAACACAGAGTACCATTTGGAGGTCCAGGCCATAGTTTGTTTAGCGAAGTTTAAACGGTCCATTTTGAGCCGCCTAAAAAGCGGTGATTTTTTTCTTCAATTTTTAAAATTTCACATAAGAAGCATTATGCAACACCCTGTGAATGGTTCTCCTTGAACAATTCAGTTTCAAAGAACTTTTCATGCCTGTAGTGGTCATCTTATTTTGTGTAGCGAGCGAAAGCACATGGCGTCTGTCTCTCGCGGACAAGCAAGGAGTACGTCCAGATCTTTTAATCACCGATACATTACTTCCTCTTTCAAAACATTTGAAATTGCACATCTAGAGTGTTTAATAAGTTTTGAAATGTTATTAACTGAAGCGCCAGTTCCATTTAATCTCCAAATTTCGCAAATTTCACTTTCTTTTAATTCTGTACCTCGTGGCATGTTTGTAAATGCGTGAAGTCGGTTATCGTCTGCTTTAGTTAACTGCTGACGTCATAACAGCGTGCAGAAAATTTGCATATTTCGAAAAAAAAGTAGGTGTTTTAATTAAAATGTTAGGGTGTCTTATAATTTTGTCCATGGTATTTTTAATTTTTTTTTATTAAACTCTATAAAAATATCATTTCTGTAAAACAATTACGTGTGATAACAGAATAAATTTATGTTTTTGTCATATTTGATAAAGCATTTTTAAGCTCTGAATCTTTTCTTTCCCTGTATGTCAAATTAGGTAGGTGTCTTATAATTATGTCCACCACTGTAAGAGAATGTATTCGTATTGGGATATGTTGTGATATTCTTTATTTGGGGATATTAACGAAAGCGAGATAATTCAAGGTTAATCGTTGGAGGGGAAATTTTGATTGGAATAAAGTAGGAGAAGTGAATATAAATGCATGGATCGGACGACAGGAATGGGTTGAAGAGGATATTGTACGGAATATTCGGCGCTTTTCTTATGGTTTGAAGTCGATAAAAAAAATGTTTTTTGGATATATCGGTAGAGTCAGAGCTTAATTTAGATATTGTTATACATTGCCAGAGTCAGAGCTTAGCTATCATTATTGGGATATATCGTCAGTGTCAGATCTTACATATTGTTATTGCGATAATTAAGAAATATCAATATTTGATCGATATATTGATAAATAATCCAGCCCTAATGGCTATATTGGCATAACAATCGAGGTAAAAACAAGTGAATTTCGGCAAAGGATCGCAGTAATATAAGGCGAATTTCATCAAAAGATCGCGATAAAAGCAACGAAGGTTCGCGGAAAAGAAGCGCTTTAAAAACACGCGAATTGCGGCAAAGGATGGCGGTAAAAACACGCGAACTTCAGCAAAGGATCGCGGTAAAAACACATGAATTTCGGTAAAGGATTGTGGTAAAAACATGCTAATTTCAGCAAAATATCGCGGTAAAAACACGATAATTTCGCTAAATATTTATTTAGCCGCCTAAAGCAGACTGTAGGTAAATTTAACTTAATTTCCCCCACTTCTGCCAAAAGTTGGCATTTTTTTCTTCATTTTAAAGTTTCCCCCCCTTTTATAAACGTAAGTCTATTTAATATATTAAAGTAACATCAGTAATTTAATTTCTTTACACTTACGTTTCCTTTTTTCATAAATTCTTAAAGTTAAATCGCGCGTTGTTTACTTTTTACTACCTTTCCGCCAACCGAATGGTTGGTTGGTTGTCGCATGGAACGTCGCCTAGACGAACGTCATTGCAATTGACGTTGATCGTAGCTCCATCTCCCTGCGCGGAGAAAATTTTCATTAGCTAAGTAACAAGTGAGAGGTCTTCACAAACTGTGAAGTCTTTCATCATCTATATGCTGAACCAATCAGAGACCGGCTTTCGCGATCTTAAAGTTTCGCTACTTTTTCTTGGCAACATTTGTTCGCTCAGCTGGATAGTTTAAATACCCGCACGTTTTTCAAATGCGGGGTGCTTGTTTTGGTTTATACCGAAGTGTTAAAACATCATCTTACTACCTTGTAAGATGTAGTTGTGAAATTTAACTGTGTTTAAACCTTCATATCGGGATATGCTGACATCATTTAGTAGATGCACTCTTATTTCAAGCGACTGGAGATGAAAATATCTTTATAAATGGCTCTTTTGATGTTAAAAACCTACTTTGTCACTCGATATATATGGATAAAAAGGTATCGTTATTTCATGCTCTGATTGGTTTTTCGAGTATGATTAAATATGCATGTTTTCATTTTGTTTTTACATATTACTGACAAATGGTCAGTCTACAGTTTGTTTGTGTGTGTAAAGTTTCATGTTTCGTGAAGTAATAAATGTTTTGTCCTTATAATAACTTATCACTGAAGCCCTCTTATACAGTAATGTTCTAGTCAACATATGCACCTTCAAGTTTCTAGTAAAGTTTCAGTAACTTTTCATGTGGGATGGGAAGCAACCTTTCTATGCAAGAATTTTCTGTATACTTATTTTCTCAAACATCTATCTAAAACAAGTTATATTTTTAATGAAAATAGGTAGTCATATTTATCTAATGTTACAACCCACCCAGGGGTGTCAATTTTTAAACCAGCGTACCGACGAAAGTCTACAACCCCGCATTGGCCCCTCTTCTTTTCTGAAATTTTTTCCAATGTTATTTAAAACCTGCTTCACCTACAAAAGGTGCAGGGTTCAGAGAAAGTGCGGTGGGTCCACACAGACTTTATTCAATGAGTACTAAAATCACACAGCGTGAAATTTACGGCATGAAATTCCAAAACCTTCGTAAGCGACTTCGTTTTTACCAATTAAAAAATGT
The DNA here is from genome assembly GCA_963931845.1 of Maratus michaelseni. Lineage (NCBI taxonomy): Eukaryota > Metazoa > Arthropoda > Arachnida > Araneae > Salticidae > Maratus > Maratus michaelseni. The sequence goes on along the minus strand of OZ007591.1, from coordinate 433,226,117 downwards.
CGAATAGTTGACGTGACGCCACTCTCTAATCCAAAATCTCTAAATTGATCAGAACACTCATACAAGTTCTAATTAGCACACTCATACAAGTTCTAGTTAGCGTAACACACTCATACAAGTTCTAGTTTCACATTCTTTCTCTAAATCACTTATTAGAAGACTTGGAAGTACAATAAAAACAAAATGGATAAAAAAAAATTGAATGATTATAAGTAAATTTGTCTCAGGTAAATCATAATTAAGGTGTCAAGAAAATTAGGGATAATTAAAGTAAGAATTTTTTTCTTTTTGAGGTATTTCTCCTCAACCAAAATCTTCCAATCCAAAATCTTCCTCAACCAAAACCTTTTGTATTTCGGCGCCTGTGTGCGCCGCACACATTGCACACTGGGTTGGTGCGCCCCTGTATCGGAGGCCAGTTCAGATATTCGAAAAATTAGAAAAATAGATCGGTAAACTTTTACTTTATAATAAACATGACTCTTTTTTTTTATTGCTAAATGAAATTTAATTGAATTTATTAAAGAAAGGATAAAGTGTTTTGAAAGGAATATTAAACGAAACCCTTTACGCGATCTTCAGTCACACTTACCCACTTGTTTTCTGTTTTCACGTCTGCTTGTAGGCGAAGCCAGCAAGGATTCTTTTGTTTTTAATTTTTTTTTTTTTTTCCGTAAGAGTTGGTCATATAAAAAACTTGTCAATATAAAAGTTGTAAATAATTTTAAGGAGATTTACAATAAATTAAGCGGATTTGATATCTTGGGAATGGACGAAATTATGAATTTTTTTCTTCTAAAACCTTACTTTCTCTCCCTCCCCACTTGGGGCCATTTTTAATATCATCAAAAATCTGTCCTACCTAAATTTTCGGCAGTTTTCGTAAAAGTAATAACTTTAAACGGATTCGATACATATCATAATTAAGAAATTATGGGTTTTTTTTTCTGTTTTCACAAAAAGCCCCCCTTGGTTCGATTTTGCCCATTCACAAACCTGACCGAGATTTTATGCCCCTTGATTTTATGTATCCGTTTGGGAAAGATTTGTGCAGAATTATTGGAGTTATTGTGTCCATAAAAAAGTGACATAGATAGATATATAGTTTTGAACTGGGGGTGGTTTTGGGTTCTGAGAGTCATAATCTGCAAAAAATTTTCAAAATTTCCGACTTAGGGGAGAATGTAATAAGGTAGTATTTCTTACAAAATCGGAACAGGTGTGTTGTTGGTCTGCAGATAACCTTTGAGATTTTTTTTCGCGCCAAAATGCCATTTTGAAAATTATCGCCAAACTGAAATCCGGCTTTCCAATAGGGCGGTCACTTTCAAAACTCACTGAGCTGGCTGGAAGACGTCTCGATTGTTGTTTTGGTGTTTGTGTCGTCTGGAGATGTTTAGTCTGGTGATGTTTGTTTTTAATGAGGAAGTGCTTTTAACTCGTGTAGTGATGTATCATAGTTAATGAAATAGAGGGTGAATGTTATTTGGTTGGATCTGCAAATGAAGAAACATTTTCTTTTAAAGAACGCCACGTATTTTGTTTTTCGGAAGTGAACTTTTGGATTTCATCATGTATTAAAACAACCTGTTTTAAAGAAATAGTTGGATAATAGAACGACAGCTTTTCTGGTGTTATTTCGTACAACTAATTTAATATACATTGGTTTAGTTCCTTGGTGGATAAAAATGCTTTTTATTTAAAGTTAGTGGTGCTTTTCTTTTGTCCTGTTTTTCATGGTTTCTAGACTCTTATGATATTAGCTTTCGTTTTCATCAAAAGACTTCTGGTATTTTTAATGGTTCAGAACGCGATTCCATTTTTAGTATGTCGACACCGTTCTGTCTATTATTCTCGCATCGGTAATTTCGGTAGCCGAAATTACTTGTCACCGTCTAGCTATTTGAAACACCAAATACGGTTATTCGGTTTGGGCTTCAAGGGATAGTACTTTATATCAGAAGATTGTTTGCCATTGGGACTATTACTAAATGTATAGTTAGTACCCTGGAGTGGCATGTTTTGTTCGGCGGTTCAACGTATGATTGTTTCGTGGTCGAGCAGATACAGTTGGCCGTTACTAACAAGTTGATGAACGGAGGTTGTATTTGAGGGGATGAAGTCATTGGATCGGGAATTGAGGAAAGATATTGTTTTATGGTTAATTAAAGATTGGTTTTACATTTAATGGTTTTTATTAAATGTTAATACTTATTTTTATATAATTGAGTTTATTTATTGGGAATATCATTAAAGTAAATTAAATGTTTCTTTTGATTTTTATTTAAACATTTAATTAAAAGTAATTTTGTTTTCCATTTTAAGTTAATCTGGTAATGAACTTAATTCAATTAAAGTAAATTTGTTAAATGAATTTTTCTATCGGTGCTCCAGTTTTCACATCTTATTTATGAGATGTAAATTTAAGAGTCTCAATATATATTGTGTAAGTTTTATGACTTCTGTCTTTGACATATGAAGATAAAAAGTAAATATTAATTTGACATCGTTTTTGACTCTGGAATATTGGATATATGTATTTTATTTTGAACTTGGTAATTTGAATAAATCCTGATTAAGTTTAATTCCTTTTGTCTGTTATTATTTCATTTATATTTTAGAAACTTTCAGTTATCTTTATTTTTGAACACTTTAGAACCTTGGTCAATTACAGCATAAACGCACCACTTGTGCCTATGCTCTGCTTACATCATTTAATTACCTAAGGGGATTCTGAGTAAAAAAAAAAATTCTGAAATTCACAGCAAATTTTCTGAAAAGTTACCAAGGGAGGGGGGTGTCCACTCCTGCCACTTTTTGTGTCCCTTTGACGAAATTTGCGTTTTTTCACGATCTATTAATAAAATCTGCTGTTTTTTGACGAAATTTGTCGTTTTTTGCAATTTTTTGATGAAATTTGCCGTTTTTTCGCGATCTTTTCACGAAATTTGTCATTTTTTACAATGCTTTTGACGAATTTTGTCGTTTTTTACAATGTTTTTGATGAAATTTGCCGTTTTTTCGCAATGTTTGTGACGAAATTTGCCGTTTTTTCGTGATATTTTGACGAAATTTACCGTTTTTTCATGATCTATTAACGAAATTTTCCATTTTTCGCAATGTTTTTGACGAAATTTGCCGTTTTTCGCGATCTTTTGACGAAATTTGTCGTTTTTTACAATGTTTTTGACGAAATTTGTCGTTTTTCACAGTGTTTTTGACGAAATTTATCGTTTTTCCACGATTTTTGATGAAATTTGCCGTTTTTTCGTGATATTTTGACGAAATTTACCGTTTTTTCACGATCTATTAACGAAATTTTCCAGTTTTCGCAAAATGTTTTTGACGAAATTTGCCGTTTTTCGCGATCTTTTGACGAAATTTACCGTTTTTTCGCGATCTTTTGACGAAATTTGCTGTTTTTTCGCGATCTTTTGACGAAATTTGCTGTTTTTTCGCGATCTATTGACGAAATTTGCCGTTTTTTGCAATGTTTTTTTTTACAAAATTTCCCGTTTTTTCGCGATCTTTTGACGAAAGTTGCCGTTTTTCGCAATGTTTTTGACGATATTTGCCGTTTTTTCGCGATTCTCTGACGAAAGTCACGTTTTTCCCGCGATCCTTTGACAAAATTGTTGACTTTTCTTCGAACGAATAACGAGATTGATTTTTTTCGGCGATCATTTGCCGAAATACCGATACATTTCATGTCTGAATTTTCGGATTTATGACCGATATTTTTTTAATTTTCGAAAAACATTGCTTTAATTTTTCGGAAAATTCGGACCAGAATCACCCCTGAGTCAGCGACCAAATGAGTGCAGGTGCAAATGCGAAATGAAATACGCCGACCCAACGCGGGAAAATGGTACCGTTACAATTTCAAGAAACAGGTTTATCTGCACAAAAGTCAAAAAGTGTACACTGCGCAAGTCCGTTCTAAACAGGACATCAAAGGCGCAAAAGATGACTCTCTCCCTTCTCCCTACCCACAAAGCCAGAAGAGCGGCTACGGTTGCCACTAAATAGGGGTTTGGCAAGGTTCAGAATAGGGTTACCAGAAATGCACGTTTATCGCCAAAGTTGGCGAGATTTTTTTTAGCGCGTATATCTTGCAGACCAACAACACATCTATACCTTATTTTGTAAGTAAATTATATTGTATGTATTGTAAGGGCACTTTTTGGATTTTTGAGGGCACTTTTCAGATTATTAAGGGCACTTTTTTAATTGTTAAAGGTATTCTTTTGTTTTTTAAAGCCATTTTTGATATTTCAAAGTCAAAACACTCTTTTCAAGACAACATTGAGTCAGTTTTTACTATGAAAGCAATTTTTTTAATGCAAAAAGGAGAAAGGGCACTTTTTTTTTAATGAGGCCAAGAAGGGTGCTAATTCTTTTTATGAGGGGCAAGTATAATGGAGTTTCCATTATATATACACTGCTCAAAACAATTAAAGGATATTTGAAGTTTTATATAAAATAAAGATATAAACGAAATTTTTTTTGCCGAAAATAGAAGAAGAGAATCACAAATGCAAATTTTTCTGGTTTTCAAACTGTGGAGTATGCAAATTTTGAGTTCGACGTCAAAAACGTCGCTTCAGCTGCAGCGAATGAAATTTGATTTTCAACTGGATAAAAGAGAATGAAGACAAGGATGATCGGCATTCAGTGATTGCTTTGTTTCGATGAGTATGATGTCTCAGCTAGGTCATTTGACAGATTCAGAAGCTTGGAGAATTGTTGGTAGGTTAGAAGGGGGCCAAACTCAAGCCAAAGTAGCGCAAGCCATTGGAGTGTCACAAAGTGTCATTTCCAGGATCTGGAACCGTTTTTTGGAGAGTGGATGTGCAGGCCGAAGACCAGGGCAAGGTCGTAGACGGGCAACAACGCCCAATGAAGATCGGTATTTAGCGTTAACAGCTCGGAGACACCGAAACATGAACGCTACTCTTCTCCAACAACACCTTCGCTCGGCTACAGGCACCACGATTTCAACTCAGACTGTCCGAAACCGGCTCCATGCTGTAGGTCTGTATGCTCGCCGACCGATGGTATGTGTTAGATTAACATCAAGGCATCGTCGCGACCGCAGGGAGTGGTCAACTAGAGGAGTCATGTCAACTAGAGGAGAAATGAATGGAGCAATATTCTGTTTTCTGACGAGTCCCGTTTTTCTGTGCATCCGGATAATAGGCGTATTTTCATCTGGAGGGACCGTGGCAGTAGGAATAATCCTGCGTTCGTGCACGAAAGTGTCAGATTTGGCGGTGGAGGAGTGTTGGTGTATGGTGGCATCTCCATTGACGGGCGAACTGACCTCTACATCATTCGAGATGGAGCTCTGACTGGTCGCCGATATAGGGATGAGATCCTCAGACCTATTGTAGTCCCTTACGCTGCAACAATCGGAGATAACTTCATTTTAATGGACGATAACTGCAGGCCACATCGTGCAAACCTGGTGGAGGATTTCCTTTTCGAGGAAGGAATCGTTCGAATGGAATGGCCAGCGTGTTCTCCAGACATGAATCCAATCGAGCACGTTTGGGACGCTCTAGGAAGACGAGTTTCTGGCCGCCAACAACCCCCACAAACTCTCCAAGAACTGGAAAGAGCTCTTCTGGAAGAGTGGGGCAGAATACCCCAACTCGTCATTAATAGCCTCATTGAGTCCATGCCTCAAAGGTGTGCAACGTTGCTGGCCGCCCGTGGAAATCATACCCCCTACTGAAAATGATTTTCTTTGAAGAAAACACCTTTTCTTATTCTTTTTTTCTCATATGCACAAATTGTGTTTTTTTCCTTTTGTACACAAATGCGCAATAAAATGCATTTTTTCTGCCAAACATGTGTAATTTATTCTCATATAACCTACTATGTCTGTCGACCATGTATCAATCAGCTAAAAAGTTTCCCAGATACAAAATCCACCTAAAACTGCAATATCCTTTAATTGTTTTGAGCAGTGTACTTTTCTTAATAGTTAACCCTCTCTTCGTATTCAATATGCATTTAATTTAATTATTTTAAATTTATATTCTAAATTTAATTTGTCTGTGCATCCCATTCCATGCATTTAAATATATCCCTTTCTATTATGAAAGATATCGCTTTCATTTCAAAATCATCCTCCTACACTCGATTTTGTGCAGATGTAATTTTGCTCAATTAAAAAATAAAGAATCCTTGAGATAATTTTCTGTTCCCAGTAAGACTAACTTTTGCCCTGTCGCAACCCTATGTTGGTATGCTTTGAGAATGCAATTTTTCATAGATATCTCATTTGGTTATTTTTAACATCGATGTGCTCTGTATCTCTCTGCATATTTTATCGCCAACTCGGTAATTCTTCCAGGGTTCATACCGTGTTGGGAAGAAAAAATCCAAGGAGTACCGAAACAATCCAAGGAGTCCAAAAATGTTAAGGATTTGCCATTTTTTGTTGTTGTTGCTTTTATGTGCTGCATCGTTATGTAGTATGCACACTCCAATTTTTAATGCCCAATTTGAAGACAAAAACAAATTTTACTCTATTAGAATCTAATTGTTAGTGCTGGAACTGCACAGTATTCACAAAATATTGCTTACTGATTTCGTAAGTTTAAATACAAAATAGACAATCAACTTTTTTATGCAGCGACCAATGGTCATATAAACAGAGATTAGTCAAACCCCAAACACTTATTATGTATATCACATACATGATACACCTTAAAGAAAATTTTAAAAGGTAAAAGAAAAAAAAATTCTAAACGCAACATACAAGAAAAAATATAACAAGTTTTGAATTTATACTCTTAGAACAGCTGTAATCAATTTCTTTGAAGGTGAAACTTTGACAAAATTCACGTGTTTTTCGCGATCTTCAGGGGGAAATTAGTGTTTTTTCTCGCGACCTTCTGGGGGAAATTCGCAATCTTCTGGGAGAAATTACTGTTTTTTCGCGATCTTTTAATGGAATTTGCATTTTATTTCAATTGTTTGACAAAACTTGTTTTTTTTTTTTTTTTTTTGCGATCTTTTGATAGAAACTGCGTGTTTTTCGCGATCCTTTGACGAAATTGGCATGTTTTTCGCGATCATTTGAGGAAATTTGTGTGTTTTTTGCAATCTTTCGAGGAAATTCATGTGTTTTTTGCGATCTTTCGAGGAAATTTGTATGTGTTTCGCGATCTTTCTAGGAAATTCGTGTTTTTTGCGATCTTTTGAGGAAATCCGCATTTTTCTCGATCTTTTAACGAAATTCGCGTTTTTTCGTGATCCTTTGAGAAAATTCGCTGTATTTTAAAAAATTCGTGATCTTTTGAAGAAATTTGAGTTTTTCCACGATCTGTTGAAGAAATTAGAGTTTTTTTCACGATCCTTTGACAAAATTTACTAATTTTTTCCGCGACTGATTGACGAAATTTGACAGTATTTTTTGGGATATATTTGCGAAAAATGCGATTTTTCCCGAGATTCAAGGCTAAATGCCAAACATCAATAAAATATAAAGTAAAGTACAGTGTTGAAAAACGGACTTTACGTACCTAATAATTGAAAAACGGACCTAGTGGGAGCCCTGCTATAAGCAAGGTTGGCAAAAAACCGGGTTTTTTTGAAAAAAACCAAAAAACCCGTTTTTTTTGGTTTAAACCAGGTTTTTTTGGTTTAAACCGGGTTTTTTTGTATCTTTTTTAATTACATATATGCACATCAGTAAATAAAATTTAACATTGACAAGAATGATTAATATTACAATAACAATATATATATATATATATATATATTCTGAAAACAGTTTAAACAAAATAAATAAACAATTGTTATTAATTATGTACAAATTCAAATCATTAAATTTTATTTAGAGCTGAGCTAACATCATTTACATTCAAATTCAAAACAGTTATATATATACAAAAGTTTCCTATGTAATACATAGAACATGATCACTTGTGCCGTCAGGTTCTACAGTAATGGTGATAAGTTTTAAATAATTTTTAAAGATTACTTTTTAAAAAAGTTGAAGAAATAATTGCTGTTTTATATATACATATTTCCAAATGCAACCTGTAATTCATGTTTACCAAATGATTTAGCACACTTATAAAACATATTAATATGTTTATGATGTATTTCATATTGCATTCATAGAATGGATTCTGTATCTTAATGTTGATACTTAAAAGTTTTTAATAGTATTTAATTGCAAGATTTATATTAAATTCTTTAAAGACTTAATCTATTGCCTTCCTATATTTTTTCATTTTAATAAGCAACACTTAGTTGTGTTACACAGGAATATAAAGATATAATGTAGAATTTTACCTTGGTATGCTATACTAATTTTTTTTTTAAATAAAAATAATGCAAAGAAAAGAAAGTGAGACTTACTTTTTTATTCAATTTAAAAAAACAAATTGAATTTCAGTAAGAAAATTAAATTGAATAAATTTTCAAAATTTTAAGAAAATGGAAGTACGACACATGTCTATAAAGATTCTATGTTAATAAACAGGATTATTAGGGTTTAATGTTTTAAACAAAAAAACAAGTTTTGCCGCTTTTTGTAAACCCAGTCTGTTGCGTAACTTTGATTGTACAACACCAAATGAAGAAAAAATTCTCTCTACATTTGCAGTAGTCGCTTTTGCAGTAAGAATCATTTCAACTTCTTTCAACACACCATCATTGAACTTTTTGATTTCATTTTCTTGAATATGCCACCATTCTATAGCTGATACATCTTTACTAAAATCATTCTCAAAAAGATATCTTTGAAATGGAGAACTTTTGGCACAAAATTTTAGTATCAGAGATAATAAATTGTTTTGGGGAAATTTTGTTTTAGCATATTCCAATGCTTCTTTTTTTTCCTCCGATGACAATTCGAGATCAGCATCCTTGGCTCTTGGATCCAACAGATAAGCAAGAAGATGGGCTGGTGTTATTGCCATTTTATAACGAGTATCTAGTTTTTTCATAATGTCTTTATTCAGTTTCAAATCTTCCATCTGTTTTTATAAATTTTTAAAAAGAAAAACAGTTTCTCCAATTGTACAATTTTGGCTAAAGCTACACTAATTGGCTTTAATTGTTGAAAATAGTCTTCAGCATTTCTTTTCAATGAAATGTTTGAAACTAGACTTTGGATATTTTTATCAATTTTGTCTTTATTATTTTCGCATATAGTTACAAGAACTGACCATGATTTCAGATAGCTGTCTAAAGCGTCAGCAAATGAGTTCCAGCGAACTTCACAAGGCATTATTAGTTTTGATGTACTTGCATCTTTTCTGAAGCACGCATTTGCATATTGGTTGTTTCTGAAGTATTTGATTACATGCAAAATTTGTTCTTTTACATTTGGATAACTTATATCATTTGCCAGTAAATTTAAAATATGGGCTGCACATCCATAAGTAATAATATTAAACTCTTCTTTTTCATCAAACATATCCCTCATTTTTCGGACATTTCCAGTATTGTCTGTCACTAATGCTTGTATTAAACATTGAAATTCCGATTGGCATTTATTAATGCTTGTAGTCGCAATATCATACAGATTTTCACTTGTATGAGCAATTCCCGATGTATCAATAGTGTCTGCTAAGTATGTATTCCCGTCTTTTGTTGTTAAAGTAACACAAATCACAGGTTCGTTGTGAATGTTTGACCATCCATCTAATCCTAATGTGACAACTTCATTTTTTAATATATTTGCACATTTTTCTTTTTCTTTGCTGTAAGTATGATCTAATAAATCCCCAGCAATTTGTTTTCTTGATGGTGGAGAATATTCTGGGCGGAAACTCTGAACCATTTTAATAAACTCAGGATGCTCTACAGTGCTAAATGCCGTATTTGTAGCATATATAAACCTAGCAACTTGTTCATCAAACATTTGCTTTTGAGATGGTGTTGATTTACTGACAAAAAAGTCCATAGTATCTCTTTTCCTTTTTAAAGAACCAATTTCACTTGTTGCTCTTTGTGTTATTGCTGAATCCAAAGAACTTGAAATACTGGATAGTGACACTGACACATCATCTACACAAAAATAAAAATAAGAATTGCTTAATGATACAGAACATATTACTTAAAAAATCATAATCATATAATTAACAATAATTCAATACAAAGACATTTTTTTTTCTTTGTTTTACTGCAAAGTAAACATCTCTATCATATTGATATATTTATTTTTGATAATTTATTTAATACTCGAGATAAAATTACCATGTCTTTTATAATTTTGGATATTTATGATTGGTGAAAACTTAGTTAATCTCTAAGAGCCATGCATAAATTAAAAATTAACAATTTCATTTAATAACAGTTCTGATCACATAATTTGTTCTTAATAATATGATTAATTTGTAAAACTTTCAAACTTTTATCAAATGTAATTTTAAGATTATCAAAATAAAGTTCTCTAACAAAAAAATGTCTATTTAAAATTTTCTTGTTTTTTCCAAAATTTCATTACTTAGAATTACATAAATATTTTTTATTTCATAGAATATAACTTTCTAAAATCAAATAGCATATGCAAATTAAATAATAATATATGTGATTTTTATAATTTATCTTCTCAATCAAATAGCATTTCAAATAATAATGTAATTTTTTATAAGAGTTTAGAATCATCTGAATGAAGATATACATAATGTGTTCTCAATATGCATTACTTGTAATTTTACAGATAAATTAAAAATTTTGAATTTAACAAATTAACTTATTAATAAATTTTTAACAATTTTCTTTCAAAATTAAAAATAATAGCAGCAATAATAATGATAAAATAAGTACTTACCATTATCAACAGAATCAGAATGATGATGAGAATTATTACAAGTTTCAATGTGTTTCTTCATCCTAGCTACTTGACCTTCCATTTCTTTATTACAATTTTTGCATCTAGCTCTACAACCTTTCCTTTTATCATTTTTTACTTCATTAAAATATAACCAAACTAAATCTTTTCTTCTACCAAAATTAGACATTTTTTGTTCTCAAATGCTAACTCTTGGACCATTCATACACAGGTGCAACTATGATGCAACTGTGACTTATGCAGGTTGACTGCTGAAATGAGTTGAGCTGTTCAGTTAGAAGTAGAAGTTATTTGTATATCAAATAATTTGAAAACTTAATAATTTAAGAAAAAAAATCTTTAAAAAAATTAACAAAAAAACCAATTGGTTTTTTTCAGAAAAAAACCATTTGGTTTAAACCGTGGTTTAAACCATGGTTTAAACCATTTGGTTTAAACCATGCCAACACTGGCTATAAGATTATCCTAACCAATCAATGCTGTGCTTCAGATAAATGACGTGCATAAAGGATTTACCTTGCGTTTTACAATCACGATTTTTCCCCCCTCGGCAGCAATATTGCTTGCGTCCGAAGCCACAATACAATTTAAGGAGTTTCTAAGGAGTGGTTTGCTTATCTAAGTAGTTCTAAGTACTACTTGGGAATGTTTTCATTTCTAAGGAGTTTCCAAGGAGTCTAAGGAGTCTGTGCGAACCCTGTTCTTCAAAGGAATTTGGCATAAGCCGCACGCCAAATATGTACCAGCTGTCAAGGACTTTGAAATAATTTTTTGGCAATTCTGTTCCTGATCTCGTTGGATAATGTAGCCTCTAAAGGCGCTCTGTGCTTGGTCGGGTCACTCCCGATGGGCCATGTAATCGCCCTTCAATAACTGCTATTAAACATCTTGCAAAAAAGCCACTTTCTGAATGATGCTTGTCTCTTCGCTTATCTGTGTTGTTGTGGTGTCACTTCTATTCGTAAATGTACTCCAGATATACGACCGAAGTATCATATTTGATATAAAACTTAAATTCGTTTTTCTTCTTCCAATGTGTGCCGAAAACCACACTATATAGATTGGTGCTGCGAGACCAATCGGAGAGTACAAGTCTATTATCGAAAATAGTGGCTGGGAGTGACCCAAACTGACACAAACGAACCCAAAGTGAAATAAAATGACTGAGTTATCGTACTTGAACGTTCTTAAAAAAACTGTATTTTAAATATCGTGGACTAGATGCGGAGTGGATTCGTATTTCCAATATGGTGAAATAAACAATTTCTTATATCTTGCCCGCCATTTCAATAGAACTGGAATGTGATCTAGTTTACTTCCTCTACTGAAGCATTTTTTTCGTTAGTCCAAAAGACGAGATTTCTAAATGAAAGAAAAATATATACAGAAAATAACATCATAACTCCGGCGAGTTAATTGTTTAAAATCTTTACTTCATAAAACCCAGCTCCGAAATTAAAAGATGTACTTTTTATCTACAGCAAAAAAGGAAAGTTCGTTCCATATGCTAATTTAAAAGTGCAAAGTGTGTATCGATGGTTTCCCTTCAAATGGAGTTTATCTGACCTTTGCTGCTACAATTATCATCATTAGACATTCGTTTTGGATTGAGAATCTAAGAAGGAGAGAATGTGATTCATCGTAAACGGAATTTTTTAGCGTTTGCTAACATTCACGCGAAACATTTTTATGAGCTGATGGATTCTATTAGTGTGTTTTTTTTTTCCTATAAAAAGAATCTGTTTGTAGTGCAAGAAAATTTTCTATGGCAGCATAGCCGTAAAAAAATTTTTTATTTCTGCGCACGTGTTGTGTTTTCTCTCTAATCTGTGTTTTTCAAAAGAAGTTCATCTGTGCACCTTTCGTGTTGATTATATTAAAAAAAATTACGTCGTAGTTTAAAGAAAATTTTTAGTGCAAAATGACTGTGCAATTTCATGGATTTATAAAACAAAGTGTGCCAAGGTAATTTTTGTTTTATGAGCAGAAACAGAGAATAATAATTATTTTAGATTTAAAATTAATTTAGAAGTCTTTTAAAATTCTGCATTTTTGCCTTTTTGCTTCTCTTTTTCTGTCTCAATTTTTAGTTAATTAAAGAAAGGATAGTTAAAAAATTTTATAGAGTCGAGATTTATAGTTTTTATAAAACTGAATTCGTATGAACTAGTACCTTTTTCCGTTAAAGTTAACCATTTTACAGACAATTATATTTTTATGTAAACTTTAAGAAATTTTTGCACGCAGATATTTTGATTTTTCTTTTTCAGATATTTTAAGGTATAGAAGTTTTTAAAAAATATATTTTTACTTTTGGTATTTGCTATTTAATAACAAACTGAGAGTGTTTGTCCTACATTTTAAATAGTGTTTTTAAATAAATTTATATGCAGTTGTTATTTTGAAGGAAAACCAGTTAAATATGTTTTCCATACATTTTTCTCATTTGTTTTTTTTCCATTTTAAATGAGAATTCAAAGAAGATTATTTTCTCATGCATAAATGTTGATGTGTTTATGTCAGGTAAGATTTGAAAGGTTTAAAAATCATTTTTCTGTGCAAATAGCTTAGATAAATTTAGATATTTTTGTGGTAATAATACTGTATTTTTTTACTGTGCTTTGATACACATTTTTACAGAGTGAAACAAAATAGATGATAATAATAATAGAAGAAATAGCCTTCCACATATTTCATGTCATAGATTAGTATGAAGTATGCATTGTTTTTCTTTTTTTTCGTCACAGGTTTTATGAAGGTAATATTAGGCATTTGATCGTTTTTCATTTATCGTTTGGTAAATAAATTACAATCAAGCATCCCATTTTTTCCCATATAACTTATAAAATATAGATTTTTTTTGGTTTGCTGTAATATTCTTGACATTGTCAATAACGCATTTTTTAAAAAAAATTACTCAAAATATGCATTTTGCATGCGTTATACTTTGTGCATGTGATAAATTGGGTTAAAAAAATGTATTTTACAGACCTGCCAACCTTTGAAAATGAGAAATAGTAGCAAACCAAATTCAAATTTATCTAAAGGTTGGTTGGTTGGTGGCTGTTTTTTACGCTGTAAATTTTAAGCGAGCAAATACTAATCAATTAAACGCATGTGTAAATCCATAAGCACACAAAGTAGGAGACTCTTTTATTTTTGCTAATTTTTTTGTTGCGGGTGGGATTGATTAAACATAATTATTCCTATTCAATTAATGCTCTGTCCACTCCTAAGCCAAATTTCTGAACTTCACAGTGAATTTTCTGAAAGATTCCAAGGCGGTTGGTTGGAGGGGGTGATGGAACTACGGGTATATCTTCCAGAGAAAAATGTCTGAGTTAGAGTCCTTCATCAGGTCGAGTAAGTTAATACAACCGGGAGTGAAGGTGTCCACTCCCGCCACTTTTTTTTACGTCCCTTTGATGAAATTTGTATTTTTCGCGATCTTTTGACGAAATTTGCAGTTTTTTTTTCGAGATCTGTTGATAAAATTTGCGTTTTTTTCGATATTTTTTGACGAAATTTGCCGTTTTTCGCAATGTTTTTGACGGAATTTGCCGTTTTTTCGCGATTTTCTGACGAAAGTCACGTTTTTCCCGCGATCTGTTGACAAAAATTTGTCTTTTTTTCGCGATCTTTTGACGAAATTTGCCGTTTTTCGCAATGTTTATAACGAAATTTGCCGTTTTTTCGCAATCTTTTGACGAAATTTGTCGTTTTTTGCAATGTTTTTGACGAAATTTGCCGTTTTTCGCAATGTTTATGACGAAATTTGCCGTTTTTTCGCTATCTTTTGACGAAATTTGTCGTTTTTTGCAATGTTTGACGAAATTTGCCGTTTTTCGCCATGTTTTTGACGAAATTTGTCGTTTTTCATGATTTTCTAACGAAAGTCACGTTTTTTCCCGCGATCTGTTGACAAAATTTGCTGTTTTTTCACGATCTTTTAACAAAATTTGCCGCTTTTCGCAATGTTTTTGACGAAATTTGCCATTTTTTTGCGATTCTCTGACGAAAGTCACGTTTTTCCGGCGATCCTTTGACAAAATTGGTGACTTTTCTTCGAACGAAAGACGAGATTGATTTTTTTCGGCGATCATTTGCCGAAATACCGATACATTTAATGCCCGAATTTTCGGATTTATGACCGATATATTTTTTTTTCGGAAATCATTGCCTTAATTTTTCGGAAAATTCGGACCAGAATAACCCCTGAACGATCTTTTGACGAAATTCGCATTTTTTCAGAAATTAGTTGAATGAAATTCACGTTTTTCGGCGACACTTTGGCGAAATTTGCTTTTTCCCGCCAATTTTTTGACGAAATTCGTGTTTTTTCAGCGATCCTGTAACGAAATTCGCATTTCTTAGCTCGATCCTGTGACGAAATTAGTGATTTTTCGCGCGATCCTGTGACGAAATTCGTGATTTTTCGAGTGATCCTGTGAGAAAATTCGCGTTTTTTTTTTTCTTTTTTTTTTTTTCAGAAAATCGTACTTTTAGACAGATTTTCGTAGTATCGTAGTTTGTGGCTCAAAATCGTAGCAACTACGATTTTTTCGTAGCAGTTGGCAGTTCTGATTTTAATATATTAGGACACAGTGCATTTTTGTTTTTTTAACAATATTTTTGACGCAATATTTTTGTTTGCACTTTTTATATTAATTTTACATTCTGGTACAAATTTTTGAAACTAAAATTAAACTTTAAAAATTTTGTTATTGTGTCTAGGTAAGTACTGTTTATCGTGAATTTTTTTATTTTTATTTATTTTATACTTTTGTTTATTTTGCCATATTTTTAAATTCTCATTTGTTTCGGGAAACTGGATATAACTTAAGTTCTTTTTTGACGGTTTGTTTACTCCCAATACCTTTTTCAATTTTGCGTGTTTTGTACTGTTGATAAATATGGCTCATAAAAAGGTGCGTAAAAATAAACCTAAGACCAATTTTGAGAAAATTGCACCTAAACAAACCAATGCATCTGAAAATACTGCAGCTGTTTTTGATCAAAATAATTTCGGTAGAGAAATTGCATGGTCTCATTTGTTTAGAGATACTTTAGCAAATGCTGCGCAATTAATTTCCTCTGAAGTAGAAAGTCTTTATAAACAGATTAATGATCAGGACACTTTTACTAAAAATTTAGATGATTTTAAAACTTTGGTGAAACATCAATTTCATTATCTTTTGAGGTATTACAATGCAGTTGTCTTATTAGAACATGCTAAAAATGTACGGGCGAAGGAAAATTTACTTACAGTTAATAAGAAATTATTAGAACGACTTCATTCTCAAAAAGTACAAAATAAACACGAAGTCAGAGGTGACTGTAAAAATGTAAACGATACATATCATAACAACTGTATCTCACCTCAAATTCTCCACAATATGTCTACACAAACGGATGTAATACAATACAAAATTGTTGAGGACTCATATGCTGTCTGTTCACAAGAAAGCGTGGTTAAGCAGCACTCAAACATTTCAGATATTCATGACCTTTCCAAAAACATTTCCTTTAATTCACCTACTAAACACTACCGTAAACCAGTTCGTATAATTATTTGTCAGTTGCCTGAAAAATTTAATATACCGGATATTTTATTTGGGATCTCCGACATCATACAAACATCTATATCCTCCATTCAATTTAGAAAGAAATATAAACTTAGAAATTCTGATACTTATAATTATATGTTTGATATTTCTCCTAATATTGCAAAAGAATTACTTGACATTAAAGAAATATTTATTCAGAATAATTCATATCCTGTAGTGAAATATATAGCTGTAAAACGCTGTTTTAGATGTCAATCATATGGTCATATTGCGAATGTTTGTGATAGCAATATAAGGTGCCCTACTTGTGCGGATGAACATAACTCTTATTGCACAAACCCTCCTAAATGTATCAATTGTGTCATGAACAACGAAAATAACAATACTGATTTTGACACTTCTCACACTGCTTTTTCTCAATGTTGTCCTTCACTAAAGAAATATCAACGAAATAATATTCTTTGTTAATCCTTATTTAATTTAAAAAAAAAAAAATTCTAAATTAGAATATTAATTGTAAGAGGTTATATTATGATTCTTGTGGCATGTTTATTTCCTTTTATTACATTCAATCGTAAATGTTCTCCACCGTGTGGTTTTCTTTGATTCAACTTATGTATTCTTGATACATTTTCGTACATTAACATGGGTAAATTTCATTCAACGTTCCATATATAATAAAAAAAGATTTTCAGTTTTTCTTCTGTCATTTATTTTAATATTTAGTTTTGTTTACACACCTGTGTGTACAGATGGTTCATTTCTTTTCATTTGGCTATTTAGCGATCGGAAATTGTGAAATAAGAAATTTTTCTCATTTGGAATAATTTTAACTTGATCTTTACACACAGCTTCAGTTGTCTTTAACTTTTTGGTTCATTTTATATGTCGGTATCACTTTGTTCAGTTTAAAAAAAAAAAAAAAGTCAGCGTCACACCTTTTTTCTTTTTGGTACATTCTTGCATATAAAATCACATCAAACAACCTTTTTAATTTTTTCTTGTAGAATATTTTTTTTTACATTCCATTTTGTTCATTGGATTCTGTGCTCTCTTGTAGCCAGATATTTTGTTCATTGGATTCTGTGCTCCTCTTGTAGCCAGATAATTCCTTCATTGGTTTCTGTGCTCCTCTTGTAGCCAGATATTTCGTTCATTGTGTTCTGTGCTCCTTTTGTAGCCAGAAAATTGGTTCAATGTGTTTTGGTTCTTGTAACCTAATTTTTCGTTCATGGTTCCTGGTCTCCTCTGTAGCCAGAAGATGTGATCATAGGGTCTGGTTCCCTGTAGCCAGAATTTTGTTCACAGTTTTTCTTACATCTCATGGGGTCTGATTCCTTCGTAATCAGAATTTTTTTCTTTTTTGTTTTTTTGTTCGTTTCCACATTTTTTGTACTCATGATTCTTATTCACAGATAGGTATTGTTGGGTATCTACACATACCGTTAAGTTTTTCTCACTCTACACTTTGTTTTTATTGTATACATTAATTTTCTATTGCAATTTGCATATAGACACTACTTCATCGTTCTATTTTTATTTAAGTTTTTATCACATACATGCCACCGTCACTTTGTCAATGACAAAGAATTTTTTCTTTACACGTTTCTCATAATATTATTCCTTCGTATTGTAATTAATATTTGTGACGCATTTTTACCTGTTAGAATTTAGGTTTCCCATGTCAGGATTCTTGTTTAAATAGCATACATTTATTTGATCTAAATATTTATCACATGTAACCTCTTCACATACATCTCTTTTCACGAACACTCATAACATCCCACACTTTCACGTCACTTTATGCAGAAGTCATTCTTTCAGACATTTACAATAAATTGCTTAGTCACTTGTGGAAGCAACTCACCTATAGTAATTTTTCACAATGGTGTTACATTGATTCATTGGACAGATTTTTAAATATCATAGAGTTTCTTTAAAATTATCTATTCCTTTGATATTGTTAATAATAATAGTAAATAGATAAATGAAACCAATATAAATGTATTTTTCTTCTTTAGATAATATCAACTATTTTTAGGGATTATTTCAAAATTTTTATATTTACTTTCAATTTAAATATTATGTAAAGATAATCTCTTCTAGGTAACTTAATAATTTAGTTATTTTGGAAATTTAAACAAAAAAAGTTAACATATCAAATTGTTCATTTAGGAAGTGGTTTTGTAAACTATATATATATATATATATATATATGGATATATCCATATTATGACTTTACGCTCTGTGCACGCTAGATTTTGACCACGATATTATTACACTTTTAAAGAAAAAAAAAAACGATTTATATTTTTACCACAATTTTTACTTTTTCATTCATTTATTACAATTTAATAGTGTCTTTAGTGTCTTTGTAAACATGTATGTATATTTTTACTTTATAGCTTTTGTATTGTATTTTTGTGTTTTGCTTTATACCTATAGTATGTTTATACTTCTTGCATCACTACTAAAAGATATAAATTGCATAAAAAAAAAAAGTTTTTGAGAAGAATTGATAATGCTTGTATTTTTATCTTCTCTATTCTTATGGCCATTATTGATATTTATAAAAATTATGAAAGGACTTTACCTTTGTTCCTGGCGCCAGTTGATAAATTTTAGGATATCCATTTTTATATGTGTTGGAGTGAGCGAGCGAAACATTTTTATGTGCGCAATCATACCTGCGCACTGCCTGCTTTCCCCTCCCACCCACACACACTCAGTCTGCGAGCGACCGTTAGATTGGAGAGATGTACGGAGAAGTATAAAAACTTATTTCTGTGTGATACGATAAGCAAAGATATCGCTGTGTGATTAAGAAGAATTATATGTTTAAACTAATTGTTTTGTGTTGCAGTGTGTCGTCCAATAAATTGTTTTGTTCTGTAGAGATCCATGGTTTACTTCGTGAGTTATATTAATAACAGAACAACAAATGGTAGCAAGAACAGTGGTTGTTGAATTTTGAAACCGAAAGTGATTGTGTTAAGATAAACATGGACAAATTAAACGTACCTGAATTAAATGGAACCAATTACTTTATATGGAGCCTAAAAATTAAAGCAGCTTTAAGTCTAAAAAGATTGGACAATGTCATATCTGAAATTAAAGCTAGAGATCTAAGTGAAAAAGATTCCAGCGAATGGGACCAGAAAAATAATGACGCCGTAGCCTATATTAAATTGTCATTGTCGGATGAACAGGCATTACAGTTTGCAGCCGAAGAAAATGCGAAAATTTTATGGGAAAAAATAAAATCTACTTTCACCGGTCAAGCAGAAGACAGAAGGATTGACGCGGGTAACGAATTAAAGAACTTAGATATGAAATCAAACGAATCAGCAAATGATTATATCGCCAGAGCCCGGGGAATTGCCACTAAATGTCAAACGCTTGGATTGACTGTAACAGATCGAGAATTAGTGTTCTACATGGTACGTGGGCTGAAAGGAAAGTTTTCAAAAGTAAGGGACATTTTAAAGACACAGCGTGAAAAATCTATGGATGAAGTGTTAGAAATTCTACGGGAAGAAGAACAAACGAATACTCCGCGTTCTGAAGGGACCGCCGCTGAAGTATTTTACTCTAAGAAAAGCAAAAGTCCAAGACTGTGTTACATTTGTAGACATCCGAATCACGTTGCAAAGGATTGTTTTTACAGGAACAATAGTTCTAGATATGACAAGTCCAGTAGAAATCGACAAAGAAGAAAAACGCACTATGATGTAAATTATTCATTTAAGGACAGAAAAAATTCTGCACTGACTATTTCACCTGAAAACTATGAACTGTGTGACAATATATGGTTGTTGGACAGTGGTGCAAGTTCCCATATGTGTAATAACAAACTATGGTTTAAGACTCTAATTCCTGAAGAAAAGGATATATATCAAGCAGGTAAAAATTCAAAACTAATTTCGAAGGGTTTAGGTATAGTATCCTGTAATACGGTAAGTAAAAATAATTCCATCCATTTAACTATTAATGATGTTAGCTTTGTACCAGATTTGAGATATAATTGTCTGAGTGACACGAAGACTCATACACAGCGCAGTATTACTTTGCTCCATATATAGCTACGGCGGATATTAAAACCTTTCGTCAAGCATAACTCAAAAAATATTTAACGGATTTCGTTCAAATTTTTACAGCAGGTACCTATAAAGGTGACAACGACGTCTATTTATTACCAATAATAAATTTCAAACCGTTTGGAAATTATATTAAAAAATAGATTAAAAAAAGCACAATTAAAGTACATACGTCACGAAAATTTAGTGCATGCGTCATTTTCACCGGCGGAGATTTTCGTAAATAATAAGATTTCAAAAGTTCATGAAGTAACACGGAGCAAAAAAATATGCACGCACATTGCAATACAATACCAGTACAATAATCAAATCAGTACAATAAAACATATTTCCATTTAATAAAAATGGAAAATTAATCCGGAATGTGTTCAGTTTGAAAGAAAAAAACCTGCAATAACTTAGTATTCGATTTTAAATGGAATTAGTGAAAGGCATGTATTTTAAATTAAATAAGTGAAATACATGTATTTTTAATGTATGAATTTCAAATGAAATGAGTGGAAGGTTTATAGTTAAATGAAATTAATGAAATATGAAGATGTGAGAACAATATTTGGCGATTTATCCACTGCGCCAAGTTAACATAAAAGTACCGATACATATGTGAAATGAAACAAGGCACAGATATCATATACGCACCACGTTGGCGCGATTTTTTCCCCCGCCAATTTGACGAAAACTTTGTTTTTGAATATTAGTTACAAATAGCATGCCATTATAGCACGTGATTTTTTATTTCAATATAAAAATAAAATAACGTAATAAATGAAATAGCTTCTATTATTTTAAAAAAGGGAAATAAAAATAAATAAATAAAAGTTTGATATAAATAAATATTGATATACATATAAAAAATAATCGGCACATATGTCATACACACACCACATTGGCGCGATTACAACAAAATGACAATTTTATGCCTCACAGGGTAACCCGGTTATTTTGTTTATATTGCTGCTTATTTACTTTTATTTTTTATTTTAATTCTATAAATTGTTTTTATTATGTATATTAATATTTATTTATATCAAACTATCATTTATTTATTTTTATTTCCTTTTTTTAAATAATAGAAGCTATTTCATTTATTACGTTACTTTATTTTTATATTGAAATAAAAAATCACGTGCTATAATGGCATGCTATTTGTAACTAATATTCAAAAACAAAGTTTTCGCCAAATTGGCGGGGGGAGGGGGAATTGCGCCAATGTGGTGCATATATGATTCTGTGCCAAATACTCTATAGAATTAAAATAAAAATAAACAAACACAACAAACAGTTTTCGCTAAATTGATGGGAGAAAAAATCGCGCCAACGTGGTGAGTATATGACATCTGTGCCGGGATTTTTACCCTTTTATCTGTGCTTTCGGAAATATCGAAAAATTAAAAAATACTGATATCAGGCGTATAATGTTTTGTATTCTTATACGGACCACTTCATCATTTTAAGATTGTAAATGCTATTTATATCAGATATTTCTTTCCTGAGATTCCCACAAGTTATTTTCGGTAATTTTTTAGTTCGCTTATTAATTGTTTACAATTTGCCCCCTGACAATAACAATTATTTATCACAAAAATGTCTCTTAGTTTTTTTTAAATATATTTGTTATGTATTTGCATTACTTGTTAAAATATCGAAAATGGCAATAAAATTTTATTTTAGCATTGTACTTAATTTTTTTAAGATGGCGCAAAAACATGTTTTAATAAACGTAAATTTGTAAATATTTGAAAATCATGTTTTTCCGCTCTCTAGAAAAATTTGGTAAGATGCTAAAACTGCCTTTTAGCACCATATTTATGTTTTTCGCCAACATGATACAGAACTTTTCCCCATTCAGATACACAGACAAGGTTGGTCTCAAACAAGCGTAATGCTAACAACAATATTGTTTTAACTCTATAAGAGTTACAAACAATAATGACATTAAATTCTCGGATTAGCTTTGGGCCCGATTACGGATGTTGCACCTAGAAAAAAAAACGCTACTTTTCGGTTAGCCGGGCGCCAGTGATATATATACACACACACACACATATATACACATATCTACATATACATACATATATGTATGTATATATATACAAATATATGTATATACATATGTACATATATCACTGGCGCCCGGCTAACCGAAAAGTACCAAAAAAACTGTAGAAGAAGCCTTTTACATTTATTTCGAATAAAGCTCGGTCAACAAAGTGTTAATTAATAATACGTACAAAAGTTTGAATTTAAGTGTAAATATTTGGAAACCCCCCCCCCCCCCCCAAAAAAAAGAAGGCTACCGAAATTAATTTAAAATGGCGTTAAGCCACGCTTTCTGACATAAACAATTGGCTGAGAACACGATTACGAAACTTTTACTTAACTTAATAACATGTTTCTAATAACCCTCAGGGTACTTTCCCTTCCCAGTTATACAGACCTTGGACCTTTTTAAAAAGCTTGACGCAGTTCGGGTTTAAAAAGTTGAGATATACTGCCAAATGACATAAACTACTATGAAAATATAGCTGATGAATTATTATGCTGGTTTATGTATGCATTTAAAAAAATTGCATCCGATGACACTTATTAGATAAATTACTTCTGTTTGCATTTAATAACGGATGAACGCAGGCACGGACTGGCTCGCTTGGGGGCCCTCGGCTAGAGGCTGAAAAGGGCCCCCTTACACAAGGGAATTTAGAGGAAATAGAATATTAGAATCAGGGTTGGCAAGTTTTTGACGCATGACGGTTTTTACCGGTTTTAACCATGGTTTTTACCGTCATGTCAAAAACCTCCTTGTCAAAAATGTCAAAAACTGTCAAAAACCCATTTTTTTAGTAGTTTGTTTTTACATTTTTTTTTCATTCTATCTTTAATATTAAGTTGTTTTACATGAAATATTGAGTATCAGAAAGACTCTAAAGTATATTTATACATCCACGAAAAACAAAAAAGAATTGCATTAGAATAATACGTGTTACATCTCTGTTAAAAGATCTCTACAATAATCTTAAGCAATTTGGCATAGTCTAAAAAAATTAGATTTTTTGAAGAAATCCTGTAACCTATAAGTATTAGATTAAACAGTGTATAATTTCGGTACAATTTATTACATTGTTGAAAACAAAACTTTAAGATTCTACTTATTGACCTGCAAATGAAAATCGCCGTAATTGCATTTATTAAATATATAAGATATGCATTTTAAAATATTATCTAAGAATATCCAAATTTATTCACTGCCAGTCTTAGCTTAACATCTATTTTCATACAATGTAACAACATTTTTGCATCTCTAAAATAATTTTAATGCACTTTATTAAAAATGTATATTGAATGTTATTTAATAATTATAATGACCTTTTATTATCATTTAATATTAATGTTAATTGCAGTTAGTAGAATCTATATTGGTGAAGATTATGACAAATATTGTTCTTTTCTTTTATTCTTGTATTTTTAAATCTTTCCCATTAGGAAATGATCTTCTTTTAAATAAATTTAAAAAATGTAACTGTAAATAATAATAATAACAAGAACAAGGTAAAATCAATCTAGAAATGTATTGTATGCTACACTTACACCATAAATTGGAGGACAATCGAAAATGATAGGTTTTTGACGGAATAAACCGGTAAAAACACGGTTTTTACCACTGTCATGTCAAAAACCAGTTTTTGACGTCAAAAACCCAACCCTGATTAGAATACTTAAGTTTTGAAAATTAGGCTTACATGCATACGCCACATTTAGCTATTTTGTCACTTGGGAAATACTTGGGTAAATAAGCAAGCTTTTTCTGATGTAGTTTACTTACTTTTACAATAAATATATATTATTTTAATATACCGTACCTAAACTAGTTCCACGCTAGAAAAAATAAGTACACTAATTAATTACGAGTGGATTATTACTTAAAAATGAGATTGAGAAATATTTTTAGTTTTAGGCAACCAAATCACAGTATTGAAGCCATAATAATCTAAATACCTAAGCAAATATTAAAAAGAGACACAACGGTAATAAAAAACCAATTATATTGAAAGAAAACAATGTCCTCTTTAATTTTGATTTCATTGTGACAAATTGTAGAATAGATATTATAAGAAAAAGAAAAATAGCTCTACAATACCTTGGTACAGATACAGCGAACTAAGAAAGATTATGTGACTGTGAACGTAACAGTTTTTTTGTTAGTTCTTCACTGGTCCTGGCTACTTCATCTATAATAACATCTTTATCCAAGTTAGTCCCTTTCTACATTCATGAAAGAAGATTGGACTTGGCTTAAAGTAGATCTAAGTCGATTTTATCTATTTTAAGTTTCGAAATCAGTCTTATTCTGAGATTTTTTTTAGCTCGATTCTATTCTTTCAATGTTCAGCCATTGTAAAGCTTTCATACTGAACTGAAAACATCAATAACTGACCTTCTTTCAATTTTACAAAGTTTAGAAATGCTACAAATGTATTCAGTATGATAACTAGCAAGCATTACGATTTCATTAAATTTCTTTCATCTTTCTTAGATACTTGTTCTGGCACAATCTAAAACACTGAAAAGGACCTATTTATAGTATGAGCAGTTGAGATTCCTCGAGCTTCGTCCATTGAATTTTCACCAGGTCTATTTTTCTTTCAAGTATTTTTTCCTTCAAATCTAGTTCAATACTGTTATCTTCTAATTTGCTATTAACTGTACTTGCATAATATTTTCTTTTTGAATATAGAGTCTGAAAGTGTTTATCATTTCTTTTATCCCTTACTTGTTGAAGCAGCTACACTAGCATGTTCCAGGCTGTCCAATGTAGTCAATGGTTTTACTTTGTAAATATTTTGAAATAGGAGATGAAAAAATAACATATCTAGTTAAACAATCAACATAAATATGTTTTCAAATTTAGACCATTGATGGATCAAATTACTTGCCATCAATTTAGATTTGCAGTCAAAACTTCAATTTGATATTTCTTTTAAAATGTTAATAAAATTGAATAGTTTCCCTGTGTTTGCACTTTCCCCAGTTTTAAAAATCCCTCATCGATAACTGAAGAAAAAGCTTTATGTTTGATCCACCACCTTGTGGCTCCTATTTTTTTGCAAGCTGTACAGTTTTTCGTGTGCAATATGTTTACTTTTTATTTCCCTCTCCTCTCCCATATGACCATTCTTTTGTAAGACGAGCTTAGAAAAACAGCAGATTCATCCACCAATCGAACTAAGTTTTCTGCTTGGAGCAACATTACTGTTGAATCAGCTATTACCAATTTCAGTACGTGTCTCATACAAACAGTGAGTGTAAATAAGATCTTTTTCCTTTTTGAACTGAGCTTGTAGACCGTTATAACAGCCTATCATATTGTTAGCTCTGTCAAATGAACAAGCAATAATATTTGATGTTGAAATCTCACACTTGGCTAAGTCGTACAAAGTCAATCCACATGAATCATCGACTGCTGTTATTTCTAAAAGTCTTTCACTTTCATATATCTTCCCTTGAACGACATAGCGAACACAAATTACCAATTGGTTCATAACAGCTTCATCTTGAGTACTATCTACCATCACACCAAATATTATGCTATCATGAAGTTCTTTCAAAATAATGTTCATACCAATTATTTTAAGTAGCTTGTTGATAAAAGTTTTTGACAATAATGTCATCAAAGAGCCTCGTCCAATCAGTCTTTTAGTTAACTTTTCTGTGGCTTTTCATTTGTTCATTATTTTCAGTCTGTACTCCTTACTGTCTTCCATATACTCTGTGACATGATTTTGTAAAATTACATCATAATTTGCAACCAACATGACCAGTTCGGGAAAATTACCATGATTGTCTGCAGAATCAAGTGTATAAGCCCCTTCAGCTTTATCCCCTAGGTACGCAATGTCTTGTTTTGCAATAAACAAAACTATATCAATTAACCGTTGAACAACCAATCTTCAGTGTGTGTACCTCTCTTTCTCGCTTTTTGGTTTGGTTATTAGTCAAAAGATTGAAATATCATGACCTTTTTGGCTTGCACAGCGAGTTCATGATAACAGGAGTCTATATATGAATCTCAACATATTTATAAATATGCTAGTAGTCATGCCCGGTAATAAACATAGAATATCTTTGATCTTTACCCCCAAAAGCCATACAGCTGCAGCAGTACACTCTGTTGAGCCGAATCGAACGTGATAATAATTTTCTGTGAATTTTAGCAACATTCGGCAAATGTCGGTAATAAAGTTTTGAAGAGACAAATGGCAATTTAGCTCCTTTTCCTTCAATAACTTGAATAGGGTGCTTCTGTATTAAAGCTTTTTGAATTTCAATTGGTCCATTCTCGTTGTAGCCCCGGGCGCAGAATCGGCGCAACGCTGCGACGCACGTCGCAGACTCTTGAGAAGGTCTGCAGACTAATTTTTAACTGTTAGAATAGAGATGCACAACCTGTGACCCGCAGATCAATTTCACGATCGAACGCGAAAAAATCGCGAATTTTGCCGATCGGCTGCTTAAAAGTTGCGATTTTACCGATCGGATGCTTATAAATCGTAAATTTCGCCGATCGATTGCGTATAAATTGTAAATGTTGCCTAACGGACGCATAAAAATTGCGAATTGTGCCGATCTGGTGCGTATAAATTGCGAATTTTGCCGATCTGTTGCGTATAAATCGCGAATTTTGCCGATTGGGTGCGTATAAATTGTAATTTTTGCCGATCGCTCGCGTAAAAATCGCACATTTCGCCGATTAGACGCGTAAAAATCATGAATTTTGCCGATCGGGCGCGTAAAAATCATGAATTTTATCGATCTTTTGCGTAAAAATCACGGATTTTGCCGATCGAGTGCCTATAAATTGTAAATTTTGCCGATCGCACACGTAAAAATTGCACATTTTGCCGATCGAGCACGTAAAAATCGCGAATTTCGCCGATCGGGTGCGAAAAAATCACAAATTTCGCCGATCTGGCACGACAAAAATCGCAAATTCAGCCGATCGGGCGCGTAAGAATTGCAAATTTTGCCGATCGGGAGCATATAAATCGCAAATTTCAGCGATCGGGCACATAAAAATCGTAAATTACTTTCGTCAATCACTAGGAGAAAAGTGCGAATATTGTCAATCGCGCATGGAAAAAAATGCAAATTTTTTTCATCCTTGGCAACTGAATTGAGTTATGCCGACTAAGGAGATGTTTGAGTATAGAGGGCTAACCCTCCTTTCAAAATTAGCATTTTTATGAACTTTTAGGCCGATCCTCACCCTTCTTCCCCGAAACAAAATTTTGTCCACACTACGGATGGTAGCTCTCGACAATCCAATAATTTTTGTGACTGGCCCTCCTCTTATAAAGGTTGTGCACCCCTACTTGATATCCACATTTTATGACTGAATATGTTAATTTAGAATAACATATGTTTCTTCTCCTCCCCACCTTCATTTATGAAAGCACACTGGCAACCGTTAAAGCTAAATTTACTCCTTCAAATAAAATCAAGGTGGATTTTCACTCTTTCAAAATAATCTCTTTTTTTATAAATACAAACGTAAACTATTAAACTATTGATATATCCTTGCCAACAAAACTGAATATGTTGACTGGGAAGGAAGGAACCTAGGGGACTAAAACTATCCTTCCGAAATTGATGTTTTTTTTTATCTGATTGTAGACTTAGATTCTCCTCCCCCCCCCCCCCCCCCTCTCTCTCTTTGTGCTCTGATGGTGGCCCTCGACAACTCAGCCATTTTTGTAAGTGGCCCTTCGCTTAAAAAGGTTGTGCACCCCTATGTTAGAATTTAGAAAAATAAAACTCTGCTAGAAATTATTTGCCATGTGCCATAATAATACGATCCGTGCCGCTCGCGATTGACGAGCTCCGATTCCCAAGACCGAATTCAACTGACATGGTCGTTCGAAAATCAGCACCACTGAATTCAGCTGACATGGCTGCTCCAACTCAATCGAAAACAAATTTGCTTCCTGCTCAATCGACATCTTCTGCAGTGCAAGTGCCGCCACCCGATTTGGGTACAGCAAAATTGCTGCAAGTAACATTTGATATTATCACATGATATTATCACCTATATATAATTTCTGATATTATCACATTATATCAATCTTTTCAAAAAGTTTAGAAATTGGTGTCCATGTGTTATTTTTACTGTTATTGTATTTTCTAACTTCACAGAAATTTTGACAAATTTTATGAAAGATTTTTCAGACAATGTATGGTGTTAAAAATTCTGAGGACAAAGGTAAATTACTTTTAAAAGTACTTTCCTTTTATGTTAATCACAAATCATTGGGGGTTTGAGTGCATGTAACGTAATGCGAGGGACGTTTGTCCTTAAGTTCTGCAGACTGTTTTTAAAGTTTCTATTTGTGTTGCAGATAGTAGAAGAAAATTCTGCTGCTGGGGTTGTAGCAGATGAAATATCCAAGCTGGTAAGTAACAGCATTCTGAGCAGCATCAGGAGTCTCCTGGTGGTTTACTTCATCATCATTTTCTGTGTCAGAGCTGGTATAATTTCTTGATAAATCACTGCTAAGAGAAGTGGCACAACTGTGACACCTGCATTAACTATAACCATACTACGAAACTGAGCGAGTGAGCGTTGCGATGCCACAGTGCGCTCTAAATTAGAGTCCTGCATCGGGTCGGGTTACCCGCTTTTACCTGCACCCGACCCAAACCGCGGGTCGGGTCGGGTTGACGCATTATTTTTTTCGTTGCTGGTCGGGTTCGGGTCGGGTTGACTTTTACTTTTTTTGCTGCGGGTCGGGTTCGGGTCGGGTTGACTTTCATTTTTTGCGGGTTCGGGTTGGGTTGACTTTTAACTCTTGCGGGTCGGGTTCGGGTTGACCCGCTTTTTTTAAAGTATATCCAAAATATTTTTTCAGTTGAAAAATATATCTACAATAAAATATTTATAACGAACAACTCTATTTAGCGATCACTTCTTCATTTTTTAACACATATATTTTGTACGCTTTTATCACTGAATAGTAGATATTTCCGAATAACAAACTGCTTCGACAGTAGATTCCTTTTTCGCTCAGTTGTATCTGACACGAAACAGAAAAAGCTATTTGAAATCAATCTGCAATCCGATCAGAACATGAAAAATATTTATCGTCGAGTCGCAACCTGAGACCAGACCCAAACCCGGCACATTTCAATCGGAACACGAAATAATTTAACTCGAACTCGACCCGCAACCCGCAACGAAATAAAACAAATAGTTCATTTAAATATCATTAAGGAAAACCCTTTTTAGCTTACAGGCTATCAAAGTCTAAGAGCTACTGTGCCCACCCGATCTGTATGTATGTATGTACGTACATAACGCGATAATTCTGGATAGAATTATCAGATTTGGTTCAAATGTTGTATATAGATTCATTCTGATAAGGCGCTTCCCTGATCAATTTTGGGGGTTCATTGGTTAAGTATAAAGAGAGGAAAGGGGGGAAATCCCCCTTTAATGGGTTTTTCATTCAGAATTATCCGATTTGCTTCAATTTTTATACATAGGTTCATACTGATAAGACCTCAGTAGTTTTGGGGGTTTTATTGGTTAAGTGTAACGGGGGGAACGGGGGCCTAATTCCCCTTAATAGGTATTTTATGCAGAACTATCCGATTTGCTTCAAATTTTGAAAATATTTCTTTGAAATAAGAGTATAATATTTAAAAAAATTTTCATTATACGATTAGTGTGAATAGCCTGTGAGCTCAATGCCATCAGTTTAACTGGGCACTTTTCTTTATTTAATTGAATGAATTAGTAGCATTACATTAATGCTCAGGAATTCCACTTAATCTATCTTTTTAATATTGTAAAAAAATAATAATAATTAAAAAGCATCTACTGATAAATACGACAAAATTAAAACTTTAATTATAGAAAATGTTTAAAACTCGATTTAAAAAACACTGACTAACCATCTTAAAAGCAGAACGCATGTCGAAAAAATCTAGTTAGTCATTCTTCACTAATCCGTAGTTTGAGGACAAGAGCAAAACATTTATATATTTATTGTTAATATGTTACTGTTTCTTGTTTACATTTAGTATAATTTTGCCTGTGTTTAATATATCTTTGTTCATATCTTTTACTTAAATTTAATTCCTTCGTATAACATTAATGGTTAATTCAAAAGTTTTTTTTAAAACTGTATTTTAATTTTTTAATAGCGATCACATCTAACAAAAGCTTTAATACTGTCTAAAAATATAAATGCCATATATTTATACATGTAAATAATAAATAGAATATTTCCATTCCTTGCAACTGCAACCAATATACCCCCCCCCCTTCCTCCAAGCTTTAAAACAATTAAAGCAAGTATGTGTGTAGGGGAGAAGGGAATTTTTTTTCATATCATACATAAGCAATAAATGCCATAACTTTTTGAGTGATATACACGCATATATATTTTTTTTTCATTCAGTTGGCAAAACTTCTCAAATGGATTAAAATATTTTTCTAATTAATATTTTTAATTATTTTTATAAATTCATCTAATGTAAACTTGTATATTCATATTCATATTGAGCTCGAGAAATTAGTAAAACGTGTGAGCAGATAATACATTTTCCGCTCTACATCTATTTTATAATCATAGGTAACTCGTAATTAATTACGCATTCCCCTTCTTAAATATAACTACTCCATTTAATAGATAATATGTCCCGAGTTGTAAATAAACAGAAACTCGTTTTCAGCTGGCGTCTTATAATTGAAGTTCAAGATCGTTTTACTCTTTTTATTTATTCTTGGTAACGTCCAGGGATGAAAGTGTTTTAGTTTTCTGGATGTAAATAAAGCATAAGCAACTTAATGGTGTTTATTTCACTAGAGAGTTCTGAGTGGGTACCACCAATTCTTGTTTACATGGGTTTTTGGATGCAACATATTATATGAATTGGTGCGAGAAGTTTCTCACTGTTTTACTCATTTGAAATCTAGTAGTTGAAGAGGATAAGTCGATCGAGAATGTCTAACGACGATATAAAGAAAAAGATAGACGAAGAAGAATATTTCTTAAAACCAAAAGTTGGAAAATCAGAAATATGGAAAAGATTTAAACAAGTTTTTGATAAAGACGATGTTTTAGTACCGGATGTTATAGCTTGTGATAACTGTCACAAAGTGTTTCGTTTTGACAGCCATAAAAGAGGAACATCTACTCTTTTAAAGCATAAATGTATGCCTTCAAGTAAAGGAGCTCAAGGAAAATCTATTGACAGCTTCTTCAAAGAAAAAGAAACGGTACCTTCTGTACAAAAACCATCTCAAGAAGATAAGAAAATTATCATTGAAAAAATAACAAAATTTGTATGTCGGGACCTGAGATCATTTAACATCATTAAAGGAAAAGGTTTTCAGGAGTTAGCCCAATCTTTAATTTCGCTGGGAAGTAGATGTGGCGATATGGATGTGAAAGATGTACTTCCAGATCCAACAACAGTATCAAGGAACATTCATCAAATAGCACAGAATATTAGAGACGAGGTTAAAGAAGAACTAGGTAACACAATTGAAAAATGGGGTGGAGCAGTTACGCTAGACTTGTGGACAGATGATTACAAAAAAAACTCTTATCTCTGCATGACAATTCATTATATAAACGATAAGTGGGATTTAATAGACCGAGTATTACATACTACCTTATGGGACAGTAACCAGAAGAAAACGGGTGACAATATAAAGCCCATAGTTATACAGAATCTAGAAAAGTTTGGTATTAGTGAACAATTTGAAAATTTAATCTATGTAACAGATAGAGGATCAAATTTGATTGCTGCTCTTAGAAACAATGTTAGATTATCACATATTAAATAACATTCTGGAAAAAACTGTGGATAGGAATACTCAATTTTCAGATATGATAAATGCTTCAAAATCCCTTGTGAAGTTTTTTAAGCAAAGTGGCTTGCAAAATAAACTGTCCAAGTCTTTAAAGGCTAGTGTAGATACCAGATGGAACAGTTCAACTTTTATGCTGAAATCAATTGCAGATGTTTACTGTGAAGTGAAAGAGCTTCTTTCGCAGAGAAAAGGAGAGCAAGCTCATTGAAATCCGACAGCCTTGCCTTGAAAAACTTATATCATTCCTGGAAAAATTTAAAATTGCATCTGACGAAATTGAAGCAACAAAACGACCAACACTTTTTTTGGTAATAATTTGGTACAACCGACTGTTAAAGCATCTTGAAGTTACCGATGATGACGATGGAAATTTTCGTGATTTAAAATCATCATGCCACGCCATTTTCAAAGAAACTTTTGAAATTAATAAATATCATAAGATGGCTATTTTCTTACATCCAAAGATGAAGTCGCTGAAGATATTGAACAATCGAACAGAAATTGATTCTGTGCATGCAGAAATAAACAATTTAATTTCTGCCTATAGCAAGAAGATTAAAGATGAAAATACAAATGTTACTGACAGGAAATCTATTCCAAGTTATGAATCAATGGAAATAATATGTAAAAAAAACCCGGCCAAAAAGCAAAAAATAAAATGTAACATTTCAGATTTTGAAGACACAGATGAAAGTGACAACGAAATTAGTGAATTGGAACGCTATATAGCTCTAAAACCTGGCAAATTTAGGGACAGTGATGGCAATCAAACAGATGTTCTGGTGGCATACAAATGAAGCAAATTTTCCTTTGCTATCCAGAATAGCAAAATTCATTTTAGGTATTCCTGCAAGTAGTGCAGCTAGTGAAAGAGATTTTTCCTCAGCGGGTTTAACTCTTAGTGATAGAAGAACAAATTTATGTCCAAAGAGATTGGATGATATTCTTTTCCTACACAGCAATTTAAAATATCATGATGCATAAAAAGAAAAAAAGAAACTAAAACATTTTCTATATAAGCTTAAAATATAATTATACTTTATGTCATAAAATATTTTGATCAACAAGTTTCATCAAAAAGTAAGATACTTCTTTATATATTTTTTATTCAGTACTGCAATTTAAATAATCATGATTCATAACTGAGTATATTAACTACTGTATATTTTTCAACTTATATCTATCTTTTAATTATTTATTATTATTATTATTATTATTATTATTATTATGTGTTCTTTTTAAATTATCATTTTTTATATATTTATCTATTTATTTTTTTGTCAGATAAATTGTTTTAATCAGCAAGTTTCATAAAAGAATAAAAAAAAGTCATTTCTGCAAAATTTTGTTTTACATGGCAAATTTAAAGTATCATGATTCACTAAGAGAAGTTAACGTAAAATAATTACAGTATAACTTTTGAAATATGATTATTTTTAAGTACTAAATTTTCAGGATGCATAACCATGCATTTTTTACTACCACTATTTCCGAATAGTATTCTAGCTTAATTTAATAGCAGAAATCTGAAATTTAATAAGTCTTACTATTCTGGTATTCAGATTAAAACACTTCTACGCGCACCCTCTCTCTCTCTCTATATATATATATATATATTAAATTTCCAAATTAAACTTAAAATACTATAAAATTTAAACGATATATATATGTATCAGGGTTGGCAAGTTTTTGACACATGACGGTTTTTACCGGTTTTAACTATGGTTTTTACCGCCATGTCAAAAACCTCCTTGTCAAAAATGTCGAAAACTGTCAAAAACCCAATTTTTAGTAGTTTGTTTTTACATTTTTTTTTTTCATTCTATCTTTAATATTAAGTTGTTTTACATGAAATATTCAGTATCAAAAAGACTCTAAAGTATATTTATCCATCCAAGAAAAACAAAAAAGAATTGCATTAGAATAATACGTGTACATCTCTGTTAGAAAATCTCTACAATAATCATAAGCTATTTGGCATAGAGTAAAAAAATTAGATTTTTTGAAGAAATCCTGTAACCTATAAGTATTAGATTAAACAATGTGTATAATTTCGGTACAATTTATTACATTGTTGAAAACAAAACTTTAAGATTCTACTTATTGAAATGCAAATAAAAATCACCATAATTGCATTTATGAAATACATAAGATATGCATTTTAAAATATTATATCTAAGAATATTCAAATTTATTCACTGCCAGTCTATGCTTAACATCTATTGTCATACAATATAACAGCATTTTTGCATCTCTAAAATAATTTTAATGTACTTTATTAAAAATGTATATTGAATGTTATTTAATAATTATAATAACCTTTTATTATCACAATTGAATCCATTTGGACACTACACTGTTAACTAGTATTTTAAAAACACAAATTGCACAAATTGTGCTTATTAGTTGCTAAAATCAGTGTAAAAATTGTTTTAAACTCATAAAAGAGCTAAAATCCTACATGTTTCGGCTTCAAACTTAAAGCCATCATCGGGGAAGAGGAACAACACAAACGACTACTGATCTTTTAATTTTCGACACGAGAAGAATGAAATCAACAGTATGGAAAAATTTAAATAAAATAAGCGGGCACTCTTTGTTGCCAAAGAGCGAAAAACAAAACAATGAATTAACAAGGGGTTAAAAATGTATCCCATAAACCAGGTATGCTGAAAGAAAAGTT
Source organism: Maratus michaelseni (assembly GCA_963931845.1). Classification (NCBI taxonomy): domain Eukaryota; kingdom Metazoa; phylum Arthropoda; class Arachnida; order Araneae; family Salticidae; genus Maratus; species Maratus michaelseni. The sequence continues at coordinate 433,191,073 of OZ007591.1, read as the reverse complement.
ATCATTACAAATACAATCTTTTCTAATTTTAATTTCCAATGATTCCCTAATGGCGGCTTTAAATGGGTTATTGAACCTATGGATAATTCTTGCTTTATCGAAATTAATTACAATATCATTATTTTTAGCGTAAAACCGGGAGAGTGCAGTGGATAATTTTCCAAATTTTATGTCGTTTTTATGCTCTTTTAATCTTTCCAAAAACTTTCTTTTAGTCATACCAATGTAAAATATTATACTATTATTATTTAAGCTAATGGGGATTTCATAAACACCTGCGAATTGATCAGGGGGGATAGGATCTAATTTATATGAAACTAAGTCAACCAATTTTCTGGGAGGGACAGCAATAAGATGGATATTGTATTTACGGAGGGCCCTTTTAATCCTTTCAAATATAATAGGTATATATTGGAATTTCCGATAGTTTGGTTTATTATATAATAAACCAAACTATCGGAAATTCCAATATATACCTATTATATTTGAAAGGATTAAAAGGGCCCTCCGTAAATACAATATCCATCTTATTGCTGTCCCTCCCAGAAAATTGGTTGACTTAGTTTCATATAAATTAGATCCTATCCCCCCTGATCAATTCGCAGGTGTTTATGAAATCCCCATTAGCTTAAATAATAATAGTATAATATTTTACATTGGTATGACTAAAAGAAAGTTTTTGGAAAGATTAAAAGAGCATAAAAACGACATAAAATTTGGAAAATTATCCACTGCACTCTCCCGGTTTTACGCTAAAAATAATGATATTGTAATTAATTTCGATAAAGCAAGAATTATCCATAGGTTCAATAACCCATTTAAAGCCGCCATTAGGGAATCATTGGAAATTAAAATTAGAAAAGATTGTATTTGTAATGATAACTTTTCTTTCAGCATACCTGGTTTATGGGATACATTTTTAACCCCTTGTTAATTCATTGTTTTGTTTTTCGCTCTTTGGCAACAAAGAGTGCCCGCTTATTTTATTTAAATTTTTCCATACTGTTGATTTCATTCTTCTCGTGTCGAAAATTAAAAGATCAGTAGTCGTTTGTGTTGTTCCTCTTCCCCGATGATGGCTTTAAGTTTGAAGCCGAAACATGTAGGATTTTAGCTCTTTTATGAGTTTAAAACAATTTTTACACTGATTTTAGCAACTAATAAGCACAATTTGTGCAATTTGTGTTTTTAAAATACTTTTATTATCATTTAATATTAATGTTAATTGCAGTTAGTAGAATCTATATTAGTGAAGATTATGACAAATATTGTTCTTTTTTTTTACTCTTGTATTTTTAAATCTTTCCCCTATTAGGGAATGATCTTCTTTTAAATAAATTTAACAAATGTAATTGTAAATAATAAAAATAAAAAGAACAACAAGGTAAAATCAATCTAGAAATGTATTGTATGCTACACTTACACCATAAATTGGAGGACAATAAAAAATGATAGGTTTTTGACGGAATAAACCGGTAAAAACACGGTTTTTACCACTGTCATGTCAAAAACCAGTTTTTGACGTCAAAAACCCAACCCTGATATGTATATATATATATATTTGCTTTCAAATTATCATCCTTCCTTGTCCTTGCTGTTGTGTAAACTTTTCAGCCTGAAAACTTGATACAGCTTGGTGATATCTGAATATTCTTGTTCTATATTGAAAATTAAAGTAGTTTAAAATGAATAATATAACATAAAATAATTGCAGGAATATTTTTTAAATATGTTTATCATTGTCAACTTTTTATGGATGTTTGATTTTAAATTATCATTTTTCGTACTGTGTAAATTTTAATGTCAATGTTTCAATCTGCAATTTTTTGGGGGAAAAAAATAGATTTTATGTATATATATATATATATATATATTTATATCAAAAATCCATGAAAGAAAATAGTTGGAAATGCTTTCTGTATAATATTTAAATATATATATAACAACATTTATATTTGAATATGCTTAATTGTAAATTCTTTGTGGATATATATATTTTTTAATTTTCACCTTAGTTACTGATAGTTTCTTTATTTTTATAAATACTTAATTCTGTCGTTTGAAGTTTCTCACTATTGTATTTGAGGACCATAGAGGCCAAGGGGTATAAGTGACAAAATTGAAAAAACTGAGTTAACTGCACAGGCGATCTCGAAATAAGGCTATTTATTAGTACGTAAAAAAATATAAGTGATTGTTTAATTATTTGTTGCGTTCTGGAGGTCATTTACTGAAGCATTCGAAATTTCTACCACTTTTTATCAATACAGATTAACTATAAATTTGAAAAAACAAAACAATGTACTCCACCTTCTTTACATAGTTATTGAAATAATAGTTCAAAAACCACAATAAAATAAGCAACAGTTTCATAATTATTTCAGTCGATTAATATTGACTCAAAACTTTGAACTCAATTTACTCGAAATCGAAATTTTGTAACTTGTACCCCTTGGCCTTTAAGGTCGTCATTTATTTTTAATGTTATAGCACTGTATATCAAGTATTTAGTAGAAAAAAAAATCTGTTTTTAATAATACTTCAGTAATTTTTTATTATAAATAAAGCCATGTCATTAAAAATTAGATTTTTGTCTAAATTGCAAGATTAAATAACTTTTTATAACAAAATTGTGAGTCTCAAATAAGTATATTTAACCGGATGCAAATGCAAACAAATATAAAATGAAAGTTATGAAGTTATGACAGGAAATCAAATTCAGTAATTAAATCTTAATATATTTGAGTAACTTATTAATTTTACAAAATAGGAAGAAAAATATTATTAAATTTATAACACATATTAATTTTAAAATACTGAGTTGTATCTCAAGAAGTTTGAAATTATTAAATTTGTTATTATTTTTATTCATTTGGTGGTCTAGGTTTTAATTTATCAATGGCCTTACAATAATTTTCAGAACAGTTTATTAGTTCAACACCCTTTAATATATCAATTTTATGTGTGTATTTATATTTATCTAAATCTCTGACTATTATTTCATCAAATATTATGTTTCTGTTAAGGATGTTCTCAAATGCAAAAGAGTTACTTTCTGACATATATTGGAATTCATTTATGTTCATAAAAGGATGGAACTAGCAGGGTTTTTTTTATTCAGAAACTATGTAATTGATTGGCGGGTTTTTTTTTTTTTTTTTTTTTTTTTTTTTTTTTTTTTTTTTTTTTGTGAAGGCAGAAGATTTTTCAGAAAATACTGTCAAAGTTGGCATTTTAAAGCGAATTCCAGACGTGACAGCGTGGTAAAGTGGAAAACTAGTCGTCACGTGACACGAATTGCTTATAACTCGATTATTTATCAAAAAATGGAAAACGGTATTCGATTCCAAATTGTTTCAATTGACATGGCTGCCAGTTTTATGACTTTACATTTAAAAATGTGTTAGAAAGCTTCGCGTTGTTGCGAGAAGGGAATTTAAGAACCACCTTAAAACAGCACTTATTATTATTATTATTATTATTATTATTATTATTATTAATTTTGTTTCCCCTCCACCACCTAGAACCTGTGCGCCGGGGCTACAATTGGTGCTTTTTCTCCTTATCAAACTTGGTTACTTGCTGTCACTTTCTAATTCACTCTACATTACGTAATATATATATATATATATATATATATATATATCTTCATCTTATTCAAAAATTAGAACCTCAATTTATTGGATATTTCGTTATATTGTATTGTATTTGTCGGTTAATATTATAGTATGTTTTTTTTTTTTTTTTATTTAATGGTTATTATTAACAAAAGTTTATATATATATAAAAAGAGCTAAATACCCACTACCGCCTGGATGACTGATTGTATCAGTTTTGTTCTAGAATAATAATACATAATTTGGAAAAATGGGGAAGAATGCAGATAGGGAGTTTAATTCGAATAATTCTCCTCAAGGTACTGCTTCGTCAAGTGTAATATATGTGTATATGTAGGAACTATCACAAATACAAAAATACGATACATGTATTTTTATGTGCATCAAAAATAAAATGTTGGTAATATTTTTCATATTCCAGTGTTCTTAACTGTACCATAGAGAATAATTTATGATTAAATTTCTTATATATAATTTAATTATTTTGCAGTAAATTGAATATATACTCATTCATATTCAAATATGTATTTATTTTCTTCTAAAACGTAGTTCTGTTCAAAATTTTATGAAAATTCAAAGAACTCTAATTTGATTAAAAAATCCAAATGACTCGCAAGTAGGTCCACACCAAGAGTAGTGCGGACGGTGCCCCGGCACCAGGCACTTTAAAATACCGACAGGCGTTTTCAGTTACCACTTTAATGTTCCCAGGGAGCGATAGAAATATGTACAAAATGTAAATTCTTATTTTTATGACAAATGAAAATTGCCACTTACAAACTAGTATTTCTTTTCCATAAACACTTACACTATTTAGATTTATTTCACTCTAAACCATTTTATTTTAGCATTTTTTCGTAAATTATAGAAATTGTATAATCTTATTAAGATCTTTGAGCGGCTCTGTTATGTAAATTGAGCACTAATTTTCGTTTAACGCTTTTAAGGGCAAAGTATTCTATTGTTAGGATGTTGAAAGGATTGAATGACACCAGAATTTGTGAACAAACTTTCTGAAAATAACTAAAAGCTTTTCTTTACGTGCATTAGAAAAGCAAAATTTTATTCAAAAATTCTGGTGCCATAGTGGCATATGGGTATTTGATATATGGTAAGATGTTTATATAATATGCCACCGCCCTTTAAGGGAATTATGTGCAATAGACACATGTGCAGAAGCCACAAATTAAAATAACATTCAAATTTTTAGACCTTGACTCGTGGTTATTTGATCATTAAAGTTATTTTTTACAGCTTTTGAGTTTTGGGAATTAAAAAAATTATGTCTTATTAATTTTTAAATATTCTTAAATAATATCTCTCCTTCTCCCTAAATCTAAAGATGCAGTGGAGGTAAAAAATAAAATTTAATGGGCAGTAAGATTCTACAATTAAATTTAGCTCATTTATACAGGATGTTGTCAGTGCAAACTTTCTTAAAATTGAAAACATCACATGATAATTTTCTCCGACTGCAGTGAGAAGCTGATTCAGTGAAAACTTTTAACTAAAAAAAGTGCTAAACACAGCACTGATGGGCAGAATAGCTGATTATTGGATTTTGTATGAAATACCATAATGTCGGCGCAAATTTCTGTCAATTAGCTTTATAGTGTTTGTTCAATAAGCTACATTACTTTGTTTTTGTTTCTAGTTTGCGGAGATAGTTTTATTGAGTATAAATTAAATTGCATTGAAAATCGCACAAAATATCAATGTCGCAGTTAACTACATCCCTTTAAAATTTTGTGATTTTATTTAAAATTTAGATTAAAACCAGCCAAGTTTCGATCTTTTTTTTTTTCGTTTAAATCAGAAAATGGGAAAAGAAACAGAAATTAAAGTAACAAGCATTTAATTCTAGAAAAAAAAAAAACTATTGAGAATAATTTTAACCAAAATAGTTGTCGTTTCGTATCTGCCAAACCTTCTAATGTTTTTCCAGATATATAAACATGTTTTCAAACAGAAAATTTATAGAATAAGGCATCTTAATCTTTCTTTTATTTGGTGCTTATTTGATTATATCTATATAGGAAGGTTTGGCAGCTATGTCGTTTAATAATAAGCTTTAAAAATTTTTCCTATTGGATTGGGAATGCCAAATCAACGAGTGGCTCAACCTGTGCATTTTAGATTTTAATGAAAGTTACAGGAACTCCCTGATGATATAAATGAGAATATGCTTTTATAATTTTTCTTTATCTCAGTAAATTTTCATACAATTCATTTTTAAATTTCAAAAATTCATCATCTTTTGGTTTGTTTTCAATTTTGAATTTCTCAAGCTCTATCAGGCGTAGAGAGTTGTTTGACCCCCCATTTTACAGAGAATATCATAAGATTTAATTTGATATGAATGTTGACTATACTTGGCTAAAAAAAATAATAAAATTTTATAATATATATATTTTTTTTTTTTTTTTTTTTTTTTTAAATTTTGAAAAAATTATATGTTTTTGTAATATTATAAACTTTAAATCCTAAAAGTTTTAGAGTGGGATCTCAATGAGATCAGCAGTTATGTAAAAAAAGAAAAAATGTTAAACACCAGTTAGGGCTGGTATTTAAAAAGTTAAGCACCTTGCCAACTTTAGGATTGTACTAAAGACAATATTGTCTTATTAACTTTAAACAGTAATTTTTTTTTTCCATAAATCTGATACCATTCATATTCCATTCTAAAACTTTCAGGATTTAAAATTTAAAATATTAAATTTTAAAAAAAAAATAATTTAAAAAAAACAACACTATTTTATTTTATTTTTTTTAATTTAATTTATTATTTTTTTAACCAAGCATAGTCAAACTTGTATATCAAATTTAATCTTATGAAATTCTCTTTAAAATGAGGGGTCAAGTACACGACCTGATGCAGGATTCTGCTCAACGATCTTGAGGTGTCCGCCATTTAGAGATTTCACTGTATTTGAATATGAAATAACATACATTTGTCCATTTTAAGGGGCGTTCGTAATTATGTAAATACGTAGCACCTATTGTCGTCGTTCAATCCGTCCGTCCGTCTGTCCGCATATGACAACGCAAAATCTACCCAACCGAATGATTTGAAGTGTAATATATATATTCTTTGAAGAATTTTGACGAGTCATTTCAAATTTTATGTCAATCGGATAAAAACTTAAAACGATATTCATAAAAATATTTATTAATAATTTGAATTTTTGTTTTAAATCGGCGGTACTTCTTTCTTATAGGAGCTTCCGAGGTTTAATCGTCAAGCAACCGAGATACTTATTTTATTACGGAAATTAATCCGCAGACGATATAATTAATTTCACAGAATTAAAGATCACCAAGATCTGAATATTTATATAACTAGTTATAGTACATTTGTCACGTTTGACGTACAATTTCAAACTTGTTCTGTATAAAATTGGTATTAGACAAATAATTGTACATATACTTTTCATAATAGCATTAAAACATGGTTTATTGTCCTTTCACTGCGGGTTCGGGTCCGGTTGCGGGTTGAAGTATTGCGGGTTCAGGTCGGGTGCGGGTTGAAGTATGTCGGGTTCGGGTCGGGTTGCGGGTAGTCGAAAATTATTTTTGCAGGTTCGGGTCGGGTTGCGGGTCGACGAAAATTATTTTTGCGGGTTCGGGTCAGGTTGCGGGTTGACTTCAAATTGAATTTGCAGGTTCGGGTCGGGTTCAACCCGACCCGTGCAGGACTCTACTCTAAATCTCAGCCTATGAGTACTGCACATAGCGCGATGAGTCAGCCCGCAGCTCTCTTCCGTCTGATCAGCTTTACGATACTACGCCACCACCGTAGCTCTACGTAGGCTGCTATAAACCAAAACTAACTGCAAACTGCTTAAAATTGATTGTAAACTCGGGAGATTATTGGGAAATAGTCAAAGTAGTATATGCATTTTTCAGGAATCCATACGGGGGCCCCTTGGGCCGGGGGCCCTCGGCAATCGCCGACCTGGCCAGTCCGGCCCTGGATGAATGGCTTTTGTATACTAAATTGTTTAATTATTGGGAAGAGGTGGCGAGTGGTAGAAAGACGTGTAAACAAACGGGTAGGCAGACGGGTAGTGAGCTGGATAGCGATATAGATAAGTTAACGGGTAGCGAAACGAATAGACGGATAGCGAGACAAGTAAACAAGAGGGTTGAAAGAGGGGTAGCGAGATGGGTAGGGAGACGGGTAGCATGTTGGATAGAGAGACGAGTACAAAGACGAGTTGACAGACGGGTAGAGAGAGTGGTATATAGATAGACAGATGTGTCGAGAGACGGGTAGTGAAACAGGAAGCGAGATAGCTAGAGAGACGGATAGACAGATGGATAGGGAGACGGTTAAAGAGTCGGGTAGAAAGACAGGCGGATAGTGAGACGGGTATACAGACGAGTAGAGAGACAGTAGACAGATGGGTACGGAGAGAGACACAGTATAGAGACACGGCTAGACATACCAGTAGTTAGACGGGTAGGCAGACGGTTAGAGAAACACATAGGCGGGTAGCGAGACTAGTAGAGAAATATACAGACATGTAGCGAGACGTGTAGAGCGACAGTCAATCGGGAAAAGAGATATGTAGAAGAACGGATAGGGAAACAAACAGATTGTAGAAAGAGACAGACAGACAGGCAGAAGAAAAGTCTGGGGTTTGAAGCAGTAAAGGCGCAGGGGGGGGGGGGGGGGGGGGGAGCCTCCTAGAAAATAATCAAGAAGTATTATCTTTCAAATATATATTTTTTTTTTTCAATTTCGCTGATATAGAGATTTAATGTAAAATTTATTTTTACAGAAGTCATCGAAAGATTTTTTATAGACTTTAGTAGGAATGTAGGCTACAGTTTCGTAATCAGGTTTGTATAAAAGCATGTTATCAATGTGGTTTAAAGTGTACGAGTTTCTATAAATAGTTATACAAATAAACAAGGAGTAAATTTTTTTAATTCAAATGTAGATATTTATCACAAAGAAAATGTTGCAACAATGAAATTAAATTTAAACTACGCTTGCTAAAATACGCTCTTGGCTGCAAATCTGATTATGTGGCTTTAATAAGCTTGGCGTTTTAAAAAATCCAGCGTTTTTTTTTTTTTTTTTTTTTTTAAAGTTTTGAGCAATTCTTGCTTAAAAAAATGAGATTATTTGCCAAATGTTATAAATATATATATATATGAAGACATAACAGTTTATATAAATTTATATATGATATTTTGTAATTTTATCATTTCATTTGCTCTTTTTCATATATTGTATCTTCTTTTTATATTGTAATTGTTAACCCTATGTTCTCAGCAATATCACTCAGACTAATCCCTTTGAGGGAAGTCTCCTAATTTACTATCAGTCACTTGTCTAATGGATAAGGGTTGTAAAATTATTTCTACACATAACTGTGTGCTAATTTTTGATAAGTATAATACTTTTCTATTTAAAGCATTTAAGAATGATAATCGATTAGAGATTAAACTTGAACCTGCTTGTAATACTCAGTGTAATTTTACTCGTAAAAGTACTAGTAATTATGAACTCTGGAACAGATTGTGTCACTTAAATTCATATATGTTACAAATGAAAGAGTATATTGATCTTAAAGATGTAAATGCGTCTGATTTTAAATGTGATACATGTGATATAAGTAAGATAACCAGGAAAAGTCATCCGAACATTGATATTGACCAAAGTTCTGATATAATGGAGTTATTTCATGTAGATTTGTGTGGCCCGATAAAGCCTGAATCACTTGGTGGGGCAAAATATTTTATGACTAGTATGTACCCCCTGTCAAAAATGACAGGATATTGACTCAATATTCAATTTTTGAAATAGTTCAACGAATGGGCAAAACATTCAAATTAAATATTTTAAAAAAATAATCCATGTGTGAAATTTTCTGAAAAAAAAAGTGTTATCAATGTGTTTCTAAAGAGCTTAACTCACCACATAGCTCATTTTTTGATTATATAAGCAAAATTAAATGGAAATTACTCGGTACTATTTATTCCTTATATTTTAATTACGTTTCATAAGAAAAAAATAATTTTATTTACGATGGAACAAAATTTAAAAATTTGTTTGTATTATCTACCGGTAGATGGCACCATATTCCTTTATACGGTCCAATGTTGCTTGTGATTTCCAAGCAAGCCACCTCGACTGTCTTTCTCTAATTAATCGCCGTCTACGTTCAATCGGCGTTTCATCATTTTAATCAGGCATCGCTAAAACAATCCTTAAATAATATAAAACAACAATAAAAACTGATTTGATTGAACATATTCAAATCCACCGCGTGTTCAAAACAGCATTTAGAAAGATCAACAAAGATGTTAAAGCAGTAAAACTCACGTTGCCAAATAGCAATCAGTACAGCACAAATAAATTTGATGAATGATTCTCAAAAGTGAATGACTCACAATTTTTTTTTTTTTTTTTTGCAACAATAATAATAATGATTAGCAAAGTGAAATGTAATTTCTGAAATTTTCATATTAAATTTTAATATGCTAATTATATGCAAATATTAACTTGTATTTTTATCAAAGTTCGATTGTTTATATTAATTGACGAAAGATGGCTGCAAAAATAGTTTTTGAAGGTTTTAAACAAAATTAAAATATTTAAAGACTTTAATATGCTTTTACAAATATTTTAAGAACAGAATTAGATAATTAACCTTTTTTTTTTTTTTTAATGAAGCGTTCAAAGAGTCATTCATTTGTTTCAAGATGTAGAAATTCTGAATGGCAACAGTGTTTGTTTGTTTATATTTAGTAATTTGATGTTTATAATAGCTTATTTTTAATTTGTAACTTAATACATTATAATTGGATAAGATATACATGTTTTATGTGAAAATATGCAGAACAGACATGATTTCACGTAGAAGAAATTATCGTTTAGTGGTCATGTGTTAGCATATTTTTTTCAGTAAGCCTAACATGGCGTTTAACTACGGTCGACTCGCAGACCAGAGTGGTACAGCCCGGTACCGTTACAGACACTTACTCGCCTTTGGATTTTATTATAAGTAAGATACTAGTGGATGATTTTTCTGGAATGTATTTTACTTATTTCCTGAAAAGTAAAGATGAAGTATTTGATGTATTTTATAAATTTAAAGCTAAATATGAAAATCTTATGGGTAAAAGAATTAAAAAAGTGAGAAGTGACAATGGACTCGAATTTGTAAACACAGAATTAGATAATTATCTTGCTAATTCAGGTATATTTCATGAAAAAACAATTCCATATAACAGTGAAAGTAACGGAAAAGCCGAGAGAGTGAATAGGGTTCTATTAGAAAGGGCTAGATCTTTAGTATATGAAAGTGAACTTCCTAACAAATTCTGGGCAGAAGCTATTAATTGTAGTACACAAATATCTAATATAACACCGCGTAAAGCGTAAAGGAAAAGAAAAAATCCCCTTAGAAATTTGGACAGGTAAAAAGCCCAATTTAAACTATGTGAGAAAATTTGGCTGTTTAGCTTACTTTCATATTCCTAAAACAATGAGAAATAAATTCGATGTACCTGGAAGAAAAGGAATTATGTTAAGTTATGCGAGAGATAGGATAGGATATCGTATTTATGATGTGAAAAATAAGAAAATAATTGAAGAGCGTTCTGTTAAATTCAATGAAATGATAAAAGGGAGTAAATATTTTGGATTATGTAAATTTTACGAGTGTTGGGATATTGATTCGCTAATAAATAAAAATTTTCAGGGGGAAAATGAAATTAATGAAAGTGAAAGGAATAAAATTATCAATTTAGATATTTCTGACGCAACATAAATAAATAACAGTTGCGCAATCCCATCAACAGAGCTTAATTTATCTCCAGGTAGACATGACGACGGCAATTTGACCGGAGCGGGGGAAGGAAATAAGAACAAAATGAAAACCCAAAATGAAAATATTGATGTTCGAAGGTCAGAAAGATTGAAAAATAAATATTCCTCAGCTAATTTAACTGATAATGTCCCAAGTAGCACTGGGCGATGCATCGATACATCGCGAAAAATCGATTTAAATCATAAATTGTCAAACCGGTTTCTTGATCTTTCGTTTAGTGATGCATCGCGGCGGCCGCGATGCATCACACACACACCAGATCTACGATGAACGAGGGCAAAGCTTTCTCCCGCGATCTTCAAAATGGATAAACAATGCATGCCTGAACTAGACCGGTGTCAGAGATCGTCTTCCCCTCCGATCTCATGTGCATAACGAAGCATGCGTGAACTAGACCGGTGTCAGAGATCGTCTTCCCCTCTGATCTTTGATGTGCATAACGACGCATGCGCGAACGAGACCGGTGGGGAAAGGGCGATTTCGTTTCTCCTCTGCAGGTCTTGCGTTTCCAAAGTGGATAAACAACGCTCCCGTGAAGCATCGTTGAGAGATCGCATCGTTGATTTAGTGGACATCGGGATTATCCAACCAGAATCGATGCCGATCGCAAATAACTGCATGCCCAATTACAAGTCTGTTTTTCTAGCTGCATAAATGATCAGTGAGCAGCACCACGAGGTTCATTTGATAAAAAACGGCGATGCGATTTGTGAAGTATATATAGTTCCATGAATTAGTCACTTAGAACATGTGCGATAAGCACTTAAAGCCTGATAAATTTCAACTGTCATGGGGGGGGGGGGACGAATTATTTTACGAATTGTTTGCGAATTATTTCATTTGCTTCATGAATTTTCAATTTAGGTATTCATCTGAAATTAAAATGATTTTCTTTTTCTCAAAGTCAGAGCAGTAAAATATTATGGGTTATTATAGTGCTTGTTCCATTATTTAGAATTTCTTTAGGAACTAGTTATTGGTCTCTAAATATCAGATATTAATATTTGGCCAGTACGGAAAATCGGGCTTCGCCCGCAAATCAATAAAATCGTTACTATTGAAGATAGTTGCTTAAAAGTTTGAGAGTGAATAGTTAAGTGAAACCTATTAAAATATTACAAATTAAATTTTAGTCAGTACAGGAAATGGTCTACGTCCGCAAATTGATAAAATCGCTAATATTAAAGATAATTGAATAAAAATATGAGGGTGAATAGTTAAGTGTAACCTATCTAAATATCAGAAATTGAATTTGGGGCAGTGCAGAAACGCGGGCTTCGCCCGCAAATAATCAATAAAGTCGTTAATATGAAAGATAGTTGCTTAAAATTTGAGAGTAAATAGTTAAGTGTAATACACCCCGTGGCAGAATGTACACGACGCTGCGACGGGTGACGCAGACTTTTTATGACACCTGCAGACTAAAAACATACAGCGATGCCGTGGACGCGCTATAGTGCGTAAATTACGCGAAAAAACGGCAAACTTTGTCGAAATAAACGGTGAATTTCGTCAAAAAAACCCCATCAGTTTCGTTGAAGGATCGCGTAAAAATGTGAATTTTGCCGAAGGGCTACGGAGAAAACACCAACTTCGTCAAAGGATCGTGGAAAAAACTGTTAATTTCGTCGAAGGATCACGAAAAAACGGTCAATTTCGTCGAAGAAACGGCAAATTTCGTTGTCGGATTGCGAAAAAACGGAGAATTCTGTCGACAGATCACGAAAAAAACGGCAAATTTCGTCAAAGGATCGCCAAAAACCGGTAAATTTCGTCAAAGGATCTTAAAAAAAAAAACCGGTAAATTTTGTTGAAGGATCTCGAAAAAATGGTAAATTTCGTCGAATGATCTCGAAAAAACGGCAAATTTCGTCGGAGGATCGCAGAAAAAAACGTGAATTTTGTATGTTATATTGCGTATTGCAGACTATTTTTGAAAACATTATTAGCGTTGCAGACACTTGAAGATAGTTCTGCCACTGGGGTAATACATTAAAATATCAGAAATTAAATATTGGCCAGTACAGGAGGCAGGCTATGCCCGCAAATTGATAAAATCGTTAATATTAAAGATAATTGCATAAAAATATGAGGGTGTGTGTGTAAATAAGTGTTACCTATCTAATTATCAGAAATTGAATTTTGGGCAGTATAGAAACGCAGGCTTCGCCCGCAAATAAATAAAATCGTTAATATTAAACATAATTGCATGAAAATTTCAGTGTGAATAGTTAAGTGTCATTTATTTCAGTATCAGAAATTAAATTTTGTCCAGTACAGGAGACGGGCTACGCCCGCAAATTAATACTAAATTCATATACTAAAATCATATTAAAGATAATTCCATAAAAATATGAAGGTGGAATAGTTAAGTGAAATACATCTAAATATCAAATTCTGGTTTTTGATATTATTTTAAGAATTAAAGCTCATTTTAAAAAAAAGATTCTTCTAATTAATTATAACATTTTTTTTCAAATTTTTATTTATTTTTTGCAGCAAGTTTTACTATATTTTGCATTTTTGTCTGTAAACGTAAGCCTAAAGAGAAAGATTTTTTAAAACATAATATAAGCTTAACGTGTATGTATAATAAATACTCTTAAATTTTATATTAAAATTACGACCATGTTTGTAATACTAAAAGTCTAATATCGTGATGCATCGCAATATCGCGATTTAGACTCGATGATGTATCGCGATGTAGAAATCCTAATATCGACCAGTCCCAAGTAATTATTTAGAGGCAATAAATTCACATGATTGGGAAAAAGCTATGAAAAGTGAATTGGATTCTTTAATTAAGCATAATGTTTGGGAAATTGTAGATATGCCAGAAAAAACAAAATTGATTAAAAGTAAATGGGTATATGCTTTAAAAGAGGGCAATAATAAGGAAATAAAATACAAAGCAAGATTGGTAGCAGCTGGATTTAATCAGATTAAAAATAAAGATTATTCTGAGTCATAAATATAGAGTCATTTAGATTACTAATTGCACTTGCAGCTAAATTAAATTTGATTGTTAAAACAGCATATTTGTATAGTGACTTGCAAGAAACATTATATATGACACCACCACCTGGTTACGAAAATTTAATAGGAGTTAATAAAGTTTGTAAATTGAAAAAGAGCATTTACGGATTACCCCAATCCGGTAGAAACTGGTATTTTAAAATTAAAGAAGTACTCTGTTATATTGGATTAAATCAGTTAGGTTCTGATAACTGTATGTTTATTAAAGTTGAGAATGATAACATTTTTATAATATGTATGTATGTTGATGATTTAGCTATTTTATGTAATAATCAAACAATGTATGAAAATATTGTTTCTAAAATTAAAAATGTATTTGAATTGTATGAAAATAAGAACTCTAAATTTTTAGGTATGGAAATTGAAAAATATGATAAAGGTATCAGTTTGTCACAAGTTGAATATATTGAATCATTGTTGGAAAAACATAATTTAGAAAATTGTAAATCTGTGAAAACACCTATTGTTAAAGGTAAGATAAAAGTTTCCCTCCAACAAATGAATTGTTTGACATGACTAAGTATCAGGAAATTATTGGTGAACTTTTATATTTAGCTAATAGAACACGTCCTGGTATATCATTTGTCACGACTTATTTGTCTCAATTTAATCACAAACCAGAAAAAAGACATTACATTTTGGCTAAAAGAGTATTAAGGTATTTAAAAGGCACAAAAGATAAAAAATTATTTTACAACAACGAATTTGGGTATTTAAATAGTAGTTCAGACGCTAGTTGGGGAAATGGAGAAAATGGAAAGTCTTTTTCAGGGGGAGTTGTCTTATTAGGAAAGTCATTAATATCTTGGAAATGTCGTAAACAAAAAAGTGTTAGTCTTTCTACTTGTGAAGCAGAATTGTTTTCTATTTCAGAAATTTGTATGGATATAATATGGACTGTAAATTTATTATCCGAGTTAAAGTGTAAACAATTTATAAAGGATGCCATAATTTTAAGTAGTGATAGCCAAGCAGCAATACAGTGGATAAAATGTACAAGATCATCAAATAAATCTAGACATATGAACTTGAGATTTCATTTTGTTAGAGATTTGTTGTCAGAAGGTATTATTTCATTGGAATATGTTCAAAGTGAACATATTATTTCAGATTTCCTTACTAAAGCTGTAAATGAGGATAAATTGATTTATTCTATGGAAAATATTTCATTATTATGATATGTGTAATTATTGTATGTAATTTGTGTGTAATTTTATGTAATTTTTGTATGTATATGTATTTGTGTATTTTTGAACTGTTTAAAGAAAAAAAAATGTATCTCTCGCAGGACGGGTGTGTTGGAGTGAGCGAGCGAAACATTTTTATGTGCGCATCATACCTGCGCACTGCCTGCTTTCCCCTCCCACCCACACACACTCAGTCTGCGAGCGACCGTTAGATTGGAGAGATGTACGGAGAAGTATAAAAAGTTATTTCTGTGTGATACGATAAGCAAAGATATCGCTGTGTGATTAAGAAGAATTATATGTTTAAACCAGGGTTGGCACGGTTTAAACCAAATGGTTTAAACCAGGGTTTAAACCAAATGGTTTTTTTCTGAAAAAAAACCAATTGGTTTTTTTTGTTAATTTTTTTTTTAATTTTTTTCTTATATAATTAAGTTTTCAAATTATTTGATGTACAAATAACTTCTACTTCTAACTGAACAGCTCAACTCATTTCAGCAGTCAACCTGCATAAGTCACAGTTGCATCATAGTTGCACCTGTGTATGCATGGTCCAAGAGTTAGCATTTGAGAACAAAAAATGTCTAATTTTGGTAGAAGAAAAGATTTAGTTTGGTTATATTTTAATGAAGTAAAAAATGATAAAAGGAAAGGTTGTAGAGCTAGATGCAAAAATTGTAATAAAGAAATGGAAGGTCAAGTAGCTAGGATGAAGAAACACATTGAAACTTGTAATAATTCTCATCATCATTCTGATTCTGATGATAATGGTAAGTACTTATTTTATCATTATTATTGCTGCTATTATTTTTAATTTTGAAAGAAAATTGTTAAAAATTTGTTAATAAGTTAAATATTTGTTAAATTCAAAATTTTTAATTTATCTGTAAAATTACAAGTAATGCATATTGAGAACACATTATGTATATCTTCATTCAGATGATTCTAAACTCTTATAAAAAATTACATTATTATTTGAAATGCTATTTGATTGAGAAGATAAATTATAAAAATCACATGTATTATTATTTAATTTGCATATGCTATTTGATTTTAGAAAGTTATATTCTATATCTATGAAATAAAAAATATTTATGTAATTCTAAGTAATGAAATTTTGGAAAAAACAAGAAAATTTTAAATAGACATTTTTTTGTTGAGAACTTTATTTTGATAATCTTAAAATTACATTTGATAAAAGTTTGAAAGTTTTACAAATTAATCATATTATTAAGAACAAATTATGTGATCAGAACTGTTATTAAATGAAATTGTTAATTTTTAATTTATGCATGGCTCTTAGAGATTAACTAAGTTTTCACCAATCATAAATATCCAAAATTATAAAAGACATTGTAATTTTATCTCGAGTATTAAATAAATTATCAAAAATAAATATATCAATATGATAGAGATGTTTACTTTGCAGTAAAACAAAGAAAAAAAATGTCTTTGTATTGAATTATTGTTAATTATATGATTATGATTTTTGAAGTAATATGTTCTGTATCATTAAGCAATTCTTATTTTTATTTTTGTGTAGATGATGTGTCAGTGTCACTATCCAGTATTTCAAGTTCTTTGGATTCAGCAATAACACAAAGAGCAACAAGTGAAATTGGTTCTTTAAAAAGGAAAAGAGATACTATGGACTTTTTTGTCAGTAAATCAACACCATCTCAAAAGCAAATGTTTGATGAACAAGTTGCTAGGTTTATATATGCTACAACGGCATTTAGCACTGTAGAGCATCCTGAGTTTATTAAAATGGTTCAGAGTTTCCGCCCAGAATATTCTCCACCATCAAGAAAACAAATTGTTGGGGATTTATTAGATCATACTTACAGCAAAGAAAAAGAAAAATGTGCAAATATATTAAAAAATGAAGTTGTCACATTAGGATTAGATGGATGGTCAAACATTCACAACGAACCTGTGATCTGTGTTACTTTAACAACAAAAGACGGGAATACATACTTAGCAGACACTATTGATACATCGGGAATTGCTCATACAAGTGAAAATCTGTATGATATTGTGACTACAACCATTAATAAATGCCAATCGGAATTTCAATGTTTAATACAAGCATTAGTGACAGACAATACTGGAAATGTCCGAAAAATGAGGGATATGTTTGATGAAAAAGAAGAGTTTAATATTATTACTTATGGATGTGCAGCCCATATTTTAAATTTACTGGCAAATGATATAAGTTATCCAAATGTAAAAGAACAAATTTTGCATGTAATCAAATACTTCAGAAACAACCAATATGCAAATGCGTGCTTCAGAAAAGATGCAAGTACATCAAAACTAATAATGCCTTGTGAAGTTCGCTGGAACTCATTTGCTAACGCTTTAGACAGCTATCTGAAATCATGGTCAGTTCTTGTAACTATATGCGAAAATAATAAAGACAAAATTGATAAAAATATCCAAAGTCTAGTTTCAAACATTTCATTGAAAAGAAATGCTGAAGACTATTTTCAACAATTAAAGCCAATTAGTGTAGCTTTAGATAAAGTACAAAGCCAAAATTGTACAATTGGAGAAACTGTTTTTCTTTTTAAAAATTTAAAAAAACAGATGGAAGATTTGAAACTGAATAAAGACATTATGAAAAAACTAGATACTCGTTATAAAATGGCAATAACACCAGCCCATCTTCTTGCTTATCTGTTGGATCCAAGAGCCAAGGATGCTGATCTCGAATTGCCATCGGAGGAAAAAAAAGAAGCATTGGAATATGCTAAAACAAAATTTCCCAAAAACAATTTATTATCTCCGATACTAAAATTTTGTGCCAAAAGTTCTCCATTTCAAAGATATCTTTTTTAGAATGATTTTAGTAAAGATGTATCAGCTATAGAATGGTGGCATATTCAAGAAAATGAAATCAAAAAGTTTAATGGTGTGTTGAAAGAAGTTGAAACGATTCTTACTGCAAAAGCGACTACTGCAAATGTAGAGAGAATTTTTTCTTCATTTGGTGTTGTACAATCAAAGTTATGCAACAGACTGGGTTTACAAAAAGCGGCAAAACTTGTTGTTTTGTTTAAAACATTAAACCCTAATAATCCTGTTTATTAACATAGAATTTTTATAGACATGTGTCGTACTTCCATTTTCTTAAAATTTTGAAAATTTATTCAATTTCCATGTTTTTAAAATGTTTCTTTTATATATATTTTTTAAATATATTTCAATTTAATTTTCTTACTGAAATTCAATTTGTTTTTTTAAATTGAATAAAAAAGTAAATCTCACTTTCTTTTCTTTGCATTATTTTTATTTAAAAAAAAAAATTAGTATAGCATACCAAGGTAAAATTCTACATTATATCTTTATATTCTTATGTAACACAACTAAGTGTTGCTTATTAAAATGAAAAAATATAGGAAGGCAATAGATTAAGTCTTTAAAGAATTTAATATAAATCTTGCAATTAAATACTATTAAAAACTTTTAAGTATCAACATTAAGATACAGAATCCATTCTATGAATGCAATATGAAATACATAAACATACAGGGATCTCTCTAGAGAGTTTTAGAGGGGCGGCCTACCCTCATGCCCTTTTTAAATAAAATACCACCCTTCTTGCCCTTTTTCCAGGTAGAATTCTACTCTCCTTGCCCATTTTCCAAGTAGATTTCTACCCTCATTTTACTCCTGGGTAAAATCTTGCATTGTGCTTTCAAAAATGCTTTACTTATCTTTTATTTTTAGAATGCCAGTATGGTACATCAGGGAGAGTACTCCTCTTTCCCTCTTTATTTCTCTGTGAAATGCCCTGGTATGTCTAATCCTTCACTTTGAGTGATTCATCTTTCCATTTACCATTTTTTTCCTTTGAACAAGACATAAAGGGTAACTAAGGGTCATTGATTAATTTAAACTTCTCTAGTGAAATATAGTATTAGATCAGGCATTCTGGCCTTTGACCACATGATAACTTACATAAGTTCTATAAAAATTTTGAGAAGTAGCTTTAGAACTTTCATTTTGTAGCTTTTTCAAATCCAGTTTTGCTAAAACTGGGAAAAAGTTATCTGGTGAATAAAAGTCTTTGAATATAGTAGGAAAAGGGGGAAATGACTATGAATATAGTAAACAATTTTACAATAAAAATCGGGAACATAAGTTTCATTTTGCTATTTTTACTACTTTTCAAACGGTGAAGTTATGGAAATTAGAAATATTATTGGATTTTTTTAATCAAGGAGTACTTGCTGTTGTCAGACTTTTCTCTCCACCAGTATATTGCTATATGCACTTATTACAAAAATGCCCTTTTTTATGAAATGATGTGCCCTTTTCAACAAAATTGCCCTTATTATGTAATGTGCGCCCTGCCCTTTTTTATGTTCTAGAATGATCCCTGAAACATATTAATATCTTTTATAAGTGTGCTAAATCATTTGGTAAACATGAATTACAGGTTGCATTTGGAAATATGTATATATAAAACAGCAATTATTTCTTCAACTTTTTTAAAAAGTAATCTTTAAAAATTATTTAAAACTTATCACCATTACTGTAGAACCTGACGGCACAAGTGATCATGTTCTATGTATTACATAGGAAACTTTTGTATATATATAACTGTTTTGAATTTGAATGTAAATGATGTTAGCTCAGCTCTAAATAAAATTTAATGATTTGAATTTGTACATAATTAATAACAATTGTTTATTTATTTTGTTTAAACTGTTTTCAGAATATATATATATATATATATATTGTTATTGTAATATTAATCATTCTTGTCAATGTTAAATTTTATTTACTGATGTGCATATATGTAATTAAAAAAGATAAAAAAAAACCCAGTTTAAACCAAAAAAACCCGTTTTTTTGCCAACCCTGGTTTAAACTAATTGTTTTGTGTTGCAGTGTGTCGTCCAATAAATTGTTTTGTTCTGTAGAGATCCATAGTTTACTTCGTGAGTTATATTAATAACAGAACAACAATATGAATATAAATAAATATACCTCTATAAAAAATAAAAAAAAAGATCGAAAGTTGCAACTATATATATGAATAAAGAAATTTAGAGGTTAAATTATGGCCATGAATATGTGATGCTATATTATTCAAATATTTGTGATGCTTTTATTATTCAAATACTTGTGATGCTTATATTATTAAAATATTGGATGTTTATTTTATTTTTCCTTGGAGTTCAGGTCATTGCAACATGGTACGTAAATGCAGAGAGACACAGTAAGTTGTTCGCAAGCCTTATGGTATCAAAATTTTTTTCTTTTCTTGTTCGGGGGTGATATATATAATGGAGTTTCCATTATATATACTTTTCTTAATAGTTAACCTTCTCTTCGTATTCAATATGCATCTAATTTAAGTATTTTAAATTTATATTCTAAATTTAATTTGTCTGTGCATCCCATTCCATGCATTTAAATATATCCCTTTCTATTATAAAAGATATCGCTTTCATTTCAAAATCATCCTCCTACACTCGATTTTGTGCAGATGTAATTTTGCTCAATTAAAAAATAAAGAATCCTTGAGATAATTTTCTGTTCCCAGTAAGACTAACTTTTGTCCTGTCGCAACCCTATGTTGGTATGCTTTGAGGATGCAATTTTTCATAGATATCTCATTTGGTTATTTTTAACATCGATGTGCTCTGTATCTCTCTGCATATTTTATCGCCAACTCGGTAATTCTTCAAAGGAATTTGGCGTAAACCGCACGCCAAATATGTACCAGCAGTCAAGGACTTTGAAATAATTTTTTGGCAATTCTGTTCCTGATCTCGTTGGATAATGTAGCCTCTAAAAGGCGCTCTGTGCTTGGTCGGGTCACTCCCGATGGGCCATGTTCAACAACTGCTATTAAACATCCTGCAAAAAAGCCACTTTCTGAATGATGCTTGTCTCTTCGCTTATCTGTGTTGTTGTGGTGTCACTTCTATTCGCAAATGTACTCCAGATATACGACCGAAGTATCATATTTGATATCAAACTTAAATTTGTTTTTCTTCTTCCAATGTGTGCCGAAAACCACACTATAGCAAGAAGGGTGCTATTTTGTAAACCAAAGGGCAAGCAGGGTGCAGCACCCTTCTGAAACTGTCTGGGGGAAACTCTGCTACAGGTATGTTATTTAAAATATATCAATTGATATTATTTATGAAAAATATAAATAATTTTGAATATTCGGCCAAACTGAATATTCGACTTTTAAGCCGAATAGCAACCAAATATTCGTTGCATCCCTAGAATATTGTCGAACGAATGCAGGAAAATCATGAATTTCGTCGTCGGGCACGGAAAAATCTTAAATTTTAGGAGAAAAAGGAAATTGGCTTGTTCTTTCCATATTTTTAATTGCCAGCTTTTCAAGTTGAATCGTCGAGTGGCTCAGCTTTAGTATGAAGGCACACCCGTTCTCCGACCAGCAGGCCAGTCTCATCCTGTTGCTGCCTTAGGACAACATAGGATGAGGAATGACAATTAACATACTGTGCTGTATTAGAATAAAAGAGGTTATAAAATAACTCTTACCTCGGGTATCACATCCACATAAGCAGTCATCCCGGTAGCAGAAACCGTGCAGCACGGCAGCGAGCGCTGCAGATTCATTTTGAAACTTGCAGATTCATTTTAAACTTTAAAAAAAAAAAAAAAAAAAAAAAAAAAAAAAAAAAAAAAAAAAAAACTGGATTCCAAATTATTGTATTTTTCTTTCTTTTTTTAAAATTTTTCCTTGCAACAAATTACCGCCATTTTCTCCCAAAACTGTATGAACGAAAGATTCTTTTCCTTGAAGAAACCAAAGTGTCAATCATCGAGATCGCGGTGATACTGACACGCCCTTCATTCCCTCTGGAAGAGGTGATTGGTTTTCAACCTTCAGTGGGCCTCTTCTATCTTCGTGACGTAGTACAAAAGAACGTACATATAACTTAGTACTCCTTCCTAAGTGCGTGACATTATTGCTCTTTGACTCTATTTCTTCATTTCTCTTGCTATTTTGTTTGTATGCACATGCTCGGAAATCTTTGGAATGGCTTCGCAGACCGAAAAAGTGTCGTGTTTGCATTGCAACGAATCGCTAATGCTTAAAAATTTAAAAACGCATTGTCAGCATATTCACCCAGGTCTAAAAGTGAAATTCAAATCACTTGCAAACAAAAATGTTATGGACTTGTTTAAAAGAGCTGCAACTTCCGATTCAGATACGCAGCAAGTGAAGGTTTCTGTTGGACAAGGGTTTCCTGATGATAAACCAACGCAAGAAGTTAACTCAAAGAGAGAATTGGAAGAAGTTAAATCCATAGAAAAGCCCCCCAAAAAGGCAAAAACGAATGAAACACTAGGGAGCAATTGTGGTGATATTAATAAGGAACTTCTGGAACAAATTTTAAAAACTGTCACAAGTAAGTGGTTTATTATTTTTTTTTATTGTGTTATTTAAATAAATATATTATTACAGTATATAATTGTTTGTTTCTGGTACGATATATATACCATATATTCTGCCATATAATGCGCATCACACGCATGGCTCATTCAAAATACTAAGATTGTTATTTGTATGTACGTGAGAACGAATGATGTGTGCCGTGTACAATAATGAAAGGATAGTAATTCTTACGCTTATACATCCTAAATTTTTAATGTTTTATTTTTTGTAACTGGTGTACCATGTATCTGTAAATTTTGATTAATTTTCTATTAACAAAAATGCGCGTTATTTGTCGGAATATATACGGTTATAAATAAATACGTGGAAAAGCATTTTGCTTATGGTACGAATTTAATTTTTTGATCCTGGACAAAAATTTCATGAATATAACCCCCACGTTTTTATAAAAGATATTAAAAAAATGTTTTTCTATGTAAATTGTTTTTGTATCTTTGATATATAAAAATATTGTTTTGTATTGAATGTAATTCAAGCCTCATGTAGTTTCGTAAAATTTTGCAAGTAGAAGTGAAAATAAGTCGCCACATGGCAATTAAAGTCGTAAAAGTGGCGATAAAAAATTGGTCATCAATCGCCATCTTAGTTAACACTCGCCAAGTGCCGATTAAAAATTTTCTTATCGATTGCCAAGAGAAATATGACTTTTTTTATGGAAATATGCATCTCTGCTTTGATTTCACCTAAATTAGCAAACTAGTTAATTTAAATATTCATTTATTTAGATCTACAAGCACAACATAAAGAAGCTGCTACTTCAAAAAATCCTGCTGTTATAGAAACAGAAACTTCAGTTGATTTGACAGATGAAGAAAGGATAGAACTCTTGACTAATTCTCGATCCATTGAAAGGCTTCTGAAATGGGCAAGATGTTTTGTAAGAATAGATGGACTTCAATGCTTATATTGTGGAAGCAGTCTTCTTTATGATTTCAAAAATGGTGAATCTTTCACAGAAAATGACATAATGCCAAGATCATTTAGAAATTTAAAGACAGACATCAAAAGACACATGCAATCAAACAAACACATTACCAATTCACAAACCTATTTCCGTGAAAAAAAAGAATCTGAAGAAATGGAAAATGCAGGGAAATTAAATGCCCTCAACTGTGCGAATGCTGCTTATTTCATATATAAAAAAAACTTATCTTACGAATCATATGAAGATTTGGTGTGCATCATGCATAACAGTGGCTGTGATATTGGAACGAAAAATCACTCGAAGGAATTCCCCCGCTTGTACTTACCACATGTGCATTCTGTGCTTCTGAAAGAAATAGCAACCTTTATTACAAGTGCAGATCTTCCTGTGGGAATTGTTGCTGACAAAATAACAGTCAATCATCATAGCAGACACATCGTTGGTTTGAGAATACCGATTTTTGACGTCAATGCAAGAAATTTATTTCATTCTATTTATTTAGAACACAATTTTGTGAATGATTTTTCTGGCAAAGGCCTGTCTTCCAGCATTCTTAATACCCTTGATAAATTTGGTTTAGATGCTCAGTATGTGAGGGAACACTTAGCTGGTTTAGCTGTAGATGGACAGTACATAAAACTAGGTGTTGCTGACCATATAAAAACAGAATTAAATTTTAAAAATGTCCTTGCATCTTGGGACATAATGCATCGGATTGAATTAATGGAAAAAAATTCTGAGATGCCGAACATTTTAAACAAGGCATATAATCTCATACTTGAATGTATGAAAGAATTTAATTATGGCCTTAAGTACGAGAGTCTTGTAAATATTTCGCAAGATTTTCAGGAATTTTTATACAGACCAAAACTTTTCAAAACTATGAAGTTTGCTTCATATTCTATGGAAGTCTTCACAACCTTCATACACGATTATAAATTTTTTGTATCTGCTTGTGAAAAAGATATGGATTTATTTACCTTAAGAGACAAACTGCTAAATAAGACAACTTTATTTCATATACTTTTGTTAGCAGATTTATATAACAGTTTCAGGAGGGCGCTGCGCCCTGCCTGCCCTTTGGTTAAACAAATAGTGCCCTTCTTGCCCCTCATCCAAAAAATAGCGCCCTTCTGCCCCTCGTTTTAAAAAATGATGCCCGTACTGCCTTTTGTTGTGCCTGCCCTGAGCGCGCGCCTGCAAGTTGTTTTCTCATTTACACACATAGGATCGCACGTTCGTCTCCCATGTGTTCAAAGTCCGCGATCGCGGTAGATTTAGAAATTCCCTGACGATAGCAAGAATGTATAAAGAACTGTTGAAGGTACTATAATCAGAGGCGTAGCGTCAAGGGGGGGCAGGATCACTTTACTACCAGTATTTTTATGTACTATATTTGGCCGCCTTTAATTCATACCGTTCAAAGATTAAATAAAGCCAAATGTAGTACCGTAATTTCGCGCGTATACGCCGCACCTCAGACAATCCGATTTCCTACCAGAATTTATTTTAAATAAAATGTGACTTACTTCTGCTTAACACTTATTTGACTTCTTATTTTCAATAAAATTCCCGGTTTGAAAAAGGCTTAACTAGAGGCGCGGCCCATACGCGCGAAATTACGGTATATAATTATACTGGTAGTAAAATGATCATGAATGCAATTAATAGATGCAAACAATTTACTAGCCAAATACTAAATCATATCTGTTTATCATTAAAAAAAGAAAGAAAAAAATGCGAATTTAGTCAATTGAGTACGATAAACATGGTGAATTTTGCTAATCGGTTGCGGGGAAAATGATGTATTTCGTCTATCTCTCATAGAACAAAAAAAATTACAAGTTTCAGGCAGGCGTGAGATTCTTCCGCTGATCGCGATTTTCCGACTTCTTGCATTTCCCTT
Organism: Maratus michaelseni; assembly: GCA_963931845.1. Lineage (NCBI taxonomy): Eukaryota > Metazoa > Arthropoda > Arachnida > Araneae > Salticidae > Maratus > Maratus michaelseni. The sequence goes on along the minus strand of OZ007591.1, from coordinate 433,165,096 downwards.
TTATTTCTTTTTAAATATTTTCTGCTTTTTTTTTTTCATTTTCCAATAGATTTTTTGTGTGTGTGTGTGCGTGACTTTCGTTTTTTATTCTATTAAATCAAAATAGAATGGTAAAATCAGACTTGCCAAGTCTCCCAATTTTTCGTTCTTTCACATATTGTTTTTTGTTTTTCTATATCTGAAAATTTTGTCATGATACATAAATAAGCTGTTTTAATAAGACTATTTTATTTTACTGGTGGAAGTAATGCGTTCAAAATATTGCAGTAGTAGTTCGTGTATGGCGAAATATTTCGTCATACCCAGTTAACAGGTTAAATTTGTAGGTCGTGAAATATTGAGAGATATTCTTAGAGGGAGACAATGGATTATGGACATGTAATTCGTCCGTGAATTATTAATTTATGGCGGAATTCCGCAAGATCAATTCATGAGGGAAAAAAATCGTTAAACGATTGCAGACAAAAAAAACGAAATTTCGTCAAGAGATCCATTAAAAAATCGCGAATTTCATAAATTATTTTTACGCTCCTGTTCGACGACAATCGTGATTTTTACGCGCCCGATCGACAAAATTCATGATTTTTACGTGCCCGTTTGAAAAAATTAATGATTTTATCGCTCCCGTTCGACAAAATTCACGATTTTTACGCGCCCGATCGACAAAATTCATGATTTTTATGAACCCGATCGACGAAATTCATGATTTTTGTGCTCCTGAATGTCGAAATTCATGATTTTTACGCACCCTAATCTCAAAATTCATGATTTTTATGCGCCCGATCGACGAAATTCATGATTTTTATGCGCCCGATCAACGAAATACATGATTTTTATGAACCCGATCGACGAAATTCATCATTTTTATGCGTCCGATCGACAAAATTCGTGATTTTTATGCGCCCGATCGATAAAATTTATGATTTTTGCGCTCCCGAATGGCGAAATTAATGATTTTTTCGCACCTGATCGGCGAAATTCATGATTTTTACGCGCCTGATCGGCGAAATTCATGATTTTTACGCGCTCTATCGACGAAATTCATGATTTTTACGCACCCGATCGACGATATTCATGATTTTTACGCGCCCGATCGACGATATTCATAATTTTTACGCGTCCGATCGACGAAATTTTCATTTTTTTCCAAAACTAATTGGCAAAATAAGCAGTTCCTGAATTTCTAGAGATCTTGACCTGCTGGCCACAGATTGTGCATGTGTAATGCATATCATGTTGTGGGTTATTTAGTGCATAAACATACCTATTTTATTATTGTAAGACCTTAATTCTAGACAAATATATATTTTTTAAATGTACTTATATAGTTGAAAGAGTGTTGTCCTTTAAATATTAAAGGTGCCCTTAAAAATTAAAAAAAGTGCCCTTTCCTCATCACCAGCACCCTGCCCTTTTTTAAACCTGGGGGAAACTCTGATATAATATTATATCAAAATTTTCCAAATGTGTTCAGTCAGCTGAAATCCTTCCCTGGGATTATTTGAGAAACCTCAACAATTTTCATTCTCATTTAGAAATATTTTTGAATTATGTTAGTGAAATGTCCCACCTCACAACAATTGATGATTTGTGCAATTTTTTGGAAAAAATTCCAAATGCTTTTTTTGCACATTCCAAAACAGCTCTAGAAATGTTCCAGTTTTGTACATATCAAGGTGTCCCACTTCCTGACAAACCAATAAGTGCAAAAATATTAAGATCATCTGTTTCAGCCACATATCATGAAGAGAATGAAAATCAGCTGACTGCAACTTATAAAAATGATCTCAAAGATTTCATCAAATTTATCACATGCATTTTGGAAAAATTTACCTATTATACAAAAGGAAAAAATCAATGTAATGATGAAATTATAAAAAAAGTTGAATGTCTTTTTAGTTTTGACCACTTGATATTTCCACGATCAGATATTTCTGGGGCACATTCATCCTCAACCTTCACCTCTGAGACATTCTCAAACTATATAAGTGATTTTCCTTTCATCGTTGCAAATGTTGACAAGGACACACTTTTCTTTGAGTACAAAAGGTTGTGTTCATTTATAGAAGATAAAATAGCTGAGAGCCGAGACGAGGGCTTACTTTGTGACATACGAAAGCTTTTTAAAGTAGCTATGTTACAACTAAAAAATAAGTTTCCACTTATTTTAAAATTTTTTATGTTTGCCATTTCCATCCCTGTGTCAGAGGCTATATGTGAGAGTTGGGGCTCTGTAATTGCTAATGTGATGCTAAAAAGACCAAGAGGTGATGATGGCTTTTTGGAAGATATTGGTACATCTGACATGCGTGTATTTATAATGCTCAATGGTCCTGAAAGTGGATTTAAAAATATACGCAAGTTTTTGAAAACTGCATTGGTTGAAAAGTATGGCATGTCATATTTTCAACATTTTAAGCATGTCTCAACAAAAGCTGCTTTCAAGCAATCTGTTACATCAAAAGTAGTTAGCAGAATCATTAATGATTCAGACGGTTGCTTGCCATGTTTTCAATAAATTATTTTAAAAGATTAAACTGAGTTTATTATTACTTTCTTTACTTTAATTAATCTTTTTGTATTGCATTAACTAAACTGCATTTTTTTTTCTTTTTTTTTGTTTATTTGCATATTATCCATCAGATAGTATTAAAAGCAAATTTTGCTTTCTATACGAGTTAAAAATGACTATAATTTTCCACCATAAGTTTGATTCCTCAATGCTAGGAGTCGCAGATAAATTTTGATTTGTGAATATGGTGCTGCAGATTGATACAGAAAATTCTGCTACTAGGGCAGTCATGCTAAGAATCAATTTTCGCTGGTACCAATTTTTTCTGCTTGGATAATTTTTAAGCCTGGCATACATTTTTAATGTCATTTTTCTCTACTAATGACAGCTGTAAAAATACTTTTTCTTGCGATTGCAGCACACTCTTTGCATGGTTGAATACAAAATTCCGAAAGACACATGACAAAATCAAAATTTTCTATTTCTCAATGGTGATCTGCACGGCATGGATGCATGCACAATGAACCATCTATGGGAATGATAAGAAAATGATAACTTTCCACCCACATTCACAGGACAAGCAAGAACAAATCTATTTTCCTACTTATGTTAAGGTTTTAATGGACAGGGTTTTTAAAAATTATAGGCTCTGCAGCACTTATGGACGTGCCGTCACTGCAAATAAATCTATCGAAGTTTACAAAGTTTCAAACCATTACGGAAAGATGTGTGTGTTTTAGAAATGTTAGTACCACATAGCAGGGGCGCAGAATATGTCCGATCCGACGATCTAGGATTGGGGGAAATTTTTCAGAAAATATATACAATTGATTTCAATTTTAACAATGAATTACATAATTCCCCCGAGATAGAAAAATGTTTCCCTACAAATAAAAAGATCCGTATGGCGGCTTTCACAAAATCGATCTCAGAATAATATGTACCGTATATAGTCACGTATAAGTCGAGAAATTTTGGAAAAATAATCTGTTTCAAAGTGGGAGAGGGAGGTCAACTTTATACATGGGACAAAAAAGTCGAAATTTATTTTTGGAGTAGAAAAACACCAATGTTCCAGAGTAATTATGCAATTGCAATAATCGAAATTTCTAAGTTCTTTTCTAATGAAGTACCTTAGAAAAACATTTTAAAAGATCATAATTTTCTGACAAAAAAAAAAACAGGAAAGAGAAAACTTTAGAAAGAGAATCAAATCAAGAAGATCTCACACCCATCACTGGTGGAAAACTCACTACAAGCTCTCAATGAATGGGTGAGCAACAATAGAAAATAATTTAAATTTAATAATGAGAAAAATATTTTTAATCTATGGACAACTTTGAAGAAAATTATTCTAAAAACTTAATTTAATAAAATAATCCTAAATTCTGAAAAGAAACCATCACTTCTAGATCAAGACAGCGGTACCAGAAATACTTTAGCTCCTTGAAAACTTACTTGAAAATTTACAGTGACTGTATTTGTGGATCTGTTGGCTCTATTATTGGAAAACACATTTATAACAGAGCCCTAAAATCTGATAAATCTCTTTCATGAAAGTGTTTATATCATGGAATGACCACCAGTGCATAAAGCTATGGAACTATTAAAAGCATCCTTAAACAGACATTTTCATGGTGGAAATTATCATTTTACTAGATTTTCTTCAAGTAACAGACTCAAGATCTACAAAACATCAAAAATGATTGACAACATCCACAAAGAGAGTGGAAGATTGCAGTTTCTCAATAATTGACAATTTATCAGAAAAGGTAATCAAAAACATTGTATTTGTTGGTTAAAACTGTGTATTTATTAATAAATATTAGGCATAAGAATTAGATTAAAACTTACATTGCATTAACTTAATTTACCTTTCCAATAACTAGGCATGTTACAAGTTCAGTCTATAGGTTTTTAAAGATGCGACTGGTATGTTGCAAAATTTACAATACCTATGGTAATACAGAAGCCTATAACATATCGTAACATTTTGGGGAAATTTTCATATGGATTGGGGGAAATGTTGGGAGTAAAAACATTTTCTGCACCCCTGCCACATAGCAGTTATGCTTAACTTTTGGACAAGAATGTTGAAATATGAAAACTCAAGGTTTACGAGAAAATAAAAGCTAATTAATTATTTCGAGTTGAAAAAGTAAAGCATAAATGAAAAAGAATCAATATTTTCACGAAAAAAATTTGAAATAGTACAAATCAGTAAATAGTATAAATTATCTGGTAAAATGTACATTTTCGTCTTCGCAATACAAGGAATTAGCTTCCGAATGATTCAACACAAAGCCCTAAAAACAATTAAAGGGCATTTCAAATTCGGACAAAACCGAACAACAATGACTTATATGGATTAATTTTTATTGCTTACTTTCTTTGAGTCTTCCTTCGATTTCTTTATGCTCTAGGATTTTCTTCCGATAATCCTGAAGAGCTTTATCACGGGGATTTTCTAGCTGGTTTGCGGCTTGGGAAACAGCTACGGCGGCCATTTTTTGAAATTGCTTGTCATCAATGTCAATATTTTCCACACAGCTTCAAAGTTTTCATAGAAGTAAATTCAACATCTTCTTCTCTAGCTTTCTTTAAAAATAAAAAAAAGATTTTACGCAGAAAAGTGTAAAATAAATCGATTTGAAATGTTAAAAATTATTAATTATTATATTTGTTTTCAACACTTTAAACACACAAGTTCAGTGTAGTGTACCTAACTACAGCGCCTAGAAATTGAATCCGATAAATGTACAACGATCATGAACAATAAGAGTGCGAACGGAGCGACATCTGCGAGTTCTTTTTAATAGAGAATGTGCATGTGACGTCACGAAGCCGTAAAGAACGAACGGTAGGTGTGGCATCAGCCATTAACTATGAACACTGGATTGGATATATAACCTAGGTTAACTGTAATTGTGTTTGTGTTAGATCTGGAGCGCTCTGTAAGTTTGTTAATAAATGTCGTGATGTTCTAAAGTTGATTATTTTTTGGTACATCTTATATTTAAGATTCATAACAACACATGGTGGCAAGCGGTTTCAAATTGAATATCTAATTTCATTTTTACGCACACTCTGTGTACGAAATGGCGACATCAGCTTATCATATTTCACCACCAGAATCTTTTCCTTTTTCAACGCCAACCGAATGGCCGAAATGGAAACAAAGATTTTTACGCTTCAGAACTGCTTCAGGATTAAATACGAAGTCAGGTGAAAAACAAGTGGATGCTCTTATATATATTATGGGTGACAAAGCCGAAGATATTTTTCTGTCATTCGACATCACAGAAGCTGATAAAAAGAATTTTCAAGCAGTGCTAGAAAAATTTGATAATCATTTCGTAGTGAAACGAAATACAATATTTGAAAGGGCACAATTTAACCGACGGATACAAAAAGAAGGTGAGTCAGTTAACGATTTTATTACTGATCTATATGCATTAGCTGATAAATGTGCTTATGGTAATCTTCATGATGAATTACTCCGGGATCGCATTGTTGTCGGTATTACTGACCAATCTTTGAGTGAAAAGCTACAACTTGATCCTCAGCTTACTTTACAAACCGCCATTGATAAAGTCCGTTTGTCGGAATCTATCAAACGGCAACAGTCTGTGTTAGTGAGTAATACCTCGATTAATGCAGTAACACATAAAAAGAAACTTCGACAGACACCTCATAATTTAAATAAAAATAATATCAACTTCCGTGATCATAAAATGCATTCTAATGTGAAAAATTGTAAATGGTGTGGGAAAACACCTCATGATAGAAAATTTTGTCCCGCTAAGGACTCTTTTTGCCGGAAGTGCAAGAAAAAAGGGCACTGGGAAAAAGTTTGTTTGTGTTCTATGAACAGAGTAAATGAAATTCAAGGTGAAGCTGGGTTCATAGGTCTAATAGGAGAGAATCAACATAGTGATGATTGGATAGTTCCGATCAAAATATTGGGAAAATCTATTCGATTTAAAATCGACAGTGGCGCTGATCACTCAGTCATTCCTAGTAATATAGTGCAAACAGTTCTAAAAAATGCTCATCTTAAGAGTACGGATAAAATAATTTTCGGTCCCGATAGAACACCATTGAAATTAACAGGGAAATTAGTTGAAAGCATAGAATATAATGGAAAAAGATGTTTAGAAGAAATTTTTGTCATAAAAGGCCTTCAAACATGTTTGTTGGGAAAACCAGCCATTAAAGCTTTCGGACTAGGTCCTAATATACAACCACATTGTGTGCAAAGTATTAGCAGCTTTGATCCTATTCGGGAATTTCCTCTGTTGTTTCAAGGACTAGGATTGCTGAAAGGAAATTATCATATAGAACTCATTGGTGATGCTAAGCCTTTTGCTCTCACCTCTCCACGTAGAATACCAATACCGTTGTTGGAGAAAACAAAGGCGGAGATTAATAGAATGCAAGAATTAAATGTAATTGAACCAGTAGAAACACCCACAGATTGGTGTTCACCAGCAGTGGTGGTACGAAAAAAAGATGGAAATGTAAGAATCTGTGTAGATTTAACGGTACTTAATAGAAGTATTCGAAGAGAATGGCACCCGTTACCAACTACAGAATACAATTTATCGCTGTTGGCAGGAGCTAAAATATTTTCAAAATTAGATGCCAATTCTGGTTTCTGGCAGGTACCTTTAGATGAAGAGTCATCTTATCTTACAACTTTCATCACACCCTTCGGTAGATTCCGTTTTTTACGTTTACCTTTCGGGATTTCTTCAGCACCTGAACATTTTCAGCGTCGAATGTCTCAAGCTTTGGAAGGTCTATCAGGCATAATATGCAATATGGATGATATCCTGATATGGGGATGCAATCAAAACGAACATGACGAGCGTTTGAAATCAACCTTGAAACGTCTGGAAGAAACGGGAATCACTCTAAATAAACAAAAATGCTGTTTCTCGGTTAGGTCTATACAATTCCTTGGTCATGTAATCGATGAGTCCGGAATACGCCCAGATCCAGAGAAAATACAAGCCATACAAAAATTCGAAACTCCAACCAACAAAACGGAACTTAAACAGCTGCTTGGAATGGCTAATTATCTAGCAAGATTTATTCCAAAATTCTCAGATATCATGGCACCTTTGACTTCTCTGCTATCAATAAAAAGTCAATTTATTTGGGATACGCCCCAGGAAAATGCATTGAAAAAGCTAAAGGAAATGCTCTCGTCCGAACCAGTACTTACTGTATTTGACCCTAACAAAGAGTCGACAGTAACTGCTGATGCTTCATCCTATGGATTAGGAGCTACCTTATGCCAGAAACAAGATGACTCCACGATGAAGGTAATTGCGTATGCTTCCAGAACATTAACCCCAACAGAAAAACGTTACGCCCAGATTGAAAAAGAGGCATTGGCACTCACTTGGGCATGCGAAAAGTTTTGCAATTATTTGATAGGTACAAAATTTCTTTTGGAAACTGATCACAAACCTCTGGTCCCTATATTAACAAGAAAATCCTTAGATGATCTCACTCCTCGTCTTCAAAGATTAAAAATGAGATTGATGAGATACTCTTTTGATGTTTTTCATACTCCAGGAAAACATTTACTGGCAGCAGATGCATTATCCAGAGCACCTCACCAAAAGCAGGTCCCAACTTTTGATTTGGAAGAAGATGTCGAGCTCTTTGTCAATCAAATTACAGAAACTGTTCCGATAGCTCCAAAAAGACTTTCCCAGTTGAAATTTGAACAAGAAAAAGATTCAACATGTAGGATGTTAACTACCTATGCTTTAGAAGGATGGCCAGAGAAAAAGAATGTAGAATCATCTTGCCGGGTCTTTTGGCCTTTAAGATACGAAATTTCAGTTCATAATGGCCTAATTATGAGAGGAAATCGAATAATTGTACCAAACAAGCTTCAACGAGAAATCTTGGAGAAAATTCACGAAGGTCACATGGGAATAACTAAATGTAGAGCTTTGGCAAATTCAGCTGTTTATTGGCCTGGAATGAGCAAGCAAATAGAGGAACTCGTTCGAGAATGTCCATCATGTATACAGGAAGCTAGAAACTGTTCTGAACCACTGAAACCAACTAGTTTTCCTCAAAGACCTTGGGAAATCGTAGCCATGGATCTATTCAAGCTTCATTCAGACTGGTATTTGCTGGTAACTGATTTCTATTCACGCTATCCAGAAGTCGCAAAATTAGACAGGCTCACATCCAAAGAAGTAATTCTGCATTGTAAGTCAATATTCGCCAGACATGGAATACCTGATATAGTTAGGTCTGACAATGGACGACAATTTGAAGTAACTCGAACAGCTGAGTTCCAACAATTTTCCACAGTGTATGGTTTCAAGCACGTTACGTCTAGTCCCAGATACCCTCAAAGCAATGGTTTTGTGGAGGCAGCAGTCAAGGTAATCAAACTCAGATTCAAAAAGTCCAAAGATCCTTATTTGGCTTTGTTGAACTACAGAGCTTCGCCTTTGAAAAATGGGTATAGCCCTGCAGAACTGTTGATGGGACGGCGTTTACAAACAACTCTACCCATAGCACTCTCAGAACTTCAACCAAAACTGGTACAGAAGGAGAGATTGGAAGAAATAGAAGAAAATAGAATAAAAGCACAAGAAAGAGATTATAATCGAAGACATAAAGTCCATGAGCTGAAACCAATAGATCCAGGTGAAAAAGTTTGGATAACGGATAGAAAGGCTGTTGGCACTATAGAAAGGGAGGCAGATACACCAAGATCGTATCTCGTTAAAGAGGGACAACAAACTCTAAGGCGAAATAGAAAATTTCTAATTCCCGGTACTAAACTAAAACAAGCAGCAGAAGAAAATATGGGAGAAGTTGTTTTAGAAGAGGGTACAAAGAGCGAGGTTTCCAAAACAGAACAAGCTGTCGTAGCTAAAGGTAATCAACCCTATATCACTCGGAGTGGTAGAACTGTGAAAGCTCCAAACAGAATGGATCTTTGAAAGGGAGATGTGGCATCAGCCATTAACTATGAACACTGGATTGGATATATAACCTAGGTTAACTGTAATTGTGTTTGTGTTAGATCTGGAGCGCTCTGTAAGTTTGTTAATAAATGTCGTGATGTTCTAAAGTTGATTATTTTTTGGTACATCTTATATTTAAGATTCATAACAACACAGTAGGCAAAACATACGCATGCCTACTGTATAGATAGCTGTGTTATATGCTTATTATTCCTATTTTTTAAATTAATTATTCATTAATTTTGCCTTTCTTAATTGCAGCGGATAGCCCAAGGTAGGTCCTGATGCACCTGAGGCTCGGATTTTTTATTTTTTGAGACCCCGGCCCCCTGGGGCCCTTTTAAGATTTTTGCCCTAAATTGTTAATAATTTACCCAATTTTTATCCGATCCTCATCGTTTTTGGAGCCTTTTTTCCGTTTAGCTTTCACCCCCATTTCTACGTTCTAGTTATGACCCTGGCCCCCAAGGGCCTGGTACGGGGCCCGTTGAAGTTTTTGTTTCCTAAACTGATAATTACTTGTCCGATTTTCTTAGTTTTTGGGGCCTTTTCTTCATTTAGTTATTTCCCCATTGCTACTTTCTAATTAGGACCCTTCATCCTAGGGTTCCCTGCTCAAAACTATCGGCTGGCCCCTTTTTGGACCCCCTACTATAGTTCCCCTAAAAATCGTCCGATTCACTAACTTTTTTTTTTCTAACAACTTAGAACTTCCAGCTACTACATGAACAATAAAAACAAAAACAAAAAAATTCGATGAAGATCCGGGCCCCCTGGGCCCCTTGAAGTTTTTGCTATCTAAATTGTTAATATCTTGTCCCCTTTTAATCCGATTTTCGTTTTTGGGGCCATTTCTCCATTTAAATTTCCCCCCATTTCTTTCCCCCATTCCAGTTAGGAGCGTTCATCTTAGGGCCCTGTTCAAAACTATCAGCTGGGCCCTCTTTGGCCCCCCTACTATATTTCTCCTAAAAATCGTCCGATTCACTAACTTTTGTTTTCTAACAACTTAGAACTTCTAGCTACTACATAAACGACAAAAAAAAAAGGGGGGGGGGAGAAGATCCGGACCCCTCGAAGTTATTGTTCCCTAAATTGTTAATACCTTGTCTCCTTTTAATTCGATCTTCGTTTTTGGGGGCGTTTTCTCCATTTAGTTATTTCCCCATTTCTACATTCCAGGTAGGACCTTTCATCTTAGGGCCCTGCTCAAAACTATCAGCGGCCCCTTTTTGCTCCCTACTATAGCTCCCTTAAAAATCGTCCAATTCGCTAGCTTTTTTTTCTAATAACTTCTTAGGATTTCCAGCTACTACATGAATGACCAAAAATTTCTCGGACAAGATCCGGGCCCCTGGACCCCTTACGTTACCCATAACTTCTTAATTATGATACGTATCGAATCCGTTTAAAGTTATTATTATTTCTAGGAAAAGGGCCGAAAATTTATATATAACAGATTTTTGATATCATTAAAAATGGCCTCAAGTGGTTGGGGGGTGGGGTGGGGACAGAGAATAGGAGTTTAAGAAGAAAAAAATCATAACTTTGTCAATTCACAAGTTATCAAATCCGCTAATTTATTACAAATCCTCTTAATATTTTCTACAACTTTTATATTGACAAGTTTTTTATAAAACCAACCCTTACAGAAAAAAAAATTTGTGTGCTCCGCCTACAGACACAGGTAGATTTCGAAGTGAGCGGTCCCAACTGCCGCATCATGGCAAAAAGGTCATTTCTTCTGTAATTGCATCTTCGAAATTTACCTGTGCCTGTAGACCAAGCTGTCAAGGATATTTTTTTAAATATTAATTTTCTTTTTCGGCATCAGCTTACGTTTACTCACCGTCACCACAGTCGTAAATTAGAAATCGCGTTACTGTTAAAGATAAGGGGTTAAGTTTAGAAAGTGGGGGGGGGGATGCATCTGTAAATTAAATATCGCGTTAATGTTAAAGGAAATTCGTTAAATTTACAGGGGTGCATATTCCACCGCCTGGGGACTCATTTTTTTATTGGGTTCTGAGGGCTCGATTTCAACAGGGTTTGGTTCATTCGACTCGATATTGAAAACTTGAGTTTTTTTTTTTTTTTTTTTTTTTTAATTTATTATCACGGGCGCTAGTCAGTTCGTTATTAATAAATGTTTGGTTCGATTTTGAGTAACTGGATATCATATTTTGTTACAAAATGTTATTTTTCACAAAAATATAACAAATTTCAGAAAAATAAATTTTATTTTTCACAAAATGCCCCCCCCCTCCCCCTCCAAGAAAAAAAAACTGCATCGACACCTGATTAAATGCTTTTTAAATGGTAAAGTTTTTTCAAAAACATGGCATCTATTTTTTTTTTTTTTTTTTTTTTTTTTTTAGATTAAATTATATAATTCGCTTTTACAAAAAAAAAAAAAAAAAAAGAAAGAAAGAAAGAAAGAGTAAAATGTTTCTTAAAAAAATATCACCCTTAGTACTTCATTAAATGTTTCATATAAGTTAATTTTTTGTTTTGTCCTGTTTTTATACATATTATTAGAATAGTAAAAATATTTTTTTTAAACCTAAGGAATGTTTATTTAGTATAAAAATTATTTCAGCTAATAAAACCGAATTCTGACAAAACTTATGCTTCAGTTTCATAGATTTCCTTGTTATAATACAACATGTTAAAATTCTATAAAAGTGTTTCAGAAAATAAGCAGTTTTGATTTGAGAACTCTCATAGGTATCATTTTAATCGATCATTTAATCTGAATATAATGAGATTTGTAAACATTTTCCGATTAGCTCAAGCAATAAAAAGTTACCATACGAACAAGAACAACTTGAACTACAAGTAGAAAAAAAGTAAATAAAACGTTAGCTTTATGACATAATAAAAAAAAAAAAAAAAAAAAAAAAAAAAAAAAAAAAAAAAAAATCTTTCTCCTACCAGCTACAACAAGTTGAAACTCTTCTTGAGCACTTGAATTCTTCCCTGGAAACTTTTTTAAATAAGTTTCAATATCTGATGAAGCAACCGATGGCCAAAAAGCCATATCTGCTTTCCAATCTGCATCCACAATAATATACGGATCATCTAAAATAATAACACTATTATTCGGTTTGACAAATCTAAGCTTTGTTAAATAATCTTGATTAGCAACAAAATCTAAGTTCTGTGCATAATCTGATAAAAGAAAATTTGTTTTTGAATAAATATGATCCATAAATTGAATGCAAAAATTCGTAGGAAATAGCGCATTGAGCGGAAATGTTTTGCCTACCGAAGAGGCGTGGTCTAGTGAGGAACCAGTTTGTTGACAAACATGCACATTCTCTATGTAACTTCAAGTGTAGCATTTTTTGATAAATTTATTTGTAATTTCGGCTTTTGTACAGAAATTGTTTTATTCACTGCTATATTTAAATTTCTTTATTTTTCCGAATTAGAATTTATAAAATTATAAAATCTGTGCTTAAAATGTCGCAAGTTAAATAAAATGTTATGAAAATGTAAAAATTGAATATACAGACCCATTTATAAAATGTTATACTCGTTGTTATTCGCGAATCGTTTATAATAAAATCACAGTCAAAAAGTTATCTTTGAGTAGCATGTTTCTTTTTTCTTCTTCTGAATATGGACTTTTTTTCCTATTTTTGTTTTTTATGTCAAAAGTTCAAACTTTTAGAAGTTTAGTTTACCTAATGTTATCTCTGTAACTAATGAAAAAGAGGAAAAAATGGCAAAACTCAAAGAAGCAAAATTATTTGTTAAAAATTAGTACATAATATAAAATATTAGAAATTCAAAAAACTAAACTTTTTTTATATTAGAGGGATTGGAGGGAAGAGTCTATTTTAGAAATTATTAGTGGGGCTCAAGCCCATATAACTGTACGCTTATGAGCATATATCCCCTTCCCCACTCTAAAAATTAAGCATTTTTTTAATATTAACATGAACAAATTGAACTGCTTTTGTAGTCATGTTATTTAAAATTAATTTGGTGACACAATTTAAAAACTTTTTAAGAATTTTTTTCTTTATGTGTGTTGTGTTTTCACAGGTTTAAAATACTTTGCATTTCATTATTAATTGCTAAGTTAATTGAAAACTAACATACTAAAAGCTGCTAAGATAGAATTGTTAGGGACCAAGGGAAAGGAAAAGTACCATTTTAGACAGTTTTCAGTCTTAGCAGCAAGGTTTAATTTTTAATAACAAGAAAAAAGTACTGGAGCCCTAATATTCTGCAGTACTAACAACTTTAGCATATCTTTCCTCCCCCACAGTTCCCTTTACCTGCATATTGTATCACCGAAACGCAACCTCTCCGAACGAGAAACGTTTACTGATTCATATATACAGAGACAGCAATACTTCTAATACAGAATCTAAAGTGACCTCTGAAAAATTCCGTTTTAGACAGGTTTTCGTCTTAGCTAGTAGAATTTTAAAATATTCTGAAAGTTTTCAGTTATAGACAGGTACCTTTTTTTCAAGTATTCTTTAAGACTGTTAAAACCTCCTTCCTATAAAGCACTTCTGAAGAGCATAGGTGTATTATTCGAGTGAAACGTGTCTAAGCGAAACCTTATAACATAATTCTTTCTCAAACGAGCAAAAAAATCAAGTTTCAACGAAAAAAACCACATACAATTATTCTTGCTAGGGAGACCTGTCTAAAATGGAGCTTTTTTACAGTCCTTTTCAACACCTTCTTTGCAGGTATTACTGCAGGGGCACCTTTTCATGAGTTTTTTTTAAGAGGGGGGAGAGAACAAAGTTTTTTTTTTAGAAACAGTGGTTGAAATATCGTGCAGGATTGTCCAAATCGTCCGCAAAATAGAAATAGGTCCCCACAATAAAAAATGCAGTGTGAGATTTTGCCTTAACTTCTTTCCCAAACATGTGATTCTTTAACGAATATATTTTTAATTTTAGTGGTAGTCCGCGAATTTTTCTTCTTTTTTTTACGCAAAAGTAATTTGTCAACTGATCGCGGTAAACATCGCGAGTTTTACGAATTGGAATTAGAAAAAATAGTTAATTTGGCAAAATTGATCGCTGAAAAAATCGTTAATTTTTTCAAACGACTGTGGAAAAATATTGAGAATTTCGCCAAAGATCAATGAAACAAATAGATATTTTCGTCAATCGGTCGCGGTAAAAAATCGCGAATTTAGTACAACTATTGCGGAAAAATATCGCGAAATTCGTCAAAAGATTGAAAAAAAGAAAAAATCATGAATTTAGTCAAACAATCGCGCAAAAAAGGAGAATTTCGTCAAAAATCGCTCCAAAAAGTAACTTCTTTTGTCAGTTGGTTGCAGAAAATGACTTTCGAATTGCAACAAACGATCGTAGAAAAGAGTCGCGAATTGCGTTAAAAGATTGCTAAAACAACTAGCGAATTTCGTCGATTAGTTGCCAAAAAAATCATTTTTGACAAATGGTGGAAAAAAATTCGTCAAAGATTGCGCAAAAAAGTAGCAATTTTTGTCAGTCGGTTGCGGAAAAAGACTCCAGAATTTCAACAAACGATCGTAGAAAATAATCGCGAATTTCGTCAAAAGATGGCGAAAACAAATAGCGAATTTCGTCGATCGCTTGAAAAAAATGTCGTGAATTTCGACAAATGGTGGAAAAAAATTCGTCAACAATCGGAATTTCGTCAAAGATCGCGTAAAAATAGCAATTTTCGTCAGTCGGTTGCGGAAAAAGACTCCCGCATTTCAACAAACGAACGTAGAAAATAGTCGCGAATTTCGTCAAAAGATGGCGAAAACAAATAGAGAATTTCGTCGATCGCTTGAAAAAAATGTCGCGAATTTAGTCGAATGGTCGTAAAAAATCAATTCCGTCGATGATTCACAGAAAATAACAAATTTTTGAAAAATTATCACAAAAAAAGAAGAAAGAAAGAAACAATCACGAAA
Organism: Maratus michaelseni; assembly: GCA_963931845.1. Lineage (NCBI taxonomy): Eukaryota > Metazoa > Arthropoda > Arachnida > Araneae > Salticidae > Maratus > Maratus michaelseni. Next base: position 433,149,651 of record OZ007591.1, on the reverse strand, counting down.
AAAAGGTCATGAAATTCAATTGGTCACGAGATAATCAGCACACGAACACCATCAAGAAGTTACGAAATTTGCAAATGTTGTAATCCATAGGTATAAGAAAATTTTCATTACTGATTTTCTGTCAGTAAAAATTTTCCGCAATCATTTTCTGCCTTCCTCTTCAGAGTATCGATCTAAATTCCATACTATTCAGAAATCTGCAAAACCCTTGGTCTTAGGTCCTGCATTGGGTGGGGCAACACGACCCAATCTGCATTACGGACCGAGCCGGGTTGACGCGGCTTATTTTCGTTGCGAGTCAGGTTGACTTGGAACATTTGACTACGGTTGGGACATATACGTCCAAGTGGACTATTTTTTATTCTATTAGTACAACTTTTTGAAATCTGTCATACACTTATATTAGGATATTTTCAAGAGAAATCTGTCACAAGGAATTTTTTTTTTTTTGTAATTGTAGAACGATTGAATACAAAATTAGTAGTCAATCCTGGCCCGTTATCAACGGGTTAATTGTTTCGGGTTCAAATTGGGTTTTCACTATTTTGAGTCGGGTTCGTGTTGCCCGAGTTTTCAAAGATATCCTAAATATTTTCAGATGAACAAAAATACTTTTTCTACATAAAAGATAAAATTGTTATTAGAGATATAATTGTAGTCTACTTTTCCAAATCATATTGAAATATGGATTAATTTTCTTTCATTTCGGGTGGGGTTGCGGTCAATGAAAATTCTTTGGACTTTTCTGGGTTTACTGAAAATTACAGTCCGCATCGGCTACCCGAAATGCATTTCGTTTTGGGTTTGGTTGATTCAATTTTTTTGTTGTTGTTGTGGGTCGAGTAAACTTTATACGCTTTGAGTTATGCTTTGACTCTTTCCCCAGATAACAATTTTTGATTTTTAAAACATTTTTCTGACCTTAACATGTAAATGACTAGATGCTTTTTAAAGGCTTTGTCTGAAAGGTTTGCAAACATTGTAAAAATGATTATAAAAGGTTGCTAGTTGACACAATCTGAGGTACTTCGTAAGTGTTTTAGGACAAGCATACCAAAAGGTAGAAATGTAAGGCTAGTTACGTATTTCTTATTAACCATTGTAACAAGAATTACAATCAAAGGTAGATAATAATGCTTTTATTATAAGCATCTATAAAGGAAATGAGAAAGGTTTTGATTAATCTGTTAGTTTTAAATCTTAATTGACAGAGGCATTAGGTTTTCATCAAAATAACCTGACTTACATTTTTGCTCATTAAAAGACATCTGTAAGACATCCCCCCTCCCATCCATTATTATTCATTCTTCAATTTCAGTTCCTCTTGTAGATAAATTCCACATCCTGTACTGTTTTCAAAGTAAAAATCACAGAAAAAAAATCCTTCTGCATATAAAAGTTTCATAAAAATTATAGCTAAACAATTCAGCTTTTTGTATCATTAGCAAAAACCATAACAAATTTCGCGTGGCCTAAAAAATAACAAGAAATATATTATGTAAAAAATATAATTGTACAAACATTTTTAGAACATTTTTCTATTTATTTCCTCATCAAAGATATCCCAAGATTCCGTTAAGGTGGTTCTCAAATGATATGCTCAACAGCACGAAACTTTCTGACGCATTTTGTGACTCATTTTTAAACGTAAAAGCATAAAATTAGTAGGCCTTGTGCGCTCCCGAAGTTTGCTTAATAGATCAGCGCCACCTAGCTGATAATTTGTAAAACCGTCAGTTGAGCTTCGTTCTCAAACGAGCAGCATCTCATGTCACGAGTGCCCTTGCGCTCAAACCAGAAGTTAAACAAAACTTCACTTGCCCCTTGGCAATTAAATAAATAAATATAATAACTTTTACAGTCCACTCTCTTACTACTCCCGACAAATGGTCCTAAGCGACCGGAGCACAGTGTAAATGAGTAATTTAACAGCTTTAAATCGCCAACGCGGCGTGTTAAAAACAAAGTTTAACAAAATAACAAAATTCGTTAGTGAATACGTACTCACAGAAGAAAAGGATCAACAACAAAGGAAAGAGCATCAGTTACGATTGGAAGCTAAACGAATCTCAAAACGTCATTGCGTGAACTCATATACGCCTATACACAGCTTCCAGAAGATGTGGAATTAAAGGATTCTTTGGATATAACGTCTCAGCTCGAAGATGAACTGGAAGAATCAGAGGTAAAGCTTAATATATTTATATCTAAATTAGAATGTTCTAATGTTAAAAAAGATAATCTGACTGTCACGACTAACTTTAAAATACCTGACTTACCTCTACCTAGTTTCTCAGGAAAATATGATGAGTTTCAAAATTTTAAAACTCAATTTATGTCAATTATAGGCAATAATAAAAATCTAAATTCAACTCAGCAGCTATGCTATTTAAAGGGCTGTCTAAAGGGTGAAGCCAAAAGGCTCGAGTCAGCACAAGATACTTATGAATCTCTTTGGTCTTCTTTAGAAGAAAGATACGAAAACAAACGGGCAGTTATTGATTGTCATATTATTAAATTATTAAATTTATCAAAGGTACCAGACTCTCCTAACCATTTAATGCAATTAATTGATAATCATCATCATCATCATCATCATCAACCGTTTTCAATCCACTGCTAGATGTAGGTCTCCCCCAGATTTTTCCATTGTTGCCTGTCTAGTGCTTTAGTCATCCAATTAACACCGGCCACTTTTCTGATTTCGTCACTCCATCTTACTTGAGGTCGTCTTCTTGGTCGTTTTACATCTCTGGGATACCACTGTAGGGTGTTTGTGCTCCATCTATTGTCTTGTCTTCTTGCAATGTGCCCAGCCCATTTCCATTTTAGCCATTTAATTCTCTCGATAATGTCAAAAACTTTCGTCTGACTTCTTATCCACGTTATTCTCTTTCGGTCTCTTCTGGTTATGCCTAGCATACATCTTTCCATACTTCGCTGTGTTGTTTGTAATCTTTGTACCATCCGTTTTGTTAGTGTCCAAGTTTCTGCTCCATAAGTTAGTGCAGGCAAAACACATTGGTTAAACACCTTTCTTTTCAAACAAAGAGGCATGTTACTTTTCAGAATAATATTGTTCTTCCCAAAAGCACTCCATCCATTTCTTATTCTTCTATTGATTTCATTCATGATACTGTTGTCTGAAGATATTTCTTGTCCAAGGTACACATAACTTTCAACATCTTTAATCTCAGTGTTGTTGTAGACGATTTTCTTTTTTGATGCAAATGAATTGAACATCACCTTAGTCTTTTCCAAATTTATTTTTAATCCCACATTAATGCTAGCTTCTGCCAAATCTTTTAGCATATTTTGCAATTCTTCAGGGCTATTACTGAAAATTAAAATGTCATCAGCAAACCGGAGATGGCTTAAATATTCCCCATTTATTCTAATCCCTTTGTTTTCCCAATCCAGCTTCTTGAAAATACTCTCTAAGACAGCAGTAAAAAGCTTAGGCGAAATGGTGTCTCCTTGTCTTACTCCTCTTTCAAGCTTGATCTTCGCTTTTCCTTTGTCCAAACGGATGGTGGCTGTTGCTTTCTTGTAGATCTTCTTTATGATATTGATATAAGGTTTGTCTATACCAATGTTCTCCAGAGAAGTAATTACTGCAGATGTGTAGACCGAATCAAATGCTTTTTCATAATCAATAAAGGCAAGACAGAGAGGTAAATTATATTCTTTATGTTTTCCTATAACTTCCCTTACTGTTTGAATATGATCCATTGTGCTAAATAATACTAAATGTAATTTGCGTGCATTAAAATTACTCGAGTTTGAATCAAACGAGCTGTCAGATGCTTTAATAATGCATATACTGTTTCAAAAACTGGATCCTGAAATAAAAAAATGTTTCGAAATAAAATTAATTAAAAATGAAATTCCTAAACTAGATAACTTTTTAAGTTTTTTGGAAGAAAGAGCTAGAATTCTTCAAAATACTTTTCTGCCTAAAGAAAATAGAAAGATTCCGTACAGTTGGAAATCTAGCGCTAAGCCAAATAATGAAAAAACATTTTTAACTAAAGCAAAACATGGAAAAAGTTGCTTGTTAGGTTGTGCGGATAAGCATTCCTTATATAGATGCGATAAATTTAAATTAATGGATGTGACAAAAAGAACAGAAATTGTAAAAAATAACAATTTATGTCCTTCATGTTTAAATAATCATTTGCCTAATCCCTGTGTATCAAAGTACAGCTGTTTTTCTTGTAATAGCAAAGAACACAGCACTCTATTACATCCAATTAATTAAAATGACAAAACAAATCGACCGTTGGAGGAGGCAGACGGACGCCGGATTTCTTCCTCCCCCTCTCTCGATAATCAAACATTTTTCGCGAAGGAAAATAAAACAGATAAATCTTGTGTGATTTTAAATACAGCTGTAATATATTTGAAGGATTGTACTGGGGAATTTAAACCATTAATTGCAGCATTAGACAGTTGTTCTAGCTCACATTTATTAAGTGCATGTGCAGCAAACGTGTTAGGGTTGCGTAAACAAAAAACTCATATTCCGATTTCCGGACTTAACGATTTATGCTTAAACGCTAAATCATTTATTAGTACAGAATTAACGAATGAAAGCAAAACTAAATCTTATCAATTAGATATGGTAGTTGTCCCGAAAATTGCCGAGCTTCCCCCGTCATATGTGGACGCGTCGAAATTAAAATTGCCGGCGAATATAATTTTAGCCGATAATAACTGGAACAAACCGAAACGTGTACACGCGATTATTGGAGCAGAGTTATTTTATGAATTAATAGGATCGAATAAAATTAAAATTGATGATTCTCAATTAATGTTAGTAGAAACATTTTTTGGACATGTTATATCAGGCGCTGTTTACAATTCGATCTCGAATTTAAAGGAATCTTCTGATTCTTGTTTCTTGATAACAGAATCTAAGAAATTAAAAAAAAGAAATAAGCTCCTTTTGGGAATTAGATCAGGTAAGTGAATTAAAACCCTTAGTTAGTGAGGAGTTAAATTACTGTAATGAACATTTTTAAAAAACTCATTACCGAAAACCGGACGGTAGGTACGTAGTTGAATTACCCTTTAAATCTCAAATGTTAGATAATTCTTTAAGAGATTCCAAACAAATTGCTACTAAAAGATTAAATCAGTTATGGAAACGCTTAGATCGAGATCCCAAATTAAGGGAATTATACATAGAATTTCTAAGAGAATACGCTACATTGGGACACATGGAGGAAATGTCTGATGACACAAATCCTGATGCAGGATATTTTTTCCATCATCACGGTGTTTTGCGACCGTCAAGTGTCACAACTAAATTAAGAGTTGTTTTTGATGGGAGTTGTAAAACTAGTAATGGAAAGTCTCTAAACGATTTATTGTTTAAAGGAGGGTTAATACAGGATGATCTTTTTGCGATTATGATCCGTTTTAGGAAAAATATTTTCGCATTTACTGTTGATGTAAATAAAATGTTTCGACAAATAGAAGTAAAACCGTTGCATACTAGATATAAAAAAATACTGTGGAGAGAGGGGAGGGAAAAACCGGACAGAATCTATACCCTGAAAACAGTTACATATGGCTGTGCAAGTAGTCGATTCCTCGCCACTAGAGTTCTCCAGCAGTTAGCAACAGATGAAGCAACTAATTTTCCATTAGCAGCTAAGGTCGTAATGAGCGATATGTACATGGATGATTGCCTTTCTGGGTCTTCAGACATTGCGGAATTTAACGAAATTAAAGAACAATTGACAGATCTCTTCAAAAGAGGCCAGATGTCTTTACATAAATGGCAATCTAAAGTTGTTGAAGAAATAACCCCTGATTCTCAAATTTTTCCGTTTAACCAAAATTCCGAATATACTTCAGCAAAAACTCTCGGAATACTTTGGGACTGCAGTAGTGACACTTTTAAATTTACGGTTATTGTCAACAGAAGTGCTAACTATACAAAACGCGAAGTTTTAAGTCAAATTGCCAGACTCTTTGACCCTTTAGGGTTACTTGGGCCGGTAACTTGCCGTGCTAAAATCTTTATGCAAAAACTGTGGTTACTAAAGTGTGACTGGAATGATAACATTCCACTTCCTGTTGCTCAAGCATGTTCCTTAATTCACTTGTTTTGATAGATGCATTCAAGATACCTAGATGCATTCTCATTAAAGATGTATCGACTATAATCTTGCACGGCTTTGCTGATGCTAGTGAAAAGGCTTACGGAGCGTCTCTTTATCTCCAATCAGTATCGAACTCTTGTTCTCCCGCTTCTCATCTCATTTGCAGCAAAAGCAGAGTTGCCCCAATTACTCTCTCTCAGCATCCCGCGACTTGAACTCTCAGCGTGTTTGTTATTGTGCCAACTTACTCAAAGAGTAGTAAAAGCACTAAAGCTTAAATTTGACAAGGTCATACTTTGGTCAGACTCCACCATTTCCTTAGCCTGGATAGCAACTTCACCTCATCTCCTTAAAACCTTTGTGGGCAATCGAGTCTCTCAGATTCAAGAACTGTCAAAAAACTATGAGTGGAGATACGTTCCTTCAAAACTTAATCCATCTGATGCGTTATCCAGAGGTCAAGATGCTACGTCCCTTTCAACCAACAAACTGTGGTGGGAAGGCCCCGATTTCCTGAAAAAGGACATTAGTGAACTCTTTCCTCAAAATGACTCTCACAAAAATGACGAACTCTTTTTAAAGGAACTAAAGTCAGTTCCGGTCTTAACTTCAGTTATAAAAAATGACTTTATTAACTCTTTTCTTAATATTTCAAACAGTTATGTGAAATTAATAAGAGTATTAGCGTTTATTTTCAGGTTTTTTAACAACTGCAAGAATAATGTTAAACTTAAAAATCACTTAATGTTGGAGGAAATAAAATTTGCCAGAAATGTATTGCTGAAAAAGATTCAAGGTGAGTCTTTCTCAACAGAAATTTCGGCATTGAAAAAGGGCCCTATAAAAAGTAAGTTAAGGTTCTTAAATCCATTTCTAGATCAAGATGATCTATTAAGAGTAGGTGGTCGTTTAGCCAACTCAAATTTAAGCTATGACCGATCTCACCAAATTATTTTACCCCCAGGTAGTAAATTAACAGAAATCATCTTTATTTACTATCATAAAAGAGACTTATATGTTGGTCCTCAAGGACTATTGAATACTGTAAGACAATTATTTTGGCCTATTAACGGAAGAAATATTGCTCGTCAAGTTGTTCACGATTGTGTTCAATGTTTCAAAATAAAACCTACAATTGTCAATCAAATCATGGGTAATTTACCCCCTGAGAGAGTAATCCAAAGTCCAACCTTTTCTAATGCAGGACTTGATCTATGTGGTCCATTCTTGATTAAATATCGCAACCAAAGAAAAGGAATGTTTAATAAGGTTTATGTAACAATTTTCATATGCATGGTGACAAAAGCAGTGCATTTAGAGTTGCTTTCTGATTTAACTTCTAATGCATTAATTGCAACTCTAAAAAGATTCTTTGCTCGCAGAGGCAAAAGTAGTACTATCTCATGTGACAATGCATCCAACTTCGTTGGAGCATCTAGAGAATTGAAAAAATTATTAAATTCTATAAATAAAAATAATGATGATGTATCAAAATTCCTCTCATCCGAGCAAGTTCTCTGGAAATTTCTACCCCCTCGTTCACCAAATTTTGGAGGTCTCTGGGAGAAGGGTGTCGGACAGTTCAAATATCACCTAAAAAGATCTATTGGTGCTATGAAATTAACTTTAGAAGAATTTTTGACAATTACTACCCAAATTGAAGGTATTCTTAATTCTCGCCCTCTTTCCCCACTGTCCTCTGATCTAGAAGACTATGAAGTTTTGACCTTATTGGAAGACCAATCAATGCTCTACCTGAGCCAAATTTAATAAATGAAAGGGAAAACTTGCTCGACCGATGGCAGAAAACTCAAAAAATCGTGCAACTCATATGGAAAAATTGGACCAATTCCTATTTAAGTCATTTACAGCAGAGGTCCAAATGGTTTTTCAAAAAAGAAAACGTTGCACCAGGTATGATGGTTCTTGTAAAGGATGGTGACCTACCAGTTTGTAAATGGAAAATAGGTCGAATTTCAGAAATAATAAAAGGAAATTATGATAATGTCAGAGTTGTAGTAGTTCGTACTCCATCTGGACTTTACAAAAGAAGTATTTCTAACATATGTATTTTACCTATTGTAGATAACGATAATATCAATTAATCTTAGCATTTATCTATTGAATTTATTATTTCTTATCATTGTATTATATATTAGTGCATAATGTGTAGCCATTAATTAATAATTCATTGTATGTTATTGTATATTCATTTGTTGTATCTCATTGAACTATTAGAATACTTCAATGGGGGCCGGTATGTGCGCTCCCGAAGTTTGCTTAATAGATCAGCGCCACCTAGCTGATAAATTGTAAAACCGTCAGTTGAGCTTCGTTCTCAAACGAGCAGCATCTCATGTCACGAGTGCCCTTGCGCTCAAACCAGAAGTTAAACAAAACTTCACTTGCCCCTTGGCAATTAAATAAATAAATATAAGAGAGTAAGAGAGTGGACTGTAAAAGTTATTTTACAGTCCACTCTCTTACTGTTCCCGACAGGCCTGACTATTGAAACAATTTGGAATCCAAATAAGTTTTCCATTTTTTGATAAATAAATTACTTATCGAGTTATGAGCGATTCTTGTCACGTGACAACACGTTTTCCACTTTCTTTTGCTGCGGCGTCGGAAATTCGATTCAAAACGCTGACTTTGACTGTATTTTCTGAAAGATCTTCTGCCTTTACCAAAAAATTGAAAGCGCCTTTCGATTACAAAGTTTCTGAATTAAGAACACTTACCAATTTCCGAACTTCTCAAGTTTCTGAACAAAAGTAAATAAAAAATATATAAACTTTTGGACTGGGGGTGGTTTTGGGTTCTGGGAGTCATGATCGGCGTAGATCTGCAAAAATTTTTCAAAATTTCCAACTTAGGTGAGAATGTAATAGGTAGTATTTCTTACGAAATCTACCTAAAAAATGTAAAGTAGCTAGTTTGGATTTGAGAATAGCTTTAAGGAGGTTGCTCAGTCAACTCTCTAATTCCCCTCGCTAATATCAAAGATATGGACGTAGAAGAATGCATCGTACATTTAAAATATCTCCTTAGAAAATTACATTTTTTCTTTCTTTTTTCTTCGTACTCTTCTTAAAAGATGTTTTTTTCCGCCTTAGTTGTCAAAATATTTCTGAAATATCTGCTTAATTTAATATTTTATGTGTTAAAAGCTGACGAGCTGTGAGTAATATTTTAACACTTCAAGATAAATTCTGATAAAATCATTAGCAACTATGAATTTCATTTCAACCAACGTTTAAAAGGGTCTGTATTCACTATCTTTGGTGAAATCTTGCGGTCTGATATTTATCGCTATTTTAATACTATTTGTGTGTTTACAGCTTGATTATTTTTAATGTGTTAATTAAATAGCTGTCGTTAAGGATTATTAAGTTTAGTGTATAATTTGTTGAGGATATACATTTTTTGGAACATGGTCAATTTAGTGCAAAAGCTATAAGCAAAATTTAGAAAGTTTATGTTTGCAAAATGTAGTGTCCAATGTTTTATTTTACTCTATTTTATTTTGTTCGAATTTTCCACTTCCAAATAAGCCAGAATTTACTTTATATGTATTATGTCAATTGATTTAACTGTGTAATTATAACAAAACAATGCGTGAAACTGATTTAAAACAATAATAATAAATAATCATAAAAAAAAAATGTTGCTTTAAATTGCTGAAAATTGTTTCATTTTCAGTTCTGTAAAAAGAAAAAAAATCATGCGTCAAGCATAGATTTTGTAGCACTTTCCAACGCTTTAAAAATAATTTTACAAACCATTACCGTTTAATAAGCTGAAAGATAACATCTAAGTAAACAATTTGGAAAACGCATAACATATTTAAAAACGTAATTTCAGGAATTACCAACAATATTCGGAAAAATTTCCGAATACTTTTATTCAACCCTGTATAGGATCTATAGATTTGTATATGTACTACATAGGTTGCTAAATTTTAGTTCAGTTAGGAAACGCGTAGCACAGTTTAAAATTCTCCTTCTGGAGTTTCTGTCAATAAACGGAAATGTCTTCGCAAACTCTTGTGCTGCCCTGTATAGGATCTACAGAATTTATACACACCAAGTAATAGATAAAAAGTGAGTTCAATTTAAAATCGTGTTCAGCAACTTAAAATGCACTTCCGGGAATAATTGTTAACAGAAAGAAGATAATTCTTTTGTGTGTAAATGAACGATGACTGTTACACACGCAATATTCTGTAGTAAGCCTTTTGTAATGCACCTTAGTGATATATATAAATTTCAATGCGTTTAAAATAGTGTAACATTATTTAAATAAACCGCAAACGATTTTTCACCATAGACGTAATGTAACGGAATTCTTTTGCCTGTCCCTGTAAAGTAACTATAAGTGCTATGCGCACCTTATTCCATAGTAAGCTTCTTGTAATGCACCTTAGTGATATATATCAATTACAATTTGTTTGAAATTGTGTAACATTATTAAAATAAACCGCAAATGATTTTTTCCCATACACCGTCATGTAACGGAATTCTTTTGAGTGTCCCTGTAAAAAACTATAAGTGCTACACACTTCAGTAGAAATAGGGATCATGCTATAGATAACGACAATAACATACAAAAATTTCAGAGCATTCCGAGCATATTTACGGGAGTTAGAGCACGGACAGACGGCCAGACAAACCGAAGTCATAAACACTTTTCAACTAGTTTGGAAAGTGTTGAAAAAAGCGGGGGTGGAGATTTTAGATAATAAAATTAATTAATGTACTATATATATATATATATATATATATATATATCATAAGCAAAAACAACTATAATCTTTCATATAAATCATTAAAAAAATAATAATTAAAACAAATCAGTAAAAAAGATGCATGTGCTGTTAATATACTTTATCGTAATCGGAAATATAGAAATACAAAATTAACATTAAACAAACAAAAAAAATAAATAAATAAATAAAAAATGCGAAATTAGGAAATTATTGCTAAAATTGAAACAAGGATTCGCTATGTAAATTGTCACAACAAGAACTGTTAACCCTTTCAGGTACAAGTAATTGTGTTGCTGTAATGTTGAATTCACAGCAGGAATTTCGAGAAATTTCATTTGACTATATAGGCAGGTTTTCATCTTAGCAGGTACACTATTCCTTATAGTTTATATTATTTTCACTGAGACCATGAAATGTTCCGTTTAAAAATGTTTTCCGCTTTACATACGTTCTGTTTCACTGGTTTTAGTATTTAATCTAGCTTACTTAATTTAATTGTGAAATGCATAACCTCTTCAAAATGCACGTAAAATATAACATTTCATAAAAAATAATGTGTGCGATTTTTTAAACTGAATCTGGGAAACAAATTCATACCACTTTTAAGCAGGGTTCGTTGTTTAAATCAGCTTGATTTTAATCATAATTAAGATTAAGCTGATAAAAAAAAAAAAAAAAAAAACATTGATTTAAAACAACTTTATTTCAAATTTAGGTCAAGAAATTTTGTAATAAATATTATGTTTTGAAAATAATAATAATGATGATAATAATAATAATAATAATAATAATAATAATAATAAACTTTGTAAATTTAAGGAGTCGGAGAGACTGAGAACTCAAAATCCATGATTTTTAATTTTATTTAAATCAAATATCACACTTTAAAATAAAAATCCCAATTTAAAAACAGAGAATCTTAGCTGAAAAACGTTAAAAGATTAATGAATATTTATCTATTAAAAAACACCTAAATCTTATGTAAATTTTTTAATGCAAAATCATGGGGACTTTCTGCGAGGATATGGAAAACATTTGAATAAATAAATATAGGCCATTCAAAAGTTTTTTTAATTGGATTTATATAGACATCTCATTACTTCCACATGTAAATAACAAGTGGTTCAATATTCTGATGTAAGTTTATTTACTGAAATATTTTTGAAAAATAAAATGATTTCATGGCTTGTAATAGTCTGATATGTTTTTATGTATATTTTTAACATTTTTCAACAAAGTTGAAAAGTGTTTATTAATTCGGTTTGCCTGTCCGTCCGAGCTCTAACTTTCGTAAATGTACTCGGATTTCTATGCAATTCATATGTCATTGAGGTCAACTATGGCTTGTTCGGTATTGAGAATGAAGTATGTAGCACTTATAGTTCATTAACAGGCACACTCAAAAGAATTCTTTTACATTACGGTCTGTGGGGCAAAATCGTTTACGGTGTATTTTAATGATGTTAATATATCTCAAACATATTGAAATTGATATATATCACTAAGTTGCATTACAAAATGCTTATCATAGATTATAGAGAGCATAGCATTTATCGTTCATTTACAGGGATATACAAAATAATTCGGTACAGTGAACATTAATTTCTGGAAGCGTGTTTTCCGTTGTTTTTAGAGTGTTCTACGTTGTTTAACTAATTTTCTACATATTGCTTGGTGTATATAAATTCTATAGATCATATACAGGGTTGCGCAAAAGATGTCGAGTACATTATCTTTCATTGACCGACATTGAAGAATGGAATTTTTGGACTTTGCTGTGCGTTTCCTAACTGAATTAAATTTTAGCATATTATGTGGCATGTATACAAATCTATTGATCATGTACAGGGATACACAAAATAAATAAATAAATAAATAATAAAAAAATCAGATATTTTTTCAATTATTCATTTTAATTACTGAAACTGGGTTTTCGAATATGATATACGTTTTCGAGAATTGTTTACTTAGATATCACATTTCACCTTATGAATCTATGAAGTTTTGTTACAGTATTCTGATTGTGCTGGAAGGTGTTTCATAATCTATGCTTAACGCATGACTTTTCGTTCTTGTTAAATATAATTTCAATTTTAATTACTTATAAATGTAAGCTAATTAACAACTAAACTTTTTAAAGTCTTAGAAAAAAAAATTATTTTTTTATTAAATAAATCCAACTTTCATTCGGTCTAAACTCCGTAATTGCTTAGGAACTCAGCTGGAAAATTGGTTTCTTTTCAAATATTTTAATAGCAAAGAATAACTTTTTTTTTAATAACTTTTTGTCAGATCCATTGCAATTTGTAACATATAATCTTGGTCATCTTTATGTATGTATAATACATTCTCAAAATTCATTAAATGAATATTGTATGTATTCCAGAATATTGTATATATGTCCGGAATAGATGTTTTTAAAGGAATTCTGTACAAATCTGGAATAGAATGTTTAAAATTTCATTCATGACGGTTTTCTTGTTTTATAAATATAATTATCTTTTGTATTTTAAGATTTTTAATTAAAAAAAAATTGGTATTAAATTTTTTTAGCTTTTAGTAATGAAGGGTGCATATGATTTTTAATTAATTAAATGGGTAATTTAAAGTGGTATATATATTTTATATAGAATAGTATATATTTGTTAAATTGCAGTTTAAGCAAGTAATCATATAACACAAAATAGTTCGTTTTATTTATTTCATGTTTTCAAAAGTAAAAGATTATTCACCTTTTCAAATTAAATCTGTTTCTATTGCTCCATTTTTTGTAACTGTAATATTTAATTATTCATATGATTAAAATATTTCAAATTAACCAAGTGAATGAGTATTTTTTTTTTCAAATAAATTTAAATGAGCTTTTTTATTTGTTAATTTTAATGATTTTGTAAAGGTTATTTTACTTTAAAAGTGTAATTTAAAAAAAAAATTAAATCTGATTTAAATAAAAAAAATGCGAATTAAATAAATAAAAAAAAATCCGATTTATTTATTTTTTAATAAAAAATCATGAACCTTGCTTTTAAGGCGCTTCTGGAGGAAAAAAAATCCCCGACTCAATAATGCAAAACTCTAGCACATTTCAGTGATTTGAAATCGAATATATATTTTTTCATTTTTCGAGAAAGGAATACCTTGAGTTATAAGCAATTGCTGTCTCACAACGACCTTTATCGGGCTGTCGCATCCAGAAATTCTGTTAAAAACGTCATTTTTCACAGGTTTTTCTGAAAGACCTTCTATTTTTAACGAAGAATGGAAAAGATATTCGGTTCCTGAACAACATGGTTTCTGAATAGCAGCACCTGCCAATCTCATGCGTTTGCGATCAAAAATGGATTCATGTATATGTCGGTTCATCTGAGCATTACAACACAATCAAATTTCATTCTTACACAAGTATTTTTACTGAAATTCAGACATTCAGAGTGCGAACTAACATAAATCTGACAAACAAAAGTGAAACAATTTTTCATTTTCATTCGAAGTGTAAATAGTGGTATTTTTCTGGTACTTTGAGGCGAAATTGCTTGTCATAAAGACATTACTATAATTTACAATAATTATATTACTCTAATTTACAGAAAATCTGAGAAAAATTTTAACGATGACTTCGTTGAGAGAATTTTTGAAGAATATCCTTGCAGTCAACTGATTTTATTTCAGTTTCAACAATCAATTTTCATAGTGTCATAAATTATTTTATCTTTACCTTTTTTTTATTCAACTTAAAATTTCATAACTTGAAAAAGTAACTACGCATGTTTATACAGTTTAATGCTTGCTAAGTTTTAGTTTTTAATTATTATTAAATTTTTATTTTTTATCAAATATCTTGCATATCGGAAATATAACCCAAAATCTGTATTTTTGTTGTTGTTGTTTCTTTAAATCATTAAAAGTATTTTTCCAAAATATATGTAATGAAATCATACGAGTATATTAGAAGTGACTTTGTACAATATTCCTATGTCAATGTTCCATTTATTAGCATATTAGGTTTAAATTGATATCACACCTTTCCAGATTCATGTGTTGTGTATTATCCCTTGACTCTTCTCCCTCAAACAAATGTTTTGGGGTAAAAGTGCCTGTTTATAAAATGAAATACATGCTTGAAATAAAAGTCTAAATAATGTAAATCAACACCTTAAGTCTATTTTTCTTATTTTCTTGATAAATTCCCTGAATGTTAAAACATATGGAATGACTTGAACACCAGACTAAAAAAAAGTTGCCAAAAAGTTTTACAAAAAGAACTTTGATGCAATCCGTAATGATTCATTGATGCAGTGATATTCAGTCTTCATAAATCCATTCTAGGTTAGTATTAGCATAAAACACGTTCTTTAATTAATAATAAAAGAAAAAATGTTTTTATTATTATCTTAATAAATCTTCAATGATGGTGTGAGAAATACATTATTTAAAAACAAGATATAAGGGCAAATAAAATAAAAGTTAAAAAAAAAAAAAGAAAAAAAAACTGGGCATAAATTATGTAATAATTTCTAAATTGATATATTCGTGTTGCCCCCCCCCCTCCCCCCGCTGAATTATCATTGCAAAATATACATACTATTGTGAAATCCAATTATTTTACTCAACACATTAAAAGTTGTCAAAATATAGGTACAATAACTCTAGTAAAAGATAAAGATGATATAAATAATTAGGTGTGGGAAAACCGTGTTAAATCTTAAAAGCATTTACGCTTTAGTTGAAATTTTATCAGCTATTTCGGGTGTAAGTGTTTTCAAGAAGCAATGTCCAACATTCAAGCTTAATAATAAATCCTAAGTTCATTCACTTTTAATAATAATGTTTAGAAAATAATCTTAATACAATAGTTTAAAATTTAACAATTTCGTCTCAAATAGAATTTGTTCCTATTTGAGTACTCATGTTTAAAGAAGCAAATATTTTAACAGAACAGAAAAAGAGTGCAGGTGTGCAGGTGCCTTTTTACGGAAGTTTTAGTTTCTAAAGATGGAGAACATGTGGTATTTATTATCACCACCAACGTTCAACTCCTCAGTTGAGTAACTCCAGGTTCGCAAATGTAAGTGCCGGTTGATATTTCGAATTCTTCGTTAACTTTAGAGGCATGGTTATTCGACTCACGGTTAGTGAACGGAAGGTTGAAATGTGTTTATCTCATTGGCCAAAGGGATCACATGACGTAGCAATCCCTTTATCAGTTCTGCCCTCCTTTGAATCAGTTTTCAATAACGAAACAAAACAGAGTATTGAAAGAGCATAATTGTGGTGTTTCAGATAAATAAAATTACAAATAAATTTCGAATTAACATTTTGATTTGATGGTTTAGAAATACTGTCGCAGTCATAAGACGCTCATTTTTACAAAATTTTACAGTATTTTTTTTTAGTTACTTGATTAAAGGGATATATATATATATATATGTAATAATAAAAAAAATTTAGCCATTTTTCCTTAGTTAAATTATTCCAAATTCTTACAATTCTAATATTTTCCTCCCTGTTTTATTCCAATTTAACACTCTATATTCATTAAATCCTTATTCTTAATTTAGCTCTATCGTTAACTCTGTTAAATTCCCTTTTATTTAATTCTAAATTGTCCAAATTTACTTAAATATAAAGCTTTTAGTTATTCTTAATTTCTACCATGATCCCCGATCATTTCTGGGTTCTAGAATGTTTTTTGAGAGCCATTTTCATTTTTATTCCGAATATTAATTTCCCGCTCTAAAGTCACTTTACTACAAATTAATCCACTACCTCTCTGTCCGAACTCTTTTACTAATTATCTTTCATTGGTCGTGACGTAGCATGACGCGTCTTCTTTAATTCCTCATTGGTTCAGTTCGCGTTCTACGTCATAATTTGTGTTATTGCGCTGGGTAACAAAAAGCAGCTACCTGCGGCGCTCCGCTCGCATATTCGCATTCCCAACCGTCAGGGAAAAAATAACAAATTGCGCGTGCGCAAGAACCGGGTTTATGAGGTTACTGCATATATCAAGTTGGCGATTACTTTTGGCTTGGTTTTCGGATTTTAGGCACACGTTGTTCCAATTATTGTGTGAACACGTGCAAGTCAGTCGTTGATACAGTTTATAGCTTACGTAATAATGAATTTACCTGAACAATATGCGTATATTTCTTTCAAAAATGATGAAAATAATACAATTTATCGAGTTAAAGAACATACGTGGATATGCAGCAGAAGTAAGTTTATTTAATTAGATATAGTTTCTGAAGATTGTAAAATGCATATAGATATTTTTGTTAATATCTTCTCAGTTTTGATTATTTTTCTTCAATGATCAACTTTAATGTGATTTACAAATAAATAATAATATTAACTATGCTAGATAATAAATTGTTACTTATTTTGATAATTTATTATTATTATCAAATATAATATAATATCTCGATTACTATCAAATTATTACTGTTGAAATTGATATGTACTATCAATATAATTTACAGATAATTAAATTGCTAATAACAAATAAAAATTATTATTATTAAATTTACAATGGTGTTTTAGAACTTATAAGATTTTTCTGTGATATTTTACTTTTTTGTGAATATGGTGACTGAAACCTGAATTAGCAATTGATGTATTTCAAATCCGTCTCCTTTCTTTTTCATAATTACTACTTTATTAAGATATTTAAATGAAAGAGCTCATTGAATTATTTTTTCATTACTGCTAGTATGTTATATTTTGTAATATTTATTTATTATCATTATTAACTTATCATTAAGTGTTATCAAATAGTAATATTTTTATTATTTTATCAATGTAAATAGAAAAGAGGTAATACTTATAATAAATTTTATCTATATTAGATAAATAAATTTATAATCTCTCTTAATATTGTAAATTTATTGATAAAATTTATTATAAATATTATCTTTTTTAATAATGAAGATGAAATGCCTTTTGTAATTATGGTTATAAAATATTACCTCTTTTCTATTTACATTGATAAAATAATAAAAATATTAATATTTGATAACATTTAATGATAAGTTAATAGTGATAATAAATAAAATTTATAAAATATGACATACTAGCAGTAATGATAAAATACTACCTCTTTCCTATTTACATTGATAAAATAATAAAAATATCTGATTTATTTATTATTAATATTTCATTACATTTAATAATAATAAGTTAATAATGATAATAAATAAATTTATAAAATGTAACATACTAGCAGTATTGGTAAAATAATTCAATAAACTCTTTCATTTAAATATTTTAATATAGTAGTGATTATGACTAAGGCATAGGACAGATTTAAAATATATCAATTGCAATTTGAAGTCATTTGAAGCAATTTGAATCATCAGATTCACAAAAAAGTAAAATACCACAGGAAACTTTCATAAGTCCTAAAACACCATTGTAAATTTAATAATAGTAATAAGTTTTATTTGTTGCTATCAATTTAATTATCTGAAAATTATATTGATAGTAATCTAGATATTATTGTATTATTATATTATATTTGATAATAATAATAAATTATCAAATATATAACAATTTATTATCTAGTATAGTTGATCATTGAAGGAAAAGAATCAAAACTGGGAAGATATTAAGAAAAATATCTATATCTACTTTACAATCTTCAGAAACTGTATCTAAATAAATAAACTTACTTCGGCTGCATACACACTTGTAAATTCTTTAACTTGGTAAATAAAGAAATAGTTTTGAGCTTCCCTGTAAACGTATTCTAAATGCTACACATAACATATTCTACAGTAACCTTCTTCTAGTGCACCTTAATAATATATACAAATTTCATTATGTTTAAAATAGTGTAACACTTATTAAAATACAACATGAATTATTTTCCCACATAGACCATAATGTAACACAATACTTTTGGGTGCCCCTGTAAAGGAACTATAAATGCTACATGCTTCATTTTCAATACCAAACATGCTATGATAAACCTCAGTAATGTATATCAATTACATTACCAATCCTACTATACTATATTTATGCGAGTTAACGGACAGACAAACCAAATTCATAAACACTTTTCAACTATGTTGGAAAATGTTACAAAGTCTAAATAATTTTTTTTTAAATAAATATATTTTACCATTTAAGAATTAAATAAGATCAAAATGGAATATGGAATTATATATATATCCATAAAGTGCCTTTTGTGCTACCATCTGTTTTCAATGATCAAAAGAGAAGTGATTATTAAAAGGATATTATAATTATCTAAATAGAGATTGTAATTGTTTATAAGACAATCAAAAGAATCATTTCCTACATGTTATATCGAAAAAGAAGACAATAGTAAAATATTCAATAAATTGTATTTAATAGGTAATAAAATATATATTAAAGATAGAATGCAAAAAATAAACAAATAACAATTAATTTTGTAAAAATTACAATTTCAATTTAATTTAAATTATATGCATTGTTTAATTTTTTTTAATGTTAATTTAAAGCAATACCAATTGGCAATTAGAACATACAAGATTTAAAAAACTAACATTATTATTATTAAATAACAATAAAGTTTAAACAATACATTTAAGTTATTTACTGATAAGCTCATTTGCATAAATTTATATCTTCATCTATTGAATAAAAAATAATTTCATAAGCGTTGATACTAAATATTTTAAGAATATCATACTACTTTCCCACAGCAGAGGTAAAAAATAAATAAAATAATAAACTCAGGAAATTATAAAATAAATAAAAATACAATTTTAAATAAGTTTTGTATTATTTGCCTTCTGTTAAAATCAATATATTTCTACATGGGTAAAGGTTGTCAAATTTCGCTAAATTACGTTTAATTATTTAAAAAATAAATAGTTTGCAGATAATTTAAAATAATAAACACTAAGAGAAAAAAATTTAATTGGCTTATTAAAAAACACCTATATATAAATGATATATGTCCACAGAAAAAAAAAAATTAAATAAATGTTCATCGAAATGTCACTCCTGATACGCTAAAAGCGCCAATCTGGCAACCTTATTCATGTTTTGTAGCCTAAGATTTTCAATCTCTAAGTTTTGACGCATGCGCAATTTGTCTTTTTTTCCCTGACGGTTGGGAACGGCGAATATGCGCTCCGCTCCCTCAGAATTAAGTCGTATTTTCACTTGTAAACAACTCCCTGGCTGCTCGTTTTGAGAATCATTGATATGTTCTGATACTTGCCTAAGGCTTCTATACTAAATATATTTAGTAGCTCTATACTTGCCCTCTGTATCTTGATGACGTAGTGATGCACGGCTATTATGGTTATGGTGGAAACTGCCCAAGAGAAATATTTAATAAAGGATTGAAATTGAAAGCCTTGTTCGTTTGAATTCATGGAGAAACGCCTCTGGGTTTTAAATTCTACTGCCGCTATGGCCGCGTCGAAACTGCAACTATTAAAATGTTACGACTGCTTCTAAATATTTATATCATCAATAACAACCAACGTTCTTAACTTCGTTGTGCGACCATGTGTGCTCAACGTTATTGCAACTACAACATATGACGGTAAATCATCGTAATATAATATATATATATATATATATATAAAACTTTAAGTAAAATTTTAGTAATTCAAATTATTTATTACCTATAAAATATCATAAAAATTTAACTTATAGTTTCAATGTTATGGCAAATAATGAAATTAATTTTCTTGATCTTAAGATAATTCTTAAAGATAATAAACTTTTGTTTGACATTTATGACAAGCGAAATGATTTTACTTTTAAGGTTAACTTATTTACTAACTATTTGTCATGTATACATAAATCAGTATTTGTAAATATTTTACTAAATTTTGCACATAGAATTAATAATCTTTGTTCAAATAACTTTAAAAATCAAAATTTAAAACATATCCTTCAAATTGCACAAGTTTATGGATATCCTTACTATTTAGTTAAATCAATTTTACACATATAAATATAGATTTAATTTGGGTTAAATGTCTGTATTTTTTTTTTTTTTGTTAAAATCTCCTTGATAAAAATGATAATCAACTTTTGATTGTTGATATATTTGGCTAAACTATGAATCCTATTGTGTGCGTTGCTGCATAGGATTATCCTAGTTTAATGTCATTCATATTTTAAAATTTAACGTTAATTTTCAACTTTTGACTGTTGATATATTTCGCTAAATTATAACTCATATTAAGAGCATGTGCTGCATAGGATCATCTTAGTTAAAAGTCATTCATAAATTAAAATTTACATGCGGGCAAATTCTATAATTGTTGTTATGATTATATGGAGTTAATATTATTGGGGTTGTAACAAAAGTTAAAATTATCAAGGATGTTACAATGGGTTAATCAATACAATATAATATTAATATGTTAAACATATTTAATTTTAGTAAATATTAAATATTTATTAAATATAGTACACTAATAAACATATCTCTTAGTTTTATATTATTTATTTTATTTTATTATTAGATCATTTAATTTAATTAATATTTATGTTTTTTATATATTTTTTTTTTCATGGTAGATATTATTTAAATAGCTGGATTTAAATTATAATAAGTGCATTACCATATTGAATAATCTATGTTATTTCTAAGTATAATACTAATTTATAAAATGAAAGCATCATATGGATTCTACATTAATGTTTGGGTTAAATTAAGATATATTTTAAATGGGTTAGTTAAAATATAAATTATATTATACTAGTAACTCTTATTCTCTATATATATCATTAATATTAACTAGTAAAATTAATATATTTACACTACATTACAGCTGCATATAAGTAATTATACATACAATATTAAAGTTTTAGTAGAATATCTGTACACCAGATGTCAGCAGCAATGTATTTGATAGTATGCTAAAATAGTCTAATATTTTTACAATAGATAGCAGTAGTATAGCTTATTTAAAATATTAAAACTTGGAAATTTAGTATGGAGGTAATAATATCTATGAAATACTTTCAAATTATCAAGTAATATTATATATTTTAATTTATTAAATTAAAATTAAAATAAAATAATTAATGGTTTTTATTTATATGTATATCATAATTTTTTTTTCTAAATTTTTTTAAATGTTGTAATCTATTTAGTTAAATAAAAATAACTGTAACTGTAGGTTACAATTTATGATCTGAAGGATTCTCTATTTAACTGTGAATTTAACCTCTTCTTTTGGATACAACTTTGTACATGTGCTCACAATATACTAAATATCTTGGGATATTATCAATATAAGTAATATATATTTTTTTTAATTTTTTTAATTCTTTTTCACACTCCTTTTCAAATTGTATGTATAATTTATAATATTCCATTGTAAAGGTCTTGTTATTCAATATTGTTTCAGCGATTGTTCGGGCAAGATATGGCACTATATTTAGCAAAAGCTGGTGTCATATACAGAAAACAATCGTTCTTTGCTTATAAATGTGATTTTCTTGCCCTTGAAAAAGTAAATTACTTTATAAGCTTTTATTTGTGTATATACTCGTGTGGTTTATATTTCATTCCTTATTTTCTATTTATTTAATTTTTTTTTTTTTCTTCTTCTTAATTTGAATTAATAATGTTACTTTTATTAGGACTACAATTTTAATTTGTAAATTGACAGGGCTCTTTGGTATCGGGATTTCAGTGTATGTGGTCAGTTTCTTATGTTTCAATGGTTAAATTTTACTTAAAGTTTTATATATATATATATATATATATATATATTATCTAAGTTTAATAAACAATTTTATGTCCAGGCTAACAGTAATAAGTGGCAGCAAATAACGAGCTATGCTTATTTTGCAAAAATATTATATTAAAAAAAACATTTTCATATATTTATTTCTAATATATATATAATTTTATTTAACTAAAATAATTGATTAATTAATTGATTCAAATAATTTATCTCGGATAAAATTGCATGCTTGGTAGTCTTTATCTCTTATACCAGATGTAAGAAAGTTTTTTTTGTTTTTAATTTCATGTGTAAATTATTATAATATATATATATTTTTTAATTCCTTGTATAATAATTTTAGAAGCTGTTTGAAAAAATTCTCCTAAAATGCGAAAAGTTTCAAGAAATCCTCTGAAAAATGTTTCTTTCAAACGAAAATAATTATTTTTAACTAACAAGTATATATTAGTTCAAATTATTTATCTACTATAAATGGATAAACATACGCGATATTTTAACAGAAAATTCCGTCTTTTATGATTTTATTCTTTAAACAAACATAAAGTGTAGAAGTAAATCTGAAAAAAAAAAAAAAAACAAGCGTTTCCTTATTTTTCAAATGAAAAAATAAAGGTACTTTTCGGTTAGCCGGTCGCCAGCGATACATGTACATATATAAATACATATGTATATACATTATATACATACATACATACATATATGTATGTATATATGTGTATGTATATATATGTATATGTAGATATGTGTATATATATGTATGTGTGTGTATATATACATGCATATATATCATTGGCGCCCGGCTAACCGAAAAGTACCAAAAAAAAAAATTAATCACATACAACAATATTTGAGGTGTAAAAACATTTGATTTTGAATTCGATAGCTGGCGCTACCAAATATTCAGAGTAATTATTTTAGGCCTTGAAAACTTTGTCAAAAATCATTATTATAATCTTGACATCACCAGAGTTAAAATATCCTGAACGGGGTAAGAATTAAAAGTAACACATTTTTTGACATTCTTTTTTTTTTAATTAACATTTCGTTTGCTTATTGCATCACAAATAGCGTTGATTACAAAATAAACATCAAACCCCTATTCAAAGCGACCGCCATCTTTGCTTCAACTGGACATGTGCGCGTTAGAGAATGTGCATGTTTGTCAACAAACTGGTTCCTCACTAGACCACGCCTCTTCGGTAGGCAAAACATTTCCGCTCAATGCGCTATTTCCTACGGTTTCCTATGAGAAAGCGAAATTTTTGCATTCAAGTTATGGATCATATTTATTCAAAAACAAATTTTGTTTTATCAGATTAGGCACAGAACTTAGATTCTGTTGCTAATCAAGATTATTTAACAAAGCTTAGATTTGTCAAACCGAATAATAGTGTTATTAATTTAGATGATCCGTATATTATTGTGGATGCAGATTGGAAAGCAGATATGGCTTTTTGGCCATCGGTTGCTTCATCAGATATTGAAACTTATTTAAAAAAGTTTCCAGGGAAGAATTCAAGTGCTCAAGAAGCGTTTCAACTTGTTGTAGCTGGTAGGAGAAAGATTTTAGTTTTTTTTTTTTTTTAATTATGTCGTAAAGTTAACGTTTTATTTACTTTTTTTCTACTTGTAGTTCAAGTTGTTCTTGTTCGTATGGTAACTTTTTATTGCTTGAGCTAATCGGAAAATGCTTACAAATCTCATTATATTCAGATTAAATGATCGATTAAAATGATACCTATGAGTGTTCTCAAATCAAAACTGCTTATTTTCTGAAACACTTTTATATAATTTTAACATGTTGTATTATGACAAGGAAATCTATGAAACTGAAGCATAAGTTTTATCAGAATTCGGTTTTATTAGCTGAAATAATTTTTATACTAAATAAACATTCCTTAGGTTTAAAAAAAATATTTTTACTATTCTAATAATATGTATAAAAACAGGACAAAACAAAAAATTGACTTATATGAAACATTTAATGAAGTACTAAGGATGATATTTTTTTAAGAAACATTTTACTCTTTCTTTTTTTTTTTTTTTTTTTTTTTTTGTAAAAGCGAATTATATAATTTAATCTAAACAAACAAAAAAAAAAAAAAAATAGATGCCATGTTTTTGTAAAAACCTTACCATTTAAAAAGCATTTAATTAGGTGTCGATGCAGTTTTTTTTCTTGGAGGGGGAGGGGGGGCATTTCGTGAAAAATAAAATTTATTTTTCTGAAATTTGTTATATTTTTGTGAAAAATAACATTTTGTAACAAAATATGATATCCAGTTACTCAAAATCGAACCAAACATTTATTAATAACGAACTGACTAGCGCCCGTGATAATAAATTAAAAAAAAAAAAAAAAAAAAAAAAAAAAAACCCTCAAGTTTTCAATATCGAGTCGAATGAACCAAACCCTGTTGAAATCGAGCCCTTAGAACCCAATAAAAAAATGAGTCCCCAGGCGGTGGAATATGCACCCCAGTAAATTTAACGAATTTCCTTTAACATTAACGCGATATTTAATTTACAGATGCATTCCCCCCCCCCCCACTTTCTAAACTTAACCCCTTATCTTTAACAGTAACGCGATTTCTAATTTACGACTGTGGTGAGTAAACGTAAGTTGATGCCGAAAAAGAAGATTAATATTTAAAAAAATATCCTTGACAGCTTGGCCTACAGGCACAGGTAAATTTCGAAGATGCAATTGCAGAAGAAATGACCTTTTTTGCCATGATGCGGCTGTTGGGACCGCTCACTTCGAAATCTACCTGTGTCTCTAGGCGGAGCACACAATTTTTTTTCTGTAAGGGTTGGTTTTATAAAAAAACAACTTGTCAATATAAAAGTTGTAGATAATATTAAGAGGATTTGTAATAAATTAGCGGATTTGATAATTTGTGAATTGACAAAGTTATGATTTTTTTTCTTCTTAAACTCCTATTCTCTCCCCCCCCCCCCCCAACCACTTGAGGCCATTTTTAATGATATCAAAAATCTGTCATATATAAATTTTCGGCCCTTTTCCTAGAAATAATAATTTTAAACGGATTCGATACGTATCATAATTAAGAAGTTATGGGTAACGTAAGGGGTCCAAGGGCCCGGATCTTGTCCGAGAAATTTTTGGTCATTCATGTAGTAGCTGGAAATCCTAAGAAGTTATTAGAAAAAAAAAGCTGGCGAATTGGACGATTTTTAAGGGAGCTATAGTAGGGGGCCCAAAAGGGGCCGCTGATAGTTTTGAGCAGGGCCCTAAGATGAACGGTCCTACCTGGAATGTAGAAATGGGGAAATAACTAAATGGAGAAAACGCCCCCAAAAACGAAGATCGAATTAAAAGGAGACAAGGTATTAACAATTTAGGGAACAATAACTTCGAGGGGCCCGGATCTTCTCCTTTTTTTTTTTTTTTTTTTTTTTTTTTTTTTTTTCGTCGTTTATGTAGTAGTTAGAAGTTCTAAGTTGTTAGAAAAAAAAAGTTAGTGAATCGGACGATTTTTAGGAGAAATATAGTAGGGGGCCCAAAAAGGGGCCAGCTGATAGTTTTGAGCAGGGCCCTAAGATGAACGCTCCTAACTGGAATGGGGGAAAGAAATGGGGGGAAAGTTAAATGGAGAAATGGCCCCAAAAACGAAAATCGGATTAAAAGGGGACAAGGTATTAACAATTTAGGGAGCAAAAACTTCAAGGGGCCCAGGGGGCCCGGATCTTCATCGATTTTTTTTGTTTTTGTTTTTATTGTTCATAGCTGGAAGTTCTAAGTTGTTAGAAAAAAAAAGTTAGTGAATCGGACAATTTTTAGGGGAACTATAGTAGGGGGCCCAAAAAGGGGCCAGCCGATAGTTTTGAGCCGTGCCCTAAGATGAAGGGTCCTAATTAGAAAGTAGCAATGGGGAAATAACTAAATGAAGAAAAGGCCCCAAAAACTAAGAAAATCGGATTAAAAGCGGACAAGTAATTATCAGTTTAGGAAACAAAAAGTTCAACGGGCCCCGTACCAGGCCCTAGGGGGTCAGGGTCATAACTAGAACGTAGAAATGGGGGTGAAAGCTAAACGGAAAAAAGGCCCCAAAAACGATGAGGATCGGATAAAAATTGGGTAAATTATTAACAATTTAGGGCAAAAATCTTAAAGGGACACCAGGGGGCCGGGGTCTCAAAAAATAAAAAATCCGAGCCTCAGGTGCATCAGGACCTACCTTGGGCTATCCGCTGCAATTAAGAAAGACAAAATTAATGTATAATTAATTAAAAAAAATATGAATAATAAGCATATAACACAGCTAACTATACAGTAGGCATTCGTATGTTCTGCCTACCGTTCGTTTTTTACGGCTTCGTGACGTCACATGCACATTCTCTATACCTTAGTTCAGTTACTCGACTCAACTATCGTTTTTCGATCACTTTTCTCCGGGTTGAGTTAGCGTAGAATTGGATTTCAGAATCAACCGAGAGTTACAGTTTAACTCGCCAATTGAAGTTCACGGTGAGTTAGCGGGTTAGAGTTACTGGCAACCATGTGGTTAAAGAGGTGGTTGACGCACCCTTTCACAGTGTTGATTGATAGTACCCGTCATAGACTCAATCTCCCTTAAAATCTCCCCAAAATAGACATATTTGGAAACTTTTAAAGCCATTGGGTTATCATTCATAATCGTGCCCACTGCCAATTCACCCAATAGCAAACTTGATTTGGCGCTATAAATTTCCAGTAATTGTAATATTTCAGGGTTTGACGATATCTGTGGATGGATACGTGTTATTAGTGTTCTATTTTCTTTAGTTTAACCATCTCGTTGTACGAGTGATTTTATCGTATTTTTAAAAGAATTTTAACTTTTCAACGACACATTTGTTCCAGAAAATGAATTAATTCTCATGTAAGAGATATTCTTATACAAATGTAAACTACGAAACTTGAATAGCACGTTGGATATTTTTGTAATTTTCGTTTGGATAAAATATTTCAGTAATCATTCTATAGTAGTTGAAAGGTAACTTGTATCTAAATAAGTTTTCACTTATGTCAGTGGAATACTAATCACCCGAATATAAGTTATTTTGCTAATAAAATATTGCAGCGAAATAGTGCGTTTTACTTGAATTTTATTATTTTTATAGTCTTTGAAATAGGGTTGCTAAGCAACTCATAAAAAAAAAAAAAAAAAAAAAAAAAGAAAAAAAACGGAAAGAAAAGAAATACATTTTAAAATTTGTAAAGATAGGAAAATTAAATGTTTTCTATTTCCCGAACAGTTACAAAATTTTTTTCAATCATTTAAACAATTATTTTTTAAATTCTAATAGATGAATACGCAAATTTTCAAAGCAGTTGGATATATTTAAGGCCTCCCTATCGAAAATTTAGCATAATTTTACGTTTAAATCCATTATTCAAATAGGCGATTTTCATTTCAGGTAAAAATGAAATTTGAAAATCGTTTGCATTCCAATAGGACCTAAAAAGAAATGTTCTCTATTTTTCGAACGAATGAACCAAAAGCTATACAGCTCATTCCGGGTATCTCGCCAACTTACCTACCAAAAATCAACCTAATCGGACGTTTTACGGCAGTTATCGCGGAACATACAGACAGAAACCAAAAACTTTTCACTGACGTTTCGGCAACATTGTACGAACACCCTCTGCACTTGTTCACGGCCTGAATGCCATAGAACCTACTGCCTCTTTTCCCACGGATCAGAACGGAGCAGCCTGCAATTTTCACTTACACTTCAGATAACAACAACAACGACAACAAAAATGTCTTATCGATCTAGGTTTTGTTTAAAAAATAAAATAAAATAAATAAAGACACACATCACCCAGTATAATTATAATCACGAATGATTTCTGTTGTTGTTTGATAACTGTGAGATATGAAAATTTTTGGGTGATAACTGTCACAAAAAGTTAGATGTATCGTTGATTTGATTTCGTTCGAAAAATAGAGAGCATTTTCTTTTATGTCAATGGTTTTCTATGGGAATTCAGACGATTTTAAAATTCCATCATTCGCCGAAAAGAAAATGGCGCATTTGAATAATGGATTCAAACATTAAATGATGAACGTTCCACTTCAGCTATCTGAACCGGTTTAAAAATTTGTCAGTATTTTTGTCAGGAATTCGAAATTCAAATTAAACGTTATAACATTAAACGCCCCCGGTATGGGCTGGTCGATGTCTGAAACTTATTGAATTTAGCTTTAAAACTTTTCCGGGGGCATGACCCGTGATCGGGTCTATCACCGTCCCGGCCAGTCGCTGAGGGAAGAGACCTTCGATTCCGCGCGTCGCCTTTCCCGCGAGGTATGGTGAAATTTTATGCATCTCTTCGAAAGGCACAAAACATTTCATTTTCGCACTTTTTACAACTTTTTCAATGGATTATTTTGTTTTTCCTTTTTTTATTTAACCGTTGCCTATCAACTGTTATTTCATAATGCATTAAAAAAATAATGAAAATTGCATTATTGTAACACAATAGTAACGCGTCAGATTTTATCGCATTATTGTAAAAACAGCAAAAATTCCATTTTTGTAGGACCAAAACTTATGGTCTTCCGAATTTTCAGCATTTCTGGCACTAAAAATGGAAAAAGGCCTTTTTCAACTTGGATGCAAAACGAATAAATTGTTTGTTATAAATAAATGTCTCATCCTGTTTATAAAGCAAACATGTGTGTAAAGATGGCGATCCATTTTGACAGTGGCAAACGATACATTTTGAATCCCAACCATCGCAACCTATTTCAATTTTCACACATGGAACTATAAATAGACAGTTTGTTCTTAGTTCCATGTTTTCACACTGTCAATCGAACAGGGAGAAAATTATAATGTATTTTCAAAAATGCAATCTGTTTAAATACTATCGTTCTCAATTTACTCATTTTTTTATGGATTTTAAAATAATTTTCTAACATGATTAAAAAAAAAATCATCTCTATCGCTGGGAGACGAAAGATGAACCCGTTTGCACTTAAAAAAAAAGCAATACAAATCATGCAGCATTGCTTTCTGGCTAATCTTCCATAACGAAATTAAACTTTAATCAATCAATAAATAAAATAATCTATATAGAGTCGAATTGAAATAAAAAGTTTTTTAAAGTGAAATTTGTTACAAACTGTATCTGATATATTTGAATAGATTAAAATCTTACATTACATCTTTATTATACTTATATATCTTTACTATATTTATGTCTTTATCATATATTCTAATACGAGCAAATCTTGTGGGTGGTTATATATATATATATATGCAAAAATTATCTTAAAAACGGCTCTAACGATTTTGACGAAATTTCGTATCCTACCGTTTTGGGGCACCAGAAAACCATTGGGCTAGGTCACATGCTCGAGAAAATTCGATTAATGGGTCTTTTTGGGTCATTTTGGGTCATGGTCTAGCTAATTGTATCTAAAAAACGGTTCAAACGATTTTGACGAAATTTTGTATCCGACCATTTTCGGGCATGAGAAGTCAATTGGGCTGGGTCACACGTTCGAGAACTTTCGATTAGTGGGTCATTTTTGGGTCAACGCGGGTCAAATTAATTTTATCTAAAAAACGGCTCTAACGATTTTGATTAAATTTTGTGTCCTACGAGTTTCGAGCACGATAAAAGCATTGGGCTAGGTCGCATGTCCGAGAAAATTCGATTAGTGGGTCATTTCTGGGTCAATGTGGGTCAAGATCTAAAAAGCGGCTCAATTTACACTAAATTTTGCATCCAATGGTTTTCGGGCACGAGAAGACTGTTGGGCTAGGTCACATGTTCGAGAAAATTCAATTAGTGGGTCATTTTGGGTCATGGTCAAGCTAATTGTATCTAAAAAACGGTTCAAACGATTTTGACGAAATTTTGTATCCGACCATTTTCGGGCATGGAAAGTCAATTGGGCTGGGTCACATGTTCGAGAACTTTCGATTAGTGGATCATTTTTGGGTCAACGCGGGTCAAATTAATTTTATCTAAAAAACGGCTCTAACGATTTTGATTAAATTTTGTGTCCTACGAGTTTCGAGCACGTTAAAAGCATTGTGCTAGGTCGCATGTCCGAGAAAATTCGATTAGTGGGTCATTTCTGGGTCATTGTGGGTCAAGATCTAAAAAGCGGCTCAATTTACACTAAATTTTGCATTCAATGGTTTCCGGGCATGAGAAGACTGTTGGGCTAGGTCACATGTTCGAGAAAATTCAATTTGTGGGTCATTTTGGGTCATGGTCAAGCTAATTGTATCTAAAAAACGGTCCAAACGATTTTGTCGAAATTTTGTATCCGACTATTTTCGGGCACGAGAAGACTATTGGGCTGGGTCACATGTTCGAGAACTTTCGATTAGGGGGTCATTTTTGGGTCAAAGCGGGTCAAATTAATTTTATCTAAAAAACGGCTCTAACGATTTTGATTAAATTTTGTATTTTACGAGTTTCGGGCACGCGAAAATCATTAGACTAGGTCACATGTTCGAGAAAATTCGATTAGTGGGTCATTTCTGGGTCATTGTGGGTCAATATCTAAAAAGCGGCTCAATTTACACTAAATTTTGCATCCTATGGTTTTCCGGCACGAGAAGACTGTTGGGCTAAGTCACATGTTCGAGAAAATTCAATTAGTGGGTCATTTTGGTCATGGGTCATGATATTTGAACTCAAATTTAATTTTGACCGAGCATTGCTCGGTCTTCCCTGCTCGTTATATTTATATATCCTTATTATACTTGCATCTTATATATTTTCTGTGGAAATTCAAACGATCATCAAAAGGATAATTGATTTAAATGTTAAATTAATGGTTGCTAAATTGCCGAAATGAAGATCTTCATTTAATCCGATCCCTTTGAAAATTTGTCTCTCTATTTATTAGAATTTAGAAATTAATTGGGAAATCATTTTGATAATGCTATAAAACATTTTTCATTTTTCACAAAAATTTCCAATGCATTTCTTTTTTTCCTCTCTTTTATAAAATTTTATTAACAAAATAGCGGATTTTAGGGTGATTTTATTTTTTAATAAGCCTTTTTTTTTTTTAAATGAAATAGATGAGGATTTATATTAACTACTAAAGAAAGATGACCCAATCGGTTTATGGCGGCTTGATATGTTAGTCGCTCATATTTGCAGAGTCATCATGTCATCTGATGAAAAGACACAGACGATGTGTGTGAAAGGCGTAGAATGAATTAGAAACACACAAGTTTAACTTTAAACAAACATATTATTATTCAGAAAAATAAGTAAAACAATGAGATCGAACTGACGCGACCAGATAGTCAGCAAACGGCAATAACCGACTGCGAGATTCTAAAAGATAGTCACGTTTTAGCATTATTGACAAATCCAGGCACCTCATTGGTCATTTAGAAATGTCTTTTTCAGGCTCGTTTGTGTATTGATTAGAAAACGAAGAGGAAAAAATAAGTTGGTAATTTTGAAGCTAATGTTATCGCCAGCTTACATTTAAAATAAACCATTGAAAATAACTTCAGATAGTTTGATGACATTTTATAAAGCGAGAGGGGAACGGTTTAGATTTTAAGCTCTATAAATATTTTTAAATTATGTGACAAGTACTTTTTTGGAAAAAGGAAATTAAAAATGAAATTTGCTTTTTAAATCCAAAAGAATAGGAAAATTCTCACATTGCTCTAGAAAATTTAATAACTATCGTTAGAAAAACCTCTTTTTACAGTTTAAGATAGTATAAAAAATTTTCAAAAAAACATATAAGCTCTTATTAAATAAATATAAACGTCAATACTGAACATTTTCAAAAAATTCTGTCTAAAAGAAATTAACTAAAAAGACGCTGTAAGTTTTTAAATAAATTTTAAACGTAAAGAATAAACATTACAAAAAATATTATATAAAATATTTTGTATATCTAAGTTGATTTTTTTTTCTTATTTATGCTACGCTGTCCTTTTAAAATAAAAGTTTAATATTATGTAATATATATATATATATAATTGGATTAAAAAAAATAGTATTTATACAGGTGTAATCCATTAAAGCCTTATACTAATTTTTACTAATCTATTTCAAATAAATAGCATTATTTATTCTAAGCCATCTCATAATATAGTGGATTTTCTTATTAGGAATCTGATGGTATTTCGCATACGCGTACAGTTTTGAACATTATTGATAGTGTTCACTCATTTTTACACAAATATGTGTATGTGAGTGTAAAAAAGATCGATTGCCAATTTAATGTTGCCTTTTTTAACTCCCTTTTAAAGAAATTAAACAGAATTGTATATTTATAAATAATCACAAGTTTAATAAAACATTAAAGCAATATAAAAATTCGAATGTACAGTCCCGTTTAGAAAATGATGCTGATATTCGCGAATTGTTTGTAATAAAATGACAATGAAAGTTGACTTTGAAAAACGTTTTCCTATTTTCATTTTTTATATAAGAAATTCAAACATTGAGCATTTTATTTCAATTAAAAATATAGAACATAAAGTGAAAAAGTTTTCCTAATGCCGTTTATCCTTATAACAAAAGAAAAATAGGAAAAAATGAAACATTTAAAAATTTCTATAAAATACTAGAAAGTTAAAAAAGAAAACAACAACAACAAAAAAAAAAACTAAACTTTTTTTTACATTAAAAGAAAAAAAAGGAATCCATTTTAGCAGTTATTGGTGGGGCTAGAGCCCCACAAACCCATACAACTCTACGCCTATTGTGTATTTCTGTAAGGCTGTATTTTCCGAATAACCTTAATATGCTGATACGCAGGCATACGCAGGAGTGTGCAGAGGAAAGCTACGCCCTGCCCCCTCTCTAAATCTTTCAATAAGGTAAGAATTTAAAGAAAAAGTATATAGAATATAAGTATCAAAAGGTGCATGTAATTGTGATTGAACAGAGTTTTTTGGTTATTGCACGATTGCAATAGATTTTACATTCTTTTATTTAATTTAATTTGGTTCATGTATCTAAAGATGGAATTTTGAAATCGATTTTTCATACACTTCCTGATAGGCTAGAATTATGAAAATAATGTACACACGTGGGTTTCCGATGACAATACAACATTTTAATATTTTTAGAATGTAATTATAAATTAATATTAAGGCATTTTAACGTAAGCAAGGCAAAGTTGGTAAATTGCCAAAACAAGCTACAACAATGGGGGTTAAGGTTATGTGTTCTTAAAAATATACCAACTGGCTGTGAAAATGCACCAATGAAATATTTAATCACTAAAAAGTAAAATATAAATAAAAAATAAAGAGTGTAATTTAAAAAAAGGTATGCTTTTATCAAGTATTAGTTAAAAAATTAATTAAATTATGATTATACGTTGTGAAAACAATTTAGAAATCCTGTACAGATAATTTAAATAATCATTTTACGCTGTCCTGTTACCATATGTTAAAACAAGAGCAAAAATTATAAATCTTAATAAATTCACTAGTTCGCGCTTTCTACCAAGCATAAATAAAAGCAGTGAATTTTCTATAAACGGGGTCCACATCAAATTAACACATTGTAATAGGAATTTTTTGGAACAGCATGATTTGCAGTCATGAAATTAGGCGTGATTTTTACAATAAACATTCATTGCTTATAAAAAAGTGCAAGAAAAACCTTTTTTAACTTTCATACTTATTTTATGGGGGAGGGAACCTTATATGTTTTTAGCTACAATGCTAAAAACATTTAGCTATTTTAGCTTTCTTTAAAATAAAAGTACATGATAATTATTTCATTTCCCAATTAATATGGGGGAGAGACATTTTTATCAAAACTTGATAAAATTAGGTAATAATTTTAAATATATTATTGATGTTTTTTCCTTACAGAATTTTTATTTTACCGTTTATCTGCTGTTGAAGGTAGATTATTTCCATTCCTTCCCCCCTCTCCGCATAGCAATTTTTTTTTTTAATTTTATACTATTTACGCTGATATTTAACGAGAATTTATGATATTTAATACATTTTTATACTATCTTAAAGTCTATCCTTTCTGATGATAGTTATTAACTTTTTCTAGGTTAATTATGTTGCCTTAAATTAGGTTAATTTCTATGAAAAAACAGTAGCATGATTTAATATTAAATTTATTACAATAAAATAATGTATTAAACCTTCAATTTATCTTATAAAATTTCCTATTTTAAAAATCTACATTTAAACGAAATGCACAGAAAAAAATATACAGCTTTTTAAATAATATACAGTTGTTTGCTGTTGGGTAATAATAATCAACAGTATGAATACCAGCCATACTAATTAAATTTTATTATTGGTCAATCGGACACCAGTTTGGATGTAGCATTCACTTAAATTCATTTGACATCAAGGGCCGTCATTAAAACGAAACTGAAACTGTTGTATTTGTAAACTATTCAATTTTCGAAAATTTCCAAGACATATACAAATCTAAAACGCCAAGCACCAACAGCATCTATGGCACGTGACTGATGACAGCAAATGAGAACGCAGTTCAAGTCAATAATGCTAAAACGTGACTATCTTTTTGAATCTCGCTAACCGACTGCCTGTTCCGTTGCGGTTACAGTTAAAAGTAAACTCATGCACATTGAGTTGAGTTGTATGAAAAATGTAATACAATAAAGTAAAAGTTTAAATTGCAGTTAACATAGTTCATGTTCAAAATGGAGTTAAAGTTTATAGATAAACAGTTCAGGGTTACAGTTAACCCGCTACAGGTTTATAAAAACGCTGAATGTGAAAATTGAGTAATATAAGTGTCATAAGAGGAATTTACATTTGTCTATTTATTACACGAAATTTTATTCCATTTCAGCAACATGGGATGATGTTTAGTGGTTGAAAAATAAGTATTCTTTTAAGGATAGGATAAAATCTCCTGAACAAAGAGGTGGTTAATTTAATGAAATGACAATAGTAAATGCATTCAGACTTATACTCGAGTCATGACTGGAAATTGAGGACATAAAATTAAAATGAAAACGGGGGGCAGAGTCCTTATGCATCCTTATTTTATTTTACTTTATTTTGAAGAAAAAGTAATTTATCCTATCATGGCATAAAATTGTGTTTAACGTGATACTTCTACAATTTCCGGAAACTCCGATAAGCCTTGTGTGTGCTTATAAAAGTCCATATAGCTTAAAGAAAAGAAAATCGGATTGTAGGATATTAAATTGATTCAATTAAAAGTGAGTGAGAAAACCCGTTCAACCCGTGCGAAAATTTTGTACTGCAATGTCCAATATTCTTTAGATGCAGGATTAAACTTGTAAAGACTAAAAATATCTATCTGTAAACAACAGATTAATCATCGCATTTATTCCATCCAAGTTACAACAACCTGACCGAATACAGCAAAAAAAAAAAAAAAAAAAAAAAAAAAAGAAAAGAAAACTGCCCAGTTAAACTGAGGGCATTGAGCTCACAGGCTATTCACACTAATTCTATATTATACTCTTATTTCAAAGAATTTGAAATGAGCCCCTCGAAAAATAAAGAAATCGACAATATATTATGGGGGTATCTCCCCGTTACCCCCCCCCTCATAGTTAACTCTTAACTAATGAACCCCTTAAACTAATCAGGGAAGCCTCTAATTACAATTAATATATATACAAAATTTGAAGAAAATCAGATAATTCTGCATGAAAAACTCATTTACCTAAATTAAGGAGGGATTAGCTCCCCCCTTTCCCCCTTTATACTTTACCAATGAACTCCCAAAACTATTCAGAGAAGCGCATTATCACAATGAACCTATATACAAAATTTTAAGAAAATCGGATAATTCTGCATGAAAAACTCATTTATCTAAATTAAGGGGGGGGGATTATACCCCCTTTCTCCCTTTATACTTAACAAATGAACCCCCAAAACTAGTCACAAAAGCACATTATCAAAATGAACCTATCTACAAAATTTGAAGAAAATGGGATAATTCTGCCTGAAAAACCCATTTATCTAAATTAAGGGGGGTCATCATTACTTATCCAATGAATCCCCAAAACTAATCAGGGAAGCGCCTTATCACAATGAACCTATAAACAAAGTTTTAAGCAAAACGGTTATTTCCAT
This sequence comes from Maratus michaelseni, assembly GCA_963931845.1. Lineage (NCBI taxonomy): Eukaryota > Metazoa > Arthropoda > Arachnida > Araneae > Salticidae > Maratus > Maratus michaelseni. The sequence goes on along the minus strand of OZ007591.1, from coordinate 433,112,983 downwards.
CAAGAGTTATCGCGTTACGTACATACATACAGAAGGGGCGGACACATAAGCTCTCAGGCTTTGATAGCCTGTGAGCTAAAAAATAATAATAATTTAACCAATGTTCCAAAAGCTTTTTTAAAAAACCGTATTTTCGTGTTATAGCGGCCCCCACCATTAGGATGATGCCAAGATCATCACAAAGCTTACATAGGCATCCAATATATATACTCCAAACACTCCTCTACGTCATTCTACACATATTATTGACGTCATCATCTATATGCATCCTATAGGACTCTAACTTTTCCACAAGAAATTTTATATATAGATCCTATATTATTATGATGTCATACATGCTTTATAATGGGGCGATCCATCTGGGTCGCTTGGCGATTCATCCTTGGGGGCCGCTATAACACGAAAGTACCCAATTTACAATATCTATATTATAAAGGACAAATGTGTCGGTGCGTAACGCTGACGTCATTTAGCGAATGGCAACACTTGACGATGAAATTTCGGTTTTGCGATTTTTGCTACTGCAATTTTTTTAATTTCTAAACATCGCACATTTTTAACATTTACACCGTTATATAGGGAAAAAAATCTACTTTCAAATGCAATTTTTTTTTAAACTATATCCTCTACGTCATTCTACACATATTATTGACGTCATCATCTATATGCATCCTATAGGACTCTAACTTGGCCACAAGAAATTTTATATATAGATCCTATATTATTATGATGTCATACATGCTTTATAATGGGGCGATCCATCTGGGTCGCTTGGCGATTCACTGATTTATTATAGCATTTAAAGTAAATTTCAAGTATGATTTTTTTTTTTTTTTTAGGGTTTCGTTCATCTTACGAAACCCTATTGCTCTCACTCCGTTGTCTGTCTGTCACAGAGCCATTCTCGAAAACTATGTAAGTTACAGAGTTGAAACTTTGTGTATAAATCAGAATATCAGCTGTGAAGAGCTGAAAATATTAAAATTTGAAAAATTCGTATTATTTTAATCTGTCTCTATCGCTTGCAGACGATTACAAAATATTAATCCGTATGCACTTTAAACAATATAATAAAAAAGAAAACTGCCCAGTTAAACTGAGGGCATTGAGCTCACAGGCTATTCACACTAATTGTATATTATACTCGTATTTCAAAGGATTTGAAATAAGCCCATCGAAAAATAAAGAAATCGACAATATATTAAGGGGGGTCATCCCCCCCCGTTACCCCCTCATAGTTAACTAATGAACCCCTTAAACTAATCAGGGAAGCCTCTTATTACAATGAGTATGTATATACAAAATTTGAAGAAAATCGGATGCTGCTGCATGAAAAACCCATTTATCTAAATTAAGGGGGGATTAGCCCTCCCTTCCCCCTTTATACTTAACCAATGAATCCCCAAAACTTTTCAGAGAAGCACATTATCACAATGAACCTATATACAAAATTTGAAGAAAATCGGATAATTCTGCATGAAAAACCCATTTATCTAAATTAAGGGGGGATAAGCACCCCCCTTTCCCCCTTTATACTTAACCAATGAACCCCCAAAACTATTCAGACAAGCGCATTATCACAATGAACCTATATACAAAATTTGAAGAAAATCGGATAATTCTGCATGAAAAACTCATTTATCTAAATTAGGGGGGGTATCCCCCCCCCTTTCCCCCTTTATACTTAACCAATGAACCCCTAAAACTATTGACAGAAGCGCATTATCAAAATGAACCTATATACAAAATTTGAAGAAAATGGGATAATTCTGCATGAAAACCCCATTTATTTAAATTATGGGGGGTTAGCCCCCCGTTTCCCCCCTTTATGCTTAACCAATGATCCTCCAAAACTAATGAGGGAAGCGTCTTATCACAAGGAACCTACAAACAAATTTAAAGTAAAACGGTTAGTTCTATCAAGAGTTATCGCGTTACGTACATACGTACATACAGAACCGGCGGGCACATAAGCTCTCAGGCTTTGATAGCCTGTGAGCTAAAACAACAATTGTATCTTAACTGCATTAGAGGGTGACATCATCTGTTTCGATAAAGAAAAATAAATTGAACAATTGAATTTAAATTTTGCATTTTAATCATAAATATAAAATAAACTCGTGCAGCAAGTATGTGCCACTTTATCTTTATTCGAAATTCTTTTTATAATGATATCTTATTTTTGTGGCAGCATAAATGTGAGTACATTAATGTAACCTTTCAATTCATTTATGAAAACAATTCTGATTTACTGGTGTTATGTTTACAAAATGAAAATACAAACCTTTTAAAAAAGGTCTAAGATTTATTTCGATTTCATATGAACGGAATCCAAGTTTTTAGGGTGGTTAAAATATCTTACTGTTGGAATTTTATTTTTATTGTTTAAAGTTCAATGGCTTAAAAAAAAAAAAAAAAAAACATTAAATGCTAGAACAAAGTGAATGAAATAACTTAATATCTTGAATGTTACGGCTCTGGTTGCACATTATGCCCCTACTCCAAAAGCCGAAATGATAATATTTTCAATTGAAAACACCAAAAGAGAAGAAAACGTTAAAACCATTCAGCTGTAAGCGATCTCATCTCAGTAGATAGAGCTGAAAGTAACTGGGTCGCTGTTCATGAGGTCCCTGGTTCGATCCTCCTCACAGCTATTACGTGCAAAAAAAAATATTAAACACGAAATTTAAAATGTCCTTTTTTAAAAAAAGATTTTCTTATAGCGTCTAAAAGAAAGCTTTTCTTCTGGAGGCAGCGATATTTCTTACTTAACCATTTTGTAAGCTGGTTTTTAGATGTGTGATAGATCTTACTTAATCAGTACCCGTTGTCACGACAGTGGTAGTATGAGTCCAGTCAATGGCAACCCGATTACAGAAGATCGCCGCTGGTCGTAATAATATCATTCAATCTTAACGTAATCGAAAAATCTTTTTTATAACAAAGCATAGTTTGTAAATTGAGTATTTCGATAACATAGAGGGGGCTATACAAAAGAATTGGAGAGGCGAAAATTGCTAAAAGGGAATTCTCTAACTTTTAAAATGTATCTATAGATCTTATACAGGGCTGCACAAAATAATTCTGAATCTGGAAGGTATAGTTATTAAAACTAAATTTTTTCTAAACTTCTTGAACGGTGAAGTTCCGTTCACAGTTTTCTGGATGCATTGGATCTATGCACACACACACACACACACAAACAATCTTTCTGCTTTCTATTAGTCTATGCTTTCCATTTTCAATAGGGAATGTCCGATGCTAAACCACATTCTACGCGAGTTAGAAACCGAAGTCATAAACACTTTTTCAACTAGGTTGTATTCTTTTTAACACTTTCCAAACTACTTCAATGGCCGTGCGGGTGAACTCTCGCCCATAGGCTCGGAATGCCCTGCAATTTGAATATGTTATGGACGTTGACTATAGCATTCCGACCCCCATTGAAAATGGAGTGCGTAGCACTTATAGTTTTTTTACAGGGACAGTCAAAACAAAAGTATTCCGTTACAGGGACAGTCCACTGGAAAAAATCGTTTCAATTACATTTCATGATGTTACACCGTTTGAAACAGGATGAAATGGATATGCAATTAGGAAACGCACTAAAACATGTTTTACTGTAGAATAGCATTTATTATTTATTTACACGGACATTCAAAAGTATTCCGTTACACAATGTTCTACGGGATAAAAATCGTTTGCACTCAATTTTAATGATGTTACGCTATATCCAATTTAATAAAATTTATGTGCTCGGGTGCATTATTAATACTGAAAAGTGTGGGAATTTCAAAAGTATTCCGTTAACAGGACGGCAGTGTTGAATTCAGACACTTTCCCCCCGGGGAGGGGGGGGGCTGGGAAATGCACTTTTTAACTATTAAAAGCATAAAATCTCAAATCTTCCGGGGGGAGTGTGTCCCCCGGGCCATTTCCTGAATTCATCGCTGCATTACGGCCTATGGGGAAAACTCGTTTGCAGTGCATTTTATATATATATTCAAACCTATTCAAGTATTTCAAATAAAATGAAATTTATTTGTATTTACGAAGTGCACTAAAACATGCTTTCTGTACACTATAGAGTGCAAAGCATTTATTATTCATTTACAGGGCCCTACAAAAGATTTCTGGCACATAATGGTCAGCAGGAAAAAATCGTTTGCAGTCTATTTTGATGTTGACGAGATTTGTAGGCATGACTGAGGTGCATTGAAAAGTAATGGCGTTCATAGTTCACTGCATTTGGGATTCATTCGCACACAATGAATCGGTTACAGTGTGCGTGCGATCGTGAAAAGTGAGTTTTCAACTTTGGTTTGCGTTTTTAAGTGTAACTCCATTTTTGCGTGGTAGGTGTGTTCCTGCTGTTCCTCTAATGAGTATAAATGGGTCAAACGTCTTCAGTTGTGTGTGGCGGTCAGACTGTTCAACTTTCGAGGCATTTTTAGGAAACGCACACCACCCGAAGAAAGGGATGTTCACTCTCTATGAGTGTTATCCCTCTTAGTTAGCCTATTATATTATTTCATTAGTTAGCCTATTTCATTCACGCCACTCAATCATCTTCCTTTCTACAAGTTGTGCATAAGTGATGAAATGGACCACGAACAGGACCAAGAAAATATATATATACTACCAAAAACCTCTGATCTTATTAAAAAGTTGGGTGCTTTACGAAGAACGTCAACTCTGCTGTCATAGAAGGGTGGAAATCTTTTGATCAGGACCAAGATTAAAAGGCACCTGCTGCTTTTCTTCCCATCCGCTTTCTCGCCGAGAGATAATAATTCCCCTTTAAATAGCTCCGATAGGCACACCAAGACACACCTGTTTGGAAGGAAGGATCCAACTTATTGCAAAAGTCATGCAGTCCCTCTGCGCCCTCTTACTCCTGGCTGCGGCAGCCTGCGCCCTCTCCGACAGAGGTAAGCACCCACCCACCCCTTCCCTTATCTCCCTACTCTTATTTCTCAGGAAAATTGACAGCGCTTTTTTATTTTCCTTTTAACTTCATTTTAAACAGTTCTTTTAAGAACGTATTATCTATTGAAATGAAATTGATTTTATTGCATAGTACATATTGATTTTTAATTTTCTAAAAAGTCTTGATATTGTACCTGGCAAAACCATAATCACTCTATCTTTCTACAAAGATATGCACTGTAAAAAATAAAAATAAGTAAAATACTAAACTACTATACTAACGATCCATTGTGAATAAATGTCACCAAGACTTTAGAATTCATAAAATAGAGGCACTATCAAAGTTTCGAGTCAAACTTGCAAGGAGAACTTTTAAAATATAATAATAATAAATATATTATTTATATATATATCAGTAGTTGTGGTTATTCTTTCCAATAACGAAAAGAAAAAAAAAAAGGTTAAACTTAATTTTTATGATATTGAAAAGTTGCAAATTTATTTTTCTCAGAAACTTATGAAAAATAATAGTTATCTTAAAAGAGAAACAAAAAAAATTACACAAAATATAACTTGGTCAATCTGAAATAGCCTGGAATTTTTATTTTTCACTACCAAAAAAAGAAAAAGAAAAACTGTAAATTACTGTAAATTTGCCACTTTATTTTTTACATGAATAAATGTTATAAATTAAGATTTTCATTTTGATTAAAAATATTGTAATAAATTTATACTTTCAATTTAAAATATATGAAAGGTTGCAAAAAGTAGGCCGTTAAATAGCAATATCAAAAGCAGAACAAAAATTTTTGGATTGCAGCAAATATATGTTCTATAATTGAATGTATTGTTAAAAAAAAGACAGTACCTATGTCGTTTCAAGTGTTCAAAAGCTTTGAAATATATTATCAAATCAAAGAATATTTTATAACATTTCAGTGCTAATTTTCCCCAAATTGTCAACTATGATGAACTATGATACCATTTTCTGAAAAATTCTTCCCCTTTGTTTTTTTTTTTTTGTTTTTTTTAAAGAGAGAGAAAAAACCATTTGATTTTCTTTTATTTTAACGCCTGCAAAGTTTAATACATTTTTAGAGTTAAAAAAAAAATGACAATATTGTTACATTTCATGTAATGATTGTGTCAAATTGAAGCTTTCCAAACAGAAATCTCGAAATATTTTGGGGTTATCTTACTTAAAATCGTGTATCACTAATAAAAAAAAATATATATATTTTTAGTAACGTTTATTAGAAGGGAGATGTGCAATCCGTGCTCCCAAGCCATTTAAAATAAATACAGCAGCAAAAAAAAAGAAGAAAAATAATCCAGAAGATTAATCAATCTTTTTTCATCGGGACGGGCTACAAAATAATGACTTACTGACAATTTGACGGGGTAGGGGGAAGTGAGGGAGACGAAAAAGCAATTAACAGCCTGGCGACTTGTAAATAAGAAAGGTAGCCAGATTCAATCCTTACTCGTCTTTCTTTACAAACAATCCTTGATATACGGGCCCCTCGAATGGAGATAAAGCGAAGAAACTTTTTTGCTCATTAAAAGACATCTGTATCACAACCCCCCTCCCATCCATTATTATTCATTCTTCAATGGCAGTTCCTCTTGTAGATAAATTCCACAGCCTCTACTCTTTTCAAAGTGCAAATCACAGAAAGAAAAAAAAAATCATTCTGCATATAAAAGTTTTATAAAAATTATAACTAAACAATTCAGCTTTTTGTATCATGAGCAAAAACCATAATAAATTTCGTGTGGCCTAAAAAATAACAAGAAATGTATTATGTAAAAAATATAATTGAACAAACATTTTTTAGAACATTTGTTTATTTATTTCCTCATCAATGATATCCCAAGATTCCGTTAAGATGGTTCTCAAATAATATGCTTAACAGCACGAAACTTTCTGACGCATTTTGTGACTCATTTTTAAACGTAAAGGCATAAAAATAGCAGGGTATTGAAACAATTTGGAATCCATTTTTTGTCATCCATTTTATCATAGTTATCCATTTTATCATAGTCCTCCATTTTTTGATAAATAAATTATTTATCGAGTTATAAGCGATTCTTGCTACGTGACAACACGTTTTTCTCCTTTCTTGTGCTGCGGCGTCGGAAATTTGATTCAAAATGCTGACTTTGGCTGTATTTTCTGAAAGATCTTTGGCCTTTACCAAAAAATGGAAAACGCCTTTCGATTACAAAGTTTCTGAATTAAGAACACTTGCCAATTTCACAAGTTTCCGAACAAAAGTAAATTAAAAAATATTTCGTAAAGTAGCTAGTTTGGATTTGAAAATATCCTTAAGGGGGTTTCTCAGTCAGCTCTCTAATTCTCCTCGCCAATATTAAAGATATGGGCGTAGAAGAATGCACCGTACATTTAAAAAATCTCCTCATAAAATTAAATTTTTTAATTTCTTTTTTTTTTCGTACTCTTCTTAAAAGATGTTTTTTTCCGCCTTAGTTGCCAAAATATTTCTGAAATATCTGCTTAATTTAATATTTTATGTGTTAAAAGCGTAATATTTTAACACTTCAAGATAAATTCTGATGAAAACATTAGCAACTATGAATTTCATTTCAACAAACGTTTAAAATGGACTGTATTTACTATATTCGGTGAAATCTATTGCGGTCTGATATTTATGGCTATTTTAATACTATTTATGTGTTTACATTTTGGTTATTTTTAATGTGTTAATTAAATAGCTGTCGTTAAGGATTTTTTTTTTTTTTTTTTTTTTTTTAAGTTAAGTACATAATTTGTTGAGAATATATATTTTTTGAAACATGGTCAAATTAGTGAAAAAACTATAGGTAAAATTTCGAAAGTTTAAGTTTGCAAAATCTAGTCATTTATGTTTAGTGTTTTGTTTTACTCTCTCTTTATTTTATTTTATTCGAATTTTTCACTTCCAAATAAGCCAGAATTTACTCTATATATATTATGTCAATTGATTTATCTATGTAATAATAACAAAACAATGCGCGAAACTGATTTAAAACAATAATAATAAATAATCATTAAAAAAAATATTGCTTTTAAATTGCTGAAAACTGTTTCATTTTCAGTTCTGTAACGAAAAAAAAATGCAGGGGTGGGGATTTTAGATAATAAAATTAATTAATGTACTATATCATAAGCAAAAACAACTATAATCTTTCACATAAATCATTGAAAAATAATAATTATTAAAACAAATCAGTAAAAAAGATGAATGTAATGTTAATATACTTTATCCTAATAGGAAATATAGAAATACAAAATTAACATTAACAAAATTAAACAAAAAAAAAAAAAAAATCTGTGTGTATATGATGTAACATATAAGACAAAGGCTTTGCTCACTGTATTATTTTAAAAAAAATTATGAGGTATTTTCTAGGACATATAAATGCTGCACACAGTACATTGCATATTTGTTTTCTGTTTTTGTTCTGTTTTCTGTCTTTTTCTGGAAAAAATGGTAAAACCACCTATAAACGATAATGTATTGGTATTCTTTCATATGTCCCTTTTAAAATAATAATAAATGTTTTAAAATACATTTCATTTTCAATAGCGAAGAATGGTATAGTAAACCTCATTATCAAAGCATGAATTTTGTGAATATCCAATCATATTTACGAAAATTGAAGCACAGACAGACAGACAAACTGAAGTAAAAAGTTTTTAGCTATGTTAAAATGTGTTTTTTTTTCTCTTCTTTCAAGCATATTTATAATTTTAAAACTCTTAAACAGTAAAATCTTTTAAGACGAACTCACAAGATACCGAATAAAATTCCACTATAGACAGGTTTTCATCTTAGCAGGTACACTATTCCTTATAGTTTATATTATTTTCCCCGAGACCATGAAATTTTCTGTTTAAAAAAGTTTTCCGCTTTACATACGTTCTGTTTCACTGGTTTTAGTATTTAATCTAGCTTACTTAATTTAATTGTAAAAAGCATAACCTCTTCAAAATGCACGTAAAATATAACAATTCATAAAAAAATAATGTATTCGATTTTTTAAATTGAATCTGGGAAACAAATTCTTTAAGCAGGGTTTGTTGATTTAAATCAGATTGATTTTAATCATAATTAAGATTAAGATAATTTTTTTTTTTTTTTTTTTTTTTTTTTTTAAATATCATTGATGTAAAACAACTTTAGTAAAAATTTTATTTCAAATTTAGATCAAGATATTTTGTAATAAATATTATGTTTTGAAAAAAATAATAGTAATAAAAAGTTTGTAAATTTAAGGAAACGGAGAGACTGAGAACTCAAAATCCATGATTTTTAATTTTATTTAAATCAAACATCACACTTTAAAATAAAAATCCCAATTTAAAAATAAAGAATCTTAGCTGAAAAACGTTAAAAGATTAATGAATATTTATCTATTAAAAAACATCTAAATCTTATGTAATTTTTTAATACAAAAACATGGAGACATTCTGTGAGGATATGGGAAACATTAGAATAAATAAATATAGGCCATTCAAAAGGTTTTTTTAATTAAATTTATGTAGATATCTCATTACTTCCACATGTAAATAACAAGTGGTTCAATATTCTGATGTAAGTTTATTTATGCAAAGGTTTGGAAAATAAAAGGATTTCATGGCTTGTAATAGTCTGAAATGTTTTTATGTATATTTTTAACATTTTCCAACAAAGTTGAAAAGTGTTTATTCATTCGGTTTGTCTGTCCGTCCGAGCTCTAACTTTCGTAAATATACTCAGATTTCCCCGCAACTGATATATGTCATATAGGTCAACTATGGCATGTTCGGTATTGAAAATGAAGTATGTAGCACTTATAGTTCATTTACAGGCACACTCAAAAGAATTCTTTTACATTACGGTCGAAATCGCATGGGGTCGAATGAGGCAAAATCGTTTGCGGTGTATTTTAATGATGTTAATATATCTCAAACATATTGAAATTGATATATATCACTGAGTTATATTACAATTTTTATGCTTATCATAGATTATAGAGAGCATAGCATTTATCGTTCATTTACAGGGACATACAAAATAATTCGGTACAGTACAGTGTCTGTGAACATTAATTTCTAGAAGCGTTTTTTCCGTTGTGGCACGCTTTTTTAAATGTAACTAATTTTCTACATATTGCTTGGTGTATATAAATTCTATAGATCATATACAGGGCTGCACAAAATATGTCGAGTACATTATCTTTCATTGACCGAAATTGAAGAATGGAATTTTTGAGCTTTGCTGTGCGTTTCCTAACTGAACTAAATTTTAGCATATTGTGTGGCATATATACAAATCTATTGATCATGTACAAAAAAAAAAAAAAAATCAGATATTTTTCAATTATTAATTTTAATTACTGAAACTGGGTTTTCGAATATGACATACGTTTTCGAGAATTGTTTACTTTGATATCACATTTCACCTTATGAATCTATGAAGTTTTGTTACAGTATTCTGATTGTGTTGGAAGGCGTTTCATAATCTATGCTTAACGCATGATTTTTTTGTTCCTGTTAAAAATAATTTAAATTTTAGTTACTTATAAATGTAAGCTAATTAACAACTAAAGTTTTTATAGTCTTAAAAAAAAATCTGATTTCATTTTTTTTAAATTTAAATTAAATAAATCCAACTTTGATTCAGTCTAAACTCAGTAATTGCTCAGGAACTCAGCTGGAAAATTGGTTTCTTTTCAAATATTTTAATAACAAAGAATACATTTTTTTCAGATCCATTGAAATTTGTAACATATAATCATCATCAGAGATCATCTTTATATATGTATAATACATTCTCAAAATTCATTAAGTGAATATTGTATATATTCCAGAATATTGTATATAATTTGAAATAGATGCTTTTGAAGGAATTCAGTACCGATCTGAAATATATTGTTTAAAATTTCATTCATAACTGTTTACTTGTTTTATAAATATAATTATCTTTTGTATTTTAAGATTTTTAATAAAAAATTTGGTTAAAAATTTTTAGCTTTTAGTAATAAAGGGTGCATATGATTTTTAATTTATTAAATGGGTAATTTAAAGTGGTATGTATATTTTATATAGAATAGTATATTTGTTAAATTGCAGTTTAAGCAAGTGATCATATAACACGTATAATAATTCGTTTTATTTATTTCATGTTTTCAAAAGTAAAAGATAATTCACCTTTTCAAATTAAATCTGTTTCTATTGCTCCATTTTTTGTAACTGTAATATTTAATTATTCATATGATTAAAATATTTCAAATTAACCAAGTGAATGAGTATTTTTTTTTCAAATAAATTTAAAAGAGCTATTTTAGTTTTTAATTTTAATGATTTTGTAAAGGTATCTCAGAGTAAGCATACAGGTATGTTTACTCTGAGGTTATTTTACTTTAAAATGTGTATTTAAATAATAATAATAATAATAATAATCTGAACTAAATAAAACAAAAATCCGAATTAAAAAAAATTCGATTTATTTATTTTTTATTTTATTTTTTTAATAAAAAAAAAAATCACGAACCTTGCTTTTAAGGCGCTTCTGAAGGGGGAAAAAAATCCCGATTCAATAATGCAAAACTCTAGCACATTTCAGTGATTTGAAATCGAATACATATTTTTCATTTTTCGAGAAAGGAATATCTTGAGTTATAAGCAATTGTTGTCTCACAACGACCTTTATCGGGCTGTCGCATCCAGAAATTCTGTTAAAAACGAAAATTTTCACCTAGTTTTTCTGATAGGCCTTCTATTTTTAACGAAGAATGGAAAAGCTATTCAGTTCCCGAACAACATGGTTTCTGAATAACAGCATCTGCCAATCTCATGCGTTTGTGATCAAAAATGGATTCATATATATGTCGGCTCATCTGAGCATTACAACACAATCAAATTCCATTATTACACAAGTATTTTTACTGAAATTCAGACATTCAGAGTGCGAACTAACATAAATCTGACAAACAGAAGTGAAACAATTTTTCATTATCATTCGAAGTGGTAAATAGTGGTATTTTTCTGGTACTTCGAGGCGAAATTGCTTGTCATATAAAAACATTACTATAATTTACAATAATTATATTACTCTAATTTACAGAAAATCTGAGAAAAATTTTAACGATGACTTCGTTGAGAGAATTTTTGAAGAATATCTATGTAGTTAACTGATTTTATTTCAGTTTCAACAATCAATTTTCATAGTATCATAAATTATTTTATCTTTACCTTTTTTTTATTCAACTTAAAATTTCACAAATTGATAAAGTAACGACGCATGTTTATACAGTTTAATGCTTTCTAAGTTTTAGTTTTTAATTATTATTATATTTTTATTTTTTACCAAATATCTTGCATGTCTGAAATATAACGCAGAGTCTGTATTTTTTTTTCTTTAAATCATTAAAAGTATTTGCCCAAAATATACTTAATAAAATCATACAAGTATATTAGAAGTGACTTTGTACAATGTTCCATTTATTAGCATAATAGGTTTAAATTGATTCACACCTTTCCAGATTCATGTGTAGTATATATTATCCCTTGACTCTTCTCCCTCAAACAAATGTTTTAAGGTAAAAGTGCCTGTTTATAAAATGAAATACATGTTTGAAATAAAAGTCTAAATAATGTAAATCAACACCTTAAGTCTATTTTTCTTATTTTCTTGAAAAATTCTCTGAATGTTAAAACATGTGGAATTACTTGAACACCAGACTAAAAAAAATGAAATTTTTTTACAAAAAGATCTTTGATGCAATCCGTAATGATTCATTGATGCAATGATATTCAGTCTTCATAAATCCATTCTAGGTTAGTATTAGCACAAAACATGTCCTTTAATTAATAATAAAAGAAAATGTTTTTATTATTATCCTAATAAATCTTCAATGATGGTGTGAGAAATACATTCTACATTATTTAAAAACTTAAGATATAAGAGCAAATAAAATAAAAGTTAAAAAAAAAAACTGGGCATTAATTAGATGTGTGAAAACGGTGTTAAATCTTAAAAGCATTTACGCTTTAGTTGAAATTTGATCAGCTATTTCGGGTGTAAGTGTTTTCAAGAAACAATATCCAACATTCAAGCTTAATAATAAATCCTAAGTTCATTCACTTTTAATAATAATGTTTAAAAAATAGTCTTAATATAATAGTTTAAAATTTAACAATTTCGTCTCAAATAGAATTTGTTCCTATTTCAGTACTCATGTTTAAAAGATAACGTTATAGAAGCTTTCTAAAAAAGGAAATATTTTAACAAAACAGAGAAAGAGTGCAGGTGTGCAAGTGCCTTTTACGGAAGTTAAAATAATCATTTTTAGTTTCTAAAGATGAAGAACATGTGGTATTTATTATCATTGCTCTGCGACTCTGAAAGGGACTATCTCAACCAAGAAATTTGCGTAAATGCAAATAGTTCAGTCCGCTAGAGTTACTGGCAGCCTTGTGGTTAAAGAGGTAGTTGACGCACCCTTTCACACTATTGATTGATAATACCCCGTCAAATTGTCGTTATCCCAAAATAATACGGAGTGTAAAAAAGTTTCTTTTACCAAGGCTCTGTTTAAAGAAAACGAATTAGCTTTGCTCATTATAAGAATAGCATTTGAAATTACAAGTCATGAAATCAAATCAAGTAATATTTTATTATATACAAATTTAATGTAAATTAATTTTTCATAACAGTTGAATTTGTTACTGCAATTATATCTTTCGGCCTAGTGTAGATTTTACACATCCACAGACATCTCATTTCTATCCTAGCTCTGACAGAAAATCCTAGAATAGGATAACAACACTCTTTAGTTTCAGTTTCGTTTGTTTATTTCGTTTATTTTTTTGCGAGAATGAAATCGAAGTTGGCAAGGAAGCGAATACCGCCAAAACAGAGAGCCAAATCCGGGGTGATTCAACTTTTCTATGGAATAACAATAGAGTCCTCACTCTAATACTAATCCTTTCCTATGTTTATCTTAATCATCGTTCTGCATTTTGAAAAGGGATGTTGACAATAGAAATAATATATAACTAGTAAATCTGGCTTCAACATCAGCTCTATAAATCATTAATCTGACTCATTTTTAACATTATCTGCATCATGTTTGATATTCTAAAATTAGATTTTTTAAAGTTAAGAACATAAGATTTATTGAAAGTTTCGAAAATTTTAGAAGTATCGCATTTAAACACAATTCTATTTTGGATAAATGATAGGATAAACTGCTTATTACTGTATTTTTTCAGAATAATCCGCCCCCCCCCCCCCCCCACGTTGTCATTTTAGTTTTATATTATCAATTTCCAGTAATTGTGCTATTTCATTATTCGAGTATATGTCTGAGTGCATTTACTATTGTAATTTCATTAAATTAACCACCTCTTTGTTCAGGAGATTTTATCCTATCCTTAAAAGAATACTTATTTTTCAACCACTAAACGTCCTATGTTTCTGAAATTGAATAAAATTTCGTGTATTAAATATAATTATACAAATGTAAATTCCTCTTATGAGACTTATATTCAATTTAAACATTCAACGTTTTTATAAACCGATTTGGGTCAACTTTCTTTAGTAAAAATAAATCCTTATCTATTTCATTAGGAAAAGCATATTAAAACTTTAATCACCCGAAAATTAACTATTTTGTTATTAAAATTTTGCATCAAAATAATGCGATTCACTTTAATTTTATTTTGTTGATATTCTTTGAAATATAGTAGTTGCTTGGCGACCATTTAATAAAAGAGAGAAGGAAAAAATGCATTGGAAATTTTTGTAAAAAATGAGAAATTAAAATGTTTTACATCTTTCCAATTACGAAAATACGTAAAATTTCCCAATAATTTATACAATTAATTTCGAAATTCCAATAAATAAATTGGCAAATTTTCAAAGCGATCGGATTAAATTAAGATCTTCATTTCGTAAATTTAGCATTTATAATTATCCAATGCGTGATTTTCTTTTCGGTGAATGTTAAAATTAAAAAAATCGTCTGACTTCCCATTGAAAAGCATGATGACTTAAAATAAAATGCTCTCTATTTTTCGAACGAATCAACTCAATTTAACCAAAAACTATACAGCTCATTCCGGGTACCCCGCCAACATACCTACCAAAAATCAACCTAATCGGATCACTTTTGCGGCAGTTATCGGGGAACAGGCAGACAAACAGGAACCAAAAAGTCCTTCCGGCCTGTACCGGGAGGAAAAGGTAGCTTTCCTATATCTTCGTTTTAAAAGTTTAGCTAATGTTACACGAAAACAGCAAGTTAAAATGAAAAGAAACGGTTACAAAAGATTCGTTAATACTGAATTTGAATAAGAAATTCGCCAAATTATTGAGCAATAGCCAAATTGACTTCATTTATGAAGACTTATTTTGGTCGCCAAATTTGGCGATATTTCGCCAAATGTCGCCAATTTTGGCGAGAATTTGGCGCTAATGGATATGAATATATAGTTTTATGGGTATGAATGGGAAAATGATTACAACAATGAAAGAAAATAATTTGCGAGTAATCGCGTTAATGTGTTGTTTTGTTTCAAAATGTCAGCCACCCTAGAATTTCAAACTGCTCTATCTCAGCCATTTTTTAAGATAGAGGTAAACCAAAACATGCTCTGGAATCCTCGTATCAAGGCCTAACACTTAATTAAAAAATAAATTTGAATTTTTAACTTTTTTGTATATTTATTTTAGTTTTAAATGGCCGCCATCTTGAAACAAAATGGCGGACCAAGCTGGCCAACGAACTCGGTCGAGACATTGGTGAGATTAATACACACAATTAGTTTCATCCAAATTGATTTATAAATACGAGCGTTATCGTATATATATATATATATAAATCAACATTTGAGCGGAGGGTGGTTTTGGGGTCATGATAAGGTGAGAGTATATCGAAATTTTCCGGAACTGCTTCTGCAATAGGTAGCTTTATACTTTTTTGGCTACCTAAAATTTTTCGCGTCTCCACACTGAGCCTTCGGCAATAAATAGAATGCTTTGGTCACTTTAGGTGAAATCTGCAAACAGTTTACCTTGTGTTATGCTGATGCTGCCTTTTAGATGTGCCTCACTAAACAAGAACCTAATTTTCTATATAACTAGTAAATCTACAGATCAGGGGCATCAACGTCAGGTCTACAAGTCATTAATCTCACTCATTTTTAACATTATCTGTCTGCATACTATTCGATATCTAGAATTCAATTTTTTTAAGTTTTTTATACATTTATAAGAATATAAAATTTATCGAAAGTTCTGGAAATTTTACAAGTATCGCATTAAACACAATGTTATGCAATGATAGGATAAACTACTTATTACTGTATTTTTTCAGAATAACAATACATTACTTCAGGCGGGCTCCGCCGCTTTAATTTTATAAATTTGTCGTTTTAACTTTATATTCTCAATTTCCAGTCATTGTGCTATTTCATTTCTTGAGTATATGTCTGAATGTATTTACTATTTTATTTTCATTAGAATAACCATAACTTTTTACAAGAGATTTTATCCTATCCTTAAAAGAATACTTGCTGACATTGAATAAAATTCCGTGTATAAAATATACTTATACAAATGTAAATTCCTCTTGTGTGACCTATATTCAATTTACACATTCAACGTTTTTATTATTTTCATTTGGAAAACCGATTTGGTAATCTTTCTTTAGTAGTTAAAATAAATTCTCATCTATTTCATTAAAAAAAACATATTAAAAACTTAAATCACCCGAAAATTAGCCATTTTGTTAGTAAAATTTCGCGTCAAAATAATACGATTCACTTGAATTTTCCTTTGTTAATATTCTTTGAAATAGAGTTGCTTAGCAATCATTTAATGAAAAAAAGAAAAAAATTCATTGGAAATTTTTGTAAAAAATGAGAATTTAAAATGTTTTATATCATCAAAATTAATGCATAAAATTTCCCAATAATTTATGCAATTAATTTCGAAAATCTAATAAATATATTGACAAATTTTCAAAGCGATTGGATTAAATTAAGATCTCCATTTCGTAAATTTAGCTACACATGAGATGAGACGATTTGATTGGTCTGCTTTAAACTGGTCTATGATATGATTGGCTTACGTCGCTATAACGATTCCTGTAATGATCGCTACGATAAAAATGCAGTGGTAGATTGGTTGATGTAACTGTTTGTTTATAATGTCCTTTGTCCTTTCCTTATACAGCTAATTCCGGATACCTACCAAAAATCAACCTAATCGGATCATTTTTGCGACAGTTATTGCGGAACAGACAGACAAACAGATGGAAACCAAAAGCTTTTCGGGTCCTCAACTGACGCTTCGGC
Source organism: Maratus michaelseni (assembly GCA_963931845.1). Classification (NCBI taxonomy): domain Eukaryota; kingdom Metazoa; phylum Arthropoda; class Arachnida; order Araneae; family Salticidae; genus Maratus; species Maratus michaelseni. The sequence continues at coordinate 433,095,702 of OZ007591.1, read as the reverse complement.
AATAATTATATATTAAATATGAAAGATCTATTTATTTTTTTTAAATGCTTTTCGCTTATGTTCTGTAACCCGGGTTCGTTTCCCTAGTTTATATTAGTGAAAATCTAATCATTAGTTCCCCCTCAGATATCCTAAGAAATGAATGTTGAAATGTGTTATTTTGATCCCATGGGCGTGTGTTGGAGAAACCTGCATAAGCTGAATTGAAAGGAGATCTTTAAAGTGCTTAACTTGGCCCGATTAAACGAGTGATAGAGGGCCGACTCCATTTTCAGGCGAACAAAAGGGAAAAGGAGTAAAACCCACACACGAAAGGCTCCCTCAAAAGATTTTTTTTTCTTTAAAAAAAAAGATTTCTTCTAATTGTCTATTGAGTGATAGAACATTTTTTTTTCTTTTCAAACAGAGAGAGCCCGAGTTGCTGTCCAGAATCCAGATCTGTTCCAAGGTGACATCTTGGGATTCGATCCCGATGTAAGTGAAAAAAAAACAATTTGTCCTTGCTCTTCATTTCTTTCCTATCTCTGTTATATGATGTATAAAGGAGTGTTCTGTTCCAGGACAGGAACGTGATCCCTTACCCTCAGATGAGATGGACCAACAAACAGATACCCTACGTCATCGATCCATCCCTCGGTGAGTATGAGACTTCATTCTCCCTGTCTTCCATGGCGACAGACTCAATAAGACTACGCAAATAGTATTTTGGTTTTAAAGAAAAATAATAATAAACAAAAGAGTCTAGTTACTTGGTCTGCCATTGAATAGGGTTCAATAACAAGTGACTGTTAGATAAGGATGCTTTCCTGCAGATGGAGTGATTACCTTTTGTGGACATGACGCGCCAAGAAGAAGTTGTTTGCTAAGAAGTAAGGTGTTCAACAGGGACTAGGGTACAGCCCTCTCATGCCCCATCCGCGTAAAGAAGGAGGAGTATAAAACGTAAACTGTCTATTATGGGTTTGAAGACAAGCCCAAAATCTGAAACTTGACGACCTAGATTTGGTATGAAAAAAGAAAAGAAAAATGGCATCTCGAGCACATTGGATAAGCCTAAAAACTAAAATTGCATCTTCATTTCCGATTGAAACGTGTTATTGAAACATTTTAGGTATAATGAGGGATGTCTTATCAGATGTGCGATTTCTGTATTTCGGACAGATGAATCGAAGCATAGTTATGACAAACAATTGCCGTGGAAAGAAGAAAAGTGCAAGCTTGAGTATTTCAAGTATAAAAACTGAAAATTTCCAGTTAATATTAGACCCGGAGGCGGCAGCACAGACAATCACCTCATCGAGTTCACGGCTGAAATTCCAGAATTAGCTAAAAGTTGATTCGCATATTAAAACGCAATCGGTCTGCTAAGTCATATCTTGGTGGAAAACACCCGAAAACCCGATTTTAGCAGTTGGCTCGTAGGTTTACCATTGTGTGTTCCTGCTCCCAGTCCTCCATGTTTTTATACCTTTGGGTGCAGAAAAACACAATGGTAAACCTACGAGTCAACCGCTAAAATCGGGTTTTAAGCCGGACCTGTTTTATAATGACCCTTACAAAAGGGTGCAACATTTTAAAAACTCATATAAAATGGACAGCGATGAATTTACAAAGTATAATGTTACAAATAATACTATAATAAAATCAAAAGATGTAATTACTGCTTAAAGTGACAAAAGCCCCCAAAATACCTTTCAATATAAAGATGACATGCTTCATGCGCTCTAACGTCGAGTTTTTGAAGATCAAAATGACAAGTTTATCCTTTTGATCCTGAAGAGTTATTTTGTGTCATCTTTAATTTAAGTATAATATGTTGTTATGATGGGCGATCCACAAACACGTCACTGAATGCAGTCCTCACCTGTGGAGGGTGCTGCTGAGAGGAATGCAAGGAACAGGAAGAAAAAGAAATTGACATTTTGTTCTGTTCCGGATTTTCCCCACTTGCAGTTTTTCGCACATTATTTTTTCCAGAGAAAGAGAGCTTGTTTCGTGAAAGTACTACGAGCGTAATACCCTGTTCACATCAGATATTTAAGATATCTTAGACCGCCATTTTTGAGGTGGTACCCTCCCGAAATTGAATACCTGTCCACACCGCAAAACTCATCTAAGATAACTCACTGAACATCACCGTAACCAAGATCTGAACAAACATACAATGTGCGCATGCGCATATGTTAAAGGCAACAGCCAATCGGCCTCCAGAGTCAATCAGAGTGAGTGGTACTGGCTGTATCTAGCAATAGGAGCTTCGAACTCAGTAAGTGAGTTTCTGGAACTCTCTCAGTGAGTTCGGCAGTCTAAGATATCTTAACTATGCGATCTGAACGTAGTATAATACGAAGTCCTTTCTTGACGTGAAAATCAAACAAAGTCCATTGTATGCAATGGACCCTATTCTCCGTTTGGGTTCGAGGCTACGATTTCCGAAATGTTTCCCCAAAGCACGTGACTCAACATCACGAAAATCTGGTCCGTTGCGGCTCTATGGCATACAGGCTTGAGTTGCAAACGAGTCGTTGCATAATTAAGGACAACAATAGCGACAATGTTTCCCCAAAGCACGTGACTTCGACGTCAGTGGGAATAGGGCGAGGCTAACGAAAAAGACAGGCTACCGCGGTGCATTCCACTTATCTTTTTTTACAGACCGCTAGAGTGACGTGATGCTCTTTTCGTACACCTCCATTGGTGCATTCGAGCATCACGTGACTCCGGCGATCTGTAAAAAAAGATACTCCTAAAGCACCGCGGTAGCCTTTCTTTTTCGTTAGCCTCGGAATAGGGTCCATTGTGAGAGTGAAGAAATGAGTGCACTGAATACGGATACTTTTTACCCGAGACTAACGAAGGCACTACAAGAATGAGAGACAAGGTCGCATCCTTCTTGGCTGTCATGTGATTAAGACAGTTTGCTTTCGAACTGCCCAAACTATTGACTTGCAGTGAGTATTTCTAATGAATAATACAACATACTAATTTATAGGAAACAGAAAGGGAAAAAAACTGACATCCCCATTCACTATGTCTTGTTAAGTTTGGGAATTCTGTTCTCTTTTATCCAGCCACCTACACTTCCCTGATCCTGTCCGCCATGCAAGACTACCACCAGAACACGTGTCTCCGCTTCGTGCCCAGGACCACGCAGAGGAACTACCTCAAACTCTTCTCCGGTCAAGGGTGAGTGGACATCAATCACTACTTGGGCGAAGATTGCCTCTCAAAATAGCAAAAAATAATAATAATAAAAATTGCAATAAAATATATATAATTAAAAATAAATATAAATTAAATAAAAATTGTATTAAAAATAAGTTTAATAAAAATTGCAATAAAAATATATAATTAAAACTAATTATAAATTCAATAAAAATGGTCTCCTTCCTTACATTCCAAGTGTTTTTTAAGAAAAGGACGAATTTTGAAAAATTTTCAAACTTGACAGGGTTTTTTAAAATGCTTAAAATGGAAGGTGACAATTAAGAAAAAAAAAAAAACATTCTGATGGTGATAACCGAATGGACCCCTCGGTGACTTTTATCCCATCTTCGACTTTCAAAACCGGATTTTTAATTCAATTTCATTTTGACGTTCACATGCAACTCATATAACACGCACACCAAGGTGACTCGAGCAACATGAAGCGTCTCTTTGGAGAAGAAATAGGTTGAAACAAAGAAGAAACCTCCTCCTAAGACGCACTTCACGTTGCACGTGTCGCTTCAGTGTGCCTTAGGAGGACCCGTATAGAATGCATCTAGTTGGCAGTTGTTTTGAAATGTTGATAATTGTATAATTTACTTTAATATTTTACTAATATACTATATACTATTTCAGTTGCGTCAGGATTGGGATGTTTCTTTTTTTCTCCGATAACTCAGAGTTGTGTTAATAATGCCTCTCTTCTCCTTCTCTCTCCAGATGCTACTCTTACGTGGGCATGGTCAACCAGGGTGAGCAGCCCTTGTCCCTCGGCAACGGTTGCATGTACCGGGGCACCATCGTCCACGAGCTGGGACACACCATCGGATTCTTCCACGAGCAGAACCGGTCGGACAGGGACACCTACCTCACCATCTACTGGGAGAACATCCAGAAAGGTAAATGTCGCCATACACACACCCAATCCAAGCAGTACACACTGTTTAGCAGGCATTCGGCTCAGTGACAACCCTCAGAGCTACGGAGCTCTTTTCGTAGAAACGATTAACTTATCTCCAACAAGGGAACCACTTTTGATGCAGCTCGAACCTAGCACCTGGTGCATTTTGTAGCCCTATACATAAAAGTTAGAGAACCGATAAAATTTCTCTGTTAAAATCAGATTTTGTATCCTATTTTTTATACTTTTATTTTTTTATTATTGGATTTTGAATAAAATATAATAATAAAAAATAAATACCCCAAAACCGAGTTAAGTTGACAAGCTACGGAACCAAACCACTATGGTGCCAATCGTCCAGGGTTGCCGGAAAAAATTCTACGGTAACGAATAAAGCCAATTTCGTTCCTGCTGTATTTTTTCAAAATGAAATTTGTAGGTTACTGAAGGGATTTTTAATTTTTTTTTTCAATATTTTATTCTTATTATGAACTAATTTGTATTTTAGACTACTTTTTTCAATTTAGAAAGTTATCTTGCTGTAAAATCAAAAAACATGATTTTAGCAGGAAAAAATGATCGATTCTCAAACTTCGAAATACAGGGCTTTAAAATGCACCAGATCTCGATGCACCAAAAGTGGTTGTTTTTTTATTTTCAAAATAATTCTTACCTTTTCTATGAAAATGGATCAGTTTCAACCACATGACCACCATGCTTCCGTTTGAATCAAATCAATCAAAATGGTTAAGTCCCCTAAGTGAAGTCAAACTTAAGTAATTTAAATACTCTTAGTACAGCGCCTAGAACAAATAGTGTGGAAATCGGCTACAAAATAGTACTAAAAAAATTGAATCCAATAAATATACAACGATGTTGAACGATAACAGGTCGATCGCAGCGACGTCTGCTAGCTCTTTTCAACGTAAACATTGTATAAGAATCGAATTGAGAAAACGTTTCGGCCAGTGCTAAGTATTTTAAATATTTAAATTATAAAAAATAAATAAATTCCTTAAAGGCGTTCATTACTGGCCCATTTACTCCATATTATGTTCATGTACCCTTATATACACCAGATTAATAAGAACCTGCTTATGAATGGATAAAATTTGGGTATTTTTTTAAATTTCCTTTCAGTAAAAATGCAAATAGGAAAGATTTTTGCCAAACTTACTCATACAAATTGTAAAAAATAAATGAATGGTTTTTTTTGTTTTGTTTTTTATCTGTATTACAACAGGTTTTACAATGCTTTTATTATGGTTTTGTAACTCCTCAAAATATCTCTAATAACCACACGAGTGGCTGATTCAAACTTTATATTTTGCATATAAACTATCACAATTATCAAAGCCCTGTCATTTAAATGCCCAAATAATTAAAATGCGCGAAAATATTTTACATAACTTTATCATATCAATAAAGTGATTGTTCCGATGTCATTTTAATATTTAAAATTGCTTCTTTCATTTCTTTTTGGCTCTTCTTTTTCATTAAAGTAACTTAACACATATCTTTCAATTTTCTCTATGTGCAATGATAAATAATGATAAAATGCAACTTTTTAATTTTTTTTCACATTTTTGCAAAAACAAATCCTTTTTTTTCCGTTTTATTACTGAAGGGATTTTGCAATCATGATAAATAGTTATCCTCTTAAAATATATTCTGCAATTTATTTTATGTCATTGCTTGATTATCAACTTATAACTGTTCGAAATACATACAATTACTAAATTTTTGCAATACAATGTTTACGTTGAAAAGAGCTAGCAGATGTCACTGCGATCACCCTATTATCGTACAGCAACATCAGAATCAACATTTATCAGCTACCATTTTTTAGCACTTTTTAAAGCATTCCTTATGTATTCTAGGCGCTGTACTCTTAGCCTGAACCAAAGAGCTTGTAATTACCATTCCTACTTCATAAAAGTGCATTGCTTCATGAAAAAAAAAAGTCAATTCCCTGGCCTGAAAGTGCCTGTGCGCGCTTCCGTGTTGTAAAAAGTGGTGCGCCTACTCCCGGTTTAAATGCTTAATAAATTGAATGGGTGGAGTCGAAAAAGAAAAATTAAGTACTTTAAACAGCAATAGTCTGCAAATGACCGAGAGATTTGTTATCGGGAGCAATAAAATAGACCGGTTACACTTAAGGGGCATCGTCACTCAGAGAAAATATCCTGTTTCGCTCAGAGAGTCTATCAGTGCTTTCCCCCTCCCTGCTGTCAAAGAGGCCTTTACCGTTAAATACCGTCCTGTATCGGCAGTCTGTTGACAGTATTTTTGTCTCTGTGACCCACAGCTCTCTCCCCCTTTAGAAGGAGCTGATCTATTTTCGTTAGAGAATGCTTTTGCAGAGAATACGAGGTTCTCTTTGAGAGTATTTTTATGTGTGCAACCAGGGAGTTTGAAACATTCAGAATAATTTCGACTTTTATACCGGCATAAATTTATTAAATACCAGCTCTTTAGCAAATGCTAGATGGAAATAAAATTTAGCAATAAGAAATGATTCAATGTAATTTTTCTGGCCAAAATGATTTAGATGTACTTCTTGCTAAAAAGCGTAAAATAAAAATATTATAAACAGTAAAATAAGTTTTATTAGACTGTTGACATATTTCATAATTTAGGTGTTTTAGCTTACTTTATATTATCTTTATTGTATGTTCACCTTTATCTTCAAATTTTAAGATACATTAAATCAAATTGTTTCTGAACATTTTCCAAATTTAATTAGATAATTTGCAATATTAAAAAAAAATGTCTTTAGATTGCGTAAAGCAACATTAATTTAGTACTGAAAAACCAATACACGTTTGATTGTAATTAATTACTTCAATGTGTATTTAAAACAAACAAGCACAAAGTATTTTTATAAATAAAAAATTATTAGACATCATCATGTAAATGAAATGGACGAAGAGTGAAGATTTTATTAAGTCTATAAGTTGCATAATCCTTTTTCAATATAAGATATTTAAACATGTTCCATAAATTTATTAAACACATTGAAATTCGATATTTTCTTGGGATTTTGTGCCTATTTTATAAACGCTAATATATAGCCATCAGTATTTCGCTTTGGATAAAATAATGACAATCTTTTGTGAAATTGTGAATGTAGTAACTTCCGCTCTTAAAAAAAGCACCAAAAAACAAAAAAGTAAAAAGACGTCAGAGAATTTTAACAAAATATCTTTGATTATTGAAATTATTTCATGTATTGGCATTTATTTTAGCATTTTCATAATGAAATTAAGGTAGAGTGCAAAATGAATATAAATTATACCAAAAATACTCCAAGTGGTGTTTTCTAATAGAGCTTTATTTAGCAAAAACATAGTATGAGCTTTACAATACTGCAATAATGTGGCCATTACTACAATATTTGAAAATTCTTATTCTTTTTTTTTTTTTAGTTTTGATCATCTGTTAATAAAATTGACACTAATAAAAAATATTACAATTTCCGAAGCTCAATACATAATACTAATTTTCAGTTAATTCTGCCATTGTCATCTATGCAATTAAATGATACAATATTCAATATATATACACTATATATGCAGCAATATATATATGATTCACCAAAAATAAAATACTAGAGTATAATACTGTTAATATATGTACATATGAGAAAATGAAAATCATTAAATAAAAATTAGTATTGAGCATGCTAAGAGCCTCCCCCCATTTTTTCCACCAAAAATATCCATAACAATATTAACTGAAAGAAAAAATAATATATTTGGCGTTGAATATTTAAATTTTCATTTTCAGAATTATACATATAACAAAATTTAAAATTTATCGCGATAAACCAAAGTATTTTTATTCCATCCTAGTCTAACTTACTCTATAATATTTATTTCCTCCGTTTATTAAAATATTTTAACTCTATGTATTCCGAAAAAACCTCATATCTAAATTCAATATTTCAATGGCTGCTAATTAGTTCAATAAATCGCGTCTTTATCTTTAAATTATAAAACTCCCTAATATTCATACTTTAAAAAACCCGCATAATTCCCTTTTAATTTTCTAAATTCCTAAAAAGACTGTATTTATTTTAATCAGTTCCGATATTAAAAATAATTCGCCAGATCATAAAATCTTTTTCTTATATTAAATGTAAAAGCATTTATTCTAATCCCATTCTGGCTATGTTCCAAATTCGATAAACCATTTCTCTTTTTCTTTTTTTTTCTTTCCCTAAAAGTCAAAAGCATTCCATATTCTCGAACCAATTAACTAACGATAATCAATTAATCTAAAACACTCTGGGTCATAGCTAAATCATCGAACATCATGGAACTTTCGAGAATTTTCTTTCGCGCCAAAAAATAGCGGAAACCATTTTATTACCATATTCTGGAGCCAGCGCAAAGAATCCCAGCTCACGATTGGCGCACGTGACCATGTATTCCTACTCTTACTGAAATAATATATCGTCGCCTTTTCCGTTTCGGAGAGCATTCTATTCGGAGATCCGAAGATGTGATGCACTGATGAAAGCTAGACGTATTCGTATAAGAACATTCGAATAGAGAGACGCTAGTTCGAAGTTTGATTTGTTAGGTTAATGATGGTATCTCTGCCTGGTATTGGCGTGGAGTCCAGTATGTTTTTTCTTATATGCCTGCGGAATGTTTATTTTAAATAAATGGCCATCGTGCTCTGCTGTAGTGGGAGCCGTGATTGAAACGAAAAGAGGACTTGAGTGAAAGCAGATTCTTCCCTGATGTCAATTGAAGCTTCAGAATAAAAACTTCTGTGTTCTTGAATGAGATGCTTAATTATGATTACGTACACACGCCATCTAATGTGGAGTGCTGGAACTTACTCTTCGGTTGATTATGTGAAAAGAGCCCATCTTATTTTCAAAAAAAAACATTTATTAAAAAATGTTACTACTCAAGCAACTCGGCCTTAAAAATCACCACATACATTTGTAAATATAGTTACAAAAACAACATATATCTATTGACTGCTTGCCCTAAAAACTTTAATTTTTTTTTATCGAAGCTTTCTCACACTTTTCCTTGAGTTTATGAAAATTTTGTTATTTTAAACAATACAACACAACTGTTATTTTAAACAATACAACTGACTGCTTCCCCTAAAAACTTTATATATATTTTTTTTGAAACTTTGTTACACTTTTCCTTGAGTTTATGAAAATTTTGTTATTTTAAACAAGACAACACAACTGTCATTTTAAACAATAAAAAAAAAATTGACCGCTTCCCCCAAAAACTTTAATTATTTTTTTCGAAGCTTTGTTACACTTTTCCTTGAGTTTATGAAGATTTTGTTATTTTAAACAAAGAAACTGCTGCAATTTCTATATCATTTCTGTATGTATATACTAGTCACATTCTGAATGTAAATAATATCTGAATTTTCCTTTTTTTTATACAGGACATATAAAAAGAAGTATTTATGTAGATTGAAACTTAGCAACTAAACATGATTTTAAAAACCATTAATTGTTCCAAATATACCATAGTAGAGTTTTCCCATTCATTAGGAAGACTCATAGTTATCTCCCACATATTTTAGTAAATTATTATTATTATTATTAGTTTTTATCATATTTCAATAAAACTGACACTATTAAAATATATTCAAAATTCCGAATCCTCCCATTGTCATCTATTCAGTTAAAATATACAATATTCAGTATAGATACAATATATATGCAGCATAATATATATTTAAAAAATTAGTAAAAAATGTATATCTTAGCAAAAATGCATGAGTAATTAAAGCAGGGTATCTATCTCAGAATTTCATGGCCTTATTTACGTATAAGGAAAATTCTCATAATTTTCTCGTAGAAGATTTTCCTGAAAGATTACATAAAAATCAAACCAATTCATTAATCAGATATGGGGTTAAAAAAAAAAAAAAGTTATGAAATTTGAATCCATTTGGACACTACACTGTTAACTAGTATTTTAAAAACACAAATTGCACAAATTGTGCTTATTAGTTGCTAAAATCAGTGTAAAAATTGTTTTAAACTCATAAAAGAGCTAAAATCCTACATGTTTCGGCTTTAAACTTAAAGCCATCATCGGGGAAGAGGAACAACACAAACGACTACTGATCTTTTAATTTTCGACACGAGAAAATTGAAATCAACAGTATGGAAAAATTTAAATAAAATAAGCGGGCGCTCTCTGTTGCCAAAGAGCGAAAAACAAAACAATGAATTAACAAGGGGTTAAAAATGTATCCCATAGACTAGGTATGTTGAAAGAAAAGTTATCATTACAAATACAATCTTTTCTAATTTTGATTTCCAATGATTCCCTAATGGCGGCTTTAAATGGGTTATTGAACCTATGGATAATTCTTGCTTTATCGAAATTAATTACAGTATCATTATTTTTAGCGTAAAACCGGGAGAGTGCAGTGGATAACTTTCCAAATTTTATGTCGTTTTTATGCTCTTTTAACCTTTCCAAAAACTTTCTTTTAGTCATACCAATGTAAAAAATTATACTATTATTATTTAAGCTAATGGGGATTTCATAAACACCTGCGAATTGATCAGGGGGGATAGGATCTAATTTACATGAAACTAAGTCAACCAATTTTCTGGGAGGGACAGCAATAAGATGGATATTGTATTTACGGAGGGCCCTTTTAATCCTTTCAAATATAATAGGTATATATTGGAATTTCCGATAGTTTGGTTTATTATATAATAAACCAAACTATCGGAAATTCCAATATATACCTATTATATTTGAAAGGATTAAAAGGGCCCTCCGTAAATACAATATCCATCTTATTGCTGTTCCTCCCAGAAAATTGGTTGACTTAGTTTCATGTAAATTAGATCCTATCCCCCCTGATCAATTCGCAGGTGTTTATGAAATCCCCATTAGCTTAAATAATAATAGTATAATTTTTTACATTGGTATGACTAAAAGAAAGTTTTTGGAAAGGTTAAAAGAGCATAAAAACGACATAAAATTTGGAAAGTTATCCACTGCACTCTCCCGGTTTTACGCTAAAAATAATGATACTGTAATTAATTTCGATAAAGCACGAATTATCCATAGGTTCAATAACCCATTTAAAGCCGCCATTAGGGAATCATTGGAAATCAAAATTAGAAAAGATTGTATTTGTAATGATAACTTTTCTTTCAACATACCTAGTCTATGGGATACATTTTTAACCCCTTGTTAATTCATTGTTTTGTTTTTCGCTCTTTGGCAACAGAGAGCGCCCGCTTATTTTATTTAAATTTTTCCATACTGTTGATTTCAATTTTCTCGTGTCGAAAATTAAAAGATCAGTAGTCGTTTGTGTTGTTCCTCTTCCCCGATGATGGCTTTAAGTTTAAAGCCGAAACATGTAGGATTTTAGCTCTTTTATGAGTTTAAAACAATTTTTACACTGATTTTAGCAACTAATAAGCACAATTTGTGCAATTTGTGTTATGAAATTTTTTTTTAATTCTCCCCCATTATACAACAATACATTGCTAACGAAATCCATTTTTATGTATTTATTCTTTTATTTTTTAAAGTTTTTCATCTGTTATTAAAACATTTTTTGAAACAAAATTCATCTAGATATATCACAAAATATACTGGATACTTTTAAAGATCGCCTTTAGGTAAAAATAATTTCTAAAAAATAAATTAGTAAAATGATCATTTATAAACTACTTTCTTAATCCTACTTCACTAATCCTATATTTCTGATGTCAATATCAGCATCCCTTTTTCTATGCACATATACAAAACGCACAACGATGAATGAAGTATCATACGAAATGTTTTTGAAAAGGAGGCTTTTTACAAAGTACACTCACATTTCGTTAAAACATGTTGTTTTATTAATAATTGCAATTAAATAAAAATTAATGAAAAACACAACCATTAATCTCGAAGATTGCGTACGAAAGCTCCGTAGGAGTGCACAGGTATTATAATAATAAAAGATACAACTTACTGAGTCTATTATTAGGAAGACTTCCATCAAGGTATTTCCTTGTGCAACTCAAATATAAAATGCACAAAGCAAAAAAAAAAAAAAAAAAAAAAAAAAAAAAAAAAAAACACTTAAAATTTGCTTTAATTTTTTAGTTGTTGAAGATGCATCAGACAATGTAAATTGCAGAGCTGTTCAGCTAGGAATTAAAATTATGGTAATAAATAGTCTTGCCAAGAATTTTTAAAAGGTTACACTTTTTAAAGTTTTATACATTCTTATAGGTTGTATTCGAATCACGGAAAAAAGTGCACCGGTAAAAGACGCACCGGAAAAAAGCGCATCCGGAAATGTTCCAAAGGTAGAAACAATAAAGTTTCTTTTAATTTCTTATCTTACAAAACTGTACTCCACGAAATGAATCAATTACACTGAGAGACCGCATTATGAATGAAATTAACAGCTATTCAGAAATACCAATCTCCATCCTCTTAATGTCCCCTCTATTAATATATTAAGAAAAAGTCTGGAAGATTGATTGATACACTTGTAATTTGACATGATAAGTATGACTTATTTACTCAAAATAGAACAAAAATCATAATGAAAGAGTTTCGTAAATAATTCAGTAATCAGCTTGAATTGCTACTCAAACAGTGAGAAAAATGAAAATATATTCAGATTAAAAGCAAACGTAAATATATGGTTATTTTATTGTTGAGGGTAAAAGCCATGATATACCTTACGGGGGGAAAAAATGTTAAATTTTGAATATCTTAATTAAAACAGTTTTTATTGTAATAACTTTGCAATTTTAGGTGGACGTTTTATTGGTGCGCTTTTTTCTGGGTGTGCTTTTCTCCGGTGCGCTTTTTTCCGTCTACCAATGTATTTAGGCTATGTCAAGTACTAGAGCAAAAATTAACTGAGTTTTGATGCTATGAATTTTGTGACATTTCGAATCTTTTCATCAATAAAAACGCCAATAAGTATTTCCGGTAATAATATTTTCTAGTTTTAGTGCCAGAAAGCTCCGAAATTTCATATTAAAAAAAAAAGGTTCTAAATTTACGAGTTTCGAAGAGATATTTTAAATGGAAATAAGCATACCATAAGATAAAGCGATAGACCCTGGATAAATCATGATAAGAGGGTGCAAACACTAAAGGGTAAAGCCAAATGCTCTTGAAAAAAAAACGTGATTTTGACGCAATTGTATAATTTTTTTTTTTTTCAAATTTGTGAATGAAAGAGTACGTTTATGCTATATCTTATTGATGAAAGCATTTCGATATTTTGTATTTTAGGGTTCAAGAACAAGCAAAGACGTCTGTCTATATATGAAAAATGGTAGATGCGTAAATATTTATTTAATTAAATTTTCTGAAACTATCAAGCCATGCAGTTCCTAGTTGCCGCGCGTGGCGGGGGATTTTGCCCCTAAATCAAAGTTCGTTTCGATAGATTTTCATTTAAAAATATATAAAATCCTACAAATTAGAGAGTGTATGCTGTCTAAAATAGCGGTACCCCCCATATTCGCATATAATTTCCATAATATTAATATATATTTATAATTATATTAAAATATAATATATATTTTCCATAATATTAATTCCATAATATATAAATTCCATAATATTTCGCATTATGCTCAAGTAATAGTCATTTGCTAAATACAAATATACATACAATTTCCAAATAGTATACAGCATAGTAATAACGCTTGACGGCAGTGTTTCAAAAAACTAAAAAATGTTATTTCATGATTGCATTATTAGTAACGAAGAGACTATATATAACTAGCTGTTACCCGTGACTTCGTTCACGTAACATTAAAAAAAGAATAAATGCATTAATTTAGCAAAACATTTCACTTGATAATTACCAACATATATAATTAACCAAAGCTTTATCATATTTTATAGGAGACCATACGGTATTTGTTTGCTATAGGGACCTTGACATAACTCAGTCTTAAAAAAGTGAAATTTCATGCCAAATAATATATACAATCGCGAAAATGAAAGTGCAACTAATGAAAAAAGGAGGACCCAGTAAAATAGTGAAAATCGGGGAATTCCTTTTCATAAAACAAAAAACAACACTGGCAGAATTCTTCTATACAACAGTGCATTTTAGGTGGTATTTGGTGTACAATTTGTATATGTGTGCATTGCTAAATGGGCATTATTATATTGTTTATTTGCATAGACATATGTTATATATTGCTTACTACATTATCTTGTTTATGTATATATTAAATTAAGTGTTTCACGCTAAGTGGTGTAAATAGTGAACAAACTGCTTGTGGATTTTATACATTGATAGATATTTCACAAAGATATAACAATCTGATGCGATTCTAAAATGTAAATAAAGGTTGCTAGAAAGTACTTTAAATTCTGCCCAATTTAACCTCGGTATTTTCTCTATCGTGTCAAGAACACTATTAGCAAATAAATACCGACGACACAAATCTGATTATCTAAATTTACATATTTTTGTTAGTATATATAGGATTATTTTAATTTATTTCATGCGCTTGAAATTTTTTACGCTTTCTCTAGGGTTAGGTGTCGAATAAATGTACTTTCTTGTTATTTTATTTTGCCATTTCTATTTATTCTATTTTCCATTCATTCCATTTATGGATATTGATTTAATTTACATAATCGTGTCAAAGAATATTCTTTAAAGTTATTATCAGTGTTAAAATATGTTAATTCTAATATTTTAAATGTTATTAATGTGTAACTTAACTGTTTTTAACTTGTACACTGTATTAAATTTGTGAAGTGGCAACAGCCTTTGAGTACAAGATTGGCAACTCAATTTGGCAACGGTCAGTAGTTGTTGATGCCTAGCTCTGCTTAGAAAGCTGATTGCGATCCAGAATGGAAAAGTATTTGATGTTGTAGCACGAGGTCGATCTTAAGCCTAACCACGTTGAAAGACGAAGTGAATGAATTTCCTTACCGCTTGAAGAAGATAATTTGCTGGTGGATTTTTTAATTCAAATTTTAACGTATAAAGAAAAAAAAAAAGAAAAAAAAAATGACCTCTGAAGAATATAAAATGCCGAAATTAAACGGCGACAATTATCACACTTGGCGTATTCGTTCCCGCGCTATCCTAGTCCAGAAGCGGTGTTGGGAAGCGATTGAACCGGGATATGGAACTGACATGAATGATGCCGAGCGAAAGAAAAATGACGAAGCACTTACCCTATTATTTCTTATTGTTGAAGATACTTATCTAGACGACATTGGGGACTGTATAAGAGCCAGAGACGCCTGGAACTCTCTTAAAGAAATGCATACGAAGTTCGGTTTATTACATGTTCTACAACTCATGAGAGAATTTTTTAACATTGTAATGAAGCCTAATGAATCTGTGCAAGCCTACCTAGCAAGATTAATGGATTTACACAGGAAGTTATCCAACGGAGGCTATGCATTCACAGATAGGGAAATTGCCCTAGTGATGCTGTTAGGACTACCCAAGGCCTATGAATCGCTGATCCTGAATCTTGAAAAAGATGAAGCAAACTTGACAACCACATTTGTCAAGTCCAGACTGCTGGTTGAAGAAAAAAGGATAGCAAGAAACGACAGTTTACCCAATGCATGCCATGAAGAACAAGCCCTCCACACTAGAAGTTTCCCATCAAATCAGAGAAGACCTGCAGCAGCAAAATCAATTAAGAAATTTATGCCAAGAAAAACTACTGAAGAAGCTGAATTTAACAGAAGAAAAAACACTAAATGCTTTTGCTGTGGCCAATGGGGACACATATCAAGAAACTGTGAAGAAGCCAGACAACAACATCAAAACAGTGCCAAAACAGCAGTTGACCGCAAGACCAGTGTTGCACTATTAGCAGACGAAGATGAATCAAAGAGGAAAAATCTCTGGATTCTTGATAGTGGAGCAACTGAACATATGACCTCTAATAGAAGGAAATTTTCAAGCCTTAGACCATATTCATCTGAAGTTGAAGTTGCAAATTCAGAAAGAATAAATGTCAGTGGAATAGGTAATATATCATTCAAGATATACGAAGAAAGTGAAGAGAGAGACATTACAATTCAAAATGTTTTATTTGTCCCAAAACTAGGAGGAAACCTGCTGTCAATTGGAAGGATTGAGGAGAAAGGCTTGAAGGTCGAATTCGCAGATGGCAAGGCCAGAGTGATTGACAACAAGGGCAAAACACTCCTGTCAGCCAAGAAGAAAGGAAGGCTGTACATTATTGAAGAGCAGGCATCAATGGCTTGTGTAACAAGAACTGAAAGCATTGAACTGATGCATCGCAGGCTTGGTCACCCGCATTATAATGCAATCAAAAACTTAGAGTCTATTGACAAAGAATTACCAGTGTTACCAAATGCACCATGCTCTATCTGCATTCAGGGAAAAATGAAGCGGAAGAAATTTCCAAAATCATCCAACACTCGAGCTAAGGGTCTCCTTGAGATCATACACTCGGATGTCGTTGGCAAAATTTCCCCATCATCCTTTGGAGACTCAAAATATTTTGTGACATTTACTGATGATTTTTCAAACTATACTACATTGTATACCATGAAGGCCAAAAGTGAAGTATTGGAAAAATTTGATGAGTACAGAAGCATGGTTGAAAATCTCCATAACAAGAAGATAAAATTTTTAAGAAGCGACAATGGTCGAGAATTCAGGAATGAAAATTTTGACAAGTATCTCACCACACATGGAATCCAAAGGCAGCTAAGTGTACCTGAAACACCGCAGCAGAATGGTAAATCGGAGAGGCTAAACCAGACTCTAGTAAACACAACAAGATGCCTACTTATTGAATCAGGAGCGGACTACAGATTTTGGGCAGAAGCAATAGCCACTGCAGCATACTTACATAATAAGAGACCATCTTGCGCAATAAATGGCAATATTCCTGAAGAAATGTGGTCAAATTCTGAAGGCAAAATAGATCATCTCAAGGTATTCGGATGTAGAGCTTGGAGCCATGTGCGCTCATATTCAAGAAAAAGCAAACTTGATCCTAAGGCAACAGAATGCATTTTTGTTGGTTATCCCACTGGAACCAAGGGATACAAGTTATATGACATGAAGAGAAAACAGTTCTTTGTGAGCAGAGATGTTATCTTTGAGGAAAATGTTTTTCCATTGAAGACTGTCAGTTGTCATAATGCCACAGAAGTCTCACTCCGTATTGAAAACTTTGAAGAGGACTACTTGTATACACCTGAAGCAGAAGTTGAAGATACCTTTCAAGAGCAATCAAACCTTGACACAGATGATTCAAATCGATTGCCTGACTCATTTCAAGAATTAGATGACCCAAGTCCTGAAGAGTATTCTTACCAACAGCTTGAAGATGTTCCAAAATCAGCTATAGAAATAATAGAAATGCCCGACAAATATGACACTGAAGCTGAAGTGATGACAGATAACCCTACTCGTACAATCAAGAGAAGTGAAGGAGCAAGACCTGTCAAGCCTCCCAAACATCTTGAAGATTTCTATCTCTACAATGCCCAAGAGATATGCTGGCATGATGAGAGAGACCCAGTGACAGTAAAGGAAGCTCTGGAATCCCCCGAAGCAGACATGTGGCAAAAGGCCATGAATGAAGAAATAGCAAACCTCACTCAAGCCCAAACATGGGAGCTTACTACCAAACCTCCTGGTGTAAAGATAATATCTTCCAGATGGCTGTTCCGCAAGAAGAAGGACGAAACTGGAAAAAGAGTAAAGTTTAAGGCCAGGTTAGTGGCAAGGGGCTATCTCCAAGTGCCTGGTGTAGATTTCAAAGACACGTTTTCACCAGTTATCAAGCTCAAATCCATACGTTTACTACTCGCCATAGCTACAGAAAAGGATTTTGAAGTTCATCAAATGGATGTGACAGCTGCATACCTTAACGGAACATTGGAAGAAGACATCTACATGGCCCAACCAGTAGGTTGTGTGGAGAAAGGTAAAGAACACCTAGTGTGTCACTTAAAGAAAAGTTTGTATGGTCTTAAACAATCTGGCAGAGTTTGGAATTCATGTTTGGACAAATTCTTGACTGAATGTGGTCTTAAAAGATCTGATGCAGATCCCTGTATTTATTACAATGCTGAAAGGAATCTTATCATTGGTGTTTATGTAGATGATCTCCTTATTGTTGGAAATTTGAAGGATATAGAAGAATTTAAGCAAAACATCAAGAGAAAATTCATTGCTAAGGATCTTGGACCAGCTAGTCAAATCTTGTCAATGAAGATAGACAAAGATATTGATGGTTCCATCACTCTAGATCAGATTTCCTACATTACTGAAATTCTCGACACATTTAAAATGTCAGAAGCCAAACCCGCAGCAACACCTTTAGATCCGAATATTAAGTACAAGCATGTCGATGACTATCAATGGGAGAAAATTAAAGAAGAAAGCAAAAGGATACCGTACAGACAAGCAATTGGAAGTTTCTTGCACTTAGTATGTGGCACCCGCCCTGACTTAGCATATGCAGTTACATATATGAGTCAATTCAACGAAAGGCCAAACGAAGAACATTGGAGGGGGATCAAACACATGTTGAGATACCTCAAAGGAACCATGTTCAAGAAACTTAGGTTCAAGAAGAATGGCCGGGGCCTGCAAGTTTTTTCAGATGCTGACTGGGGTAGTGACAAAAATGACAGGAAATCCTTTAGCGGATACGTGATCTTTCTCTCTAGTGCACCCATTTCCTGGTCAAGCAAGAAGCAAACTGTCACTGCCCTATCATCTACTGAAGCGGAATATGTTGCAATGTGCCATGTAGCGAAAGAAGTAATATGGATGAAGAACCTGCTCGCAGAGATTTGTGTGGAGTTTCTGAATACTCCTCAAAAGGTCCATGTTGATAATCAAGGTGCTATTTTTATTTCAAAGAATCCTGTTACATCCGAAAGAAGCAAGCACATCAGTATCAAGTATTTTTTCTTAAGAGACTTGGTGATTAACAAAGTGATACAGTTTGAGCATGTGTCGTCCCAAAATAACTACGCTGATTTATTGACAAAAACAGTGTCTAAGAAGATATTGTCGAAGTTCAATTATGGTATGAACATGAACTGTAATACATAAGGACACAGTGTTGAACTTTAAACATTGGAACTCTTTCCTTTTGCACGTATATATATTTTTTTTTATTTTCTCTTTTATACCAGTGTAACAGGTAAGGTGTTAATTTATGCACCATATTGTGTATCGTAGAAGTATGTTCTATATCGTGCATTGTAGAAGTATTATGTTGTATATTATTATGCCCTCACTTACAAATTCTTAAAATTGAAGAACTCTAATCATTTAAAATAGTATAATTAGCAAGGGGGCGTGTTAAAATATGTTAATTCTAATATTTTAAATGTTATTAATGTGTAACTTAACTGTTTTTAACTTGTACACTGTATTAAATTTGTGAAGTGGCAACAGCCTTTGAGTACAAGATTGGCAACTCAATTTGGCAACGGTCAGTAGTTGTTGATGCCTGCCGCGTTTGCTGGCGCTTGTATCTGAAAGCTATGTTAGTGTGATATGTCATTATTTGTTAATATAATTATTTAATCTGGATCATGGGTGATTATTTCCTTTCATTTATTTTTCAACAATCAGGATTAGGATAGGATACGATTAGGGTTAGGATTAGGAATAAAAATTGAACGACAATGGCATGACCGATTCAGGTTTAAAGTATGTACCATCATGAAGCATTAAGAAAATTAGAAAATTATCGGCTAATAGTTTTTAATATGTTTTACAGTCCTAGTTGGCATCAAATGTGAGCGGGGAAATGATCATCTAAAATACTATTAAGTGTTTACCACGCAAAAAACAAATTTGGTTACAACAATGTATTTAATTTTGCGCCAAATTTCACTTGATAAAAAAAAAAGCAAATTGACTATGGACTTAATTACAGACCCCTAACCTTGTTATTCTCGGAAATTTTCTACCTATATGTAAAAAAAATTCTACTATATAGAACGCGCTTTCACGTTTATAATGTTATGAATTGGCACGATCAGCTTGTTCAAGTTTACACAATTCGGCTGGAAGAAAAGATTCATTACTTTTTGATTTCTTCTTTGCTTTTGCATTACGCGAATTTGTTGGTAAAATCGATTTTCTTTTCGATAACATTGTTGTTTTTTAAGTTTAAAAAATATTGTAATTTTACTTAAACATTGCTTTAAAATCTATTCAATTTTTCTTATCCTACAATACTTTACAAAAATCTATTATGAAACAACTTTTTTTTTCCTATTTTAAAACTAAAACAAATGTAAAATTAAATTCCGGTTCGAAACGACGATTTACAAATGTGTTTCGATTGTGGGAAAATGATAGAGGAAAAATGCTGTTACATCGACACAATCATATTAAATCTTTAGCTTTTATGAGAAAAGAAACTTTCTTTTAAAAAATATAGTTATTTTTATTAAGATTTTCTGATTTTCGATACGGATAATTTTGCCATCCAATATATATATATATATATATATATATATAGTATATAACTTTTTAAAATTTAAATTAAAAATATGGTATCTTTATATTAGCCGTGTGCAGACGATAAATCGCCAACCTATCCCATCATTCGTATTGAATTCATTAAAAATATAAATCTTTCACTCATTTCATTTAAAACACAGAACTTTAATTTACAACACATACATTTAAAATATATATATTACGTACATTTAAAATAATTCCTTTCATGTCAAAAAGAAAAAGAGAAAAAAAGAGAAATTAATCACAAATAATTTGATAACCAAAGATCATTTTATTTCAACATCAAAACAAATCTGTTTTATTTTTCTATATATGACATCATATTCGCTTGCTTTCCATACTTACTCGTATTTATGCACTTTGTATTATTATCAAATATTTGAAAACGCACGTTTTGTTTCTAATATGACATCATTTCATATTCTGTTTAATTCTTAAATAATTCTTTTCATTTTTCACGTGGAAATTTTTCACTTGAAAATAAATTGTTGATTAAAAATTATTACTCAGGGGTTTTATTTTATATTGGCAGCGATAAAGTATTAGCAAGGTAAAATAAATTTAACCATTTAAAAAAAAAAAAAAAGCTGAAAAACCGGGCCCTTTGGGTCAAACCAATCAAACCAACCAACCATTTTAAAATATACGAAAAAATGTCCATTTATTCTCTATGAAAATAATGAAATTTTGAATTATTAAGAAAAATATTGAAATAAAATAAACAAAAACCAATTCTATGTTCATTTGAGGGTTATAATCAACTTATATGCAAAGATACAGGATAATTAAATGCTTCATTTTGACGCTGGCTTCAGCCTAACATTTGCACACAATCAGATTTATAATATTATTAGGATAGGATTACTTTGACACAGGTGAAAAATTGTAATTCATCTTTTAATAAAAAAATTTGCGAAAGAACATACAGAGGCTAGAATTAAAATTTGTGCTTAAAAAATGTAATAAGAATTAACATAATAATAAAAATAATTATTTTTTATGTTGATGTTAAATATCATTTGATGTATTATTTCAAGTATAATAACTCGTCTACCTTATATAAATTCTAAAAGTGAATGTAATTACGTAAAACAGTAACAAATTATGTAAAACTAACTATAATGCAAACAAAGTGTTGAAAATATATTTGAAAATTATTGAAATAAACTACATAAAGATTTAAAATAATCAAATTAAAAACATGGAAATAAACTGTGCTTATGAAAAACAGAATTATGGATAAGAAATACACTATACTAGCTTGAAAATTTCTTTCCTTTACCCCCTAATACTACAGTGTCTAGAATAATATAGTGTGGAAATCAACGGGCGAAAACGTATCCAAATAATTACAAATCCACCAGAGGGCGCTATGATCCAGTTTATTGCTACGAATGAATAGAAATCCAATGTGTTTTCAAATATTTATGATGCAATTTAAGCTACGGGAAATTTATTTTTGAAAGATAAATTTTGCGAAAAATAGAATTAAAAAGATGTATGTTGTAATACACGATACATTAGGAATAAATTTCAGAACACTTTATTTTCAGATTGCTCAATTATTATAAACAATGCCATCTCCGTACACACTTTTTTTTTAATTTTTTTTTTTTTATAACATTAAGCTTTACTTATAACAGTAATAAGAAACTATTTCATAAATTTTCATATTATTACAGGTTTAAGCACTAATAAAACCTGCAAGATGATCCTCCCACACAATCTTTTATTTACTTTTTGTTTTGATTTTAATAAGCTAGTTAATTGAAACTGTCATATACATGTAGTAACTAATTTTTGTGTAACGAGTGTAAGTACATAGAAAAAGTATTACAGTAAATAAATATCAAGCTTTTATAATTATCTTATGTTGTTTGACAATTTAATATTTATTGTTAGAAACAAAGAAAATCAGTAACTATCTTTTTAATTATCGTATTAATTTCAGACTGGAAATATTGTCTGGTATTT
Organism: Maratus michaelseni; assembly: GCA_963931845.1. NCBI lineage: Eukaryota > Metazoa > Arthropoda > Arachnida > Araneae > Salticidae > Maratus > Maratus michaelseni. The sequence goes on along the minus strand of OZ007591.1, from coordinate 433,073,108 downwards.
GATACGTAAAATTAATTAAAGAAAAATAGAATTTGCAGAACCAACTAAATGACAATAAAAATTAATATATCAGTTTTTTTTTTTTTTTTTTTTAAATGTTGAAATCCAAAAAAAATTAGTTTATCATTTTTTTTTTTTAAATTACAAATTTGCTTTTAAATATAAAAAAATTCAGTTGATGTTCGTCATAAAATATGCCAACTGACATTGAAACTGCAGCAGTAAAATATTTTAAACACTTAAAAGTATAAAATATAAATAAAAAATAGAGTAATATATATATTTTATCAATTAATAGTTTAATTTTAAAGCTTTTAAGTTATAGCTTTTATCAATTAACAGTTTAATTTTAAATTATGATTATTAATTAAGAAAATAATTTAGGAATCCTGAATACACAGATTAAATACTTTTTTCTGCTTTTTTATTGCCATATTTTAAAAAAAGAGAGAGCAAAAATTATAATTTTTTAAATAAAATCACTAATTTGCACGTTCTACCAAGAGTAAATAAAAGCAATGTTTTTTTTCATAATATAAGTCGCACCAAATGATCATATTGTAACAAATTTCTTTTGGAACAATATGAATTGCAGTCCTGAAATTAAGCATGATTTATATGATAAACATTGAACACTTATAAAAGAGTGTTTTAAAAATATATTTTACCCATCTTCGAAATATTTCGCAAGTTTTTACATAATTTTTAGTAATCTCTCGGCACTTCAACTAACGCTTTAGTAAATACACGCAGCCTTGTTTTCAAGCAAGGAAGCTTGATGGTAGCGCCACCTACAAAATTGTAATTTTTTGGATACTTCTAAAGCCTTACGCGGTATACGCGATTGCCACACTATATTATTCTAGACACTGTACTAATACTAACCCCTGAAACATCACCCCTACCTAACTCATTACTCAAATCGAACAAAGAGAGCGGGGAATCCTTTCATATCGAGTGATAGATTGCCTAGCTGGGGGAAAGCATCGAACTGATCAAAATAGAAATATATATTTTATTTTAATTATAGCTACTTCCCTAATAAATTAAAATAAAATATTTTTATATCAATGTATAAATCAGAAACACTAGTTTTTTCCGCGTTTTTTAAAATTTTCAAACAACCTATTAGAACTGCCAGAAATTCCAATTTACTGAGGCATAGTAATTATTTTGATCATACTCAGATTATTTCACATGAAATCAAGTATTTAAAATTATTTTTAATAAAAAATGAAAACTGGGGTAAAGAACGACAAGTTTTAAGAATTGTATGCAAAAAACAAAATTTAAAAAACTCCATTTTTTCATGAGATATCCTTAGAAAAGTGAGGAAACTTATCCCCATTGATTAACATGGAGAACGGAAAAGGGAAATTTAACTGACGAGCACCCTTAATTTGCCGGTGTAAAAATATTGAACTCTCTCACTAACAGCGCTGGTGTAGAATTATATCGCATATTTCATAGTTAAGTCACCGCAATCCCAGCCTAATATCGCGTTCTGACTGTGGTTTTTAAGACGCTTAACTTGAAGTTTTTTGAAGCAGAATCAAAATTTTCGACTTGAGCCAGTTCCTGAAACTCACTTAACTTTGGGATCTGCCATCTGAACTATTTTCTCATTTGAAATGGCTTTTAAATTTCGAGTAGAATTCTACAAGTAATGAATCCTTTCAGTCGTTTATTTATTTAACAAAGGATACAAACGCACAGTTAGAAGTTGCAGCCACGCATTCACAGATTTATTTCTGTTTGGATAAGTCTTAAAATGTTTGGTAATGTCAGGGCTACACTACATACCGGGCTTGCTCATTCATTATGATGACGTCACAAAAGGTGGCTGACTAGGAGGAAAGACATACAGCGATTGGCACAAAACGATGGGCGCGTTGCTTTGGACCAATCGCTGGTCGCGGTCAGCCACCATTTGTGACGTTTTGAGAGTGAATGAGCAAGCCCGGTATCTAGTGTTGCCTTGGTAATGTGAGCGTATCCAAAACAGTTTAAGCTTAACTTCTCATTCTCTCCTCGCAGGCATGGAATCTCAGTTCGCTCTCCTCGCCCCCAACCAGAACCTGTTGATCACCCCTTTCGACCACGACTCTATCATGTTGTACGGCAACTACGCTTTCTCCAAGGACGGCCGCTCCTTGACCATGGTCGCCAAGAACGGCAAAAGGCTGATCGAACCTTACGACAAGAACGGAATGACCAGAAGCGACATCACCAGGGTCAACAAGATGTACGGATGCTGAGAATAAAATTCCCATTTCCTTTTCTTCTTCGACGAAGACGAATCGCCCGCCAGCTTGGCAACCCTGTCATTATCGTGAACTCCCCTCATCGACCTTGCTCAGTCGAAGGCTTGCCATACTTAGTTCAAGCACGCAATAGCGGGTGTAGCGGCCTAATGGGAGTTAAGGGTCATTATAAATACAGACACTCGGAATTTTTACTTATCTTTATGAGTAATAAAAAATATTAGTTGGGAATTATCACGATCATCATACAGAATCGCCAATCTCCGACGACTAAAAAAAAGAAGATATTGAAAGAGCTTTTATATTTTTAAATAGAAAGTTGTATAATGCAAAGTAACTTTAAATAATACTTAAATATTTGAGAAGATTTAAATAATACTTTAAATTTGAATAGTAAGTTTCTTAATTTAAAAAAAAAGAATTAACTAGCTTATAATGAACTTAACTTATTTATTTTGATGTTTTAACATAATTTTTAGTTAATTACAAAAAACAGAGGCAGAATTGACTTTCAATAAACATTAAAACAAAAAAAAAACATGAAAATCTTATACAAGTCTCAGGGATTTGGTGAAAATGAGTACTCTGCGCTTACATTAAAATAATAATAATAATTTACAATTTTACAACATAGAGTTATAATTTACTTGTAATAGAATATTCCCCATAGTCTTTTAAAAAAAAGTTGGAAATTGTACATCAAACGTGACAAATGAGGTGCGTTCGTACTGTAATTAGTTTCAGTGAAATGAATTCTATCGTCTGTTATGACATGATAGGATTAATTTCCGTCATAAAATAAGTACATTTTAAGTTGGCAACATTTTAGCTTTTGCTGACATGGACTGAAAATTCCAGTGGAAAACTTAAGCCTAACTCTGAAGATTTCAGAACTCTAAATCCATATTTAGACTCTTTTTTATTTAATATCTATTTCTCCGGAAACTTTATATATATATATATATATATATAATAAAAAAAACGGTCGGTAGATTACAAGATTGCCATAATGAAACAATGTTAGTGTACACATTCGGGTTTTTAATTCAGTCATACGGAAATAATAGGAGTCAACATTAAATAGGACGTCATCACCCTGGCAACCTAGAATCATGACCTATCATGGGATATCATTGAATTCATGACGTAGGATAGGATTTAATAGAATGAAGAGTGCGACTATAACTTGGCCATAGAGGTTATAAAATGTCATATACATATGTCATATACTATAACATGTCAGATAACTTGTCGATACACAATGAATCCTCGGAAGCTGCTATAACAAGGAAGTACCGATTTTTAAAAAATTCAAATTGCTTAATAAATATTTTTATGAATATTTTTTAAAGTTTTGATTCGAAATTTTGAAGTAACTCGACAAAATTGTTCTATATAATTAAAATTCAAACCATTCGGTTGGGTACTTTTTGCGCTGTTCCATGTGAATAAAATTGAGGCTCTATTTTGTTTTCTATTCAAAAATACATTTATGGAAAGAATCAACACATCCATCCTAAAAATGTCATCTAACTGGCGTAAATTTGAAATCTTTACTTTCAATATTTCTCAGCTATGATTGCATTATACTAGTTGGGATTTTACATCCTTTTAAAATGAAAGCTAAAAAATGATTCGTGACTAGTAGTAGATAAAGGAGAGTTCAACGGCAGCAGACTCCTGCTTCATACTATCTTTATACAATTCCCACTTTTTTCGAAATAAATCTCATTTTGTTAGAAAGGTTTGTGTATACGAATAAGTTTTTTAAAAGTATACGCGTCTTGAATTTCATCGCAAATAACTCTTTGTGTGTGTATGTGTACAAAACGATCACACACACACATATATATATAAACGTTAGATAACATCACAGAAACATTTTACAACAATTGGGGGGATATTGAATATGAAAAATTAAGACGTACCTGTTTGAATAATTCCAGAAATAAATAAATAGAATTTAAAACAAAGAGAATATTAAAGAGATCGGAGTGAAAAATGAAAAGAAAAACCTGAAAGATGAAACCACTCAAATCGGTTGTGAAATGTATCCATAAATTAACAAATAAAGAAGAAAAAAATAAAATTAAGAAATATATGAAATAATTTGAAATAATTGTGGAACCATGGCAGAATTATCAAGCTCAAATTCCACAAAAATGTAGGATTTCATCTCTGTATGAACTATTAAGTTAAAATTGTATAACATTTGGGCTATCATACATTTAAAAAATGAGAAATGAAAAATATGAGTTTCCCCATAAATGACCAGGAAGTAACAAAGCAAAAGAGAGAAGGAAACAACAAATCTTCAACCAAAAAATAGTTACTAATTCATTAGATGAATTACAAGATAAGTGAATGGTTCTTAAATATTCAAATTTTGACAAAATGTATTTCACACAAGCGTTAAAACGAGAATAAAATAACATTAAGGAACAATGCTGCCACCTATTGGCTGTTCAAGAAAGACAGGTGAATAATAAAATTAGACACAGATAGGGATATGCCATCTAGTGTCAGTTTAAGAAACAAAATCTTAACTATCTGCAAGTGGAATTTTAAAATGAAAAGAAAGTGCCTAATGAGAAATGAATGAATTAAGAAAATTTAATGTAAATAATGAATGAAAAGTTAAGAAGAATGTGAAAACGTTAATTAAATCAGTATTATGTTATAAATTAATAAAATAAAATAAAATAAATGAATTAATATATTGTCAGTCCAAAATGGTATTATTTCTATAAGCAAATAATAATAAAAATTAAAGGGGCGAAGGAGATATTTAAAAAGAACAAAGATGGTAATTAAAGAAAGATGATTAATGAAATTATTGAGATATGACATTATGCCACATAAATCAAAGAAGTTAAATAAAATACTGTTGATTAACTTAAAACTGCCTATTAGATGATATATGAAATCATTACTAGTATATTATATCGCATCAAAAAGTCACCAGTAAAAAATGCAGCCAAGTCTCGCAACTCATTTACCGTAAAACGTACTGAGATCGTATAAAGCCAAGTTTAATTATCTTATTAACTCTGAAATTTTCATTCGCAAATCACTCCTAGTCTCTACATCTTTCGTTAATTATTATTTTGTGACTTGGCAATTACGCAGCACGAGAATGTGATGTATATAGTTAGCCTTAATCAAATAATACTATAACATATTAAAGTATAATAACTTCCCTGTGCGTATATAATTTGCCTTAATTAAATTATCCCATCCCATCCCATAACATAGTAAGGTGTAATAACTTTCCTGTGCTGCGTAATTGCCAAGTCACAAAATAATAATTAACTAAAGATGTAGCGACTAGGAGTGATTTGTGAATGAAAATTTCAGAGTTAATAAGATAGCTAAACTTGGCTTTACACGATCTCAGTACGTTTTACGGTAAATGAGTTGCGAGACTTGGCTGCATTTTTTACAGGTGACTTTTTGATGCGATTTCACTTCTTTTTTTGTAAGTAATCCTCCTTTTCTTGATTTTGGGTTCTTTTTGGAGATCATCCACGGATTTTCGCTAAGCCCACACTCAGTCCCTATTATTTACAGGTATAAAAAATTTGAAGCTTTAGTTTCGTTTGCAAAGTACTGTAGATAAAAAGAGATTTCAGGTTCCTCGGCAAGCACTAAGTTATGGGAGAGGGAGTGTCAAAAGTACTCTCAATTGCTTCCAGGATAGGTGCTATCCATCTGAGATATTACCCGCAGTCCTAGATACTTGATATTTAACATAAAAGAACTTTTTAGTATAAAAAGAAAGCCAAAATTAAAGTTTCCGGAAATTTCCAATAAATCAAACTATATTCCTTTTTTTGATGTTTTTTTCTTTTTTTTTAGTCTTTTTTTTTTATTATTTACGGATTTTTTAATTTTTCCTTACTTTGTGTACTAAACCCTGCCTTTCTGCCAAATGTCAAGCTTCTAGGACTACAAAATCGAATTATTTGCAAATTTTCGACTTTTTATAAATTTATTGATTTTTCGATTTTAATTCTAAGTTACCTGATTGTCATGCCAATATAGTAATTATTTGATCCGTCTTCTTAGGATAATTTAGGTTCAATTTAGAGAAGTGAATCTTAGAGTCACCATGATTTTATTTAGAAAGGACTATCAAGCCATAACCAGCCAGTAATGTCGGGAGGGTAGGGGGAGCTGTGAAAATTTTTGTGGGGCTAACATCATTTAACAATCCATATTTCATATGGGAAGTAAATAGAGTACAACCTGTGAAAGAAAACAAACCTGTCTATAAAGAAATCGCCTATATCGTAGCCAGTCTATAGCGGAACTTTTCAATAACGAAATTCGTAAACGAAAGAAAAGAAACCATAATCCGGGGGAAATAACAAACATAAAACAATTCGGGGCGTTGTACTAGCTAATAGGACAATTATCTTAAAACTAATGTTTCTAGCAGTACAAAATCAAATTGTTTTCGAATTTTCGATTTCTTAAAGATATTTCGATTTTATTTTCGAATTTAACGAATATTTTAATTGTTCCTTTTATTGAATGGTAAATACTACCTTTACACCAAGTTTTAAGTTTCTAAGACTACAAGATAAAATTATTTTCAATTTTTGGATTTTTTTTATAATTTTCTGGATTTTTTAATTTTTTCTTATTTTGTATCCTTTATTACAAATTTCAAGTTTCTAGCGCTACAAAATCGGATTATTTTGAAATTTCCGATCTTTTTCGAGTTTTTTATTCTGTTTTCGAATTTATTGTGTTTAAATTTTTCCTTTTCCTGTATCCTAAACAATAAGTTTACGCCGAATTTTAAGTTCTAAAGCTACAAAATCGATTTTTTTTCAATTTTTCGAATTTTACAGATTTTTTCGTTTTTTTTTTTTTGTATCCTAAATAAAAACTTTTGGAATAAAGGTAGTCCTTTATTCCAAATTTTAAGTTGCTAGCTTTACAAAATTATTTTCAAATTTTTGTTTGTTTCTTCGATTGTTTGATTTTATTTTCAATTTTTGTTGTGTTTTTAATTTTTTCTTTTTCTGAATCCTAAACACTACCTTTACACCAAATTTTCAGTTTCTAAGACTACGAGATCATATTATTTTCAATTTCTCTCTTTTTCTTTCTTTCTTTCTTTCTTTCTTTTTTTTTTCTTGAACTATCCATATTTTTTAATGTTTCCTTATTTAGTATCTTAAATATTACCTTTATTCCAAATTTCAAGTGTCTAGCGCTATGAAATCGAATTATTTTCAAATTTTCCTTACTTTTCGATTTTTCCGATTTATTCGATTTTTTTATTGTATTTTCGAATTTTATTGCGTTTTTTATTTTAACTTATTCTGAATCCTAAACACTATCTTTACTGCGAATTTTAAGTTTCTAAGGCTAAAAAATCAAATTATTTTAGTTTTTTCAATTTTTTTCGAATTTTTGAATTTTTTTTTCGAATTTTCCGGAATTTTTATTTTTTTCTTATTTTGCATCCTAAATACTACCTTTATTCCGAATTCCAAGTTTCTAGCGCAACAAAATCGAATTATTTGAAAATTTTCGATTTTTTTCGATTTTCGATTTTTTTAATTTTGCTTTCGATTTTTTTGGTGTTTTTGATGTTTTCTTTTTCTGGATAACACTACCTAACACTACCTTCACACCGAATCTTAAGTTTCTAAGATTACAAGATCGTATTATTTTCAATTTTCAATTTTGATGGAATTTGTTGAATTTTCGAATGTTTTTTTTTTTCGAATTTTCCGGATTTTATAATTTTTCCTTTCTTTGTATCCTAAACACTACCTTTTTTCCAAACGTCAAGTTTCTAGGGCTACGGGATCTACCTAATCTTTTTGATGACGCGTGAACGAGTGATGAGTGAGTGACAAAAAATCGAATGTTTGAGTTCATATATCGTCTGAACTAGAAAAGACAGAAAGTTGTAATTTTAAATTTTGGTCCTGTGTGCCAAATACTCTAGAAAAACGAAGTTTCAAATTTTTGGGAGCGCGGAGATATGGGGTGGTCAAAAGTGCCCTGAGTTGCTTCCAGAAAAGTATGCTTACGGCTGTCCTCTTTCGACTTGGCGGAGGCACTGCCGTGCCTCCATATAGAAAGGAAGAATAATTATCAATTAGGAGGAAATAATTTAAACACATTTAGATATAATAATGTGTGATGATTAAAGTGACGTTGTCCCAAACAAATCAAAGAAGTACAACATAAAGTAAATGCTATGAAACGAATTTTGTTAAAAAATGAAGTGAACAGAATCAGCAACATGTAATGAAAGGATGCAAAATAAACTAATAACCCACTCTCTCGCTTTTTTATTTTGTATTTTAATTATCCATACAACACCTCCTCCCTCCATACTCTAACATTATTTTATTGTTTTTCTCATTTTGTTTTTTTTTATTTTTGTAATTTTTATATTGCAATGAGCTAATATTTTTTTATTTTATTTTATTTTACACCTCTCTCCTCCATTGTCCTGTATATTCGATTATGGACTTAACTAACTAATATATCAGAGAACATATGATTGTTGTAATGCATCCTAAATTCATATCTTTATTTAGTAGATGAGAAGCGCATAGTCGTTTTATTTTATTCTAAAGATATTATTCAGACGTATATGACGGTAAACAGAAATGTGAAGACATGACTTAAAATTGGTAAATGTATTAACTTTGAATCTAAAGTCTTCACGTTTGTCATATATGTCTGTATATATATTTTTTGACGTTTTGGAGTAAACTGTAAAAAATCTGCAGCAAAGTATCCGGTCATTCGACCCTTTTCATAGAAAACGGTTACATAACCGTGATTAAACAGTTCCTGTAACAGTAATTTTTATTGCACATAAAATATCATCCGCGATGATTAGCTTAGTTTTAGGGGATGTTGTAGGCTTAAAGTAATATTTTTGTGTTTTCCCAGCTCCTCATTTTTTTAATAGCCACCACCACCCTATAAAAGCTTGCTTCTATTTTTAGTTTAATTTGTTTTCTAAGTATCTTATATATTTAATCATTTTTAATGTTTAAATTCAATAGTCTAGTACTTACAGCAAGTGTGCATGCTTGTTTACCTTTTTCCAGCATAGGGTTGGGTGGTTGGTAGTGAAGTTAACTTTCTGTTACTTTTTAGTTAACCTTTTTCTGATTTGCTGTTTCCTTTGATGTCATTTTGTTCTAGTAGGTGTGTCTTTCACTTATTGAAACTTATATTTACTAACTTGGCAACATTAGAATGCAGATTTTGTATTGTGTTTGAAGTATAAAGAAAGGGCGTGTTTACAAACAAACAGTTCTATCAACCAATCTACTACTGCATTTTTGTCGCAGCTATCATTGCAGGAATCGTCATGGCGACATAGGCCAATCATGTCATAGACCAGTTTAATGTAGACCAATCAAATTGCTCCATCTCATGTGTACTGAAGGAGTCGTAAAGAACGAACAGGTTTTTCTCCCAAACCAACAATAATTTAACCAACAGTGACGTCAACTGCCCTTTCCTCGAGGCTAACGAAAAAGAGAGGCTACCGCGGTGCATTCCACTTACCTTTTTTTTACAGACCACTAGAGTGACGTCATGCTCTTTTCGTACAATGATTGCATCGATTATCCATTGAACTTAAATAATGTTCGGGTGATTCATTTTCATCTGTAAGTTCTTGAACTCCGTCCCTCTTTCTTTTCTCCATGTGAGATTCTGGTAACGTAAGTACAATCTCACTCTATGTTACGTTATATTTCGCAATATAGTCCTCTTCTGGAAAGCCTTCTACGGTTTTTCATCTTTCGATTCCAGCAGAGTAAATACATTGAAAATTGTAATAAATTGTTTGCACAGAAAGTACAGTGTTTAACTTTCATATTTAAAAAAATGGTGAAACATAAAAAAGTGCATTTTTAAAGCTGAATATGAATAAAATTAAAATGACGCCATTTTCACTGTCTTTCCATTTTTTAGACCAGTTGCATTCGTGTAAGAATAATAAACCTCTAGTTTGTATCCAATAAAATCTTCCCAATCTTCCATAATGTTGCCAATATCCAAGTTTGGCGTCAAACATTAGAAGTGCTTGAAACGATATGGTTACTAATGTACCAGAGTTAGTTACAAAACGAATTTTTTTATACGCCAAGCTATGTTCCATTAAATAATGTCAAATTACTGTAAATTCAATTATAGATCTTTCATTAACAAAATTCCATACCTTAAATAAAACTGACACTGATAAAGTTAGTTATGCAAAATGTTTAGTAATGTTATTTTTGTTGAATACAAACCGAAGATTTTTTTGCATTTCTCTAAAGAGCATAATAACACGCAAAAATAAATTCATTTCTCACTATGTTTAGCTGCTATGGATGTGTGTAGGTCGAAAAGGCTTTATAATGATCGAAAAATTATCTAATAAGGATTTCAGGTACTCGTTTTTTCTTATCCAGCCTGAAATGATAAATCGGCAAATATTATTTATTCCATTCGCCACCATTTTCATTAAAAAGTTTTTCCGTACATTGAAAGCGCCACAACAGTGGCTGAGATGTTCTGCTCTCAAAACTGGCATACGGGAAGTGCTGGGTTCAAACCCCCTGTCGCGCTCGTTAACTTAACCGTACGGAGTTTTCCGTGGTTTTCTTCGAACTTTGCCGTAAATACGGGTTAGGATCCCTTAGAAAAATCCCCACGGACGGCACTCCCCCCAGGTTCTACATCCCTCGTGTAGATAATCGGTCGTCATAAAATCAACCGACCGTACATTGGAAGCATTGCATTTTTGGTAAAACTTTGCTTCATAATGAAAAAAACCATAAATTTAGTAATCGCTAATTTCAAAAGTCGTCTAATGTTCTGTAATCTGAATCGTCGTCCAGAGTAACCTTCAAACATACAGGAAACATCCAACAATATAGTAAAAATGCCAACTGGCAGGTGACCGGAATACGGACAATTAGTCTAATGTCTTTTAAAAACCTTCCTGAAAGAAGGGAAGATATGCAGAAAAAACTGAAAAGAAATGACGAATTAAAAAGAACATCGAAAATTTATTTCAGCAAACAATTTTTATTCCAAAATGTAGTCTTTTGTGATAGTAATATAGCATAAATGCACACATCTCCTTAAGAATATTCTTTGGTTGCTAGCTTTTGAAACAGTGAATATTTCTATAAGTGAAATTGGCGATATATTAAAAAAATAATAAAATAAAAATAAAAGAATAGACAATATTCGCTGATCTGAGTTCGAGGCTATAAAAATAATATGTTTGGTGAAAACAAACCGGCATGTTTCCGTAGTAAATTTTTAAATGTCTAAAATTTAATTATTTTACAATATGTGTTTGAATGGCAGACATTCACTAAAATTTAAATATTTGATCCCATATCCATAACAATAACTGCTATTTATATAATTTGGATTTGAATATAAAAATTTCATCCAAAAAGCATCTTGTATACACGAAAAAACACTATTATTACTAATATCGCTCAAGCTGATTTCACGCTTATGCATTTTTGGCTTAAAATCACATTGCTTGGCAACAAAAGTAAAATCAAAACCTTAAATAAACATGTAACTCATATATGCAATCATTTTTACAATTACAACTGCTAGTTCCTCCTGTAAGACACATGATAGGGGAATTATATAAAAAAATTAACAGAAAGAAAAAAAGGAAAAAAAATACTCATATTTTATTAAATCAAATTATCAGATGCATCTTTGTTAACATGACGCAAACGATAAATCGCCAAATATTGTCTTAATCTGAATTGCAATCTCATACATTGCAAATATCTTTAAGCATTACAAACATTTCTTTGGGGTTTAAGTTAAATATTATGCCTCACATTTTTTTCTTTTTCCTTTTTTTACGGGGAGGGTTAAATTAAATTAATAACATAATTTTTCTTTTATTTTTCTATATGTTTGCATTATTTTCTGATATAGCCGTTTCAATTCTTTCGCCAACGATAATGGTCGCCAAAAAAATGACCTATGGTAACCTTATCGTCCAAAATAATAGAATTTTCCATCATAATTCTATAACTAATATACGTAGAACTATGTGTTATATACTAAAACCTTCCCTGAAAAATTATCTATCCAACAGTGCAAGTTCCATCAAATTCCACTCAGCAGAACTCGAGTTATAAAGGAACGGAACGAAATTTCCGTTTGTGTTTTATAGATAACTAGCTTACCCGCCCGGCGTTGCCCGTGCCAACAACCTTAAATGTACCTGAAATCAGTGTTGAACATTTTTTTTATTTTTAAACAAATCTAATGTTGGGGGCCCCACTACCTTAGACAGCAAACACTGGGCGTGCCATACACACTCCCATATATTACCGTAAGTCGAGTCGAAAGAGCCACACCCCTTCATAATCCAGCCCATAGAACCAGAAATAGAAAAGCACCCCTGGTGGTGAAAATCGAAAATCTCTATCTATGTAGAGTCGAATGAGCCCTACCCCGTCGTGATCCAGCCTATAGAACCAGATATAGGAAAGCACCCCTTGTGGTGAAAATCCGAACTAAAATCAGTCAGCTCTATCGATGTCAAGTGGAAAGAGCCATACCCGATTGTGATCCAGCCCATAGAAACAGAGATAGGAAAGCACGCCTTGGTGGTGAAATTCAGAACTAAAATAGGTAAGCTCTATTGATGTTGTGTCGAATGAGCCAAACCGTGTCGTGATGTGACCCATAGAACCCAAGATATCTGCAAAATCCTTTAGTTACACCTTCCACCGCCAGGGGGCACAATATGTTCTATACGAACATAACTGAATTCATTAAGGTTATCGATGTCGAGTCGAATGAGGCATACCCCGTCATGATCCAGCCCATAGAACCAAAGATACGAAAGCGCCCCCTGTGGTGAAAATACAAACTAAAATCAGTAAGCTCTATTGATGTCGGGTGGAAAGAGCCATACTGTAATGACTTAACGAACTCCAGTGATCCAAGGTGATGATTAACATCCAGCACTTTTTATTAGGCATCGTTGATACACAAGTTAAAATAAGATGAACAATTAAAAAACATTACACTCTGCCATCAAAACCCCAGCGTACACAACCATCATATACTGTTCACGCGCACACATCATTTTCCGCTCACCATCGTCTATTCAACTCTCTCTGCATCTCTCTTAGCTTAGCTCGGTTCACTTTTTTTTGACCTGCCAACTAACATCTCTTGCAGTCTCTTTGCATATCGAAAACTGTTCTTTCGATTCGATTACACGGCTTACACGACAGTCAACCTCCGAAGCTAGGCGACAAAACCATGGACAAAACCTGGACAACTCTAGGCCAGCAACTCACGAGTCAGGCTAGGCCATAGATTTCTTCGGTCGTTACACTGCTCTCATTGGCTGGCTACTTCGTTGCCGAGGCTATTTCATGGGAGGAGCTTGAAATAGCCTCGAACCCAAAATTCCATATACACGTTTTAATTTTTTTTTAAAAATCTAAATTAAAATTTAAAAATCCGGCCACGAGGTATACCATCCGGTGACAACATCTACACATGACAAAAATTTCTGAGTCCTAGGTGTTATAATTACGGAGAAATCCGCGGGCAGGCAGGCAGACAGACACTTACTCTTTTATAGAGATAGAGAAGAAAATGAGGCGCTTTTATCACTCAACATCCATATATTTTTCATTTAAAAATATAATTTAATACAAAATCAAGTTAAAGATATAAAAACTTGATTAAAAATATAGATTATCACGGGCCCGGACAAGTCAGGCAGTTTCTGTAAAATCCTATCATTCTTTCTGTTTAAAAAAAGTTCTGAACTCTATCCTGTTTCTCGTGATACAAGAGTTTGGCATATTTTATATGAAAAAATATAAAATCTTTTTATGAAATCTTTTTACTACATCAAGTCAGCTCAGAATGCAATTAACAAAAGGTTTCTGTGTCATAGAAAATGTTCTATCTTTCGAAAGTTTAAAATTCGTATCATGGTTTTTCACATTAGTAATTCTAGAATAAGAATTCTGTAAAATAAATAAATCATTTTTAAATGTGAAATATTTCATTAGGTCCGAAGAACTTTGAATGTCAATTTTATAATTTAAAACTGCTCAAGGGAAATAATACATCTTTGATCATGGATTCATTTAAAATTAAGTAAATTTGCTATAAAAATGGTGTCAGTGATTTTAATCAAATGATTTAGATCGCGGTTTTAATCATTTGATGTATTTTTTAAATCATTAATTAAAGTCCAAAATTATCTTAATGATCAAAATTTCACTATCCATTATTTAATGAATCATTATTTCATTATTCATATCAGAATTTCTAAAATGTTGCGAAACTATTAAAGTAAATATATATATATATATATTTTGTAAAGATATTTTATCAACATAATAAATAAAAGAGGCTCTAAAAAATTGTTTGCAAGCTTAATTCCTGAAAGATGAGCAAAGTTTTTACTCGATATAAAAATAATTAGGGCGTACCCAGGATCTAGATTTTTCGGGCTGTGATCGGGCCAGTTTTCTTTCATCGAGCTTGGACTTCCTTCTTTCGGGGCTGTGCCAGTTTTCTGTTTGTTTTGTTTTCAATAGTAATATTGTACATTTGTTAACGGAATCTTCAGAAATTTATTTTGGTTTCATAAATAAAATACAAATATATATTTTTTAGTCAGCTTCAAAATTATGATATTAGAAAAAAAAAACTTTTTTACTTTCTTCTATCTATAATAGAAGAAAGTATTGTAATCGAAATTTTTTTCGACTTCCGGTTTTCGACGAATTTACACGTTTTAGGGGTCAGAGATTCCGAAAAACATGTTTTTACAAAATGTCTGTCTGTCCGTCTGTGTGGCTTTTAATTGTACCATCTAAAAGTGTATGAAGCTATGCTTCAAATTGAAACTAATTTTTTTTCTATGTTTTTGGCTATGGCAAGCAGATTCTATCAGAATTTGGGGATATTTCGACGAAAGGGGGCGCTGTGATTGATATTTTTGTTCCATTTTCACTATTGTACCATCTAAAAGTGTATAAAGTTATACTTCAAATTGAACCATATTTTTTTTCTAGGTTTTTGGCTATGGCAAGCAGATTCTATCAGAATTTGGGAATATTTCGACGAAAGGGGCTTATAACATTGCCGAAAGGGACAAATAACATTGTTAAAAATGGTAATGAACAGTATTCCTGTGACGTCACAGTAGATAAAATGGCGGCGGTTGAGCCTCCAAATCCTTCATCGGCGGCGGCAGCGTGCTTTGTTTACTAGTTATTCCTCATAGTAAGCTTACTTGCATTTCGATTTTTTTTAAGTCATGCCTTCTTATTGTGCTGCATTTGGCTGCAATAATAGTTCAGCAGGAAATAAAATGTAATATAAAATATAATAAATATAAAATAAATAAAACGTAATATACGTTTATTAAATTTATAACATTGTTAAAAATAGTAAATAACATTATTTTAATAAAATTAATAAATGGTAAATAGCATAGTAAATAAGAAAGAATAATATTAGAGATTATTCCCAGGCATGTACCATGTAGCAAGAAAAAAATATATGAGTTACTATAATCAGTAATACTGGCTCCATGCCTGACGCAGTTGGCTTAAAACTGGCACGGATAATACGTAAATACCCTGATTTTTTTTGTTTCTAATAAGAAAAATTAAATTGTCAAACAATGAACATAAGATAATGTTGGTCTAGACTGAACATCACCGTGTCTGAGATCTGAATAAACATAGGATGTGCGCATGCGTATAAGTTAAAGCCAGCCTCAACCATTGAGCTCTATATATAACAGGAGTTCAGAAGCTTGATTACAGTGCCTAGAAGTAAGCTAAAAAATAGAAGTAAAAAATAGTCCGTGTTGTTAATGTGAGATATTAGTATCCTCATTTACTTAGTATCCTAATTTATGCTTTTATATAAGCTATTGCTTATCAGTTTCATAAATCAATTTCACTAATCATGTAAGGGAATGCGATGGACAGCATGTTTTGCCATGAATCTGAGCTAAATAAATTATCGTCACTGTATCCTTCCGCGCTGACCGCTGGAAATCATGTTGGACACCACGGAGAAAGAACCTGGAGGGGAAACTAGAATAGGCGAGGATATCGAAAATGCAAGTCAGATTTTTTTAACGAAAGAGGGCGCTGTAAAATTTTGGCGGCTATCTTTAAACAGAATCTCATTAGATTACATGTTAAATTCTGAAAGTATTTTACTCGATTATTTTTAATTATAGCAATTATATGTCATAAATTTAAGATGGGGTATAAATGTTTTATTCCGGGATGTAAATCGGGCTATGATGATGAGATAAAAAAAAAGAAAAATCGAAGGGAAAAAAAATTAAGTATGTTTAGAGCTCCAAAGGTGAGTGCTTTATATTATACTTTAATATATTATACTAAAAAGCATTTTGGGGCTTCATTCAGAAGTGCAAATGCAAGAACTCATTTAAAAAATATATATATTTGCCTCTCTCATAAGTGTAATTTAAAATTTTAATTTCATTACTTGGCTGTTCAATTAAATCAAAAAATTTTATTGATTGTAAATTAGGAAAACGAACTAATTTAAATAACAAATTTAATACTCACAAAGAAAAAAAGATTTAAGTATATATTGTTTTTAATAACTGTATAATTTTCAAATTGTAAGGTAAGTATGTTACCTTTTCTATCTGTAGCAGTGTGTAAGTGTGTATGAAAGAGGAAGCATTTATGTATGATTTTAAAAAAAAAAGAGAGTTTTTGAACCATTCATAACTAACATTATATTAAAGTCACAATTTACGATTCTTACAAAAATTAGTTAATAGACCCTATTATTTATTCAAGTTTTATTTCCCAAATAATTAAGATAAAAATTTGTTTTTAAATGTACATAATATTAATTGCATAGATATAAAAAGTTATGAGTTATTAAATTATTCAAAAGTTATCGATATATAAGCAAGATTAAAACTTATTTCAGAAAATTTGAATAATACTTTTAATCTGTAAAAATTATACGTCCATTCCGTATTTCTTCGCAGTACAATATCCGTGATATTTATTTTTAAATGACTATTCAGATGTTTTTGTCAGGATGAACTCTTATTTAAAGAGTTATAAAAAGCCATCGAAACGCCAAATATCTATTAAAATATATGCATGTTGAGAAGAAAACTTTATTTAATGAAATTTCTACTTGTTTGACTTTTTTAAAGTTCAAATTTTCAATCAAAAACATTTAAAAAATGAATACTTTTCGCATTGAAAAGCATTGCAGAAGCAGGCTAAGACAGCCGTCAGTTTACCGTAGCGCCATCTATGAGGAGAAAAACTGTATTGTAAAATTTCAACGTTACTTTCACCTCCATCTATCTTCCTCCGTGTTGGACACTAGGAACACAGATCAGTGATCTTAGATGAGTTTTGCGATGTGAACCAACGCCCCCTAGAGATAATGCCTAAGAGCTCAATTTTGACGTCACGGCAGATCGGCTAATGATTCAACTGATAACATCCTACCATTCCTGCAACCACAATAAAACAAAATTCTAAATGACTTTTTTTTTTAACTTCTATAATATCTATATTATCAACTAATTCAAAACACACTATTTGCTTTTCACACCCGCGCAAAAAAAAAGACTGTAGGATTTAGTATCAAGAAAAATTTGTTTTATGTAACAAAATTTGAAATACAAAATAGTTATTTTTAAATAAAAATAACTATCTTTTGAGGTTTCATTAACACTTTTTTTTTTTGTTAATGTGCAAATGAAAGCTCGGATATTTGAGTTCTAGCATATTTTCATGAAAATTAGTAATATTTTGATTAAAGATTGGATTGCTTTCAATTAAAGTATTTATTCACAGTATATATGTGCATTTTTATCAATATTAACAATGCTAATCATTATCTATTAAAATATGTTTACTTTGTCACTGCTGAATACTTGATTGAATATTTGCATTTGAATTTGAAATTTCATTTATTTTGCCATATATGCAGTGTTTTTTTTTTATAATCACTAGTAGTAGCTTACTATTATTAGAAAATATTAAATATATATTTTAGTTATGTGCAATTGAAAAGATATAATTTTGTTTTGGTTTATATTTAGATATTTTGTTTTTGTTATGCAAAACATGATAAGATAAAAACTAACTTTTAATTAGTTTTTTTTAAAATATTTTTAACACAAAAGTAATTACAAAATTTAAATGATAGCTCTAAAAAATTTGCTAGATATTTGCATTTTATACACAACACACACACATATGAATGTAATATTTAATAATTTTTTTTTTCAAAATATAACCAAAGATGTTTTATTATGTAATATAATAATTCTAATTATAAAATAATTATTATAAATACCTAAAAATCCATATAATGTGAATGTAATTATGTATTCGCCCAGGTAGCACAAATATATTGGCCAATATCAAAATTTGATATCGGCCAACGTTAAATGACCCCCCCCCTAAAATAATATTTGTGAATATTAGTTTTTGACATCTGCGAATATTGGCCAATATTTTCCAACATCTCTGAATATCATTTTTTGACATTAAGTGATATTTTTTTCTGTCATTGCTGAATATCATGATTTGATATTATTGAGCGATACATTTTTCAAACATTCCTGAATAACATTTTTTTTTAATATTAAATGACTTATTACTAAATAACAATATCTTTTTCGCACCCCAGATGAGGTGGAAGGAAATCCCTCATTCTGATCTCTGCTTTAGGAAAGTCTGGTCTCGTTATTATGTAACAAGACAAAGGCAAACCCAAGCAGCTTATTAATAAGCTGCGTTTTCACTGGTCGACCTTAACCTAAGAGCGTTTTCACTGGTTACAGGGAACCAATCATGAACAAGGTTTTACTGCGCAAGCGTCATATTTACGGATCGATATCAGCTGTGAATGATTATAAACATGCACAAATAATTATTTGTTGTCCTTATCTTGTTAATAACAAATGTTTTGCGTGGAAATAATCCAAAGTTTTCGCTATTAAAGGGTCTTAAATAATATTAATCTTCCGTTAATAAATCAATGATAACTATTCATTTTTTTGTGGTTTCAAAAAATAAAACATTATATTTTTTTAATAATGACGATCGTAAATCATAAGATTTCGAAGTCACTCAGAATACAGTGAAAGCTCATTTTATCTGAGAATAATTTTTATTGCATATGACTTGTATATCTAAAATTATATTTCTGCTTTTCACAAGTTAAATTAAAAGTCTAAATATGTTTTTGATATTTACTTCAGTGCTATATACAATTTATTTGTACATGCATATATCATTTTTGTGCCAGTGCAGTTATACTTTTGAAACAAATAGTAATATTTATCATTTATTTAAAAACACCTTTCAGGATTGTCATTATACATGAGGCTTCTCCAAGGTACATGCTAATAGCATGTATCAGTTGATCACACTGGCAGCTAGTTTTATCATATAATCACTACAATGTAGAATTATAGAATGTAGTTACATCTACTTTTTGTGACACCCCCAACCCCTCCCCACAAAAACAAAAAAAAAAGTCTTCACAGTAAAATGCAAATTAAATGTATTTAAAATTGTAAATTTTTCTGTATGATTGATTTCACATCAAAGTTTGATGCAGATTTTTTTTTTCCATCTCTCTCATGGGTATTTTTTTTTTATTATGTTTTGCGAAAAATAAAATGATGTAACAAAAAGTCAAATCCAGTTACTCTTAAATTCAAACTGATTTATATATATATATATATATATATATGTTAAGTTTACTTTTTTGGCGAGCTTATTTTGTTTGCAAATTACACATTTTAAATCCCAACAATTTTTTTTTTCTTTTTTAAATGTAAAATCACTTTTATAAAAAAAATAATTTTGTGAAGGTACTTCTTTTATTAAGAATAATTTTGTGAAGTGGTCCTAATTTTTGTCAGAAGCAGTCACTGATTTTTCAAATAGATCACAAAAAAAGGTACTTTTATGTTAGTTGGGCCAATATTATATTATCTTGCCAATATCTTTTTTCCCCTCCAGCTATAGCACCGTTTATTTTTCACTTGCTTAGATTAGAAACAATGGCTTGATGTTGAAATAAAATATTTTGGTTTTTTGTATTATTTCATTTATTATTATTCTTCTTTTAAATAAATGTACTTTAAATATATGTGATATGTGTATTTTAAATGAAAAATTCATATTTTAAATAAAATGAATGATAAGTCTATATTTCAAAAGAAATTAATAGAATACGAATAATGGTAATAACAACAATATTTAACGATTAATCTCATGTGCTAGGCTGACATAAAGCCAACATTGCATTTGGCAAAGATTCCGATTTTTTGTTGTGATAGTTCGTTAAATTTAAATAGTTTTACATCATTGTTTTTTAAAATATATATACATAAATACTTTAAAATGTGAAAAAATAGGGCAGGTATATGAATTTTTATGCAATATTGCTTAAATAAATGCATAATTTAGTCATTTTCGGTGGCATGGATGCTATAAATGGTGGTTTATCGCTCTTTTCTAGCGATCGTGAAAGTGTTACATTGGCGATATGTTTATGGTGGTTTATCGCTCTTTTCTAGCGATCGTGAAAGTGCTACATTGGCGATATGTTTTTGTTTATTTTGTAATTATGATTAATAATGAAGGGGCAGATATTTGTATCAATCACACAAGTCAGATGTATGTTCCCAATAAAAAAAATAATAACGAAGGCTTCTCTTAGTATTTGATTAATCTAAATTATTTAAAAATCAATACTAAAAGTTATACAGAAGAGTAAACAATATTTAATTTGTTCCTAAATGTAAACTTAATATGTCATTTATTTGTATTGTTTTATTTATAACATATTATTTCTTTCGTTTAGATTTTTCACTTGAAAGTTAAATCAGATTTTTTAAATTAATTATCCTTATCAAACTTAATAAGCTTAAAAATATTGTTATAAAAATAACAATGTTAATAAACTTAAACTGTTAAACTTGCATTTATATTATATTAAGCTTAACTGTTTACATTAAACTTTTTCTCCTCATCATTCAAAATATCTTAAACGTTTAATTGTAAAATTTAAAAATAAAGTACAGTTGGAAATTTTTAATTAATAATCAAAATAACTGTTGAAGATTTCAATTACAAATAATATGAGGTTGTGAATCAATATTTTATTTTCAATATTGTCACAATAAAAAATAATTTAGACTAATGAAAAAAAAAAAATCCCTCATTTACATGAAACTATTCCAACGTTCTACTACCGACAACAAATTATAGTGTAAACATTAAAATTTCAAGAATTAGGGATATTACATCAAATATGCTGCAGTCAATCACTTAGTCTTATAGTTTTTTCACTCTAAATAACAAACAATAGAACCTAATACTATACTAATTTGTGCTCTAAATAGCGTCACAAAAAATAGAGTGAACACTAAATTCTGCAAATTTATTCACAGAATAAACATAAAGAAGTATTTTGTTTTCTTAACAAAGGTTTTAAAATATTTTAGTATTTGATTTCAATAATAAATAAATAAAAACCCGTTTTTATATTTTTGAATGTAGTTAAAAATAAACATAATTTGAGAATAGTAAATATTTACTGTGTATCGCACTAAATAATGTTACAAGTTTTTGAATGCATCTTTACATATATGTGTCTAAAATATATAATTTTTTTTTCCATACAACTATGGTTGTTGTATTTTTAAATTGTAGTCAGAATAAAATAAGAAATAATGAAAATAAATAAATACTCTATTTTTCGCGAAACCTTGAATGTTAAGTGTGTGTATTTCATAGATTTGACAGCATCAAATTTGTAAACAAACTTCGCCAAGCAAAGGCGCCAAAAGTAAGGGTTAACTTAGCGGAAGTAAAAGGCAAATGTTTCTACATTAGTGTCCTCAGCTTGAGGTTTACAGAAAATTCAGTCTATAAGTAGCTGTCAACTATTCCACTTTTTTGTTACCAGTACTTCCGAACAGAAGTCTTCGTCTAATCTTGACATGGTTTAATTGCAGAATTTTGCAATTAAATAAGGTCAATATTACTATCCAGATTTAGTAGCAACACAGATAAGGATTAGTTGGCAGCTATGCATATATATAAAGTAAAATCTAATGAATGAACAAATAGCAAAAACATTTATAAAAAAAATTTCAGAAAATCTTACTCGCTAAGCATTTTTTTATCAACCAACAATATAAAACATACACGAATGTCCTGGTAAGTTGTGGTGCACAATATTTATAAGCTCTGGCTATATTTAAGTATTCACTGAAAACAAAGAAGTACCAGAGCTGAGCTCCATCATAAATTAAGCACTGATTGCTAGATATC
This sequence comes from Maratus michaelseni, assembly GCA_963931845.1. NCBI lineage: Eukaryota > Metazoa > Arthropoda > Arachnida > Araneae > Salticidae > Maratus > Maratus michaelseni. The sequence continues at coordinate 433,050,445 of OZ007591.1, read as the reverse complement.
CAGTATTCACTTATAAAATTCACGTAAAATAAATATTTCAATAATATTGAACACCTGCTCCAATTCAAATCCATCAAAGCAAAATAATCTGATGATTTAAAATTATAAACAAGCATCTTTGACTGCTCAAGTATACAATTCTTAAAATTAAAAATAACGCTAAGGGGCAATTCAAGTATTATATAAGCAGTAAGGAGGAGTTCAGGGTTTGATTATTTTTGCGGACAGGGAGAAGAGGAGAGGGGGGGGGGGAGATTATGACAATTCTTATGAATGCATTAGACAACGCAGCAACAACAAGAAAAAATACATGATGGGAAATGAGTATTCTGTAGTCTGCTCGGAACTTCAAACACGTAACATTTCTAAGATTCCTGTTAAAAATTTTAGTTATGATGACTAATTAAGTTAGGGCCTATTGTTAAGTTTTATTGTTCAATGCGATAAACAACAATATATTAAAACCATTTTGCATTATTTTGATACCACAACCCCTATATATGCCTATTTATATAAATTTGTAAGATTAATAGTGTAAATTAATGGTAACTGTTTTTTCCTGGCAAACAGTGTTGACGTACAAAATGTCAAAATCATACATAAGCCAAAAAAAAAGGAGGCGGGTTACTATTTGCTTATTTTTTCTGATAAGGGAAGGACGGGGTATAAAATTACTAAAAATATGCTTACGGGTATACTTGAACGACCCCCTAAGGTCACTTGAGAGATAACATCACCATATAACTTTTGTTTTATTCATGTTCGACGAAAAATATCTCTTCTCTGTCAGAACCACCAGCAAAAGGGAAAAGGTTGCTAGAATTTACCAGAAAATGCATATCGCCAAAATTTCACAACTTTTCGATTTTTCTTAGCAGGAAAATTTTTCCCTTTTTTTTTTTTTTTTTTTTTTTTTTCAGACAAAAGCATTAATTTCAAGCTTAAATTGATTATTTTTTTAGATTTGTGTGATAAATGGGCCATATCAATGTATATTTTAAATATTAATACTAGTTGGCGTTGCCCGGGCCCATAATAATAAATTTAAAAAGAAACATAAAGTTTTTATTATTTTATATCTTTAATCAGATTTTGTATGACATATTTTAAAATGAAAAATATTGATATTTAGTGATAAAAGTGCTCATATTCTTGTTTACGTAGGGTTGTTTCATAGTTTTAAAATAAAAAGTTCTTTTTGTCTGAACTCTCTGAAATCTTTATTGGTGATAAATAAACGGTTTTACAACCAGTGTAAAAATTTTGGGAAACATAGCAATAACAAAATAGTCTTCATTTTCAAAACTCTCTGACATTTCAATCGGTTATAAATATAACTGTATCCAAGCTCTCTTTAAAATTTTGTCTGAAATTATATTTTAAAATGAAAAAATTGGCGAAAAAATATTAATATTTATTTAGTGATGCATTCATTTTCTTGTTTACATAGGGTCGTTTCATAGTTTTAAAATAAAAAGTTCTTTTTGTCCGAACTCTTTGAAATCTTTATTGGTGATAAATAAATGGTTTTACAGCCCGTGTAAAAAATTTGCGAAAAAATATTGTTATCTAGTTGTAAAATAAATGTTTTCTTCTTGCTTTTTTGTTTGTTTGTTTTCGTGTCGGCTCTTTTAACATAGCAATAAAAAAATTGTTCTCATCTTCCGAACTCTCTGACATTTCAATCATATAACTTTATCCACGCTCTCTTTAAAATTTTGCGAAAAATATGCATATTTAGTATTGGAACAATGAGTTGTTAAAAAAAAAAGCTTCAGCTTTCAATCTCAGAGCAAAAATATATTAGAAGGTCTATGCTTAATGCAATGGTGAGGTGACTCCATCTGTTTGCAATCAACCCTTTTCAATTTCCCTAGGCTAATACATCAGGTTTCCCCTTTCTGAGGGGAGAAGCCTTCAAAAAACGTTGGCGCACTAGAGTGCAAAGAGACGCAAAGAGACTATATTCGTGTGGAAAATTTGACAGAATATGCTTTTAATTTTAAATATATAGATAAGCCAACTAAATATATTGTTGATCACTTTACATAATTTATCATTACAATAGATATTAGACATTAAAAAAATGTATGCATGGCTTTTTTCTGTGAGATGTGTGTTGGAGGCGAGTGGGTGCATTCTCCTAAACATTGTGTAAATCTAAGGAGACAAAAAATTTAAAAGATACTTCCTCATTATAGTGGCCTTCACAATTACTATTATCCCACAGTTGTAATGATTTTGCCAATCTTATACAGTAGACTTCCTTAAATCTGTGTAGCTTAAAACCAGAGGTTATGCAGATTTTTGGTCACTGTTTTATTTACATTTTTTAAACAATAATTTGAATTTAATAATGCACTGAAAATTATAATGAATGCTTACAGTAAAATAAAAAAATTAAGAAAATTTAAAAAACATTTAAAATATAAAAGTAAAGGTCAAGTAAATAATTATTAATGCTTCTTAATTAAATATGATAATGATGAGATATTTTTTTTCTTAAATTATTCAGTGAAACTCACCTTATAAATGTACACTAATAATTCACATTTCTTTCATGTTCAGCCGTGCTTAATAACCAAAAAAGCTTGATTATACAAAAATTATTTGGTTTAAAAAAATATATATATTGCAATCGCCACTGATATCAGCAGTATCTAGAATTTTTTCAGAAATAAATTTATATTTTCTTCATGAGAAAACACGAGTTGAATCATATCAAACAGAATTACATATTAAAATGTGTACAGAATGATATAAAAATTTTTAAAAACTAAAATTTTACACTTATATCTTAATTGTAAATTACATTGTTTACATCAGGAACGATGTGCGGATTTTAAGAATTTGCAGAATTCTAAATTGCCGAAAAACACATTATCAAATAAGGATGTATAATAAATTAAAATCAATGAAACAAGTATATTTAATTCATTATGAGAAAGAAATATCCATAATCATAATATATAATATTTTTATTTACTTTTTTTTTGTATTGTTAACATTCAATCATAATAAAATAATTTTGAGAACTGCACTTTATGTATCCATTATTACATCAGAAACGAACTATATATTTAGTATTTTAATATTAATAAAAAGCATCTGATTCATTACCAAAAACAGAGATATTTATCCTACAAAAAAAGTGCAATAATAAGTACTATACTGGATTGCTATTTACTAAACGGAAAAACATTAATAAACGATATAAACTTGTTAAGAAAACTCACTATTTTGCTTCAATCACAAAAAATTGAATTTCTTTTTGCAAAAGCTGAATAATTCCAAAATAAATATTATTTATCGCCGCCTATGTATGATAAAGCTCTTTTCTAATTGGCTAGGCTTGGGTTAGATGGGCTTAGGATTGAGTACTGATCAAACCTTCAAAATCGCTACCTAACTGCCTAAAATCTTGGGTTTAGGGCGAAAGTTGGGTAAGTTAGGCCTTGGGTCGACCAGTGAAAACGCAGCTTTAAATATGTTCAATGGAATCACAGAGAAAAACTTGTTATAAAGAGCTGTTAACAAAAGCTGGTGGGAGTAGATTTTTTGTTACTGGAATAAAGAATGTCTGACAAATAATAAAACTATCATTTAATTATCTCGTATTTTTCAATCACAATCGACATTTTTTTTTTTTTTTACGTTATTTTAGAAAAGATTTATTTAAATATCACTTTTTATTACTGAGTTTGTTGGAAATTTTGTAACAAAATATTTTAAAATAGGTAAGAAATTTTAAAGCTTTCTGTGTTAAAAATCATGTGTCTCCCCCCTCCCCCTTGCACCAAACTATAAAGAAAGTTTTAACAACCCTAATACTTTAAATATTGCTTTGTGAGAAATTAAATATATATATATATATATTTTATTAATTTTAAGTCAGAAATATGTGTAATTTTTTTCAAAAATTGATGCACTACACAAAAGTTAACACGCCCAAAAGCTTACTATTATATAATAATAATAATTACTTAGATGAACTGTATAAAATATATATTATTAATAGTGCCTAATTAAAAGTTCAGTGACCTAATTTTGAAACTAAACTTGTATTGTTTCAATAATAAAAAATAAAATTCTTATAAAAGTCGGAAATCCGAAAGCATTTTAAAAAGATAAACACGCATCCATTTAAAAATTATATAAATTAATTTTTTTTTCTTGTAAAAACATTTTTTAAATTAGTATAAAATACATAGTATAAAGATAGCATAAAATCATCTTTAGTTTTTTATAAAACACAAATTTTCACATGCTTTTTTTATATATAAAAATAACTATAGATTCCTACAGAAATTTTTATATAGGCTTTTTCTTTCTATGCAAATTTCACGCCCAACGCCTCCATCAAATGCACATTGACGAAAACTACACCACACAAATGGGCGGTCCTTTAGAACTTTCCGATCACTTCGGTCAAGATTACAAACTTCGTCAGATATGCTAAATATCGACAGATATCTTGAAATGTCCGAAAAATGATGTTGTTTTTTACGAATGTCGATAGATATCCCTGAATGTTGTAATAGTAATATCATTTTTACAACATTGGCCAATGTCACCAAATATTAAAAGTAAGGCATTAAAAAGTCAAGTTTTTTAAAATTGGCAAAATTATTAAATTTTATTTTTTAGAATACTATTTCTGTATTATGATGTCATAAGTAATGCAAAAAGCTCTTTTGAATGCTTTCTTTTTAAAACTAATTTTAAGTTATGTCTGTGAATATCGGCAGATGTTGTAAATTTGACGTACGACATTCAGCGACTTTCAAAATATTGGCCAATATTGCCGTGGATATTGGCCGATATCTCTGTGCTACCTGGGTACATTAAACAGGTGTGTGTGTGTGTGTGGGGGGGGGGTGCATCAGAATGAAACAATCCTGAATTTCTCAAAACTTATTTTTATAAATAAAATTTACATTTTTTTTTTATGAGAAACAACTCAGGGATCTGTTTAGGAAAAAATTGGATCCTTTAAAGGACCCTTCACAAAATTAATTTCTCTAAAAGAAGACCCTTCACAAAATTATTTTCCCTAAAATAAGACCCTTCACAAAATTCTTTGTCTTAAAAATAGGTTTTTCACAAAAATTTTCCATCTTTAAACCGAACATTTCACAAATTAATCATTTAAAAGTAAAATCTGACCTGTCACTTTTACATACATAAAGAAAATATATGTATTTTACATCCATGTATCTTCTTAAAAATGTATAAATAAGATCCTGAATGTAACGATAATTTCAAATTCACATACTTATGTCTAGATTTTTCACAAATGTGAAAAGCTGTTCACAATTTCACAAAAACAGGACCCTGGGAAAAAAGTCTGTCACATTACCAGCTGCATATTCGCCGTTCCCAACCGTCAGGGGAAAAAATAACAAATTGCGAATGCGTCAAAACTTAGAGTGAAAATCTTAGGCTACAAAACGTGCATAAGGTTGCCAGATTGGCGTTTTTAGCGTATCAGGAGTGACATTTCGATCAACATTTATTTCATTATTTTTTCTGTGGACAGATACCATTTATATATAGGTGTTTTTTAATAAGCCAATTAAATTTTTTTCTCTTAGTGTTTATTATTTTAAGTTATCCACAAACTATTTATTTTTTAAATAATTAAACGTAATTTAGCGAAATTTGACCACCTTTACCCATGTAGAAAGATATTGATTTTAACAGAAGGAATTGCAAATAATACAAAACTTATTTAAAATTGTATTTTTATTTATTTTATAATTTCCTAAGTTTATTATTTTATTTATTTTTTTTACCTCTGCTGTGGGAAAGTAGTATGATATTTTTAAAATATTTAGTACCAACGCTTATGAAATTATTTTTTATTCAATAGATGAAGATATAAATTTATGCAAATGAGCTTATCAGTAAATAACTTAAATGTATTGTTTAAACTTTATTGTTATTTAATAATAATAATGTTAGTCTTTTAAATCTTGTATGTTCTAATTGGCAATTGGAATTGCTTTAAATTAACATAAAAAATAAATAAACAATGCATATAATTTAAATTAAATTGAAATAGTTTGTGATTTTTACAAAATTAATAGTTATTTATTTTTTGCATTCTATCTTTAATATATATTTTATTACTTATTAAATACAATTAAGTGAGTATTTTACTATTGTCTTTCCATATAACATGTAGGAAATGATTCTTTTGATTGTCTTATAAACAATTAAAATCTCTATTTAGATAATTATAAGATCCTTTTAATAATCACTTTCTCTTTTGATCATTGGACACAGATGGTAGCACAAAAGACACTTTATGGATATATGTATATAATTCCATATTCTATTTTGATCTTATTTAATTCTTAAATGGTAAAATATATTTATTTAAAAATTTTTATTTATACTTTTTAACACAGTTGAAAAGTGTTTATGAATTTGGTTTGTCTGTCTGTTAACTCGCGTAAATATAGTACAGTAGGATTGGTAATGTAATTGATATACATTATTGAGGTTTATCATAGCATGTTTGGTATTGAAAATGAAGCGTGTAGCATTTATAGTTCCTTTACAGGGGCACCCAAAAGTATTCCGTTACATTATGGTCTACGTGGAAAAATAATTCACGTTGTATTTTAATAGTGTTACACTGTTTTAAACATAATGAAATTTATATATATTATTGAGGTGCACTAGAAGAAGGTTACTATAGAATATGTTACGTGTAGCATTCAGAGTACGTTTACAGGGAAGCTCAAAAGTATTTCTTTATTTACTGAGTTAAAGAACTTACAAGTGTATATGCAGCCGAAGTAAGTTTATTTATTTAGATATAGTTTCTGGAGATTGTAAAGTAGATATAGATATTTTTCTTAATATCTTTCCAGTTTTTATTCTTTTTCCTCTATGATCAACTATAATAGATAATAAATTGTTATATATTTGATAATTTTTATTATTATCAAATATAATATAATAATACAATAGTATCTCGATTACTATCAATATAATTTTCAGATAATTAAATTGATAATAACAAATAAAACTTATTACAATTATTAAATTTACAATGGTGTTTTAGGACTTATGAAAGTTTCCTGTGGTATTTTACTCTTTTGTGAATCTGATGACTGGAACTTCAAATTGCAATTGATATATTTTAAATCGGTCCCCTGCCTTAGTCATAATCACTACTTTATTAAGATATTTAAATGAAAGAGTTTATTGAATTATTTTATCAATACTGCTAGTATGTTACATTTTATAAACTTATTTATTATCATTATTAACTTATTATTATTAAATGTTATCAAATATTAATAATAAATAAATCAAATATTTTTATTATTTTATCAATGTAAATAGAAAAGAGGTAGCCTTTTATCATTACTGCTAGTATGTCATATTTTATAAATTTTATTTATTATCACTATTAACTTATCATTAAATGTTATCAAATATTAATATTTTTACAATTTTATCAATGTAAATAGAAAAGAGGTAATATTTTATAACCATAATTACAAAAGATATTTCATCTTCATTATTAAAAAAGATAATATGTATAATAAATGTTATCAATAAATTTATAATATTAAGAGAGATAAATTTATTTAGCTATTATAGATAAAATTTATTATAAGTATTACCGCTTTTCTATTTACATTGATAATAAAAATATTACTATTTGATAACACTTAATAATAAGTTAATAATGATAATAAATAAATATTACAAAATATAACATACTAGCAGTAATGAAAAAATAATTCAATGAGCTCTTTCATTTAAATATCTTAATAAAGTAGTAATTATGAAAAAGAAAGGAGACGGATTTAAAATACATCAATTGCTAATTCAGGTTTCAGTCACCAGATTCACTAAAGAGTAAAATATCACAGAAATATCTTATAAGTCCTAAAACACCATTGTAAATTTAATAATAATACTTTTTATTTGTTATTAGCAATTTAATTATCTGTAAATTATAATGATAGTACATATCAATATCAACAGTAATAATTTAATAGTAATCGAGATATTATTGTATTATTATATTATATTTGATAATAATAATAAATTATCAAATAAATAACAATTTTTTATCTAGTATAGTTAATATTATTATTTATTTGTAAATTAGATTAAAGTTGATCATTGAAGAAAAATAATCAAAACTGAAAAGATATTAACAAAAATATCTATATGCATTTTACAATTTTCAGAAACTATATCTAATTAAATAAACTTACTTCTGCTGCATATCCACTTGTATGTTCTTTAACTCGATAAACTGTATTATTTTCATCATTTTTGAAAGAAATATTACGTATATTGTTCAGGTAAATTCATTATTACGTAAACTATAAACTGTATCCCCGACTGACTTGCACGTGTTCACACAATAATTGGAAAGCCAAGCCAAGCCAAGCTAAAAGTAATCGCCAACTTGATATATGCAGTAACCTCATAAATCCGGTTCTTGCGCACGCGCAATTTGTTATTTTTTCCCTGACGGTTGGGAATGGCGAATATGCTCACCAGCTTCAATAAAGCTGTGCGATTAAGCCTAATCGTGCAACAAGGACAAAAGTCAACATATTTTAATAGATAGTGATTAACATAGTTAATACTCATAAAAATGCACATATATACTGTAAATAAGTACTTACCTTAATTGAAAGCAATCCGTTCTTTTATCAAATTAGAATTAGACGACAAGAACTTTCTGATTACGAAGCACGTTGCCGCTACAACGTGCATGGCTTACTCTCCGTCTCCTTATGCTGCAGCACAAAGGAGGGGAGGGCGAATGGCCGATCTGCAAATACGTCATTCAATCCAGTATTGCCAGTCCTGAGGCATTATCTCTAGGGGGGCGTTGTGTGAACAGTTATTCAATTCCGGGAGGGTACCATCCAAAAATGGTGAACTAAGTTATCTTAAATGTCCGGTGCAAACAAGATATAAGCCTTTTTGTGTTCTGTTTTATCACTTTAAGCCAAGGCCGTAGCCAAAGGAGGGATCACCAGGGTTTGAACCCCCTCCGAAAATTTTTACTAATTTTTACTAAATTTTTACAAATGGTGATCTAAGTTATCTTAAATGTCCGGTGCAAACAAGATATAAGCCTTTTTGTGTTCTGTTTTATCACTTTAAGCCAAGGCCGTAGCCAAAGGAGGGATCACCAGGGTTTGAACCCCCTCCGAAAATTTTTACTAATTTTTACTAAATTTTTACAAATGGTGATCTAAGTTATCTTAAATGTCCGGTGCAAACAAGATATAAGCCTTTTTGTGTTCTGTTTTATCACTTTAAGCCAAGGCCGTAGCCAAAGAAGGGATCACCAGGGTTTGATCCCCCTCCGAAAATTTTTCCGAATGACTACAAATAAGCCATTAAATGATTACAAATAAGCCAAGAAAATCAAAATTAAAAAATCAAGTAACAATTAAATATCTTAAACAAAAATTCTATGAGCTAGCATCTCTTTTTTTCTTTGATTACATTCTTTGCATCTTTATTTTCTTTGTAGCAGCATGTTGAAAAGATGAATACAATTTAAGAAAATAGGTACTAAACAATAAAGTTTTAAAATTCGTAATATATATATATATATATATAGATAGATCCCTTGCATTGACGTCACAGCAACGGCTGATACTGTAAACTGGTGCACATCTGGAGCCCAAACAAAACAGTATAATTCTCCGTTTGCCGTTTAAAACACGTGTGGTCTTTCTGTTTAATTTTGATTTTTCTTATTCTTACATTATTTTTCTAACTACTTAAAAAATGAAACGCAAATCACTATGTTTACAAATGTGAAAACACCACATTTCCCTTATGTTTGGGCGCCAGATGAAACATGTGACGTCACGTGCAAGGGGTCCGGGGCTAACGAGAAAGACGGGCTACCGCGCTTCTTCAATTTAGAGTAGTCACGTGACGCTCCCGGTCTCAGCTGAGCTAAGCAAACCAATTGACATAATATATTTTAGATTACTATTATATCCGAGTTGTTTTTTTAATTTGATAAAATTCGTTACTGCCCCCAAGCAGTACAATAATGATTATCAAATCTTACATATATTTCAAAACACTGGGATAATTTTAAGTACTAATTAAAATAATTTGTAACCAGGTAGAAAGTTGTTAAAACTGAAAAACAAATAATTGAACCCTTTATATCCTACAAATCATTGTGAATACACCAAAATATAACACAAACTACGGAAATATAATTTATTTAACATTTCAAAATTGAAGCACAATTGACGATTTTGGAAAAAAAATTTGTCGATTATTTTTTTTTTAAATTTTTAAACAGGTATTTTATACCATAAATATCAATATTTCTCCACCAAAATTATAGACGGTCATGGGATATATATTTTATATAATATATAAAAAAAATTAAAGATTTAGTAGAAAAATAAATATTTAAAACAAAATGAAATGTGCTCAATACTTATCTCAGAGAATAAATAAAATATTTTTAACACACAAAATATATAAAAATTAATATTTTTTCAATAATTTTTTCCTACCAGAGGAATTGTGATTAAATCTTATAAAAAGTTCAAAATACTATCATAATTTTAAGTATATTAAATAAAATAATTTATAAACAGTTATAATGTCAAAAGTGAAATATATATATATATATATGTAAGTATATAAAACTGTACCTAGCTCTCTGTACCCTAGAAGTTACTGTAAATATTAAAAAAAATAACACATACTAGATACTATGATTTATTTAGCATATAAAAATTTCAAAGCTGTAGAACAATTTAAGTTATTGAGAAAAAAATACGATTGTCGAAAAATAAAAGAGAGAGAAAAAAGGTGAGGGGAGGGGGGGGGACTTTTATACCCTAATATCAATATTTTTGCATGAAAATTATGCACGGTCTTTGAACACACTCTTTATATAATATATAAAATTTTCAAAATTTTAGTTTAAGAATTTAAAAAACATATGTGAAATGTGAAATATGCTCAATATTTATTTCTGAGCATATAATATATTAAAACGAGAAACAAAAGTCTTAATTTTTCAGTGCAAATTTGACTTTACTTCGCAAGCCTCAACTTTTTTTAGTAGTGGATAAAGCTGGGAACAGAATTAAGAAGAATCAAGACGGTTGGGGAAAGAACAGCTCGCCTATTAACCTTCACTGCTCACAACCCTACCCCTAGGAAATATTCTATCTAAATTCCTGTTCATTCCATTTTTATTCCCCCTTCCTGGAGGGAGAATCCATTCTTCTACTTGCTTTATTTGAGAGAGTGGTGAACAAAAGGAAAAGGGAAGGGATGCGCTTTCACTTTTTTGAAGGCTGGAAAGGTAAATGTGAGGGGGGAGTTCTTCCCTTCTATAGAATTTGGGAAAAGGTCATTTTCTGGGGAAGAAAACATATTTATTTTACAACCAAATACCAATAAATCTAACTGATCATAAACAAAATGTAATCGTAATAATATTAGTTGTGTAGCACTCCAAAATATTTAGAGAAGCATTATTATAAAAACTTAGTTATGTATTGAAGTTTATAGAAAATTATAAGGAGCTTTGAGAATTACTTTAAAAAAAAAAATTCGTTTGTAGGATTTAAATCTATATTAGTCTCTTGACATGTTCTCTGCCGGCGTATTGCTTTATTTAGATGTATTTATTTTGGGATGGAATTTTTTCACAGTTGTTAACATATTTTTTATCTAAAAAATGACATTAATGCCGCTATTTTCAATTATTCAATATGAATTTAAATGGTATGAAAAACTGTATAAGAGAGCTTTTTAAGTTCTGTTAATAATAAATATTAACGTAGACATATATTAATAATATTAATAATTCAGAAATAATTTTAAAGGTATGTGCATGCAATTTTTTACATCAAAAGTTCTTGTTCAGTCAGACGGCAGACAGACAGACAGACAAACCGAAATCATAAACACTTTTGAACTATATCAGTCCTGAGTAATGATACATACACAAAGACAAATATAGGAAAATATGGCAATACTTTAAACAGAAATTATGGCATAAATGATAAGCATATATAGAATTAAGCATGCCGGATTTCCTTGTAAAACAAAGTTTGATTGTTAGAAATTCATACGCAACATAATTGAAAATTTATGGTACAAATGTAAAAGTTTGAAATAATATCTGGCAATTTGTTCTTTGTGCTTCAGTCAAAATCTCAATTTATTGATTTATTATTTTATTATAAACTAAATTAAAAACAGATTAACACATTTATTAGTGGAATTGTATTCAATTTGTTAATAAATAAATTAAAATAACATTTCATTCATATATACATTTAAAAAATCATGAATTGTTTAAAGGAACCAAAATGCAAAGTATCATATGTATAGTATTCTTAATATTAATCCGTAATAATATTACACGTGTGGTATTCTGAATATTAAATCTTTAAAAATAATCTGAACTTATTAAAAATTTCGACTTGTTTACATCAATAAGCGAAAAACTTTAAGAATAAATAGTGCAAGTAAATACATATTCATTTAAAATAAATTAGCTTTACTTATATTTAAACAATACAAAACAAACATTGTCGTATAATGCATAGGTGTCTTTCATTTAAAAAAAAAAAAAAAAAAAATACATCGCCAAGATTAGTAATGCAGTGGTGAATTCAAGGAGTGACATTCCCTACAAATGATTTCATATTTTAGATTTATTAATGGTCTAGATATGAAAAATTATCCCGAAACATTGTAATGTCCTACCACCGAAGCTGCCCTTAGAAAAAAAATATATAATCAATAATAATCTTACGATTTTACTCTGCTGTTTTATTTCATATAAGTAAAGTTACCGGCATTCTGCTAACTAAATTATCATATTTACAACGATTAAAAGTATATAACATTGCACAATTAAATGTTATGCATATTACATCAAAACGAAAAAATGGTTAATACTTACATTCGATAGATTATCCTAAGTATCTCGTCCTTTATATTAATTGATGAAACTACTTAATAAAACCTCTTAACACAATTAAAAGAAAAGAAAAGAATCGCAATGAAAATTGCGCTTGTATTTATTAATAAAGGTTGGAACGTTGGAACAATTGGTTTTTAAACACACACGAAAACAAAAGTAATGGAATTCCTTTGTGACAGCTGCGCGTCAAAGCACGTTTTCAGTGAGACCGCGACTGTCACATGACTTTCAACCACGGTAGCCCTCTGCGTTAGCCCCGCAAGGAGTCTATATATTAATGGGACGGTATAATAGCGGGTTTTCCATGGCTATCAAACAAATTGGTGGAATATTCAAATAGATTCTCCAACTTGTTTAACTGAAATGCTTGCAGGATACAATGAGGGTCTAATTCCAAATATCCACAAATTGGCAAACGTAACATATGCTCCTGGGATTACATTTCTGACAAAAGACTTTTAAAATAATATGTAAAAAATCTTCAGAAATCTTTTAATTTGGTTGACACTATTGTTGATACATTGGTGAAGTAGAATCACCATCAACACAAATGAAATTATAAATTTCTTTGCAATGAAGAAGATTCAAATTTCTTTTGTGATAAGTATCGGTTTCTGGAATTGAGAATAGATAACTTTTAAATAATTTTACCTTTATTTAAAGTGTTACAAAACAAATATAAAATATGATAATAAGAATAAAATTTTGAACCTACAAATCCCCCTCTGAAATATTTTTCTGGTTACGGCGTTGCTTTAAGCATATACATCTTTATACGCCGCTGAAGTGTGACGTTTCAACATGGCGCTGGGCATAAACAGATCGAAGTACAAATTCAAATAACATGGACGTAAAAACTAAAATCTTCTAGGAATAATAATTTTCATATTTAAGAACTTTCAGGCACTGTACTGCAAAGTTTAAGGTACGCTTTTCATTATAATATTATATATAATACTAGGGGGCCTACCCCCTGCGAGCTAAGCTCGCCAACCCCCGCTCAGACTTCGAAGCCTCTAAAAACATGACATCATGCTTTGTTTTAAAAATATTAGTAAATCTGTAATTGGGTTGCATACTTTTAATGGGGCATTTTTTGATTACCATACACACAGCTGTTGCGACAACTGACGACTGTTTTTGGGATTGATAAGTAAAATCAATTACAACTTGAAAACCAGCTTGTATAAAATGGTTAGGTTTAAATTGTGGCTACCTCTCGGACTTTTATAACAACGATCTGTATTCTATTCTTCCTTTGCGTTTAAGGATGAGAAAAATTCCATCTGCTTGTGAATAACATTAAGAACCACGGTATTGAAAAGTACTGTTATAGACATTTTTAGTAACAGGTTATAATTTTCTCTCTATTTTAGTGCACCATCATGCATATTTTCGTGTTATTTTAAATATGTAAATTATTTATTTTAATTAATATGTATATACGAATTTTCTAATAATTATTTATCATACAAAATTAATTAAATATTTTGTGCATGCATGCCCGCATTTATTCGGCATTAATTGATGACATATTTAAACAAATTTGCTATCCGCGATAATTTTACACCTTGTTATGTCACTTGAATATTGTCCATAAGAAAATCGGGTACTTTTCCAGTATAGGATCCTTTGCTTTTAGGTTTGGCGTAATTTGAGCTTTGAAAAGGGATAGATTCGTTAATATACATAGATTTGTAGTCAAAAGTTATAAAAACAAACCCAATGAGCTTTTGGTTCTTTTCTATTATAGGGGTCTTGACGCTTTTTTAAAAAGCTTGGAGCAATTCGGGCATCAGAAAGTGAGATTTGGTGCCAAATGACATAAACAGCCATGGAAACAAATTCGACGATTTTTTTTGTTTATATGCGTATTTTAATTATACGTATATTATTATTGTTTTTTCTATACAAATTACTTCTGATTATATATAAAATAGGATAAATGACATTTTACGCTAAACAAATTGTATAAATATTTTTTTGCTCCTTTCTTTTGCGTTTATATAAATGACGTCATTTGGACGAATTTATTCAAAATATTTTCAGTTTATAAATTAAATTAAATGCTGACAGACGATTGAATCCTGACGATAGAAATGTGATTTTTTTTTTCAAATTTTCCTGAAAAATATAATTTAATCACAATCTTGTCTTCATTATCGATTGAAATAAAAGATAAATTCAATTTAATTTGAAAATAACGAATAAAAAGAAATCAATAATCCCTATCGGGATCCTTTTCAATTTTTTTCCCTTTTTTGTCACAAAAAAACTGAGTAATTAGTTGCCATCATTACAGAAATGTCATTAAAATTAGAAAAAAATTAACATCTCGAAAACGAATTTCAATTTCAAAATTCTATTACCAGTTTTGACATCCGCGGATTTTTATGGACAATTGGTATTAATTTCACCATCAAGCGTTTAATATTTTATTAAAAATAGCCCTGAAACATAATCAGTCGTTTCATAAAATCGTTTCATAAAATCGTTTCACAAATTTGTTTCATTAGGATTTTATATATATAGGGTAGATTTATTATAAATATATATTATAAAATATATAATATTTATTCAATTTCTATGCATACACCCATTGTGATTATCCACTCCATATATTCCAGTTTCCTTTGAGCATAGGCGACCCATATGACGTTCGTGAACAAATGATTGGCTGATAAACTGATTAGGAGTAATATGTAAAAAAAAATTATATGATCTGAGTAAAGTAAATCACAGACAGGATCTTTTTCTCCCTGTTTTCACCGTGAAAGTAAATAAACAGCAAAAGTCATAAGTCTGCTAAGCTAAAACTGAAACAACGTATTTACAGACAACACCTGTACTATTGTGATTCTGTATCTTAGTTGTAAATGGTATTGTGACACTACAAAAGTATATCAAGTGTGTAAAAGTGAATTAAATTGCTGATTAATTTAAAAGATTGTTCGTTTTCTTTGATTCAGATGTCTTAAAATCTAGTACAAGCGCAGGTTTACGAAACTTACCAAATTATGTTTGCTACCGTTTTGAACCATAGAGTTATCGTTAGTGTAGGACTGTGATTTTAAAAATAATTAGCATATACATATATATTCGATGCAGAATTGATTTCCATACAAAATTTTTCTTGTTTGTTTCCTATGGCAGCTACATCGAGCACAGCTCGTTCTCAGACAAAGCAGACGATCACTCATGAATTGAAAGACGGTACGTGTTTTTGGAAGTATTATTTTACTTTCTTAAAATATATATTCGAGTGTTTGTGTTCTGAACCCCCCTCCCCTCCTCCTCCTCTCAGATCCCATTACATTGAATTATAGGTATACTTTCCCACTATACGGCTCTTGGTGTTTTTTTTTTAACGTTTGTCTCAATTCGGGATTCAGAAAGTGAGATTTGTTGCCAAATAATAATCAGTTATGAAAACAAAGGAAATTAACTTCTGTGCTTGTTTATATATGAAATTATATATAGGGTAGATGTGCCAGTAAATGGACCGCCTTCCAGTAATGGGCCACCTTCAACGTTTTTGGTTTGTAAAATAACCAATAAAAATTCAGCTTTTTTTATTTCATTAATATGCTCTCTTTAAATTCTAGTTTTAAATTCAATCATAATATCAATTATCTATTACTTTTTGTGGGGTGTCCATTACTGGAATTGAGGGTGTTTTGATTTATTTCTGTTATTTACAATTAAATTTCGATTCACATTGGGAAATGTGACTATGAGCATAGTTAAATATTGTTGGTAGATTAATATAATATTAAAAAATGTGGAATATAACAATTATAACTATTAATTTAAAAATAATGGCAAAATCCTTCAACAAGGGCGACACTTGATTTGGCTATTTTTTTGACGCGCACCAACCCAAAACTCGGCAACCTCCAATTTCTACCCAATCAGAACGCATGCTTCCTACGGCAAGCTTCTTCACAAAGTAAACATCAATTTTATTCCTTTTTTCGACTATTTACAAAGTTTTAACGATATTTTCTTCACAATTTTTCGATTTTTACAAACTTTCAGCAATATTTACCTGCATATTTTTATATTTTTACAAACTTTTAGCAATATTTCTTCCGGATATTTCAATTTTTACAAGCATTTAGCAATATTTTCCTCTGTATTTTTACAAACTTTTAGCAATATTTTCCTCCGTATTTTTCTATTTTTACAAACTTTTAGCAATATTTCGTCCGGATATTTCAATTTTTACAAACATGCAGTTATTAACTTATATATGCTTCATGTACATTTTCCAAAAAAAAAAACCCTCTGAATGTATGGAACTCAACGTGCAGCGGTCTCTAGACTATACAAAACTCATACAAGCAGTGATTAGTAACTTATATATGTATGCGAAGCATACATTTTCCGAAAAAAAACCCCCTCTGGATGCACGTGACTCAATGTGCAGCGGTCTCTAGAATATACGAAACTCATACAAGCAGTGATTATTACATTAACATATATGTACCCTTTTCGTACATTTTCTGAACCCCCCCCCCCCCCCCCTGGATGCATGAACCTTAATGTGCAGCAGTCTCTACAATACATAAAATACATTTTATCAAATAAAATCAACAAACATTCAATTACCTTTTGTTATTTTTGTTTGTATTTAATCGATCTTTTAATTAGCATTAGTGTTGGGTAGGAGATGTATGAGGTGCCTCAGAGACATTTTTCTTACACACGAGAACTACAATCCCTCTATGCTTCTTAAATCTGAGGCTAGGGATGTCCAGAGTGACATTGATTCTTCTCATTGTCAGGAAGATAAGTTTTCCAAACAGAGTAAGGGGATTTAAATAGAAGTTGAATGAGAATCTACAACTTTTACATTGACAAGTTTTTAATAGAACCAGCAAAAAAATAAAATAAAAAACCCTGCCGGATCCACCTACAGACACATGTAGATTTCGAAGTGGGCGGTCCCAACTGCCGCATCATGGCAAAAATGTCATTTCTTCCGCAATTCCCAATAAACAGGCGTCTTCAAAATTTACCTGTGCTTGTAGGCCGAGCCGTCAGGGATTTTTTTTTTCACCGGGGGCAGATATGGATTTTGGCGTCCTCCCACCCCCTGCTCCACTAAGTAAAATTAAGATAATTTTACTAAGCTTCTAATAGCCGACTTATAAAAAATGAGTTTAAAATATGTAATTATAAAATACGTAATATTGAAGTACGGAATCATGTTTTATTCATTAAAATGTGTAAAAACAAAATGGAAAGGAAGTGTAAAAAAATCCGCTTTATCTGTCTTAGTGGGTGTAATTGTAGTTATTCGTTCTCTTGAGACTACATAATTTTTTCATTCTTGTCAATCCGTTCTAGACAGATTTTACTCTACTTGTAAGTATGTCAAATTATTAGAACTGAGTCAAGTGATATCAGTCAGTCACCGAAACTAGTTTTTTCATTCATGTTAATTTACAAAGATAATTTTACGAAATTTGTAATAGTCGACTTATTTTAAAATAAAAAATATGTAATATTGAACTATGTACTCAACTTTGCCAAATATTTATTCAATAAAACCTGCAAAGCCGGAATCGAAAGTTACAAGAAAACTTTGTACAGATTTCCGTTTTAGCATGCATAATAGTTCATATTCTTTCTGTTGGGAACTGATTTTTTTCATTTAAGACAGGATTCCATTTTAGACAGATTTCATTTTCACATATTTTGCTGTCGTTGTATTGTTATATTGCAATTGAGCGGGAGTTTAAATCCATAGTGATATGAAAGAGTCTCATTGTCTTGAGAACTGAAACAAGAACGAAAAATCATGCGTCAAGCATAGATTATGTAATATTTTCCAACGCTTCCAAAATAATTTTAGAAATCATACCGTTTAATAAGCTGAAAGATAACATCTAAGTAAACAATTTGGAAAACGCATAACATATATAAAAACATAATTTCAAGAATTTCCAACATATACAATATTCGGAAAAATATCCGAATACTTTTATTCAGCCCTGTATAGGATCTATAGATTTGTATATATACTACATAGGATACTAAATTTTAGTTCAGTTAGGAAACGCGTAGCACAGTTTAAAATTCTCCTTCTGGAGTTTCTGTCAATAAACGGAAATGTGTTCGCAATCCTTTGTGTTGCCCTGTATATGAAATACAGAATTTATACACACCATGTAATAGACAAAAAGTGAGTTTAATTTAAAATTGCATTCAGTAACTTAAAACACACTTCCAGGAATGATTGTTAACAGACAATAGATAATTCTTTTGTGTGTCCCTGTAACTGAACGATGACTGCTATACACACAATATTCTGTAGTAAGCCTCTTGTAATGCACCTTAGTGATATATATAAATTTCAATGTGTTTAAAATAGTGAAACATTATTTAAATAAACCGCAGATGATTTTTCTCCATAGACGTAATGTAACGGAATTCTTTTGACTGTCCCTGTAAAGTAATTATAAGTGCTATACACCCCCTATTCCATATTAAGCTTCTTGTAATGCACCTTAGTGATATATATCAATTACAATGTGTTTGAAATTGTGTAACATCAGTAAACTAAACCGCAAATGATTTTTCCCCATTGACCATAATGTAACAGAATTCTTTTGAGTGTCCCTGTAAAAAAATTGTAAGTGCTACACACTTCCGTTGAAATAGGGAACATGCTATAGATAACGAGAATAACATATAAAAATTGCAGAGCAATCCGAGCATATTTATGGGAGTTAGAAATCAGAGAGACAGCAGACGGCCAGACAAACCGAAGTCATACACACTTTTCAACTAGGTTGGAAAGTGTTAAAAACAGGATTTTCTGTAGGCAAAGAATTCTAATACTGTAAAATATCTTTGTGTGCTATCTACAGCCAGTTTCATGAAACTATCACTTGTAACGCCCTTTCTATTAATAGACTGATATGTCTAGATGCTTTCCTGAACCTAACGCTAATTTTCAAAATTACAATAGTGACTTAGAAAAAAATATTTTACTTTCTGAATTTTCCATCCCGTAGTGTTTAGTGTTTCGAGCAGTCGCCTCATCTAAGACCGGATCGGGATGTTAAAAAAAAAAAAATATATATATATATATATATATACAGTCGAGTCTCTATATAACGAAATCCATTGTTCCAGTAAAAAATTCGTTATATAGAGAAATTTGTTATATAGAGAATGAATAAAAATTCCTATTTAATGTGTAAATTTTGAACAAAAATTATTTTTGACGTGTTAAATTAAGAATTTGAAATGTTTAATTATAAATATTAACCTAATATTGTATTTCTTTATTACGTATTTAAATAGTTTCAAAAAAGAGAACATACATTTATTTGAAAGCATAATAAAAATCACATAAGGAAAACTTGCAGTAATTTTAGACGAAGAAATCTGTAATTTTTCGCTGTTTTTATTTAAAAAGTGTTCTCTCGAAAAAATGTTCACAGGGAATGAAAAATTGTATCGGGAACATTTTCCTCCATTTGAAGTCCTCGCCTTATAAGATCAAAAGAACTGATCATTTCACAGCGTGATGGTTTTTTTCTCTTGTAGTATGTTTTCGTTTTCATGCTCATTGTCACTATCACCATCATCGTTCATAACGCTGCTTAAAATATCACTGTCCGCAATAGTGAGATTGTCATCCACTTCCAAAAAATCTGAGAGAGTAACAGTTTCTTCGACATTTCTACGTCCCTTAATTAATTTCCATTTCTCTTTTAAGTCTGCTTCGTCCTCAGAATCTGCATTATTCTCCAGCTCAGAAAAGCAATTGTAGATTGTTTTTTCAGTTACATCAAATCTCTTAAGCTTTATATCGTTCCGCAATGCACTTTCTAAGACTAATGATGTCTTGGGTGGAATCATTTTTTTCAATAGCTATGATCAGCTCTTTAAGAATTCTTTTCTTATAATGCACCTTTAGATTTTTTATTATTCCCATGTGCATGGTCTGCAGTTTTGATGTGCAATTGGTGGTAAGAAAATAACCTCAACATTTTCCAGTTTTTTTCCACAGTTTTGTGAGTGCAAAGCAATTTTTTGGTGTTGTTTTCTCATTTGATTGTCAAGTGCTTTTAATCATTTGTCAAAAATTTCAGTGGTCATCCAGGACTTTTTATTAAAGTCATAGTGCACTTCTAAGGACTTCACGCCTTTAAAACACCGAGGACTAACATGAATTCGTTGAACAATGGGGATGAATTCGTTGGACATTAAAGAACAAGGAGATTCAAGGTAGAAAAGTAAGATAAAAAAAACTTAGCACTAAACGATAAATCAGGAATCAGTGATGGAAAATTTATTCGATGTGATTTGGAAGCTTTTTTAAAATTGAATAAATAAAGATATGTATCTTTATTTATTCAGTACATTAACCATTTTATGAAAAAAAATTCGTTATATGGAGATAGATAATTTGCTATATGGAGACTGTTTTTAATGAAATCGTGGAAAAAGGGGTCCGTTCCTACTAAAAATTCGTTATATAGAGAAATTCGATGTATGGAGTTTCGTTATAGAGAGACTCGACTGTATATATATATATACTGTTTTTCTTGTGAGTGATTGAATCAATGAATTTCCAATTTTTTCCATTTTTTTTTTTATTTTGTTGAAATGTTCATAGACAAATTGTAAATTTCGACAAACAGTCGCGAAAAACAAAAATTGTGAATTTTGCAGTGTTTTTTACCTGCGATCGATTGGCGAAAACCGTGGATGTTTTCCCGTGACTGTTAATGAAATTTTGCATGTTTTTGCACAACAGGCTGAAAAATTACATGATTTGTTCTCCATGATTGACTATCGTACTGCGCAAGATTTTTTCACAACCCATTGGTCAATTCTGCAATCTTTTTAAATGAACGATTAAAGAATTTTGATATTTTTTCCCCGGCCATTGCACGACGAATTTCACAATTTTTCTTCGATTGAATGGATATTTTTCTTGAAAATGATAATTTGAAATGTTCTGCATCGCACTTTTAAGTATATTCTGCTTTGGGGACATAGACCGCAACCCTCTTCAACTCGACTCCTCTGCTTTCACACAACTCACACACTTCATTTCCTGAAACAGCGCTCACCGCCTGAAAGAGAGGCAACATGACAAAATTTTGGAAGTACCTCAAACGTGAAATGTGAGGGGATCGGACAAATTCTCACGATGTATGGGACAAATGAGGTGCCTCTTGTATGAGTTACCCAACACTAATTAGCATTAATGAACATATACAAGCAAACATAGTGCGGCATGTATCGAATACAAAAATAAACGGTCTTGTTGCCAAAACGTCTATAGAAAAATAGTGTATAAAATTTCTCATCTTTAATTTTTTCACTGGAATTATCCTTCTATGACATACCACAAAACGTCAAATCATTAAACTTCACAAAATACATTGCATAAACGTAATTCAACAAATCTGACACACAATAATCCAATCAAAACCATCTTACATCTTTGCAATCCAATCTCCAGAACAAACAACAATAAACCAACCAATCAATCACAGTAGGCATGGAAGAAACATAACAAGCAAACTAGTAGCAAGGAAATGTCATTTATCGCTTCGCCAACTTCGACGACGCCAAGTGTCGCCCTTGTTTGAGGATTTAATCAAAATAATTTTTTAAGAAATTCCTTAAGGGTGTCCATTACTGGCACATCTACCCTATATATAAGTACTTTTCTATTATCCAGTCGACCCATTTTCATAACAAAAAACTATCGTCCAACTGTAAGATGAAACGCCCATTGACTGGACGTCAGAAGCATTCTACACGTTTGTTATGTCATCGAGTGGTTTTTAATTCGACATTTGCATGTATTTGTCATTCTGTTTTACTGATTTATGAGTTATTTCATTCATTAAAAATAGCAATTGTGTCCTTAAACGGCAGTGCCATGATATTAAAAGAGAAAAACCATTGAAAAAAATCTTATATTTTACTTATTTATTTATTTTGATATTCCAGTGGCAACGTTCTCCCGTTTATTGGGCAATAGTTTTTTGTTATGAAAATGAGTGGACAGGATAATAGAGAAGTACCTATATATATGTGTATATAGAAATAGATAAATAATTTCCTTCTATTAAATTAAGTGCATAAATAGGGCAGAAATTGTCCAAATCTCTCTCACCCCTATATTAGGAATGTTGCATAGAATACGTTTATCCTGGAAAATAGGACAAGCTAAAACACCACTCTTCTGTTATACCAACAAATGCAAAATGAAATGAATGAAAAAACTGTGAGCATTGAACACTTGAGATTCACAGACTATTTTATTAAATCAATACAAATATAGATATAGGTACATATTACATAAAATCAATCACATTTTTAAAAAAATTAATTTGATTTAAGTTGGATTTTTTAAATTTAAATCAATGTTATTTGCATACCGTGCATGTCATTTATTTAGTTTCTCTGCATACATTTACATATTTCTATTTTTTTCATTACTAGGGGGGCTTGGCCCCCTGCTCGCTACGCTCACCAACCCCCCACGTAATCGCACCCTAGCCAAGCACTCTTAGTGCTGAGTTTGTTTTAATAGATCAAAATGACCTTTCCCGAATTCGAAACCTAGCTAGATGGATTTCTCGTGCTCGAATTAGTATAGGCAACACGTTTCGTGTAAATCGTTTGAGTATTTTTCCATTTATAACAAAAACATTTTCAGCGCTGAGTTTGTTTTAACCTGTAAAAACAAATTTTCTTGTATTCGGAACCTAGCTAGATCTTTTTCTCGTGCTCGATTTATTATAGGGGGCAAGTTTCGTGAAAATCTTCCCAGTCGTTTATGATATCATTCATAATCAGGAAAATCCCTTGCTCGTTTAATATATATGAATAATCAGGAAAATCCCTTGCTCGTTTAATATATATGAATAATCAGGAAAATCCCTTGCTCGTTTAATATATATCAGCCCTACTCAACCTTTTTTTCTTGCGAGCCGCAAACATATGTTTGAGACGTTAGGCGGGCCGCAACACACCTTTAAAACAATGTAAAAGGTAGGTTATTAAAATAGTAATACTGCAATAACAAAAGTAGTATAAAAAAGTAATGTAATAAAGTGGAGTAGGATTTGACGTTTGTCGTGGAAGAAATGTTATAAAAGATTTAACACCACGATTTTTATATAGTTTGTTCATGATTTCTGTAGAAAATGATGTAGAAGTAGGCCGCGAAGATTCTTATTTGGAAATAGTGGTGTAAAACGTTTTACTGCCAATTTTTCCCCGTGTTTGACCCTATGATAAGCATTATTAGCTATATGGTAAATATAAAACGTAATAATATAACAATGCAACATTTCCAAGTTGTAAAGAAAAAAAATAGGAGATTTTCTTTAATAAGTCAGTCAATACAAAAAGTTTTTACTATTTTTTTTAATGTTGTTTAAATTAATTTGGAATAACTTTTGAAAGATTAAAAAATGTGTACACCACTGTAGCAGAAATATAAAAAGAACTTTTCACTGACATTTAACATTTTTTAATAGAATTATAAATAAAGGGACAGATTTTGAAAGTCTTTCATGCACATCTCCATTCATTTTATAAATATACATTAATGATTATGTGTCGCAGTATGGCTGATATATATATGAATAATGGAGAAAATCCCTTGCTCGTTTAATATATATGAATTTGGTGGCAGGATAAGTAACAAGTACCAATATAGAGTGTTACGAATATTGTTAAAAATAATGTAAATAGTTCAATTAAGCTAATATTAATTTTTGTTGCATTGCAATATCTTAATTTGGTGATTTTTTGAAAGCGAGTAAACTCAATGACCCGGGTCCCTTCCCCCCTAATCCTATCTAAATTCTCTACTTTCATGTTAATTCCCCCTAAGAAAAGTCAGATACGTTTCGCGGTATCTACGCAGATTTTCATGGGTCCATTTCCAAACCATTAAAAATTGAAAATAAATTTTTAAAAATGTTCAAAACAAATTCAGATGATTTACATTAAAATACTATTCTACTATTAAATTGTTAATACTGATGTGTGTATAGATTTCTAGTTAATTTAAGTTATTAAATTTTTCATTAAGGTGTTACTCCAATAATACATATAATATCTAATCCCATTTTAAATGCTAAACATACATACAGTAGAAGATCTTTTTAACGCAAACCTAAAAACATGAGGTTGTGCGTTCTATAGAATTTTGCACTATATAGATCACATTCATTGAATTTAGCTTGTGAAACATACCAAAATACATGAGAGTATCTTTATATTGCATTCTTCATTACCAGGAGATTATAATTTTTTTGCATTCCACACATTGTTAAATTTACATTGTCCAAACATGCCTGTATCATATATTAGTAAATTTTTTCAGTCATTAGCTCTGAATGAAGGAGATGTATCCGATTGAGTCCTCTAGAGAATAGCAACTATTTCAGGTGTTTCTTGACTGAAAATTCATTCTTTACATCTGAGAAGTTGTGCGTTATAAAGATCTTCTACTGTATGTGCATTATCCAAAAGCTCTCTATACTGTACCTAGTGTTAGTAAATGATATTCTTGTCCCAACTTATATGTTTCATACTATAGTAGTAAATCTGCTCTGAAAGTCATTGTTTTTACATCTCACTTTTCGTATTATTTAGTTAAAATTTTTTGGTACTTCTCTATTATCACGTCAATCACTTTTCATAACAAAAAACTATCGCCCAATAAACGGGAGAACGTTTCCATTGGAATATCAAAATAAATAAAATATAAGAATTTAAGGACACAATTGTTATTTTAATGAATGAAATAACTCATAATTCAGTAAAACATAATGACAAATACACTCAAATGTCGAATTAAAAACCACTGGATGACATAACAAACACGTAGAATGCTTTTGACATCAAGTAAATGAGACTGTATTTTCGGCGTTTCATCTTACAGTTTGGCGATCATTTTTTGTTATGAAAAGTGGTCGATGGGATAATAGAGTAGTACCAATATTTTTTTATATTACATAGGGGAAGATCTATTTTGACTTTTTAATTTTTAGTTTTAAAAAATGCGTCAAAATTAAAAAAAGAAAAGATTTTATAAAACTTTATGTTGTTATGACCAACTTAAATTTTTATATAATTTCCATGAAAGTTTTTGAATTAAAAATAAAATGAAAATATTGGTAGGAATGATAAAGCTGCTAAACTCATTTTCCTGCACCAGCACTTTGACAAAAAAGAAAAGTTAACATCTTAATTTGCTTCCAAAATTGTTTACAATTTTTATGTCCCACAGTTATTTTTAACTAAAGGTTAAATTGACTTTTCACATCTGATTTGCAGTTTTCCATGCATTTTGTGTCATAAAATATTTTGCTAGCCTAAAATTTAATCATTTATATAAATTGTGTAATGTATTAATATACATTGGTACTGCTTGTAGCATGCATGTCTGTGTGTGTGTAAGTTTTATTAAGTAAATTTTAAAAATAGTCATAAAATAATAGTACTGTGTGAGGTTTTTTTAAAAAAAAATTTGGATTATTTTTAAAAAATCAAAATAATTATGAACACTGAGTAAAAGTAAATAGATACAGTTCTAATTTGTGTTTCATTAAGTCTTAATTTTGTTATGGTATATTAGCTGGAAACAAATGCTGAACTATTTATTTTGTTTTAAGTGCAAACGTGTTAATGTTCAATAATTGTTTCAAGTTTTAGTAGATTTTGTAAGAAATACTGCCTGTTACACTCTCCCCTATGTTGGAATTTTTGAAATATTTTTGCAGATATACACCGATCATGAGTCCCATAACCCAAACACCACCCCCAGTTCAAAACTTTATCTGTCTATGTCACTTTTTTATGGACACAATAACTCCCATCATTCTGCACACATCTCTTCCAAACGGATACATAAAATCAAGGTCAAGTTCGTGAAGGGGGGACTTTTTATGAAAACAGAAAAAACTCCATAATTTCTTAATTATGATACATATAGAATCTGTTTAACTTCTAGGAAAAGGGCCAAAAATTTATGTAGGACAGATTTTTGATAGCATTAAAAATGGCCCCAAGGTGGAGAAAAAAGTGGGGTTTTGGAAGAAAAAAATTCATAACTTCGTCCATTCACAATCCGCTTCAATTTATTATTAATCCTCTTTAATATTATCTAAAACTTTTATACTGACAAGTTTTTTATAGTACCAACTCTTATAGCAAAAAAATTAAAAACAAAAAAAATCCCTGCCAGCTCCGCTTACAAACAAGTTAGGTTTCGAAGTGGGGGATTCAAACTGCTGCATCATGGCAAAAAGGACATTTCTTCTACAATTCCCAACAAACGGGTGCTCCATGGTGTGCATCTTCGAAATCTACCTGTGCCTGTAGGCCGAGCTGTCAGAGATTTATTTTTCTACCAAAACACTTCTCTTAATAATTTTAGGGTACTTTTCTATTATACAAACACCATTGTCGCCAAGTGTAACAGTTGGCGCAAAATAAAATTCACGCAAATCGAAACATTTGGTGAAAAAAAAAAGGCACTTTTCGGTTAGCCGGGCGCCAGTGATATATTTACATGTACATAAAAAAATATACACATGTATATCTACACACACATATATATGTATGTATATATATATACACATATATGTATGAATAAATATATATATGTATATACATATATATTTATATTATGTAAATATATCACTGGCACCCAGCTAACCGAAAAGTAGCAAAAAAAAATTGTGGATATGAATTTGAGTACCGTAATTTCGGGAATATGCGCCGCACCCATCGTAAGCGCCGCATCATTGAAAAATCGGTAAAAAAAAACAAATATACACGTAAGTGCCGCACCCATTAGAAGCACCGCATCATTAAAAAATCGGTAAAAATGAAATAGTCACAATAAAAAACGATCGGCAAAATTGGATTAAAAGTAACAAGAATAGCGATAAAATCTTACAAGATATATGAATTAACAATAAAACACAGGTTATCTTAAGATACAATAGGAAAAAAAATACGTACTACACCAATATGCATACTATGCCAATCGATTATTCGATTGTCGTTTTAATCGAATATCGCTGTATGTGGTGTGCTTATGAAATAAATATAATTTATCAACTATTGCAAAGTATACAATAAATACTTTTAAAAAGTGAGCTATTAATATTGAAACACAGGTTATCTTAAAATACAATAGGAAAAAAATACGTACTACGCCAATCGATTATTCGATTATCGTTTTAATCGAATATCACCGTATGCGGTGGCCTTATGAAATAAATATAATTTATCAACTATTGTAAAGTATACAATAAATACTTTTAAAGAGTGAGCTATTAATAGTGAATAGAGAAATATGGGTAAGTTAAATATATTTTGACTATAGTAATTACGTTTTTATAATAAAGATATATTGTGATACTATGTACTGTTTATGAACTATATTCAGTTAATCTCAGTATAACTGAGATTAAATGAATGTAAATCAAGGTGAAATATGAATGAATGTTAATGAATCTATGAGTTTAAAAGTGTATTTGAGGCAGTAAGACTAAAAAAAACCTGAAATGAAGGCTTGTTTTTCACAATATCCAGATTTTGCTATGTTGAGGGAAAAAAAATCATCGTACCCGCCGCCCTGGCGTATGCGCCGCATCGCCAATATTTTGAACTTTCAAACACGTAAGCGCCGCGGCGCTTACTCCCGAAATTACGGTATTTAAAAAATATAACATTTGAAAATTGTTAGAAAATATTTTACCTAACATGTATTAGGCGTGAGAACGTTTTTACCTCCTATGTTTGGTTTCTAACTTAATCATATTTCTTCACACCATCTTATATAAATAAATAAGAATGACCTTATCGTTTGGTAGCTTCGTCACCTCAATATCAGTGTAATCCATTTTGAAAAAATGTTGTATGTCATTGTGTGAATATCCTTTTTCTCGTGTATCCAACGAGAAAAGAAATTATATGCTTTCACTATATAGATGATCACTGCTGTAAAAATATATATTCCGTAGTGGCGTAGTGGTGCACTATGTAGAGAAAATCATCTTCACGCATTTAAAGGAAAAGAAAAAGATTTAATATAAGATAAAATTGAGACTGAACATTTTTCACCCTCTTAGACGGGTGTTCAAGCAAGGAGTGAGCAAAAAACATATATACGAAATACACACGTCCTTTGCTCAAAAAATAGGTTACATTTAAAGGTTATATACGTTATAAACATCATTATCTAAAATTGGCCAATTTTGCATCATTAAAGTCAAATTCAAGTGTTTATAAAATACAGAAAGTCTCATTAAAAAGAAGTCGAGTCTTTATAAGTGTCCGTCGCTGCTCAACACAAATATTCGCAGATGACGAATGGAATAAACAGTCTTTTCTAATAGGCAATAAATTTGCATCATTACTGTCAGTTATCCAGATGTAGCAGACCAGAACGGTCCAGATGTAAGATCTCTATGAGATGTAACTTTTTTTTCTTTATTTTTGGTTGAACACTTATCGTAATTAGGAGCCTTACTTCCTTCACTTCACGGGCAACAAAAATGACAGACTTTTACGCACTATTTTATTAAATCAACACAAATGTATACTTAATATAAGAGAACAAATAATTGTAATAAAATAAAACTCTTATTAAAGTGCTGGCATGAAATTACAAATGTCTTTTAACATTGCAGTGAACATTTGATTTTTTGAATGAAGACATAGCCACATGAACTCTGTGAGATGACGAACAGTCCTCGAAGCGCCATTTTCAAATCTCTCAACATTTTGGGCTTGACATCATCCACTGTTAGGGTCGATAAAATTATATTTGTGATTTACTGTATAATGATCTTATCCAACATCTCGCAGTTCATCTGTTTTACATCCTCTCCAGCAATCTGTGTAGATAGATAATAGTAGATCCATCAGCTACATTGTTTTCTGTGGCCGTTGTTACTATCGGGAAACATCCCTGTGTTTCATGACATACCACCTAATACCCATTGAGGAGGATATCCTACATTGCTTTTTCAGCACAGATGTCCTATGTGCAATTTTTTTTCTCCCGTCCATTTGGCAAAAACTTTGTTTTTCAATAGGATTTACAAATAGCATGCAATAATAGCACGTGATTTTTTATTTCAATATAGAAATAAAATAACGTAATAAATGAAATAGATTCTATTATTTAAAAAAAGGAAGTAAAAATAAATAAATGATAGTTTGATATAAATAAATATGGATATGCATAATAAAAACAGGCACAGATGTCCTATATGCACCCTATTGGCATGATTTTTCCCCCCCGCCAATCTGGTGAAAACTTAGTTTTTGAATATTAGTTACAAATTGAATACAATAATAGCATGTGATTTTTTTTATTTCAATATAAAAATAAAATAACGTTATAACGTGAATATTATAACGTTAATGTTATGTCATTAATGTTATAACGTTAATATTCAAAACAAAGTTTTCGCCAAATTGGCGGGGGAAAAAACTGCACCAATTGAGTGCGTATAGGACATCTGTGCCACTTTTTCTTTTGGTAAATCTAATTTCTGTCATTTTATTAGGTTCACAGATTTTTCAATTTTGTCGTCTCTCCAATAACTATTCCAGTCTTCATTTTGAGTTGCAGCTCAATCAACTCAATCGATGACAACTCTTGACACCCTCTCTCTCTATTTCTCTTGTGTGGCATGGAATAAAGCTGAATTTGCAGCTTGCCTTTTGGCAATAAGCGTTGTAAGATCAAATTAATTTCCCTGATTACATTCCACCCGTCAGATGTGTTTAAAAGAAAAATTTGGATGGTTTTCATAAAATGATCATTTTATTTTTAATTATTGTTATTTCTTGACTTGATGTGTATGTGTTGGTTTTGTTCGTGTCACCTATAGGAATCATTCAGTTAATTTTTTGGATTCATTAGGAATATTTTTTTGAGGTGTGGGCTGTCCAAAGGTTAAAATCAGATCAACGAATGTCATGTCCTACAGTACAATGAAAGATGAAAACGTGTGTAAAATGAATTTAAAATCTTTTTTTTTTTTTCTGTAAGGGGATGGTTAAAAATGGTTGGTAAAAATATTTCATTGATATTTGCCTTTGCTTAATTATTGATATTCCTTAAGATGCTGGTTGTTCATAAAACTAAAATATAGGTTTAAAAATGAAACTACTTAGAATAGGTGATTAAGCGAAATTGCTGTACATTCTTGAAGAAAACCATGGCTATGTGTTTCTCCCCTTTTGAATGAAGCGACGGGTGAAATAGTATCCGCTTTAGTTGTTTACGTATTGAGAATAAAAAAGAGATGGCTTCACTTTAATAGGGTCGACCATTTCATGTCTAAATGGTATACAAAGATTATTTTAGGTACAGTCTGAACAGAATTAAATCAAGTATACATAGTAAAATGAGGTAATGGGTTGCTAAACTCCTATTATTGCATGGAAAAATCAATTAATGCGTTAAAAATCATTCAAAATTTAAATATTTTCTAAGTATTAGGGTTCAAAAACTAAAATAGAAGTGTCATTTTCCTCTTACAGCATGAATATCTATTCTTATTCTTATAGCTGAAAAATTCTTAGATAATCAGCATTTTTTCTTGAAAATGGATATTTTCTTTTGCTTACTCATTAAGGTGTCCATTGTTCAGGAACTATAATATAAGTTTAAATTTCCTCTTTTAAGTTGCTATCCCTGCAGAAATCTAAAAAAAAAAAATGTAGTTGGAAAACTGTAGTGATTTGGCATATTCCACGGCAGAATTTTTGATGACAATAGAACTTCAAAATGACTGCAGTTTATAAACTGCAGTCATTTTGTAAAACATTTATTGTACTTTTCTTTCTTTTAATGGCACCCTCTATGAGCCATGTTAGCATATTTATTTGTTAATATTTCGAAGGATATATTTTCTCCGTTTGCCGAGATGGAATTCGAACGGATGGTCTGAAGCTTAGAAGTCGATTGGCTTATCCATTCAGCCGCTGAGTCTTGGTGACGAGCAGATTGCATGGAATCATACGGGGAAGGTGATTAGATAAGCAGTCAGTTTTTACTTGGTATGGTGCTTGGCTTGACGGTGTGAAAAGGTGGGATTTTGAGGTTAATATTTACAAATGCTTTGTGCGTGTGTACTTTGAAATTATTTTATTTAAACCTTAGCAGATATTATTTAGGTAAAGCATTAATTTAGGAAATATATATTTTTTATATGTGTTATATATTTTTAACTTTAAAAAATAAATTTAAAAAAATAAGTTGAATTAATTTGTGAATTAGTTTTTTTCTATTTTATTATTATTATTTTTAAATGTGCAGGGGACAGTTTAGTTAGCTTATAAAATAATTTAAATTTAATTTTAATAATTTATAAATAAAATAAGGATATTAATTGTTGCTTTGTAAATGAATATACAATAAAAAAAAATAAGTTGAATTAATTTATGAACTAGATTTTTTTCTTCCTATGATTAAATTTATAAGTGAATAATAATTTTAATGAGTGCATTCAAAAATTCTTTTGTTATAATACATTTATTGCTAGTTGTGTATGAAATTTTCAGATATTTTTTAAATAAAGTAATTTGTATATGCACATGGTTCTAGCAATTGTAAAGGATATTTAAATAAAATAATGTATGGGAACTTTAATTTTTATTAAAATCCTTTTTATTGATTGGAACATTATAAGCGATGTTTAATAAAATATTGCATATATATATATAATTATTTTATATAATTAGGAGTTTTAATTGATTTTTAAAACATGTTTTATAATACGGCTATGGTTCACAGAACTTTTATTTTTTAAGTTTATGTGTAAGATAATGATACAATATTGTATGAATAGCAAATTAGCATGATTGACAATAGGGTTTTAATGCATTGGTTTTGTTTTGCACTTAAAATGTTACAGAAGGCTGTTATTGTGTTTGTGCTCAGCCCCCCCCCCCCCCAAATCTGTAAGTCGGTCCATTGTTAGGTCTCATATTTTAACGATAAACAACTTTCATTGATTTTTATATGTATATATTTTTTTAATTTCTATGAATATTTGCTTTGTTTCTCTTAAAGAAGGAGGCAGTGTTAAAATTAGGTCATTAAAGTAAAATTCTTGAAAATAGTATTAATTATCTATACTAATAAAATAAAGTTTCGCTCTGTGTGTGTGTGTGTGTGTGTGTGTGTGTGTGTGTGTGTGTGTGTGTGTGTGTGTGTGTGTGTGTGTGTGTTCGTGTTTCAGGGGAAGCGCGGACGAAAACAGGTTTACACGCCCGCTGACTGAGGACCCACAGGGAACCGAGGACGTCCTCGGTTGGAAAAAAGTCATTTTCCTTCGTTTTTAAGCATTTTTATGATTTGTACAAATTTTTATTGGTTTATAAAATTTGTCCTCAGTTGGAGGGTTTTGCTGTTTTTCTGGTTGTGTATCGGTGTATAATTGTGTATAAGGGAGAAAAAATGGTCCACTGAACCATGGCAATAAAACTTACTAAATGTGTGTCCTCAGATTACCTTAAAATTAAGTCTTTTGGGTATGAGTCCTCTGAATCCATTAGAATTAAGTGTTCTGTGTATGGGTCCTCAGAATACTTTAAAATAAAGTGTTGTGTGTATGAGTCCTCTGAATCCTTTAAAATTTAGTGCTCTGTGTATGGGTCCTCAGAATACTTTAAAATAAAGTATGCTGTGTATGCGTCCTCAGAATACATTAAAGTAAAGTTTTATGCGTACGAGTCCTCAGAATACATTAAAAGTAAGTGTTCTGTGTATTAGTCCTCTGACTCCTTTAAAATAAAGTGTTCTGCATTTTTCCTTTAAATACTTTAAAATAAAGTGTTCTACGTTTAGGGTCTTTGTTCTCATTAAAAAATGCCATTTCTAAATATTTCTCTATTTTTTAGCAAAACTTCTTATTTCTTTATAAGGGATAATAAGTACTAATACATTTTTTTTTTAATGTCTTCCAGCAATAAGCTATAAATATAAAAATTTTAATTACTCCTATTTTTATTCGTAAGCCCGTAAATTTGTGAACATACAAATAAAATTTTGAAATTTGGGATTGTTTCACAATTTAAATAATTTCATTATATCGGAAATTGAGCGCCTTTTAATTGAGAGTCACGATATGTTCCATCGGCCATCTTGTTAAGGTGTAGCTATTTTTAAGTTTGCAAAAAATGGCTCCTTAAAAAAATATTCAATTTTGGAGAACTAAATACATTTTAAACCTTTTTCTCAATTTCTAATTAAGATACAGAAATGATTCTTCTTTTTCCCGAAGGCAAAGAATGCAATACAATTTCTATACCTCCTAAAACGGAAACCTGACTAAACAAAATAACTTTTTTTGGTCTTTTGTGATTCTGTCTTAGTGAATTTAGGTAAAAATGTCAACGGTAAAAAAAAGGCAACGCTACAAAAAAATAATAATTATGAATACTTTATTGAACCTAAAATTGAGATATGTTAGTTATTAGGGTACATATATGTTCAGTTATATTAAAACGTTATAAGCCCAAAATTGCAGAATACCGCGGCACTCATATATACAGCAGGTTTCACATCAAAGAAAACGCAAAAAACCGCCTTTTAATAAATCAGCAAGTGCGTGATATATTGTTCTGATTTTTTCAAAATAGAGCGCCCCCCCCCCCCCCCCCCTCTACCAACACCCCCAGAGCCAAGGCAAAAAATACAGTAATTTCCGTATTTATAAATTAAATGAAGTAAAAAATCCGCCACTATATTGAATCAAATTCTGTTCAAAAACTTGACTGATTTAAACGGTTATTGTAATTTAAATAGAGAGGAAACACATAGTAATAGGTATTGACTATCGACTTTTAATAAAAATGGCCCACTCATTTCAAAAATAGAAAGTATTCGTACTTCTAGAAATAAGCCGCGGGCAATGAGTAATGGGTCATTTCCTGCCCCTCTCAGTGCCGTTATCTATTTCTGGCTATTTCAATGGAACTGAGATTTGACCCTCGTATACCAGAAGAAAAATAAAATGTATGTTTCCAAAATGTAGACCTCACAAACATTCTGTTATTATTTGTTATTGTGCCATTAATTTGCCAATATTAAATCGTCTTCCGAGAAGAAAATTGTGAAGAAAGAGCTTTTTACAAAGTCTTCTGACTTTTTTTAACATTCTTTAAATTCAGACATGTTTTGAAAGTATATAATTGCTTTATATTCATATTTCTTGGAAAGATATAAACATATCCATGCGTTTACAATTCGATTATTATTGTTCTTTTGCTATTATTAATCACATTATTCATAAAAAAATAACGTCATGTGTTTAATAAAGAGCATTATGCTATTAAATAAAACAATTTTACAGTGAACAAATTGGCACAAAAGAAAGTATTTAAAAATAAATAAATTACAAATAGTCGTTAGGTAATGATACTAAAACAAACGGAATAAATACATAGAAGTGAAATTATTATTATTAAAGTATAAAGATATAAATTGATGGTCGTGTAATACTCAAATTATTGACTTAAAGGCATAAAAAAAACAA
Source organism: Maratus michaelseni (assembly GCA_963931845.1). Taxonomy (NCBI): domain Eukaryota; kingdom Metazoa; phylum Arthropoda; class Arachnida; order Araneae; family Salticidae; genus Maratus; species Maratus michaelseni. The sequence goes on along the minus strand of OZ007591.1, from coordinate 433,014,889 downwards.
AAAATACTTTAAAAAAAATATTTTTTTCGTTTATCAATAAATGCAGCCGGACATGGTAATTTAAAAAATATATACTTTATACGAATCTGTTTTCAATGAAGAAATATTAATTTTGATATCGAATGGTTATATATGACAACGGTGCGTCGTTTAGGTTCTGAAATCTTTTTTTTCCCTTTTTTTTTAACGCTTCTTTAATGCATTTCGGTCGAGTAAAGAAATAAATAAAATATATAACGAAAAATCATGCATGCGGCATAGATTATGAAACACTTTCCAACACTTAAAGAATATTATTAAGGAATATAATTTAAAAAAAAAAAACCACATAATGTAGTAAATATTAATTTTTTTGCAATTGCAGTCCATATCCGGTATTGTGTTACCTTCTTTCGTGCAGCCATGTGCGGAATTTAAACACACCAATTAATGTACTATAAATTAGTTAATTTTAAAATTATTTACCAACTGAAACCATACTTCCAGCAATTATTATTGATCATTTTCCGTTCTGTAAACGGCCCCACCAGTGGCTGAGAGGTTGTGCTCTCGAAGCTGGTAGACGGGAGGTGCTGGGTTCGATCCCAATCGCGCCCGTCGGCCTAATCGTTCGGAGTTTTCGTGGTTTTCTTCGAGCCGTGGATTTATCCATGCGTAAATACGGGTTAGGTTCCCTTAGAAAGACCCCCACGAAGGGCACTCCCCCCGGGCCTATATCCCAAGTGCAGATAATTGGCCGTCAATAATCAACCCTCAACCCCGTTCTGTAAACGAATTTTCCTGTGCGAACTTGTAAATGAACTATAAATGCTACTTATTCTATACACCACACAAAGCGTAACTTAGTCCATCTCAGTGATGAATATCAATCTGATTATGCTTGTAATATTGTAACATCAATAAAAAACATCGCAAACGAATTTCCTCCATACAGCTGAATGTAACCGAATTATTTTGTGTGTCCCTGTAAACGCATTATAAATACTATAAACTGTATTTTCAATTCCGAACATTATATAATTAATCTAAATAACATATAAAAATTACATAGAAATCCGAGTATATTTATGAAAGTTAGAACACGGGCAAACCGTTAGATAGACAGACAGATGGCAACCTAATTAGCATTTTTCAACTATGTTTAAAAGTGCTAAAAAGAAAAGAAAGAAGAAAAACTCCTGGAGCTAGAAAACGGAGGAGAAGAAAATTTCTTAGTTTTTCTTATTTATTGGTGCCTTTATGAATAAGACGAATTTTCTGTCAAAAACAGCAGCATAAAATGTACGAAGGAAAATTATAAAAATAAGATTTTTTTTTTTTGTTATATGTGCCCTTAAGTTATTAAATTGAATAATTCACAAACTTACTATTATCATTTTAAAAAATGCTGTAATATCTTAATTCCATACACGTTTTAATAATATTAACTGATAGTTATTTGTAATTTATTTAATTTTATTAACATTCTGTTTCCTTCTGAATTATTAGATCGTTTTAATGTCACGGCTGTTTCATATACGATTTAATTTAGTAATACTGTTTGCCTTTTAAACTGATGACTTTATTTTAGTTATAATTTGATTTATAAAATTAACCATTTAACAATTCACAAAATAATTAAATTTAAAATTCTGAATATGATTATATCATTTCAAATATCAGAGAATTGTTAAAAATGTAAATTAATTATATATTTTCGAAACATATCTGAATTTAATGAATGTTTGAAAAAAATATTGTAATTTGAATGTTCTATTATTCGATACTTTTATCAGAGAAAACAACCTGGATTTAAGGATAACAAAGTTTTTTTTAAAGGTAAAAAGAAAAATAATAATAATATGTTTGAGAAGTATACGTTTTACACGTGTTTTCTGAAATCGGAGAATCCAATCTCATTTCGAAACAACAGCGCAAAGGCGTGAAAGCCCATTTTCAAAACAATTGAACAGTTTTCATTAAAACTATGTTCAAACAACACTTGCTACAAAAAATCATAAATTATTTCTCTGGGCTTTCTTTTCCAACGTCCTTGTAGGTATCAACAAAAAAGGATGTCTCAACAAAACAGAGGGGGGGGGGGGGTGATCAACATGTCGGGGATCACCTCCGCTGACCACTGACGTGTTGCCGAGCTATAGCAGACTGATCGCATATAAGAAAGAGACTGACCACATGAAAGTAACAGCTGCAGCCACCTGTAGTCTATTTGGAGCTTAAATATAGGTGGCTATTAATTATTACGCGTTCCCCCCATTTGTAAGGGTCCTAAAAAATATTTTTCTTTCATTGAAAAACACGATTTTTCCTGACACATTCAAACAGTAATTTTCTCTCCATTTCCCTAAAGAATTCAGGTTCTCATAGTCATGCGCCTATTTTTTAAATGCCATTCTCCATTTTCCTCTAAATTCCATATATCGTGAGTATATAGTCAATTGCTTTACGATGACTACCATTTCGTCATTTCATGTTATATAAGTCTGCCTAAAGCGAAAAATTTGCCGTCATTTTCTGACACATTAGTTTTTGTTTACTTTTGTAGGAAAATGTAAAATGCTGTTCGATTTCCAAGAACCTGATTATGATTACCTGCAAATAATGTCTTTATCAATAAAAGTATTTCACATATGTGTCAGAAAGTAGCAGATTCAGACTTGAAAACAGATTTAAATACAATATCCACCTAATAATTGAAAATATGTTTGTCATAACCTTATAATAAACTTAAACTTAATCACGCTTTTTCACCTAATGTTCAATTGTTATAAGAAAAATTGAAAAAAAAATGTTTTTCAAAATCATGAAATATACGATAATTTTTTTATAAAATTTCAAAAACCAAGCAAGAACGAGACCTTTTCTCACTTTCATACACCCCTGTTTACACACATGGCTGAAACAAGTAATGGCGCTCAAACAATGTTATTTATTTATTTATTTATATGATTTGACAATATATTTTCTTCCTAATTTCCTTCAACAAACATTGTTGTTTTCAAGAGATATTGCATTATTAACAGGGGCGTAGCGAGTGGGGGGGGGGCACCTGCCCCTCCCCCCTAATGTTTGGTAAAAGGATTCAGTCGGCTTATCAGCAGATTTAATTAGCGTCTGTCAGTAGGCCGATTAAAAAAAACAATTCGGAAAAATTCTGGTTGGCAGGACTTTAAGTCTTCAGATAACCTATACCTTACCCACACAAGGAAAAGCTAAGTTGGCCGTCGGTATAAGGGGGAAAAAATGAATCTGATCTATTGATTTGAAAATATCAGAAATTTGCAGTGTTGGGCACACACACACACACAAAAAGAAAAAAAAAACGAACTAATTAAACTCAAGTTCAATTTCTCAAAAATGAGTCAAGTTCACACGTTCAAATTCAAAAATTTTCAAATGAACTCGCTCAACTCAAACTCGTTACTAAAAACGAGAAAAGTTCATTAAAAGTTCTTTCTTTTTTTTTTATGAAAAAAAAAAAAAGAAACTTTTTATTTTCTAAATTTGAAAAGTATTTTGAACTTAACTTTTCGTTATTCAATGTATTTTTATATGCATAGCACTTGCGTGATAAATTTCCGTGTTTTTTCTTTAAATATTTAAGATTTTATTATGAAATATTTAAATATAGAAGAAAAAAGTCACGTTTAGTTTACCTCTAACGTAAAGTTTAGTTAGTATCTCCTATCCTATATTCGTTAGTTCACATCTAACGAACAGGCGCGGATCCAAGGGGGGGCGATCCCCCCCCCCCCCAAAAAAAAAGTAAATAAATAAAATAAAATAAATAAATAAATAAGCAGATTTGTTTTTTTTGTTTGTTTGTTTGTTTTTCATTTATAATACTACGTTTTTATAGTAACGCACTACGTTTTTATAGTACCTCAATGTTACAATGAAAAAAATATTCTTGCTTACTTTTTTTCATTGTAAATTTTACGAAACGTTAAAGGTAAAATAACAATGGAAGAGTGGCATTGTTGTTATTTTATCCGATGGTCACTTTAATAGTTGGATATTTTCAGAGTAGTACCGGTTGTTAGTAGACCCACCAATCAATCAAAATTACTTCTAAAGAACTGCCTGCACCGTAATCAGTGAAACCCTTTTTACCGTTCTCAGAAAAGTCACCTCGGTAAAAATAAAGACGGGTAAGAAATCGGTTAGACAAAGGAAGTTGGAATTGGTTAATTTGGTTTTCAAACGACCTGCTCAGCAACGCGAAACTTCTCATATTTTCTGACTCATTTTTAAACGCAAAGACGTAAAATCGACAGGCTTGACTATTGGAGTGATTTGGAATCGAAATGAGGTTTTCATTTTTTGATAAATAAATTACTTATCGATTTATAAGCAATTCGGGTCACGTGACGACAAGTTTTTTCTTTTCCTTGCTCTGAAGCATCAGTAATTCTGTTCAAAAATGTTGAGTATTTTCTGACAGATTATCTGCCTTTAACAAAAAATGGAAAACGTGTTTCAATGACATCGTTTGTGAAGCAAAGTTATGTGTTATTTCTCCTTTTCATTATCTTTTACATTGCATTTTGCATTCAAAGAGTTAGTTCAAATTTTTAGTTATTTTAGCTTTTCTTTTCATTGCTTAAACATGTCACTTATGTATCAGAACACAAACATTTTGTAATTATCTTGTCAGTTTTTATTTGGTCCTTTAACTGTCTTCGCACGATCAATGTAACTACTATTTTTTTTAGCTGTGATATATATATTACTGAAATTGTTTGGAAAATTAAGATTATCTTAATACTTGCTTTTAAATATTTTGAGAAATAAGTACTATTATTTGCAGCATAATTTTTCTGCTTTTAAAGTACTAAAATTATTTCATAAAGAGGTATTCTAATGATAATAAAATACAGTAAAACTTGTTAAGTTGGAATCTCTAGAAACGAAAGAAAAGTTCCGTTTAAATAGGTTTCTTACTTAGCAGGTATAATTAATTGTATGGCATTCATTTCTCCTCAGCATGAAATTTTTTCATTTAAGACCGGATTTCGTCATAGACAGAATCCGTTTTATCTGGTTTTACTACTTTTAAAAGGAGAAACTTCATTGCCCTGTTTCCGAGTCCCGACGGAAGGAACACCGTGCAATATGAATTTAGGTAAAAACGTTAACAGTAAAAACGTCAACGGTACTAACGTCAACGGTAAGAACGTCAACAGGTAAAAAGGTCAACGGTAAAAACGTCAACAGGTAAAAATGTCAATGATCAAAATAAAGATAATACAATGAACATAAAATTGAGATATGTTATTTATCGGTTTCGGATTGGGTTTTGACTCTTGCGGGTCGGATTTGGGCAGCATGGGTGTAGGAGATGAATTCCGGAAAAAAGCACCATCGGTAAATATCAGTAAAAAGGTCAACTGTAAGAATAAAGATAATACATTTATGCATTACTTCATTGAAAATAAAATTGAGCTATATTATTTATTGAGATACATATATGCTCAGTTATAGAAAATCGATTCTATGTTTTTTCAAGTAAAGCACGTGTATCTGTGAATATCTCTAACATTAAAAGCATTATATTATACGTATCTTTATACTAAAGCATACAAATAAATAGGAGTTGTGTGTTGCATAAGTATTCGCTGAGCGGAGACGTCGGCTATTCATTAAGGGATCCCTGGACGGGGGGGAGGGTTAAATAAAAAATAAAATCTATAGTTTCTATAAATACACTACATGCAGCAACTTTTATATATTTATGGGAACTTTGACCGAGGGTATTCTTTGGGGGGGGGGGGGGGGGCGATGAACATTAAATTAAAGACAAAGAAATGAAATTTTTTAGGAGGAGGGGGCAGAGTTAAGGGGAACAACAGAAAATATAATGAGTCAAAATTTGGAGATTTGGTCCAAAGAAAAAAATTATGCAACCTACGAAATAAAAATGTTTTTCCAAAAGGTGATTTGAAAGAAAATTTAGGATCTAAATTAAATGGTTATGGTAATTGTTAAAAAAAAAAAAATCCGGGCTAACAACTAGAAACTTTAAAAGCATGAGTTTTTCATTTTTTTCATTACTTCACAAACGAAGTCTGAGTTATAAGTGAGTTTTTTCCCATGATGACATTTATCGGGCTGTCGCGTGCAGAAAGTCTGTTCAAAAAGACAACTTTCACAACATTTTCTAAAAGACCTCCTGCCTTTTTCGAAAAATGGAAAAAACTGTTCGACTTTATAGTTTCTAAATAAGAGCAACTGCCAGTTCCATCAGTTTCATGGGTTTATGAACGAAACTGAATTCAGAAAGCTATCAGAAAATAGTTAATTTGTATTCCAATATAGTTGAAAAGATTATACGATTTCTCTATGGGCAAGTGGGGCATTTGTCCAGAATCCCTCATAATTTAGTGTTCAAAAATTAGAAGTAGTTGCAATTTTATTAGTATACTTTTCTTTTCTACTTTATTCGAAAAACACAAAAGACATTTTAATATATTTTATGTGATATCTAAGTATCCTCTAATAAAAGTATTATTTTAACTATATTTGTCATACAGTATTCACAAATGTACTAATTCTAATCATATGTCCATGTGAGATGCCTATGTGAGGTAGGGGGGGGGGGGGTAAAAAATTGGATTTTCAAGATTTAATTTGTCATTTGAGCAGCATGATTTTTCAAAGTAAAGTAATAATAATAATAATAATAATAATAATAATAATGATAATTTTATGATATATAATGCTTTCGTATGTGTTATTGCTAGAATCTGTATGATAGCGACCCTGTTTTTATTTATATTAAAAAAAAGAAAGAAAAAGAAGATATATTTACACTTATTCATATCTGTTATTTTAATTGCATTTAATCTACTGATATTTGTGAATAATTTGATACTTGTACTGAGCATTAGCATCTTTATTTATATATTAGTTACCGCTTTACAAAGAATTTTTGGGTCTAATTGTGAGGGATTTCAAAGAAACTTTTTCTCGCATCTTAGAAGTTCTTTGTTTTCAGAAAAAAATATTTTAGGTAAATATGTACTAAAACCAAAAACACTGGCATAACAAAACAATAATAATAATAATAATAATAAAAAGAAAACGTAAATAGTTTTATTATTCAAATAACAAGAAATCGAACAATGTTTCTCTCTCTCCTATAAGGGCATATGGTCTTTTGAAAGTATATTATCAAGTTGATATCTTATAAACCAATTTTTGGCACACAACTTTCAGAAAAAGATAGGTATCGGGTAGCAATCAATTATAAATCTGGGGATCAATTATAATATGTATAAGAAAAGAAATATTTTTCAAATCTTTTGCAACTAAATATTAATACCATCTGAAATTTTCATGCACCTACATATAAAAATGAGTTATATTTGAATGTGTCGCATTGTTTAATAAAATAGAAAATTCGTGAACACCCGTAAGGAACTGAACCCAGTGTCCAAAACAACTCGTAATTTAGTAGCAATATCAGTTTTGAATTTTTTCTATTAAAATAGTCTATGTGCATTAGAAAAATATTTCATAAAAGTTTTTACAAACACTTGTAAACTGTTTCACCTAGTTGATGAAATCCTGAAATGCATTTAATAAAGTTCTGTTTTCCTTCTTTGTGTGTGTCTGTAATTTTTATCTTCAAAATGTTAATGCTTCGTCATATATTTATTTAAATATTTAAAAGGATTTCTAGTTGAATATTATATCACATGTAAGAATTTAAGATTTGATTTTTGATTTAAGAATTGGATTTTGAATAGAATTTTATTTATTTATTTTCTTTCGCCCACTTTTAAAATTTAAATATATTATCACTCATGATTTTTTTTCTCCTGTGGTTTGTTTTCTCTTACACTCTCTATTAGACGAAAACTATCCCTTCAGGCTCTTCTCAAATCTAAAAAAAACCACTTTCTGGCACATTTCTGAGTTCAGTTTTGTTCAGAAACGCATAAAACTGGAAAGTGTTATTATTCAAAAACTTTGTAATTGAAAGAATATTTCCATTTTTTGGTAAAAGTAGAAGATCTTTCAGAAAATACTGTCAAAGCTGGCGTTTTGAACCAAATTTCCGACGCCACAGCACGAGAAAAGGGAAAAACGTGCCGTCACGCGACACAAATCACTTTTAACTCGATAAGTAATTTGTTTATCAAAAATGAAAATCTCATTTTAATTCCAGATCGCTCCAATTTTATGCCAATGCGTTTAAAAATGGGTCAGAAAATTTGTCAGACAGTTTCTCGTTGTTGAGCAGGTCATTGAGAAATCACCTTAAAAACATGTTTCTGTTCCGATCCCCCCTTTTCTTTTCTTTTATGCTTTTCAATATATGTATATATATATATATATATATATATATATATATATATATATATATATATATATATATATATATATATATATATATATATATATATATATATATATATTATGATTTAAAAATGTTAGAATATGTTAGAATGTAGAAATAATGTTAGAAATCAGGAGGTTTTCAGGGTATTTCAATATTAATTGCATTGTTGCAATAAGTTTTGTTGAAACTGGTTGAAATACATTACTAGATTTTGATACAGTTTACAAACCATTTTCCTCTCTTTAAATACAAAGGGATATGAATGAAATTCATATTTCTATCCTAAAGGTCTTTCTATTTATCTGGCATAGTCTGTCAAAATCACAATACAAGTTTATATTTTACTTACTCAAACCTAAAAGGGTCTAGTTTGCACCTGTTGTCTATACCCACCCCACGCCTAGAGAAAATATATTATCAGGACAAAACCATGAGGATATCCCTGAGTAAAATGTTATATTTTGATGTTAGTAGACTAATCTCAAAATTTTAGCCCATATTTATCATCTTCTCTTCGTATTTATTTTATTCTCTTTAAATGCTCCGTATATAATTTTTTTCCTACGCTTCCCCCTCCACCACACCTAAACGCCATTCTTGATTAATATATAATTATTCATAATAAGAGATTGGAATCGCTAGTACTTTTACGCACAGACAATAGAACCCTTATATATCCTATTCTGCCTTTACGTTTATAGGACGTTCCTGTTTCTTTTTTTTTTTTCGTTGTTGTTCTTCAGATGCAGAACCTACAGCTACTAGCAGGACCCCTTTTCTAATTGCTTTCAGGGTCCAGTGATAGAAACAAGGATAATTTTGCTTAGGCCAAGCACCCTCGAGGTATAATACGCTTCTCATTTTTTTCCCGCCTTTTTAGCAAGGGAATAAGAGATTTCCGAAAAATACTCTTTGAATGGAATTTGTAAAAAGGAAGAAAGAATAAAAAAATATGAAACAAAGATTGCAAGATCAGACTCAGATTAATATTCCGTAGGAGGACTTATTTTATTCCTGTCTTATTTTAGATTTGGTTTTAGGTAGATTTCGTAAGAAATACTACCTATTATATTCTCACCTAAGTTGGAATTTTTGAAAAATTTTTGCACATCTACGCCGATCATGACTTCCAGAACCCAAACACCACCCCCAGTTCAAAACTTTAATCTATCTATCTATCTATGGCACTTTTTTATGGACACGATAACTGCAATAATTCTGCACAAATCGCTTCCAAACTGATACATAAAATCAAGGGGCATAAAATCTCGGTCAAGTTCGTTAATGGGCAAAATCGAACCAAGGGGGGAGAATGGGAGGGCTTTTTGTGAAAACAGAAACCCCCCCCCCATAATTTATTAATTATGGTACGTATCGAATCCGTTTAAAGTTATTATTACTTCTAGGAGAAGGGCCGAAAATTTATGTGTGACAGATTTTTGATATAATTAAAAATGGCCCCAAGGGGGGGGGGGGAGGGGGGTTTTAGAAGAAAAAAATTCATAACTTCGTCAATTCACAAGATTTCAAATCCGCTTAAATTTATTATAAATCCTCTTAATATTATCTAAAACTTTTATATTGACAAGTTTTTTATAGGACCAACTCTTATAGCAAAAAAAAAAAAAATAAATAAATAAAAACAAAAAAAATCCCTGCTGGCTCCGCCTGCAAACAAGTTAGGTTTCGTAGTAGGCGGTTTCAACTGCCGCATCATGGCAAAAAGGTCATTTCTTCCGAAATTCCCAACAAACAGGGGCCCCACGGTCTGCGTCTTCGAAATCTACCTGTGCCTGTAGGCCGAGCCGTCAGGGATTTTTTTTACTAATTGATAAGCTTTATTATGAATTCAAATAATTCAGTCTAATATAATTACGAAAGAAAATGTAAGACTTTTTGCATTGCAAATAAAATTAAAATCTCATTTAATTATTTTTTCGATGACATATTAAAGTTAGTGTTAACCAAATACCAAATTAATATTTGAAATTTTGTGCATATTTTTTCAAGTGTTTCATTGCCAAAAATGATTTACCAATAGCATATGTTGGAGCAGATAAGTTTGCGAATATTTTAAATGATTTTCATAGCATACTTCAAATATTTGGGCTATACAAATCTGTTGATTTGTATCAAATTGTTATAGACATTTTATTCTGACATTCAAAGCCTGAAGAACTCTATGCGGGGCACGGGCACAAAGAACATGTTGGGGCCCCCCTTTCGCAAGACAACTGCATTTTAAACATGACAAACATATTTATGTGTAGTTGAAAATTAAAACCATAGCTTTAATTTAAACCAGATCCTTTTTAACCACTATACAGGCTACAAACAGTGTGGCTAAATCTGGCGGATTTTTCACTCAGAAATTTCGAGAATAAAATTTTCAATACTAATTTTCCTTTATTTTATTCCCGAAATATTTATACTTATAATAATCAAAAATAACTATTCAAATTATCTGGGAAGAATATGGTATTCCTTAATGATAGTTTTTATAAATGACGCATAAAATGGATCAACAACCTGTATAGTGTTAATTGTTCTGTTACAGATATTTATTTTTACGTCCATATGTTTAAAATTTTGTCTTGTGCGAGGAGTTCTGACAAAATAAATAAATAAATAAATAAATAAAGTAATTATTAAGTATCTTTTTCATGTTTATATTATTCATTTTAAATGAAAGTGCTATATATAGACCGTAATGTAACATAATATTTTTTGGTGTTCCTGTAAAAAAACTATAAGCGTTTACCGAACATGCCATAATAAATTTCAATAACATATATCAATTACATGACAATCCGAATATATTTATGAGAGTTAGAGCACGGACAGACAGACGGTTGACAGACATACAAACTGAATTCACAAGCACTTTTCAACGATGTTAGGAAGTGCTAAAAAATGTAGTAGATCGGATTTAAGCAAATAGATATCTGTTTTTATTTTTAAAAACTAATATTCCATTGAATGCATTGTGTTATATTTTAAATGGTAATATGTGTTTTTAGGTGCGTTCGTAATTATATAAATACGTAGCACCTATAGTCGTCGTCTGGTCTGTCCGTGTGCCCGCATATAACAGCTCAAAAACTACCCAACCAAAGAAATTAAAATTTAATATATGTAATCGTTGCAAAATTTTATCGAGTCATTTTAATTTTTTCGAAAATCTAATCAAAACTTAAAAATATATTAATAAAAGCTTTTTTTTCATTCCATTAAATCCTATCATACGTAATTAATTCAATGATATCCCATGATAGGTAATGATTCTAGGTTGCCATGGTGATTACGTACTATTTAATATGGAGTCATATTATTTCCGCATGACTGAATTTAAAAACTGAATTTGTATACTAAAATTGTTTAATTATAGCAATCCTATAATCTACCGACAGTTTTTTGGATAGATGTTTCCGGAGAAATAGATATTAAATGGAAAAAGAATCTAAATATGGTTGGTTGGTTGGTAGATCCATGACGGCCGATTATCTACACGAGGGCTAATATAGGCCCTAGGGTGGAGTGCCCTCCGTGAGGGTCTTTCTAAGGGATCCTAACCCGTATTTACGGCAAGGTTAGAAGAAAACCACGGAAAACTCCGAATGGTTAGGTCGACGAGCACGACAAGGGTTTGAACCCAGCACTTTTTGTCTACTAGCTTTGAGAGCAGAACCTCTCAGCCACTGGTGGGGCGTCTAAATATAGATTTCAAATTCTGAAAGTTTCAAAGCAAGGCTTAAGTTTCCCATTGGAATTTTCAGTAAATGTCAACAAAAGATAAAATGTTGCCAACTTAAAATGCACTTATTTTATTGCGGAAATTAATCATAATAATAATAACAGACGATATAATTATATTCACTGAAACTAGTTATAGTAAGAATGCACCTCATTTGTCACGCTTGACGTATATTGATAGCTTAACACTTTGTTGCATTCTTTCAAACTGGCAAATCTCCAACATTAAATTTGTTATTTTCTGACTAAAATGGTCACAGAGAATGAGAAAAATTAATTTATGTATAATAATTTAATTTTAATTTTTTTTAATTACAGCCTGCCCACTATAGTCCAAAACAAAAGAAAAAGTATTTTTATACGTGTGTTTCAATTATGCATCAACCCAGCATGTCTAAAAACAATAATCAATAAATAAAATACTGTTTAAATAATATTGTTTGTTTAGAAACCTGCTTTTAATTCATGCGGTCCAACTTACGGGCATTCTGAAGGGACATCCCTATTGATGATATCGCAACAAGTTACCCGTTGTTAACACTTTCCAACCTAGTTGAAAAGTGTTTATGACTTCGGTTTGTCTGGCCGGATGGCCGTCTGCCGTCTGGCCGTCTGGCCGTCTGTCCGTGCTCTAATTCCCGTAAATATGCTCGGATTGCTCTGCAATTTTTATATGTTATTGTCGTTATCTATACCATGTTCCCTATTTCAACGGAAGTGTGTACCACTTATAGTTTTTTTACAGGGACATTCAAAAGAATTCCGTTACATTGCGGTCTATGGGGAAAAATCATTTGCGGATTATTTAAATAATGTTTCACTATTTTAAACACATTGAAATTTATATATATCACTAAGGTGAATTAGAAGAAGCTTAATATGGAATAAGGTGTGGATAGCACTTAATGTTACTTTACAGAGACAGTCAAAAGAATTCCGTTACATTACGTCTATGGAGAAAAATCGTCTGCGGTTTATTTAAATTATGTTTCACTATTTTAAACGCATTGAAATTTATATATATCACTAAGGTTCATTACAAGAGGCTTACTACAGAATATTGTGTGTAGAGCAGTCATCGTTCATTTACAGGGACACACAAAATAATTATCTACTGTCTGTTAACGATAATTCCTGGAAGTGCGATTTAAGCTACTGAACGCAATTTTAATTTTAACTCGTTTTTTTTTCTATTACGTGGTGTGTATAAATTCTGTAGATCCTATACAGGGAAGCACAAAAGTTCGCGAACACATTTCCGTTTATTGACAGAAACTCCTGACGGAGAATTTTAAACTGCGCTACGCGTTTCCTAACTGAACAAAAATTTAGCATCCTATGTAGTATATATACAAATCTATAGATCATATACAGGGCTGAATAAAAGTATTTGGATATTTTTCCGAATATTGTATATGTTGGAAATTCCTAAAATTATGTTTTTAAATATTTTATGCGTTTTCCAAATTGTTTAATTAGATGTTATCTTTTAGCTTATTAAACGGTATGACTTGTAAGATTATTTTGGAAGCGTTGGAAAGTGTTACATAATCTATGCTTGACGCATGATTTTTCTTTCTTGTTGTTGTTTACTGAAAGCATAGATGTCCCAGAGTAGCATAAGCTTTGATTAGGAACTGTAAATGAAATATGTCAGGTAGGAAAAAAATAGCATTTTTGTCCACTGTCGTGGACAGCATGCCAGGGTTCGTACGCCTCCTGGAATTTTGCGACCTGGAAATTCTTCGGTAACAGTATCTTTTTACAGAAAATCCCTGCTTAAAAGAAGGCGAAGTTTCTCGAGTTTAACATACATTTCTTTTTCTATACTGGTATAACTCCTGGAAAATTCCCTGATCCGTACGAACCCTGGTATGCACAAAGGATTATTCTAGTAAACAAATTTCAAATATAAATAAAAAAGAAAGTTATACTTATATAAATCCAAGTTATATCTAACGTTCGAATAAATACAGTGATGAAAAATATTTTGTCACAGAGAGTTAATGTACTATGGTTTCGACTTAAAAAGTAATCCCAAATTGAAGGATAAGTTATAGTCTTAAAATTCCTCGAAAGCTTATAAGCATTTATGGATGCAAATTTTTAAATATGATTGTTATATATACGATGATATGCTAACGTGGAAAGTTGAAAAAGGACATTTTTAATTTGAAATACAGTTTTTTTAAACTGTATTAAACAACATTCTTACTTAAAAATTACCCAATAAAACAATCTGAAAGAAAAAGCACTTATTGTTTTTTAGCGAGACCAGAATTCGGTATGTCTGGGAGGGGGAGGGGAGAGGGAGTCAGTTATTGATAGCTAGTTCATTAGGCAAAGCTTATTAGAATTTTTTTTTAATAAATAAAATCAAAATACTACTTTTTCTCGTATGTTAGAATCAGTAAACATGTTAGACATTTTTTATTTTAACAGCGTTTGTTACCTTAGAGTTACAAAACACCAATGAAACAACATAAAACTAATGTTACATTTATCCAAATTGTTTCAAATAAGTTGAGACAACCTTTAAGAGTTGGAAGATTACAATACAACAAATAATTTTTGTGTAACAAACCAGAATCGTAATTCATTTGTTTAAACAAAAACATGATTTTTCACTCGAAGCCGAACAAGAATTCGTGTTCCTAAATATAGAAATAATGAAGTTGTTTTAACAAAATTTTCAATAGACTTAACTTGCTTTATGTCAAATGTGGCCATTTTTGTGTGGTGATTTCAATTTTTCGTGTATGCAGTGCTGTTTTTTCCCCTAGTATAACCACAAAATGTTTCTTTCACCCCATCTACCATATATGATTTATACGTATGGAATATTGTTTTCTTTTACTCATATCTAAGTTTGCTTGGCCTTGATCGTCGTGCATCTGATGAAAATCGCAATAATTTTTGGAAGTTATCACCATCTGTGTCCAAACAGCGCGGAATTGTAAGCTTCATTTTTCGGAATGTAGTTAAAATTCTATACGATATCACTGATCGAATTACTGTACATTTCAAGCACATTTCGTGATATCTTGTTTCGTATAGAATATGATA
The DNA here is from genome assembly GCA_963931845.1 of Maratus michaelseni. Taxonomy (NCBI): domain Eukaryota; kingdom Metazoa; phylum Arthropoda; class Arachnida; order Araneae; family Salticidae; genus Maratus; species Maratus michaelseni. Next base: position 432,999,723 of record OZ007591.1, on the reverse strand, counting down.
AATCTATTGAAAATATCGTTAACATGTGTTCATTTTTCTTAAACGTCTGCCTAAATATCAGCGTTCGGCTTGAACTAGTTACCCTGAGTTTTTGCTTGAATAAACAGATTGCGACACTCGTTTTCAATACAAAAATTGTCTGTTGTAGTGTGGTCTAAAATCTCGTATCTTTTTTTAAACAACCTGTATCACAGAAATGTTTTATTTTATTTTTTCCACGGGAAAAAAAGTAAAATAATTTTTTTGTAATACTATGCTTGCACCCATCAGCGTTCACACACTGACTGTGACATTTTATGTTTGCCCAATGCCATTTTTGTGTGGTGATTTCAATTTTTCGTGTATGCTGTGCTGCTTTTTCCAAAAGTATAACCACAAAATTTTTCTTTCACCCCATGTTACCATATATGATTTATACTTATGGAATATTGTTTTCTTTACTCATATCTAAGTTTGCTTGGCCTTGATCGTCGTGCATATGATGAAAATGAATAACTCATAATCGTACAGTATTTTTACATGAATGACCATCTGTATTGAATAAGCGTGTAACTATTTTATGAGGAATGAGGAGAACGATTAAGAAATTTCCATGTAATAGTATATTATGCTGAATGCCGAATTTGGGAAATTTGGGCTCTTAGGCACAAACACATCAGTGTTGCCGTATGCACAAATTATCTTACACGACTTACTTCTATTGACCAATACATCCTCAAGTAATATATAAATACCACCAGAGAATTACTGACAAAAGATGGAGGCACAAAAATCTATATTATAATAATAAGTAAATAAATAAAGCTAAGAAGCTACGTGCAAGAGTGCCTTGTTATCTGTTCTTATGATATTTACTGTTTCATAAATGTCATTTAAAGTAACTGAATTAGAATCATACATAATATTATAAGACTAATATTAAAAGATAAATATGATTGAAAAAATTCTTTTATGAGAAATTACTTTTAAAATTGGTATTTTTTCTTTAAGGGAAAAAAAGATGAGATAATTACTCTCGCTATATACATTCTAGCAGTGATGGATAAACATATAATATATTTTAAAATAAACAAGTTGGAAATTGTACGTCAAACGTTACAAACGAGGTGCGTTCGTACGCACGTTTTAGAATTAAATTCATGATATCCTGTGCGTAGAACGGGTTAAACAGCTAGATAAGTATATATTTTATGACACTGTTCATACAAATATCTTAACTAGTTATATAAATATTCAGATATATATGTATCAGCTAGTTATATAAATATTCAGATCTTGATGATTTTTAATTCTGTGAAATGAATTATATCGTCTGCAGATTAATTTCTGTCATAAAATAAGTATCTCGGTCGCTTGACGATTTAACATCCATCGGAAGCTCCTATAACAAAAAAGCACCGATTTAAAAAAAATTCAAATTTCTTAATAAATATTTTTATTAATATCTCCTAAAGTTTTGATTCGATTTTAATAAAATTTGAAATGTCTCGACAAAATTCTGCAAAGATAATATATTTTAAATTGCAAACCATTTGGTTGGGTAGTTTTTGCGTTGTTATATGCGGACAGACAGACAGACGGACAGACAGACAGACAGACGGACGGACAGACGGACGGACCAAACGACGACTATAGGTGCTATGTATTTATATAATTACGAACGCACCTAATGATTTTTCTCATCCAAATGCTGAAAAAACCAATGCATACATGATCAAAATCTTGTTTAAGGGTTTTTTTTTTTAATATTTTCAAAACACAACATTATGATTAAAACAAATTTAATAACAGTGCCAAAACGCATGCTTGACGCCAAATGAAAGAATGTGCCATGTTTGCGCATTTTCGCCAAATTTTGGCGACATTTGGCGAAAAAACTGGTTTTTAGAATATGAAAGAATTTTCTAGAAATCCTCAATGGGAGCCGATATACATGATTCAACCAATCAGCGTCCAAGGAACGTTTTCGAAAACAGAATTCAACCAATCAGGATACATAGGACATATATATATTGTACAGAGAATTTATTGTTATATTGAGTTGAATACAAAGCTAATTTTAGCCGAGCATGGCTCGGTCTTCCCTGTTGGTTTCTCATTAAACGTGATATGAAATATTTTTGTTTTTTGGTGCGTTCGTGATTATATACAGTGTCTCACAAAAGTGATGGGACACTTGTGCTTTATAAAAAGAAACTGCAATAAAATAAATAAACAAACATGTGCAAAAATTTTTTGAGTGTGTTTCATATTTAAAGTTAGTAACAATTATTACATAACATACATTTTGTCAAAATATTAAAATATTAATTTAGTAAAAATACAATTGTTCAGAACGGAGCAAAAAATGGCTCACATAAGTGATGGGACACTTACTTTTCCATCAAATATTTATCCAAAAATTTTACTTTTTAAAAGGTTTTAATATTTTGTTGGATTTCCTTTTACATTTAAAACATGATTTAATCTTTTTGGGATGGATTCGACTAATTTTTTTGTGATTTCTGGAGTGATTTTACCCCATTCTTCTTGAAGCACCGATTTTAGTTGTTGTTTTGAAGAAATGGTGTGTTTGCGAATTCTTGATTCCAATTCTTGCCAAATATTCTCTATGGGATTTAAGTCTGGAGATTGTGGTGGTGTTTTTATTATTTCAGGACAGTTATATAGCAGCCAGAGTCTAACGTTCAGAGCAGTGTGCTTGGAGTCATTGTCCTGGTAGAATTTAAAATCGTTATGAAGGTTCAATTTTCGTGCTGAAGATTTCAAATTTTGCTTTAAAATATCAATATACTTGTACTGATCCATTATACTGTCAATAAAAACAAGATTACCAACTCCAGCGGACGACATACACCCCCATACCATAACTCCTCCTCCACCATGTTTTACTGTTGGTACCAAGTTCTGTTTGCGAAATTCTTCCCTGGGTTTTCTCCACACCAAGATTCTACCGTCAGAACCAAATATATTAAATTTACTCTCATCAGCAAATATAACTTTATTCCAGTAATCAGAATTCTTATTTATGTTGGATTTTGCGAAAGCTAGTCTGAGTTTTCTATTCTTTTCACTTACGAAGAATTTTTTCCTGGCTACTCTACCGTGATATCCAGCAGATCGAATTACCCTTCTAATAGTCTCAGGATTAACAATTATTCCATATAATGCTTGTAAATCAGCAGCAACTTTTGAAGCTCTAATTCTTGGATTTCTTTTAATATTTCGAACGATAATTCGCTTTATTCCATTGGATAGCTTTGATGGTCGGCCAGGTCTTCTTTTATCCTGAATCATATGATTCTTTTTATATCGTTTAATGATATTGAAAACTGTTGAACGACTCAAGTTAACAGTTTCAGCAGTTTTTCTAATAGATTTTCCACGTTCAATATGCAAATTAATAACTAATTTTCGAATTTCAGGCGAAGTTTCTTTTCGTTTAGCATTCATGGCTACACAGAGCTAAAAACACAAAAATTCCAAAACAAACTGGAGAGAAATACTGCAGACGATTTTATAAATTATTGCCAATTGCTTTTAAGTAAAAATAAAACCCCAAAAAATATTTTTATTGCTTATTTCAGACGATTTTTGTTGCATATATAATGGTGTCCCATCACTTATGTGAGCTATTTTTTGCTCCGTTCTAAACATTTGTATTTTTATTAAATTAATATTTTAATATTTTGACAAAATGTATGTTATGTAATAATCATTACTAAATTTAAGTATGAAACACACCCACAAAAAAATGTGTACATGTTTTTTAAATTTATTTGATTAGTTTCCTTTTGTAAATCACAAGTGTCCCATCACTTATGTGAGACACTGTAAATACGTAGCACCTATTGTCATCGTCTGATCCGTCCGTCTGTCCTGTCTGCCCGTCCGTCCGCATATAACAACGCAAAAAATACCCAACCGAATGGTTTGAAATTTAAGATATTATCTTTGCAGAATTTTGTCGAGGCATTTCAAATTTTAAGAAAATCGAATCAAAACTCTAGACAATATTAATAAAAACATTTATTAAGAAATTTGATTTTTTAAAATAAATCGGTGCTTGTTATAGGAGTTTCCGAGGTTGAATCGTCAAGCGACCGAGCTACTTATTTTATTACAGAAATTAATCTGCAGACGATATGATTCATTTCACAGAATTCTAATCATCAAGATCTGAATATTTATATAACTAGCTATAGTACGAACGCACCTCATTTGTCACGTTTGACGTACAATTTCCAACTTGTTTAATTGTTTTTGATGTAAATAAATCGACGAAAATGTCATTTTCGAATTGTGAATAAAACCTTTCACCCCCACCACACTCTCTCTTCACCTGCCAAATATGATTTATACTTGTAGAATATTTTATTCAATTGTCTCACTGTTTGCTGGCAGGGCTGAAACTATGATTTTTTTCATCCAGGGCAAGTATGAATGTTTGCACTCCGCCTCCCCCGTCCTTTACAAAATAAATTTATAAAGATAAATTTTTAATCCATCCCTTTAATTTTTCCGCCGTTCGATTCCATGGCACCCTAAAAGGTAACATCGAAAAATTGTACACTTTTGACTTTTATACATAAAAATGTCTTCGTGAATGTGCCAGAAAGATATAAACTGCCAGTTGCATGGAAAAAAAAAAAGGCAACATCTTTATGTAACTTTTAAATGCATGCATGATGTATGTTTTTGAAAATGGCATTCAATATTTATATTTCGATTTCCATCGAAACAAAAATATTGAATATATTAAACAGAATTCGTTAAACAAATGTAATACTTTCGCAAACTTTACTTTTTACCTGTAAAAAAGTTTTTCACTGCTAATTTTCTATAGAATGAAATATTTAACACTCTTATGCTATATTACTGTTTTTTTTCACTTGCTAAAAATAATATATATTTCAGAAAATGTTTTAATTATTTTTATTTCCTTTCATCAGAAATATCTGATTATATATATATTGCTAACTGCTGATTATCATATTCTTTTGATGGCTCGTTTGACAATTGATTTAAGAGATATTTAACAAATTTTTATGATAGATAATTATTTTTACATATAAATCATAATAGTAGTAGGAAAACAAGAGTTCAAGGACAGGAAGTTGCACCCTCCTCCCGTCCCTCCGCCGCCGGTGCCTCACCGCCACAGAAATCGCCTCAACGGCCCCTAGGTGGAAAAGTTAAAGAAAAAAGTGTTAAATTTAAACTATAAGATGAGAGGTAAGCTTAAGAACGACTAAGACGAGGTTAAATGAAAAAGATTATCATACTATAAGATAAATATTAAATTTATATATTAATTTTTAAAGACGAATAATTAAGCAAAACAATGGAAAAATATCAAATTTTAAGGAAAAAAGCCGATTTCTTAAGAATTTTTCAACTATAAGATGAGAATATAAAACCATAAGGTGAAAATTAAATATTTTTGAATTTTGAATGATGAACACCTTAATGAGTATCAATAATTAAGCAACACAAATGGGAAATATCAATTTTTAAGGAAAAAAGCTAATTTTAAATGAATTTGTCAACTACAAGACGAGGATATGAAGCTATAAGATGAATATTAAACATATACATTAATTTGGAATGATGAACACCTTAATGAGTATTAATAATTAAGCATAACAATGGAAAATGTGAATTTTTAAGGAAAAAATCTGATTTCTTAAGAATTTTTCGACTATAAGATGACGATATCAACTTATAAGAGGAAATTTAAATTTAAATTTTAGTTTGTAAGCAACAAACACCTTAATGGGTATTAATAATTAGACAAAAAACAGAGGGAACACATCAATTTTTAAGGAAAAATCGGATTTCTTAAGAAATTATCAACTAAAACTGAGCTGTGCCGCCAGTCGCCAGAGTGGCGTCTGTCAAGCATGTCAACCGTCGCACCCAAGTCCAGAGGGACTTATAACGCGCACGACCGGGAGAGGCCAACCGTATGCGCTGCGACCGGTAGGAGCACCGCCACCTGCGCATCACTACTATTTATACAAGGAGGTGACGACATTGGTCGTTATGACACGTGGTGGATCCCAATATCCGAGAAAACAACCACGAAAACACCTGGTTAATTCGTAGAGTCCCCTGACGGCTCCGTAGCCGTAACCCCATGATGGGAGCTGAGTTCTCGGCTATATGTCGAGATTCCCAACGACCGCGACCCTTGCTTTGCCGCGGCTTCTGATCGTCGAGTCCTAGGGAAGGAGGATGCAACTAGTTTATTGCCCTCGGTAAGCAGGAGGGGCGTCTCGCCAACCCGGGACTTTGAGGAAAATCAGTCCCTGACACATAGACACACCTTAGCTAAGGTTGTCCCCCCCCCCCCCCCAGGACTGTACACAATATCTATTAAAATAAGGATTGTGTTTTTGAAGCGAAAAATATCAAAAACTCATTTAAACTTTCGAAAAATGATTAAAATCATCAAAACCAAGGACTAAACACTGCAAAACAGGATAAACTATATCGAAGTTCTATTACGTATTTCAATTTTACATTACATTCAATATGTAACATGAATTACATTTAAAATATGTAAAATATATTAACTAAAAATGTCATAATAGTGATTTTAGCAAAAGAACTAAAACTTAATTTAAAATCTTTCTTTGCGTTACAGATTTCGGCTTAGCGATAAAGTGCGGTTCCAATACATGTGACAAAAAACTAGTTTTGATATACTATTTTTTTTCTAAATCACTTAATACTAATAGTTGAAAATTCTTAATATTTACAGGTAATGAAATACGTAAAGTGAAGATTCAGTTTCTATGGATTCTATAATTTAGAATTTTAATGTTATATTAGCCAAAGTATTGTTTTTATAATCTTGGAATTTTAAGTAAAATGATCATAATATTATATATATATATATATATATATAACAGACACGAAAACAAACTGCAATATATAAAATGTTAGTACACGATAATGCTTCCTGTTTATCAATCGAACTCTACACTGAATATTAAAACACCTGCTGCAATTACTCGCCAAATGTTACTCCCTCTCCTTACATTAGCAGATAACTATCAGTATGGAAAATAACACTAGTTGCAGCTGTGAAAGTGTAGCTCCAAGTAAGCGAGAGGCAATAGCATACTTCATATCGTATGGTAGTCCGTGTGATATCAGCTTAACAATTTCAGGTTTCTTAAAATTATGAAAGGTTATTTTAAAAAAATCCTAAGGATCATTTTCTCGAAATTTCGGAAAATATTCATTTCGTTTCTGAATTATATTTTAAAATGTTCTTTTTAAAAATACATGAAGACGTTTAATATATGCTAATTAAAAAAAAATAAACATTTAACATGTTACAGCTAAAGAAAAAATAATTTTTTTAGGTCAAAAATTTCGTTTTTCTGACATTCAGTACTGCCATACTATGACTGGCCCAGTAATTTCATGGATTTCATATATTATATATTAACTTTAATTGATTTCTGTTTCTGTTTAAAATATCAGCAAGAAGTTAAATTTTTTTCTTCTAAAATGTTTTATAAACTGCTTGATTTTTCTAATTTAATCGACTTTCGGTTGATCATTGATTTGGCTTACGAATCATTGGCTTACGATCATTGGCTCACGAATTTCATGAAACTACTGGTCTATACGGTCCGATATTTTCAGATCCTTGGCTGGGCCGGCCCTGCCTTTTTCAATCAAAAGAAAAAAGAAAAAAAAAACTATATTTTTTAACTATCACACGTACAATTTAATTTTTTTAAGTGCAGCATTTTTCCGATTATATGTTCGCAAACCATTGTATACGAAATTGAAATATACACACAGACAAAAAAAAAAAAAAAAAAAAAAAAAAGAAATATCGTAATTTTGAAGCTCTATAAAAAAATAAATAAATGTAGATTAAAAATTATAATAAAACTAGGGGGCCTACCCCCTGCGAGCTACGCTCGCCAACCCCCGCTCAGACTTCGAAGCCTCTAAAAACATGACAGCGTGCTTTGTTTTAAAAATATTGGTAAATCTATAATTGGGTTGCCATGCTTTTAAAGTTTTAATGGGGCATTTTTTTATTACCATGGCGTCATACATAGCTGTTGCGACAACTGACGACTGTTTTTGGGATTGATAGGTAAAATCAATTACAACTTGAAAACCAGCTTGTATAAAATGGTTAGGTTTAAATTGTGGCTACCTCTCGGACTTTTATAACAACGATCTGTATATTCTATTCTTCCTTTGCGTTTAAGGATGAGAAAAATTCCATCTGCTTGTGAATAACATTAAGAACCACGGTATTGAAAAGTACTGTTATAGACATTTTTAGTAACAGGTTTTAATTTTCTCTCTATTTTAGTGCATCATCATGCATATTTTCATGTTATTTTAAATATGTAAATTATTTATTTTAATTAATATGTATATACGAATTTTCTAATAATTATTTATCATACAAAATTAATTAAATATTTTGTGCATGCATGCCCGCATTTATTCGGCATTAATTGATGACATATTTAAACAAATTTCTATCCGCGATAATTTTACACCTTGTTATGTCGCTTGAATATTGTCCATAAGAAAATCGGGTACTTTTCCAGTATAGGATCCTTTGCTTTTAGGTTTGGCGTAATTTGAGCTTCGAAAAGGGATAGATTCGTTAATATACATAGATTTGTTGCCAAAAGTTATGAAAACAAACCCAATGAGCTTTTGGTGCTTTTCTATTATAGGGGTCTTGACGCTTTTTTAAAAAGCTTGGCGCAATTCGGGCATCAGAAAGTGAGATTTGGTGCCAAATGACATAAACAGCCATGGAAACAAATTCGACGATTTTTTTGTTTATATGCGTATTTTAATTATACGTATATTATTATTGTTTTTTCTATACAAATTACTTCTGATTATATATAAAATAGGATAAATGACATTTTACGCGAAACAAATTGTATAAATATTTTTTTGCTCCTTTCTTTTGCGTTTACATAAATGACGTCATTTGGACGAATTTATTCAAAATATTTTCAGTTTATAAATTAAATTAAATGCTGACAGACGATTGAATCCTGACGATACAAATGTGATTTTTTTTTTCAAATTTTCCTGAAAAACATAATTTAATCACAATCTTGTCTTCATTATCGATTGAAATAAAAGATTAATTCAATTTCAATTTGAAAATGACGAATAAAAAGAAATCAATAATCCCTATCGGGATCCTTTTCAATTTTTTTCCCTTTTTTGTCACAAAAAAACTGAGTAATTAGTTGCCATCATTACAGAAATGTCATTAAAATTAGAAAAAAAATTAATATCTCGAAAACTAATTCCAATTTCAAAATTCTATTACCAGTTTTGACATCCCCGGATTTTTATGGACAATTGGTATTAATTTCACCATCAAGCGTTTAGTATTTTATTAAAAATAGCCCTTCAGTCGTTTAATCAGTCGTTTCATAAAATCGTTTCATAAATTCGTTTCATAAAATCGTTTCACAAATTTGTTTCATTAGGATTTTATATATATAGGGTAGATTTCATTAGGATTTTATATATATAGGGTAGATATTTGAAGAAAATATTTGTTGTCTATTTATTAAACGAGAATAAATTTCTACAGATTCTGTTAACAAATGTACAATAACATTATTAAAGAAAATGGCAGACTGACACAACCCAGAAATAAAGTAGTCCAGGCCTGAGTCTAATGAAAGAAAAATGGCCGGAACCCTGAAATGTACAGGCATCTAAGAATATAGCACCTCCCAAGGAGTTATCCTGCCTGCGCCATTGCACCCGTACACTCTCCTATCATTGAACTCTTGTTTTCCTACTACTCATAATAATAAGAAAAAACTTCTGTTTTATGGAATCTGATTTAAAATATCTCAAACTTTTTTTCTTCTGTGTTTGAAAATTATTACATGATTGGGACACAAAGTTTATTATGTTATCTATAAATATTCAATCCGTATATATGCAATATTGTTGATATTAGCTATGGACTTATTCTTGTGACGTCACAGTAGGTAAAATGGCAGCGAGATCGTTTGTTTACGCTTTGCATTCACGAAAGTTCTTTCGCTATTTCTCTTAGTCAAGTTATTTTATTGTCACACGAATGACCTCAGAAAGCCAATTAATGAAGAAAACGTATATTCTTTAATTATTTAATTATTAATTAAGGAAAAATTTGATAAAAGCATGCTTTTCAAAATTTAAATGAAAAATTTTGTGAATACTAAAAATTAACATTAAAATCATGAAATAAGGGCATGTTATAGCAAAATAAGTTTAATTTACATAATTTATAAACAAACCTCAATTTAAACACTTGAAATTTCACTCATTTTTATAGACATTTACTATAACCTAATTTTTTGTAAAGTTATATTTTTAATGAATTTGATAATTAAGACAAAATTAATCTAAAATTGAATGAATATTCCTTATATTGTTCAGATCTATTCATGCATTTACATCGTTTTAGTAGCAGAATAAAAAATAAGCGAATTCGTCAACAGCATAATGCTTTCAAATGAAGTGATTTTTCGATGTTTTCTCCATAGAACTAAAAAAATATTGTTCCTAGTTCTATGGTTTTCCCAAATAGCTGTTTTTTCATAGTTTCGAACCGAACGGAAGAATACTGTTCATTTAAAAAAATATATATGAGGTATTATTATTTTTTTAATCTGAGCAATTACAGTAAAATTTTCATACATTTTCTAAAAAATAAATAAATAAAAGATTATTGTTCCAATTGTATTTTTCTTCCTTTAAAATAAATTTAAAGAATATCTTATGTAAAGGTTGAAAAACACAATATAATTTTCTTCATTTGAGAACCCCTTTTAACAAGCATTTATTTAGACGCTCTTTTGACCATAAAGCGATTTGCTCCCCTTCCCATCCCTTTGTCTGTGATACCTCTTGACATCTGGCAAGGTCAGTAATGCTTTACCAATGAATTGAAAGCGTTATTCGAATAGATAGATTCGGAATAAAAACACCTTGCTTTACCGAATATAAAGGAATTTAGAAATGTGTCAGAAAGTAGCTTCTTTGGATTTGAGAACAGCCTCCTAGGTAGATTACTACCTATTACATTCTCCCCTAAGTTGGGATTTTTGAAAAAAAATTTGCACATCTACGCCGATTATGACTCCCAGAACCCAAAACCACCCTCAGTTCAAAACTTTATCTATCTATCTATGTGACTTTTTTATGGACACGATAACTCCAATAATTCTTCACAAATCTTTTCCAAACTGATACATAAAATCAAGGGGCATAAAATCTCGGTCAAGCTCGATAATGGGCAAAATCGAACCAGGGGGGGGGGGGGGCATGGGTGGGGGCTTTTTGTGAAAACAGAAAACCCCCCATAAATTCTTAATTATGATACTATCGAATCCATTTAAAGTTATTATTACTTCTAGGTAAAGGGCCGAAAATTTATGTATGACAGATTTTTGATTTCATTAAAAATGCCCCTATGGAGGGGGAGGATAGGGGTTTCAGAAGAAAAAAATCATAATTTCGTCAATTAATAAGATATCAAATCCGCTTGAATTTATTATAAATCTTCTTAATATTATCTACAACTTTTATACTGGCAAGTTTTTTACAAGACCAACTCTTACGGTAAAAAAAAAAAAAAAAAAAAAAAAAAAAAAAAAAAATCCCGGCTGGCTCCGCCTACAGGCAGCTGTATATTTCGAAGTGGGTGGTCCCAACTACCACATCATGGAAAATAGGTCTTTCTTCTGCAATTCCCAATAAACAGGAGCCCCACTGTCTCCGTCTTCGAAATCTACCTGTGCCTGTAGGCCGATAGGGATTTTTTTTTTATCTTTGTAGTATTTATTATGGCGACATTAAGTAAATAAACTTGATATTAAAGTGATTTTTTAGCGGAAAGTCCGTCAAATTCACATAAATTATAGTATATAAAATTCTCTACAAATGACAGGTATATACAGTGGAACCTCGGTCTTCCGTCAGTCACAAGACCGGAGCTTTGACGGATTTTGCTAAAAAAAAAAAAAAAAAACAGCTGTAATTTCAAATTTATTTACTGAATGTCGCCATAATAAATGCTACAAAGATAAAAATTGGAACAGTAGTTCATTGATGGCTACTGATGACTTTGTAAAAAGTCATGATGGATAGGAGGTGAGCGAGGTGAGGTGGACGGGAGGGGGGGGGGGGCAAAATAAAGACTTTTTTTTAGTTTTTAACAAATATCTCAGAAACTGTTGGTTTTCATGAAAAAATTACTCTGACATAAATTAAAGAACATAAAATCTACAAATGACAGGTATATACAGTGGAACTTCGATTATCCGTCAGTCAGAGGACCGGAGCCTTCACGGATTTTCCGCAAAAAAAAATCACTTTAATTTCAAATTTACTTACTTAATGTCTATTCAAATTTATTAAATATTGTTGCAAAAAAAGAAAAAAAAAGAGAAAAAAAAGAAAACGGTAAACACTCGAATATTGCATGAAAAAATGACAGGTAAGTAGTTTATGAAAGATAAATATTCATCACTAATGAAATGTTTATTAATGTGAAATATTATAACTGGGAATTTAAAATATGCAGAAAACTAAAAGTAGATACATATCAATTTATAATTAGGTATGTATAATTTAGATGATTCATAATAATCATGAATCGGGGGGGCAGTCATCCCCCCTTTCACACTCATCACCAGACCCGCCCCCCCCCCATCCAAAAAATAAAAAAGTAAATAAATAAATAAATGTCTCAATTCTCTTTTTCTGTTTTTTTTTTTTTTTTTTTGCTGCAATATTTAATAAATTTGAATACACATTAACTAAGTAAATTTGAAATTAAAGTGATTTTTTTTTTTTCGGAAAGTCCGTCAAGGCTCCGGTCCTGTGACTGACGGATAATCGAGGTTCCACTGTATATACCTGTCATTTGTAGAGATTTGTATGTTCTTTAATTTATGTCAGAGTACATTTTTTCATGAAAACCCACTGTTTCTGAAATATTTGTAAAAATCTAAAAAAAGTAATTTATTTTGCCGCCCCTCCCCCCCCCCCAATTCACCTCCTATCCATCAGGACTTTTTCATATTCATCAGTAGCCATCATTGAACAACTGTACCAATTTTTATCTCTTTAGCATTTAATATGGCAAACTGCTCAAAAATGGGCTAATTTGATTTGGACTATAGCCCCAGTTAGAGTCCAGCAAGCGTCGTGTTGTAACCCGACCCGAACCCGCAAATTCCGATTGTAGTCAACCCACAACCCGACCGATACACGAAAAAAAAAATTCCACGACATGCGACCCGACTCGAACCCGCAATGAAAGGACAATAAATCATATTTTAATGCTATTATGAAAAGTAATGTACAATTATATCTGTAATATAAATTTTATATTTTATATAGAAAAAGGGAAAAATCTATATTCTTTAATATTCAAATATAGTGAAACCTCAATAGCGAACATCTGGAGACAGTCGAATAGAGTCCTGCTTACGGTCGGGTTGCTTAGAATTTTTTTTTTTTTTGGTAGTTTTGTTTCTAATTTTTTTTTTTTTTCGGGTCGGATGACTCATATTTCTTTTCTGCGTCTCTAGAATAATTATTCCGGTCATATTTAGATTTTTTGCATGTCGGATTGTTGGGATTTTAACAAAAAGTTTGAACAGATCTATGTTTTATATGAAAATAAATACGCATCTGAATATGAATTAGTATATATTGAATGTACTGCATGAGAAAAAATAAAATGTATGTAAGATCATAGATTATTTTTCTTTACGGTGCAGTTAAGAACCATTTTTTTTTCTTAACATTTCGTTTATGATACACACAAAAACACATGTATCGTATTTGTGATAGTTTATAATTTATGATAATAGAATTATGATTTTGTTACTTGTGAAGGAATTGAAAAAGTGTTCGCTAAATAGAGGTTTCCGCTTTTCGGGAATGTCCATTATGGTCGTCTTATTGTACTTATCTGAAAAAATATTGTGGACATTCTTTAAAAAAAACGGGTCAATCCGAACCCGACCAGCGAGAGTCAAAACCCAACCAAAAATCGACCCGACCCCGAGTCGCAGCAATAAAGTAGGAGTCAACCTAACCCGAACCCGAAACGCAATGACAAATTATAGCTCCAAACCGCGGATAAACCCGACCAGATGCAGGACTGTAGCCCCAGTAGAGTCGCTTTGGTACCCTTTACGATATGGAGTAACTCTGTTTCTAAAAGGATGAAATAATTGACTGATACCGAATTTATTACAAAATAAATACTTGCTTATTTTCACGTGTTAAATTTTTATTAAATATTCAGGGTGCCAGTAAACTTATAGTAAACTCAGATACACTGATATTAAGTATTGCGCGGCAGCGCAATACTTATTTATTTCCAGTGTGACATCTTAATGTAACATTAACACAGCAAATCCCATTGAACGAGTTAATTTACTAGAGTTTTTCCCACTTTTTGTACGCGTTGCCACAAAATTTTAACTGTGTGAAATTCTAATAAAATTTGAAATTTGAAATAGTGAAATTCTTTGGCTGACGTCAGGATCAAAATGGATTAAATGCCGTTGCATATAGATGAATTATAATCCAGGAAGTAACATAAGCTATGTTTTATTTACGTCATTCAAATATTTTTCTTAATAATTCAAAATTTCATAATTTTCACTGGGAATCAATGGACGTTTTTCCTATAAAATTTAACTATGTTTCTTTATTGTTGCCAACAATTCAAAAACCTAATATAATAATTTGACCACAGCAATAATTTTTCAATTGAAAGATTTCCACGATCAAAATAAAACCGAATTAGATTTTTTTACGTTTTAAAAAATGGAACAACACGACATCATACTCTAAATAAACGGACATTTTCAAACATTTGGTTATAATGCAAGCAGAAAGCAGGTGAATATGTCACCATATTTGTAACAAAAAGAGCATATTCTTAGTTCAGTATACATTTGTTAATAATACAAGGAGCATCAATATGAATAAATACAGGAAGCAATTGTATATGACGCCATATTTATAACAAAAAATTGAAATAATTTTTACTATGTGATTACTATTTTAATTTTTACGATACTATAATTTTTACTATGTGATTAATAACTATGAATATCATAGCAAACGCGGTAACGTTTGCTATAATATGTTTAATAAGTATCGCCTAACAGGCTCCTGCTATTAACGTTCAAACTCACTAAGCATTTTATATGCTTGTTTAAAAGAATTGTGTTTCATAATTTCATCTAATTCACGTAAAATATGCGGCAAACAATTTTCGGTACTTCTCTATTATCCTGTCGACCATTCATAACAAAAAAGTATCGCCAAACTGTAACGCCAAAGAAATGGGAGAACGTTGCCATTGGAATATCAAAATAAATAAATAAAATATAAGAATTTACGTACGCAATTGTTATTTTAATTAATGAAATAACTAATAAATCAGTAAAACATAATGAATAACACACGCAAATGTGGAATTAAAAACCACTCGATGACATAAACACGTATAATGCTTCTGACATCAAGTAAATGTGACTGCATTTTTGGCGTTTAATCTTTGAGTTGGCGATAGTTTTGTGGTGCTGTATCTTTTATTTTGGTACTTTTCCGTTATACCAACACCATGCCAAAATGTTTGCTGATGCGCCAATTATTTCAACCCTGACCGAGCAGATGTTGTCTACAAACCGCGTTGTCATGCAAACCGTGCCAAATATTGTGATTTGTTATTTATTGAATGTTTTTCGGTACTTTTCCGTTATACAAAAACCATTGTCGCCAAGCGTAATAGTTGGCGCAAAATGAAATTCACGTGAATCAAAACACTTGAAAAAAAACAAAACAACAACAACAAAACAACAATGTTGAAACAAAAGTGAGCATTTAAAAAATATAACATTTGAAAATTACAGACTTTTAAGCACTATTTTATTAAAATTAAAACACAAATATATACTTCAAATAAGAAAACAAATAATTGTTATACAATAAATTGAAAAATCCTGTGCGGGTAGATTTAGTGGGCTCTTATTGGCGATAAATGTTTGATGTGGTTGTTGCGATCTTGTGAAAAACCTTCAATCATATCCACATTTGCACTGCATCCATATTGTTGCTATAATATTTTTTGGTACTTTTCGGTTAACCAGGTGCCAGTGAAATATACACACACACACACACTATATATATTATATATATATTTTTTTTTTTTTCACTGGCTCCCGGCTAGCCAAAAAGTACCCTTTTTTTTGGTTTGTTTCTTGCTAACATTGAAACATTGGCTGTAGACTCGATTACGGAATATTAGAAAATCTATCATTATTATCATCTAAAAGGTCATCAATAATGTGCCATAATCAGGCTGCATATTATTACACATAATTTTCAAGTATGGTTTGGTGAAACATTGAACTTTAAATTCTGTTAAAAACTGCATTTTGTCTCGAAAAGGTGGACACCATGTTACAAAGTTATCAGATAAACAAACTTGGATCAATGATTATAATCCCGCGATTTTCTTTATGTGAGCCGCCAACATTGACATCCAGTTTGTTGGAGAACCCAGTTTGGTGTTAAATCATTACAGTACGCGTTATATAACCAACCGGGAAAAAATCGTAAGGAAGAGATTTGGAAGACCATTGACGAAAACAAAAGTCTCGGTGCTAGATTACGCGCTTTTGCGAGATAAAACTTGATTAGTCGAGAAACTGGAAGTTACGAAGCCGTAGACAAAATTCTTGGCCATAAATGCTTCTATTCATGGATGCTGTGCAATACTTAAATACCAGCATTAAAAAAGACCGACGGATAAAACTGAAAGTCACCATGATTTGATTTTATTGGCAAAAGAGGATGAACGATCTACTGAAATTTACTGTCAGAATTTGATTGATGATTATTACCCGAATCGACATGACAAATTAGAAAACATGTGTTTATACGAATTGGCCACTAGGTACTAATACAAACGACTGTAGACCAAAAGTCTGTAGAATATTACGAATTAAAAGAAAACCTCAGTTGGTTCAGAAAACGTTTGAAACCATAGTTGTTTCGAAAACGCCCAATCATAATCCGAAAACGGACGCTGGAATTGAGTTGTACTATAATTCATTTCTGATATTGTTCAAGCCTTGGCGAAACGAATAAGACCTATTGGGAGAATTTAAACTCTACCGTGAATACTTTGAGCACAATGTGAAAAATTTTCCAGAGATGGAAGAATGTCGCGAAACAAAACAACGACTACAAGCTGCAATCAACTTGGTTGAAAAGTTGCAACAAGAAAGTGATTTGCACGACCAGCTTGAAAATATTGAAGAACCAAATGAAGACGTTGATATGATGGCCGCAGGTTTTGATAACTTTGAAACTCACCAAGAAATTGTTATTAATGAAGATAAATTGAACAAGAAAAATGAATGCTGACCAAAGGAAAATATTTGAATCAATTATAAAGGACGTAGAAGAACAAAAGAAAGACCCGTCTATTCCACCCATAAATCTGATTGTAAGCGGAGTTGCTGGTACAAGAAAAAGCTTTCTAATTTAATTACTCAGTCAGAAAGTTCGTTTAACGAGTAATCACAATAATGATGCTGCTGCAGTACTAGCACCAACGGGAATTCCTGCCTTCAGCATTGGAAGAAGTACAATTCACACGTTTTTAAAATTGTCCGTCCAAACCAGCGGGGACCCGAGCCGGAGGTTCGTTCAGTTAGAGGTTTATACTATTCGATGTGCAAATTAAGGAATCGTCCGGTGCGTGTGTAGCACGACCGGTATACGGTGCCGAAGGCAGCGGGACCCAGGTCGGAGGTTCGTTGTGTTAGAGGTTTATAGTATTCAATGTGCAAACTAAGGGATTATCCGGTGCAAAAGGCAGAGGGGACTCGGGTCGGAGGTTTGTTCGGTTCAAGGTTTTACAAGATTCGAGGCACCGATGTAAATTAGGGGTCCGCTAGCGGGCGAAGCCAGCTAGTTTTCTTATCTGCATTATATATAGCATTATATTCAAGAACATTCTGCTCATATATACTCGTTATTATATTTATACTTCTTATTATGTGATAAAACAACACAAGATTTTATCGATAGCTTTCACACACCACTTACTAGTGTCTCTTTCCAAAGTGGTTGCAAACGTGTTTTGCACAGTGGAATAAAATTATTTGCAAAAATGAACATGATTCGTTTATTATTATCATTATGAAGATGAGAAACAATCCGTTGAAGTCCGTTATATATATTTTTTTTGTTAAAAATTACTTTTTTTATTATTTGAATTGCTTACAGAATAATCAATGTTTGAACTGCATATTTCATATTACAATACTGATTTTGATCTGTGCAGTCTTTTACATACTTGTCTTGTGTGAATCTTATCTGCTTCATATTAATTTGTTATTAAAAAACTTGAGATATTAAAAAAAAGTAACTTGCAAAGCAAATTAAAAAAAATAAATTTATTTCCAAAATTTTAAGCCCGAGAAGGGACAGATATTAAAATTATTTTATTTAGTCAATGCTACAATAATGTTGCATTTTTATATTAAATCTTGTTCAGTCTATTTAATCTTAAAATATTAAATTTAAATTTGAAACATGATATTAAAGCAACTTTAAAACATTTCATTTAGTTGAAATGAAATCTAAATAAATCGTCAACTTTTTTTTTCAGTTTTACATGCATTATGCAAAATTTGTATTGTAGCAAATTCTAACAGACAAGAAACATGAGAAGTTCAAATAATTAAAAAAGTTGAAGATTTATTTAGATTTCATTTCAACTAAATGAAATGTTTTAAAGTTGCTTTAATATCATGTTTCAAATTTAAATTTAATATTTTAAGATTAAATAGACTGAACAAGATTTAATATAAAAATGCAACATTATTGTAGCATTGACTAAATAAAATAATTTTAATATCTGTCCCTTCTCGGGCTTAAAATTTTGGAAATAAATTTATTTTTTTTAATTTGCTTTGCAAGTTACTTTTTTTTAATATATTTTGGCGTTTAAACAGATTTCACATTTTTTCCCTACACTATCGGCATATCTAAAATAAAGAGAAAAGTGGCCAGTTAAACTGAGGGCATTCAGCTCACAGTCTATTCACACTATTAAACTCTTATTTCAAAGAATTTGAAACAAAAAATAAAGAAATTGACATCCTCCCGTTCCCCCCTTATGAAGCCCCCAAACTAAGCAGGGAAGCGCACCTTATTACTGGGAACCTATATACAAAAATTTGAAGCAAATAGGATAATTCTGCATGAAAAACCCATTTATCTAAACTAAGGGGGGGTTAAACCCCAGTTACCCCCTTTATACTTAATCAATAAACCCCCAAAACTAGTCAGGAAAGTACCTTATCTCAATGTACATACAAAATTTGAAGAAAATGGAATAATTCTGCATGAAAAACCCATTTATCGAAATTAAGGGGGGGGGGTAGTCCCCCGTTCCCCCTTTATACTTAACCAATGAACCCCAAGACTAATCAGAGAAGTGCCTTATCACAATGAACCTATATACACAATTTGAAGAATATCGGATAATTCTGCATGAAAAATGTTTATCTAAAATAAGGTGGGGCCCCACCAGTGGCTGAGAGGTTGTGCTCTCGAAGCTGGTAGACGGGAGGTGCTGGGTTCGTTCCCAATCGCGCCCGTCGGCCTAATCGTTCGGAGTTTTCGTGGTTTTCTTCGAGCCGTGGATTTATCCATGCGTAAATACGGATTAGGTTTCCTTAGAAAGACCCCCACGAAGGGCACTCCCCCCGGGCCTATATCCCTAGTGTAGATAATTGGCCGTCAGTAATCAACCCTAAAATAAGGTGGGGAGTGGGTTAGACCCCCCGTTCCCCCTTTATACTTAACCAATGAACCCCCAAAACTAATCAGGGAAGCGCCTTATCACAAGGAACCTATAGCCAAAGTTTAAAGCAAAACGGTTAGTTCTATCGAGAGTTCTCGCGTTACGTACATACGTACATACATGCATACAGAAGGGGCGGGCACATTAGCTCTCAGGCTTTGATAGCCTGTGAGCTAAAAACATAAATTAATTTTTTGGTACTTTCAGTGGCGTAGCTACATATTCAGCGCCCTGGAGCAAACAAAGTTGGTGCGCCCTCTTGTCACTCGAAAAAGTTCAGCACAATTTTGCTTTGAAATGTAAAAATTATGTATTCTTATTTTGATTTAAAACTATATATCTTTATTTGAAAGTCAAAGTATTTTAACAACCAGATATTTAACGCACTAAATAGACAATAGTATTTTGTAAATAGAAATAATAACAAATAAATAATTTATATTAATAAAAGAAAGAAGTTGTATGTCTGTGCGTACGGGAAAGGGGGGATGGCTACAAAAACCTATCGTGCGTAGAGGTCTGAAAATTTGCATGAGGATAGTTCAAAGCAGGGTTATAAAAAACAAGGGTTTTTTTTTTAAACCCAGCCCGGGCGGGTTTTATTAAAAAACCCGGGTAAAATAGGCAATTTTCCCCGGGTAAATTGGGTTAAAATGCCAAAATGTGGACTATGATTCCACCTTCCTCACAAATAATAATCTTCAGGGTTGCCACTGTAGGGAAAACTGGAAAAACTGAGTATTAAAAACAAAGAATTTTACTAAATTTTTTGGTACTTTGCAAAATTTATCCGTTGAAATTTTGAAAATTCTCAGAGGAATTATTCAGAGCAAATTTATTTTTTTGCTCAGGAAAACGGAAGGAATTTGATTGCCGAAATAAGTAGCATCCTGATCTCAAATACAATCTTTGTGAACATTTAATAGTCTAATAGATGGGAATGACTTTATAGTCTTAATAATGATCTCATTATTTTTCTCTGTTCTTAAAATACATATATGATCCCTTTAATTTAAATAACAAACAAATTTTTAAATTGTAAAGCTATCAATTGTGTGTTATTTAATAATAAAATATAAATATAACTTAAAAAAAACTTACTCTTTTGAAATTATCATAAGATTAGCAAATGTTGATAAAAGAAAATATCTTACAACAAAAATTTTTCTTATATGTATATATAATGTATTCATATATGGTTAAATTTTTTGTTTTAATACAATTCATTTAGAAGAAATTATTCCTATTCAAAACCTTCACCTAATATTACCATGTGACCTCCAATTTGACTTTTGGCATTATGTGAAAACAGAAAAAACCCCATAACTTCTTAATTATGATACGTATCGAATCTGTTTAAAGTTATTATTATTCTAGGAAAAGGGCCGAAAATTTATATATGACAGATTTTTGATATCATTAAAAATGGCCCCAAGAGAGGAGGGGGGGGGAAGAGGAGGGTTAGAAGAAATAAATTCATAATTTCGTAAATTCACAAGATATCAAATCTGCTTAAATTTATTATAAATCCTCTTAATATTTAATACCTGAGGAAGACAACTCGGCTAAGGGTGAACCCCAGCCGTTGAGCGTTCATTGTCTTCCCCGAAAATCTTCTTAATATTATCTAAAACTTTTATATTGACAAGTTTTTTATAGGACCAACCCTTATAGAAAAAAAAAAAAATCCCTGCCGGTTCCGCCTGCAAACAAGTTACATTTCGAAGTGAGCGGTCCCAACTGTGGCATCATGGCAAAAAGGTAATTTCTTCCGCAATTTCTAACAAACAGGCATCCCAGGATGTGCGTCTTCAAAATCTACCTGTGCCTGTAGGCTGAGCCGTCAGGGATTTTTTTGTTATCTTACAGCTGTTAAAAAAATGGTCTGTTCTGTCAGTCTGTTTGGAAATTTGTCTTTATTTTGTCCCGTCTTAACTCTCTTCCTAAAATAATTATTCACTGTCTCTTTTTCCCCCTTACCTGTTATTCCCGCCCCCCCCCCCCATAAAGCTTTTTTTTACTTCTAACAACAACAACAAAAAAAAGCAATCCTGCTGCTCAAAAATAGTGATTTTCTGCTCCAAAAATAGTGATTTTCTGCTCCAAAAATAGTATTTTTGCTGCTCCAAAATGGCGTTTTGCTGCTCCAAAATGATGTTCATGCTGCTTCATCACTACATTATTTTCATTATTGCAACAGTTATGAATGAAATATTTGTGTTGAACATAGCATAATATATCTTCATAGCTGAGAACCTTCTGATATTCATCAAGTCAAATAAAACTGTTTTGAACCAGAAAATTTACATAATAGATATAGAGTGTAACTTATTTCTATGGGATATACATTTGATTTCATTTATTAAGTAGCCATTCTAATCTATACTATTATATAAAAAGGAAA
This sequence comes from Maratus michaelseni, assembly GCA_963931845.1. Taxonomy (NCBI): domain Eukaryota; kingdom Metazoa; phylum Arthropoda; class Arachnida; order Araneae; family Salticidae; genus Maratus; species Maratus michaelseni. The sequence goes on along the minus strand of OZ007591.1, from coordinate 432,977,383 downwards.
CGGTGACTGACTGACTGACTGACTGAGTGACTCATCAACGCCCAGCCGAAACTACTAAAGTCAGGGTCACGCAATTTGGACTGTAGATTGCTGTTATGGCCTAAGCAAGCAATAAGAAGGGATTTTTGAAAATTCCCCCCGGAAGGGGGTTAAAGGGGGGTTCGAATGTTTTAGGTCATTTTGCCATAATCTCAGTAGCAGTTATAGGTAGGAGCTTAAAATTCCAGAAAACAAATCTACTAAAAAAATGATTAAACACCTATTTCAGCGATTTTAAAAATTCCCCCCAGAAGGGGGTTAAAAAATGATTCAACTCCTATTTCAGCGATTTTAGAAATTCCCCCCAGAAGGGGGTTAAAAAAATGATTAAACTCCTATTTCAGCGATTTTAGAAATTCCCCCCAGAAGGGGGTTAAAGGGGGGTGGTCGAATGTTTTAGGTCATTTTGCCATATCTCAGCAGCAGTTATAGGTAGGAGCTTGAAATTCCAGAAAACAAATTTACTAAAAAAAGGATTAAACACCTATTTCAGCGATTTTAGAAATTCCCCCCAGAAGGGGGTTAAAAAATGATTAAACTCCTATTTCAGCGATTTTAGAAATTCCCCCCAGAAGGGGGTTAAAGGGGGGTGGTCGAATGTTTTAGGTAATTTTGCCATATCTCAGCAGCAGTTATAGGTAGGAGCTTGAAATTCCAGAAAACAAATTTACTAAAAAAAGGATTAAACACCTATTTCAGCGATTTTAGAAATTCCCCCCAGAAGGGGTTTAAAAAGATGATTAAACTCCTATTTCAGCGATTTTAGAAATTCCCCCCAGAAGGGGGTTAAAGGGGGGTGGTCGAATGTTTCAGGTCATTTTGCCATATCTCAGCAGCAGTTATAGGTAGGAGCTTGAAATTCCAGAAAACAAATTTACTAAAAAAAGGATTAAACACCTATTTCAGCGATTTTAGAAATTCCCCCCAGAAGGGGGTTAAAAAAATGATTAAACTCCTATTTCAGCGATTTTAGAAATTTCCTCCAGAAGGAGGTTAAAGGGGGGTGGTCGAATGTTTTAGGTCATTTTGCCATATCTCAGCAGCAGTTATAGGTAGGAGCTTGAAATTCCAGAAAACAAATCTACTAAAAAAGTGATTAAACTCCCTACTTCAGCGATTTTAGAAATTCCCCCAGAAGGGGGTTAAAGGGGGGTGGTTGAATGTTTTACGTCATTTTGCCATATCTCAGCAGCAGTTATAGGTAGGAGCTTGAAATTCCAGAAAACAAATCTACTAAAAAAATGATTAAACACATATTTCAGCGATTTTAGAAATTCCCCGCAGAAGGGGGTTAAAGGGGGTGGTCGAATAATTTAGGTCATTTCGTCATATCTCAGCAGCAGTTATAGGTAGGAGCGCGAAAATCAGGAAAACAAATCTACTAAAAAAATGATTAAACACCTATTTCAGCGATTTCAGAAATTCCCCCAGAAGGGGGTTAAATGGGGGGTGGTCGAATATTTTTGGTCATTTTGTCATTTCCCAGCAGCAGTTAGTTATAAGTAGGAGCGCGAAAATCACGAAAACAAGTCTACTAAAAAATGAACAAAACACAAATTTCAGCAATTTTGGAAATTCCCCCAAAAGGTGGTTAAATGGAGGGGGGGTCGAATTTTTCAGGTCATTTCGCCATATCTCAGCTTTTATGTAGGAGGGATAAAAAAAAATTAAAACAAATCTACTAAAAAATTGGTTTAACACGTATTTCGGCGATTTTGGAAATTCCCCCCAGAAGGTGATTAAAAAGTTTTGGGTCATTTCGCCATATCTCAGCAGCAGATTTAGGTAGGAGCGTGAAATTCAGGAAAACACATCTACTAAAAAATGGATAAACACGCATTTCAGTGATTTCAGAAATCCCCCTCCCCCCCGAAGGGTTTTAAAAGGGGTGGTTTCGAAAATTTTAGGACATTTCGCCATATCTCAGCAGCTGTTTTATGTAGGTGCATGAAATTCAGGAAAACAAATCTACTAAACAAATGATTAAACATGTATTTCAGTGAAATTAGAACCACCCCCCCCCCCCCCCCCCGCCCCGAAGGTGGTTAAATGGGTATTAGAGAGTTTTAGGTCATTTCGCCGTATCTCAGCAACAGTTTTTGGTAGAAGCGCGAAATTCAGGAAAACAAATGTACTAAAAACATTAAATTTTCTACCCGTGCAAAGCCGGGACGGGCCGCTAGTTAAATATAAACAAGACTGGTACAGTTATGTTTCTTGTATTATTCATTAAGTAAATTTTAATCCTGCTTTCTATAGAAGTTCTCTTTTCGTCTTGATATGTTTTATCATCAAAGTTGTAAAAAACCCGGTTTTTTTTTAAAACCCAGCCCGGGTGGGTAGCTGGGCGGGTAACCGGGCAGCTGCCCACTACAACCCTGGTTCAAAGCAGGTCCTGAGGCTCAGATTTTTAATTTTTTTGATAATTCGCCGATATATTACATAAAAACTCATCAAAACCTCATCCGCTTTTGCTCAATTCTGAGTTTTCCGAAGTTATCAAGCAGAAGATCGAAAAGTGCGATATCCACTTTTTTCACACTCTTTCTAAACGCACGTTGGGCAAACCGTTGGAAATACTGACAAACGGAAGACGTATGCTTAAATGTCGTACTTTTACGTTTAAAACACCGCAGTCCGTTCGAAAACATATTAATATTAACCCTTTCAAAGAAGTTCGGTTTCGCCGTTTCTTTTTCTGAAACCTCGTTTAAAGAGCGCAAAAGAAGAGATGAACCAAAAGTATGAGAGTTGCTTTTCATTTCGGACTTTTTCGAAGCTCGCATCGATAAAACCGTTGGAAATATGGAAATATGGAAAAACGAAATACATATTCTTAAATTTCGTACTTTTACACTTTTAAAACGCCGCAATTCGTCCGAAAAAATTATTATTAACCCTTTCAAAAAAGTTTATTTAACTATGTTTTTTTTTTCTCCCTTTTGTCGAACTTCGCATCATTTTCAAAAGAAATGCCCCAGGAATATTATTGTTTGGAAATAGCAGTAGCCAATAAAGCGACATCTGAGAACCCTGTAAATAAGTTTTGATTACTTTAAGGTTTGAAAATCTTCAACTGTCATCCGTGGAAAAATTAATGAAAAAAATCAGGCATGCTGAAACGTTGTTGGAGAAGTTACTTGAGACTGGTACAGTATGCATTAAAATTAAACTTCGCGAATACATGTAATTCTTTCTAGCTGAGTATAAAACATGTTTCAGGAATATGCTGATTGTAACAGTTCTAATTCATTCATAATATCTAATTAATAAAAAAAAATTGCAAATATTTTTACAGATCTTTATTTTGCTTTTTCTAATTTTGCGCCCTTGATATCCGTGCGCATGGAGCAGGCTGCTCCAACTGCTCCACGGTAGCTACGCCCCTGGGTACTTTTGTCTAAAAGTTCGGACCTCAAAATACGAAGACCTCAATGAAATCCTGACTGATAAATGTGTCGTCTATGATTTTTGTAGGTCTTACATTATCTCTTAATATTATCGAATTTCAAATACGAACAAAAGAACTCTAAATCCGTACGTTCAGTGTTCTTAATAAAAAGAAAACTGCCCAGTTTAACTGAGGGCATTGAGCTCACAGGCTATTCACACTCATTGTATATTATACTCTTATTTCAAAGAATTTGAAATAAGCCCTTAGAAAAATAAAGAAATCGACAATATATTAAGGGGGGTCATCCCCCCGTTACCCCCTCACAGTTAACTAATGAACCCCTTATCTTAATCAGGGAAGCATCTTATTACAATGAATATATATATACAAAATTTGGAGAAAATCGGATAATGCTGCATGAAAAACCCATTTATCTAAATTAAGGGGGGATTAGCCCCACCCCTTCCCCCCTTATACTTAACCATTGAACCCCCAAAACTATTCAGAGAAGCGCATTATCACAATGAACCTATATACAAATTTTGAAGCAAATGGGATAATTCTGCTTGAAAAACCCATTTATATAAATTAAGGGGGGATTAGCCCCCCTTTCGCCCCTTTATACTTAACCAATCAAACCCGAAAACTAATCAGGTAAGCCTCTTATTACAATGAATATATATATATACAAAATTTGAAGAAAATCGGATAATGCTGCATGAAAAACCCATTTATCTAAATTAAGGGGGGATTAGCCCCCCTTTCCCCCTTTTATACTTAACCAATCAATCCCGAAAACTAATCAGGGAAGCCTCTTATTACAATGAATATATATATACAAAATTTGAAGAAAATCGGATAATGCTGCATGAAAAACCCATTTATCTAAATTAAGGGGGGATTAGCCCCACTTTCCCCCCTTTATACTTAACCAATCAATCCCGAAAACTAATCAGGGAAGCCTCTTATTACAATGAATATATATATACAAAATTTGAAGAAAATCGGATAATGCTGCATGATAAACCCATTTATCTAAATTAAGGGGGGATTAGCCCCCCCTTTCCCCCCTTTATACTTAACCAATCAATCCCGAAAACTAATCAGGGAAGCCTCTTATTACAATGAATATATACATACAAAATTTGAAGAAAATCGGATAATGCTGCATGAAAAACCCCTTTATCTAAATTAAGAGGGGATTAGCCCCCCCCTTTCCCCCCTTTATACTTAACCAATCAATCCCGAAAACTAATCAGGGAAGCCTCTTATTACAATGAATATATATATACAAAATTTGAAGAAAATCGGATAATGCTGCATGAAAAACCCATTTATCTAAATTAAGGGGGGATTAACCCCCCCCTTTCCCCCCTTTATACTTAACCAATCAATCCCGAAAACTAATCAGGGAAGCCTCTTATTACAATGAATATATATATACAAAATTTGAAGAAAATCGGATAATGCTGCATCAAAAACCCATTTATCTAAATTAAGGGGGGATTAGCCCCACCCCTTTCTCCTTTATACTTAACCAATGAACCCCCAAAACTATTCAGAGAAGCGCATTATCACAATGTACCTATATACAAATTTTGAAGCAAATGGGATAATTCTGCTTGAAAAACCCATTTATATAAATTAAGGGGGGATTAGCCCCCCCCCTTTCCCCCCTTTATACTTAACCAATCAATCCCGAAAACTAATCAGGGAAGCCTCTTATTACAATGAATATATATATATACAAAATTTGAAGAAAATCGGATAATGCTGCAGGAAAAACCCATTTATCTAAATTAAGGGGGGATTAGCCCCCCCCTTTCCTCCCTTTATACTTAACCAATCAATCCTGAAAACTAATCAGGGAAGCCTCTTATTACAATGAATATATATATACAAAATTTGAAGAAAATCGGATAATGCTGCATGAAAAACCCATTTATCTAAATTAAGGGGGGATTAGCCCCCCCTTTCCCCCCTTTATACTTAACCAATCAATCCCGAAAACTAATCAGGGAAGCCTCTTATTACAATGAATATATATATACAAAATTTGAAGAAAATCGGATAATGCTGCATGAAAAACGCATTTATCTAAATTATGGGGGGATTAGCCCCCCTTTCCCCCCTTTATACTTAACCAATCAATCCCGAAAACTAATCAGGGAAGCCTCTTATTACAATGAATATATATATACAAAATTTGAAGAAAATCGGATAATGCTGCATGAAAAACCCATTTATCTAAATTAAGGGGGGCATTAGCCCCACCCCTTTCCCCTTTATACTTAACCAATGAACCCCCAAAACTATTCAGAGAAGCGCATTATCACAATGAACCTATATACAAATTTTGAAGCAAATGGGATAATTCTGCTTGAAAAACCCATTTATATAAATTAACGGGGGATTAGCCCCCCTTTCCCCCCTTTATACTTAACCAATCAATCTCGAAAACTAATCAGGAAGCCTCTTATTACAATGAATATATATATACAAAATTTGAAGAAAATTGGATAATGCTGCAAGAAAAACCCATTTATCTAAATTAAGGGGGGCATTAGCCCCACCCCTTTCCCCTTTATACTTAACCAATGAACCCCCAAAACTATTCAGAGAAGCGCATTATCACAATGAACCTATATACAAATTTTGAAGCAAATGGGATAATTCTGCTTGAAAAACCCATTTATATAAATTAACGGGGGATTAGCCCCCCTTTCCCCCCTTTATACTTAACCAATCAATCCCGAAAACTAATCAGGGAAGCCTCTTATTACAATGAATATATATATACAAAATTTGAAGAAAATTGGATAATGCTGCAAGAAAAACCCATTTATCTAATTAAGGGGGGATTAGCCCCCCCTTTCCCCCCTTTATACTTAAACAATCAATCCCGAAAACTAATCAGGGAAGCCTCTTATTGCAATGAATATATATATACAAAATTTGAAGAAAATCGGATAATGCTGCATGAAAAACCCATTTATCTAAATTAAGGGGGGATTAGCCCCCCCTTTCCCCCCTTTATACTTAACCAAGCAATCCCGAAAACTAACAGGGAAGCCTCTTATTGCAATGAATATATACATACAAAATTTGAAGAAATTCGGATAATGCTGCATGAAAAACCCATTTATCTAAATTAAGGGGGGATTAGCCCCCCCTTTATACTTAACCAATCAATCCGGAAAACTAATCAGGGAAGCCTCTTATTACAATGAATATATATATACAAAATTTGAAGAAAATCGGATAATGCTGCATGAAAGACCCATTTATCTAAATTAAGGGGGGATTAGCCCCCCCTTTCCCCCCTTTATACTTAACCAATCAATCCCGAAAACTAATCAGGGAAGCCTCTTATTACAATGAATATATATATACAAAATTTGAAGAAAATCGGATAATGCTGCATGAAAAACACATTTATATAAATTAAGGGGGGCATTAGCCCCACCCCTTTCCCCTTTATACTTAACCAAAGAACACCCAAAACTATTCAGAGAAGCGCATTATCACAATGAACCTATATACAAATTTTGAAGTAAATGGGATAATTCTGCTTGAAAAACCCATTTATATAAATTAAGGGGGGATTAGCCCCCCTTTTCCCCCCTTTATACTTAACCAATCAATCCCGAAAACTAATCAGGGAAGCCTCTTATTACAATGAATATATATATACAAAATTTGAAGAAAATCGGATAATGCTGCATGAAAAACCCATATATATAAATTAAGGGGGGATTAGCCCCCCCTTTCCCCCCTTTATACTTAACCAATCAATCCCGAAAACTAATCAGGGAAGCCTCTTATTACAATGAATATATATATACAAAATTTGAAGAAAATCGGATAATGCTGCATGAAAAACCCATTTATATAAATTAAGGGGGGATTAGCCCCCCTTTCCCCCCTTTATACTTAACCAATCAATCCCGAAAACTAATCAGGGAAGCCTCTTATTACAATGAATATATATATACAAAATTTGAAGAAAATCGGATAATGCTGCATGAAAAACCCAATTATCTAAATTAAGGGGGGATTAGCCCCACCCCTTTCCCCTTTATACTTAACCAATAAACCCCAAAACTATTCAGAGAAACGCATTATCACAATGAACCTATATACAAATTTTGAAGCAAATGGGATAATTCTGCTTGAAAAACCCATTTATATAAATTAAGGGGGGGATTAACCCCCCCGTTATACTTAACCAATCAATCCTGAAAACTAATCAGGGAAGCGTCTTAACACAGTGGACCTATAAACAAAATTTGAAGGAAAACGGAATAGTTCTGTATGAAAAACCCATTTATTTAAAATAGTGGGGGATTAGCCCCCTGTTCCCCCCTTTATACTTAACCAATCAATCCCAAAAACTAATCAAGGAAGCGCCTTAACACAGTGAACCTATAAACAAAATTTGAAGGAAAACGGAATAATTCTGCATGAAAAACCAATTTATATAAATTAGGGGTGATTAGCCCCCCCCCCTTTCCCCCCTTTATATTTAACCAATCAATCCCAAAAACTAATGAGGGAAGCGCCTTAACACAGTGAACCTATAAACAAAATTTGAAGGAAAAAGGATATTTCTATGAAGAGTTATCGCGTTACGTACATACATACAGAACGGGCGGGCACATAAGCTCTCAGGCTTTGATAGCCTGTGAGCTAAAAATTAAAAAATCGTCTGCCACATGTATATGTATGTCTATGTCATATAAGTATGTCCACGGATAGATGTATGTATAGGTATGTCCGCGGATAGAAGCATGTATACAATGTCCACGGATACATGTATGTATGCATATGTCCACGGATAGATGTATGTATAGGTAAGTCCACGGATAGATGTATGTATGCATATGTCCACGGATAGATGTATGTATAGGTAAGTCCACGGATAGATGTATGTATGGTTATGTCCACGGATAGGTGTATGTATAGGGAAGTCCACGGATAGATGTATGTATGGGTATGTCCACGGATAGATGTATGTATGGGTATGTCCTCAGATACATTGAAAAAAAAAAGCATATTTAAAAAAATTAAAATTTTAAAATTTCAAAAACAAATACGTATTGTTAAACTTATATTTATTTAAAAAAACAAAAAAAATTTGCTAAATACACATTTTATGTGATGTCCTCAGTGAACCGGATTCTGACCGTGTCCGCACTCACCATGTTACACGAGACTGTGTGTGTGTGTGTGTGTGTCTGTCTGTTGGAGATGGCTAGGAAAATTTAGAGCACCTAGAAGTCTGTAAATTTAGATTTAGGTAGTCCAAATCCTCTCCTGGTATACCTGAGCGTCAGAATTTTAATATTTTAATTACTTTCTGAAATATTAATTAAAATGCACAAAGAACTCTCATTAAAAATACGCTTTTATTCTCTTGGGTTGGTTGGTTCACTGGTTGGTTGCATCGATTCTTCACAGAAGTAATTAAATAAACCAGAGTAGCGATGCATAAATAAGGATTTCTAACTAAATAGTGTCAATATGGATTGAAGTTATCAGCGTAGAGGAGCCATGCGAATGTCGCGCCACCTGTACATGACAAATTACACATACGTCCCACTGATTGAAATATTTTACAGGCATATTTTTCTTCATGACAATTAGTCGTTTTTTTTTTTCTGCATGACATTTACTATTATGATGGAGATTGTTAATACAGAAAACTTTATTTAACAGATTCTTTTTTATATCTGCAGGAATGAAGAGGGGCAAGGGTCTAATTACATTTAAGCTTCAAGGTGTATTTCTAGAAAGCAGTTAGCAGAATTTCTGAATAATAGTGTAAGCCAAATTTCAAATTAAGTTCCTAGCTTAACCAAATGAATCAATCATTAAAGATGTATTGTGATCTTCCTAATTAGTTATTTGCTGAAGGCCACTTGAACCCCCTCCCGGCCCGTCCTTCAAGGTTTTTTCTCTAACTCTGCTCCGTTTCCATATCTCAGCGACTATCTTTCCGATTTCAACGCAAGTGATTTCAAACATTATGATTAACTTAATAGTCACTCTTTATAACATTAAACAAAATTTATGAGTAGCGGTTACCACTATTTCCGAATAATAGTTTAAGCCAAATTTGTAATTATGTTCCTAGCTTAAGCAAACGAACGAATTTTGAAACTTCAAGGTTTTTTCTCTAACTCTGCTCCGTTTCCATACCTCAGCTACTATCTTTCCGATTTCAACACAAGTGATTCCAAACATTATAATTAACTTAACAATCACTCTCTACAACATTATAGTAAATTTATGAGTAGTGGTTACCACTATTTACGAATAATAGTTTAAGCCAAATTTGTAATTAAGTTCAAAGTTTAAGCAAACGGACGAATTTTGAAAGATGCATAGTGCTCCTCTTAATTAGTCATTTGCTGAAGGGTACTTGAACAACCCCTCCCACCCGGCACTCCCTTCAAGGTTTTTTTCTCTAACTATGCTCCGTTTTCATATCTCAGCAACTATCTTTCCGATTTCAACACAAGTGATTCAAAACATTACAATTAACTTAAATGTCACTCTTTATAACATTAAACTAAATGTATGAGTAGCGGTTACCACTATTTACGAATAATAGTTTAAGCCAAATTTGTAATTAAGTTCAAAGCTTAAGCAATCGAACGAATTTTGAAAGATGCATAGTGCTCCTCTTAATTAGTCATTTGCTGAAGGGCACTTGAACGCCCCCCCCCCCCCCCTACGGCCCCTCTTCCAAGGATTTTTCTCTAACTATGCTCCGTTTCCATATCTCAGCAACTGTCTTTCCGATTTCAACACAAGTGATTCCAAACATTATAATTAACTTAATAGTCACTCTTTATAACATTAAACTAAATTTATGAGTAGCGGTTACCACTATTTCCGAATAAGAGTTTAAGCCAACTTTGTAATTAAGTTCCTAGCTTAACAAAACGAATGAATTTTTATGCATGCATAGTGGGCCTCCTAATTAGTAATTTTCTGAAGGACACTCGAACATCCCCTCCCTTCGGCACCTCACTCAAGGTTATTTTCGCTAACTGTGCCTTATTGCAATAACTGGGCTAATAATGTTCCAATCTTCTCGAAACCAGCTCAATTTTGTAGTGCACCTACTATACAGTAACGTAGGCAGCGGGGACCTGTCTCAGAAGTTCGTTCGGAAAGAGGTTTGTTTAGAACAGAATGCTCCCCTGACGGTGGTAGGGGGAAATAAAAGATTTTCTAGAGCGTATGAGCATGCCGGGTATACGGTTCCAAAGCCATCGTAGACCGTGGCCAGAGTTCTGTTTTTTAAGAGATTTAAGTTTATTACAAGGGCTCGGGCAACGCCGGGCGGGTCAGCTAGTTATTAATAAAGGAGTCGTGCAACATTATCAAAAACTGAAAAGCTTTAACAGCATTTTTAAAACTGCACAAAATATTACACAAGCTTTCTATAAATTAAGTTATGTAAAATTAACTCACAGCAACTACAGTTATACTGCAGATACATAAGAAAATATGCTTCTGAATTAATGACTGCAAAAATACTTAAAATTTTCTGCAGTATTACTACAGATGTAAAGTCTCATTATTTTTTAAAAAAATTTATGGTTGTAAAATGACTTTACATAAACTACAGTATTTTTGAAATAAATGACTGCAAAATTACTTCCCATTAGCTGCAAAATAACTGAAGTATTTTTACAGTCGAGATTACACTACAGAAAATCCAGTCTGTAGAAAAACTTAAAAAATACTTCACTTCTGTAAAATTCATTTTTAACTGGGATAGTTGAATAATTCTTAAGAAATCAGTCTTTTTCATTAAAAATCAATATTTTCCTTTGTTTAATTATTAATACTCATTAAGGTGTTTGTCATTCAAAATTAATATACATGTTTAATCTTCATCTTATAGTATAAAAATTCTTATGAAATCAGCATTTTTTCTTGAAAATTGATATTTACTTATTGCTTAATTATTATACTCATTAAGGTGTTCGTTGTTCAAAAACCATAATATAAGTTTAAATTCCATCTTCTATTAGGATATCCTCATTTTATATACTTAGGGAACAAGCAAGTTGACAGTACAGAATGTACTGAGAACTTTATACTTGCTCGACAAAAAGTAGTGTGCTGCCTACTTTAATAAAATATCTCTCTGTATCTGATTTTTTAAAAATCTTTAAATACAGAAATGATTGGCCGCTTAAATGAAACTGATTTAAGTTTAAATGTGCCATTGTTATGATATATATATATATATATATATATATTTAATAATATAAAATGTAGAAAGGTGATACGTAAAAAGTTAATTTACGGAATTAATTGAACAACTAGACTAGACTTCAAAATAACAAAAGCAAGAACTTTAATACCATTCTAGGAAATCAATTCCACAACACTTCGTTGGTTATTTCTTCAAAATATCTTACACTTCTCACATAAAACATACAATATTCTTATTGTTATATAGTCCAATTAGGCCTAGCAGTTCCCTAATTGACTCTTCCATACTTCAACGCTTCTTTGATGATAAAAATTATATGACTGGCTCTTTGCCAAATCTCGCGATCCAAAATATTTATACCTCATGCATTTGAATCATGGATGATAGTAATAGTACTAAAGCGTCAGTTAATATGATGATCATGATGTCATAAAGCAATTGAAGTATTAACGTTGAAATCCTACAAATCGGTCATCCTGACGTGATGGCGTCTCGACATCAGCATCTTGATTTGTTATGTTTTTTCATGCCTAACAGTTATTTTTTTGAGATTTTTATTTCTTTCTGGATATTGCTCTCTATCTTTAGGATCGACATATCTAATATCTCTTTAATTCCTTTCTGGATATTGCTCTCTGTTTTTAGAAACTACATACCAATTGCTTCTAGAATGATAAGAATCTGAATAAGCATCTCGTTCACTATAAGCTCCTTTAAATCCATGATGAGAATTATTCTTATGTGATGGTTGTGAATAGTTTTGTTCATTATAACTAGCCTTGTATGATCGTTGGCCACCATAATTATAATTATTTTGACCATGATAGTAGCCTCTATTCATGTATCTAGGGGAAAAATTTGGATTATATCTTGCTTTTGAATTAGGTGAAGTATTTTCTGTTATGTCTTGAGGTTTCAAAGAATCTTTAGTCTCCACGTTTTCAGGAATCTCATATTCATTTTGGTAAGACTTCTCGGAACTCTGTTTCCCATATCCATATTTATTGTAATTTCCATGGTTAAATGACTGTTCAAAATATCTCTGCCATATCTATTATTGCTTCTCTTATCAAATGGTCTATTAAAATTTCTGTGCTTTGAAAATGACAGTAAATGTGTAATGAAAATTCCTATTGCGATCTTTCACATAGTCTTTTCTACCATGTGCAGGACTACTACTTTCATAATTTTCTTCTGGAGATGGATAGTCAACATTCAATTCATCGGATAATCCTGTATCTTTTGTTTTATTCAGCTTATATGGTTTTATTAATTTTCTTATTTTTTCTCTGTTTGCTAAATTTGCAATATGAGTCAAATTCACCCCGTCATTTACGCAGTCAATTTTAACCATATCTTCCCAACCTCGATTATCGTTGTTTATACTTGCTTCATCAATTTTTGTCGGTACGTTGTTAATTTTAATGTATCCTACTCGTACTTTGTTGCCGCTTATTATTCTAACACCATCTTCTGTTACTTTTAACAACGTCATGCCTTCTACTGCTTTTCTACCTATTATTAAATTGCAGTCCGTCTCTTGTACCACGTAAAATTTATCTTGGATTTCTGTATCGTCCACGTAGACTTTATGCCAGAAAAAACCTGTTGGCTTAATTTCTTTTCCACCTATGCCTGATATTGTCGCTGGTTAGTTTTGGCGTGTTTATTGCAGTATGATATCTTGAATTGGCGATTGAAATATTGCTTCCTGTATTGATTATTATGTTTGTTTTTATTCCGCGAATATCTAAGATTCTTCCTTTTTTACCATTTAACATGCCCATATTAACTATTTTTCTTTGCGTCTTTTGGTCTCATCTTGGTATTTTGTTTTTCGCCAATTTTGATTATGTTGCGGGTAAAAATTTGAATATTCTTGTTCTGTATTTTTCGCCATGGCACATTTTGCACTCACGTGACCAGGGCTTCCACATGTAAAACAGATTATATGCGACTCTTTGCTTTCATGACCTACATTGTGCCTATTATCAACTTGGCGTCTTTTTGAATTGGCATAGTCAGTCACTCGATCTTCTGTCATCAAAATCGCCACTTGTATCCTTAACTGATTGTTTATTGTAAACCCTTCGTGCTGTTTCATAATTATCTAATTTATTAACTAATTCATCAATTTTCTTTATTACTAATAATTCCTCTATGAAATGTGTCTTTGTTTCCGTAGGTAAATTATGCCTGATTTGATTAACAACAATTAATTTCGCTAAATCTTCAAAGTTATTTACTTGAAGACCTTCAATCCATTGTTGAAAATACACCTTTATCTCATAAACTAGAAAGCACTACCGGCGCCCTCACAGCGCCGAGCGAGCCCTTCTCCTCGTCGTGCCCAAGTTCTGAGGAACTTTTAACGCGCCAGCGGCTTTGTCTCGCCGTGGCGCTCCGACCGATTCAGAGGGGTCACATTCCAGCGAGGTCTCTCAATCTTTGCCCTGGTGTCGACGACAGAGGTCGTTACGATTCGGCGGAAGTTCCTACTCTCTCAAAGGAGACTTCCCCACGTGACACCTGATGAACCGTAGGGACTGTCGAACGGTTTCCTCGCCGAAACCCCATAAGGGAGTCGGGGATTCCACCTGATGTCCGGCATCCCTACGGCCCTTGCTTTCCCGCGGAGTCCGAACGTGAAATGCATGGAAGGGCAAGCCACTGGTCTCATCTTCCGCGGGCCCTTTATCTCATAAGATTTCAGCTTAAACTCTTCTGGTGATAGTTTGTAGCGTTTTAGTAGAATATTTTTTATGTAATCATAATCGTGAAATTCAGGTTCGTTTTCCCTCGTAATTATATTGATCACATCTAACAGCATTAGATTAATTAAATAATTTACCTATTCTTTTTTATCAATGCCCGTTTGTGCCATTTGCCTTTCGTACATAGCTAAATATAAGCTAATATCATTTGAACTTTCATATTTAGTTAATAATCTAAGCAATTCAAATTGCTTACCTGGATTTGTCCTTGGGTTTTCCTCAATGTGTTCTCTTGAATTTTCTTGTATCTTCATTTTCTTAATTTCGAAATGTCTTTCGCTTTCGCAGTCTTTTTGCTCCAATTCTACTTTCCATTTTCCCTCCTCCATTTCCATTTTCAATTTATTTTCTTCAATCTCTGCTTGTAATTTCTTCTCTTCCAGTTCTGCTTGTAATTTCTTCTCTTCCAGTTCTGCTTGTAATTTTTTCTCTTTCTCTTCTCTTTCTTCTTCTGTTTTCTCTTTTCTAGCTGCTATCACTACTTCCAATCGATCTCTTATAAATCCTTCTTCGTAACTCCCCCAGCTCTTGATCAGCTTTATTAGGACGGGTATTGTCGGTTTTTCTGGTGCTTCAATTCCGCATTCTTCGCAGAGGTTTATTAGACCAATTCTCTTAGCTTTATTTAGAGTTCCCATGTTTATCTTTCAAAATTTGTACTTGAAGTAATTCGATTATGGTTTCACCTTGCGAAATCGTAACACAACTTTTGATACTGGCGTTTTATTTTTAATTATCCCGGCCGAGCCCCCAAAAATGTAGAAAGGTGATACGGAAAAAGTTAATTTACTGAATTAATTGAACAACTAGACTTCAAAATAACAAAAGCAAGAACTTTAATATCATTCTAGGAAATCAATTCCACAACGCTTCATTGGTTATTTCTTCAAAATATCTTACACTTCTCACATAAAACATACAATATTCTTGTTGTTACATAGTCCAATTAGGCCTAGCAGTTCCCTAATCCACTCTTCCATACTTCAACGCTTCTTCGATGATAAAAATTATATGACTGGCCCTTTGCCAAATCTCGCAATCCAAAAAATATTTATACCTCGTGCATTTGAATCATGGATGATAGTAATAGTACTAAAGCGTTAGTTAATAGGACGATCATGACATCATAAAGCAATTGAAGTATTAACGTTGAAATCCTACATATATATTTAATAATATAAACCATTCACGCTCGTATTACGTAATCGAAATGACCCGGTGTAGGGGAGGAGGAAGCTCTATTATAAAAATTGGAGGATAAATAAAATAATAATAATATAAATAAAAACTTACCCTTCTGAAGGGCAATGAAGGGTTGATTTTGATTGTTTGCCACCATTTTGTTCCTTAGTATCACTCACATTTATGAATTCCAGATGACTTTTTTTTTTTTTAAAAGAAAGATTTTTTGTTTTTGAGTAGAGGGAGAATGACAGTTCTAGTCCAGCAGCAGGTGGAGGTGGAGGTGTAGAGGAAATTTTTTTCTCTCCCCCTACCTCTCCCCATCCCCCCCCTACCCCATGTCCCCCCCCAACAACCCCCCCTTTTTTTTAAATTTAAAAATTAAAAAATTGTCTTATAGTACGAGGTATCGGTGATGGTAGATAGAGTACGACCACTATCCCCCTACCCCCTACCTCTTCCCCCCCCTACCCCATGTCCCCCCCCAACACCCCCCTTTTTTTTAAATTTAAAAATTTTAAAAATTGTCTTATAGTACGAGGTATCGGTGATGGTAGAGTACGACCACTATCCCTCTACCCCCTACCCCTCCCCCTTGCCACCCCCCCCCCCTTTTTTTTTTTTTTTTTTAATTTTAGGTGAGAGAAAGTTTAAGGTGGTGTCACCCTCTATCGTAAGGTTTAATAGTTATGAAATTCGAAAGAGACTTTCCGAATTTTAAGTTATAGCATGCACTAAATTAAATGTCTTAGCAAACTTTTCGCAAAGGAATTTGTAAAAGAATTTTGTTATAGCATAGTATAAAATAAATAATTTTAAAGTTTATACCATACTGCACGCAATGGAAATATTTAGTTATAGCATTGCACTTAATAAATAATTTTAAAGTTTCTTACCAAACTGCTTACAATGGGAATATTTAGTTATAGCATAGCACTTAATAAAAATTTATTAAGTGACGCATACAAATAATTATACATATAAACCGACATATTGGCAGATAGGCAGGCAAGCACACAGACAAGCAGGCAGGCAGGCAGATAGGCAGACAGACAGACACACAGTGAACTGTTTGTTACGTACACACACAAGCATGCATATACGAAGTGAACTAATTGTAATAAAATACATGACGTGCATACATTTTAAAACTTTTTTTTTTTTTTTTTCACAGAAATTAAGAAAATATTAAATTTTGACGACAACTTTCACTTTGAAATAGCGTACTCCCTTGTTAAAAATTATTAGCTTTTATCAAACATTTATATGAAGCGGGGTTCGAACCTCGAACCTGACAAAATGATCTCATGATGTGTTGATTTGCAGAAGGTTTAAACGAACACACCATGAGATCATGTTTATTAGACGTGATTTAAGATATATAAGAAAAGGTGTCACGTGCAGAGCCGTCCTTAGCGAAAGCGAGGGCGAGTGCAAGAACTTTTGCGATGCCCTTCACTTCCAAACCCTCCCAATCGTACCAATGTTGCCAGTTTAGCTGATTTTTATTCAACTACCAGAAATTTCCAATGGTAATTTTTGGTTTATTTAATGACGGACAGTCCGTGATTAAATAAAGTGATGTCATTTAAATTGGCAACACTACTTTCCACAACGCAATCGCCTATTGAAAAATCTTACATGATATACATAGTGGCGCATCATGAATTGCGCTTTTTTTTGGAGGGGGAGGGTTGGGGGTAGTATGTTTTAGTGAAGGTTTATATAGATTCGGGCCAATTTCCTTTCATAATACTCGGACTATTATTTTTTCTGCAGATTTGGGCCAGGCCAGGAAATTTTTTCTGGCCGTGTCATGTAGGAGCAGCATTTCTTTTTCTTTCTTTTTTTTCTTTTTTCTTTGTAAATAAGTGATATTATACAGTAATTAAAAAGGAGAAAAGGAACATCCACATACTCTTTAATTGTCAAGTTGCCGCAGAAAGATGAGAAAAATAAACTGTTCGAGTTGGAATTGTGTTTACGTTTCGAATTTGAATACAAACTTTGAAATAAGGGGTCATCTACATATAAAATATTTATCAATTTTGAATTTTCCAATGGTAACCCCCATTTTGACATCATTTTTAAGTTCATTTGCTCAACGCAACCCGTAAAAAGGCACCGATTGCATACTTTTCCTTAAATCGTTGTTGAGTGAGATATGTTAAAAGTTTGAGAATGCTAATTTTAATTCACGTGACAATCTGTTATTTATTATCTTCCCAAAAATCATCCAATTGATTTCTTAATGCGATACAGTGCATAGACGCAAAGATATTTCATGCATATTTTTTTCGATTCAAGAAAAAAAATTTAATTATCAAAATTGTTAATAAAATCATATTAAAAAAATTATGAATTTTGATCGACATTAATTTCACTTGCAACGAAACACAGTTCTAAAAAATTGGGTATGTAAATGCATATCTCATTCCAATCATTAGTTTTTGAGATACAGATAAATTTTACTGTGTGATGGCCTAAATTAAAGGGTCCGTGTCCAGTTAACAAAGCATCCACAGAAAATAAAATGCAAGACATTAATCGAAAAAAAAAGGGTGGTATTTTATTACATAAAAAGCGAGTTTACTTTACATTAAAAGAATCTGTATAATTTTTCTGTTAACTAGTTGAATGTCCTCGATACATCATGTTGTAAAATATGTTTATTTTTCTAAATTTATGGATAAACTCCTAACACATTGTCTTTTATAACTCTATAACTCCATGTAATTCCTTATACCATGGCTTACGGCTGAATCTGAAAATGTTGTACTTAGAAAAATGTTTGCTTAAATATGTATGCAATATTCTTTTAAAGAATTTTAATTGCAGGATAATACTGGCTAACAAATATCGGAAATTTTTGTAGGAATTGAGTTGAGTTGGGTCTGATTTTAATGATTTTTTGTCGGCTGAGGCCGGAAAGGAGATTTTAGCTTCTATACCGGGTCAGGATAGCTTTTTCTGGAGCGGGCTGGATATAGGTATAAAAATTATTGCCCAGTCAGACCTTTTAACCTGACATTCGTGATCAGCCAAAAGTAAATGCAAATTATGCAAAATCAAACAATTTTTAAAACAATTTGGTGGAGGAACTGTTGATTCTTTTCTGATATTTTAAACAGAAAAATAAATCAAAGATAAAGGCTAAAATATTTATGTATTGGACTACGGTGAAACATATACGTCACACGGACTGATAGCAGGGCTGCCACTATATTTGTTTTGCACTGCTATTTACAAAAAAATTTCTTTGTGGTAGAATCTTTTTAAAATTGTCATGGTACGGTAAAAGTAAGCTGCGCCGCAGGCGCCCTGCGCTTAGACGACCACCGAACTCAAGTCCTGAGGGACTTTTATCGCGCCAACAGGTTGGTCTCCTTGCGGCGCTTCGGCCGGTCAGAGGACCGCCACCTGCGGACCCTCTAAACTTGAACTCACGTGTCGACGACGTAAGCCGTTGCGATACGTGGTGAAACCACGGGGAGTCCCCACGAGACACTTGGAGACGGGCCGGCGTCCCCCAACAGCTTCGGAGCTGGAAACCCAGAAGGGAACCAGGCCATATGCCTTAAGTCGGGATGTTCCAACCCGTACTTGCTCTACCACAACTCGAGAGGTGTGAAAACCTAGAGGTAGTCACGGTTCCCTCTCGTAGTGGACCGTCATGGTACGGTAAAGGTTATTTATTTATTTATTTATTCTTTTTTTTTTTTTTTTTGAAAAAACACTACGAATGAAATTTAAAAAAATAGTCGCCACTTACAGCAATTTCTAAAAAAAAAAAAAAAAAATCGTAGTCAAACACATTAAATTGATTCGTCAATTAAATTACTTGATCAGAACACTTTATATTATGGCAGTAACGAATGCAACTTTTGAAATGTAAACTATTATTTCTTTAATTGTAACCTGTTTAAACTTTTGATTTAATTAGCAAATATTAAACTAACTAATATTTTTAATTTAATTACAGAATTTAAATATAGGAAAAATATTTCATTAAAATCAATATTTCCCAAAATTTTGTTTTTTCTAAGAACCTTTAAAAACTTAACCTTTCATAATTTTTGGAGACTTTAAATTTTTAGTTTAGCCTCGGGGTCTGGGGGACAGGATTTCAGCTCTCTGGCCTCCCAATCGTGTTTATGAGATAGAACATACGTGCATGTGGCCAGGAACATCGATATTCGTATAATAAAAAGAGAAACTTGATTATACAAGAAGTAAAGCAAATCTATGTTGTCCATATCGAATAGTTATTAAAATAATAGTGAGCAGTTTATCAGCATCATCATCATCATTACGTTTTAACAATTAACATTCAGTTTATGAGCCTGACCAGATTTTTTTATGCGCCTGGTGCAGCCTAGGCTACAGTCTACAGTATAACAATACCTACGGATTGAATATAAGCTACAAGAAATTTGTTCTCTTCTCGAGTGTCCACAACCTGCACTGAACATTTTATTGATAAAAATTTTTATATTTTATAAATAAGCAAGTTTATACATATAAGTTTTATTATGAAAAAAAAAAAAAAAACCTCACAACAAAATAAATAACAAATATTTAGCTATTTTGTAATTTTTTTCCCCTCGGGCGCGAGGCCTTGTGCGGCCGCACCTGTCGCACACCCCTAAGAACGGCTCTGGTCACGTGATTGAACATATTGGATTATTATTATACAGTACTAATGATATTATAAATTTTGAAAAATAATTTAAGCTTTACGATAAACTTTAATGTTTAAACTTACAAACACATTGGAATGTATTTATAACATATAAAATAACCTTGTAAAAGGTTGGTTGGTTTGTTGGTTTTATAAACTTGTAAAGCTAAGCGTATCTTACCAACTTGCCTACAAGAGAGATTTTGTAACATAAATTATACAATATAATAAAGCAAATTTTAACTTACCAAGTGGGGTTTAAGGATACTGTAATGGAATTTTTAATTGTATACTTTAAAAAAGAAAGTTTAACTTACCATTATGTTTAAAGTCGTCGGGGGTTCCATGGCGGTTCATCAAGGTTCCGTCTCTGCGGAAGTTTCCTCCGAGATGTGGGGTTACTACCGTGACGACCTATGTCACCAACCTTGGTAAAATGACCTGGGGGTCCGCAGTGGGGAGCGGCCTCAGGCCGATCGCAGCGCCGGGCGACACAAAGCACTGGTGCGTTATAAGCCCTTCAGAGGCTTGGGTGCGATGGTCGTTTACGCGCGTCGGCGACCCCCGTGGGCGCCTGACGGCGCAGGATAGGTTTACCATTATGTTTATGGTGGGATTCGAACTGTCAACCTGTTGGCTAGCTTTCCATTGCGCTCCCAGTTACGCTACGAAGGCTCCGTACAATTAATATAAATAATGAAACCTAATATTACTTCTTTTAAATATTTATAAGTTAATAAAACAGGATATGACGACATTTGTAGAATAACATCCTGTATTACAACGATAAGAATAGCAATATAAGAAGCTTGTACCCCATAATGAATTTACTGTTTTAAGTTTTGACTTATACGATTGTTCTTCTATTTACTTAAAAACCTTGCTGTATATTTGTTTGATCACCTATCTGCTTTTTGGATACTTCTAAACCTAAAAATGACTACTTCGCTTAACACATCTTACTATGAAATTTCAGAAATCACCGAATTTAGTAGAATATTTCAGTATTTTGATGTTTTTACCCCATATCTTATTGGTGAGGATACGATTGTCGAAGTGCAAATGAATAAGGACTGTGAGTTAAACGTTCACATTCAAAAATATAATGAATTTGAGAATAGTGGTAAAATGTACCCTACAAATGAAGGAATTACAATATCGTGCGCAACCTTTGATAAATTTGAAACGAGAATGGCTAAATTTAATTTTAACTCTGCAGAAGAAGAAACATTCGTATGTAACAACGACTTACTAACAATTTATGTGTATAAGGAATCATGCATACTGCAAAAACTATTGAAACCTGATTATTTACTACTTACAAAAGAACAATTTCTCAAACTAGAGGAAAACTGCATTCAAATTAGCGAATGTCTTATTCAAACTTTTTTAACAAAGCTGTTACCTGTTTATGTTTTAAAAAACTTAAAAATATGTTAATGTTCTCACTTTACAGAGGAAGAGGCGATGGACTATTTTTTAGAATGCTTCGATCATGAATTAGAGAGATCAGTATATCGCACGTTTGACTGTTATTTATGTTCAATCGGCCAACCAGTTGAAATGGATCATAAATGTATGAGATATAATTTAAGAAAACAGTTTAACTGGTGCGCAGACAGTGCTTTATTAAATTTCAACATTAAGGAATTTGTGAAAAACCTGCTAGAGAAATGTACATGTAATTATACTTATTTATTTTTTGAATCTATGAATGTAGACTTTTATAATAAGCATTTGAACAATGTATTTATAAATTAACATAATTATTTAATAAATATTTGTTTAGTTTTTCATCATGTGTCTGTTTTTATTTATGTATAAGGAATAAATAAGTTTAGTTTTCGGAAAGTTTTACAATTTTTATTCAGAAAATGTAGAAACTTGTTTATTTTTCTACAAAAATTAAGGATTTTATACTATTTCATTAAACATGTGTACCATTATTATAATATAACTTACATATTGTATACAAAATACTACCCTTTACTTGATAAATTATTTAAGATTTTAAACCAAAACTGAGCGAATATTATAACGATTATCGAGTTTGAAAATAGATCTGTTGTCTACCAGAGCAAAAACAGGAAACTACTTATTTGCGGATAACATCCCTGTTTTCTTACTGATAACGGTACTTCTTGTATAGTTTAAGGTATAAAAATTCTTTCACTAAATTGAATATTATGTTTTTATTTTTCGTGATATGTAACTTAATTAGCAATACCATATAATGAACGAGTATTTTCACACATTTAAATTTGCATTTTAAGCCATGATGAATACATAATAAAACATTACTTGTATACTTTTACATAAAATATGGAAAATAAATCTGTACATAACTTATTAAATCACCCACTGTATAATAAAAGATACTTTACCTAATTACTTATGTTTAACATACTAATTTCTGTATAAGATATATATCACGTGACGCTATTTTTAATTATTTTAAGCATGCGCGCCCTCTACAATTAAATAAATATTCATGAAAAGTTTTATTTGAAATAATATACATACTGTTTCTGTGCCGTTAAGACGTTCTAATTTTTTCTCCGTTTAAGTGATCTGTGATTTTAATTGATTTAAATTAAATAAGTACAATGCAAGACATGGTGTTAGACGAACCAACCAAGATAAGAAAAGCCTTGACATCGGAGTTTAAGGAGCAAATCGACTCTACTATTTTAATAAAACCTGTTTTGAATAAGGAACCAATGGCCTCTTCATCAGATCAAGTCGATCAAAAGTTTCCTTTTACATGTGATACGTGTAAAAAAGTATTTACTAAAAAATATATGTTATTAAGACATATGAACTTACATTTAGGAAAAAACCCTCTAAGTGTGATAATCTGTTTACTACAAAGAGTGCTTTACGGGATGATATGCTAATTCATCCAAAGTCATCTGCCACATATAAGTGTGAGAAATGCAGTAAGATTTTTTCGCGAAAAAATGTATTAGTTAGACACATGAAATTTCATTTAGAAAAGAAACCTTTTAATTGTAAAATGTGTTCGAAATCTTTTGTGCAGAAAAGTGACTTACAAAAGCATAACTTAGTACATTCTAAACAAGGAGTTGTGCATAAATGTAATGAATGTGATAAAAAGTTTTTACGGGAAAAAAATTTAATAAATCATACTATGATTCATAACACCCCTCAGCAAAAGCAAAGGAATATTGAACCGTTTACCAGACACTATAAATGTGTCGATTGTTCTGAAATATTTAATCACAGATTTGACTTAGTGAAGCATAGAAAAATTCATCTCTCGCCCAAAGAACATATATCTGAACAGCGTACTGAACTTTTAAACCATTTTCAGAATTTATTACTACGTATAGACACTTTACAAAATGCTATAAAAAATGAAACTATTCCTTTTTGAAATATTGACTTTACCAATTTATTTAAACTATACATATTCTTGTATATACTAATGTATGTGTTTAAATAATTAAATAAATAATAGATAAGGGAAAAAGCTTTTGTGTTTTATTTTTCAATATGATTATATTATATCACTATTATGTGAATGAATGGACTTGTAAATTTATACACTATGTATAAAAGTAAATTTCTTGAACTTTTACAAGAAGTAAAAATTTAATACAAGTTACTTAAATTATATATTTAATAAAATTTTTTAATATATTATTGATTCACATATGATAGTTAAATTAATATGCTATTAAACATATAATTTTGTATAACACATATTACTTTTTTACAATAAATCGATTTAACTAATTATACATTTGTGTAATTAAACAAACTTATTTTACTAAATATACGTATCGATAATTAATTTTTATTATTTACATACACATGATTATACTTTTTATCGTATGCGATTAACTATTTATACATTTAATAAGCGTTGCCATACCTGCTTTTATAAATAATTAGATATTATAAAGCATACGGATTTCACATAAACAAGCAATATACATTTTCGTTAAATGAACAACTTGAATCTTTAATCTATAACGTCATATTTACTTTTAAACTTGCTTTAAACTGTAACCATCACTCTTTTTTAACCTATGTTAGTAACTGTTTAGATATAATATAATCAGTTTACTGTTGACTTTTGTCGTGACTGAACCTTTTACTGTTTGTTATTTAAAAATGGCTTATGAATTAGATAGGATTAAACGGTCGTGTGAAGAAATGGCTTCTTCAACAAAGTTTCAACGTTTAGATAAACCTATGGAAAATTCTGATTTTTATAAACATGAATTTTTACCCAAATCTAATATACAGGAGAACTATGAAACACTATCACCTACCATGGACTTGTATGCTGCAGAGCCTAAGATTGCCAAGGATTCTACAACTCCAATATTTACTAACTGTGATAATGACGAAACGTCTTTCCCTGACACCTGCTGTGAGTCTACCCCTGCTACAGGCTTTTTGGATACAATGTTTAAGGATCTAGATTTTAAAAATTTGGAAACATACCTTACCTCACCGACTACAAGCGATTTAATTTCTTCAAATGAACCATCAACTAGCATTACACATAGTAGTGAACAATTATATAACATATCCCCTCCCATCGCATGTGTGAATAACATTTCCAAAACCAAACATGGTAAATCTCGCATTTTTGTCATGTTTCGGATTAAACTTGCTGATTTTATATTTTTAACTTTAAAATGATTATTATGTACATATTATGTACATATTGAAGAGATCAAACACAATGTATTTACAAATGAAGAAATTTCATCAACAAATAGAATTTTTATGGATATTTCAACATGGTATGAATTCCAATATAAAATTTTTGGATTTAATTTAAAATATAAAAGTTCATCGTTTATTGCTAACAATACAGTATTAGTGTTAAATTATAATAATTCTATTATGCAAATAAAAAATTTAAAGAATTATACACATTGTGTTTTAAACGATTTTCAGTTAGAAAATTTAAAAGAAAAAGCTATTGATTTTAATAGCAAACTTATTAAACACTTGTATACAGTTCATCTACCGCAATTAATTAAGCAAAAATGCACACTCGTTAATTTACCTTCTGAAATCGAGCGTGTTTTACTAACGAAACTTATCTCTTCTATTGAGGATAATGTACTGACAATATTAAATCAAATTTATGAATGTGTAGGATGTATATTTAGACACCAATCCCAAAGTCTACATACATGTTTCACCTTTAATAAACGTGAAAGATTTAATCACTTAGGGGATATGATTTTAATGCTTGTAAATTTTGATTATGTTATTTCAAGGTTTTTAAACGGAGTTGAATGTATCAGGGAAAACTTTTTACATAACATTAATGTGGAATTTATTCGAAATGTATTATTTAAATCCTAAAAATAAAATATTTTGCTTTAAATCTGTGTGTTTATTTAAACAAAATGTGTGTGTGTTTATTAATATTGTTTAACTTGCAATTTAAGATTAATAATTTCTGTTATATGTTTATAACAGAAACATGATAACATAGTATGTATACTAAATGTTAGTAACATACTACACATGTTAGTAAATGTATTTTTGAACTATTATAAAAGTTTTTACAATTTTACAAGATAGCAAAATTATTTTTCAGTTAAAAAAGTTTTATAAATTTACAATTTTAAATTTAAAACTTAATAAAAGTATTTCACACTTTATCAATGTTGATTCGTCTTGTATATTTATATTATATAATGGTAACATACTATATAGTTGTTATGTTACTACATGTACTTATAAACATAATTTAAACATGTTATATTATTGTAAAAGTTTTTAAAAAATTTACAAAGTAACTTAATTAAATTATAAGTAAACAAAATAATTTTTTTTTTTAATTAAAATAAATTAACAAAAATGAAAAGTTATCAAAATTATTTTATAAATGTTTTAAAATACTTCAATATTTTACTTCATATATTATAATACTTCAATGTTTTAAAATGTTTCAATAGTTTTTGCAGTATGCATGATTCCTTATACACATAAATTGTTAGTAAGTCATTGTTACATACGAATGTTTCTTCTTCTGCAGAGTTAAAATTAAATTCAGCCATTCTCGTTTCAAATTTATCAAAGGTTGCGCACGATATTGTAATTCCTTCATTTGTAGGGTACATTTTACCACTATTCTCAAATTCATTATATTTTTGAATGTGAACGTTTAACTCACAGTCCTTATTCATTTGCATACCTTTTACAAGGTTATTTTATATGTTATAAATACATTCCAATGTGTTTGTAAGTTTAAACATTAAAGTTTATCGTAAAGCTTAAATTATTTTTCAAAATTTATAATATCATTAGTACTGTATAGTAATAATCCAATATGTTCAATCACGTGACACCTTTACTTATATATCTTAAATCACGTCTAATAAACATGATCTCATGGTGTGTTCGTTTAAACCTTCTGCAAATCAACACATCATGAGATCATTTTGTCAGGTTCGAGGTTCGAACCCCGCTTCATATAAATGTTTGATAAAAGCTAGTAATTTTTAACAAGGGAGTACGCTATTTCAAAGTGAAAGTTGTAGTCGAAATTTAACATTTTCTTAATTTCTGTGAAAAAAAAAATGTTTTAAAACGTATGCACGTCATGTATTTTATTACAATTAGTTCACTTCGTATATGCATGCTTGTGTGTGTACGTAACAAACAGTTCACTGTGTGTCTGTCTGTCTGCCTACCTGCCTGCCTGCTTGTCTGTGTGCTTGCCTGCCTATCTGCCCATATGTCGGTTTATATGTATAATTATTTATATGCGTCACTTAATAAATTTTTATTAAGTGCTATGCTATAACTAAATATTCCCATTGTAAGCAGTTTGGTAAGAAACTTTAAAATTATTTATTAAGTGCAATGCTATAACTAAATATTTCCATTGCGTGCAGTATGGTATAAACTTTAAAATTATTTATTTTATGCTATGCTATAACAAAATTCTTTTACAAATTCCTTTGCGAAAAGTTTGCTAAGACATTTAATTTAGTGCATGCTATAACTTAAAATTCGGAAAGTTTCTTTCGAATTTCTTAACTATTAAACCTTACGATAGAGGGCGACACCACCTTAAACTTTCTCTCCCCTAAAATAAAAAAAAAAGGGGGGGATTGGCAAGGGGGGGGTTAGGGGGTAGAGGGATAGTGGTCGTACTCTACCATCACCGATACCTCGTACTAATTTTTAAATTTTTAAATTAAAAAGAAAAGGGGGGGGGGTGTTGGAGGGGGACATGGGGTAGGGGGGGATGGGGGGAGGTAGGGGGAGACAAAAAAATTTCCTCCATACCTCCACCTCCACCTGCTGCTGGACTAGAACTGTCATTCTCCCTCTACTTTTTTGTTTTTTATTCTCTATAATAAAAAAATACTTCTCCAGACAGCAGTATTATAACATAAAAAAAAACGAAGATTCAAATGCAAAAAGATTTTAGGATTATTGAGAAATGTTTTAAAATTTCCGTTTTATGACCCTATTCATCTTTTCTTCAATGGGTGAAACTTTTTTTCATTTTCATTTTTCACGTGGAAATCTTTCAATAGAAAATGAATGATTGTAGAAAGAATTTCATCGTAGATTTTTAATTCTTGGCAACTGCTCTAACGAAAAATGTTTCAATTGAATAGGAAAAGGCTGTTAGAATTTTGATTTTTATTTCTCTCTATTAAATGAATACGATTTTTTCAAATTTTAATATTTTGAGCTTCATAGTAGGTATTCAGCTATAAGTACACACATTTTCATGCCTGTAAGTTATATAGTTTCTGAGAACGGCTCTGTGACGGACTGACAACGGAGCGGGAGTCATAGGGTTTCGCGAGATGAACGAAACCCTAAAGAGGAGTGAAAATAAAAAAGTTACTTTTTTAGAATGGCAACACATGCAAAGTGGCATTTATTTTCATTGGATTCATGCGTATACTATTTCGCATGCCTCTTTTATTATGTTTTTATACCTACTGCCTGTTTCATTTTGAACTCGATGTTATGGAAAACAAAAAAAAAAATCTTAAAAGACCGGGTACTTCAGCTTTTGTATGCAATAAAATGGACAAAGAGGATAATAAGGATGAGAGTGAGTGGACAGTTTTGGGCAGACTCCCTTCGTCCCTTCCTCGTCTTACATGGATTTGAAATCGTTCCTCATCTGTGCGTGTGTCTATTCTTCACGAATTCTCCTTTTATCGAACGGTTCGAGAGAACAAGAACGAAAAATCATGCCTCCAGCATGAGTACGATCCTTGTTGAATTCAGGGGGTGGCATTCCCCCCGGAGCATTGAAATGTCACCCCCGGAAGATTTGAGATTTTATGTTTTTAATGGTTAAAAAGGTCCATTTCCGCCCCCCGGAGCCACAGAAATCCCTCCTGGAGAAAAGTGTCTGAATTCAACAGTGAATACGAAACACTTTCCAACACTTCTTCCACCCGAAACTTGACCAGGGTCGGACTGGGTCCTTGTAAAGGGCGCAGACCTTGGATTTTCGAAGGGCGCAACTTTTCTAAAGAAACTCATTATTTTACCACCTTTATAGAAAGCCAATAATATCTATTAATAATTAATAGACTGTAAAAATATAATCCGAAATATCAATATTTTGAAAATTTGATTTCTGTGTTAAATTTTGGAAATATAAAGATATATAAAGATAAAACGGTGACTGACTGACTGACTCATCAACGCCCAGCCGAAACTACTAAAGTCAGAGTCACGAAATTTGACATGTAGATTGCTGTTATGACCTAGGCAAGCAATAAGAAGGGATTTTTGAAAATCCCCCTCCCGCAAGGAGTTAAAGGGGTGTTAGGTCATTTCGCCATATCTCAGAAGCAGTTATAGGTAGGAGGGTGAAATTAATTAAAACAAATCTACTAAAAAAATGATTAAACACGTATTTCAGCGATTTTAGAAATTCCCCCCACAAGGGGGTTAAAGGGGGGGGGGTCGAATGTTTTAGGTCATTTCGCCTTATCTCAGCAGCAGTTACAGTTAGGAGCGCAAAAATCAGGAAAACAAATCTACTAAAAAAATGATTAAACATCTATTGCAGCGATTTTAGAAATTCCCACAAGAAGGGGCTTAAAGGGGGGGTGGTCGAATATTTTAGGTCATTTCGCCATATCTCAGCATCAATTCTAGGTAGGAGCGCCATAATTGGGAAAACAGATCTACTAAAAAATGATTAAACACCTATTTCAGCGATTTTAGAAATTCCTCCCAGAAGGGGTTAAAGGGGGGTGGTCGAATGTTTTAGTTCATTTCGCCATATCTTAGCAGCAGTTATAGGTAGGAGAGCAAAAATCAGGAAAACAAATATACTAAAAAAAGGATTAAACCACCTATTTCAGCGATTTTAGAAATTCCCCTCAGAAGGGGGTTAAAGGGGTGTGAACGAAGGTTTTAGGTCATTTCGTCATATCTCAGCAGCAATTTTAGTTAAGAGCGCAAAAGTCAAGAAAACAAATCTACTAAAAAAATGATTAAACACCTATTTCAGTGATTTTGGAAATTACCCCCCAGGGGAAAAAAAGGGGTTGGTCGAATGTTTTAGGTCATTTCGTCATATCTCAGCAGCAATTTTAGTTAAGAGCGCAAAAGTCAAGAAAACAAATCTACTAAAAAAATGATTAAACACCTATTTCAGTGATTTTGGAAATTACCCCCCAGGGGAAAAAAAGGGGTTGGTCGAATGTTTTAGGTCATTTCGTCATATCTCAGCAGCAATTTTAGTTAAGAGCGCAAAAGTCAAGAAAACAAATCTACTAAAAAAATGATTAAACACCTATTTCAGTGATTTTGGAAATTACCCCCCAGGGGAAAAAAAGGGGTTGGTCGAATGTTTTAGGTCATTTCGTCATATCTCAGCAGCAATTTTAGTTAAGAGCGCAAAAGTCAAGAAAACAAATCTACTAAAAAAAGGATTAAACCACCTATTTCAGCGATTTTAGAAATTCCCCTCAGAAGGGGGTTAAAGGGGTGTGAACGAAGGTTTTAGGTCATTTCGTCATATCTCAGCAGCAATTTTAGTTAAGAGCGCAAAAGTCAAGAAAACAAATCTACTAAAAAAATGATTAAACACCTATTTCAGTGATTTTGGAAATTACCCCCCAGGGGAAAAAAAGGGGTTGGTCGAATGTTTTAGGTCATTTCGTCATATCTCAGCAGCAATTTTAGTTAAGAGCGCAAAAGTCAAGAAAACAAATCTACTAAAAAAAGGATTAAACCACCTATTTCAGCGATTTTAGAAATTCCCCTCAGAAGGGGGTTAAAGGGGTGTGAACGAAGGTTTTAGGTCATTTCGTCATATCTCAGCAGCAATTTTAGTTAAGAGCGCAAAAGTCAAGAAAACAAATCTACTAAAAAAAGGATTAAACACCTATTTCAGTGATTTTGGAAATTACCCCCCAGGGGAAAAAAAGGGGTTGGTCGAATGTTTTAGGTCATTTCGTCATATCTCAGCAGCAATTTTAGTTAAGAGCGCAAAAGTCAAGAAAACAAATCTACTAAAAAAATGATTAAACACCTATTTCAGTGATTTTGGAAATTACCCCCCAGGGGAAAAAAAGGGGTTGGTCGAATGTTTTAGGTCATTTCGTCATATCTCAGCAGCAATTTTAGTTAAGAGCGCAAAAGTCAAGAAAACAAATCTACTAAAAAAAGGATTAAACCACCTATTTCAGCGATTTTAGAAATTCCCCTCAGAAGGGGGTTAAAGGGGTGTGAACGAAGGTTTTAGGTCATTTCGTCATATCTCAGCAGCAATTTTAGTTAAGAGCGCAAAAGTCAAGAAAACAAATCTACTAAAAAAATGATTAAACACCTATTTCAGTGATTTTGGAAATTACCCCCCAGGGGAAAAAAAGGGGTTGGTCGAATGTTTTAGGTCATTTCGTCATATCTCAGCAGCAATTTTAGTTAAGAGCGCAAAAGTCAAGAAAACAAATCTACTAAAAAAAGGATTAAACCACCTATTTCAGCGATTTTAGAAATTCCCCTCAGAAGGGGGTTAAAGGGGTGTGAACGAAGGTTTTAGGTCATTTCGTCATATCTCAGCAGCAATTTTAGTTAAGAGCGCAAAAGTCAAGAAAACAAATCTACTAAAAAAATGATTAAACACCTATTTCAGTGATTTTGGAAATTACCCCCCAGGGGAAAAAAAGGGGTTGGTCGAATGTTTTAGGTCATTTCGTCATATCTCAGCAGCAATTTTAGTTAAGAGCGCAAAAGTCAAGAAAACAAATCTACTAAAAAAAGGATTAAACCACCTATTTCAGCGATTTTAGAAATTTCCCTCAGAAGGGGGTTAAAGGGGTGTGAACGAAGGTTTTAGGTCATTTCGTCATATCTCAGCAGCAATTTTAGTTAAGAGCGCAAAAGTCAAGAAAACAAATCTACTAAAAAAATGATTAAACACCTATTTCAGTGATTTTGGAAATTACCCCCCAGGGGAAAAAAAGGGGTTGGTCGAATGTTTTAGGTCATTTCGTCATATCTCAGCAGCAATTTTAGTTAAGAGCGCAAAAGTCAAGAAAACAAATCTACTAAAAAAAGGATTAAACCACCTATTTCAGCGATTTTAGAAATTCCCCTCAGAAGGGGGTTAAAGGGGTGTGAACGAAGGTTTTAGGTCATTTCGTCATATCTCAGCAGCAATTTTAGTTAAGAGCGCAAAAGTCAAGAAAACAAATCTACTAAAAAAATGATTAAACACCTATTTCAGTGATTTTGGAAATTACCCCCCAGGGGAAAAAAAGGGGTTGGTCGAATGTTTTAGGTCATTTCGTCATATCTCAGCAGCAATTTTAGTTAAGAGCGCAAAAGTCAAGAAAACAAATCTACTAAAAAAAGGATTAAACCACCTATTTCAGCGATTTTAGAAATTCCCCTCAGAAGGGGGTTAAAGGGGTGTAAACGAAGGTTTTAGGTCATTTCGTCATATCTCAGCAGCAATTTTAGTTAAGAGCGCAAAAGTCAAGAAAACAAATCTACTAAAAAAATGATTAAACACCTATTTCAGTGATTTTGGAAATTACCCCCCAGGGGAAAAAAAGGGGTTGGTCGAATGTTTTAGGTCATTTCGTCATATCTCAGCAGCAATTTTAGTTAAGAGCGCAAAAGTCAAGAAAACAAATCTACTAAAAAAATGATTAAACACCTATTTCAGTGATTTTGGAAATTACCCCCCAGGGGAAAAAAAGGGGTTGGTCGAATGTTTTAGGTCATTTCGTCATATCTCAGCAGCAATTTTAGTTAAGAGCGCAAAAGTCAAGAAAACAAATCTACTAAAAAAAGGATTAAACCACCTATTTCAGCGATTTTAGAAATTCCCCTCAGAAGGGGGTTAAAGGGGTGTAAACGAAGGTTTTAGGTCATTTCGTCATATCTCAGCAGCAATTTTAGTTAAGAGCGCAAAAGTCAAGAAAACAAATCTACTAAAAAAATGATTAAACACCTATTTCAGTGATTTTGGAAATTACCCCCCAGGGGAAAAAAAGGGGTTGGTCGAATGTTTTAGGTCATTTCGTCATATCTCAGCAGCAATTTTAGTTAAGAGCGCAAAAGTCAAGAAAACAAATCTACTAAAAAAAGGATTAAACCACCTATTTCAGCGATTTTAGAAATTCCCCTCAGAAGGGGGTTAAAGGGGTGTAAACGAAGGTTTTAGGTCATTTCGTCATATCTCAGCAGCAATTTTAGTTAAGAGCGCAAAAGTCAAGAAAACAAATCTACTAAAAAAATGATTAAACACCTATTTCAGTGATTTTGGAAATTACCCCCCAGGGGAAAAAAAGGGGTTGGTCGAATGTTTTAGGTCATTTCGTCATATCTCAGCAGCAATTTTAGTTAAGAGCGCAAAAGTCAAGAAAACAAATCTACTAAAAAAATGATTAAACACCTATTTCAGTGATTTTGGAAATTACCCCCCAGGGGAAAAAAAGGGGTTGGTCGAATGTTTTAGGTCATTTCGTCATATCTCAGCAGCAATTTTAGTTAAGAGCGCAAAAGTCAAGAAAACAAATCTACTAAAAAAAGGATTAAACCACCTATTTCAGCGATTTTAGAAATTCCCCTCAGAAGGGGGTTAAAGGGGTGTAAACGAAGGTTTTAGGTCATTTCGTCATATCTCAGCAGCAATTTTAGTTAAGAGCGCAAAAGTCAAGAAAACAAATCTACTAAAAAAATGATTAAACACCTATTTCAGTGATTTTGGAAATTACCCCCCAGGGGAAAAAAAGGGGTTGGTCGAATGTTTTAGGTCATTTCGTCATATCTCAGCAGCAATTTTAGTTAAGAGCGCAAAAGTCAAGAAAACAAATCTACTAAAAAAATGATTAAACACCTATTTCAGTGATTTTGGAAATTACCCCCCAGGGGAAAAAAAGGGGTTGGTCGAATGTTTTAGGTCATTTCGTCATATCTCAGCAGCAATTTTAGTTAAGAGCGCAAAAGTCAAGAAAACAAATCTACTAAAAAAAGGATTAAACCACCTATTTCAGCGATTTTAGAAATTCCCCTCAGAAGGGGGTTAAAGGGGTGTAAACGAAGGTTTTAGGTCATTTCGTCATATCTCAGCAGCAATTTTAGTTAAGAGCGCAAAAGTCAAGAAAACAAATCTACTAAAAAAATGATTAAACACCTATTTCAGTGATTTTGGAAATTACCCCCCAGGGGAAAAAAAGGGGTTGGTCGAATGTTTTAGGTCATTTCGTCATATCTCAGCAGCAATTTTAGTTAAGAGCGCAAAAGTCAAGAAAACAAATCTACTAAAAAAATGATTAAACACCTATTTCAGTGATTTTGGAAATTACCCCCCAGGGGAAAAAAAGGGGTTGGTCGAATGTTTTAGGTCATTTCGTCATATCTCAGCAGCAATTTTAGTTAAGAGCGCAAAAGTCAAGAAAACAAATCTACTAAAAAAAGGATTAAACCACCTATTTCAGCGATTTTAGAAATTCCCCTCAGA
The DNA here is from genome assembly GCA_963931845.1 of Maratus michaelseni. NCBI lineage: Eukaryota > Metazoa > Arthropoda > Arachnida > Araneae > Salticidae > Maratus > Maratus michaelseni. The sequence continues at coordinate 432,943,105 of OZ007591.1, read as the reverse complement.
AGGGGGTTAAAGGGGTGTAAACGAAGGTTTTAGGTCATTTCGTCATATCTCAGCAGCAATTTTAGTTAAGAGCGCAAAAGTCAAGAAAACAAATCTACTAAAAAAATGATTAAACACCTATTTCAGTGATTTTGGAAATTACCCCCCAGGGGAAAAAAAGGGGTTGGTCGAATGTTTTAGGTCATTTCGTCATATCTCAGCAGCAATTTTAGTTAAGAGCGCAAAAGTCAAGAAAACAAATCTACTAAAAAAATGATTAAACACCTATTTCAGTGATTTTGGAAATTACCCCCCAGGGGAAAAAAAGGGGTTGGTCGAATGTTTTAGGTCATTTCGTCATATCTCAGCAGCAATTTTAGTTAAGAGCGCAAAAGTCAAGAAAACAAATCTACTAAAAAAAGGATTAAACCACCTATTTCAGCGATTTTAGAAATTCCCCTCAGAAGGGGGTTAAAGGGGTGTAAACGAAGGTTTTAGGTCATTTCGTCATATCTCAGCAGCAATTTTAGTTAAGAGCGCAAAAGTCAAGAAAACAAATCTACTAAAAAAATGATTAAACACCTATTTCAGTGATTTTGGAAATTACCCCCCAGGGGAAAAAAAGGGGTTGGTCGAATGTTTTAGGTCATTTCGTCATATCTCAGCAGCAATTTTAGTTAAGAGCGCAAAAGTCAAGAAAACAAATCTACTAAAAAAATGATTAAACACCTATTTCAGTGATTTTGGAAATTACCCCCCAGGGGAAAAAAAGGGGTTGGTCGAATGTTTTAGGTCATTTCGTCATATCTCAGCAGCAATTTTAGTTAAGAGCGCAAAAGTCAAGAAAACAAATCTACTAAAAAAATGATTAAACACCTATTTCAGTGATTTTGGAAATTACCCCCCAGGGGAAAAAAAGGGGTTGGTCGAATGTTTTAGGTCATTTCGTCATATCTCAGCAGCAATTTTAGTTAAGAGCGCAAAAGTCAAGAAAACAAATCTACTAAAAAAATGATTAAACACCTATTTCAGTGATTTTGGAAATTACCCCCCAGGGGAAAAAAAGGGGTTGGTCGAATGTTTTAGGTCATTTCGTCATATCTCAGCAGCAGTATAGGTAGGAGCGCGAAAATCAGGAAAACAAATCTACTAAAAAGTGATTAAACACGTATTTCAACGATTTTAGAAATCCCCCCCCCCCCCCCCCCTGTGGTTAAAAAGGGGAGATTGAATGTTTTAGGTCATTTTGCAATATCTCAGCAGCAGTTATAGGTAGGAGCGCAAAAATCGAGAAAACAAATCTACTAAATAAATGATTAAACATGTATTTCAGCGATTTTAGAAATTCCCCTCCCGGAGAACGATTAAAGGAGGGTCGAATGTTTTAGGTTATTTTGCCATATCTCAGCAGCAATTTTAGTTAAGAGCGCAAAAATCAAGAAAACAAATCTCCCCCGAGGGGTTAAAGGGGGGTGGTCGAGTGTTTTAGGTCATTTCGCCATATCTCAGCAGCAGTTATCGGTAAGAGCGCGAAAATCAGGAAAACAAGTCTACTAAAAAAATGATTATCTCAACAATTTTAGAAATTCCTCCCTGAAGGTGGTTAAAGGAGGTGGTCGAATGTTTTAGATTATTTCGTCATATCTCAGGAACAGTTTTATGTAAGAAAGCGAAATTAAGGAAAACAAATCTACTAAAAAATTGGTTGAGCACGTATTTCCTCTATTTTAGAAATTTCCTCCCAAAGGGGGTCGAATGTTTTAGATAATTTCGTCATATCTCAGCGGCAGATTTAGTTAAGAGCGCGAAAATCAGGAAAACAAATCTGCTAAAAAATGAATAAAACACGTATTTCAGCAATTTTGGAAATTCCCCCCAGAAGTTGGTTAAATGGAGGGGGGGGGGGGGGTCGAAATTTTTAGGTCATTTCGCCATATCTCAGCTTTTATGTAGGAGGGTGAAATTAATTAAAACAAATCTACTAAAAAAATGGTTAAACATGTATTTCGGCGATTTTGGAAATTTCCCCTAGAAGGTGGAGGGGTATTCAAAAGTTTTCGGTCATTTCGCTATATCTCTGCAGCAGATTTAGGTAGGAGCGTGAAATTCAGAAAACACATTCTACATGAACACATATAGTTGCTATGTCCTTCCATGGGCCGTGTATTACTTATTGGTTTCAATATGTACATAAATAGAAAATATATTTATCACATTTTTACAAGCTTTTAATTAAAGTTCAAAATTTCTAAGTACTGCAATTTTGTCTCGCTCCCACTTTTATCCAATTTAGAACAACTTTTTAAAAGTACTTACACTTCTCTACCCGACATTGTAGTCAACACATTGTCTACCCGTGCAAAGCCGGGACGGGCTGCTAGTTATTTATAAAGATCTCTACGCTGTACAAAATTTAAAAAATGTTTTCTAATGCACAAAAAAAAAAAAAAAAAAAAAAAAAAAAAAAACGAAAATTTATTTGTAAATTTTTGTTTGCAAGTCCTTAATTGACCATGCAATCATGAACCAACCACAAGCTTCCGATATCAACAGAAACCTCTTTTCCAAAATTTATAGACATACAAAGAAACATTTTTTCTCATAAACATCGCCGAAAACTTCTAAAACCCGTTGTTTTCGGGAGTTTCTGGTCGGTTCATTTCCAAATGATTTCTGGGGACATGTAAAAGAGTTACAGAACTGTGCGTAATTAAAAAGCTACAGTCAATTTTCGTAAACTTCTCTGTTACCTATAGTAATAATATAAAATAAAGTTTTTGTCTGTCTGTGTGTTTGTTGACGATGGCTAGCGAAATCTACAGCTCGCGCAGGTCTGAAAATTTCGATTTAAGCAGTGCAAGGCATGTCCTAAAGGCTCAGATTTCTAATATTTTGATAATTAGCCAAGATATTAATCAAAAACTAATCAAAAACTCAAATATTTCTTTGAGAGCGAGCAAAAGCATCTGCGCATGCCCAGAACCCGATTTACGCATCGGGAGGGAGTGAATAAGTAAACACGCGTTTTCTTTTTTTTTTTTTTTTTTTTGTGTGTGTGTGTGTGTGTATTATTTCATAGTTTTAAATCGGCAAAAATAATCAGTACTATTGAAATTAGACGTCCTATTCAGAAAGATCGTACTCTTACGTCTCAAATGCTGCAATATATTCGATAAAATATCTTTGTTAACCTTTGGAATTTTTTTTTTTTTTTTTTTTTTTTTTTTTTTTTTTTTAGAAAGGTAGTTTTCCCGAAGGACATTTTTCTCCCTTATGTTAACGTTTCTCTAGGGTGTAATTTTAAAGGTACCGGAGACCACAAATAAGCTCTAAAAGCTAAATCCTTCTTTTAATCAATGTGAAATCGGTATTTTAAAATGCGAATTGTAACCCTTTCAACAACACCGGCGAATGCAGGTCACTTCGCGCCTCACGGAGACGATCTTTTTTCTATGCTAAAAGTATCTAAACGTCCGTATTTCGACACAGTATTTCTACAGCATCTCGGTAGGCAAGATTTACATAACTTACAAAATTTTCGAAACGTTCGGACATGCAGAAGTATTAAAAAAAAAAAAAAAAAACCCGCGAAAAACCGGGTATGACGTTATAGTCTTATATGACATACATGACATTTTATAACCTCTATGACCAAGTTATAATCACATTCTTCAAACTATTAAATCTTATCATATGTAATTAATTCAAAATGATACCCTATGATAGGTAATGATTCTAGGTTGACAGGGTGATGACGTCCTATTTAAAAGACGGAGTCCTATTATTTCCGTATTACTGAATTTAAAAAATAATTTGTAAACTAAAATTGTTTCATTATAGCAATCCTATAATCTACCGACAGTTTTTTGGATAGATGTTTCCAGGTAAATATATATTAAATGGAAAGAGTCTAAATATGGATTTCAAGTTCTGAAATTTTCAAAGCTAGGCTTAAGTTTCCCATTGTAATTTTCAGTAAATGTCAACAAAACATAAAATGTTGCCAACTTAAAATGTACTTATTTTTCTACGAAAATTGAAGGAATGCAAGAGAGTGCCAAGCCACGTTTTTGAACTTCTGAGATATTTCTACTTGAAAATTTGATCAAATACTCAAATCAAGGTATATAACCTAAAGTTTTTTCGCCAATGTCTTAAGTCTTACTAACATTTTTGATATTCTGAATAATAATATGGCATTACTTTAATGATATTACTATTACGTTTATTGCAAATTAGCTATCTTCATTGAGGGCATAAACATCTGGGGCAAAAACAAAACCTGTTATATATGCTGCCACCAAGTGACATTAGAAACAAATTATATGTTGGATATTACATTTTGCAATATTAAGCAACAGATTACAGTGTTAGATTTATTTCACCAAAAATGTGGCTTGGCACTTTGATGCCCCGACCCCCTCAATTAATCATATCATAATAACAGACAATATAATTAATTTCACTTAAACTAGTTATAGTACGAACGCACCTCATTCATATCATGTTATTCATATCTTGTTATTATTACATTTATAGACAATTCTAAAACAGTTATTTTTTTCATATTAAATGTAATTGTTAACAAAAAAACAAAGTTTGAATTACCTTCCAATAAAATTCTCTTAAACTTATTTTTATAAACATTTACTAGAAATTATAAGATACATTTGAATTTTTACAAATACAGGAACACTACACTTTTCAGATAATATATAATAAATGCTTTTTCAGCAAACTCAATAGTGATAATAAAAAATTAAACACTCTTTGGTGCCAGACAGTCTGAAATTTATTGCCGCCATTGGTAACAGATTACTTCAGGTTTTAAAAGATTTGGATTGGATGCTCTCCTGAAACAAAGAAATGTTCAAAAACAAACAGTGCTTGCAAAGGGAAAAATAGTTCACTATATATATTTTTTTTTTTCAAAAAATGAATGTTATTTTTAAAAAATATACAGAATAGTATTTTTATTAATGTAGTATTTGCCGTAAATTTTTTTAACTTCATCTGGGATTTTTTTAACATCATCTGGACGAGGGCGCACCGGCCCGAGGGCCGGCGGGCCAGTCCGAGCCTGAACTTGACCGAAAACTGACCGTAGCACTGCTCAGTCAACACACAACACCGTTCGAAAACCCTTTGAACGTGAAGAGTCGGACTCATTCTTTCCTGTCCAGATGTGTGCTCCATCCATCCACAAACGGAGATGTTTTTTGTATAGGATCTTTAGAATGGACACACATAGTAGGGAGATGCGTAGGACCACGTTTGGGAACGCCCTTTCAGACACTAGACAGACCTGTAACCTTTATTACTTTACAAGAAGAAAGTAGTGGATTCGGGAACACTGTTTTTAGAAAATGTGACAAAAATTGTGTGGGCGCTCTATCTCAAGAACGGAATTGAATAAAACTTTAGATTCAGTGAGTCCCTGATATCAATGGGTGAAGATCGCCCAATAGGTGGCGCTGCCTTTTTCGCTCTCTCAAGAACGAATGCACTTATTTTCATCCAACTTTAGATTCCGTTAGACCTTGACCCAAATAGACGCTGATGACATTTGGGTGTCGATATGCTATACCACTTTTTTCATAATTTTTACGATAGCTCTCTATCAAGAACTAAAGCACGGATTTTCCTCCAACTTGAGATTCAGTTAGAACTTGACATCAATCTCCCAACAGGGGCTACATTTTAGCGATAGTCCTCATCTCAATTGAATCAAACTTGAGATTTAGTTAGACCTTGCTGATTCGTTTTGAGTGTGTGTGAGTTTTGGGATTGGCACATCACCTCACCTCTATCCATTTCAATATGTTTGAGATCCGCTAATTAAACCGCATTTTTGGAAAGTGCTACTTACTTCCTTTTCAATACCGAACCTGCCCTAGTAAACCTCAATAACCTGACAAACAGGGTTGGAAAGAAAATCCCTGACGGCTCGGCCTACAGGCACAGGTAGATTTCGAAGACGCCAGTTGATTGGGAATGGCAGAAGAAATGACCTTTTTGCCAGGATACGGCTGTTGGGACCGCCCACTTCGAAATCTACGTGTGTCTGTAGGCGGAGCCGGCAGGGATTTTTTTTTTTGCTGTAAGGGTGGGTCCTATAAAAAAATGTCACTATAAAAGTTTTAGATAATATTAAGAGGATCTATAATAAATTGAAGCGGATTGGGTAGCTTGTGAAGGGGGGAAGTTATGATTTTTTTTCTTCTAAAACCCCTATTTCACCCCCTCCCCTTGAGACCATTTTTAATGATATAAAAATAGGTCCTACCTAAATTTTCGGCCCTTTTCCTAGAAGTCATCATAAACTTTAAACGGATTCGATACCTATCCTAATTAAGGAGTTGTGGTTTTTTTTTTCAGTTTTCACGAAAAGCCCCCCCCCATTTCATCCAGGAACTTGAGCGAGATTTTATGTATCCGTTTAAAAGAGATGTGATGGAAGGGATCGTGTCCATAAAAAAGTTTTGAACTGGGGATGGTTTTGGATTTTAGGAGTGATAATCTGCGTAGTTGTGCAAAACATTTTCCGAAAATCCAACCTAGGGTAGAATGTCATTTCTTACGAAATCTACTTAAAAGGATGCAAAAGAATGGAAATGATTCTTCGCTCTGTAAAAAAACTTTTTCCGAAGTCGGAGAGGAGAGGGGGGGGGGATCATCGTCCTGTTGTGAGCGTACTACTGTTTGTCCGGTCACCTGCTACCTCCTTTTTCCACTCCGCTCCGCCGAAGAACAGATGGCACGGGACAAGGGGTGCCACATTTGGCGAACATCATTCCATTTCGCGCCTTGGGTGTTGGTATTTAATAACTCCAGCTCAACACCTTCCGTTAGGGAGGGCCGCAACCATGGCCTCCCACCCCGGATTTTGAAATTGAATGAACTAACTATTCCTTTTTTCTCTTCTCTTCAATTTATTTTTCAATTCATTCATTTTTTTTTTCAATACTCTCCAATACAGTTTGCAAAGTGTTCAAGGAATTCAAACTCCGAAAGCCGTGTAATGGAGGTTTGCCATGGCAGGTACGGTATTGCAAAGGCAGTATTAGCCTTCCTAGCTCATTCACAGGGGCACTCAAAAGTATTTCGCTACAGGACGGTCTAGATAGAAACATCATTGGCTGTGATTCTATTTTAAACATAATGGAAATGGATAGGTACATTATGGAGGTATAGAATAGGTTATGTGTAGCCCTTACAATTCCGTGTACAGGGGGAGCCAAAAGTATTCCGTCTTTCTTAGTACGGTCTAGGGAGCAAAAAGGGTCACTTCTAGAAACAGAATGAAATGGATATGAATTGTTCTGGTGCATCCAAAGTGCTTTCTGTAGAATAAGCTCGAAATTCACTGTTCCCAAAGGAAGCTAAAAGATGAGGAGTTGTATCCAAATATACTAGCTTATGAGAATGAAGTGTCTCTCATTCTATATTTGATACAACCCCCTCATCTTTTTGCTTCCTTTTGGGTAATTTCGAGCTTATTCTATCGACGATTACTATCAGAATTTCAAGCTATGTTTTTGAGACTTTCATAAAAGTTGGTCTATACATTTAGCTAATATATTATGCACAGTGTATTTTGATTGAATTCGCGCATGCGCAGTGAAACAATATTTAGTAAACCTGCTCATTTTTCATACAATTTTTATTATTTTTTAATTCTGATTGCAGGGTGTTGTGTACAATTTTGTTTGTCATATTTTCTGAAAATAACTTGTTTTTATATTAAAAACTCTGCAAATTATAAGCAAAAAACTTGATAAAATTTGGGACTGTTTTTATAAAAACCGGAATTTCTCTTCGATTATACATGCTATCTTCATAAAAATGGACCCAAATTATTACAATAAGCCACTTAATCATAATCTACAGTTTGAATGCTTTTGCAATATTAGTTTCTACAGGGTTATCCAAAAGATATTTGTTTTTCTTCAATTTGTTGACGGCCCCTTATGGGGTTTCGGGAAAAAAATCTTCACGGAAATATATGACGTCTATTATGTTGTTTACACTCCTGAAGTTTCAGGGTAATTCCTCATGTATCTTTCCAGATATTTAACAAAACGTCTAAAATCGCAAGTGACCGGTCATCATTGGAAATATAGTGTATATACGAGCAGGGAAGACCGAGTTATGCTCGGTCCAAATTAGCTCTGAGTTCAAATATCATGACCCATGACCAAAATGACCCACTCATTCAATTTTGTTGAACATGTGACCCAGCCCCACTGTCTTCTCGTGCCCGAAACCCATAGGATATAAGATTGAGTCAAAATAGTCTGAGCCGTTTTTGAGATAAAATTAGCTTGACCCACTCATCGGATTTTCTCAAGCAATGGGACCTAGCCCAATGATATTCTCATGTCCAAAAACGTTAGAGCCGTTTTTTAGATACAATGAGCTTGACCCTGACCCATGGGAACCCATAACGACCCACTCATCGAATTTTCTCGAACATGTGACTTAGCGGATTTCGTGTGCCAAAAACGGTAGGATACAAAATTTCGTCAAAGTCGTTAGAGCCGTTTTTAAGATATTTTATCTTAAAAACGGCTGACGAAATTTTTTATATTATCCACAATTACCAAATAAAGAAATAAAAAGAAAACTGCCCAGTTAAACTGAGGGCATTGAGCTCACAGGCTATTCACACTAATTGTATATTATACTCGTATTTCAAAGAATTTCAAATATGCCCCTCGAAAAATAAAGAAATCGACAATATATTAAGGATAAGGGGGGTTATCCCCCCGTTACCCCCTCATAGTTAACTAATGAACCTGTTAAACTAATCAGGGAAGCCTCTTATTACAATGAATATATATATACAAAATTTGAAGAAAATCGGATAATGCTGCTTGAAAAACCCATTTATATAAATTAAGGGGGGATTGGCCCCCCGTCCCCCCCTTTATACTTAACCAATCAATCCCGAACACTAATCAGGGAAGCGTCTTAACCCAATGAACTTATAAAAATTTTTTGAAGCAAATGAGATAATTCTGCATGAAAAACCCATTTATATAAATTAAGGGGGGGATTACCCCCCCCCGTTCCTTCCCTTTATACTTAACCAATCAATCCCGAAAACTAATCAGGGAAGCGCCTTAACACAGTGAAACTATAAACAAAATTTGAAGGAAAACGGAATAATTCTGCAGGAAAAACCCATTTATATAAATTAAGAGGGGGATTAGCCCCCCGCCCCCCCTTTATACTTAACCAATCAATCCCAACAAAAACTAATCAGGGAAGCCTCTTATTACAATGAATATATATATACAAAATTTGAAGAAAATCGGATAATGCTGCATGAAAAACCCATTTATCTAAATTAAGGAGGATTAGCCCCCCCCCTTCCCCCTTTATACTTAACCAATGAACCCCCAAAACTATTCAGAGAAGCGCATTATCACAATGAAGCTATATACAAAATTTGAAGAAAATCGGATAATTCTGCTTGAAAAACCCATTTATATAAATTAAGGGGGGATTGGCCCCCGTCCCCCCCTTTATACTTAACCAATCAATCCCGAAAACGAATCAGGGAAGCGTCTTAACCCAATCAACCTATAAACAAATTTTGAAGCAAACGGGATAATTCTGCATGAAAAACCCATTTATATAAATTAAGGGGGGGTTTAGCACCCCCCGTTCCCCCCCCCCCTTTATACTTACAAATCAATCCCGAAAACTAATCAGGGAAGCGTCTTAACCCAATAAACATATAAACAAATTTTGAAGCAAATGGGATAATTCTGCATGAAAAACACATTTATATAAATTAAGGGGGGATTAGACCCCCGTTCCCCCCTTTTATACTTAATCAGTCAATCCCGAAAACTAATCAGGGAAGCGTCTTAACCCAATGAACTTATAAACAAATTTTGAAGCAAATTAGATAATTCTGCATGAAAAACCCATTTATATAAATTAAGGGGGGATTAGCCCCCCGTTCCCCCCCTTTATACTCAACCAATCAATCCCGAAAACTAATCAAGGAAGCGCCTTAACACAGTGAACCTATAAACAAAATTTGAAGGAAAAAGGAATAATTCTGCAGGGAAAACCCATTTAAATAAATTAAGGGGGGGACTAGCCCCCCCCTTTATACTTAACCAATCAAACCCAAAAACTAATCAGGGAAGCGCCTTAACACAGTGAACCTATAAACAAAATTTGAAGGAAAACGGAATAATTCTGCATGAAAAACCCATTTATATAAATTAAGGATAATCCCCCCATTCCCCCCCTTTATACTTAACCAATCAATCCCGAAAACTAATCAGGGAAGCGCCTTAACACAGTGAACCTATAAACAAAATTTGAAGGGAAACGGAATAATTCTGTATTAAAACCCCATTTATATAAATTAGGGGGGGGGATTAGCCCCTCCCTGTTACCCCCTTTATATTTAACCAATCAATCCCGAAAACTAATCAGGGAAGCGCCTTAACACAGTCAACCTATAAACAAAATGTGAAGGAAATCGGATATTTCTATGAAGAGTTATCGCGTTACGTACGTACATACGTACATACATACATACATACATACATACATACATACAGAACCGGCGGGCACATAAGCTCTCAGGCTTTGATAGCCTGTGAGCTAAAAAGTGAAATTTTAAAATCGATGAATATATAGAGAAGTTGCAAACAGCTGATCAACCATTGTACTTCAGTTGGGGGTCAGGGACCTATCAGAACTGCCTATTCGTAGTGTGTGACGTCCATTGCAACTGCCCTAAAATGGAATGACCGATTTCAAAATTCAATAACTTTTAAACGGTGCAGGATGTCAGGAGTTTTTTTCCGGATTTTAGTTCGAATGACCAGCAACAGACATCCAGTCGAGACAAAAAAAGCAGAAATCACCCAGCATGGATGGGAAGGAATGGAGTGGAGTGGGTCTCATTCAACAACGAGTCAATCTGCAGACCAGGAGCCTCAACGTCATTGCTTTTTAATCTCACTTTTCATCAGCCATTTAATGTTTTTATAATACATACAAAATACTTCAGAAATGAGAAGCGTATTCTTATGAACTTCATATTCATGTAACATTTTAGATAATAAAATAATACTTGTATTACAATAAATTTTTCATTTATGTCAATAGAATACAAAAATAAATTATTTTGATAATAAAATAATGCGAGTTACTTGAATTTTATTATTTTGAGATAGGGTTGCTAAACAACTCATAAATGAAAGAGCAAAGTAAAAAGAAATGCATTTTAAAATTTGTAAAAGATATCTATATATTTAAAACGCTAAGCGATTTCTTTCGACAATCCGTGAGAACAAACTACTGCATCAAATTACATCATTCTTTTTTTAAATGGAAGATATTTGGACACAGATTTGTTATCGTGCATTCGTTTGTTCGAAAATTTAATTAATTAACCGTAATTTTCAATTAAACTTTTACTTCTGCTAATGGCGTCATAATCGGATAACGCCTACTGATCCGAAGCACAGAGTTTATTTTCTAAACTCTGTGGTTGAATAAAAGAGAAATAATAAATATTAAAAGCACGCGGTTTTAAGGCCGAATTTGTTAATTTGCAAGTTAAATTTCGGTAAAAATACTTATCCGCGTGTTTTATAAGCGAATAAAAATTCATATTTATTGTGACGTCACGGGAATATTGTCCATTGGGTTTATTTTATCATTATGCATTATAACTTTGTTGATGCCATTTTTTCATTACAATTAAATACAAAATATATTTATATTTGTGTGCATGGTGTTTAAGCATTAATGTAAGGTATATGAAGTGCGTGTGAAAAGTTTGCGCCGGTGAAAATGACGTTATGCTTAGCTTGAAGTGCATTTTAGCATTGATAAAACTAAAGAGAAAAATGTATATGATTGTGTTAACATGACATAATTTTACTGATTTTTGCATTCATAATTATAAAGATTAGAATTGGAGCCGTCATTGATTTCTTCATCTTGATTGCATACCTTGATTACATGTTACCAATTGCTTTTTTTTTTTTTTTTTTTTTAATTATAGGATAGAAGATTTCCTTTTTTAATTAAAAAAAAATCAGAAAAGTAAAGTGTGAGGATTGCGCATGCCTCTTCTTGCTCTAGTAGCGCCCCCTTCTGGAGAAACGGAAGCGCGCGGCAGTAGAACTGAGAACGTCAGCGGCGAAGAACGTCGTTTGTGATATGAAAAACCAGAATTGGTTATGAAAATGGCCGTGAGTAAATGTTACCGGTCATGAATAATGAAAAATATGAATAATCTTTTACGTTGATTTATGTTCCTGTGCTCGTCATCTGTCCTCGTCATTTTTATGTCAACTTTATGTCATCGTTATGTCAAGAATTAAACTTGTGTTCGTAATTACAACGGCCTGTTTCCTTTAGAACGCCCACACACATACGGAAGAGACATGACATTGGTGTCAGAACTAATGGATGAAAACAGGCTGTAAATTTTGATTACTAACTGAAATATTATAGTGAAATATTATACTGAAACATTATAGTGAAACATTATAGTGAAATATTATAGTGAAATATTATAGTGAAGAAAAATTTTGGATAACCTATACAGAGGTAAGGTAAATTTTATTATTTAAGTATGGCCGATCAACTGACTAAACTTAAAAAAACTAGAGGGGTAATAAAAGCATCTATTACATCTATTATTAAAAAGATGGAAGATGCATGGGTTTTAGAATCGCCGAATTTGGTGGAATTAGAAGAAAATCTAGCTCAGCTAGAACAGAAAGGAATCGACCTTAAACGGGAAGATGAACAAATTTTAGCGTTAATTAATGATGAGGATGAAATCGAAAGAGACGCGAAGACCTCCATAGAATATCATGAGAAAATAACTTTATGGAAATTCAGAATTAATAAGAAATTGAAAAATAATAGCAAAAGCCAAATTTCCCCCGTATCTCACGCCGATAATAAGCACGCAGAATTAGTTGCGCAATCTGTTAAACTCCCTACATTAAAAATTGAGAAATTTTACGGCGATATAAGTAAGTTTCAAAACTTTTGGAACTCATTCAAAATAGCAGTCCATGATAATGATTCACTGTCAAATATTGAAAAAATGAGCTATTTACAAAGTTATTTAGGTGGTAGTGCATATAATTCTATTTCCGGGTTTGCGTTATCAGATAAAAATTATTTGGAAGCTGTCCAAATTCTGAAACAACAATTTGGCCGAAAGGATCTCATTGTGACGACACATATAAATACTTCATTATCTTTGAAACCCGTATTGAAAACAAATGATGTAATAGCTCTGCGAAAATTATTTGATACCATTCAATGCCAAATAAGAAGTCTCAGGTCTTTAGACATTGAATCAAATGGATTTGATAACCTGTTGACACCTATAATTCTTAAATCCTTGCCATATAATCTTTCGTTAGAATATAATAAACAATGTATAAAAAGTTCTAGTGACTCGCAACCAAACATTGATGATTTGTTATTATTTATTCGTACCGAAATAGAGTCGAGAGAAAAACAAAATTATTTAACTGGCAATTTAGATAACCCAAGGTTAAAGCAGTCTTATAATAATGATTCCCCTGCATTTCGTAAACAAATGTTCGCTAGTGATAGAATTAATTCCGAAGTATCTCATATTAAAGCCACCTCCGAAACATTTTGTATATTTTGTTCTTGTAATAGTCATTCGACTGAGGAATGTAATAAATTATCCGTTGAGCAGAAAATAGCTACATTAAGAGCTGAAGGGCGTTGTTTTTTATGCTTGAAACAAGGTAAACACGTCGCTAAAGATTGTACCATAAAAGATAAAAAATGCACGAATTGCGGCAGATACCATAATGTTACAATATGCAGTTATTTATTTGGCAATGCCAATAAATTTGATAGGGAAGATAATTCGAATTCAAATGAAAAAGCATTCACTGCTAGAGTCAAATCGGATGAGATTTTTAATTTGAAAACACCGAGAAAAGAAATAAAATTAATTGAAACATTACCGACAGTAGATATCGAATGTGGTAATAAAATATTACATGGCGTAGTAGATAGTGGAACTCAAATTTCTATAATAAAGGCTAATTGTGTACCCGAATACTTTAAAAATCCTTGTGGTACTATAATATTGCAATCTGCATTCGGTCACCAATTGAAAGCTCCTTTAATAAATATTCCATTGAGTATTGCAGTTGATAAATTACACCCCAAGATATATCCTAATATTATGATAACATGTGCTGTGGTTGATAATTTAATTAATGATTTATTACTTTCTCTTGATACATATAATGAATTAAATGATTTGGATAAATATAATGAAAATGATAAAGCATTAAATTGTATTGTTGACGCGATAAGTGACAATACAAAAGAAACCAACACTGTAGATCTGTCTGCTTCATTTTTAGACCATGTGTCAGTTGAAAATGCGAATGCAAACGAGAACATTGACCACGCACCTGGCGACGACCCTGATACTTTTATAAATGATTCAGAGAAATTTAAAAGTCAACAGAAAAACGACCCTTCGTTAAATCAGTGTTCGACAGCTAACAAAAATGAATTTAATAGCTTTTTCGTTCATGACAATTTCTTATATCACTTGGATAAATTATTTGATGAGACAAAAAATAACCCTCACCCGCGTACTAGTATTGCACAATCGATCACGAAAGAAACTAATAATAATGAAAATGACATATGTACCGTTTCCGATTTAATCGTAATAGAGAGTGGAGATCAAATTGAAACGGAAATTCATTATAAGGAAGAAGATCCCCAAATTAGGCAAGCAGAAGAAATTTTACATAATTCAAAAGATTTAAAAGTCCAAAATTATTTACAAAGTGAACACAATATTATGAAAGATACTCCCATAGTTAACAATGTAATTTCAATTTTCGAACCCTCAAACTATGCAGTCACACCTGATGAAGAAACCGAATACGAAACCGCAATTTATGCTAAAAAGAATGCAAGTGCTTCGGATAAATATTTGATTGCATCAGCAGACATGAAGGAAGAAAATATAAGACGAAAGATAATTTCTGAAAATAAATATTCAAAAGTTGATGTCACGACAACAGAAGAATCTTACTCTGTTTTCAATAATACTGTAATATAATTGTATCCATGACAACGTCCATTTAACTGTAACCGCTCGTGCCCGTTCTAACTGTCTTCTATTCTTGTTTGTGTGTAACTTGTCCTCATTAAACGTATATATGTTAACAAATGTAAATGCGTATTAATTTCAACATATATCGTCACATGGTG
Organism: Maratus michaelseni; assembly: GCA_963931845.1. Classification (NCBI taxonomy): domain Eukaryota; kingdom Metazoa; phylum Arthropoda; class Arachnida; order Araneae; family Salticidae; genus Maratus; species Maratus michaelseni. The sequence continues at coordinate 432,927,838 of OZ007591.1, read as the reverse complement.
TCAGAAGTTGTGTCAAAAAGTAATATTTACTTTAAATTTCGTTAACGACAACCTAAATTAAATACAAATGGGTGAAAACGGGATACGTCCTCCAAAACCATTACTTATGGCGGATTCCAAAGAAAAATGGGAAGATTGGATTCAAAGTTTTGATTGGTATGCTGCTGCTGTTCAACTTGACAAGAAAGAGAAAAAAGTTCAAGTTGCGACATTTATGGCCGTTATTGGAAGAGAAGCACAACAAATCTATAAAACCTTCAGTTTAAGTACCGATCAACAAGAAGATTTGGAGATTATTAGAGGTAAGTTCACAGAATATTTCACTCCTAAAGTCAATTATACTTTTGAACGTTACAAATTCAACCAGATTAAACAAAAGCAGGATGAAGCTTTTAAAGATTTTTTAACAAGGCTTAAAATACAAGCTTCTAGATGTAAGCTAGGAATTATGGAGGAGGAATTAATTCGCGATAGAATTGTTGTCGGAATTGAAAATAATGACGTTCGGGAAAAGCTTTTAAGCGATGCTGAGTTAAGCTTAGATAAAACTGTGCAGATTTGTCTTGCTTCTGAAAGTGCTGCACAGCAATTGAAAAATATTTCTGATGATAATAAACCCATAATTTCTACAATATCGAAGAAATTTACTCAGTCGCATAAAAATGTTCCTTCGAAAGATAAGCCTAATTCTAATACCAAATTCTCTAAAATGATAAACGATTGTAGAAATTGTGGTAATACACATAAAATTAATGATTGCCCCGCTTTTGGCAAAAAATGTAAAATTTGCCAAAGGCAAAACCATTTCGCAAAAAAATGTAGATCCAGAAACCAGAAAAAATACAGAGTGCAAGATATTGAAAATGTAGATACGATTACGGATGATAGTTTTCTGACAGCAAGTATCGACGCTAATAAATCAGATTGGTGCGAGACTGTCATAATTAACAATAAAGCTATTCCAATGAAACTTGATACCGGTGCCCAGTGCAATGTCATACCATTTCGCTTAGCAGAGGAATTACGTCTAATAATAAAACCTACAAATGTCCGTAAACTCCTCTCATATTCTGGTCATGCTATTGAGGTGGCAGGAGAATCTATTGTTCACTGTCAAATTAAAGATAAGCATATACAGCTTAAATTAATAATTGCACATGGAGGAATTAGTCCAATCCTAGGTCGATTAACCTGCATGGAGGCCGGATTAATTCAAAGAATTGAAGTAGTTAATTTACTGCAAGATGAATTTCAAGACCTGTTTCAAGGAATGGGATGTATAAAAAATTTCGAATATACAGCAGATTTTTCCACAGAGTGTCCCCAAACTGACATTAAGCCCCCCAGAAGAATTCCATTTTCTCTTCGACCGTTAGTAAAGAAGGAACTTGACAAAATGGTCCAGGATAAAATTATAAAGAAAGTAGAGGAACCAACACCCATAGCTAGTCCAATGGTCGTAGCAAAACAAAAAGGAAAAATAAGGATTTGCATCGATCCGTCGGAAGTTAATAAAATTCTGCTGCGAAGGCATTATCCTTTAAAAACGCTTGAAGAAGTCACTGCTAATGTGAAAGGCTCCAAATACTTCACAAAATTAGATCTGAAGAAAGGCTTCTGGCAACTAAGAGTTTCACCCGCCACACAACCTTTTTTCACGTTCACAACACCCTGGGGAAGATATTCTTTTCTGAGAGTCCCGTTTGGCATAAAGACAGCTCCAGAAATATTTCAAAATCATATGACTAAAATTCTACAAGGCATTCCAGGTGTTGAAAATTCAATGGACGATATATTGATTTATGCGCCTGATATTAATACTCTTCGATCAAATACTCGATTAGTCCTACAAGCATTAAGAAATGCTGGAGCAAAACTAAATAAAGACAAATGTGAATTTGAAGTTCAGAAAGTTAAATATTTAGGACATATCCTCTCTGGTGATGGTATCATGATCGATCCTGAGAAAGTTGAAACCATAGATAGAATTAAAGCACCAACTAGCAAAAAAGAGCTACAAAGATTACTTGGCATGATTCAGTACCTACACAAGTTCATCCCTAATCTCTCAGACAAAACACATAATATGAGATTGTTATTGAAGAAAAATGAAGAGTGGAATTGGAATAAGGAATTAGATAAAGAATTAGCTGAAATCAAGAAATTATTGAAGGAAGCTCCGTCACTTAAATACTATAATCCCAACAAAAGTATTACAATTTCAGTGGATGCTAGTTCCTTCGCATTAGGTGCGGTACTGCTCCAAGAAGGAAGACCGATAGCATTCTCATCCACAGCGATGAATGACGCCCAAAGATCTTATCCCCAGATAGAAAAGGAAGCCCTGGCAATGAAATTCGGATGCCAAAAATTTCATCAATATATATATGGAAATGAAGTAACCATTGAGACGGATCACAAACCTTTAGAATCTATTTTTAAGAAACAAATAGATCGAATTCCACCACGACTCCGTAAAATCTTCTTAGAGGTTCAGCAGTATGCTCCAAGAGTTTGTTATAAGAGAGGTAAGGAAATGTATGTAGCTGACTTGCTGAGCAGAGACTGTCATAATGAAGATTTGTTACAGGAGAGTAACTACCAAATTCTCTTTTCAATTCCAACCACAGACGTAGGGTTTAAAATTTTACAAGATCTCACAAATACGGATCCAGATCTAATACAACTGAAACATTTCATTTTTACTGGTTGGCCCAAAAACAAAGATGTAGTTCCAGATTCGTGTAAGAAGTACTTACCATTCTTGGATGAACTATCGATTCAAAAAGATGTAATTTTAAAGGGATTAACGATAATTATACCCGAAGGATACAGACGACGTGCATTGGAGAATCTTCATAAAGGTCACTTAGGCATTACAAGTTGTCTTAGAAGAGCTCGTGAGTGTATGTTTTGGCCAGGAATGTCTGGAGATATAATTTCGATGATCGAAAATTGTGTAGTTTGCCAGAAAACTCAGAAGAATCCTCCGAGAGAACCATTAATTTCTAAGGAGATCCCTAAACTACCATGGGAAATTCTTGCATCTGACGTATTTACCTATCAGGATGTTGACTATCTACTTATTACAGATAGTTACTCTGGTTTCATTGATTTCAAACCATTAAAAGATTTATCTAGTAAGTCTACAATACAAATCCTCAAAGACTGGTTTAGTGTCCATGGAATTCCTAGAATTTTAGAAACTGACAATGCTAAAAATTATGATTCTTCTGAATTTAAGGAATTTGCTGAAGAATGGATGTTTACCCGTCAAACTTCAAGTCCCCTCTATCCAAAAGGTAATGGTCTAGCAGAGAGAGCTGTCCAAACAGCGAAGAATTTGCTAAGAAAATGTAAGATATCAGGTCAAGATATACAATTAGCATTACTAAATTTGAGAAATACGCCAAGAGAAAATTTAGGATCACCAGCTCAACGTCTCTTCAGTAGACGCATGCGCACTACAGTTCCAGTTGCTGAAGAATTGCTAAAGCCTAAAGTTATGACCCAAACTACAGAACATCTAGCGGATGCTAGATTAAAGCAAAAATACTACCATGATCTTCATACTAAACCATCATTCAGCACTCCATTACAACCAAACCAAAATGTGATGCTGAAACAAGCACCAAGGAATTGGATACCAGCAACAATAACATCTCAAGCTGCTCCTAGATCATACAATGTGCTGACTCCTAAAGGTGAATATAGAAGGAACACTATCCAAATCAAGCCAACTAAGTTGAAGTTCCAAATTGAAAGGAAAAGGAAGTTACCGTTAGAAATTGACCATCAACCTTCTAGTGCTGATAACAATTCCAACGTATCTCCGGCGAAAAATCTAAATGTGTCTGCCCCCAGCGTTACTGACAAGAAACCCATCGTTACCAGGTCTGGAAGAGTCGTAAAGCCAATAAAGAGACTTGATCTTTAACATAATTCAAATAGAACTTAAATAACATTTTGAAAGGGGAGATGTAATATAATTGTATCCATGACAACGTCCATTTAACTGTAACCGCTCGTGCCCGTTCTAACTGTCTTCTATTCTTGTTTGTGTGTAACTTGTCCTCATTAAACGTATATATGTTAACAAATGTAAATGCGTATTAATTTCAACATATATCGTCAGAACACTTGATGGAAGTTCCGAATCCAACACGATTGAGTTCAGCGAGAAACAACCTCCTGTTTACGATGAAAATTCCGACTACATTATAGTCAATGGTTGTGTGAAATCACATGAAATAGCAAACAAAGAACCCGATGTATTCCTTAAGTTAAATCATCCTGACAACATGATGTTAGAAAAACGCCAGAAGAGATATGAGAAGATTGATGAGTTTACAGCGACTAAGGAAGTGACGATCGACGAAAATAAAAATGAAACTGAACTTTCTAAAAATTATGTTAAAGTGAAAATAAAGGAAACTGTGAGGAAGAAACAGTATATACGTGATGGCTTTCGCCGAATGAATAATACATTTAGTACAGGAAGACGACGAAAACGAGGAAAAATAAAATTTCTAGGTCATGTGGTAGGATCCGGTATACATGCACCCGATCCCGACAAAGTATCAGCGATACAAAACTTAGAAGTTCCCAAGTCAAAGAAAGATGTCAGAAGCATATTAGGTCTTCTATCTTACTACCGATCCTATGTTCCTTCATTCTTCGACATAGCTCGTCCATTGATTGAACTTACGAAGAAACGTGTCCCTAATGAAGTTACCTGGTCTGAGGATTGTGACAAAGCCTTTTTTGAGTTGAAACAGGCGATCAGTAAGTCACCCATCTGTTATTCCCCGAACTTTCAGAAACCATTTATTATACATGCAGATGCTTCTTCATATGCGATAGGCGCTTGTCTATCTCAAAAAGATGAAAATGAACAAGAGCATCCCATTGCTTTTTCAAGTAAAAAGCTCTCCAAATGCCAAGAAGGTTATGCTACCATCGAAAAGGAAGCTTATGCTGTTATCTTCGCCCTGAAAAAGTTCGAACACTATATTTATGGTTCGCACGTAACTGTGGTGAGCGACCATAATCCTTTAAAATTTCTCACGGACTGTACACCTCAAAGTGCTCGCCTTCAAAGATGGGCCCTTGCACTTCAGCGCTTTCAAGCCCAAATAACGTACCGACGTGGGAAACTCCACGCGAATGCTGACTCTCTAAGTAGGCTACATGCCTCACATTGGACTTAAAGACTTAAAAACTTTGAACATTTGAAAATTTGAACATTTCTTCTGTGTTACAAGTCTGAACTTTAACTTTATCCTCGAACTTTAAAATATTAGTATTAGTGTTATAGTGTATTCTGTTTGTTTATTTTCTTTGATATTCTTTAAGTGTTTGAATTTTCGTATTAATATGTTTACTTGTTTGTTTAGATATTTACCAGATATTGATTTGTCTCAAAAGACTAAGTCAAATTCTCGAAAGGGGGAGGTGTGAGGATTGCGCATGCCTCTTCTTGCTCTAGTAGCGCCCCCTTCTGGAGAAACGGAAGCGCGCGGCAGTAGAACTGAGAACGTCAGCGGCGAAGAACGTCGTTTGTGATATGAAAAACCAGAATTGGTTATGAAAATGGCCGTGAGTAAATGTTACCGGTCATGAATAATGAAAAATATGAATAATCTTTTACGTTGATTTATGTTCCTGTGCTCGTCATCTGTCCTCGTCATTTTTATGTCAACTTTATGTCATCGTTATGTCAAGAATTAAACTTGTGTTCGTAATTACAACGGCCTGTTTCCTTTAGAACGCCCACACACATACGGAAGAGACATGACATAAAGGATTTCAGGAAATTTAAAGTTATTAAAAATAGTGTTATGGTAGAAAAAAATCTTGACATAATGATTGTATTTTTAGCAAGAATAAACAATGTAAGACTAATATTTCATAGGAATTATTTTGGTAGATTTATTATAAGTTCATTTAACAGTTCCTTATTAGCGCAAAGTCCTATTTCTTTCACTGTGAATTTCTCTTTCGATGTCAAAAAATGTTTTTCCACTTTTGGACGCCAGCCAAAATACAGTGGCAATTTTTAGAAATGTACAACAGTTGTGACAACAAAGGCGCTATCGCTTTAGCTTTCGTCGCGCTTACATCACTTCGAAATACTACAAATTTCTATTTTTTACTACATTTTACAATTTCAATTCTTACATCATCAATTAGAAAAAAAGTTAGCTTTCGATTGAAATTTATTTGAAAACTGCCGATTAATTTAACGACTTTTTAAATAATTTTCAAGCATGAAAAGTTTTTCAATTCTATCTTATCAATGACTACCAGTTTACTTCAATAATGTAAAATAGTCCCTGTGAAAGTTGCCATAATTGAAAATAGATTTCCCTAACCATCATAAAAAGTGAATAATAATCTTTTAAAAAAAAAGTGATAAATCATAAGATCAGATTATCCATAAGATAGAACATTTTGGCGCTAAACAAAAATCTGTCAGGGAAAAAAAAAAAAAAAAAATATATATATATATATACATATATATTTTTAGTTTATGTTGAACATAAAATTGATATGTTGAATTCGTTGATGAATATGTTCCATCAGATATCATGATATGCTAGGAATTGCATTTTTTAATTTTTTTGCATTTGCCAACTGTATAAGAGGAAAAATAATATCCCCGACTGTGATGGAAAAGGGATAATCATCCTGATTATGTCAAGGAACCGAAGAAACCATACAAATAAATTACACTTGAAAACATTAAAAATCTCCCTCATTTGCAGATAGATTTATTACTGTAAAAAACTTCTTAATCTTTACATAAAAATTGATTAGCTTAAAACAATGGATGCGTTTTAGAAGATATGGATTTGAAACGAACAATGATTAAAGAGGACATTTTAAAACTTTTAATTTAATCATTTTAAAAACTTTTTTAAAGTCGAATTTCGACGGTGCTTTTGGGCAGATGCAATGCACATGCGCATAGGAGCTCATTCGGTTGCATTATCACAGGGGGGGAGGGAGATGTGTGCTTTATTTACTATGTTCTGTTATTTACTGAATATGATATGAACGTAGAAATATACTATTTGTATATACTTCATAGGTCCATGAATTTTTTTTCTTGCCGTGGGGAATATGGTGGTAATGTCAAACTGATTTGCATTACACAGTTATTTACGGATTGTTTGTTTGGAGTTTGCATCGGAAATAGTACTGTATTTGACTGGGGAAAAAAAATTAAATAAAATATTTGAAAGACTGTTTTATACGCACCCCTTCATAAATGATAAAGAAGCTTATTTTACTGATATTGTAATAGTATTTTTTTGCGTCAAGTTTTGACAGGTTCCATCTAGTTTTATATTAAATTTTCAACCTATTGGTATTATTGAAATAATTTTGCACACGAATTTTCATTTTTAACAAGAGAAGTTACATTTAATTATCTTTACAAGGGTCTGCTTAAATTTTTTCACGCAATCTTATTTTTGTGAACTTTTGTATATAGGGTAGATGTGCCAGTAATGGACACCCTTAAGGAATTTCTTTAAAAATTATTTTTTAATTATTAGTTATAATTGTTATATTCCACAATTTATATTAATCTACCAACATTATTTAACCATGCTCATAGTCACATTTCCCAATGTGAATCTAAATTTAATTGTAAATAACAGAAATAAATCAAAACACCCTAAATTCCAGTAATGGACACCCCACAAAAAGTAATAGATAATTGATATTATGATTGCATTTAAAACTAGAATTTAAAGAGAGCATGTTAATGAAATAAAAAAAGCTGAAGTTTTATTGGTTATTTTTTTATAAACCAAAAACATTGAAGGTGGCCCATTACTGGAAGGCGGTCCATTACTGGCACATCTACCCTACTTAAAAAAAACATAATCAGAAATTTGTAAGTTAGAAATTATCATTATATTTAGGTTCCTATATAGATATTTTTAATGAACGTTTTCATGTGGGACAGTCTGAACATGAACAAGTAATATAAAAACTTTTTTTAAAGTCAATTCCTACTTAGGTCAAATAGAAATTTTTTTTCCAGCGATCTACACGCTTCGCCACTGACGGTATTTATTCCTAAATTTATATCCTGCTAAATATCTTACATAAGAGAAATTTTTGAAATGTATTAAAAATTAAATAAAAAATAAATAGCTAAAATACCAAAAATTAATAGCTCGAAAAGTATTTCTCACAAAATTGTTAGGCAAACTGCGTTAGAAAGGTAAAAAAATTGTATTTTTCTTGATATAAATTTCAAATCTAATGATTATGCTGTTTTTCAAATATTGAATTTAAAAAATTACCAAACGTCACAATAAAGTGCCATAGCGATGTTACAGTTAGCGATAATACAGTTTTTTCAAATATTAATTAATTAATTAAATTTTATTATTTAATTTTAGTTTTATACTTCATTTCTGTTCAAAAGTATAGACTCACTCCACATTTATAGTCTCCTTCGCCCGCGAACCACCTGATCTTCGTCCGTGAACAGAAAAAAAAAAAAAAACTAGTTCCCGCCCCCCCCCCCCAAAAGTTTCTAATTTTTCCCCATGTTTGATCGTGCTACTCGCTACACTACATTGTTAAAAATATTGCGCTCTACACTACAAACTTCTGTAAAAAGTAGCCGACTACTGTAGTTTCGCTACTTGTAGCGTGCGGCTTTCGCCCCTGCACAGTAAAAAGAAAAAAAATATATTTATCCTTCTTTGCTTCAAGTATATGTATCATTATTATTATTTAGATAATTAAAATATTTTAGTAAAATTATACTTAAATTCTAATATTTCAAAATAACAAAAAAAATTTCAAGCCCTGTTGTTATAGCTATACATTTTAACTTACATAGAATAGGAAAAATTATATATCGACATACCTATTTTGATCGTATGATACGGAGTAATCCCGTGTTTTTTTTTTATCCAAAGTCATACTCTAGTAGTCTTATTTGAATACACGCAATGCTATAAAACACCTTTTTTTTTTTTTTTCTAGAGAATATTTCGAATCTTTTCCAACAGTTAAATATCTTGTTTTTATATAATGGACTTCATTAGAACTTCATAAAAACTACTAAAGCATATTTTCCCGCTCGTTGGAGGATGTTTATGTTTGATTGCAGGTGTTATTTCTTCTATAACTTTAACAGATGCTCTCTAAAAGTCTGCATGATCAGGAAGTTAAAATCACAATGATTTAATGAAACATTTAATTCTAATTTGAAGAATAATTTTTCACAACGATAATTATTTTCTTAATAAAAAGCACAAAATTTATCCTTTGACTAACAGTTTCTTTGTATCCGCCATTTTGAAAGAATAAAAAAAAAAAAAAAAAAAAAATGAAAATAGCAGACGATAATTTTTCACATTTACACACTTATCCGTGTACATATAATTATGTGTAAATTACAGTAACACACCAATTCGTGTAATTTCAGGCAATTTACTACATTTACATACTTGTTTGGGTTTTTCAAGTGATAACAAATTACACACTTAGTTTCATAAGCTAAAATACACAAAAACAGGTAAAATTTTGCAAAAAATGTGTAATTTGTATGACAAGCGTGTAATTTTAGAAATTTACACATACTATATACGAGTAAAATTGTCTACTTTACACATTTATTTTAGGTAGCTTTCAATACAAAAAAGTATAAAGCTACCTATTGCAGCCGTTCGGAGGAAAGCAGTTCCGGAAAATTTCAATATATTTTCACCGATCATGACCCCCAGACCCCAAAACCACCCTCCGTTCAAATGTTGATTTATATATATATATATATCTCCATATATATATATATATATTTGACCTATGTCATACGATAACGCTCGTATTTATAAATCAATTTTGATGAAACTAATTGTGTGTATTAAGCTCACCAATGTCCCGACCGAGTTCGTTGGACAGCTTGGTCCGCCATTTTGTTTCAAGATGGTGGCCAATTAAAAATTTAAAACTAAAATAAATATACAAAAAAGTTATAAAATTAAATTTATTTTTTAATTAAGTGTTAGGCCTTGATACAAGGATTCCAGAGCATTTTTTGGTTTACCTCTATCTTAAAAAATGGCTGAGATAGAGCAGTTTGAAATTCTAGGGTGGCTGACATTTTGAAACAAAACAGCACATTAGCGCGATTAATCGCAAATTATTTTCTTTCATTGTTGTAATAATTTTCCCAATCATACGCATAAAACTATATATTCATATCCATTAGCGCCAAATTCTCGCCAAAATTGGCGACATTTGGCGAAATATCGTCAAATTTGGCGACCAAAATAAGTCTTCATAAATGAAGCCAATTTGGCTATTGCTCAATAATTTGGCGAATTTCTTATTCAAATTCAGTATTAACGAATGTTTTGTAAACGTTTCTTTGCATTTTAACTTGCTGTTTTCGTGTAACATTAGCTAAAATTTTAAAACGAAGATATAGGAAAGCTACCTTTTCCTCCCGGTACAGGCCGGAAGGACTTTTTTAATTGAAATTTGGATGAAATACAGGGTCATGAAAAATCGGAGCGTGTGGAAAATAGGATTACAAATATCTTGGCAACTATCCGATCGACTTCATGCTTTATGCAAAATTTATGTTTTTTTATAGTCTCTTATATTTACTCCTTAAAATAAACAATTTCGAAAATTTTTATATGCCTTTTATCAGAACGAATATTTCGAGAGTCCGAAAAAAATAGTTCTGGATCATCGAGGTTATTGAAATTCAATAAGCTTCTTCACATTATTACATACTAAGTACATACCAAATTTCAAGTCTCTATCTCAATTTTTTCGGGAGATAGAGCGTTTGCAGACACACAGACGGACGGCAATTTTTTTTTTTTTTTCTAAAAATATGTTTTTCGGAATCTCGAGTGCCTGAAACGTGTAAATCCGTCAAAAAAAATTTTTTTTTCGATTTTCGAAACGATTCCAAGACTTACCCTATACTACGTATGATGGGTAAGTAAAATGAGAGCATCACAATAATTGCAGAGATTAGCCATTGAACTTAAATAATTCATTTTCGTTTGTTAGTTCTTGAACCTCTCAGTTTGGTGCTATGTGTGGTTCTGATAGCTTAAATACAATCTCACACTAGGTTACATTATATTTCGTAATATACTGATATTCTGGCCGGTCTACTACAGTTTTCTATCTTTGGATTCCAGCAGAGTAAATAGAGGGAAAAACGTAATAAATTGTTTGGACACAAAGAACAGTGTTTAACTTTCATATTTAAAAGACATGTGAATCACAAAGTAGATTTTTAAAGCTGAATTGTTTGAATAAAATGTAAATAACGCTATTTTCACTGCCTTATCCTGTTATACACCAATCGCAATCATGTAACTACACTCTAAAAAAGTCCTTCCGGCCTGTACCGGAAGGAAAAGGTAGCTTTCCTATATCTTCGTTTTAGCCGAGTCTCGTCTATGAGACAGAGACCGATTTTCCCCGTGGTCTCGGGTCGGCCAGGGGCACCTACCGGCACACGTAGTGTCGCCCGCGGAAGATGAGACAAGTGGCTTGTTCTTCCATACATTTCATGATCGGACTCCGCGGGAAAGCAAGGGCCGTAGGGATGCCGAACACCAGGTGGATGACCCGACTCCCTTATGGGTGTTCGGCGATGAAGCCGTTCGACAGTCTCTACGGCTCATCAGGTGTCACGTGGGGAAGTATCCTTTGATGGTGGGAACTTCCGCCGAATCGTAACGACCTCTGTCGTCGACTCTGGGGCAAAAAGATGAGGAGGCGTCGCTGGAACGCGAACCCTCTGAATCGATCGTAGCGACCTGGCGAGACAAAGTCATGGTCAGCGTTAAAAATCCTTCAGGATTTGGGCACGATGAGGAGTGGGCTCGCTCGGCGCCGTGAGGGCGCCGACGGCGCCTATTAGTTTTATATCTTCGTTTTAAAATTTTAGCTAATGTTACACGAAAACAGCAACTTAAAATGCAAATAAAACGTTTACAAAAGATTCGTTAATACTGAATTTGAATAAGAAATTCGCCAAATTATTGAGCAATAGCCAAATTGGTTTCATTTATGAAGACTTATTTTGGTCGCCAAATTTGGCGATATTTCGCCAAATGTCGCCAAGTTTGGCGAGAATTTGGCGCTAACGGATATGAATATATAGTTTTATGCGTTTGATTGGGAAAATTATTACAACAATGAAAATTTTTGTAATGGGCTGTCTTGTTTCAAAATGTCAGCCACCCTAGAATTTCAAACTGCTCTATCTCAGCCATTTTTTAAGATAGAGGTAAACCAAAAAATGCTCTGGAATCCTTGTATCAAGGCCTAACACGTAATTAAAAAATAAATTTGAATTTTTAACTTTTTTGTATATTTTAGTTTTAAATTTTGAAATGGCCGCCATCTTGAAACAAAATGGCGGACCAAGCTGGCCAACGAACTCGGTCGAGACATTAGTGACCTTAATACACACAATTAGTTTCATCAAAATCGATTTATAAATACGGGCGTTATCGTATGACATAAGTCAGATATATATATATATATATATGGAGATATATATATATATATAAATCAACATTTGAACGGAGGGTGGTTTTGGGGTCTGGGGGTCATGATCGGTGAAAATATATCAAAATTTTCCGGAATTGCTTTCCTCCGAACGGCTGCAATAGGTAGCTTTATACTTTTTTGTATTGAAAGCTACCTAAAATATATTGTAATTGGAAATGAGACGCCTAACCAGATGCAATAAACTGCTAGTTAATAGGATTATTGTTTTTGGAGTTATAAGGATGCTTCTTTTAAGCAATTCAGTAATCGAGCCTTTAAAGTTTAGGACGTCATCAAGCCACGAATTTATTCGAATTGCAATGCATTTTATAAGTAGTTTACACATTTTTAGGTAGCTTTCAATACAAAAAAGTATAAAGCTACCTATTGCAGCCGTTCGGAGGAAAGCAGTTCCGGAAAATTTCGATATATTTTCACTGATCATGACCCCCAGACCCCAAAACCACCCTCCGTTCAAATGTTGATTTATATATATGTTATATAAAAAATTTATTTCCTTCGTGTCCTTCCATTTTATTCGCATTAATCTTTTAAATTTAATCTAACTTCTGTCATAGTCAGTATTTCCTTAATTCTTAATAATATCTATTCCTATTTAAAGTCCTTTTAAAAGTAAATATCCGTATATTAATAATTATTTTATTCCAAATCTTAATCTAAAATTTTGAGTTCATTCGTCGCTTTTATCAGCTCCCCAATCTATAAAATTCCGAGACGCGTTCTCATTTCGAATGTTTTTTAAAAGCCATTTTCTTTTTACTATTATTATTATTATTGCTCTGATTTTTTCGCGCGCTTGGGATTTTAACTTCAAAATTTATCCGCGACCAGGTTCGGAATTCTTTACTGTCTTAGCTTCTCCTTCGCGCCTCATTCGCTGGGCAGGAGCTAGCTTCTCACTCATTGGGTTGTGCGCTCGTGACGTAAATTTCTGTATGTCTCCGCGGAGAGAACAAAACTGGCCCGCATCGGTCGGAGCACTAGATTTTTGACGTAGCTGAAAGTGTAAACAAATATGTATCTGGTGTTTTTATGTCGTAGAATATTCATCTGGCCAGTTAACAACTTGTAATCAATGGAGTGACCCATCGTGAAAGCCGAGGGCTATGCTATAAATTTTATACCTGTGGGAAATGTGCTGCATCGCTCTTATTCTTAATAAACTATTCATCTGAAAATTGGCTGGACTTTACTCGAGAAACTGTTCTGGTGTCTTTTCATTGCCTTACTACTTCGCCATGATCATGGAAATCGACTGCAAGATATTAGTTCTTTAACGGACTACCCTTTTCTCATGGAAATTTACATCTGGTACTAACTCAGCTTAGACAAAATACCACATATATATATATATATCCTATCCTAATAATATTATAAATCTGATTGTGTGCAAATGTTAGGCTGAAGCCAGCGTCAAAATGAAGCATTTAATTATCCTGTATCTTTGCATATAAGTTGATTATAACCCTCATATGAACATAGGCTGGTTTTTGTTTATTTTATTTCAATATTTTTCTTAATAATTCAAAATTTCATTATTTTCATAGAGAATAAATGGACATTTTTTTCGTATATTTTAAAATGGTTGGTTGGTTTGGTTGGTTTAGCCCAAAGGGCTCGGTTTTGCAGCTTTTTTTAAAATGGTTAAATTTATTTTACCGTTGCTAATAGTTTATCGTTGCCAATATGAAATAAAACCCCTGAGTAATAATTTTTAATCAACAATTTATTTTCACGTGAAAAATATCCATGTGAAAAATGAAAAGAAAATGAATTATTTAAGAATTAAACAGAATATGAAATGATGTCATATTAGAAATAAAACGTGCGTTTTCAAATATTTGATAATAATACAAAGTGCATAAATACGAGTAAGTATGGAAAGCAAGCGAATATGATGTCATATATAGAAAAATAAAACAGATTTGTTTTTATGTTAAAATAAAATGATCTTGGGTTATCAAATTATTTGTGATTAATTTCTCTTATTTTTTTCTTTTTCTTTTTGACATGAAAGGAATTATTTTAAATGTACGTAATATATGTATTTTAAATGTATGTGTTGTAAATTAAAGTTCTGTGTTTTAAATGAAATGAGTGAAAGATTTATATTTTTAATGAATTCAATACAAATGATGGGATAGGTTGACGATTTATCGTCTGCACACAGCTAACATAAAGTTACCAGATTTTTAATTTAAATTTTTAAAAAGTAAAAAAAAAAAAAATAATAATAAAATAAAAATATTGGATGGCAAATGTCAATGATATGCATCGCTAAATTATCCGTATCAAAAATCAGAAAATCTTAATAAAAATAACTATAATTTTTAAAAGAAAGTTGCTTTTCTCATAAAAGCTAAATATTTAATATGATTATGTCGAAGTAACAGCATTTTTCCTCTATCATTTTCCCACAATCGAAACACATTTGTAAATCATCGTTTCGAACCGGAATTTAATATTACATTTCTTTTTGTTTTAAAATAGGAAAAACTTTGTTGTCGTTTTTAAATATAGCTTTTTTTAAAGTTGTTTCATAATAGATTTTTGTAAAGTCTTGTAGGATAAGAAAAAATGCATAAATTTTAAAGCAGTGTTTAAGTAAAATTACAATATGTTTTAAACTTAAAAAACAACAATGTTATCGAAAAGAAAATAGATTTTACCAACAAATTCGCGTAATGCAAAAGC
Organism: Maratus michaelseni; assembly: GCA_963931845.1. Classification (NCBI taxonomy): domain Eukaryota; kingdom Metazoa; phylum Arthropoda; class Arachnida; order Araneae; family Salticidae; genus Maratus; species Maratus michaelseni. The sequence goes on along the minus strand of OZ007591.1, from coordinate 432,912,562 downwards.
AAAGAAGAAATCAAAAAGTAATGAATATTTTCTTCCAGCCGAATTGTGTAAACTTGAACAAGCCGATCGTGCCAATTCATAACATTATAAACGTGAAAGCCCGTTTTATACAGTAGAATTTTTTTTTACATATAGGTAGAAAATTTCCGAGAATAGGAAGGTTAGGGGTCTAAAATTAGGTCCATAGTCAATTTGCCCCTTTATTTTATCAAGTGAAATTTGGCACAAAATTAAATACATTGTTGTAACCAGATTTGTTTTTTGCGTGGTAAACACTTAATGGTATTTTAGATGATCATTTCCCCGCTCACCTTTGATGTCAACTATGACTGTAAAACATATTAAAAAATATTAGCCGATAATTTTCTAATTTTCTTATTGCTTCATGATGTAAATAGACATCCTGTTTCATACTTTAAACCTGAATCGGCCATGCCATTGTCGTTCAATTTTTATTCCTAATCCTAACCCTAATCGTATCCTATCCTAATCCTGATAATAACTTTAAAGAATATTCTTTGACACGAATATGTAAATTAAATCAATATCCATAAATGGAATGAATGGAAAATAGAATAAATAGAAATGGCAAAATAAAATAACAAGAAAGTACATTTATTCGACACCTAACCCTAGAGAAAGCGTAAAAAATTTCAAGCGCATGAAATAAATTAAAATAATCTTATATATACTAACAAGAACGTAAAAATCATGCGACAAGCATAGACTATGAAACACTTTCCAACACATTTAGAATATTATTACAAACTTTTAAGGCGAATGTCTAAGTAAACAAGGGGGGGGGGGGGGGAATGCCCGCCCCGTTAACCCAGCTTTTGCTCTAGAGCAGGGGTTCTCAAACTTTTAGACCGACGTACCACTAAATCAAAGTTCATATTTCCGTGTACCACCAGCTAACAAACGTAAAGCTAATATAGAAAAACCTGTCTAAAACGAAATATCTCTCCAGTCTTTTGTATTTCTTTCATAGCAGGTTATATTGCATTTAAAAATGAATGATTACATAACTAAATTGCCTGCTTTATAATAACATTAAAGTAAAAAGTAGTATTTCATCATTAAAATTAAATAATGCATACAATATCAAAATACAGTATTTTGGTATAGTAAAAAAACCACAATACTTAATGACATATTGGCGCACACTGATTCATATACTGTTGTAGTAGGTTAATGAAAAGGGTGGGCACAAAAGGGTATCAAGCACAAATTCCTCATGTCTGGCTCAATATTAGGAAGATTTAGTCATAAGTCTGTTTAGTTTATTCCTGTACTTATTTTTGATATAACGAAGAAGAGAAAAGCACATTCACTGAGATATGTTGTGCTAAACACAAACCGACTTTGACGACATTAGACGGTACTCTGATATTCCCGTCAGCGGAAATTCTGTTACATTCATCCTTTTAAATGTGGATTCCAGTAATCCACCACAGGGGAGGAGAACTGAATAAGATTTTTACATGTTTAAGTATAATTGTATATATATATATATATATATATATATATATATATTATTGTGCGTTATATATATATTATTATATGCGGATATATGTTTAAGTGTAATAGTTTATATAAGTTTAAGTTAAGTCTTTCCTCTCTCATGAGATACAGCAGCAGCGTGTCTCTCAAATGAGAAACGAATTTCCAGAGCCCGATTAAGGTCATGTGGAGCCCAAGGCCCAGTACCTTTTCGGAGCCAGTCTCAAACCAAGGTAATATCTATAATTTTTTTGGGAGAGTATTCGGTGGTTATCCTTAGATATTATGATATGGTTACCAAGTTAATCAAAATATTTTTTGGTTTTGGGGGAAATAATTGCAAAAAACTGCATTTTAATAAATTTTTTGTAAACAATTTTATTTATTTTTGCCCCCCCCCCTCATCAGTGGTGGACCTAGGCCACGGTCTCGACGGCCTCTGCATTAACCAGGCCCTGCTAATTTCTTATCCAAAGCTTAGTTAGCGCATTTAACATAGGCTCAATACAACCGTAATAATAATGTGCATACCTTTAAATGCGACAATAATGTCGCTCAGTTGGTAAACACTTGCAAGTTTCTTCATACATTTATGTATATACCACCTCAATACATATGTACAATGATTTATCTCAAATCCGCACTGCATATGACCACAGTTTTTTGTTTGATTTAAATAATCTTACTCTCTTGACTATTTTAAATAACCTTACTCTCTTAAAAACAGATTTCCATGAAATAGGAGGAAACTATTAAACTTTTTGAACAAGAGAAGACAAATATTTCAATCAACACAATGAATCAATTTATGAATTATGTTTGAAAGAAGACTTTGATTTCAACACCTCCTAGAAGCTCTTCTAGTACAAAGAGAACAATGGGTTATAAATTACACTTGGAATATTATTTAGTTTTAACTCCTCCTACTTCCAAGCATTCAGACTTTACCTTCAGATAATTTAATCATGTTTAAAAACAGTTCTTCCGCTAATTAAAAATACTTCATTCATTCATTAATTTTAAAATTAGGTCTTTATTAAAAAATTGAATTTTTATCTATATAAATCTAATAATTGTGTTTTTAATTCTGGAAAACTGCGTTGAGTGCGAATTTCAGCAAGTCTACAACAAACATTTCTCGTAACAAAAAGATAAAAGCGTTTACAGATCCTAAATCGCGTTCGGAATTTTTTTGACAATTTCCAAGTTAATAATATGTTGCATTTTGTATTTTATTCTACGTACCAGTAACCAGAGCTTCACGTACCAGTACTGGTACGCGTACCATAGTTTGAGAACCCCTGCTCTAGAGTATAAGTGCAATCCCGGGGCGAAGACCAAACCGATTGTTTACTTTATTAACCCTTAAATGCCTAGAGTATCAAATTTGCAACACTTTTTATTTAACTTTGAATAAATAAATCAAGTTCTTCGCAACCACTATATTTATATCGAAATATTAATCCTGTAAAAATCAAATAAATATGCTACTAAATAAAGTTAAAAATATGTCTTAAAATTTCTGGTGTCTAATCCTTAATATAAGTTAAAAGGAAAAAAAAAACACAATTCCTGCATTGAAGGGTTAAAAATTAGACACCAGAAATTTTAAGATACATTTTTGACTTTATTTAGTATCATATTTATGTGATTCTTACAGGATTAATACTTCGATATAAATATAGTGGTTGCGAAGAACTTGATTTATTTTTGCAAAGTTAAATAAAAAGTGTTTCAAATTTGATACTCTAGGCATTTAAGGGTTAACACACATTGGAAAACGCATAACACATTTGAAAAACCAATATCAGAAATTACCATCAATAGGTGGAAAAATATCCGAATTATTTTGTGTAACTCTGTTTATGATCTGTAGATTTGTATATATACTACACAGTAAGTTTGTATATATACTAACACATTTCAACTATGTTGGAAAGTGTTAACAAAAATATGTAAATTTAGATCATCAGATTTGTGTCGTCGGTATTTATTTGACGCGATAGAGAAAATATCGAGGTTAAATTGGGCACAATTTAAAGTACTTTCCAGCAACCTTTATTTACATTTTAGAATCGCATGAGATTGTTTATCTTTGTGAAATAGCTATCAATGTATAAAATCCACAAGCAGTTTGTTCACTATTTACACCACTTAGCGTGAAGCACTTAATTTAATATATACATAAACAAGATAATGTAGTAAGAAATATATAACATATGTCTATGCAAATAAACAATATAATAATGCCCATTTAGCAATGCACACATGTACAAATTGTACACCAAATACCATCTAAAATGCACTGTTGTATAGAAGAATTCTGCCAGTGTTGTTTTCCGTTTTACGAAGAGGAATTCCTCGATTTTCACGATTTTACTGGGTCCTCCTTTTTTTATTAGTTGCAGTTTCATTTTCGCGATTGTATATATTATTTGGCATGAAATTTCACTTTTTAGCTCACAGGCTATCAAAGCCTGGGAGCTTATGTGCCCGCCCGTTCTGTATGTATATGTACGTAACGCGATAACTCTTGATAGAACTAACCGTTTTTCTTTAAATTTTGTTTATAGGTTCCTTGTGATAAGGCGCTTCCCTGATTAGTTTTGGGGGTTCATTGGTTAAGCATAAAGGGGGTAAACGGGGGGCTAACCCCCATAATTTCGATAAATGTGTTTTTCATGCAGAATTATCCCATTTTCTTCTAATTTTGTATATAAGTTCATTCTGATAATGCGCTTCTGTCAGTAGTTTTGGGGGTTGATTGGTTAAGTATAAAGGGGGAAAGGGGGGATAATCCCCCCTTAATTTAGATAAATGGGTTTTTCATGCTGAATTATCCGATTTTCTTCAAATTTTGTATATATATTCATTGTAATTAGAGACTTCTCCGATTAGTTTAAGGGGTTCATTAGTTAACTATAAGGGGGGTAACGGGGGGATGACCCCCCTTAATATATTGTTGATTTGTTTATTTTATCGAGGGGCTTATTTCAAATTCTTTGAAATAAGAGTATAATATAGAATTAGTGTGAATAGCCTGTGAGCTCAATGTCCTCAGTTTAACTGGGCAGTTTTTTTTTTTAGGTAGCTTTCAATACAAAAAAGTATAAAGCTACCTATTGCAGCCGTTCGGAGGAAAGCAGTTCCGGAAAATTTCGATATATTTTCACCGACCATGACCCCCAGACCCCAAAACCACCCTCCGTTCAAATGTTGATTTATATATATATATATATATATATATCTCCATATATATATATATATATATATATCTGACCTATGTCATACGATAACGCTCGTATTTATAAATCAATTTTGATGAAACTAATTGTGTGTATTAAACTCACCAGTGTCTCGACCGAGTTCGTTGGACAGCTTGGTCCGCCATTTTGTTTCAAGATGGCGGCCAATTAAAAATTTAAAACTAAAATAAATATACAAAAAAGTTAAAAATTCAAATTTATTTTTTAATTCAGTGTTAGGCCTTGAAACGAGGATTCCAGAGCATTTTTTGTTTTACCCCTATCTTAAAAAACGGCTGAGATAGAGCAGTTTGAAATTCTAGGGTGGCTGACATTTTGAAACAAGACAGCACATTACAAAAATTTTCATTGTTGTAATAATTTTCCCAATCAAACGCATAAAACTATATATTCATATCCATTAGCGCCAAATTCTCGCCAAACTTGGCGACATTTGGCGAAATATCGCCAAATTTGGCGACCAAAATAAGTCTTCATAAATGAAGTCAATTTGGCTATTGCTCAATAATTTGGCGAATTTCTTATTCAAATTCAGTATTAACGAATCTTTTGTAAACGTTTTATTTGCATTTTAAGTTGATGTTTTCGTGTAACATTAGCTAAAATTTTAAAACGAAGATATAGGAAAGCTACCTTTTCCTCCCGGTACAGGCCGGAAGGACTTTTTTTAAATTTAAGACTGGGTTATGTCAAGGCCCTTATAGCAAAGAAATACCGTATGGTCTCCTATAAAATGTGATAAAGCTTTGGTTAATTATATATGTTGTTAATTGTCAAGTGAAATGTTTTGCTAAATTAATGCATTTATTCTTTTTTATGTTACGTGAACGAAGTCACGGGTAACAGCTAGTATATATATATATATATATATATCTGACCTATGTCATACGATAATGCTCGTATTTATAAATCGATTTTGATGAAACTAATTGTGTGTATTAAGGTCACCATTGTCTCGACCGAGTTCGTTGGCCAGCTTGGTCCGCCATTTTGTTTCAAGATGGCGGCCATTTAAAAATTTAAAACTAAAATAAATATACAAAAAAATTAAAAGTTAAAATTTATGTTTTAATTACGTGTTAGGCCTTGATACAAGGATTCCAGAGCATTTTTTGGTTTACCTCTATCTTAAAAAATGGCTGAGATAGAGCAGTTTGAAATTCTAGGGTGGCTGACATTTTGAAACAAAACAGCACATTAACGCGATTACTCGCAAATTATTTTCTTGCATTGTTGTAATAATTTTCCCAATCATACGCATAAAACTATATATTCATATCCGTTAGCGCCAAAATTGGTGACATTGGCGCCAAAATTGGCAACAAAATTAGCAAAATTTGGGACATTTGGCGAAATATCGCCAAATTTTTCGACCAAAATAAGTCTTTATAAATGAAGCCAATTTGGCTATTGCTCGATAATTTGGCGAAATTCTTATTCAAATTCAGTATTAACGAATCTTTTGTAAACGTTTCTTTGCATTTTAACTTGCTGTTTTCGTGTAACATTAGCTAAAATTTTAAAACGAAGATATAGGAAAGCTAGCTTTTCCTCCCGGTACAGGCCGGAAGGACTTTTTATTTTAATATTTTACATTGTGCATATCCATCATGGGTAAGTATTACGGTGGCCCCGAACGACTAGTTTAAGTTTAGTATTGTGGCGACTCAGAGAACATTTTAATTTCTGTTGATCACAACTTGGGCCTGTTTAACGAATAGGCCCATGAAGCCCGAGCTTACCCCCTGAAATACAAAGGGGCCCCCAAATTTACTTTTCAAAACTAATTTTTAGGAAAAAGAATTTCAGTCAGGGTAAAAAAAAGCATTTTTTTCTGAATTATAGCTACTAAATTTTCCCTCAGTCTGACACATTTATACTCTTTCTTCTGTTGATACAATAAATATCAACATTAAAAACAATGATTAAATGAAACTTATTTTTCATTTTTCTTATGTTTTACATTTAATTTCAAACGTGCTAAAAATAACAGATAATTTAATCTGTATAATTACATTTTGTTTACATTCATAAAGAGTGGAGAAATGATCTAAAATAGGGAGAATAGGTTATTTAAATAAAGGGGAAAGTAATGAGCATTCAGGTGATACCAAATTTCTGCTTATAAAATAGAAGCAAAATTGTATTGCAGCCAAGCATTTAATTTACGTCCAATATTTGTTTTCCCTAGCACTGGCAAATCCTGCAATCTGTAAAGCATAAAATATATTTTTAAGTTTAAATATCTGCACCTGTTTCCTATTTGTAAATTCATTTACAAAATTAATTTGTTATATATAATCCTTCTATATATATATAAAAAGTAATGGTTTGGAAATGGACCAATGAAAATCTGCGTAGATATTCCGGGTTATTTTCATCGCTTTTACTTACCCGTCATACGTAGTATAGGGTAAGTCTTGTAATCGTTTTGAAAATCGAAAATTTTTTTTTGACGGATTTACATGTTTCAGACACTGGAGATTCCGAAAAACTAGTCGTTGGGGGCCACCATAATACTTACCCATCATGGATATGCATAATGTAAAATATTAAAATAAAAATGTGTAAACTACTTATAAAATGCATTGCAATTCAAATAAAATCGTGGCTTGATGACTTCATAAACTTTAAACGCTCGATGACTGAATTGCTTGAAAGAAACATCCTTATAACTCCGAAAATAATAATCCTATTAACTAGCGGTTTATTGCATCGGATTAAGCGTCAAATTTCCAATTAAAATATATCTTTGAAGTGAAATTTGGATGAAATACAGGGTCATAAAAATCGAAGAGTGTGGTAAATAGGATTTCAAATTTCTCGGCAACTCATTATCCGATCGACTTCATGCTTTATGCAAAATTTATGTTTTTTTATTGTCTTTTATATTCATTTCTTAAAATAAACAATTTCGAAAATTTTTATATACCTTTCATCAGAACGAATATTCGAGAGTCCGAAAAAAATAGTTCCGGTTAATCGACGTTATTGAAATGAAATAGGCTTCTTCCCATTATTACATACTAAGTACATACCAAATTGCAAGTTTCTCTCTCAATTTTTTCGGGAGATAGAGCGTTTACAGACACACAGACGGACGGCAAAATTTGTTCTCTAAAAATATGTTTTTCGGAATCTCCAGTGTCTAAAACGTGTAAATCCGTAAAAAAAAAAAAAAAAAAAAAAAAAAAAAAAAAAAAAAAATTGATTTGCAAAACGATTACAAGACTTACCCTATACTACGTATGATGGGTAAGTAACACATTTTTCGAATTTTTTTTTTTTTTGCCGTCCGTCTGTGTGTCTGTAAACGCTCTATCTCACAAACAAATTGAGATAGAGACTTGAAATTTGGTGTGTACTTAGTATGTAATAATGGGAAGAAGCCTATTGAATTTCAGTAACCTCGATTATCCGGAACTATTTTTTTCGGACTCTCGAAATATTCGTTCTGATAAAAGGTATATAAAAATTGTTTATTTTAAGGAGAGAATATAACAGACATTAAAAAAACATAAATCTATACTAATATTATAAAGGAGTAAAGATTGTTTTTTTGTTTGTTTGTTTGTTTGTAGGGGGTAATCTCTGAAACTACTGAACCGATTTCAAAAGTGATGGTGGCAAATTGATGGTGACAACCCCTGCTCCAACATAGGCTATATTTTATGTCGATGCCACTACCCCAGGGGGGTGCAGGAGCGAAAAACGTTCTAAAATTGCGATCTTTTCTATACTGAAGCAGCTAGAAATTTGAGATTTGGCGTTGTAGTTACTTATAAGATGTAAATGCTCTCTAAGAACAAAAAAAAAAAAATCGAATTTTAAAAGGGTGAAATAAGCGAAAAGCGTTCTAAAAACATTCTAAATTACAATTTCTATGGAATCTCTAGAACTACCGAACCGATTTCAAAAGTGATGGTGGCAAATTTATGGTGACAACCCCTGCTCCAACATAGGCTATATTTTACGTCGGTGTCACTATCCCCAGGGGCGTGCAGGAGCGAAAAACGTTCTAAAATTGCGATTTTGTTTATACTGAAGGAGCTAGAAATTTGAAATTTGGCATTGTAGTTACTTATAAGTTATAAATGCTCTCTAAAAACAAAATAAAAAAAATTCGAAATTTAAAAGGGTGAAATGAGCGAAAAGCGTTATAAAAACATTCTATTACATTTTCTATGGAATCTCTAGAACTATCGAACCGATTTCAAAAGTGATGGTGGCAAATTGGTGGTGACAATCCCTGCTCCAACAGCCTCTTTAATAAAAAACTATGCGTTTTTGACGTCTGGGTTTTTCGCTAATTGTTGCCACAGATTAATCTCGGAAAATGAAACATTTGAAGTTACTGAAAAAAAATAGTAGCTCGAAAAGTATTTGTCTGAAAATTGTTAGGCAGACTGCGTTTGAAAGGTAAAAAATTGTATTTTTCTTGATATAAATTTCAAATCTAATGATTATGCCATTTTTCAAATATTGAATTTGAAAAATTACCAAATTTCACAATGGAGTACCATAGCGAAACCTTCATGCGTAAAAAGATAATGATAAGGGCGACGTGTCCTGGCGTGTATATTGGTTATAGCACGAGTCACAAACTATAGTAGCCTTAGTATTCTGTTAAAATATAAAAGTGAATTATGAAATGTCAATATTTTGTTGGATTAAAAGTTCGTTATAAGAAATTGACCAGCGTAGCTTGCTAGTTTTGTATAAAGCATGAAGTCGATCAGATAATTAGTTACCGAGATATTTGTAATCCTATTTCCACACTCTTCGATTTTTCATGACCCTGTTTTTCATCCAAATTTCAATTCAAAGATATATTTTAATTGGGAATGAGACGCCTAATCAGATGCAATAAACCGCTAGTTAATAGGATTATTGTTTTTGGAGTTATAAGGATGTTTCTTTAAGCAATTCAGTCATCGAGCCTTCAAAGTTTATGACGTCATCAAACCACGATTTTATTCGAATTGCAATGCATTTTATAAGTAGTTTACACATTTTTTATTTTAATATTTTACATTACTAGCCGCCACTGGCGACCAGTTTGGTCGCCCTTAAATGCATGTTAAGCATTGTAACAAATTATTTTTATTCATAATTTATTTTTTTCCTTAATCCTTCCCCAAACCGGAAAAATCTAATAGACAAATCAAGAACTTTTGCAATCGTGGTAGCATTTCTCATATTTTTTGTTCTGTATTTCATCTTTCTTGGCAAAAACAGCTTAACCTACTTAAGCATTTATGCTTCATGTTCCTTTACTTATCAGTTGCAATATGTTCGCTAATGCGGAGATTCTTAAACATATTAAGTAATTTTTCTTAATTTGCCCGTGTACCTGAAAATGATATTTTCTCGCCAAAATGGCGCAAAACAAAAATCGCGCCAACCCCGGTGCGTCTGTGTCAGCTGTTCCAATTTAAAATACACGACGTTCACATTTTTCATTTAAAATAGAAAATAGATAAATAAGAAATAATATCATAAATCAAAACATTTGATTTCAACATTAAAGTATCGTTTCTAATTTGCACAAGTGAAAAATAAAAGCTGACAATTCGTTTCGAAATTTGATCCATTAAATATTATTACATGAGTTCAACTTACGTCAAGAAAAAATCCAGAAGGAAGATGAGTTGTATCGAACAGAATTATGGTAATCTTTGATTGTCTCACTGGTGCGGATTATTTTTTTTACACCAGGTACCGGTCCAGAAATTCATGGTTTAATATTTTAAACGTTCACAACGAATGAATCTTTTTTTTTTGTTTACTTTCATGGATAGAGAATTTGAACTGAGAACCTAATTTAAACTGAAGTTATTGCAGAATGTATACACAATTGAAAGTAAGTCATCACTCAACTATTAATTTATTTTGAACGATCTTTCTAAAAATGTAACTTTTATGCAGTTTTATTCGAAAAACTAATTTTGAATAAAAATGGCCGCCTGGCATATGAAAAAGTGAACCGGGCATCCCGGAACTGTTGATGACAGTCACATGACTTACGGTTTTATTATAGAGATGCATATCCATGATGGGTAAGTATTACGGTGGCCCCCAACGACTAGTTTTACTAGGGACTTTTTTGAGGAGCGATTACTTTTTTTCTAGCCATTCTTCAGATTTGAAAATCATACCACCCGACGCGAAATATAACAAGCTTTCAGAAATTCAAAAAATGATCACTGTCGGACAATAAAAATTCAAAAAATCCTTAAAAATCGAGTGAAAAATCTTATATTGAAAAAGTCATTTTTTTTATATTGTTGCCAATTTCTAAATAAGCGCAAATGATTATATTTTATCTCAAATAAAAAATGTATTTGCGCGAGACTATTAAAAACAATAATGAAAGTTTAAAATAATAATTAAATGATCACGAAATAAAGAAAATTACGTCATAAAAATCGTGTTTACACATGAATATTAAAAATAACTAGTCGGATGTGGCAATCCCAAAACTTTCTTCTATCTCAGTCATGTTAATACTTCAAAATTCGCTATCACATCGCCAAAAAATTCGATATTCTGTTGTACGTCGTCAGCTGCTTTCGAATCGTCGGGTTACCGGATGCGATCAACTGATGCTGTTTGCAAAGAGCTGGTCTAATTGGAAAATCATTTCCCTTTTCCCAATCAGCCTGATGCTTTTCAGGCTTATTGCAAAGAGCCTAGACAGCGTTAGGCTAATTGGAATATGGTCATTTATTTTTCAATCAGCCTGACATTTTTTAGACTCATTGCAAAGAGCCTAGATAGCGTTAGGCTAATTGAAAAATGACCATGCCTATTTAGAAAATGACCATTTCTTTGTCTACGAAAAGTCCTTCAGGTCTGAACCGACAAGAACTGATAGCCTCCCTATTTCGATTTTAGCTAATTTTACTGGAAAACACGAAGGTAAAATGCGTGGAACCTAATTAAAGAAGATTCAATCCCAGTTCTCGGCAACATTGAATTTGAATGAGAATATCGCCAAATTAGTCCTCTACAGCCAAGTTGGCTTCATTTATGACAACCTAATTTGGTCGCCAAATTCGGCGATATTTCGCCAACTGTCGTCAAGTTTGGCGAGAATTTGACGTTGGCGAATACAAATATATAGTGATAAGCATATAATAGGATTAATTGTTACAACAATGAAAGAAAATTTGCCGAAACCATGTTAACTAAAACTCAAGAGTTAAACCCGTTTATGGATGAATTCTGCTGTCTTGTTTGAAAATGTCAGCCACCCTAAAATTTCAAACCGCTATATCTCAGGCATTTTTTAAGATACAGGCAAAACAAAAATTGTTCCGGATTCTCCGGATCAAGGCCGAACATTTAACGAAAAAAACTTTTAGGATTTCTAATTTTTTTGCACACCTTTTTGAATTTGAAATTGAATTTGGCTATTTTGACCTTTTGAATTTGGCTATCACAGCGCCCCCTTTCGTCGAAATATCCCCAAATTCTGATAGAACCTGCTTGCCATAGCCAAAAACATAAAAAAAAAAATCTGGTTCAATTTGAAGCATAACTTCATACACTTTTAGATGGTACAATAGTGAAAATGGAACAAAAATATCGATCGCAGCGCCCCCTTTCGCCGAAATATCCCCAAATTCTGATACAACCTGCTTGCCATAGCCAAAAACATAGAAAAAAAATCTGTTTCAATTTGAAGTATAACTTCATACACTTTTAGATGGTACAATAGTGAAAATGGAACAAAAATATCGATCGCAGCGCCCCCTTTCGTCGAAATATCCCCAAATTCTGATAGAACCTGCTTGCCATAGCCAAAAGCATAGAAAAAAAATCTGGTTCAATTTGAAGCATAACTTCATACACTTTTAGATGGTACAATAGTGAAAATGGAACAAAAATATCGATCGCAGCGCCCCCTTTCGTCGAAATATCCCCAAATTCTAATAGAACCTGCTTGCAATAGCCAAAAACATAAAAAAAAAAAATCTGGTTCAATTTGAAGCATAACTTCATACACTTTTAGATGGTACAATAGTGAAAATGGAACAAAAATATCGATCGCAGCGCCCCCTTTCGTCGAAATATCCCCAAATTCTGATAGAACCTGCTTGCCATAGCCAAAAACATAGAAAAAAAATGTCGTTCAATTTGAAGCATAACTTCATACACTTTTCGATGATACAATAGTGAAAATGGAACAAAAATATCGATCGCAGCGCCCCCTTTCGTCGAAATATCCCCAAATTCTGATAGAACCTGCTAATGTTTCATAGCCATGTTTCATAGCCAAAAACATAGAAAAAAAAATCTGTTCAATTTGAAGCATAACTTCATACACTTTTAGATGGTACAATAGTGAAAATGGAACAAAAATATCGATCGCAGCGCCCCCTTTCGTCGAAATATCCCCAAATTCTAATAGAACCTGCTTGCAATAGCCAAAAACATAAAAAAAAAAAATCTGGTTCAATTTGAAGCATAACTTCATACACTTTTAGATGGTACAATAGTGAAAATGGAACAAAAATATCGATCGCAGCGCCCCCTTTCGTCGAAATATCCCCAAATTCTGATAGAACCTGCTTGCCATAGCCAAAAACATAGAAAAAAAATGTCGTTCAATTTGAAGCATAACTTCATACACTTTTCGATGATACAATAGTGAAAATGGAACAAAAATATCGATCGCAGCGCCCCCTTTCGTCGAAATATCCCCAAATTCTGATAGAACCTGCTAATGTTTCATAGCCATGTTTCATAGCCAAAAACATAGAAAAAAAAATCTGTTCAATTTGAAGCATAACTTCATACACTTTTAGATGGTACAATAGTGAAAATGGAACAAAAATATCGATCGCAGCGCCCCCTTTCGTCGAAATATCCCCAAATTCTGATAGAACCTGCTTGCAATAGCCAAAAACATTAAAAAAAAAATCTGGTTCAATTTGAAGCATAACTTCATACACTTTTAGATGGTACAAAAGTGAAAATGGAACAAAAATATCGATCGCAGCGCCCCCTTTCGTCGAAATATCCCCAAATTCTGATAGAACCTGCTTGCCATAGCCGAAAGCATAGAAAAAAAAATCTGGTCCAATTTGAAGCATAACTTCATACACTTTTCGATGATACAATAGTGAAAATGGAACAAAAATATCGATCGCAGCGCCCCCTTTCGTCGAAATATCCCCAAATTCTGATAGAATCTGCTTGCCATAGCCAAAAACATAGAAAAAAAATCTGGTTCAATTTGAAGCATAACTTCATACACTTTTAGATGGTACAATAGTGAAAATGGAACAAAAATATCGATCGCAGCGCCCCCTTTCGTCAAAATATCTTCACATTCTGATAGAATGTGCTTGCCATAGCCAAAAACATAGAAAAAAAGTGTGGTTCAATTTGAAGCATAACTTCATACACTTTTAGATGGTACAATAGTGAAAATGGAACAAAAATATCGATCGCAGCGCCCCCTTTCGTCAAAATATCTTCACATTCTGATAGAATCTGCTTGCCATAGCCAAAAACATAGAAAAAAAATGTGGTTCAATTTGAAGCATAACTTCATACACTTTTCGATGGTACAAAAAAGACACAGACAGACATTTTGTAAAAACATGTTTTTCGGAATCTCTGACCCCTAAAACGTGTAAATCCGTCGAAAACCGGGAGTCGAAAAAAATTTCGATTACAATACTTTCTTCTATTATAGATAGAAGAAAGTAAAAAAGATGAATTAAATGAAAAAACATTATAACCTGATTACAGAAGATAGTCGCCGTTCGTGATATCATCATCATCATCTTTTTAAAACAGGATGCATTGCATTTACCAGGTTTTAAGAGGCTGTGAAATCAGAACGGGGGTTGGTGAGCGTAGCCCCCTAGTTATGTATATAATAAAATATTTTGTATATGTATGTAGGTAGTTAGTTTTAGCTTAATATTAAAAGTGTTGCTTACTCGAAATTTAGATGGTAAAAATTCAAATTGTTGAAGCAGAGTAAAAGGCGGGCTTCTAAGTCTTAAGCGGGGCCTGATCACAACGGCCACATTTCTCTACCAAACTCTAATATAAATCATCAAATTAAAGAGTTGCTTTTTAACAGGACGCATAAAATAAGATAATGCATTCAGCAATACGGAATTATACTTTTCCAGGTGAAGATCCATATTATTTGAAAATACACGGTCGAATTCACCATTTCGTTTGATTCAAAATTCATTTGGAAAATGGACTGCTAGCATATAATAAAATAAGTATGTTATTATTTTTCGTAAAAAAGGAAAAATAAAAGGAGAGAAAACAAAAAGGGAAAATATTCATACAGGAACTCTAAATTATCTTGATTCAACAATTAAACAATGCGTGAAAATGCGGATTAGCTGCAAACAACAAAGTTTAAATTCAGGGTTTTAGAATCAGACTGATAAAAATTAATTTAATGAAAACTTTTAAAGGTCGTGTAGTAGATATTGTTATTTTTTCAAAATATTGGGACTGTGGTAAATAAAATTTAACAACCGACACTATTTTTTTAATTAATTATTTTATATTATAAATATTTAAATCTATATTATCTATATTTCGTATGACCATTATCAATAAGATATATTTGTATAACTAAGAAAAGTATATAATTATTTTTCTTAAGAAAGAAAAGAAGGGAAAAAAGAAAGAATCCATATAAGAATTATAAAAGAAATCACCTTGATATCCATAGTTCATCTGTGTTTTAGAGTCAGGCTGATAAAAATAAAAAAAATAAAAAATTTTAAAGGTTGCGCAATTAAAAAAAAAAAAAAAAAAGGGAAATACACTAAATATTGGTATATATATATATATTAATTTTGAGACTGTAATAAGTAAAAATAAATCATTCAATTAATATTATTAGTTAAATTAATTGAAGTATAGTGGGATGCAAGACAACACAATCTATCGTCTTATATCTGCTTACACAATATAACATATTCTTATTACGCTATTTCAACTTTATTTATTTTGTGATTTGCATTCCAAATCATATATAGTCTTGTAAAAATATTTAAACTCTAACAAATTATTATTTGTTAAAACTGAAACAATTGTTTAAATATTTATACTTGAGATTAAAATATTTGAATAAATATTACCATATTATTAAAGTGAATAAAGTTTATTAAATTAGATGGATGGTTTTATAAATTTAACAGCAAATTAATAAATGATTATAAAATTAATGAATTATAAATAAACCAATTAATTAACAATCATTTAAATCAGTTGTTCGACTCATAAATTATTACATTGACAATTGAATCACAATGTATTAGAATTGAATTAAATTATATATATATATATATATATATATATATCTATAATCATATTAAACCTATGGAGTACTATTATATATTAAATTGATGTATTACAATATTAATTATTATTTTTTAATTCTAATATATAGTTATAATTAAACGTAATTTTTAACGTTTCATGTTCACATTTCACGTAAATTTTAAAAGACCAAGATATATATATATATATTTTAATAAAAAAAAAAAAAACCTATAGAATTATTAGTTTTTAGAACTTAATTCTATACGGTTTATAGTACTCTATAGAAAAATTGTTCTAATAGGAAAAAAATTCTACAGAACTTTTAAGAATTCTATCGAAACGTTTTCTTTAGAAAAAGTATTCTATAGAACTCTTCAAAACTCTATAGAACTTGTAAAGAATTCTATAGAGTTCTGTACAGCTCTATGAACTATTTTCGTAAGGGCATATCTAGTATATGTAAATATTAAAAATGATGCTTGGAAATGATTTTAAAAACCATAAAAAAAAAGAGTAGTGAATTGAGGTATAGTTTTGAAACTAAATTATATTTGAAAGTACTCTCCCCCCACCCCTCTTCTACAATGTAAAAATTAAAATTATGCGATGCTTAGAAGTAATTAAATTTGCGAAAAATGAGAAACGGATTGCTTAAATCGTCGTCGCCACGTCCAAAATTCTATCTCACTTAGGCCGAACAAGAAATTCCGAAACAATGCAGCATGGCTGGTATTTATTATCCGTTATAAAACTAGTCGTTGGGGGCCACCGTAATACTTACCCATCATGGATATGCATAATGTAAAATATTAAAATAAAAATGTGTAAACTACTTATAAAAGGCATTGCAGTTCAAATAAAATCCTGGCTTGATGACGTCACAAACTTTAAAGGCTCGATTACTGAATTGCTTTAAAGAAACATCCTTATAACTCACAAAATAATAATCCTATTAACTAGCGGTTTATTGCATCTGATTAAGCGTCAAATTTCCAATTAAAATATATCTTTGAAGTGAAATTTGGATGAAATACAGGGTCATGAAAAATCGAAGCGTGTGGAAAATAGGATTCCAAATATCTCGGCAACTCATTATCCGATCGACTTCATGCTTTATGCAAAATTTATGTTTTTTTATTGTCTTTTATATTCATTTCTTAAAATAAACAATTTCGAAATTTTTTATATACCTTTTATCAGAACGAATAGTTCGAGAGTCCGAAAAAAATTGTTCCGGTTAATCGAGGTTATTGAAATGAAATAGGCTTCTTCCCATTATTACATACTACGTACATACCAAATTGCAAGTCTCTATCTCAATTTTTTCGGGAGATAGACAGCGGCGTAGCGAGCGGGGGGGCAGGGGGGGCAGCTGCCCCCCCAATGTTTGGTAAAAGGATTCAGTCGGCTTATCAGCAGATTTAATTAGTGTCTCTGTAGTATGTCAGTAGGCCGATTAAAAAAAACAATTCGGAAAAATTCTGGTTGACAGGACTTTAAGTCTTCAGAATGCATTTCACTACATCCTTACAATCATATGGCAAAAGCTAGTCGGTCTGTCAATAGATAGGTTATGAGTAAAAAAAGTAATGGTTTCAATAGATCTATCTGGTCAGCCGGTATGAAAGTCACGGGTTCTGTCACATTTTCGAATCACATAAATAGCTAGTCGGCCTACGCACTGAAAAAAAAAAATTATCATGTATAAATCTTGTCTGCAGAGCCGGAAATGTTGGACATATACTATACCTTACCCACACATGGTAAAGCTAAGTCGACCGTCGATACATAAGCCAATAGGGGAAAAAAATGAATCTAATCTATTGATTTGAAAATATCAGAAATTTGTCCTACAGTAACACTCGCAACTTACATAGATAAAAACTATCAATATATAAACTAGGTCGACCGAATGCGAAAGTCGCTTAAGAAAATTCAAGAAATTTTATACTTGATACATAGTAGGTTCTAGCAACGATATGATGTTTACGCCCTTTGGAACTGTTTTAGGAACGTTTGGAAAATAAAAACAAAGAATTTTTAAACTATTTAAAAAAAGAAAATGAATAAATTTAAAAAATATCCGTGCATTTAACATTTAATACCTAAAAACTTCTTACTTTTTTATTTTTTTTTTATTGATAAAACTAAAACTAAATTTATATGCTTGTGCCAACATAACATAATTACATAATTTTCACTGATTTTTCACTTGTTATTATAAAAATTAGCATTGGAGCCTTTATTAATTACTTAATATTTATTGTATACCCTGATTACCATAATTTCCGGCGTATAATCCGCGGATCAAACAATTATGTTTCGACCCAGAAGTTTTATTTTATATAACGGAACATACTAGATCGCTGTAAATATTTTACTTCAATTATTAAATAACATTTCTGGGTCTAAACATAATTGTTTGATCCGCGGATTATATGCCGGAAATTACGATACATGTTAGCGATTACTTTTTTTAAAAACTAAATCATACGTAAGAGGAATTATTTTTTTAATAAAGAATTCCGAAAGTAGAGGATTTCAGGAAAAATTTAATTATTAAAAGTAATTTTATGGTAAAAAAAAACTTGAAGCGATTGCGGAACATTAACACGTTTGCACTTAAAACAATATAAATAGTTCAGCGTTTCAGGCCCGTAACTACCGCCGGGGCTCCAAACTGATGGTTAAAAAATTATTGTATTTTAATATCTAATCTAACTTCCTATAAAATACCCAGCACCTAGCTAAAAGTTAATAAAAAAAATCCATCAAAGTGCTAAAGTAAATGTTTTTGCGCGTCCGTTCAAATACTCCATACGCTTCGCATGCAAAAGCATCTCTAGAGCAGACAGCAGAATATCGAGTCGAATGTGTCATGTCGCGCCAGGTGCCTGCCGAGTGATGAGTCAAGTGCAGGCTAGGACGTGCAGTGAGCTAGTGCTATTCATGATGAGTCATTCGTTTACTAACTGCTCATCAATATCGGACTGTCAGAGCAGTTGAGAGTCGCATAGTAGTGATAGTACGATAGTTTATTACTTAACCCCTTCGTGACGAGCGTCTTTTACGGAATTTTTAATCTTTTACCACCAGTTTTTCAAAACAGAAATTTTCGCCTAATTGAATCGCAGAAATGCTGTCATTAAATAAGGCAAAGCTTACAATAAAAATTAACTGGTGGAAATAATCGAGGATTCCGAGCATCTTATGCGTCACGTATACGTGTCGCTCGTCCCCAAGAGGTTAATCTTACTTTGCTTGTGTTGAGATAATAGTTTATATTATGAAACGAATTCGGCACCAGCCAAGTGGAAATAAAAAAAGACAGACTCTAAAAATAAGAAACTTGGAGGCTTCAAAAAGTTCGAAGAAGTTATCAACATGGCTGGACAGTGGAAACCACTCGACAGGGAATGGTGATAAGAAAGGCATGAATGGTTTGCTTTATTCAGTGTGATGTGTAATTCATGTAAAAATAGTACAGTCAAACTTGAATAATTCGAACGTGTATAATTCGAAATCGTGGATAATTCAAATGTTTCTGTCGGTCTCTTGACATTCCTATAAAACACAATCAGTGGTGGATTAAGCACTCAAGAGGCCCCAGGCGCAATAAAATTTTGAGGCCCCTCCAAATATTTTCAGTACCCCTATAGTGTGCATTTTTTAGTTTTACAATTAGAATTACTGAAAGTGTATGTTGTTCGTTCCACACGATATTATCTCTAATTGGAATATAAAGTTAAAATTATTTTCTATCGCATGCTAATAAAATATTGAAAGTACTTCCCATTCATTACATTATCATATTTTTTAGAACTAAGAGATCACATTTTTATTTAGCTTTATTTTGAAAATCACTACGATCTATTTACTAAACTATCACGTCATTCTATCATTCTAAACAAATGTGTTTTTCACAAATATAACTGTAGGATTTTTTCTTATCAATACATATTCTTTTTTTTTTCCAGTAAAGTTCTTGGTAAATCTTTTAAATAATTACTGAGTAATATCAAAGAAACATTTTAGTAATACAAAATCATATATTTTATTTTTAACTATCAATTATAATTAATCAGTTAAAATTAATTGTAAAAACTATTAATTATGAAATAATGTAACAAATTAACTATTTTACATTAGTCGGTGTTTTTGCGTTTCTGACTACACACACACATACACTGCTGGTTCTTAATAAAAAACACACAATGGACTGTAAAAGCGGTTTATTCACAAATAAAGAAAAGCGAGCCATCACATGGCTTATTCTATAACATCATTTTTCACATTCCAAAAACAAAAAGAAAACAGAACACTGAGTGTTGCCAAACGCGGGAAGTAAGAAAAAGAAACTTACATGAATTCGGAGCACATGAAACCAAGGAACATGCAGCCAAGGAACATTTTTAACACTTTCCAACCTAGGTGAAAATTGTTTATGACTTCGGTTTGTCTGGCATTCTGCCGTATGGCCGTCTGTCCGTGCTCTAACTCCCGTAAATATGCTCGGATTGCCCTGCATTTTTTATATGTTATTGCCGTTATTTATAGAATGTTCCCTATTTCAACTGAAGTGTGTAGCAATTATAGTTTTTTTACAGGGATACTCAAAAGAATTCCGTTATATTACGGTCTATGGGGAAAAATCATTTGCGGTTCATTTTAATGATGTTACCCAATTTCAAATACATTGTAATTGATATATATCACTAAGGTGCATTACAAGAAGCTTAATATGGAATAGGGTGTGCATAGCACTTATAGTTACTTTACAGGGACAGTCAAAAGAAGTCCGTTACATTACGTCTATGGAGAAAAATCGTTTGCGGTTTAATTAAATAATGTTTCCCTATTTTAAACGCATTGAAATTTATATAGATCACTAAGGTGCGTTACAAGAGGCTTACTACAGAATATTGTGCGTATAGCAGTCATCGTTCATTTACAGGGACACACAAAATAATTCTCTACTGTCTGTTAACAATAACTCCTGGAAGTGGGTTTTAAGTTGCTGAACGCGATTTTAAATTTAACTCACTTTTTGTCTATTACTTGGTGTGTATAAATTCTGTATTTCATATACAGGGCAGCACAAAAATTCACGAACACATTTCCGTTTATTGTAAGAAACTCCAGAAAGAGAATTTTAAACTGTGCTACGCGTTTCCTAACTAAACTAAAGTTTAGCATCCTATGTAGTATCTATACAAATCTATAGATCATATACAGGGCTGAATAAAAGTATTCGGATATATTACCAAATATTGTATATGTTGGAAATATATGTTGGAAATTCCTGAAATTACGTTTTTAAATATGTTATGCGTTTTCCAAATTGTTTACTTAGATGTTATCTTTCAGCTTATTAAACGGTAACGATTTGTAAAATTATTTTGGAAGCGTTGAAAAGTGTTACATAATCTATGCTTGACGCATAATTTTTCGGTCTTGTTTAGTTTTACAATTAGAATTACTGAATGTGTATGTTGTTCGTTCCACACGATATTATCTCTAATTGGAATATAAAGTTAAAATTATTTTCTATCGCATGCTAATAAAATATTGAAAGTACTTCCCATTCATTACATTATCATAATTTTTAGAACTAAGAGATCACATTTTTATTTAGCTTTTATTTTGAAAATCACCACATTCTATTTACTAAATTAGCACTTCATTCTATCATTCTAAACAAATGTGTTTTTCACAAATATAACTGTAGGATTTTCTCTTATCAATATATATTTCCTTTTTTTTCTCCAGTAAAGTTCTTCGTAAATCTTTTAAATAATTACTGAGTTATATCTAAGAAACATTTTAAGAATACAAAATCATGTATTTTATTTTTAACTATCAATTATAATTAATCAGTTAAAATTAATTGTAAAAACTATTAATTAATAAATAATGCGACAGATTGACTAATTTACATTAGTCGGATTTGAAACATTTTTGAGTCGGCCAATCTTGCCTTTTGCCCCCCCCCAAAATTTTTCTTTCGCTACGGCCCTGGAGATAGAGCGTTTATAGACACACGGCAAATTTTTTTTTTCTAAAAATGTTTTTCGGAATCTCCAGTGTCTGAAACGTGTAAATCCGTCAAAATTTTTTTTTCGATTTTCAAAACGATTACAAGACTTACCCTATACTACGTATGATGGGTAAGTAAAAGGTATCTATCATCAGTCGGAGTTTTCGATGATCCGAGGTGGTGTTGCCCCGCATTGGCTCGGATTACCGGGATTGTAACTATTTCCACCGAGCAGCGCAATCGATGCAAGCGCGTGGTTTTCCACGTTCTGTTTTCATCGGTGTTCGCCATTTGGCGTCGTTTTCGGGCGCCATTTCTGTTAACCCTCCGTTGTCTTCTCCCCTCCCTTTCCCCTCCGTTGGCCTCTCGTAAGCTTTTTCTCGTAACCAGCTGACTGTCTCGAGAAGTAGTATTATTCGGGGGTGCTTCTGTCTGTATGAAATTTATAATTTGTGAATTTTCCTCGCTTTGTTTTGCACCTCGGAGAAGGTCGAAAACTTTCCCAGAAATGACTATGTTGGATCTTACGTAACATGTTTTTTTGTGCGCATTAATCGAATGGGATATTTTCTTGTTGCAGTTTACGTGGCAAACAACAAACATTGAATGGTGTACGATCTATATATTTTTTATGAATGTGTTTCCTCGTGCAATCGTACACCACTTGCATTGCATTCTGAATTTTTAAAAAGGCGTGATTTTTGTACGTCATGGTCCATCCAGGTAAGTTCGTGTTGCTTTTTCACCCTTATTTTTCCTTGCCTACTTCTATAAGTGCGCGACACAAGAAAATGAGGTCATTGTTGTTGTTACACTGGGAACATTTTTGGGAACGAAAAAAACAACCTCGTCAATATTTTCCACTCGCAAATGATACAAATTTCAATTTTCTGTAATTCTATAGCGTGTTGTTGTCACTTTCCATCAAAACAAACGAAAAAGCACTCAGTTGAGAAACTTCGATTTGCTTCGAACGCATTGCTAACAGGAAGTTGGTGTTCTCTTTCCTAGAATTCTGGTGTTTTTCAGAGAAAAATCGATCTGAAATTTTTTAAAACTGTGTAGTCCTTTAGAAATACTAAAAAAAACAAAACAAAGAGTTCTATCTCAACTATAAATAAATAAATAAAATGAAAGATCGTGATTTTAAGAGAGAAAAAGAAATTTAAACTTCCTTGTTTCATTAAGTTGGTCGAGTGTTACATAATGAAGTTTTACCTTGCGCACATATTTTTTAGAGCGAAATAATCGAATATTTGTTAGCTGTGTGTATCAGAAATAAAATACAGTACAAGATCTTTATAACGCAAACCTAAAAATGTTTCATAATAATAAAGTTTCATACATTAATCAAAGAAAAATTGCAAAACATCATAACGAATAAAACCCATTATGAAATTTCAATATAATAGGAAACAGAAACATTTAAAGCAAGTTAAATTTGAAATAAATATTAACGAAGTCTGGATCGGAATTACAAATGAAATATGGATATCAAATAATGATAAAAATTAAAAACAACAACAACAACAAAAACAAAGCAATAACACTGCATGTAGCAGCATTATTATAAGTATTACAACCGATTGTTGCAGTACGAAATTTAATCGGATTTTTATGAAATTTTGGTGTAATAACAAGATATAGATAATTTAAGTTTGAATAATTTATAATTAATTTCAATTTTTAATCATGTTTTGTTAAAAATATTACTTGTATTGATGACATTGGGAAGTAAATGTTTATAGTATTCTTTACAAATAATAGCATTAATTGTTTGGTGATAATAAATTTATTTTGTTGTTGCTTGATGATATAGTTGTTTCATATGTTCAATATTATTTAATAATTCATATTTTAATTTATCTATAGCTAAATTTCCATTCATTAAAAAACTCAATTGCTTTATTATAATCTATTCTAATTTATATATTCAAATGGTGGCAACTTAGCAAGAAAGTTTTTGAAATGTATCAGAGGGTATAAAGTGAAACGATGTCTCTAAATTAAACGATTCTTTTCAGAGATTCTTAAAATTTTAGAACAAACTTTCAAGGTAGATAATGCGGTCAAGACAAACATTTTCTGTACAGGAAACTGTCACATCGTATGGTGTTCTTTATTTTAATAAAGAAATAAACATAATTGTATAGCAACTACTTTTAATTATATTAGGTTAAGCATACAATGAATAGCCAACACAGGCCTTTTATATTACATTCTGAAAAGTAAACATTCGAACAATAACAGTTACAATTACAGTAGAAGTTGAAGTAGTAGTTGGGACGTATTATTACATGCCAAGGAAATGAGCCATTGAAGATCCTGAAGTTCTTTTCAAAACAGCAAAAATAAAAAAAAATACATTTAGAGTTCAAATGAAAAGTCTTTAAAAAAAAAAAAAAAAAAACTTAAATATAGTCTTTGTGGTTTTATGTTTCTTCTAGGTCTCTCTACCTTTAGTGTATTTGGAGTAGAGAGTACTGGCGAAGTAGGTTTGAGATGGACGGCAACTGTTTGATCAGACGGAGAATCAGGATGGATGAATGGGGTTGAGGACTTGTTGGTGTTTTTGTATGAGTCAGGTTGCAAGTTTGCGTTACATCAGCATTTTCTTGTGAAATTACAGGATCTTCAATGGCTCATTTCCTTGGTCTTAAATGAATTCTGTTGCGACGAAGAATGGATCCTTCTGAAGATTTCACAATGTAGGATTCCTGGTGTCCATTCTCGATGACCCGTTTGGAGATGGACAGGATCTTGAATATTCAATTCTTTTAAATTTGTCATAATAATATTTCTGTGTTCTCCGATTTTCCTGTAATGTATTCTTAATTGGAAATCTAGGTCTTCACCATTTCAAAGATCTTCCCATCAGCATCTGTGCTGGAGAAGGCAATTTGAATTTTGGAGTGTACTCAAGAACTGCTAGATAAGGTTTTTCAATGTCCTAATAGATCTTTCAATCATCCCATTGGATCTTGGATACTTAGGTGACGAATATCATAAGACTTCAGGAATGAAAAATAGGCTTGGCTCTTGACTATCAAATGGTGGACCATTATCGGAATGAATTTTACGTGGGATACCATGAGTATGAAAAATTTGTTTCAATGCACTCATTACTGAAGAAGCTGTTTTAGCATTAACTTTTCTCAATTCGATAAACTTAGAGTGGTAATCAGTTATTTGTAAAAAGTCATCTCCTTTGAGGTTACATAAAGTCTACACCTACTTCTTCCCAGAGTTGTTGTGGAAAAACTTAAATTAAAATAAAGTGAGGATCTCCGCTAGAATGACAGCAAATGCAATGAAGATAATTTTCATATTTTAATGACACAATTTTGACAACACAAACTGCAGAATAAATAAAAACAATTATCATTTACTCTTTTAAACATATTTCGCTTTCTTACAAGCAGAACGGCATTGCAACATATTCCACACCAAACCAAAACATTCTAAAGTTTCTGAGTTCAGTTCAGTTCAATAAACGAAAAAAGTTTCAGTTCAGATCCAAGAGTCACTGCGAAGTGAAACAGATGGAGCTGGCCGTAACATACTCCCCCCGTTGAGTTTCCCCTTGTTGAAACTCAACCACAGTCGAGGACAGGTTCATGAGGTCTAAACGTTCTGGGGTTCGAACCACTCGTCCAAATCTAGATACTCTAGGAGAATTCTCTTTAACTTCACCAGAATCGGGAGAATCTTTATCTGTAGTTTCATTATGGTGAGGAGACTCAATATTTTCCTGAGAAAAGTCATCTGAATCTAAATATACTTCCAATGGATATAGTCTTTGTGCAGGTCGGAGAATCTCGCCAAACTTAGTGCGTAACTTTGCTAAGCGTACTATACCATCTTTTCCTGGAAACAACTGGATGACATTTCCTAGAGGCCAATTTATTCTTTTTTCTTTGGTACCAATTATAACAATATCACCAACTTTAATCTTGTCATGTTTTTTAGGAATCGAAGATCGTAAAAAGCCTAAGTACAGTACAGGACCTATTATCCGGCACCATCGGGATCGATCCGATTCCGGTTTTCGGATCCATGCCAAAAACATAAATATTGCATCAGCAACCCCCCCCCCCCCCTCATTCCTTTTCTCTTTTTTTTTTTCTCCCATGATCTAGTTTTTTAGATAAGCGCATTAGAGAAAATAAGTTTAAAAATACTTACCATTCTTGAAAGAAATTTCTAAAACTATAATATAATAATAACTTTAAATTTTCAAAAGCTTATTTTTTATTCATGACAGCAAACATATCAGTAATCTTTTTTTGTTTCAAATGGTTTGGCTGTTCTAATAACAATTTTTCTTGTATTTTATACACTGATAAAATGTCATGTTCTTTGAAAAATGTTTTTTGTTCCATTCCACTTATAAGTTCTTTAGTTAATTGAATGCAACGTTCTATAGAAATAGTCTCATCATTTCCTGCCTCTTCTATTTGGTCATCCTCAAGATTTGAATCGGTGTCTTTTTTCAGTACTTCGCTGGCGATCTCTTCATCTGTTAGCCTGAGCACAGTCGGGGCATTTTCATCGGCATTTAATGAGTCTTCTATCGTTTTCTCATCAAATTCTACTTCACATGAAATGCTTTTAGCATATTCCATTAGTTCTTGAATAGTTTCATCTTTGTGCGATACGCGGAAACCACAAAACTCTTTATTTTCCTTTTCCCCATCGAGAAAAATTGAAGCAGGCCAGATGTTATGCCAAGCGTTAATCAGCGTGCTTTGTTTAACGCTATTCCATGCATTAGCAATTGACCAAAGGGCATCTTTAATTGTAAACTTTTTTTGGAATTCATTCATTCCGTTTCCGGAAGCACAATGTTGTAAACATTTTCGAATGAAATCTGCTTTGTAGATACATTTAAGCGAATTTATAATACCTTGATCCATTGGCTGGATCAAGGATGTACAATTTGGAGGTAAAAAAATAACACGCACGTTATCCTTTTCAAGGGTATCTGCTTTGGGATGTTATCTAAAAGAAGTAAAATCATAGGGGAGCCCTACGTTACTTCGATGTTTCTTTGCTTCCGGTACAAAATAATCTTCGAACCATTCTCTAAAAAGTTCTTGGGTCATCCAAGCATGCTTATTACTCCTGTAAAGAACTGGCAAGATGACAACATTTTTTAATGCTTACAACTTTTCCCAATAATTAATAATTTGCACTTATGAGTGCCTGCTGCATTACTGCAAGTAAGCACCGTAAGTCGCTCTTTACAATCTTTAATACCGGATGGGGCACTTTCTTCTGCAGTTACATATGTTTTCCTTGCAAGATATTTCCAAAATAATCCCGTTTCATCTGCATTATAAATAAGTTCCGGTGAATACTGACCATCAGAAATAATATCTGCAAATTCCTCGCAAAAAGACTCTGCACTTTCACTATTTGCAGATACTTTATCGCCACAAATGCTTAATATTCTCAAACCATGACGTTTCTTAAATTTATCGAACCATCCGGAAGAATAATCACACACTGTTTTCAATCCTAAATGTTCATGGAACACTTTAGCTTGCGCCATAATCAATGAACGATCCAAGGGCACTTTTTCGCTTCTTCGTTGCCGAATCCATTCCATTAAAACCTCATCTAAATTAAGATTTTTTGACTGGTGTAAAGTTTTCCGTTCTTCCATTAACTTCTTTGAGTCACTGTCACTGTAAAATTTTAACAGTGCCGTTTTCTGTTTTTTTATATCATAAATTGTAGAGCTCCCTACGCCATATTGTTCACAAAGTAATTTTACTGAAGAACCTGCATCCATTTTTTTTAAGATCTCAACTTTTTGAGAAATACTTAGAGCTATTCTTTTCCTTTTTTTTCCCCTCATATGAATCGCTTTTCTCACTGAGTCGCTTAGACATCATAAATTGAAAAATAAAATCGCAAAAACACAGACACAAAAATAAGCAAACAAGTGCAGAATTGCTTAAATACTCGACAACTCGACTGAAAAATGATAAACAAGTTTTTATTTGATTGCACTTTGAGATCAATCTAGAGAGGATTGATGGGGTGGCCCGCCCTAATGCCCTTTTCTGATAAAATCCCATCCTTATTGCCTCTTTTCCAGGTATAAACCAACCCTTCTTTTTTCCCGAGATAAAAATCGTCTCTTTCTTTTTCTTTTTTTCAAGCAGTAAAATCCTGTTTTGTTTGCATTGTACTTTCAAAAATTCCTTAGCCATCTTTCCTTAGAATGCTAGTAGGATATTTCTGTAGTAATTGTTCCCTTTTCCCCCTGCCCCCACTCACTTTGCTCTCTTCTCCGTGGTATGTCACTAATCTTGGACTTGACAGGAGTATTCACTCTTTCAGATAAATGAAACATAAAGGGTTCATTTCACCCATTGATTCATTTCACCTTCTTTATCTTTAGTGAAATAGTATTATGACCTTTTGCTCTGACCTTTCTTTGACCATGCGATGACAGCTTATGCTTACACGAAGTTTATACAGAATCAAAAACAGCATTTGTACTTTTATCTTGTAGTTAAGTGAACACATTTTGATAAGAAATGAGAAAAAGTTCTGAAAGTTATCTTAAGGGGGGGGGGGGGGGGAGATCACACACTCACCCCTCCCAGAGCATTGAAATGTCCCCCCTCGGAAGATTTGAGATTTTATTCTTTTAATGCTTAAAAAATGCACCCCCCCCCCCCCCCCCCCCCCCCCCCCCCCCCCCCCCGGAGCCACAGAAATCCCTCCTGAAGAAAAGTGTCTGAATTCAACATTGAGCGCAGATTGTCGGATACTTGAAAAGTCCGGATAGTTGAGCACTACATCAGTCATGAAAGAAGAAAGTTGGGGGGGGGGGGGGGATACATCGATGTAACAATGAAACAGGAAAATGATTTTTTTACCTATTTTCCTTTCATCGGGAAATTGATCAAATGATTCTTTTATTATTCTTAAATTTGCACTTTATAAAGTTAATTTTGATGAATTATAAATAAAAGTAAACAATATTTTGTGTCAGAATGTAATTTTTAAATTTATTTATTAATCTTTTATAACGTTACATTATTTATTTTTAAAGATCTCATAATGATTTTAATTTAGGACTAAGATAAATAACAAATGCTGTTCTTACTTCATGTGATAATAAATTAAGCCTCAACAGGCAAAACTAATGAAGTCAACTAAAAACAAGTGTTTTTGTTGGATGTTTTTCAAAGACTCTTTTCCTAAAACATCAACTTTGCATATCTTCTTTTTTTTTTTCCTTTTCGGAAAAAGCACGTGGACACTTGGAAAATTAAATTCTGTATGATTCGCATGTATTGCCTCAATTACACCCGAAATACATGAAAAAAAAAATGCAGCAATCCACAATAATAATGAATCTTTTCTGCATAGCTAAGAACATTCATTATCAGATGCAAGATAACATCCGACTTCACCTCTCAGATCACCAGAAAAAAAAAAACTACAAACAGTCAGCTCTTTTTTTTTTATGATTGAAGTGGACTGTTTTGGGAGGTCTCTAATTCTCTGAAAATTTAAGGTATTTTAATAGAAATTTGGTAAGTTGCCTTATTTATTATTATTTCAATTCGCTGAAAATTTGAACACAATCGGATAATTAAGAGAGAAGATCCCTGAAAAAGTTGCACTTTCTAAAGGAAAGATTTCTCTTTCAGCCTGCTGGAACGAATGAATGACCTATTAAACATTCTGCCCTTCGACCTTGAACTTTTTGTATCTGGTTCATTCTTTCAAACTTCTAACACGGCAGCTCGCGGCAGGGAGGAAAAAGAAAAAGATAAAATAACTTTTTTCAGATTACATTTCCGTATTTATAGATTTTTTTTTTTTTTTTTTTTTTAATTGTAGTTTTTGTTATTATTCATGATGAGATCATAAAAAGTGCCGGTTTTCGGAATATTCCGGTTTACGGAATGCCGGATAAGAGGTCCGATACTGTATTCCTTTTTGAATCTATTCTTTAGATTCTCTCTCACTCTTTGAACGTATTGCCACCTTTTCACAATATTAGTCTTTTCAATTTGGTCTAAATCAGGAACTTTGCTCGTACGAAGATCTTGTAGAAATGATGCTGGGGTTAGAGCTCTAAAATCAGCTTCTTCTGATACGTAAGTTAGAGGTCTGTTGTTCATTACGGATTCACATTCGCAAACAAGAGTCAACAATTTAGTTTTTTCTGAGCAGATCCTTAAGAATTCCAATGAGCCTTTCCCAAAACCCTCCCCACCAAGGGGCAGAGGGTGGGTTAAACTTCCAACGAATTTCATTAACTTGAAATGTTCGTTGAATCTTTTCCCAGTCCAGTTTTTTCAATGTAAAATTTGTTCCATTATCAGAATACAACACAGATATCCGCTGCTATAAATCGTCGCATAGCCTGAATCAAGGTATTAGTACTAAGAGATGGAATTAATTCCAGGTGAATACTGCACAAGACTATCCATACCTTTTCTCCAGAAATGGACCAGCCAAATCAACTCCTGAGACTTGAAACTCTGCAGGGAGAGGGGGAAATGGCACTTCAATGTATTTTACCTTTTGCTTCTTGCAGATAACACATTCGTTGATTATACTTCATATGGTTCTTTTACCTTTTAAAATCCAAAATCTTTCTCGCAAAATAGTCAGGAGAGTAGATGTTCCAACATGCTTGTTCAGAATATGCTCTTGTTCAATAAGCCTTCTCACTACTGGGTGTTTCGAAGGAACAATCACTCGAGCAATAAAATCATATGTTTCATCTTCATTAGTAAGTCTTGATTTCAATCGCAATAGTCCATCATCATCTTTAAAAGCTTGGAAATTGACAAGAGATTGTCTACCATTTTCATGAGAAAAGCATTCTGTCTGCACAGCACGGAAAAGTACTTTCTGCGCACTCAATATTTCTTCTTCTGTAAGGAGTGGATGTTTTCTCAAATCACGAGCTTTGGGGTGAAATCGCATAATCCATGCTAGCACTCTCACTATTTTGGAAAATTTCGATATTCTTTTTGATAATTCAGAAACAATCGTCTTAAATTCTACATTGCCAGCAGAAACAACTGTTTTTTGTTTTTCTTGTTCAACTTCCTTTTCATTAACATTGACAATTGATTTGGGCCATTGTTCTTTTGAATTCTTTAACCATGTAGGTCCAAGCCACCATTCGGACTTCAAAAGTTGCTTAACTCCACATCCTCTGGATGGAAGATCAGCAGGATTCAGCTCACCAGGAATATGAAACCAATTTTCAGGCTCTGTGAGTTGTCATTTCTTTCACTCAATTAGAGACGAACACTGACCATTGTTCTTGTTGTTTAATCCAACTGAGAACTGTTGAAGAATCAGTCCAAAAGTAGGTATCAACGCTTTCGACTTCTAGAGCACCTCTTATAAATTTAAATAATCTTGCTCCAATAGTAGCTGCCATTAACTTCAACCGTGGAATCGTTACCTTTTTTAATGGTGTTAACCGTGATTTGGCTTGCAGTAAATTGATATTCACCGTACCATCAGAGGACTCGCTTCTTAGAAAAATACAGGCGGAATAAGCATGTTGACTTGCATCAACAAAAGTGTGCAAGTTTAAATGGGATGATTCTGTGACACCGCTCCATCTTGGAATTTTTACAGACTTCAAGAGATGTAAATCTTTAAACCATTTAAGAAATTTCCTTTTAATGTCTTTGTTTACTTCTGCGTCCCATGATTCCTTTTTTTTCCAAATACCTTGAAGCAAGAGTTTAGGTTGTATTAACGCAGGAGACACAAAACCTATAGGATCGAAGACTTTGCTGATAAGGGACAAAATTTTTCGCTTAGTTAATTTTTCTGATTCGTCAAGATTCAAAAGTTCAGAATCGATTTCGAGAGTATCTGAATTCTTATCCCATATTAATCCCAATACTGATGTTTTGGAATCTGCTGGAGGAAAAGTATCGTCGCTATTGTATGTAGTACTTTCCCAACCTCTAAGATCAAATTTTGCTCTTTTCATTACTTCTGTAGATGTTTCTACAAAATTATCTAACTCTAAAGTATTGTGAACACTTGTAACGTAATTGTCTACGTAAAAACTGTCACGCAATTTAACAAGTAATTCTTTGGAGTATTCTCCTTTCAATAATTCTTGTGACAAATGGTGATGAATAACTGCCATAAGAAGAAACGGACTACTTGTAACCCCAAAAACACAATGAGTATGGCGGAAAATCCTTATAGAGCCATTGTCATCATACCAAAGAAATGGTAAAAAATTTCTGTCATTCTCGTGTAAAGAGATGTGCAAAAAAGCTCTTCTTATATCCGAAATAACAGCAATTTCATAAAGACGAAATCTGGCTAATATCAAAGGAATAGTTTGAATAAAATTAATTCCAGTCTCTAAACAATCATTCAATGAGGGGCAATTAGTTATCTTAGCTCTTATCTTTCTTCTTTTATGATGGGACGATGAGGGAGATAATGAGGATATCTCATTTTCAGGAATTTCTTCAATTACTCCTTCAAAAACTTGATTCTAATTTCTTAGTAGTAGAATCAAGTCTTCTTGAAGCAAGATCATAATTACTAGGAAGGAAAGACTTTTTCTTGAACTGTGTCTTCAAAATGCATCCTTTCTTTACTATTTTGTTCAATAGAATCCCGAATACTTCTAAAACAGGTCCATCTTCTTTGGATAGCTACGGTCATATTCACATCATTCTGACCATTAAATTGAGGGATCAAAGTTCAACCTAATTTTGTTTCCAAACCGGATTTTAGCTGTTCTCCTTTTCCTGTAAATAGCTTACGCTCCTAAAAGTACCTCAATAGGCCCTGCTTCTCGTGGATACCTTTATCTTTTAACTCGCGAATCCAATAACCATATTTAATCGCAGAAATATCATTACATATGACATCTTGATCTAAAGCATCCAAATTACAAGGCTACTTAAATAAATTTTATAACAATTATGCATTTTTCTTTTTCTACCGCCAAATAATGAATGGCAAAACTCTTCCTCTCTTTGAAAATCAAAACCCACTTCCTCAGCAGTGGATTTTAAGATATAAGACTTTTGGGACCCTGTATCTATAATTATTCTTGCGTTACGGCTTCAATTTCTTCCCTTTATCTTTACGACTAGTGTTTGTAACATAACCTCATTGGTAGAAGATAATTTCTTATTCATATTATGTTTATGTGTTAAAAGCGTATAAACACTTTTTTTCTTTCCCATCATCATTACTTGATTTTGATGCCTCTTTAGATTAATTACATTCTAAATTAGGACACATAAATTTTACATGTCTTTTCGAACAACTCTGACATCTAATATTTGATTTAGTACACGAAACAGCCATGTGGCCTTCAGCTAAACAAACACGGCACAGTCCTTTTCTTTTAATGATTGAAAGTTTTTCAGACATAGGCATAAAAAATGCCTTTTTGCAAAAATGCGATTCATGATCTCTTAAACAAAATGCACACGAGACATCATTATTATTATGAGAAATCAACTCTGCAGCAGAAAAATTACTGCCTCTTGAATTCTGGCATGATGCCAATTCTTTTCGTTCAGGTACATAGTTACAAATATCCGATCTACTCAATTTTATTTTTTCTTCTGATTGTACTTCATTTTTAAGAAATAAAATTATGGCGTCGAGGCCCGATAATTTTTGCTCATTTTCTATAATTTTTCTCTGTCTTTCGAATGAACGTAAAATATTAACAGGCAATGCGCTTTCAACTAAAGGATACAGAATGACTCCACACATTTCAGTGGTAACACCTAAGGAACCCAAAGCCCTTATTTGTGTCGAAAGTTTATTATATAAACTACTCAGAGAATCAGCTTTCTTTTTAGTCGCATTATTCAATAATTCTCGTACCTAAAAATCGATTAACAGATCGGTTCTGCCATATTTTTCCGATAAACTCTCAATCGCCAAAGAATAGTTCTCATTTGTTACTGGGAAAGATTCTGAGATGGAGCTGGCCGTAACAGTTGTATAATATAGACGCACGTCGTGCGCGGAAAATTTTCTGCAAAATTCGGAACTTTGCAGATTTTTTTTTTTTTTTTTTTTTTTTTAAATACCAAAAAATATTTGAAATTTTATGTATGATTTAGTCACTGTTTGCGCACAATTCAAAATTTAAAAATGCAAAAAATTGTTGTGATATTACAGACGCTTGCGAAGAGGTAAAAATATTAAGGACTGTGTTATTTCTAAATGCATTGACAAAATAATTGATAAGAATTGAGCTCTTCCTATCATGAATTTTTAGCTTTATTAATATTTTTAACCAAAATAATTATTCTTTAATTAATATTAATTAATTTTAAACTACTGTTTTTAATTTATATCGTACGCGTAATTTTACTAAACATTAAATTATTTTGCAGAAAGTTTTTGGTTTTCTACATGTCTGCCTCTTTCCAAGGCTGCTTACCATTAGCACACTGATGCTGCTGGCAAATTCCACCCTATTGGGCCAATATTAAGCTGTTTTGGCTTTTTCTTGGCAAGCAGTGATGCCTTGATGTTCTTGGTGCACTTTCGATAACACATAAGTTTGCATTGTTTTAGGTACTACTAATCTATTTCCAATAACAATGAAACTCTTCTTTCTTATTCCAACAGGGTTTTAAATTTTTGGCCAATTGACAACACCTTCTTTAATGAGTCACTTAAATTTTTCTAAGACCTGCATTCTGCATTTCTTTTGTACGTTCTTCAGTGGTCGATAGAATTGTATGTACAACGGCAGCTCCATCTTCCAGAAAACTTGTATCTACACTCATGGTAGTGGGATTTCTGGAGAGGGCTTTTTCCCAGGGACATGCACACGTTTAAATCTATATTTAAGTAATTCAATGACCATTCTCTGTCATCTCGGAGACCTATTTTCAATTGGTTTCTGCAGTAAACCGAGGAGAGGTTTCCACTCTAAAATCAGTAATGGAATTTTCTACATCCATTGACAACAGCTTGTAGTAGTTTCTTGATTTGACTGATTTTCTTTGCTGTGTATCATTTAGAGAACATGAAGCAATTTGCAATTGGATGTTCATCTCGAAGTAACACTGCACCTAATCCATACTGCCTAATAGCATCAACATAATCAAATTTGGATTATAATAGGCTACCAACTTGTTCAAAAGCTTCTTGCTCATTAGCCGTCCAAATAAATTCATTTTAAAACTTCTATAAAATTTCTACCATGTACAGAATCAACACTGATGTTTCTATTTACACAAGCTTCAATTCCTAATAAAGCACTCTATTTTTGATCAATATTGTAAAAATCAAGAAATTCAGACTTTTTTTTAACTTTACATTTTAATTTACTGACCCCAATTACGTTCAAATTGTGTCCTGTGTAAGACATCAACTTTTTTTTAGTTCCACTAATAACTTCATTATTTCTTACATCATTAAAAATATTAAGGGGCAAAACATTGACTTCAGCTCCGGTATCTATTTTAAGAGACACTTCTGAATTATTTATAAGAACAGTTTCTCGCCATTCAGATTTTAAAGAATTAACCTGGAACTTTACTGAATGCAATTTAAAAGAACTATCATCTCTTGAGGGGTAAAAATACCCTACCAATATTCTATTGCCTTTGCAAGGGTTAACTCGGTTTCCATTAGCAATTTTCCTTTCATAGCGGAATCTTTAACACCAATAATTAACAAATCTCTAATTAAACTATCTTCTGATCCTCAAAAGAACAATCTTTAGACGAATTTTTCAAATTTGTAACAAACAAATCAGCAGATTCACCTTCTTTTTGTCTACAGTTAAAAAATTTATAGCGCGCAATAACTGAAAATACTGATCAAAAGAATTTATAACAGTTTGAAAATTATTTGCGTTATCACCACTAAGTTTAAAACTATTACTGCTAATAATAGTGCTACTTTAAGTTTATCAGGCTTAGCCATTTTCTCAGAAGCTTCTAAATAAAGCATAAATCTTTGCTTAAATTTATTCCAATTCTTGGCCAAATTGCCATTTAAACTCATATTTGAAGGTGCCTTTAAATCCATTATAACGGATACAAAAAAAAAAAAAAAAAATTCTCAAAAACACTAAACTATTCTTAAATATTAGTATAAAAATTTCTGACCTTTACGATGCCACCATGTCACATTGTATGGTGTTCTTTATTTTAATAAAGAACTAGACATAATTGTATACCAACTACTTTTAATTATATTAGGTTAAGCATACAATGAATAGGCCACACAGGCCTTTTATATTACATTCTGAAAAGTAAACATTTGAACAATAACAGTTACAATTACAGTAGAAGTTGAAGTAGTAGTCGGGACATATTATTACAGAAACCATCATCATAATCTACTTATTCAATCAAAAATACAGGGTGTTTCACTACAAGCTGAACCTGAATTTTCATTCACAACTTTAACAATAATGAAGGTATTTTAGTGAGATTTTTATCCTGTTAACTTTGTTTTGTATAAAATGTGGTAAAATCATTTGAAGTGACTGAATTTTAGTCCATGACACAGTATATGCACAGTCAGCTGCATTCTGAATAATGGAATTTCTAGCTCATTGCAAGGGTGGTCATTTCTAGCACTTCTTGTCGTATTTTACAGAAAACAAAGTAAGTCTAAGACTAAGTTTGGGTACTTCTCCATTATCTCGTTGACCACTTTCCATACAGAAAACTATTCCCAAGCTATATAGTATTTAACCCCTTCGGGACTGTCGGCTTTCACACAAATTTTATTCAGTTGGCACCACTTTTTTTAAAAAGCTACCTTTACTTAAACTATCACAAAAATGCTCTAAGTAGAGAAAGCAAATATTACTTTTATTTTTTACTAGAGATCGACCGAAATTTCGGTTTCGGTTTCGGCATAAAATCGGAGTTTCGCCGAATATTCGTTTTCGGCGAAACTGCTGCCAAAATTTCGGCCTGACCGAAACTATCTGTATTTCAAAATCTCGTTCCTTCTTGCGGAAATTTTCACCTTTACTCATTGATGTGAGTTGTATCGGCTCATATAAGACACTGTTTATTGCTGTGAACTCCACTGTTTATCATTATCGGTCATGACTGATCCATGATGCGAGTGTAAATTATAAAGCAAGCAATGCATAATATGACTAAACTGAAAAGACGCTTATCACGTGATCTTTAAAAGCTGAACACTTAACAATAATAGAAAATTTTTACTTTAAAACTCCAGATTGTTTCGAATGCTTTATGAGAAAGGTGTTGTTAAAACATATGAAGATTTACGAAATTTATTAGAAAACATATAGCGATATATGTATACTTAAAATATTTTTTAGATGAAATTCGTATAATTGGAAACTATTTCAGTCTTATTGCTAAATTAATTGCGTTTCATTTTACAAAAAATAGTTTTGGATAGAGGCACAGAGAGTCAACTTGGCACCGGAGATAAAATTTTCAAACAGGGGTGCCATTTCAATACTTTCTTAGGGAGGCAGGGCTTTTTTCAGGGGGGGGGGTGGTGAGTGAGCAAAGATTTATTTTGATCTGATTGTGCACATCCTAAAAGAAAATTGACAACTGTTACATTTTTATCCTTATATATATATATATATATATATATTTAAAATTAGATAGTACAAAATAGTGTTAAACATGTCTCACTTTGAGAATATTGAAATGGAAAATAAAGTTTATAATTAATATTTTCTAGGCTTAAAATATCGTTCTAATGCTAATTTTCCTTTTTTAGTCAAATTGAACAAATTATTTTAGATTTTGTGCCATTTTCTTAAACTTTTACTTAAACAATTATTTTTACTTAACCAATACTTAACTGTATACTTAAACAATTTAAATGCAAAATATTAACGAACTGAAAATACGAATATCTATATATATATTTGTCTTACGTGGCGCGGAAATAGGGCTGAATTTCTAGCTTATTGTTGGCAACAACCGTAGTTTCCAGAGCTCAGACCAATGAAAAGACTAGATTGTGTTAGATAGATCAGCTCCACCTCCAATATGATGCCCAGTGTCAGAGCAGTGAAAATCAAGAAAAATGTTAATGCAAATATTAAAAATAAAATAACATATACGTAATCCAAAGCGTCTGAGATTATTCCTCATTTTAATTATGAATAATATTGCTAATTTCAAATGAATTCTCAACTCTTATTTAGAATTTATTTATGAATTTCACTCACATGAAAAATCGGAGAGAAGTAAAAATATCAACTGTCTAGGTTGCACCTGCTGCCATCTGTTGCAGAAATCTATAATCAATTAGAATAGTAAAATGTCGAACGAAATTTAAACAATCATTGATGATAAACTATCTTCCTATTACGTAGTTTTTTTTTTTTTTTTTAATGAATAAGCCGTGTTGTACAATATTATAGGTGCAATAAGTTTTAAACAAATTATGTTTCCAAGATCCTTTATTCATAGTATTTAAATGATTTATATGCTCATTAGTAGCTCCAACTAAATGCATTTTTAGTTGTGTTTTCAACGGAGTTCAAT
The DNA here is from genome assembly GCA_963931845.1 of Maratus michaelseni. Classification (NCBI taxonomy): domain Eukaryota; kingdom Metazoa; phylum Arthropoda; class Arachnida; order Araneae; family Salticidae; genus Maratus; species Maratus michaelseni. Next base: position 432,873,920 of record OZ007591.1, on the reverse strand, counting down.
TACTTTTTTACATTAAAAAAAATTGTCAATTTCATATGTTCAAATGATTTATGGTAGTACTTATTCCGGCTAGAATTACTGCAAAAATAAAAAGAGGCGAGCGAGCAAAGCGAGCTGGGACCGCGTAGCGGTCTCAATGTGAATTACTTCTCAATTCACGGGCGTTGGCGAGCGTTAGCGAGTAGGTGACTGAGCCCCCTAGTATTTAAAAATTAAATATTCATTATTGAATTTGCTTTACATTATTTAACTAAATTGTTAATTAACTATTGATAAATGCCTATAATTATTGGTTGTTATAAAATAATAAAATATAAAAGTTGTATTATTCATGTTTCATTTTTGTTTGAAACTTATACACACACATATATATGTCCGTTTGTTTGTTAGAAATGTGGTTCAATACACGTATAATTAATAAATTAATTAGTCATGTAATTAGTTATTATTAAGTAATTATTAATTATGTGTTATTAATTAATTAATTAATATATGCAGTTATGTATGTATTAATCAGTTTTTTAATTTTTTGACGGTTTCGGTTTTGACCGAAAGTGGGAAGATCACCGAAATTCGGTTTCGGTCGATCTCTATTTCTTACTGGTGCCTAAAACAAATTCTGTATGCTCTTTTTGAGGGTTCATATATGCACCCATGATCCCGAATGGGTTAACGGCAAAAATGCATGATCATGGCATCACATTCACTTGACTTTGGATATGTTACACAAGTTCATTATGTCATCAAGCGATTTTTAATTCAACGTTTATTTACATTTTTAGTGATGTTTTACTGATTTATTGGGTATTTTGGGCACAGATGTCATCTACGCACCCCATTGGCACGATTGCAAAAAAAATAGCAATTTTATGCCTCACATGGTAACCCAGTTATATTGTTGTTTATTTTTTATTTTAATTGTATAAATTATTTTTATTATGTATATCCACATTTATTTATATCAAACTATCATTTATTTAGTTTTATTTCCTTTTATAAAATAATAGAATCTATTTCATTTATTACATTATTTTATATTTATATTGAAATAAAATATCACGTGCTATTATTGCATGCTATTTGTAACTCATATTCAAAAACAAAGTTTCTCCCAAATGGGTGGGGAGGGGGGGAAATTTCGCCAATGTGGTGCGTATAGGACATCTGTGCCGTATTTTGCTAATTAAAATAACAATTACGCCCTTAAATAGATGATATTAAAAGAGAAAAAGTATTGAAAAAATGTTGCGATGTATACAATAGATTCGTTTCAACTGCCATGTACCCACCAGCCCAGAGGGATCATTTTAGAAAAATAACGTACATAAATCAATATCAGTTTTTTTTTTTTTCTGTTTTCATTAATATGTATTATAAATTTTATGGTTCAAAGTTACTGATAGTTGACACTTTAGCAAGTGGGGTTTTTTCCGAATCTCTTGTATTTTTTGAGATTCCAGTAGTCAACATTTTTCCATTTGTTTATGGGTAGTTACAGTTAGGGTAATAGTTTTGCGATAATTTTTTTTAATGGAAAGGGGTCGACAGGATAACGGGGAAGTAGTGATGTTTGAATAGATCGTTACATTATCTTCATTATTGTTAAAGTTAAACAAAAATTAAAGTTGGACTTGGAGTGAGATGCAGTGTATAAGTGGAATGGGATCTTGGTTTCCCATACAAAAACGGTTTGTCTTGTTACTTATTATAACCCCTGAAAGCTGCCTATTATCTTCCATCATGTTTAGAAACTCCCTGTTGTGAAAAAAGCAAACACTCTTCAGGAACTTGCACTGATGCATCATGAGTTCCTATCAATGTTATCATGAACAGTTCATTTTCTTAATTTGGTACTTTTCAAACAGCACAATAAATAATGTAAAAGTATTAAATACTCTGTTATTTAAATAGGATTCTATTTCTTAATTTTCCTCAATAGCAGTTAAAAAATAAGTTGTTTAAGGTTTAAAAAAATATTTTTAAAGACATTTCTTTATGTATTCAGTTTGGCGAATACCAAGATATTATGTCAACCGAATATTCAGCAGATCGAATTGTTTGATATTCAGCCTAACTTAACTGTATATTTGACAAACCAAATAGCTTAATATTTGGTGCTTCCTTAACCTCATGCATATGTATAAAATATACATAAGGTCAGGGTGGAATTAAAAATGCTCAAAAAGTAAAGCTCTAGAACAGATGCATGAAGATCAATCGGAAATTCAAAATTTGTCTAACAAAAATGCAAAATACACCATGAAAACACTTCTAGTGATCATCCGTGATCCAAAAGACAAGACACCAGAAAAAAAGTGGGTCTATTTTTTGGCAATTTCTGGATGAGATTGCAAATAAACAGAAAGAAAAATTGAATGGTGCAGATGCAAAAGTCACATTATCCACTTTTTAACACTTTCCAATCTAGCTGAAAAGTGTTTGACTTCGGTTTGGTTTGTCTGCCATATGGCCGTCTGTCTGTGCTCTAACTCACGTAAATAGGCTCGGATTGCCTTGAAATTTTTATATGTTATTGTCGTTATCTATAGCATGTTCCCTATTTCAACGGAAGTGTGTAGCACTTATAGTTTTTTTTATAGTGACACTCAAAAGAATACCATTGCATTATGATCTATGGGGAAAAATCATTTGCGGTTTATTATAATGATGTTACACAATTTCAAACACATTGTAATTGATATATATATATATCACAAAGGTGCATTACAAGAAGCTTAATAGGGAATAGGGTGTGCATAGCACTTAGAGTTACTTTACAGTAGGGGTGCACAACCTTTTTAAGCGAAGGGCCACTTAAAAAAATGACTGGGTTGTCGAGGGCCACCATCAGTAGAATTTTGTTTGCAGGAGGTGTGACCGGAGGGGGGGGGGGGCTAGGTTCCTTCCTTCCCAGTCAACGTATTCAGTTCTGTTGGTATAAGGATATATCAACAGTTTACATTTGTATTTATACAAGAGATATAGCTAAGATTATTTTCAGAGAGTGAAAATACTCCTTGAGTTTATTTGAAGGAGTAAATTTAGCTTTAAAGATTGCCAGTGACGAAAAAAAATTCTGCTTTCATGAATGAAGGTGGGGAGGAGGAGAAACATATTATTCTAAATTGTACTTCTTAACATATTCAGTCATAAAATGTGGATATCAAAGGGGTGCACAACCTTTATAAGAGGAGGGCCAGTCACAAAAATTATTGGATTGTCGAGAGCCAACATCCGTAGGGTGAACAAAATTTTGTTTCAGGCAAGGAGGGGGAGGATCGGCCTAAAAGTTCATAAAAATGGGGGCAGGGGGGGCTAATTTTAAAAGGAGAGTTAGCTCCCTATACTCAACCATCTCCTTAGACAGTATAACCCATTTCAGTTGGCAAGGATAGAAAAATCTTGCATTTATTTTCCATGCGTGATTGACAATATTCATAGTTTTTTTCCTAGTGATTGACAAAATTCGCGATTTTTACGCAGACGATTGGCGAAATTTACAATTTACACACACCCGATCGGCAAAAGTAACGATTTATATGCGCCGATCGGCAAAATTAGCGATTTTTACGCATACGATCGACGGAATTTATGATTTATACGTACCTGATCGGCAAAATTCACTATTTTTACGCGCCCGATTGGCAAAATGTACGATTTTTACGCGCCTGATCGGCAAAATTCGTGATTTTTACTCGCCTAATCGGCGAAATTTGCGATTTTACACACCCGATCAGCAAAATTCGCGATTTTTACACAGACGATCGGCAAAATTTACAATTTACACGCACCCGATCGGCAAAAGTAACAATTTATATGCACCCGATCAGCAAAATTAGCGATTTTTACGGTCCCGATCGGCAAAATTCATGATTTTTACGCACCCGATCGGCAAAATTCGCGATTTTTACGGGCCCGATCGGCAAAATTCATGATTTATACGCGCCCGATTGGCAAAATGCGTGATTTATACGCATACGATCGGCGAAATTTACGATTTATACGCACCCGATCGACAAAATTCATGATTTTTACGCCCCCGGTCGGCAAAATTCGCGATTTTTACGTGCCCGAACGGCAAAATTCATGACTTTTACGAGCCCAATCAGCGAAATTCGTGATTAAGCGCCTAATCGGCAAAAATTGCGATTTTTATGACCCCGATCGGCAAAATTCGCGATTTTTACGTACCCTATCGGCAAAATTCGCGATTTTTACGTACCCTATCGGCAAAATTCGCGATTTTTACACGCCTGATCGACAAAATTCGCGATTTTTACCTGCCTGAACGGCAAAATTCATTATTTTTACACACCCGATCGGTGAAATTCGTGATTTTTAAGCACCTAATTGGCAAAATTTCGGATTTTTATGACCCCGATCGGCAAAATTCGCGATTTTTACAGGCCTGATCGGCAAAATTCGCGATTTTTACAGGCCTGATCGACAAAATTCATGATTTTTACGCCCCCGATCGGCAAAATTCACGATTTTTACCTGCCTGAACGGCAAAATTCATTATTTTTACACACCCGATCGGTGAAATTCGTGATTTTTAAGCACCTAATCGGCAAAATTTGCGATTTTTATGACCCCGATCGGCAAAATTCGCGATTTTTACGTACCCTATCGGCAAAATTCGCGATTTTTACCTGCCTGAATGGCAAAATTCATTATTTTTACACACCCGATCGGCGAAATTCGTGATTTTTAAGCACCTAATCGGCAAAATTTTCGATTTTTACGCCCCTGATCTGCAAAATTCGCGATTTTTACGTATACGATCGGCAAAATTTACGGTTTATACGCACCTGATTGGCAAAATTCGCGATTTATACGCACCCTATCGGCAAAATTCGTGATTTTTATACGCCCGATTGGCAAAATTCACGATTTTTACACAGGCGATTGCCAAAATTTACGATTTATACGCACCCGATCGACAAAATTAATGATTTTTACGTGCCCGATCGACAAAATTCGCGATTTTTATGGGCCCTATTGGCAAAATTCACGATTTTTACGCAGGCGATCGGTGAAATTTACGATTTATACGCACCCGCATATATATGGGATCCTAGTGTAAAAATGTTTCACTAGTTTAATAGCAGTGAAGACGTTGAACCAGGTTTAATAGTAAAATTTTTCCTCTAATTATTTTTAATAAATGTTTTTTGCGTTTTGATTTTTGTTGATTATTACCCTCCAAAATAACATCATGTAAACTAATGCTCAGATTTTTTTTTTGGCTCTTGTTGTTTTGGTTTATAACTAACATGACCCATAAAAGTTTGGTGCAAAACTCACATTTTCCATATTTAAATTTAAATTCTAGCTTTACTAAAATTATTACAGGTTTAGAAGTATGTGGAACTAGTTGTTGTGGCAACACAAAAAAATTGTGTCACTATACCATGTTGATTAATAATAATCAGTTTTCTAAAAACTAGGTTAAGTGGAGAGTGTGGATTTTGAATTTACACCTTTCAATTATGACACTAACGCTAGATAGGAAATTGAATACGAAGAAATAGTAAAAAAGGAGATTTCTTAGCAGGAGAGTTATTGAGTAAAACTGACACTGTTAGCATATTGCATGGTGAGAAAAATATAGTAAAACTTTTTCTATTATGTGCAAAAAAAATTCTTATGTGCACCTTCAAGCAGTTCTTACGATGAATGCATTTTTTCTGAGGCAGGCAAATTTACAATAATAAAAACAAGTGGGTAAGTGTGATCGACGATCGCACAAAGGGTTTCGTTTAATATTTCTACCAAAAGACTTTATCCTTTAATTAATAAATCCAAATAAATTTCATTTTCCAAAAACAAAAGTTTTTTTTTATAAAATAAAATTTTACCAGTCTAATTTTTAGCACTTTCCAACCTAGTTGAAAAGTGCTTATGACTTCGGTTTGTCTGGCCGTCTGCCGTCTGTCCGTGCTCTAACTCCCGTAAATATGCTCTGATTGCTCTGCAATTTTTATATGTTATTGTCGTTATCTATAGCATGTTCCCTATTTCAACGGAAGTGTGTAGCACTTATAGTTTTTTTACAGGGACACTCAAAAGAATTCCGTTACATTGCGGTCTATGGGGAAAAATCATTTGCGGTTTATTTAAATAATGTTTCACTATTTTAAATGCATTGAAATTTATATATATCACTAAAGTGCATTAGAAGAAGCTTAATATGGAACAGGGTGTGCATAGCACTTATAGTTACTTTACAGGGACAGTAAAAATAATTCCGTTACATTACGTCTATGGAGAAAAATCGTCTGCGGTTTATTTAAATAATGTTTCACTATTTTAAACGCATTGAAATTTATATAGATCACTAAGGTGCATTACAAGAGACTTACTACGGAATATTGTGTGTATAGCAGTTCATTTACAGGGACACGCAAAAGAATTATCTACTGTCTGTTAACAATAATTCCTGGAAGTGCGTTTTAAGTTACTGAACGCGATTTTAATGTTAACTTGCTTTTTGTCTATTACGTGATGTGTATAAATTCTGTAGATCCTATACAGGGCAGCACAAAAGTTTGCGAACACATTTCTGTTTATTGACAAACTCCAGACGGAGAATTTTAAACTGTGCTACGCGTTTCCTAACTGAACTAAAATTTAGCATCCTATGTAGTATATGTACAATTCTATAGATCCCATACAGGGCTGAATAAAAGTATTCGGATATTTTTCAGAATATTGTATATGTTGGAAATTCCTGAAATTATGTTTTTAAATATGTTATGCGTTTTCCAAATTGTTTACTTAGAAGTTATCTTTTAGCTTATTAAACGGTATGATTTGTAAAATTATTTTGGAAGCGTTGGAAAGTGCTACATAATCTATGCTTGACGCATGATTTTTCGTTCTTGTTTGAATATCTGAACCGGCCTGATAGCTGGCTAAGCCTGCTATTCTGTTCTGTCATATGTCAAATGGGCTTAATGCGATATTTAATAAAGAGTAATTTCCCCCCTCTCCCCTTTATTAATAATCCCTATACGCATTATTAATTACATCTGTCTATTAGCGTTTTTTTTTTTCCAAATATCAGCATTTTGTGACAAAATACAACTTTGCTTATAATACTGCGATCTTTATAAAAATTAGATTTCCAGGTTTACTGTAGAAAAAATATGCATAATTTTTAAATCGGTAAATGCAATATTAAAAAAAAATTAATACAGCTGTTAATCTCTTACTACCATCAAAATCCACAGTTTATTTATCTTCCTCCCTTCTAAAAAGCCAGATGTCTCACTGAGAGTCTCAGATGTAGGTGAAAATTAGCAGTCGCCACTTGCCATGTGGTGATTTAAAGTTGTACAAGTGGTGATTAAAAAATTGTCATTGATCGCGACCTTTGCACTGTCACTTTCCAGTTACACATTCCATTGCAATCCTTAAGCGACTGACGAACTGTGCGATTCCCCCCCACCCCCCCCAAGAATGTGTTAAGAATTTCGCATTTCCCTCCCCCCTCTGAGTGATTGTCGAATAGCACAATTTTTTTCATCCTTAACTGGCGAATTTCGTGATAATTTCACATGACTGATGAATTTCGCTGCTTTGTTCCATGATCGATTGACGAATTGCATAATTTTTTCCATGATCAACTGATGAGTTTCAGCTCGTGAGCGACGAAAGAATTTCGTGATTTTTACTTACCCATCATACGTAGTATAGGGTAAGTCTTGTAATCGTTTTGAAAATCGAAAAATTTTTTTTGACGGATTTACACGTTTCAGACACTGGAGATTCCGAAAAACATATTTTTAGAAAAAAAATTTTGCCGTCCGTCTGTGTGTGTGTCTGTGTGTCTGTAAACGCTCTATCTCCCGAAAAAATTGAGATAGAGACTTGCAATTTGGTATGTACTTAGTATGTAATAATGGGAAGAAGCCTGTTTCATTTCAATAACCTCGATTAACCGGAACAATTTTTTTCGGACTCTCTAAATATTCGTTCTGATGAAAGGTATATAAAAATTTTCGAAATTGTTTATTTTAAGAAATGAATATAAAAGACAATAAAAAAACGTAAATTTTGAATAAAGCATGAAGTCGATCGGATAATTAGTTGCCGAGATATTTGGAATCCTATTTTCCACACTCTTCGATTTTTCATGACACTGTATTTCATCCAAATTTCACTTCAAAGATATATTTTAATTGGAAATTTGACGCTTAATCAGATGCAATAAACCGCTAGTTAATAGGATTATTATTTTTGGAGTTATAAGGAAAAACCTCTTTCAAGCAATTCAGTAACCGAGCCTTTAAAGTTTGTGACGTCATCAGGCCACGATTTTATTTGAATTGCAATGCATTTTATAAGTAGTTTACACATTTTTATTTTAATATTTTACATTATGCGTATCCATGATGGGTAAGTATTACGGTGGCTCCCAACGACTAGTTTTTCCTTACGATCAACTGGTTAAATTTCTCAAATTTTCTCTGTTACCCGATTGATGAATTTCGCGATTTTTTTTTCCCTTCTACCGATTGGCTAATTGTGCAGTTTTATCTTGCGACCAATCGGCAAATTTACGTGTTTTTTCCCTGCAGTTTACTAGTGAAATTTGCGATGTTTTTTCATGCGACTGACTAAAGAATTTCCCGATTTTTTTCATGCGATTAACAAATTTAGCTATATTGCCAAACATTCCGATATTCTTCCTGGCCCCACCAGTGGCTGAGAGGTTCTGCTCTCAAAGCTGGTAGATGGGAGGTGCTGGGTTCAAACCCCTGTCGCGCTCGTCGACCTAACCGTTCAGAGTTTTCAGTTGTTTTCTTCGAACCTTGTTGTAAATATGAGTTAGGATTCCTTAGAAAAATCTCCACGGAGGGCACTCCTCCCTAGGGCCTATATCCCTTGAATAGATAATTGGCCATCATAAATCAACCAACCAACCGAACCGATATTCTTCCTGCGATGAAATTTACGGGGTTTTTTTTTCAACCAACTGACGAATTTTGAGATTTTTTTCCCTATGATCATACGGGACACGGGAGGAGAAAATTATTGAAAAAGTATTGAAAAAGAAAAAAAATACCAGATTTCTGGTATATAACTGAAACACAATCACCACTGGCAAATAATCCATGAACATATTCTAAAAAAATTAATGTGATAATTAGGGATACACTGAATAGTGATTTTGGCCGAATAGTAACTATTCTGCCGAATACTCCTATATTTCAGAGTTAAGTTTTAGAAAGTTAAATTTTAAAATAATTTTACATCATATTCTAATCCAGGTTATTCTCTTTCTGTCTCTTCTAGCTATGCATAGCATACGTCTTTCCATACTTCGCTGTGTTGTTTGTAATCTTTGTACCATCTGTTTTGTTAGCGTCCATGTTTCTGCTCCACAGGGATCACTCTAGAGAGTTTCAGAGGGGCGGCCTACCCTCATGCCCTTTTTAGATAAAATCCCACCCTCCTTGCCCTTTTTCCAGATAGAATTCTACCCTCCTTGCCCTTTTTCCAGGTAGATTTCTATCCTTTTATTCCTGGGTAGAATCCTGCCTTGTTTGCACTGTACTTAAAAATTTTTTTTTACCGATCTTTTATTTTTAGAATGCTAGTAGGGTACGTCAGAAGTACTCCTCTTTATTTCTCTATGAAATGCCCTGGTATGTTTAATCTTTGACTTTGAGTGACTCATCTTTCCATTTATCATTTTTTCCATTCAATAAGACATAAAGGTAACTAGGGTCATTGATTAGTTTCACCTTCTCTAGTGAAATATAGTATTAGATCAGGCGTTCTGGCCTTTCACCACATGATAACTTACATAAGTGCTATAAAAATTTTAGAAGTAGCTTTAGAACTTTTATTTTGTAGCTTTTTCAAAACCAGTTTTGCTAAAACTGGGAAAAGTTATATGGTGAATAAAACTTTTAGAGAGAGAGGTTTTGAATTTCTGGGAAAATGGCCGTGACCGTGAATATAGTAAACAATTTTACAATAAAAATCGAGAACATAAGGTTCATTTTGCTATTTTTAATACTTTTCAATCGGTGAAATTGTAGAAATTAGAAATGTTATTGGATTTTTTAAATTAAGGAGTACTTTAAGCTGTTGCCAGATTTCTCTCCCCACCAGTATATAGGTATATGCACTTATTACAAAAATGCCCTTTTTATGAAATGATGTGCCCTTTTCAACAAAATTACCCTTATTATATAATGTGCGCCCTGCCCTTTTTAATGTTCTAGAATGATCCCTGTGCTCCATATTGGTTAAAAACCTTTCTTTCAAACAAAGAGGCATGTTGCTCTTCAGAATAATATTGTTCTTTCTAAAAGTACTCCATCCATTTCTTATTATATTCTTCTATTGATTTCATTCATGATACTGTTGTCTGTATGATATTTCCAGTCCAAGGTACATATAACTATGTACTTCTTTAATCTCAGTGTTGTTGTTGTCTATTTTCTTTTTTGATGCAAATGAATTGAACATCACCTTAGTCTTTTCCAAATTTATTTTTAATCCCACATTAATGCCAGCTTCTGCCAAATCTTTTAGCATATTTTCCAATTCTTCAGCAAACCAGAGATGGCTTAAATATTCCCTATTTATTCTAATCCCTTTGTTTTCCCAATCCAGCTTCTTGAACATATTTTCTAAGACAGCAGTTAAAAGTCTAAGCGAAATGGTGTCTCCTTCTTGTCTTACTCCTCTTCCTAGAATTTTGTGGATTTAGGGTCCCTGTTTTGTTTACATTTTTTAAAGTCATTTGAATTTAACAATGCACTTGAAATTATAATGAATGCTTACAATAAAGTAAAATACCAATAAATTAAGAATATTCAATTTTTTTTTTTAAATATTAAAAGTAAAGGTCAAGTCAATCATTAATAATGCATAACTAAATAGGCATAATGATGAGAATATTTTGTTGAATGATTCAGTGAAACTCTCATAAATATACACTCATAATTCACATAAAATTTTTAAAATAAGTTTTATTTCATGTTTAGCCATACTTAATACATCCTCTCTAATATATATACCCCACTTCCTCAGACAAAGCCCGTGATTATTTGAATGATACTGCATGATGGAATGTTTGCAGATTAAATGTTGGCATGTGGTTACAATGCATATGTGTGTTCTTGTCAGTGATAATGAGTGTTCTTCTTTCTCTTTGCAGTCAACCTGAATGGAGGAGGAAAAGTGGCCATATCTGACTTTGAGCTGTTGAAGGTGTTAGGAACTGGAGGTATGTTATGACACGACTTTCATATAAGTGGCCATAAGACGGCAAGCTTAGTGTTTCAATTGTAATCTATCAAGAATATTCAAATTTACCCCATCACTTCATTCTGCCAACATAACAAAAAAATATATATATATTGGGACATATCTTGCTTCAAAAACGGGTACTTTTCAGTTTATAGCAGCCCCCATGCCTACCATTACGATGAAGACCAAGATTGCAGTTACGATTTAACCAAGATCATCACAAAGCTTATATATGCACAGGGGTCGGAAAAACTACTTTTTGTTTGTAGCGAACTACAACTACTTTATGAAAAATGTAGTTAACTACAACTACAGCTACTTGTTTTAAAAAGTAACGACTACAAACTACTTTTCAAAAGTAGTCACTACTTCGCTATATTTCGCTACTTTAGTTATCGCTAAATAAATGCATCACAAACAATTTTCTTATCAAAGACTATAATGTAACAGAATTCTTTTGAATGTCCCTGTAAGCGAAATATAAATGCTACACATTTCATTTTCAATACTGAACATTCTATGGTAAACTTCAATAACATATAAAACTTTTATGGCAATCCGAGTATATTTACGAGAGTTAGAGCACGGACAGACAGACTAAGCGGATTCATAGACACTTTTTAATTATGTTGGAAAGTGTTGAAAAGAGGAAATTTGAAAACAAAAATTGTAATAATCTTACAAATTTATGAGAGTGATATAGCACAGTAAGCGCTTAAGGTGGTTCTCAAATTCCTTGCTCAACAACGCGAAACTTTCTGATACATTATCTGACTCATTTTTAAACACAAAGGCATAAAATTGGCAGGTCTGACTATTGAAGCGATTTGGAATCGAAATGAATTTTTAATTTTTTGATAAATAAATTACTTATCAGGTTATAAGCGATTCGTGTCACGTTTTTTCCCTTTCCCCTGCTGCGGCGTCGGAAATTCGGTTGAAAACGGCGACTTTGACAGTGTTTTCTGAAAAATCTTCTGTCTTTACCAAAAAATAAAATAAAATAAAGAATAGTGGAAAACCTTTCTGTTACAAAGTTTCTGAATAAGAACACCTGCATTTTTATGAGTTTCCGAACAAAAATGAATTAAAGAATGTCATAAAATAGCCAGTTTGGATTTTAAAACAACCTTAAGAGCGGATAGCCCTTGGTAAATTTGAATATATATTATTATTTTTTTTAATAGAGCTAAATAGTCTTATTTGATTACAATTTAAATATAGTTCCTGAAAGCAATTTAAAAATTGAACAAGATCATATAGACTTGCATAGGTTAAATCCTAGCTTTTATTTTCCTTTCTATCTCTTTTTGTTTGTTTCCCTTTGAAAACCCGAATTTCAACATACTGGGCTTTAGATTCATTCTGGAGACAAAGATAGAGATATTTCATTAAAATACCAAGCTAACCAATATCAAATCAAATATAAAACATTATAAATCAATTATTTTAGTGGTAAAAAAAAACCCTGTGCAGGTAAAGTGAAAATAAATAGCCATAAAAATAAAATTAAACATTCTTAGGTATTTTTTTAAATAATATGTTTTCTTTTCCAACCACCTTTGTTTTATGTATTGGAATCTTCAAAAGGAAATATGCAGTAAATTAATTTGTATGCATACATTGGACAAATATTTCACAACGATCAAAAGACGTATTATTAAAATAATTTTTTAAGATAATAAACAGTTCGATAAGAATATTTTCTGAATCAGGGATCTTAATTCGAAAAAACTCTTTTTAATGATTTATGAATTTTAATGAATAACGATTTAGATATTCGGTGCGAGATGCGATCCAGTAATTATTATCTACAAAAACAACTTTTCAAAAGAAAAAAAAGGCCAAGCGTAAAAAAAAAAAGTTGTGGCTAAAAAATGGTGGGATATCAAATTTCCAAGCTATTATATTGCTTATTTAACTTTTACCATTAAATAAGTTATCATATATATAAGTCGAGTGCCTATGTATATGTTAATAGAAATCGTTTTCTCCTGTACTAAATACATCCTAATGAGTTTCTGAAAATACAATTTTTTTCAAATTATGCATGATGGGCTTGGCGGCTATCTTTCCATATTTCTAAGCACCCAAATTTCTAAAGTAAAAGCGTAATATGTTTGCAATGTAATATGTTTATAAAAATTTCGAACTTCAGATTCTAACTACGGACAGATAAATTAGATAAGACTGATATTTTGATAAATTGATTTTTACTAGTTTGAAATTAATAATAACTCTAAAAAATAAATCATAAGATGAATCTTTAAGATAAGTCATCATTATCTTAAGACACAATTTTCAGAGCATACAAGTCTATAAATGAAACTCTTAAATATTTGCTTAAATAACAATTTTGAACTTCGGATTTGGGTGGTTAGAATTTTGTGAATAATATGCAAAGATGGCCGCCAAGCCCATCATGCATAATTTGAAAAAAATTGAATTTTCAGAAACTCATTAGGATGTATTTAGTACAGGAGAAAACGATTTCTATTAACATATACGTAGGCACTCGACTTATATATATGATAACTTATTTAATGGAAAAAAGTTAAATAAGCAATATAATAGCTTGGAAATTTGATATCACACCATTTTTTAGCCACAACTTTTTTTTTTTACGCTTGGCCTTTTTTTACTTTTGAAAAGTTGTTTTTGTAGATATCATTTCTTTTTTTTTTAAATATATTGAACATAATTTAAATAATCTAAACATGTGAAATAATTTAAAAATACATTTTACTTTCAGTCATTGTTTAAAGGGTTAACTAGAAATACCAGTAGATTTTTCAATTAAATTAATTACACTCTTAAAAACAACATACTAAATGTGGCTTGTTATAATACTTGTTATCCTCCGTTAAAAAATATTACTGACTAATCCATTAAATGAATAAAAATGGAATATGTACATAGCGTGTCAGCGCTGCATTTGAAATCAAACGTGATATCACGCTCTTTTATTATTAGCACTAGCTGGCTTCGCCTGCTAGCGGGCCCCTAATTTACACAGGGGCCTCAATCCTTTTAAAACCTCGAATAAGATAAACCACGAACCTCCGACCTGGTTTCATGCTGCCTTCGGCACCGGATAATCCCTTAATTTGCACATCGAATTGTATAAACCTGTAAACAAACGAACTTCCGACACAGGTCCCCGCTGCCTTCGGCACCATATAGCAGTCGTGCTGCGCACGCTCAAGTTCCATCTTCCACCACCAGGTAGCGCAATCTGTTCTATACGAACCTCGGGCACTGAAATCGTTAAGGCTATAGATGTCGAGTCGAATGAGCTATACCCCGTCGAGATCTAGCCCATAGAACCAGGGATAAGAAAGTGCCCCCTGGTGGTGAAAAAACGAACTAAAATCGGAAAGCTCTATAGATGTCGAGTCGAATGAGCCATACCCCGTCGTGATCCGACCCATAGAAACAGAGATAGAAAAGCGCCCACTGGTGGTGTAAGCTAATCGCGTTTGGGGGGCAAAGTGGGGGGATGAACACCGGAGATGCATAATAAGATTAGGCGGTCACAGACTTTTCCAACGATGTATCACATGAGGGATATGTGCAAAATTCAGAAAATACAACACCTGCATAATTTGATTAAGCGTTCACAGACCTTTCCAACGATATATCACATGAGAGGTGTCGGCAAAATTTAGAAAAGTGCCCCCTTTGGGGGGGGGGGGGGTGAAAGCGGGAAGATGGACCCCGAAGATACATAATATGAACCACAGGCCTTTCGAACAATATATCACATGAGTAGTGTCGGGGTGGGGGGGCGCAAAATGTGGGGGTTTCACCTGTGGTGCATAACATGAATAATGGTCACAGCCCTTTGTAATGATATGTGACATGACGGATATCGTTAAAATTTAGAAAAGTGCCCCCCCCCCCCCCCTTGTGTAGGCAAAACGCGCTCCGCCCCTCCCTATAATTTTTGACGCAGCTTTATTTTTAAAATTTATGTTATGTGTTATAAAATATCGTAAAGTTTCAAACAGATAGCCTTATTATACTTCCTAATTTTGTTCACGCTATTCCCCATCCTCTCCCCGAACTGTGACGCGCCATTCTTTTTCATAATTTTTTTATCATGTGTTATAAACCATCTTAAAGTTTAAAACAGATCGCATTGGAATTTAATATATTTGCTGAAATTACTATTATATGTAGAATAATATAGAAATAAACCCTCCTTTAGATTGTAATTGAGATATATGAACAATTTTTAGAATTTATGAAAGCTGATTTTTATTTATTTATTTATTTATTTATTTATTTATTTATTTTTTATTTATTTATTTATTTTTTATTTTTTTGCACTGCCCTGTGTATGTTTGGAATTTCTTAGCAATTTCTTAGATTTACATTATTTTATTCAATTAAACATTGTACTGTTACAATAAATTTAAATGGAAACTTCACTTCTAAAACAAAAATAATTTAACAACTGGATTTCATTAATTTATAGAAAAATGACGTGAAAGGTATTCCTGCGAACGAAATGCCTATCCTTTACCGTGATTTTTTTTGTTTTTCTTTTAGAAATAAATGAATCACATTTAATTCATTTCAAAAATTTTGTTTACGTTTGGAAAGAAATTTTAAATGCCGATAACTCTTAATGTATACATTTTAGAAGGTACATCTTCCCTCAAAAACTAATTTATTTTTAAAGATCTTTCAAAAACGTATATTATATATTTAAAATATTTTTTAAAGCATAAACACTACGTCTGATTACTTTATTTTACAATATTTTAAGAACACTCATTTTATCAGACAATTAAATGCACTAAACAAACACGAGTGAAAAATTGACCTGGGCCAGGACTCGAACCTGGGACCTTACGCGTACCATGCCGCCGCTCTGCGACTGAGCCACCCAGATCGATACGCTTGACGGGAATTTCTCATACTTATTCTTGTTGGAAACAGTCATCTGCCACAGTTTGCAGTCATATTTAATTGTTTGATAAAATGTGTGTTCTTATAATTATGAAGTTTTATTTTTTTTTTAAATATCTTCAGAAGAAAATGGCTGACTTGCAGATGAAATTTGATGTTGTTATAACTTGTAACTGATTTGTGCTATTATAATACAGACTATCCGCCACTGGCGACCAGTTTGGTCTCCCTTAAATGTATGTTAAGCATTGTAACACGTTACTTTTATTCATAATTTAATTTTTTTCCTTAATCCTTCGCCAAACCGAAAGATTCTAATAGACAAATCAAGAACTTTTGTGATCATGGTAGCATTTTGCATATTTTTTGTTGTTATGTATTTCATCTTCCATGATAAAAACCACTTAACCCACTTAAGCATTTGTCCTTCATGTCCGTGTGCTTATCAGTTGCAATATGTTCGCTAAGGCGGAGATTCTTAAACATATTAAGTAATTTTTCGTAATTGGGTCCATTGCCAATTGGCGTATTTTAGTTAATACGATTTGATGCAATGAAGTCTATTTTGTGAAAGTCTTTAATGATATCCACATTTACACTGAACCATATTGTTGCTAATATTTATTTTTGTTTTTCGTTAACTTTGGCTGTAGACTCGATTGCGAAAGATTATAAAATCTATCATTATTCTCATCTTCAACGTCTTTAGTAATGTGCCATAATCGGGCTACATATTATTACATGTAATTTTCGAGTATAGTTTGGTGGAAAATTGAACTTTTGAAGGCCAGTTTTGATAATCGCATTCCCTTTAAACCATATTTTCTGTCAGGACTTTTTTCCCATGACGTACAATCTGATTAAAATTCACGAACTTCCTTTTAGATGCCTAGTATGACTTTGTTTTTCTCTGCTCCCCTTTCTTGATATAGTTCGGGAGTTTTTATAATAGCGTAATTCTCGTATTTCGGCATGTCTGCTTAATGTCTACTGACTATTAAGATTCGTAACAGGTAAAATACGCCGCGCCAACATTGGCACCTATAATTCTAATTACAGCAACCCGTTTTTTCTCTCTATATTGTAACTCTATAGTTAATATTACGTAGTAGAAATATAAAAAACTATTGAAGACAGTTCTATTGATATAGTAGATATAGATATGTATAGTATATTCATGGGTATATAATATGTGATTAGAATATATATCTCTCATATTCATTCCGTTGGATATAACATACCCCAAATAAAATTTCCATCGTAAATGTCTAATCTAAAAACCATCAATATGATTTTATGTGTTTAGTAAGTGTATACAAAAAGAATTTTCTGCATTATTTTACTTTAATTCTATATTATTAACCATTTTTAATGATGGGTCCTTTTGGGTGCAGTTGTCGCAGACGCATCGGGGTATCATTTTGGTGCCAAAATGGCGATTTTATGCCTGGCCAACCTGGCGTTTTAGGCTAGATTTTGCTTCGTATGGCAACCTGGTAGAGCAGATTCCACATGCTTTATAATAAATTGAATATTGTGTGTTTTAGAACAAATTAATGATTGTGTGTGTTTTTAAATAAAATTGTGTGTTTTTTTTTAAATATAAAATGACTTATTTCATAATAAAATAAAAGTAACATGCTGTTTTTGCAATCTCTAACAGGTGTCTGAAAATGGGATTTTCTCGCCAAGATGGCGCAAAACAAAAATCGCGCCAACCCCGGAGCGTCTGTGACAGCTTTTCCAATTTAAAATGCATGCCGTTCACATTTTTCATTCAAAATAAAAAAAAGATAAATAAAAAATAGGTACTTTTCCGTTATACGGACGCCATGCCAAAATGTATGCTAATGCATAATGTATGTAAATGTATGCTTGCCGACAATGGTGTCCGTATGAAGGAAAAGTACCAAAAAATAATATCATAAATCAAAACATTTGATTTCAGAATCAAAGTATCGTTTCTAATTTGAACACGTGAAGAATAAAAGCTGGTATTGGCGATTTTAAAAATGATATTGGCGAGATTTGCACCCAAATAACATAAAAGTACTTAATGATGTTATGTATTTTATAAATGTATATTAAATTACTATTTGGAACGCGATTGGTCATTAACAATGGTAAATATGATTGGCAATTAACAATCATTTTAGGTGATCTCTCTTCCTGCCACGTATAATACATAAATATCAAATTAATTGACAATTCGTTTCGAAATTTGATTCATTAAATATTATTACATGACTTGTATTTGTTTACATTCAACTTTGTCAAGAAAAGATTCCGAAGGAAGTTGAGTTGTAAAGCACTTCATCAAGCAGAATTATGGTAAACTTTGATGGTCTTACAGGTCCTGGTGCAAATTACTTTTTTGACACCAGGCAGCGCTCCAAAAAATCATTCATGGAAAACTTATTTTACAAACGATTATCTCCATGGTTTAATGGTTTAATATTTTAAAACTTCACGACGAATGAATCTTTTTTTTTTTTTTTGTTTACTTTCATGGATAATTTGAACTGCGAAGCTAATTTATTAAACTGAAGTTATTGCAGAATATATACCTAATTGAACGTAAGTCATCTCTCAAATATTAATTTATTTTGAACGATCTTTCTAAAAATGTAACTTTTATGCACTTTTATTCGAAAAAATAATTTTGAATAAAAATGGCCGCCTGGCATATGAAAAAGCGATACGGGCATCCCGGAACTGTTGATGACAGTCACATGACTTACGGTTTTATTATAGAGATGGTACATGGTCGTTGGCATGTTTTATCTCTGTTTTGGCATAATTTTTTAATCGCCAAGTTAATTAACAGTTTTTTTGCTAATTAAGGATTGATAGAAAATATTTTTTTACACTGAATTTTATAAAAGCACATAGATTACGTAATTACTTGTCCAAAAATGCAATCCTTTTTTTATTCTGCCGAATATTAAGGTCTGTAGGTTGTTTGAAAAAAAAAGTTTGACGAAAAAAAAGTGATCATTTTAAGTATCTCGACGTTTTAAAAAAAAATCTATATCTCTGTTTATAAATCACTTATGAAGATGAGTTTGGTCTTAAATTGAAGAAATTCTTCCTTAGATTCTTCTAGTTTTCATTTTTTTTTTCCTACGACGCTTGGTTTGTTTGATATCTGATATTTTAATCTGGCATGTTTTGTCGATTTAACATTGCGAAGTTGATTCCTGTAAATAAGCAGTAGCGGTCTAGTTCAGTTCTTGGCGTTGTTTGTGTGGCGTTTTTTTTTTTAAAGCTTGGCTTGGCAGAGCGACCGCCCTGCTTGATTAATAAAGAAGGTGCTAACTCACCTTTACGTTCAACTTCAAGTTGTAAGCAGATGATTTTGATACTGATAACTTCTTATTAATTGGACAAAGTTTACATGTTACAGAATAATTACCACTTTCTTGTTGTATAACTTCAAAATAATCATTATATGCCGACCAGGGCAGTTCTATACTATTTTTGTCTGTCATTCTATTACATTAATCTCAAAAGAAGCATCCCCACATTAAAACACAAGATCTAATAATGAGTAAGAAGACAAAGGGTAATTTTTTTTATGAGTGAGTACTTTGCGGTTTTATCTGCAAATCCAGCAAATAATAGCTCACGGGCATGCTGACACTTTACGTTTCAGCTGCTAGTTTCTTTGAAGGCAGAAATCATTCCTTCCTACTTTTAATAATAAAATGGTGCACTTGTTCTTTTCTGTGCTTTTTTGAATATATATATATATTTAATTAGAGTTGTAGCGATTTTAAACTAGCAGGAAGCGAGCAGAAATTTTGTTCGAAGGGGAATATTTTAGATGATTGATTATTTATTTAATGTTACCAGACAGCAAAGAATACGGAACTTTAAAAAAAAAGAAAAGTTTTAAATTTTGTATATGGAGAGGTGGGGGAGATTTTAGGGGAAAGGGAATAATTTATAATACTGATTATTTATCGTCGCTACAGAGCACTATTTAGGGCAGAAGATTTTTTTTTATATATGAAAATGAAAATAACTTAAAGATTTTAGATTTATTTATATGCTTGGGGGGGGGGGGGAGAAGAGTAAATTATGGGAGGTTAAGGAACAATTTAGATGGTTACTTATATATAATATATTATTATTAAGTAGAAACGAATGTGGCCATTTTTTTTTTTAATAAAGAGTCTTAAATATTTGAAACTGTATGCTGGAGGAGGGGCAAAAAGCGAAGCGTAAATTTTGGGGACAAGGAAATAATTTTTATTTATTGTCATTAGAGAGCAACAAATGGAATGAAAGATTTTATTTTTGTATAAAAATAAAGATTTAAAAATATTTTAAACGCCTTTGTCTGCTACTAGAGGGAAGCGTGAATTTGAGAGGTTAAGGATGATTTATGTGTAGATAAATCCATTCTTTTTTTTTTAAATAAAGATTTTACATTTATTTGCTTGCTGGGGATGGGAGGCAAAAGGGAGAAGAAATTAGTCAGATAAAGACTTAACGTAGACAGACGACTATATTTTGGTAAAAACAATCGTTGTCGTATAAAAATACATTATATTGAGAAGATTTCTATGGATTTAAATGACAATACACGAAGTTTCTGACACCCAAACTGTGAAAATGACAGTTAATTTGTGACCATGCCCGTCGTCTATGGGGAAATATATGGCACTGCAACTGAGGACGTTCGCAAATTGTTGCAGAAAACATATTTCGCACAAAAGAAACGAGGTATGATCATGCGATTTGTAGATTGGCACTTTTTTCCTCCCTCCTAAAGTAGCGTCGATGCTCGCTACAAACTACTGATATTTTGTATCGCGCTACTCGCTACACTACACTTTTTTTAATGCAGCGCGCTACACTACAAACTACTGGAAAAAGTAGCAGCTACTGTAGTTTCGCTACTTGTAGCGCGCTACTTCCAAGCCCTGTATGTGCATATATATATATATATATATATGTACTCCAAATGCTCCTATATGTATATCTTATATACACATCTCCTATACATATGCGTCCTCTATCTAATGTCATGTGTCCTATCACAACTTGACTGTATGCGTCACAAAATGTTATATACATCCTATAATGTCCTATGCTTTATAATTTGGCGATTCCTCCTCAGGGGCTGCTATGAACCCAAAAGTACCCAAAAATTTTGTACTATTTTTCATATTCCACGATAAATGATCCAATCCAATAAAAGTTCCTAAATAATGACTGAAATACGTCACAGGCTTAACAGAATAGATATTTTTATTTTGTAATTTATTGCCTGAAAAAGAAGCCAGCTTATAAGAGTGAAATTAAAATCTATACGAAATGGCAGTATTACCCACTTAATGGAACTTTCTCTCTTCCCGTCAAGCATTTTCTGTGAATACAATTCACGTGGTTTCACGACACATTCAAGCAAGTTTTATGTGTCACTGATTTCAGAAAGTAATGACTGTTTTGTTGCTAATTTTTGAATGCTATTAGAGGGGTGGATAGGTACTACCCTTTCAAGGCTTTATTTCTTGTGTTCTCACTGAATAAAGAACAAACGGCTTATGTTATTGGCATTCTATCTCACAATTGGGTGACCCATTTTGTTAGGCCAAAAATAGCTGACAGGCAAGTATGTGTTCCACAGGAGAGGATGGGTACATTTATAAATTATGTTTGCCTTTGTCAAGAGTGATTAGACAGATACAGAAAAATTGTCCTATAGTAACTGTCATTTTCTTTCCCCCTACATTATCAAGCACAGTCTTTGCTGTCATCTTACAGTCTCTGTGTAAGATTAACTCTTTTAAAGCAGTCAGTATTCTGATTAAACACATAGGTTACCGAGAGTTTTTAACCTTTTACTAGAAAGGCAGTATCCTGTTATCGAAACCTATTCATGTTTGGGAGATACATCTGTGTGTGTCAATAATATAGGTACTAAGAAACAGAGACACTTACTCCAACATTTTTTTTGAAGATTTAACAAGGATTCCAAAGTTGAAATGTATGAAAATACATGAAATTTGGTCATGCTGTGATCACTGTAACATATGTATGAGCATTTTGTGCTCCTAAAAATATTCTTCCTCCTCCCCAAAGAAAGAAAAAAAACACTCAATGCAGCCACTTTGGGAACAGATGTCGCAGACTCACTGAGGTTGACGCCATTTTGACAAGAAAATCCTGTTTTCAAATACATGTTACACCTAGCCTGCAAAAACTGTCTGCTAATTTTATTTTATTAGGACACATTTTATTTTACTATGAAACACTTACAATTTATTATAAAACACACATTTTTTTCATAACACACACACTTTTTTATTATAAAACATGTACATTAATTTTGTTACTAGCTGACCCGCCCGGTGTTGCAGGGGAATGTGTCATAAACTTAAATCTCTTCTTTAAAAACAAAACTTTGGCCTAAGTCTCCGATGGCTTAGGCACCGTTTACCGGACATGCTCGTACAATCTGGAAAATCTTACAATTCCACCTTCCACCCCTTGGAGAGTATTCTGTTCTAAATAAACTTCTTTCCGATCAAACATCTGACATGGGTCCTTGCTGCCTATGGCACAGTATAGTAGGCTACATAGATAATATAGAGTAGCGCACATGCAGCAAAATTGAACTGATTTGAAGAAGATCAGAACATCATTAGCCAAGTTATTGAAATAAAGCACTGTCAAAGAAAAAAACTTGGGGGAGGGATGTTCAAGTGCCCTTAAGAGGAGGACCACTGTGCATCTTTAAAAATTCGTTCGTTTGGTAAAGCTAGGAACTTAATTAGAAATTTGTCTTAGACTGTTATTCGTAAATACTGGTAACTGCTTTCTAGAAATAAGCCCTGAAGCTTATTTCTATGCTGAAAATGCTGATTTTTATGATAATTTAGCAAAATGGAACTGGTTTGGAGAAGATCAGAACATTATTAGCCAAGTTGTGGAAATAAGGCACAGTTAGCGAAAAAACTTTCAGTGAGGGGCCACCTGGGGGGGGGGGGGGGTGCAGTCTTGTGCTCAACAACAAATCACTCACTTTGACCATTGGTTTGCATATGGAAACGGGGCACAGGGGCGATCGAAAATCAAGTCAGTTGAGCCATATCCCGTTGTAATCTGGCCCACTGAACCCTGAGATACTTGGAAATGAAATATAAAAAAAAAATCTCAAATTATTATTCAAAAAGAGTAGTATGTACTACTCAGAAATTTACTTTACTGTGGAAGATAATTGAGATATTGATGTAATTTGGAATCAGTTTTGATCATTTCGGATTATTAGAAGGCGAATTATTAAAATAGCAAAAATGAAAGAAGGGGGGCCGAGGAAGGTCACTGAATGTTCAAGACCCTTCAGCAAATGACAAATTAGGAGTAACACTATGCTTTTTTCAAAATGGATTCATTTGGTTAAGCTAGGAACTTAATTTGGCTTAGACTGTTATTCGGAAATACAGTAAAACCCCGATAATTCGGATTAATTGGGACCAGACCCAATCCGGATTTTTGAAAATCCGGATTATCCGGAGAATGATAAAAGATGAAGGCTTTCTGTCTGAGTTTTCTTTAAGGCTTTCTGTCGGATTATTGTACCTGATATAGGTAAACCATGATCTCTTTCTGTGCAAAAGCAAACGAATAACACTTCATTCAGTGTTTCAAGTTTAGCTATTTTAACATTCTTCCGATTGTCCAAACCGTCGTTAGAAATTGATTTCGAGCAAAAATCCTCGATTGTTTTTCGATTTTTCTTTCATTCGGACACTGTCGAGGTCCCTACTCCTAATTCACAAGCAATCTTTTTTAAGGGTTTACCTTTACCAATTCTACTCAATGCTTCCAATTTCTTTTGCATAGTCACAAAATTATGTTTTCGTTTCATCGCCATAGCTAAAAATGTACGCTTAAAAACACTGCACGGCAAAGGAAAATGTCTGGTAGGATTTGGGTTGATACATGCTCTATGAACGTGAGGTCGGATTCTAGGAAGCAGAGCAGTGACTGGGGGGGGGGGTTCCGCAAGTGATAGTATAAAAGCATTTTGTCACGAAGACAAAGAAACAGTCCCGAGAGACCAGACACCTATGGGCTGGCTGACAAAGATCGGAAAGCGATACTCATCAGTCAGTGGGTCTATAGGGATTATTTTACCTTGCTTTCTTGCAATGCTAAGTAAAACTTTATTGTGCGGTGAGCTTTTGAAGACATTTCTATTCTAAATGGATTAAATAGAAAACTGTGAAAATTGGAATTGCCAAACTTAAAGTGATACATTGTTGTTTCTTTGAAAGATAACATCAAAGAGTTTAAATAAGAAAGCTTAAGGTATTCTTCCAAAAATATTTCAGAAAATACTTTATTCAGAATACGGGGATGAAATAAATTAATGCTATGGAAATTTGCCAATCGCTTCTCAAAAAAAAAAAAAAAAATCGACCAGACCGATCCAGATTGTCCGGAGATCCGGAATAACGGGGTCCGAATTAGCGGGGTTCCACTGTAGTGGTAACCGCTACTCATAAATTTTCTCTAATGTTATAGAGGGTGATTATTAAGTTAATTATAGTGTCTGGAATCAGTTGCGCTGAAATCAAAAAGTTAGTTGCTGAGATATGGAAACAGGGCACAGTTAGAGAAAAAACCTTGAGGGGGAGGGGCTGTTGGGGTGGGGGTGGGTGGGGGGGGTTAGAACATTCAAATGCTCTTCAGCAAATGACAAATTAGAAGAATCACTATGCATCTTTAAAGATTGATTCATTTGTTTAAGCTAGGACATTAATTTGAAATTTGGCTTAGACTATTATTCGGAAATAGTGGTAACCACTACTCATAAATTTACTATAATGTTGTAGAGAGTGATTATTAAGTTAATTATAATGTCTGGAATTAGTTGCGTTGAAATCAGAAAGATAGTTGCTGAGATATTTCTATATCTCAGCAACTGGGACACAGTTACAGAAAAAAACTTTGAAGAAGGGCCCGGGGGGAGGGGGGGGGTGAAGCAGATGTTCAACTGCCCTTCAGCAAATAACTAATTAGGAGGACCACTATGCATCTTTAAAAATTTGTTCATTTGGTTAAGCTTGGAACTTAATTAAAAATTTGTCTTAGACTGATATTCGGAAATAATGATATTCGCTACTCATAAATTTATTTTAATGTTGTAGAGATTGATTATTAAGTTAAATATGATGTTTGAAATCAGTTGCGCTAAAATCGGAAAGTTAGTTGCTGAGATATGGAAATGGGTCACAGTTACAGAAAAAACCTTGAAGGAGGAGCCAGGGGGGGGGGGGGAGCAATGATCAAGTACCCCTCAGTAATAGGTACTGTGCATCTTTAAAAATTCATTAGTTTGGTTACGCTAGGAACTTAATTACAAATTTTTCTTAGACTGTTATTCGGAAATGCTGCTTTCTAAAATTGTGCCCTGAAGCTATGAATGCCGATATTTATAATAATTTAGCAAAATGGAACTGGTTTGGAGAAGATCAGAACATTATTAGCTGAATTATGGATATAAGGTACAGTTAGAGAAAAAACTTGAGGGAGGGACCATGAGGAGACGTGCTGTCAAGTGTTCAATAACAAATCACTAACTTTGACTGTTGGTATGCATCAACTGAATTAAGGCATTTCTTAGGAACCTAAATTTAATTTTTATGAAAACTTTTATTCTAAAATTGCGGTATTCTCTCTCGATTAAACAAAACTGGTGAAGCTAAAAATGTTAAATTTGTTAAATGAAATTAAATCAGAGCAGTAGATTTGAATTTATTAATAAGGGAGTCAGTTAAGGAAAAAGCTGCTGCTAGGTTGCGCACAGTCAAGTACAATAAATGAGATAGTTGATTAAAAGTTGTTTACTCTCCTCCCCGCAAATATAACAAATAATGTGTTAAATAAAGTTGTCTGTATTAATAGTCTCTATCATAACAATAAATATCATGTTAAAAAAAAAAAAAAAACCTTAAACTCAGCTTACTATCATTATGTCAATAAAATCCTTTAAAATTAAGTTTTTAGCATTTGGCAATGGTTAATAATTAAGTTGATTGTCTATGTGTCATATAATCTCTGATCCATCGATTTTTAACACTCAACTCGTAATAATCCCTATGCTGGTTTATTTAATTACTTTTGCAGATACTCTATACAACCAACCAACCAACCAAAGGGAAAAAAAAGTGAAATTTTTATGAGAGTTCTTTGTTGATTTTAATTAACATTTCGGCTAAGTTTCAAAATATTAAAATTTTGATTCTCAGGTACACCAGGAGAGGTTTTAGAATAGCGTCACCTACAATTTCAGACATCTAGGTGTGCTAGATTTTGCTAGTCAGTGCAGACAAACATACAGAGCGAAGTTGTCTGTTATTAGTATACATAAGACACATACTTATTTTACTATACACACACAGATTATTTTATTATAAAACATACACATTGTCAAGTAATACAAATGACTGAACTATATTAATAATACCCTCCCCCCCCCGTCCCCCCCTGTCCCCCTGATGAATACCCACTGTATGGTCTACTGGCCAAAATCATCAGGTTGCCACGCCAAGCAAAAAATCACCTTTTTGGTGCCAAAAAGGAACCCCGGTACATCTGTGATACCTGTACTTGGTAGTGTAAGAATCTCAAAAATATAGGAAATACAATAATGTTGTAATGACTGTAACCTATGTATGAACTGTTTACACCTATGAAAACAAACAAAAAACCGCCACTGAATTCTATCATTATCCATTATAATTTTATTAATTAAAGCATAATTATAAACTATGACTTCCCTCAAAGGGAGTGTGAGCGATATTGCCGAGAACAAATATTGAACAATAATTTCTGAAAGTAATAAAAATGAGATTTTTCAAAGGCTATTTTTAATTAAAAATGGGTACAAATTTAAATAAATAAATGAATGATAAATTCATATACTACACTATTAAAAAAAAAATTAGGGAAGCAAACAAATAGAGAAAACCATGCGTGGATGGAAAATTGGAAGTACACATAAATTAAATATTAGACGGAAAATAAGACACCAAAACATTCATACTATCAGAAGTTTAAAACTCTCTGAAAGGATGTCAAAAACACGAAGAGACGCTCCAAGTACCTGTAAATGATAAAATATGTGTTAACTTTTGTGATTTTTTTTTTAATTAAAAAATGAAATAGTCTAACCTACAATAATAATAAAAAAATGTAATGGGTAACATGTAATCAAGGTATGCAATTAAGATGAAGTAATCAATAAAGATACAGTTCTAATCTTTATAATTAAGAGTTGAAAAATCAGTTAAAATTATGTCATGTTGACACAAACATATAAATTTTTCTCTTTAGTTTTATCAATGTTAAAATGCATTTCAAGCTAAGCATAACATCATTTTCACATGTACTTTATATACGTTACTTTTACGCTTAAACACCATGTATACAAATAAAAATGTTTTTAGTATTGAATTGTAGTGAAAAAATGGCATCCATAAAGTTTTAATGCCATATTTCATAAAGATAAAAAAACAATGGACACTATTCTTGTGACATCGCAATAAGTATGAATTTTTATTCGCTTCTAAAAATAAAGTGCAGTGAATAAATATTTTTATCAAAACTTAACTTGCAGATTAGGGATCATTATTTATCTTTTATCCTCGCATTCATGGAAGTAATCGGATTACCACCATTTTGAAGAAATAAAAAATAAAAGCATTTAAAATTAAAATTCTAAAAAAAGTATTAAACGAATGCACGATAACAAATCTGTGGCCAAATATCTTTAAATAAGAATCATGTAATTGGATGGAGTAGTTTTTTTCTCACGAACTGTCGAAAGAAAATGCTTAGTGTTTTAAATATTATATTAAGAAATGAATGGAATACACCAATTTGTCTTCATTGATAGCTTTTGTCAGAAAATAAGCAATAATATTTTCACTATGTAATGTAAAACATTTTCTAGTAATAAATATTTGACAAAATGGAATTTTAAGTTCCTATCACTTGATTTATTTGAGGATTTAGTACACTTAATCCATTGGATTGCTGTTTAAAGTTATAGCATCTTTTACAAATTGTTTACATTTTAATTCAGATAATAAATTTACAACCTATATTATATCTTTGCAAATCTCAGAAATAGAAAATAATTCTGCTTCCTTCACAAGTAAGAAAGACTTAGACTTTTTTGTTTGTGACATTTCCAAGAAACTAATGAATTTCCTAACAAATCTACTGAAAAGATTTTCCATTTTCTCCATTTCCCCAACTCACGTCTGAACTACTATTTAAAACCATTTCTTTGTTTGACTCCCCACTCTTTAAAGTGAACTTTTGTTTTTGTTGTTGTTCCAGCCTATGGTAAAGTGTTTCTGGTGCGTAAGCTGCGTGGCCATGACAGTGGCAAGCTGTATGCCATGAAGGTGCTGAAGAAGGCTTCCATCGTCCAGAAGCAGAAGACACTGGAGCATGCCAAGACGGAGCGACAGGTCTTGGAGTCCATAAGGCAGTCCCCTTTCCTCGTCACACTCCACTACGCTTTCCAGACCGACTCCAAACTCCACCTCATTCTGGGTAAGGTCAAATTGAAATGAAACACTTGCATGTTAGCCAATTTCAGCAATAGCCTTTTTTTTTTTTTTTTTTTAAATCTATCTTGCCCATAGAATGTAGCACTTATTATACTCCATGAACACAGAAAGGAACATTTGGGCCTAGTTTTCATTCTGAAGATGAGATGGATGAGGCTATAAAAGCATATTTTTCGTCTATTCCAAAAAATGGATGGCTTGAAAAATTTAATCGTTAGGAAAATTGCCTACAAAAATGCATTGATTTTGGAGAGAACTAAAAATTGGTAATACAAATTCAATTTTTCCAAATGAGCAAAAAAAAAAAAAATGCCCAAGCTAGGACTCGAACCTAGAATCTTTGACTTACATTGTCAACGCTCTAGCGTTTGAGCTACCTGGGCTGACAACCAGCAGTCCTATATAACTACTGGCAATAGCATCTGTTCTGTCATTTAGACAGCTCCACAGAATATAACACAGGTAATGGAAACCCAATAAATGATGGGTACATATAGTCTGTTCAGGGAAACGAGATAATGAAAGTAAACAAACGGGTTGCAGAAAAATCGCCAAGGAGCCACACATTTGGCACAAATCCCTAGGTTGGCGAATTTTATTTTTTATTTCGATTTGAAAAAGCAGAAGCTCAAACACTTCAGACAGTCTGTTTGGCGCTTCTGGCACAGCGCCAGGTTTAAGCATCGCCAATCCGCATGTGCATTTGTTTACTTCTGTTATCTTCTTTCAGCGAATGGAGTATAGATACATGTTATTTTTCCTCAATCATACTGATTACCAATCAGTATGATTGAGTAAGAATAATAGCGTAAGAGTTGGTAAGTTTAACTTCCGTATCTCAAAGATTCCAGAGATCCAAGCCTCGTATGTGTTTTCTACTTTTTATAACTCTTCACCATAAAATGTTCTCGATGAAGGTCCATTTCAGGAAGTATCTCATTGTGAATCATTGATTTGGAATGGATGAGAAAAGATTAAGAAGTATCGCCCAATAGTAGAAGTGGAAATATTAACTTACATCCAGACTTGGAGAAAGACAATTCGATATGTCAGAGAATAAAATGCAAATTCTTAATTTTTCTTGATTTGAAAAAATTTTTCCAATTAAAAAAAAAAAAAAAAATAATAAAGAACACATTTAACATTGGTAATGTGTGTGAGTTCTTATCTATACTGATATTATAAAAAAAAATTGTTTTTTTGTAAAGGGTCATCTCTGGAATGACCAAACCTATTTCAAAATAATGCTGGCAAAATGAGGGTGACAGTCTCTGCTGCAACGTAGGCTCTATTTTATGTTGGTACCTGTACTCCCAAGGGATACAGCTGCTACAAGCATTGGGACATTTTAAATTTCTGTGCTACTCCTAACAAGGAGACCACCAAACAGGATGCACACAGATTTTGATGATTTTAAAGTATGTTGTAGGGGTCATACCCCTAACTATATAGTTCAAAGGTTTCCTTCAAATGGGCTTTAGTTTTCGAGAAATTTCGTGTTCAGCATGCATTTCAAATACCCATTAGTTCGCAATCTTGAACGAGGTCTTTGTGGCTCTGTGCTAGCACGCACGATTTGAGAGCCGGAGATGAGGGTTTTGTCGTCTCATGTGACTTTTTTACCTTTTTACTTTCTTCTATCTATAATAGAAGAAAGTATTGTAATCGAAATTTTTTTCGACTTCCGGTTTTCGACGGATTTACACGTTTTAGGGGTCAGATATTCCGAAAAACACGTTTTTACAAAATGTCTGTCTGTCCGTCTTTATTGTATCATCGAAAAGTGTATGAAGTTATGCTTCAAATTGAACCTAATTTTTTTTCTATGTTTTTGGCTATGGCAAGCAGGTTCTATTAGAATTTGGAGATATTTCGACGAAAGGGGGCGCTGTGATCGATATTTTTGTTCCATTTTCACTATTGTACCATCTAAAAGTGTATGAAGTTATGCTTCAAATTGAACCTAATTTTTTGTCTATGTTTTTGGCTATGACAAGCAGATTCTATCAGAATTCGGGGATATTTTGACGAAAGGAGGCGCTGTTATTGATATTTTTGTTCCATTTTCACTATTGTACCATCGGAAAGTGTATGAAGTTATGCTTCAAATTGAACCAAATTTTTTTTCTATGTTTTTGGCTATGGTAAGCAGATTCTATCAGAATTTGGGGATATTTCGACGAAAGGGGGCGCTGTGATCGATATTTTTGTTCCATTTTCACTATTGTATCATCGAAAAGTGTATGATATTATGCAGATAATTAAACCAAAAATTTTTAACATGTTTTTGGCTGTAGCCAGCAGGTCCTACTAGAATGTGGGGATATTCCGCCGGAAGGGGGCGCTGTGATAGCCATTTAAAGATTTCAAATTCAAAAAGATGTATAAAAAAATTAGAAATCCTAAAAGTTTTTTCCGTTAAATGTTTGGCCTTGATCCAGAGAATCCGAAGCAGTTTTTGTTTTGACTCTATATTAAAAAATGGCAGAGATATAGCGGTTTGAAATTTTAGGGTGGTTGACATTTTCAAACAAGACAGCAGAATTCATCCATAAACGGGTTTAATTTATGAGTTTTAGTTAACAGGGTTTCAGCAAATTTTCTTTCATTGTTGTAACCATTGTTCCTATTCTTAAGTGCTTAACACTATATATTTATATTCGCCAACGTCAAATTCTTGCCAAGCTTGGTGGCAATTGACAAAGTATCGCCAAATTTGGCGACAAAAATAGGTTGCCACAAATGAAGTCAACTTGGCTGTAGAAGACTAATTTGGCGATATTCTCATTCAAATTCAATGTTGACGAGAACTGGGAATGAATCTTCTTTAATTGGGTTCCATGCATTTTAGCTTCGTGTTTTCCAGTAATATTAGCTAAATTCGTAAAACCAAGGAATAGGGAGGCTATGTGTTCCGATCGGTACAGGCCAAAAGAACTTTTCGTAGTTTAGTATACATCAGTTGATTGCATCCCGGTAACCCGATGATTCGCAAGCAGCTGACGTACAACAGAATGACGAAAAATATTGATTTTATTGGCGATGTGAGGATGAAATTAGAAGTATTAACATGATTGAGAGAGAAGAAAGTTTTGGGATTGGCACATCCGACTAGTTTTAATAAATTTTATATGTTTTTCGCGTTATAAGTTTTATGCAGATTTATGAATTCTGCATTTTTGAACTTTTTGATATTAAAAATTCCATTTACATTTTCGAATTTTTCGTGAAAATTTATAGTTTTTGCACAATTTTTATTCTAATATTTCTGTTGATGAAAATCCAAACTATTTTAAGTCTTGATATCTCGTCTTTTTAAAATGATTCTTGTTTACATTTATTTATTTATCGTATTTATGAAATAATGCATTTTTTTAGCTGCAAAATTAACAAAATAATATATCCTTTTAATATTTGATTTGTTCTAAATATATTGAAATATGTTAACTGCTGAAATACTAAAATATTTATCATCACCGACATCGACATTTTTACTTTCTTCTATCTATAATAGAAGAAAGTATTGTAATCGAAATTTTTTTCGACTTCCGGTTTTCGACGGATTTACACGTTTTAGGGGTAAGAGATTCCGAAAAACACGTTTATACAAAATGTCTGTCTGTGTGTCTTCATTGTATCATCGAAAAGTGTATGAAGTTATGCTTCAAATTGAACCAAATTTTTTTTCTATGTTTTTGGCTATGGCAAGCAGGTTCTATTAGAATTTGGGGATATTTCGACGAAAGGGGGCGCTGTGATCGATATTTTTGTTCCATTTTCACTATTGTACCATCTAAAAGTGTATGAAGTTATGCTTCAAATTGAACCAATTTTTTTTTAATGTTTTTGGCTATGGCAAGCAGATTCTATCAGAATACATCAGTTGATTGCATCCCGGTAACCCGATGATTCGCAAGCAGCTGACGTACAACAGTATGACGAAAAATATTGATTTTATTGGCGATGTGAGGACGAAATTAGAAGTATTAACATGATTGAGATAGAAGAAAGTTTTGGGATTGGCACATCCGACTAGTTAGTTTATTAAATATGGAACTAATTGTGATACATATCGCAAAAATATTCTAAACAAATTCCGCATAAAAAATCGCCTTTAAATATATTCTTTACATAAATTGTTTTAACAATATTGGAAGAATGTATAAATTGGCATATTATATATTCTTTAAATACTTAAATTGCGATAAATATATTTAAAAATGCATTAAATTTGGAAAAGAAATTATTTCAAACGTGATAATTGTCTTTAAAAATACTTAAATTGTGATAAATATTAAAAAATGCATTAAATTTGGAAAAGGAATTATTTCAAAACGTGGTAATTGTCTGCAAAGGATTAAACTAAATGGATAAAAAGAAAATTTTATTTATTCTGATATTACCACAAAAGTCATTGCAGACGATTTTTTTCAGATATTTTTTATATGTATTGTAATTTACAAACCATTTTTCATTTCTAGTTGAATTTTTCTGTATGGCATCGATTTGTTAGAATGAAAAAAAAAATTAGTTGTAATACATTATTTTGGTACTTTTCGGTTAGCCGGGCGCCAGTGAAATGTATATATCTATATATACATATATATGTATACATACACACATATATGTATGTGTATATATATGTATATATATATACATGCATATATAAATGTGTGTATGTATATATATATGTATATATATGTATACATAGATATATAAATTTCACTGGCGCCCGGCTAACCGAAAAGTACCATTATTTTTTTATTTGTGCAAATCAAAAATGATGTTGAGTTTGAACTTTACAGTTAAATGTATTTAAGTAACAATATATATATATATATATATAACTGGCTAAAACTTGGATATAAGCGTTATTGTTTTAATATTTTATTACTCCTTTCAAGATATGTTGTTGAAATTACCTAATCATACATACCTTTAGAAGATTTGAAATAAGAAATATTTTGTATAAATTATAAAAGAATACAAAATTTTATTTAAAATTTCATAAAGTTAAAAAAAGTATTATTTTAGAACGGTTATTAAAATATAAAGGGTAAATAATAATAAAAAAAATAAACAAAATCTAGACATAAATTAGTTTGGAATTTCGTGAAATATTAATTTCAAAACTGCACAACAAAAAAAAAAAAAAGAAGTAAATTATCACGAAAAATTTGAAAATGTCAATGGAATTTATTAGGAAAATATCAAAAAGTTCAAAGATGCAGAATTCATAATTCTGCATAAAACTTATAATGAGACAAATATATTAAATTTATTAAAAAAAAGGTAAAAGTCACATTAGAGGACAGAACCCTCATGTCTGGCTCTCAAATCGCGTGCGCTAGCACAGAGCCACGAAGACCTCGTTCAAGATTGCGAACTAATGTGTATTTGAAATGCATGCTGAACTTTAACCTGAAATTTCTCGAAAACTAAAGCCCATTTGAAGGAAACCTTGAACCTGAATAGTTAGGGGTATGACCCCTACAACATACTTTAAAATCATCAAAATCTGTGCGCATCCTGTTTGGCAGTCTCCTTGTAAGACTAAATAAATGCTTGAAATTTGGCATGGTGGTTACTTTTTCGGTATAAATGCTTGCTAAGAACACTAACAAAAATTTTGACACGATTGTTTCTTTTAAAATTTAAATGCTTGCTTTAAACAGTTTCCAAAAAAAAAAAAAAAAAAAAAGGGTAAAATGAGTAAAAAACATTGTAAATAAATCTAGCACACAATTTTTTTTTTTTTATACATTACCACCTACAAGTTGTGAAAACAACAGAGGACTATACATCAGTGAGTAGTACATGCTATAGCTATGGAGAGTTATCCCTGCTTCTACACATATAAATTTCCGTTTTTGAATGAACTCAATGAGATAGGATTTTAAACCACACTTTTTCTCTCAACAGATGGGATAGGACATCCAGTGCTAGGGTCAGTGAAATGGGTTCAATTTTTGTGGCTGGCATTGCGTATATAACTTCACAGCCCTCCAACCATTTTATGGCAGCTTCCTCATCCTTGGGTAAAATCCATCTTGGTGTCAGCGAAAAATCTAAGTTATAAATTTAAAGAAATAGTTTTAATTAAAAAAAATAGCAAATGAAGATGGTTAGGATTAAGTAATAAAATAATAATGATAATAAAAAAGAAGATTCCAGCCATTTCAGTCAAGAGTGAGTCACTCTGTTTGGCAATACCCAATCCTTGGCAGGGTGGTCCGTAGGGCATCTATTTTGGTAGGATGGAAAAGTAGCAGCAAAACTTTAAAAGTCAATTTCTTTATACTTTACTGGAAAGAGAGAGAGAATGACTTGTTTTTTTTTTTGTGTGTGTGTGTGTGAAAGGGTAGTTTTTCTAGCTTTGAAACGTTAGGTTTAGAATGGAGATGGGGCCCTCTCCCAATCTCTTCTAGTTGAATGGCCTCTGTTGTTCTCTGGAATCCAGTCTTAGTTTTTAGAATTCTGAAAGTCATCTTGAAATATCTGTTACAATCTCCACACTGAACCATTGGTTGGCCCCTTTATTCTAAGCCTTGCAAGAGAAAGGACTTCTCTTCTCTCCTTTCTGACCCAGAAATGCTTCTCTGCTCTTGACCTACTCTCTCACCTTAACCCACTTTCTCCAGCCGTGTGGACACACACACCACTCACTCTCTCAGGTAGAGGAGAAGGAAGGGACTCTTCTCTCTCTAAGCACATTACATACTCGGATGGAAACAGTTATGAAATTGGGAGTAGTAGCCACTCTCTTTTCTCCCATTCTTTTTACACAAAAGTCTGCCCTCCCCCACACTTTTTTTTCTTCATTAACTTAATGACATTTTGTCATTTTCTCTGAACCTTACATGAAATGACATTAATTAAAAAAAAAAAAAATTATAAATTTTTATGAAATTCTTTCAGAACAGGAAATGACATGTTTACGTCATTTGCGAGGTAAAATTTCCAAACACAAATCAAACACGACATCCATGCATCCAAAAATAAGAACGCATGAATGGCTGATGAAGGGACATTTGGATATTTAAATAGGTTGTGCTTATTTTAGGACTCTGTACTAGGAGGCTTTAGAGGATGCATGTTTATGAACAGGACAAGATTTTCTTTGAAGATTACAAAATTTATTATCTTTCCATGTTAACATTCATTCAAACGTTATTGCAAAAGAAAAATGACCTATAATCCAAATCTACACAGCCTGGGTTCTCAAATGTTCCAAATGAGGAAGATTTGCTGCCAAAATGGGCTTAAAATGGAATCATGGGATACTGCTACTGCACTGTTACTATTTTTATTATTATTTTTCCCCGCCCCTCCCAACACTTTCTAACGTAGTTGAAAAGTGTTTATAAATTCAGTTTGTCTGTCCATACTCTAACGGATGTCAATAGACTAGGATTTCCATGCAATTCATATAGGTTATCGAGGATGACAATGGCATGTTCGGTATTGAAAATGATGTGTGTAGCAGTTATTCGTTGACAGGGACACTCAAAAGGATTCTGTTACAGGATGGCCTATGGGGAAACATAGTTTGCAATCTATTTTAATAATGTTTTGCTATTTCAAACCTATTGAAAAGGATATAGATCACTGAAGTGCACTTCTTTTTAATGCTGACTATAGGGTAGGGTGTGCATAGCGCTTATTCTTCATTGACAGGGACACACAAAAGAGGACAGTTGCAGAACTGTCTAGGAGCAAATGCATTTTCAATTTTGGTAGTGAATCTAACTCTCATTATTTTTGGCATCTCAACTTACTGGGTGCGTATCAATTCAATAGAGAATTCCAGTACACTTCTGTTTATTTCAACTGTGAGTTTTCTTACTCAACTCAATTTTAACAGTATATAGAGAGAAAACTTTACATCCTATACAGGGTTTCACAAAGAATTTGGATGATTATTTTAATCCATTGTACACGGTAATGGC
Source organism: Maratus michaelseni (assembly GCA_963931845.1). Classification (NCBI taxonomy): domain Eukaryota; kingdom Metazoa; phylum Arthropoda; class Arachnida; order Araneae; family Salticidae; genus Maratus; species Maratus michaelseni. The sequence continues at coordinate 432,837,178 of OZ007591.1, read as the reverse complement.
TGAAGTGAAGCTTTCAAATGGGTTCAGAATTTTTCAAATGGTTCACTTAGTAAATGGGGAAGTTTTCTTTCAATATGTGTTGGAAAGTTTTTCATAATCTATTCTTGATCTATCTCTAATTCTTAATCTAATTCTATTTTTTTTTTTTTTTTTTTTTTTTTTTACACTACTGTATGTAGCTGTCACTTATTTTGTAATATGTAATACATTGCTTTTATAGGGCAAGATTAAAACAAAAGAACCCAAACCTGTGTTAAATTGTTTGTCTGTAGGATCCATCTTTTTTTGTGGGGGGGGGGGGGGGTGAGGTTATAACAAATGTTTGAAGCAAATAGGCCTATACAGTGTGAGTGAATGTTGTAGGAAGAAGAAGGATGGATGCCTGTCAGTGCTTGTGTAACATGCCAGAAAGTGAATCGCCAAAAGGGGTTGTCCATCACCCCATTTTGTTTACTGTTGCCAATTACACGTTGTATTCAGAACAATCATTTAATAAATATAATGCAAAACATAATAAAAAATGATGTATTAAAATAAGGACCAGTGATTCAATAATATTGACACTGATCTTTTTATTTTCAAGGGATGTTGCAACTGTTGGAATGAATTTAAAGTATTCTTCTATATATATTATATCTGTGAATGTAATGTATATTTCTATATTATATAGTTTCATATAAATACTTCTTCAACTAATAATATTAACGAAAAAAAAAATTACACTGAAATGAGGATGGAGATGAAAGAAAGATACTCAAAAATGAGAGAGTTTGTTGTAGCAAAAAACAAGCGCTGTATTATGAGAGGGGGTGGCCTCTCCATTGCAAATGAGCAAATCCTCTTGCCATTGTGGGTGTGTTGGTTCCTGTCAGCTGAAAGGAACATTCAGTCACTCACAGAGATATTCTGATAGAGAAATGAGAATGGATGGGAAGGACAAAAGAGGGAAATAAATGATGTCGAGAAAGCATCCAATCCCCAAGTACCAGAAGATTTCGGATGGACATACACGCCTCTCTCATTTCTTAGTCTCTCTTCCTTTTAAGTGTGCTCATCCAATAAATGGTCTTTCTGGAAAGGTATCTAAACGCCGACATGTTACACTATTACACACACATTGAAATTGATATAATTTTCTAAGGTGCACTCAAACAGGCTTTAGGGAGTGTAAAGCATTTATCATTCATTTACATGGCTGCACAAAAGTATTCAGTTACATAATAGTTTATAAGGAAAAACTGTTTGCAGCGTATTTCAATTATGTTATACAATTTGAAATGGATATACATTACCGAGGTTTTCTACAAGATACTTGTGCATAGCATTTATCATTCATTTACAGGACACACAAAAGATTTCAGATACAGTACTGTATCCAAAGTATTATCTATAAGCATTAATTGCTTAAAGTGCGGTTTCATTTAGGTATGCGTTTAACTAAATATTTGCATACTTTGTGGTATGTATACAGGGCTACACAAAAGAATATAATTCATAAGCATTATTGTATATCAATGTAAATTGCTTAAAGAATTTTTTTAAATTAAAGAATAATGACTGCTTAAAGTGATAAATAGGACATATGTTTCATGTGTTCAAACAGTAAAATCTTCAGATCAAAAAGATAAATCGCAAAGTTTTTGATAATTCATAAATCACGAGACCACATGTCCAACGTAAGCAGGTGCTTAAATGGGTCAAACTGGGAAACGTGAAAATTATTATTTTTTAATTTTTAAACCATCATGTGCCAATTTTTAGGTAATTCTAAAGAAGCTGCTTCGAGTTATGTATGTTGAACGTTAAATATATCTAGTATACTAACAGATGCTTGTTGCATCACAAAGAACTGGATAAATGGCCGCCTCTGTATGATAATTTCTTGTAAGTGTAATCTACAAAAACAACTTTTCAAAAGTAAAAAAAAAGCCAAGCGTAAAAAAAAAAAGTTGTGGCTAAAAAATGGTGTGATATCAAATTTCCAAGCTATTATATTACTTTTTTAACTTTTTTCCATTAAATAAGTTATCATATATATAAGTCGAGTGCCTACGTATATGTTAATAGAAATCGTTTTCTCCTGTACTAAATACATCCTAACGAGTTTCTGAAAATTCAATTTTTTTCAAATTATGCATGATGGGCTTGGCGGCCATCTTTGCATATTATTCACAAAATTCTAAGCATCCAAATCCGTAGCTAAAATCCGAAGTTCAAAATTGTTATTTAAGCAAATATTTTAAGCGTTTCATTTATAGATTTGTATGATCTGAAAATTGTGTCTTAAGATAATGATGACTTATCTTAAAGATTCATCTTATGATTTATTTTTTACAGTAATTAATAATTTCAAACTAGTAAAAATCAATTTCTCAAAATATCAGTCTTATCTAATTTATCTGTCCGTAGTTAAAATCTGAAGTTCGAAATTGTTATAAACATATTACATTGCAAACATATTACGCTTTTACTTTAGAAATTTGGGTGCTTAGAAATATGAAAAGATGGCCGCCAAGCCCATCATGCATAATTTGAAAAAAATTGAATTTTCAGAAACTCGTTAGGATGTATTTAGTACAGGAGAAAATGATTTCTATTAACATATACGTAGGCACTCGACTTATATATATGATAACTTATTTAATGGAAAAAAGTTAAAAAAGTAATATAATAGCTTGGAAATTTGATATCACACCATTTTTTAGCCACAACTTTTTTTTTTTACGCTTGGCTTTTTTTTTACTTTTGAAAAGTTGTTTTTGTAGATATCATTTCTTTTTTTAAGACAGAATAAACATAATTTAAATAATCTAAACATGAGAAATAATTTAAAATTACATTTTACTTTCAGTCATTGTTTTAAAGGTTAACTAGAAATACCAGTAGATTTTTAAATTAAACTAATAACAACATACTAAATGTGGCTTGTTATAATACTTGTTATCCCCCGTTAAAAAATATCACTGACTTATCGATGAAATGAATAAAAATGCAATACGTACATAGCGTGTCAGCGCTGCATTTGAAATCAAACGTGATATCACGCTCTTTTATAATTAGCACTAGCTGGCTTCGCCCGCTAGCGGACCCCTAATTTATATTGGGGCCTCGAATCTTGTAAAACCTCGAATAAGATAAACCTCGAACCGAACGAACCTCCGACCTGGTTCTCCGCTGCCTTCGGCACCGGATAATCCCTTAATTTGCACATCGAATAGTATAAACCTCTAACCAAACTAACTTCCGACACAGGTCCCAGCTGACTTCTGCACCGTATAGCAGTCGTGCTGCGCACACTCAAGTTCCATCTTCCACCACCAGGTAGCGCAATCTGTTCTGTATGAACCTCGGGCACTGAAATCGTTAAGGCTATAGATGTCGAGTCGAATGAACTGTACTCCGTCGTGATCTAGCCGATGGAACCAGATATAGAAAAGTGCCCCCTGGTGGTGAAAAACGAACTAAAATCGGAAAGCTCTATTGATGTCGAGTCGAATGAGCCATACCCCGTCGTGATCCGACTCGTAGGAACAGATATAGGAAAGCGTCCCCTGGTGGTGAAAGCTAATCGCGCTTGGGGGGGCAAAAGGGGGGATGAACACCGGAGATGCATAATAGGATTAAGCGGTCACAGACCTTTCCAACGATGTATCACATGAGGGGTATGTGCAAAATTTAGAAAATACCCCCCCCCCCCCCCTTCATATTATGATTAAGCATTCACAGACTTTTCCAACGATATATCACATGAGAGGTGTCGGCAAAATTTAGAAAAGAGCCCCCTTTGGGTGGGAGGGCTGAAAGTGGGAGGATGGACCCCGAAGATACATAATATGAAAAGCGGAACAATTTTTAGAATTTCTGAAAGCTGATTTTTATTTATTTATTTATTTATTTATCTATTTTTTATTTTTTTGTTTATTATTATTTTATTTTTTTTGCGTTGCCCTGTGCATGTTTGGAATTTCTTAGCAATTTCTTAGATTTACCTTATTTTATTCAATTAAACATTGTACTGTTACAATACATTTAAATGGAAACTTCACTTCTAAAACAAAAATAATTTAACAACTGGATTTCATTAATTTATAGGAAAACTAGCAAGCTACGCCCGCTTCGCTGGTCGGTTTCTACAAATGAACCCTGAATCAAACGAAATATATCGTTTAATTTGACCTTGTATTTGAAAGCAATCTGTATATTTACGTGGAATATCCTTCCACATTACTGAAAAATGACGCGATTGCGCTATTATATTTTCTAATGTGCAGTCAAAATTTTAGCTGTTAAGGACCAACTCTTTTATTTGGTCATTTACAGTTAGGGTTTGCTAAAGAATGATAAAACTATATGCAATATACTAAAACCATCACTAAAAATTATCGAAATAACAATGCAAACAAATTAACTAACAAAATCCATTCAGAAGAAGTTTTTATAAAGGCTAATCTTTGATAATCTGATTATTGAACTTTTCCACATAATTCTAAAACAACAAAACGATATAAAATATACTAAAGCAATCCTTACAAATTATCTACTTAACAATGCAAGTCGCAAAAAATACGCCCAGTAAAAACTATCAAAAAGGCTAATATTTCGGAATCGGGTTCACTTGACTATATAACCTTCACACATAACCGTTGGACTAAGCAACGTTGGACAATATATAGTACATTAACACCATTTCTGAAATAGCATCTAACTAACAATACAATTCTCATCAAAATCCGTTCAGTAGAACTTTTTTAGAAGGCTAATCTTTCATAATCGGAATCAAATATTGAAAAGGCTAATATTTGATAAAAAAAATGGTCACCCGATTTTCGAATTTCCTCCTATAATTCTAGAACTAAGCAACGTTATATAATAAAACGTTCCCTAGAAAATTATTTAACAGTATAGGTTCCATCGAAATACATTCGGCAAAATCTTTTAAAAAGGCTAATCTTTCATAATCGGATTGATCTGATTATAGAACTTCCCAGAATAATTATATAACTAAGCTACGTAGAACGATATGTTATACATTAAAACCTTCCCTTAAAAATTATCTTAGTTTAAGTTCTACGAAAATGCATTCAGCAGAACTCGAGTTATAAGCAGCCGGAACGAAATTTCATATATGTAGAAGTAAATAGAAGTATATTGCCATTAATATAGTTTGCATTTGAATAAAAAAAGGTACTTTTCGGTTAGCCGGGCACCAGTGATATATGAACACACACACATATATATATATATATATATGTATGTATATACATGTATTTGTGTAGATATATGTGTATATATGTGTGTGTATATATATATATATATCACTGGCGCCCGGCTAACCAAAAAGTACCAAAAAAAAAAAAAAATACTGCGAAAATGCAGTCGTACACTTGAAAAAAAAACACCTTTTGGCCTAAAACCTCTCATCAAAACTGTTTTTCTTTTTTTTCTTTTCTTTCTTTTTAAAAAAAAATAAAATTAGTAACAGTTTTTTCTTTTATTTTTCCAGATGTATAGCCATTTCAATTCTTTCTGCAACAAAAAAAGACACTTTTTGGCTTAAAATCAAATTGTTTGGGGTCAAAAGTAAAATCAAAATTGCCAAAAACAAAAGATAAATCGCCAAATTTGTTTCAATAGAAATCTTGCCCCTTGAATAATGTTTTAAGCATTATGAACATTTCTAATCATGTTTAAATTAAATATTTTCGTTTTATAATATTCTCTCATCAAAACTCTTTTTTTTTCTTTCTTTCTTTCTTTTTTTTTTAAAAAAAATAAAATTAGTAACAGTTTTTCTTTTATGTTTCGAGATGTATAGCCTTTTCATTTCTTTCTGCAACAGTAATGATCGCCAAAAAATTAGCAATGGTAACCTTTTCGGCCAAAATAACAGAACTTTCTATCATAATTCGATAGCTATTATACGTAGAACGTTGTGTTACATACTAAAACCTTCCCTGAAAAATTATCTCTCGAACAGTGCAAGTTCCATCAAATTCCATTCAGCAGATCTCGAGTTATAAAGGAACGGAACGAAATTTTCGTTTGTGTTTTATATATATAGCGAGGCTAACGTGAAAGGTATTCCTGCGAACGAAATGCCTGTCCTTTACCGTGTTTTTTTTTTTTTTAGAAATAAATGAATCACATTTAATTCATTTCAAAATTTTTGTTTACGTTTGGAAAGAAATTTTAAATGGCGATAACTCTAAATGTATACATTTTAGAAGGTACATCTTCCCTCAAAAACTAATTTATTTTTAAAGATCTTTCTAAAAACATAAATTATATATTTAAAATATTTTTAAAGCATAAACACTACGTCTGATTACTTTATTTTACAATATTTATAAGAACACGCATTTTATCAGACAATTAAATACACTAAACAAACATGAGTGAAAAATTGACCTGGGCCTGGACTCGAACCTGGGACCTTATGCGTACCATGCCGACGCTCTGCGACTGAGCTACCCAGATCCATATCCGTAACCGGCAATTTCTCATACTTATTCATGTTAGAAACAATCATCTGCCATAGTTTGCAGTCATATTTAATTATTTGATAAAATATGTGTTCTTATAATTGTCAAGTTTTATTTTTAAAAAAAATATCTTCAGAAGAAAATGGCTGACTTGCAGATGAAATTTGATGTGGTTATATTATAACCTGTAACTGATTTGTGCTATTTTAATACAGATGGTACATGGTCGTTGGCGGGTTTTATCACTGTTTTGGCATAATTTTTTAATCGCCAAGTTAATTAACAGTTTTTTGCTAATTAAGGATAGAAAATATTTTTTTTTTTACACTGAATTTTATAAAAGCACATAGATTACGTAATTACTTGTCCAAAAATGCAATCCTTTTTTTATTCTGCCCAATATTAAGGCCTGTAGCTTGTTTGAAAAAAAAAAGTTTGACGAAGAAAATAGTGATAATTTTAAGTAACTCGACGTTTTTTATAAAAAGCTATATCTCTGTTTATAAATCACTTATGAAGATGAGTTTGGTCTTAAATTGAAGAAATTCTTCCTTAGATTCTTCTAGTTTTCGTTTTTTTTTTTTCTACGACGCTTGGTTTGTTTATATCTGATATTTTAATCTGGCATGTTTTGTCGATTTAACATTGCGAAGTTGCTTTCTGTATATAAGCATTAGCGGTCTTTATTCCAGTTCTTGGCGTTGTTTGTGTGGCGTTTTTTTTTTTAAGCTTGGCTTGGCAGAGCGACCGCCCTGCTTGATTTCAATAGTTTTTGCCTGAATTAATCTTTAGCTTAATATGTGCCGTGTATAAGAAATCTTATGGTAGTATACAGTGTTGTACAAAAAAATTCAAATGCATTTCTGTCTGTTGGCAGAAACTGCTGAAGATGAATTCTCAACTGTGTTATGTGTTTTCTTATATTAAATAAAATTGCAGTATACTATATAGAGTATATAAAAATCTATGGATTATATACAAGGCTAAACAAAAGAATGGAAGCACATTTCTGACTATGGCCTGTAATGGCTGAAATCTGGTTTTCAAATGGGTTTTGTGTTTTTCTAAAATGTTTACTTAGGTATGTTATTTACCTTATTAAACAGCGAAGGTTTGTTAAAGTATTCTGTTAGTGTTGGAAAGTGTTTCATAATCTATTCTTGGTGCAGGATTTTTCTTTCTTGTGGCCTTCTGCATTAAGATATTGAATGGCTACCAAGAATTGTAGGTATTAAAGGATATTAAGGAGCACAATTTATATTTTTATAATTATTAGCCATTATAGAAATAATAAAAACTACGAATAAGAGTCATTTCAGTCGTTAATAGCCCAAATAACACATATCATGGTGGCTCTGCACTTGTGCTTTGTAAAATAGCTGTGATCGCATGAACCTAAATTTGCACACAAGAAAATAAATGACACCTGTTAATTTTTATACAGAATGGATAGAATCATAAGAATGACACTTCGTATTTGCCATTCTTGGTAAGTTATTTGTTACCCACTCACGTATCCAATATGACTCGTACACAGGCACTATCAGCATTGAATGCTTTGAATTTCCTTTTCCATCCCCAGCTGATTTCTTTATTTGCTGTGTAACAACTTCTACACTGCTTTACTGTGCTTTGACATTTTAATGTTGATTGGTGTTTTTTTTTTTTACCATACTCTATTCTTTCTCAGTGAGCTGTTATCATTTCTTTCATTCTCTTTTAGGCCCTAGTTGCTTGTAAAAATAAGAGAATCATCCTTTCACTCAAATCTGTTTGTAGTGCGTTTTTATTAAAAGAGTGAGCCTATAATTGGATGAGTCAAAGTAGTCAATTGAATCCTTGAATATTAATTTTTAATGAAATGCTTCTGAATCACGGACTGTAATTATGGATGCCCTCGTGTGAAGGCAACTTTTTTCTAAACTTTTCTTGAAAATGTCACAGTTTCTTTCTTGTGTTTTCAGATTACGTGAGCGGAGGAGAGCTCTTTACCCACCTCTATCAGCGGGATCATTTCACTGAAGAAGAGGTCCGAATCTATGTGGGTGAAATAATTTTAGCCCTGGAACATTTACACCGGGTAAGAATAATTTATATGTTCACTTGTCTCTATGAACAAAAAGAGGAGGTTCTCAATTCGTGTGATTTTTCTTTCTTTTTTATGTATGTATGTTTACTGAAACTATGCCACCCATTCAGGGGATTTAATTTTAAATTGAAGGAGTATACCATCCAATCTCGAATGGGTCCTATTAAAATTTCATCCAATTGGGTTTGCACTTTGTAAGTAATTAAACTCCCCCCCCCCCCCCCAAAAAAAAAAAAAAATTCATTTTCAAGGATTTTTGTCAAGTGACGCAGCACTATCTTTTTATTAAAAAAGTCGCAACCCAGTGATTTTTTTTTCCCTCCTTTTTATACCGTTTTGTTTCTAGGATTGTTGCAGGGAAAATCCAAAAAGCAATATTTTAATCGTTAAAAACTTGAAATCCTTGGTGAGTAGAATTTTCTGAAAATTCCCCACTCCTCATTTTAATATTTTTTTTTGCTCTTTTCATTTATTAGATTTTATTTTTTAAAAAGTGATATGTTTAAAAAAGTCAAATTTGCTCTAAACTTAATTTTAGCCTGCTTCTTGCATTAAGAAAACAGTTGGATGTATGGATTCAAAACCCACAGCATAGTGTACATAGTTTATTTTTCTGATTCGGAAAATGCAAATTTTGTGAAAATGGGATGGTAACTTTTCTTAATTTTGGCCAAAAGACATTGGAGGGGTCTCAGATTGAATGGACTGACAGACAAAAGGATCACCAGAGGAAGAGTTTCGTGCAGCGATTTTTAGAGCTTTTTTGCGTTTCGTACTATTTTTGGATGGATCAGCTCGTTCTAGAGTAAGCTTCTAGTAGTGCACCTCTATTCTATATATCTTAAAATACAGGGTTCCCAGCGACATGGAAAGTCAGGGAATTTCAAAGTAGTTAGGGAAAGTCATGGAAATGAAAAAATATATTTCCTAAAAAGTAATTTCTTTTTCAGAAAAGTGTTATTATATTTCTCGCTACATGGGGCATCTCTGAAAAATCTCTAGACTCTTGTTGGTTTCAAGATGGAGAAATTCCTTCAAATGCAATGCAGAAAAACCATACTATGGACAAAAGTTTTCTACATTTTTGAGACATTTCACATTCTACTGGCAAAGATGAAGTGTTTTTGCATTATAGAATTTCATTTTGCAATTTTCTTGAAAGGAAAAGAGTATGAACCCTATTATTACAATACAAATTTCTGATTTATTTATTTATTTTTGTGTGTGTGTGTGTGTTATTTAAAGCAGATTTTGTGTATGCCCGTTGGGTCATGGAATTTTTTTGCATTTGGTCAGGGAAAGTCGGGGAAATTGCCAGACATCTTTTTCTGGGAACCCTGAAATAGTGTAACATCCTTAAAAGCACCGCAATATATTTTTTTCCTACAATGTAAAGATTTTTTTGAGTGTCCCTGTAAATGAATGAAACATGTTACACACTTCATTTTCAGTAGTGAAGATGCCATAGTCAATGTCAGTAACCTATATCCATTGCTTGGGAATCCGAGTACATGTATGAGAGTTAGAACATGGGCATCCCTCTGTCAGAAAGTGTTTTATTAAAACGATAGAAAATAATATTGTTCATTTGCATTCTATTGTTTTCCGTCTTCCTCTTATGGATAGTTTCAAATAGCTCCTCCCATCTGTTTTTTAACACTTTCCAGCAGTGTCAGGAAATGCGATTCATGATTTTGTTTCGTCTGTCTCCTGTTTGTCCACTCTTGGATTAGTGTGCAGTTAAAATAATGGTATTTGCTATTGCAGTTGAAGTGTGTAGCATTTCAAGTTCATTGACAGGAACGCTCAAAATAGTTCCGTTAGATGAAGACCTATGGGTGAGGGAAAACAAATCATTTCTATTCTATTTTAATGATGTTTCAAACATATTTAATATATAGAACACTCTGTTTAAGTTATGCAAAATTATGTTTCAAACGTTATTTTAAGAATTTTTGAGTGGCACTCAAATAGGCTTTCTGTAGAATGGAGAGTGCAAAGCATGGATCATTATTTTACAAGGTTACACAAAATGATTCCGTTATCTAATGGTCTACTGGGAGGAAAAGTTTGCAGAGTATTGAATGGTTTTACTTTCAAACACAATGAAATTTCTATACGTTACTGAGGTTCACTTGCTGTAGAATAGGATGTACATAGAATTTATTGTTCATTTACAGGGACACACAAAATATTTCAGTTTCTAGTAGTGTCATATGTTTTTTTCTTAAATTAAATTTCAGCTTAATGTGTTGTGTGTATAAAAATCTGAAGATAATATACAGGGATGTGCAAAAGATGGAAGATATTTCCATCTACTGGCAGAAATCGCTGAAGGTAAATTTTCTAAGCTAAATTTTAGCATACTATGACTGTGAATATGAAGATTATATATACAAATCTATAAATGCACTGAAGAATTATAATACTTTTTTCAGCTGTGCACAGTAATTGTTGAAATCTGGTTTTGAAATGTGTTTTCTAAATTATTCACTCGCATGTACCTTCTTTCTTCTCATTAAATAGTGAAGTTTCGTTAAAGTATTCTGCATAATTTGTGCATGATTTTTTCTTTGTTCTTTAATATATTGTATATTAAATCTACAAAAACAACTTTTCAAAAGTAAAAAAAGGCCAAGCGTAAAAAAAAAAAAAAAAAAAAAAAAAAAAAAAAAAAAAAAAAAGTTGTGGCTAAAAAATGGTGTGATATCAAATTTCCAAGCTATTATATTGCTTATTTAACTTTTTTCCATTAAATAAGTTATCATATATATAAGTCGAGTGCCTACGTATATGTTAATAGAAATCGTTTTCTCCTGTACTAAATACATCCTAACGAGTTTCTGAAAATTCAATTTTTTTCAAATTATGCATGATGGGCTTGGCGGCCATCTTTGCATATTATTCACAAAATTCTAAGCATCCAAATCCGTAGCTAAAATCCGAAGTTCAAAATTGTTATTTAAGCAAATATTTTAAGCGTTTCATTTATAGATTTGTATGATCTGAAAATTGTGTCTTAAGATAATGATGACTTATCTTAAAGATTCATCTTATGATTTATTTTTTAGAGTAATTATTAATTTCAAACTAGTAAAAATCAATTTATCAAAATATCAGTCTTATCTAATTTATCTGTCCGTAGTTAGAATCTGAAGTTCGAAATTTTTATAAACATATTACATTGCAAACATATTACGCTTTTACTTTAGAAATTTGGGTGCTTAGAAATATGGAAAGATGACCGCCAAGCCCATCATGCATAATTTGAAAAAAATTGAATTTTCAGAAACTCGTTAGGATGTATTTAGTACAGGAGAAAACGATTTCTATTAACATATACGTAGGCACTCGACTTATATATATGATAACTTATTTAATGGAAAAAAGTTAAATAAGCAATATAATAGCTTGGAAATTTGATATCACACCATTTTTTAGCCACAACTTTTTTTTTTTTTTTTTTTTTTTACGCTTGGCCTTTTTTTACTTTTGAAAAGTTGTTTTTGTAGATATCATTTCTTTTTTTTAAATATATTGAACATAATTTAAATAATCTAAACATGAGAAATAATTTAAAATTACATTTTACTTTCAGTCTTTGTTTAAAGGGTTAACTAGAAATAGCAGTAGATTTTTCAATTAAATTAATTACACTCTTAAAAAAAACATACTAAATGTGGCTTGTTATAATACTTGTTATCCTCCGTTAAAAAATATCATTGACTAATCCATTAAATGAATAAAAATGGAATACGTACATAGCGTGTCAGCCCTGCATTTGAAATCAAATGTGATATCACGCTCTTTTATTATTAGCACTAGCTGGCTTCGCCCGCTAGCGGGCCCCTAACTTACGCCGGGGCCTCAATCCTTTTAAAACCTCGAATAAGATAAACCACGAACCTCCGACCTGGTTCCACGCTGCTTTCGGCACCGGATAATCCCTTAATTTGCACATCGAATTGTATAAACATCTAAACAAACGAACTTCCGACACGGGTCCCGGCTGCCTTCGGCACCGTATAGCAGTCGTGCTGCGCACGCTCAAGTTCTATCTTCCACCACCAGGTAGCGCAATCTGTTCTATACAAACCTCGGGCACTGAAATCGTTAAGGCTATAGATGTCGAGTCGAATGAGCTATACCCCGTCGTGATCTAGCCCATAGAACCAGAGATAGGAAAGTGCCCCTTGGTGGTGAAAAAACGAACTAAAATCGGAAAGCTCTATAGATGTCGAGTCGAATGAGCCATACCCCATCGTGATCTGACCCATAGAAACAGAGATAGGAAAGCGCCCACTGGTGGTGAAAGCTAATCGCGTTTGGGGGGGCAAAGTGGGGGATGAACACCGGAGATGCGTAATAAGATTAGGCGGTCACAGACTTTTCCAACGATGTATCACATGAGGGATATGTGCAAAATTCAGAAAATACCTCCCCCCTCACACCTGCATAATTTGATTAAGCGTTCACAGACCTTTCCAACAATATATCACATGAGAGGTGCCTACAAAATTTAGAAAAGTGTCCCCTTTGGGGGGAGGTGAAAGTGGGAGGATGGACCCCGAAGATACATAATATGAATAAGCGGTCACAGGCCTTTCGAACAATATATCACATGAGTAGTGTCGGGGAGGGCGCAAAATGTGGGGGTTTCACCTGTGGTGCATAACATGAATAATGGTCACAGCCCTTTGTAATGATATGTGACATGACGGATATCGTTAAAATTTAGAAAAGTGCCCCCCCCCCCCCCTTGTGTAGGCAAAACGCGCTCCGCCCCTCCCTATAATTTTTGACGCAGCTTTATTTTTAAAATTTACGTTATGTGTTATAAAATATCGTAAAGTTTCAAACAGATAGCCTTATTATACTTCCTAATTTTGTTCACGCTCCTCCCAATCCTCACCCCGAACTGTGACGCGCCATTCTTTTTTATAAATTTTTTATCATGTGTTATAAACTACCTTAAAGTTTAAAACAGATCGCATTGGAATTTAATATATTTGCTGAAATTACTATTATATGTAGAATAATATAGAAATAAACCCTCCTTTAGATTGTGATTGAGATATATGAACAATTTTTAGAATTTATGAAAGCTGATTTTTATTTATTTATTTATTTATTTATCTATTTATTTATTTTTTATTTATTTATTTATTTATTTATTGCATTGCCCTGTGCATGTTTGGAATTTCTTAGCAATTTCTTAGATTTACATTATTTTATTCAATTAAACATTGTACTGTTACAATAAATTTAAATGGAAACTTCACTTCTAAAACAAAAATAATTTAACAACTGGATTTCATTAATTTATAGAAAAATGACGTGAAAGGTATTCCTGCGAACGAAATTTTTTTTAGAAATAAATGAATCACATTTAATTCATTTCAAAAATTTTGTTTACGTTTGGAAAGAAATTTTAAATGCCGATAACTCATAATGTATACATTTTAGAAGGTACATCTTCCCTCAAAAACTAATTTATTTTTAAAGATCTTTCAAACACGTATATTATATATTTAAAATATTTTTTAAAGCATAAACACTACGTCTGATTACTTTATTTTACAATATTTTAAGAACACTCATTTTATCAGACAATTAAATGCACTAAACAAACACGAGTGAAAAATTGACCTGGGCCAAGACTCGAACCTGGGACCTTACGCATACCGTGCCGACGGGAATTTCTCATACTTATTCTTGTTGGAAACAGTCATCTGCCACAGTTTGCAATCATATTTAATTGTTTGATAAAATGTGTGTTCTTATAATTATGAAGTTTTATTTTTTTTAATATCTTCAGAAGAAAATGGCTGACTTGCAGATGAAATTTGATGTTGTTATAACTTGTAACTGATTTGTGCTATTATAATACAGACTAGCCGCCACTGGCAACCAGTTTGGTCTCCCTTAAATGTATGTTAAGCACTGTAACACGTTACTTTTATTCATAATTTATTTTTTCCGTAATCCTTCGCCAAACCGGAAGATTCTAATAGACAAATCAGAAACTTTTGCGATCATGGTAGCATTTCGCATATTTTTTGTTGTTATGTATTTCGTCTTTCTTGACAAAAACCGCTTAACCAACTTAAGCGTTTATGCTTCATATCCGTTTGCTTATCAGTCGCAATATGTTTGCTAATGAGGAGATTCTTAAACATATTAAGTAGTTTTCCGTAATTGGATCCTTTGCCAAATGGCGTATTTTAGTTAATACGATTTGGTGCATTGAAGTCTATTTTGTGAAAGTCTTTAATGATATCCACATTTACACTGAACCATATTGTTGCCAATATTCTTTTGTTTGTTTGTTTGTTTGTTTCTCGCTAACTTTGGCTGTAGACTTGATTACGGAAGATTAGAAAATCTATCATTATTCTCATTTAAAACGTCTTGAATAATGTGACATAATCGGGGTGCATATTATAACACTTAATTTTCGAGTATGGTTTGGTGAAACATTGAACTTTTGGAAGCCAGTTTTGATAATCACATTCCTTTTAAACCATATTTGCTATCAGCACTTTTGACCCGTGGCGTAGAATCTGATTAAAATTCACGAACTTCCTTCTAGATGCCGGTCTCTGTTTGACTCTGTTTTTCTCTGCTCTCCTATTTTGATATAGTTCAGGAGTTTTCATAACTGCATAATTCCCTTACTTTGGCATTTCTGCTTAATGTCTACTGACTATTAAGATCCGTAACTTGTAAATACGCCACGCCAACATTACCGCCTATAATTCTAATTACAGCAACCCGTTTTTTCTCTCTATATTGCCACTCTATAGTTAATATAGTGCCTCGGTGCGTCTACGACAGCTGTTCCATCAGAACATTTTATTTCAAAATCAAAGTATCGTTTCTAATTTGCACACGCGAAAAATAAAAGCTGGTATTGGCGATTTTAAATATGCTATTGGCGAGATTTGCGCCCAAATAACACAAAAGTACTTAATGATGTTATGTATTTTGTAAATGTATATTAAATTACTGTTTTGAAAGCGATTGGTCATTAATAATGGTAAATATGATTGGTGATTAACAATCATTTTCAGTGGTCTCTCTTCCTTGCACGTATAATACATAAATACCAAATTAACTGACAATTTGTTTCAAAATTTGATTAATTAAATATCATTACAGGAGTTGTATTTGTTTACATTCAGCTTACATCAAGAAAAGATAAAGAATGAAGTTGAGTTGTATAGCACATAATTATGGTAAACTTTGATTGTGTCACTGGTACGAATTATTTTTTTGAAACCAGGCAGCACTCCAAAAAAATTTTCACGGAAAACTTACTTTACGAACGATTATCTCCATGGTTTAATGTTTTAAACCTTCACGACGAATGAATCTTTTTTTTTTTTTTTTTTTTTTTTTTTTTGTTTACTTTCATGGATAGAGAATTTCAACTGCGAGGCTAATTTCAACTGAAGTTATTGAAGAATATATACATAATTGAACGTAAGTCATCTCTCAAATATTAATTTATTTTGAACGATCTTTCTAAAAATGTAACATTTATTAAGTTTTATTCGAAAAAATAATTTTGAATAAAAATGGCCGCCTGGCATATGAAAAAGTGAAGCGGGCATTCCGGAATTGTTGATGACAGTCACATGACTTACGGTTTTATTATAGAGACTAGCCGCCACTGGCGACC
This sequence comes from Maratus michaelseni, assembly GCA_963931845.1. Lineage (NCBI taxonomy): Eukaryota > Metazoa > Arthropoda > Arachnida > Araneae > Salticidae > Maratus > Maratus michaelseni. Next base: position 432,820,923 of record OZ007591.1, on the reverse strand, counting down.
AGTTTGGTCGCCCTTAAATGTATGTTAAGCATTGTAACAAATTATTTTTATTCATAATTTATTTTTTTCCTTAATTCCTCGCATAACTGGAAAAATCTAATAGACAAATCAAGAACTTTTGCGATCGCGGTAGCATTTCGCATATTTTTTGTTGTTATGTATTTCATCTTTCTTGACAAAAACCGCTTAACCCACTTAAGAATTTATTCTTCATGTCCGTTTGCTTATCACTTGCAATATGTTCGCTAATGCGGAGATTCTTAAACATATTTGGCGCAAAACAAAAATCGCGCCAACCCCGGTGCGTCCGTGACAGCTGTTTCAATTTAAAATACATGACGTTCACATTTTTCGTTTAAAATAGAAAATAGAAAAATAATAATTATCATAAATCAAAACATTTGATTTCAAATTAAAGTATCGTTTCTAATTTGCACGCGCAAAAAAAAAAACCTGACAATTCTTTTCGAAATTTGATCCATTAAATATTATTACATGAGTTCAACTTACGTCAAAAAAGATCCGGAAGTTGAGTTGTATGGAACAGAATTAAGGTAAACTTTGACTGTCTTACTGGTGCGGATTATTTTTTTTTTACGCCAGGCAGCGATCCAAAAATTCATGGTTTAATATTTTAAACATTCACAACGAATGAATCTTTTTTCTTTGTTTACTTCCATAGATAGAGAATTTTAACTGCGAACCTAATTTAAACTGAAGTTATTGCAGAATGTATACATAATTGAACGTAAGTCATCTCTCAAATATTAATTTATTTTGAACGATCTTTCCAAAAATGTAATTTTTATGCAGTTTTATTTGCAAAAATAATTTTGAAAAAAAAAATGGCCGCCTGGCATATGAAAAAGTGAAACGGACATCCCGGAACTGTTGATGACAGTCACATGACTTACGGTTTTATTATAGAGACTAGCCGCCACTGGCGACCAGTTTGGTCTCCCTTAAATGTATGTTAAACATTGCAACACGTTACATTTATTCATAATTTAATTTTCCCTTAATCCTTCGCCAAATCGGAAGATTCTAATAGACAAATCATGAACTTTTGCGATCATGGTAGCATTTTGCATATTTTTTGGGCACAAATGTCACATACGCACGTTGGCGCGATTCCCCCCCCCCCTACCCCGCCAATTTGGCGAAAACTTTGTTATGGAAATTGTTGTTTATTTACTTTTATTTTTTATTTTAATTCTATAAATTATTTTTGATATGTATATCAATATTTATTTACAACAAACTATCATTTATTTATTTTTATTCTTTTTTTTAATTATGAGTATTTTTGTTAGCCGGGAGCAGATGATAATTCGCCAAATATCGTTCCCATCACCGTCATTCATACTACAATTAATTTAATTTTAAATTATAAACCTGTCACTCATTTCATTTAAAATACTTAACTTTAATCTAAAATGCTTATATTACATAAATTTAAAATACTTCACACTTTTCATTTAAAAGAGAAAATAAATAAATAAATAAGAAATAATATCATAAATCAAAACATTTGATTTCAAAATCAAAGTATCATTTCTAATTTGTACACGCGATAAATAAAAGCTGTATTAGCGATTTTAAAAATGCTAAAAATCTGATTCATTAAATATTATTACATGAGTTCAATTTACGTCAAGAAAAGGTCCGGAAGTTGAGTTGTATAGCACATAATTATGGTAAACTTTGATTGTCTCACTGGTGCGAATTATTTTTTGACGCGAGGCAGCGGTATAAAAATTCATTCGCGGAGAACTTGCTTTGCGAATGATTACCTCCATGATTTAATATTTTAAATGTTCACGACGAATCAATCTTTTTTTTGTTTACTTTTATGAATAGAGAATTTGAACTGCGAATCTTTCGACTGAAGTTATTGCAGAATATATACATAATTGAACGCAAGTCATCTCTCAAATATTAATTTATTTTGAACGATCTTTCTTAAAATGTAACTTTTATGCAGTTTATCCGAAAAAATAATTTTGAATAAAAATGGCCGCTTGGCATATGAAAAAGCGATGCGGCATCCCGGAACTGTTGAGGACAGTCACATGACTTAGTTTTATTATAGAGATGGTACATGGTCGTTGGCGGGTTTTATCTCTGTTTTGGCATAATTTTTTAATCGCCAAGTTAATTAACAGTTTTTTGCTAATTAAGGATAGAAAATAATATTTTTTTACACTGAATTTTATAAAAGCACATAGATTACGTAATTACTTGTCCAAAAATGCAATCCTTTTACTTACCCATCATACGTAGTATAGGGTAAGTCTTGTAATCGTTTTGAAAATCGAAAAATTTTTTTTGACGGATTTACACGTTTCAGACACTGGAGATTCCGAAAAACATATTTTTAGAAAAAAAATTTTGCCGTCCGTCTGTGTGTCTGTGTGTCTGTAAACGCTCTATCTCCCGAAAAAATTGAGATAGAGACTTGCAATTTGGTATGTACTTAGTATGTAATAATGGGAAGAAGCCTATTTCATTTCAATAACCTCGATTAACCGAAACAATTTTTTTCGGACTCTCGAAATATTCGTTCTGATGAAAGGTATATAAAAATTTTCGAAATTGTTTATTTTAATAAATGAATATAAAAGACAATAAAAAAACATAATTTTTGAATAAAGCATGAAGTCGATCGGATAATTAGTTGCCGAGATATTTGGAATCCTATTTTCCACACTCTTCGATTTTTCATGACCCTGTATTTCATCCAAATTTCACTTCAAAGATATATTTTAATTGGAAATTTGACGCTTAATCAGATGCAATGAACCGCTAGTTAATAGGATTATTATTTTTGGAGTTATAAGGAAAAACCTCTTTCAAGCAATTCAGTAATCGAGCCTTTAAAGTTTGTGACGTCATCAAGCCACGATTTTATTTGAATTGCAATGCATTTTATAAGTAGTTTACACATTTTTATTTTAATATTTTACATTATGCATATCCATGATGGGTAAGTATTACGGTGGCCCCCAACGACTAGTTTTTATTCTGCCGTATATTAAGGTCTGTAGGTTGTTTGAAAAAAAAAGGTTGACGAAGAAAAAAGTGATCATTTTAAGTAACTCGACGTTTTTACAAAAAATCTATATCTCTGTTTATAAATCACTTATGAAGATGAGTTTGGTCTTAAATTGAAGAAATTCTTCATTATATTCTTCTAGTTTTCGTTTTTTATTTCTGCGACGCTTGGTTTATTATATATCTGATATTTTAATCTGGCATGTTTTGTCGATTTAACATTGCGAAGTTGATTCCTGTAAATAAGCAGTAGCGGTCTAGTTCAGTTCTTGGCGTTGTTTGTGTGGCGTTTTTTTTTTTTAAGCTTGGCTTGGCAGAGCGACCGCCCTGCTTGATTAAATACTGCTGTCTCCATCCATAAACTGTATTTGGACTCATTCCGGAAATTGGGAAATTGATTTGGACTCATTAGCACACAATTAAAAATGCACCCTTCGAGACCGGCGGCTTTTACACAAATTTTATTTGGTTGTCACTACTTTTTTAAAAAAAAGCTACCTTTACTTGAACTATCACAAAAATGCTCTAATTAGAGAAAACAAATATTACTTTTATTTTTTACTGGTGCATAAAACAAATTATGTATGCTCTTTTTGAGGGTGCATCTATGCACCCATGGTCCCGAAGGGGTTAATAACAATAATAAAAGAGCAATGTTAAAAAGTACCATGAAATAATAAATTTGTTTTGAAATGAAATATAAAACCGTTCCTTTTTCAGAAGATTGTTTGAAGGCAAACATACTATGCCATTGTATGTGTTTTATGTATCAAAAAAAGAAGATTAATTACCCAATAGTATTTGTGACTTTATTTTATTATATTTCATGGATGCCCCAGAACTTGTGTTTCTATTCAAATGCCTTTGGAATAAGTTGAGAATTACCTTGTGCTGGAAAAGCAGCTGACAAATATGGACCCAAATGATTGGCAACTGTAACCTTAGTCTGTGTAGCTTTTGAATAATCTTGAATTGAACTAGTTGAAAGTTGTTGTTGGTAAGACTAAACTTTATGAAGGGTGTTCCTAAGTTTGTAGAGTGGAATTTTCCATTAGACTGTCATTAAAATGCTACTTTTAAATCAATGGTGTTATTTCATTGTAATAGTTTCTGAAAGAAAAAAAAAATTCTTTTGAGTAAATGTTTTTTAGTATTTCAACTGCCTCGCTTTTTGTGGCCTGGTTTAAAGCCGTCAGCTCTGTCTCACATAGTTGTTGAATATATTTTCGAATACCTGAAAATATTCCACGTATAGTGTGCATCCCCCTTTTGAGGAGTAAAATTTTGAAAATAAAAAGTGACACGTCTAAATCTGGTGTTGAAAATGTGAGTGTCTAGGGTAGATAGGAATGATGGATTAGGAGATAATGAATGGCCTTATCATCATAAGTGGAAAAAAATTGTGACCGTCTATTTTCACTGTTTCATGCACACTAGCAACGAGTTGAGTATTGGCACCATTTAATGGATGTGCATAACAAACAGTAGGAATTTATCTAATTACTAAAATCACAAATAGCTTATTTCATACACACTCGGAACAGTTTGTATTTTCATAGATGTTTCCATCATAGGTTGCCAATTGGCCTATTTTAGAGAGCGAACCTTGGCACAAAATAAATTTCTTGGTTTGTATTTTAGACAATTCTATAATAAAATTGCAAACTAAAACACTTGTTCTTTTAACTTCTTAATGTATTTTTGAAATAGGTTATTGGACAATCCATTGTGGAATAGTAAAAAAATTATAAACTTTTAAAATGAACATAATTTTTGTTTGTTTGTATTTTTGTAAAATGGTTTTCAAATATTTTTCTTAGGCAAGCATTCCTTGATAACACAAATGATTCTTATACTCTTGCTACAGGCTTAAGAAAGTGCCAGAGTTTGCCAACTTTGTGTCAGATACCAAGTTTGGCACTCACTTAAGAGCTCACTTGTAGCCGATGCCATTCGACAACCTGTCCCACTATTTTAAAATTGCTTATATTTCATACTAGTAATGAGTACATTTTTATTAGAAATTCTCCTTCGTATCAGGATTGTTCGTTTATTTTATTTTATTTTTTCCACCAGTTGGGAATCATTTATCGAGACATCAAGCTGGAAAACATATTGTTGGACTCGGAGGGCCACATTGTTTTGACTGATTTCGGGTTGAGCAAAGAATTTTTGCCTCACGAAACAGTAAGTAGTGAGCACCTTCTGAATCCTAAAGATTTGTGTGTGTGTGTGTATTTTATTTAACATGCTTTCCTCTATTTCAGGAACAAAGGACCTATTCATTTTGTGGTACTATTGAGTACATGGCACCGGAAGTCCTGAAAACGCCCTCATCCGGACATGATTTTGTAAGCTTGTGTTCTGTTTTTTTTTTTTTTTTTTTTCTCTTCACACTTGTTTGACCACTTATAATGAACAAAATCGGTTGGCGAAGATTGATATAATGCCCTCTATGAATGAGCAGGAATTTACATCCATGGATAGACCAGTTTTTGTCATGAAGAATAGAAGTGCTATTCTGTTTTTCTCTTGCTATTTGAAAATAAAAGATAGACTTTCATTCTTATTTATAAGAGACAAGTTTTGGTTCCTAATATTTGAATTTATTTTTTAATTCTATCATGGTCTGCGCATGTTCACCTGTATTTTAATTTGTCGAAAAAGGGCCAAATTTCCTCAAAATTTTAATATTTTTCTCAAGTTGACAAAATATTCTTATTTTGCTTTTTAAAAAAGGTCAACATAACTTTTTTTACAAAATAAATAAACGGATCTTTGGTTAACTATTGTTTATATAGTTTTAAGTGTACTGTTTCGAAATGAAATCTTTTGTATTTTGCTCTTGTTAAGAATTTTTTTAAAATACCTATTTTACTAAACTATGACTGTATGCGTGGGAGCCATGTTATTTCCAACAATATACTCCTCAGTGGGGAGTTTTGATGTAAAGTATTTGTGACCACCCTGAAAAATTTAATAAATTGATATTCAAAATATAATTTTGTAAAGTATTTTTAATAGGATTTTTGTTTAAATATCTGGTGGTGTGTTTTTGTTTAATATCTACTTTTACTAAATAATGAGTGTAGAGAGACAGAGTAGTGTTGCAATGGGAATTACCTAGGAAGATTTTGGTACTTCTCCGTTGTACCAACACTATGCCAAAATGTATAGTAATGTGCCATAGATATTTATTGCAAACCATCCCAAACATTGTGACTCACTATTTATTAAACATGAATCTTTTTTATCCTTTTTTTAAAAAAATTTAGTTGTAACCATGCAAAACATCTTAATTGGCTACTTTTCAAATCAAAAATATTTATTACTTAGTTATAACTTACATTTTTCACCGACGCTGAGATAGATTTTACAAGTTGGCAGTTCAAGAAACCATCTATTGGAATTATGTCCATAAATGCATAGGCATACAAAAGAAAGCATGTCTTGTAGCATCGCAATTGTCCCTTTTTTAATGCTCCTCTATTTGTGGGGGGAGTTATTGTGAGCTTCACCTCCTAAATGATTCTGAACATGACTGGGACAGCTATAGGAGATGAGTTTGTGCCAATATTTGTGTTCATGGTCCATTGAAAAAATTGAATGATCCTTTGGTGCCCACTATTACATTTGGAGGCACATATTTTTGCAGTACATTTTCAAGGATATCGCCGAAAATATAGTACATAAAATTAAAACAAGTATATATTTAAGTTTGGTGTTACAAGATCTTTTAAAATTCCTCACACTATATATATATAAAAAAAAGTTTTATTTTCAAGTAACTTAATTAGTCCCCTTAAATTTTTCTTGAAAATATTTGTGAATGGCTAATAATCTACAAATATGTGGGTCAGCAGCCTTTATAACGTTGCCAAGTTTGAACTTTCCATGTTCCATAGTTTTTGAGAAAAACGGAAGGGCAGACATGCAATTTATCTTATGATGGTTCTGTATTTACTTTTTAAGTACGGAACCCTAAAAATGAGAAAAATTATTATAATTATATAATTCTTTTTATCTTTTTACAACAAATAGAATGTATTTGGTTCTGAAAAAAAAAAAAATTAGAACTCTAGTAAAAAGTTGGGTAATACTTTTTATCTCCCCCCCCCCCCCCCCCCCCCAAAAAAAAAAAAAAAAGTGTACTTGTAGAATGCAATTTGTGTCTTGAGAATGTAATGAACTAAAATATCTGAGAAATATCCCGTTTGCCTCACTTAATGGAAATAATAGCCAGTGTCATGTGTTGGTCTGGTTTTAAATTTCTTCTACCTATAATCGAAGAAAATATTGTAATTAAAGATTTTTTTTACTTCCAATTTTCAACAGATTTACAAGTTTTAGGGTTCAGAAATTCCAAAAAACATGATTTTACAAAATGTCTGTCTGTTTGTCCTCTTTTGTATCATCAGTAGGTGTATGAAGTTATGCTTAGAATTAAACCAAATTTTTTGTACATATTTTGACTATGGCCTGCAGGTCCCTATTGAATTTGAGGATATTTCGCCATAAGGGGGCACTGTGATAGCCAGTTAAATATTTTAAGTTCAAAAAGATGTACAAAAAAAAAAAAAAAAATTGAAATCCTAAAATTTTTTTCTGGTAAGTGTTTAGCCTTGATCCAAGGGATTCTGGAGCAATTTTTGTTTTGCCTCTATCTTAAAAATAGCTGAGATATAGCAGTTTGAAATTTTAGGGTGGCTGACATTTTGAAACTAGACAGCAGGATTTTTCCATAAAAGGGGTTAATTTTTGTGAACATAGTTGCTGGCGAATTTTCTAGCCTCAAATTCTTGCCAAGCTTGGCAATATTGATCGTAATATTGCCTAATTTGGCAACAAAAATAGGTTGTCATAAATGAAGTAAACTTGGCAATATTCTGATTCAAATTCATTATTGACAAGGACTTTGAATGAATCTTCTGTAATTGGGTTTCACGTATTTTAGCTTAGTGTCTTCCAGTAAAATTAGCTAAAATGTTTCTAATTCGCTGCAAGAAAAAAAAAAAAAAAAAAAAAAAGTGAACTGCATAAAACGAGAGAAACCTGTAGAATGAAAAGTGATACATTACTTTAGTCTGTTTTTGAAAAGCTTTTTGATAAAATCAAAGGCTACTATCTATCACACTGATAAGCCATGGAAGGTATAGGGAAACTGAAACCTTTCTAAATACAGGATTTTTAAAAGACTTCATTTCTAACTGAATCCACGGTTGCTTTCATTGCTGGTAACAAGAACATTCAGATAGTTGCATAATTTATTTATTTTCTAACCAATGAGGAAAAGGGGTGATGTCAATTTATGAGTCCATTAGTTGGGAGACATGATTTATCTATTTCCCGAGTAAGATTACAGTATCGAAGAGTTACATTCTTTAGAAAAATGTTCTAAACATAAATGAAATTCAGTTTGAAAATTTGTCAAGGTCTTCTAAAATGATTCCAGTGAAATGTTGAGTGGAGGTAACATGTCAAAATAGGTTTGTAGATTAAACTCAATTAAAAGGATCCTGTCATTTTATCGCCATTTCTATACAAATGCCCAAAAATTGAAAAAAAAATGTTTGACATTGTCCTCTTTTTTTAGTGCTCCAAAATCTATAAGTTATATTGAGAAACAGAAAGTTTGTTAAAGAGTTTATTATGTTTAGTTTTTTACATTCATAATATTGCAAAAATTATGTATGAAATTTCAATTTACTTTTATTTGCTTATTAATGAGTCAGATGATATCCATCTGTAATTTAGGAGGGGGGAGTGATCCCCTTTGTGCTGGAGTAGGATGGTGAACTTAATGGGTTGAATGATAAATAGGGGGGGGGGAGGTGATAAAAAAAGTTAAACTCGGATAACAAAAAATAAAAAGAGTTAATAGGAAGTTAATATATTCAATGGTTGCAGCAATCTGACACCCCTCCCCCTCTCACTTCAAGGTCTACACTACAACTAGTATTCAGAAACATTTTTGACCATGTTCTTGCTCTTTCATTATATATTAAATGCATTTTTATAAATTGTTTACAGAAACTAGTCATCCCCCCCCCCCTCTTCCCACCTTTGATGTACATCCATTCACAGTCACATGTATGCATTGTCTGTAATGCCAAATAAAGCTTCTAATCCAACTCTTCTTGAGGTGTTCCTTTTGTATGATTGTTTCAATTTTTGAAATTTCTTCGTTAAATGGCACATTTTTTATAAACCTCCCTCTCCCACTTTCTTCAATGGAGCACTCTTAATTGGAGTGCTTTGAAATGGAGTGTATTGTTGATTCTAAATCCAGTCTTTATTAAGAAGTGTGTTTTATACATGCCAGGAAGAGGAGAGCCACTCATTTAATATCCATTTGTTGGAGACACACTGAGCTAAATGAATCCCAAAACAGTTAGTTTTTTTTACCATCCTATTCTGTAGAAAGAAATAAATAAAAAAATAGTAATGTTGTTTGAGGTGTATATCATCTTCCTGGCATGTATAAAAATGCTTATCAAGAGAAAGCGGTTCAATTAATGGATAGAATGGTTCATTCCTTTTTCAGTGTGTCGACTGGTGGAGTGTGGGCGTCCTCACCTATGAACTGCTCACGGGCGCCTCCCCTTTTACAGTGGAAGGAGAGAAGAACTCACAGTCGGAAATCACAAAGTAAGTAGTGATGTCTGTATCTTTTTTGCTCTCTCTCAAGCACTTTTTCAGGGCTTAAGACAAGAATAAAAAAAGCAGTTTGAAATTTGTAAGTGATTTTAAAAAAAAAAGTAGTAGTGGTTCAGTTTTTCAATCATTTTATCCCTGGGAATGTATAATAAATGGATTGCAACTTTTAGGTAGCTTTCATTACAAAAAGGTAAAAAGTCGCAATTCCAGAAAATTTTGGTCTATTTTCACCCATTGTGATGACCCTAAAAGCATCCCTCGTTCAAATGTTGAAGTGGGTACAGTAGACTTCCTTAAATCTGCATGTAGCTTAAAATCAGAGGTTGTGTAGATTTTAGAATTTTGCAGATTTCTGGTCACTGTTTTGCTTACATTTTTAAAACAGTCATTTGAATTTAATAATGTAAAATAAGTAAAACAATTAAGGTCAAGTCAATAATTAATATTGCATAACTCAATAGGCATCATGATATTTTTTTTCTTGAATGATTCAGTGAAACTCACCTTATAAATGTACACTCATAATTCACATCAAAATCTTAAAATAACAAAGTTTTATTTGCTGCTTAGCCATATTTAATAACCAAAAAAGCTTGATTAATTTAATACATAAATTATGTGGTAAAAAGATCGCGATTGCCACTGATATCAGCACTATCTTGAATATTTTTCAAAAATAAATGTATACTTCCTTCATGAGAAAACATGAGTTGAATTCTATTAACCAGAATTCCATATCTGGAGGCACGGCAGTGCCTCCGCCAAGTCGAGAGAGGACAGCCGTAAGCATACTTTTCTGGAAGCAACTCAGGGCACTTTTGACCCGCCCATATCTCCGCGCTGGAGTATCCCAAAAATTTTAAACTTCAATTATAGAGAGTATTTGGCCCACAGGACCAAAATTTAAAATTACAACTTTCTGTCTTTTCTAGTTCAGGCGATATATGAACTCAAACATTCGATTTTTTGTCACTTCTTACTCACTCGTTCACGCGTCATCAAAAAGATTGGGTAGATCCCGTAGCTCCAGAAACTTGACATTTGGAAAAAAGGTAGTGTTTAGGATACAAAGAAAGGAAAAATTATAAAATCCAGAAAATTCGAAAAAAAAACATTCGAAAATTCAACAAATTCCATCAAAATTGAAAATTGAAAATAATACGATCTTGTAGTCTTGGAAACTTAAGATTTGGTGTGAAGGTAGTGTTTAACATCCAGAAAAAGAAAACATCAAAAACACCAAAAAAATCGAAAGCAAAATTGAAAAAATCGAAGAAATTGAAAAAAACCGAAAATTTGAAGACAATCCGATTTTGTTGCGCTAGAAAATTCAAATTAGGAATAAAGGTAGTATTTAGGATACAGAAAAAGGAAAATTTAAAAAATCCAGAAAATTCGAAAAAAAAATAAAAAAATTCGTAAATAATTGAAAAAATGAAAATAATTTGATACGATAACGCTCGTATTTATAAATTAATTTGGATGAAACTAATTGTGTGTATTAAGCTCACCAATGCACTCGACCGAGTTCGTTGGCCAGCTTGGTCCGCCATCTTGTTTCAAGATGGCGGCCACGGAAAATTTTAAAACTAAAATAAATATACAAAAAAGTTAAAAAATCAAGTTTATTTTTTAATTAGGTGTTAGGACTTGATACAAGGATTCCAGAGCATTTTTTGTTTTACCTCTATCTTAAAAATTGGCTGAGATAGAGCAGTTTGAAATTCTAGGGTGGCTGACATTTTGAAACAAAACAGCACATTACAAAAAACCAACGATAAATTTATGGTCAATAATGGTCAAGCAGGTGCAATCCCGAATGAATACTCCGTGTTATTATAACTGTAACTTTGACTTCGAAATTTTGATACGTTGCATTTTCTATTTGTTGATATTTTTGAACTATGATTTACACTAAGTGAAATGTTGTTGTCGAAGAGGGATTTTCCATGTAAATCCGAAACGTCCAATTTTAATATGTTTTTAATGTTTTATGAAAGTGTATTGTAATGTCTGTAATTTTAATGATTTTAATATAAATTTATAAGTTTTAGTGAACACGATTTCTCGCAAATTATTTTCTTTCATTGTTTGTAATCATTTTCCCAATCATACGCATAAAACTATATATTCATATCCATTAGCGCCAAATTCTCGCCCAACTTGGCGACAATTGGCGAAATATCGCCAAATTTGGCGACTAAAATAAGTCTTCATAAATGAAGCCAACTTGGCTATAGCTCAATAATTTGGCGAATTTCTTATTCAAATTCAGTGTAAACGAATCTTTTGTAAACGGTTTCTTTGCATTTTAACTTGCTGTTTTCGAGTAACATTAGCTAAAATTTTAAAATGAAGATATAGGAAAGCTACCTTTTCCTGCCGGTACAGGCCGGAGGACTTTTTTATGAGTTGTCGGATGCAATCTATGTTTTGCATTAAATAAAGTAAAACATTGAAAAACAAATCCCACAGGATGGGGATAGTTTGTTTTAGATCTGGAGGCACGGCAGTGCCTCCGCCAAGTCGAGACAGGACAGCCGTAAGCATACTTTTCTGGAAGCAACTCAATGCACTTTTGACCCCCTCATATCTCCGCGCTGGAGTATCCCAAAAATTTGAAACTTCGTTTTTCTAGAGTATTTGGCACACAGGACCAAAATTTAAAATTAAAACTTTCTATCTTTTCTAGTTCAGACGATATATTAACTCAAACATTCGATTTTTTGTCACTCACTCACTCACTCGTTCACGCGTCATCAAAAGGATTAGGTAGATCCCGTAGCCCTAGAAACTTGACATTTGGAAAAAAGGTAGTGTCTAGGATACAAAGAAAGGAAAAATTATAAAATCCGGAAAATTCGAAAAAAAAAACATTCGAAAATTCAACAAATTCCATCAAAATTGAAAATTGAAAATAATACGATCTTGTAGTCTTAGGAACTTAAGATTCGGTGTGAAGGTAGTGTTTATCATCCAGAAAAAGAAAACATCAAAAACACCAAAAAAATCGAAAGCAAAATTGAAAAAATCGAAAATCGAAAAAAATCGAAAAATTTCAAATAATCCGATTTTGTTGCGCTAGAAACTTGGAATTCGGAATAAAGGTAGTATTTAGGATGCAAAATAAGGAAAAATTAAAAATTCCGGAAAATTCGAAAAAAAATTCAAAAATTCGAAAAAAAATCGAAAAAATTAAAATAATTTGATCTTTTAGCCTTAGAAACTTAAAATTCGCAGTAAAGATAGTGTTTAGGATTCAGAATAAGTTAAAATAAAAAACCAAATAAAATTCGAAAATAAAACAAAAAAATCGAAAAAATCGGAAAAATCGAAAAATAAGGAAAATTTGAAAATAATTCGATTTCATAGCGCTAGAAACTTGAAATTTGGAATAAAGGTAATATTTAAGATACTAAATAAGGAAAAATTCAAAAATATGGATAATTCAAAAATACCCATAAATTAGTGCAGACGATATATGAACTCAAAGTTTCGATTTTTTGTCACTCACACACTCACTCACTCTCACGTCATCAAAAAGATTGGGTATATCCCACAGCCACAGAAACTGAAAATTTGGAATAAAGCTAGCATTTCGGATACAAAAAAAGGATAAAATATAAAATCCGGAAAATTAAAAAAAAAAACATTCGAAAATTCAAAAAAATCGAACAAAATTGAAATTTGAAAATAACACGATCTTGTAGTCTTACAAACTTAAAATTTGGTGTGAAGGTAGTGTTTAGAATTCAGAAAAAGAAAACATCAAAAACACACAAAAAAAATTGAAAATAAAATCGAAAAATCGAAAAAAATCGAAAAATTTCAAATAATCCAATTTTGTTGCGCTAGAAACTTGGAATTCGGAATAAAGGTAGTATTTAGGATGCAAAATAAGGAAAAATTAAAAAATCCAGAAAACTCGAAAAAAAATCAAAAATTCGAAAAATTTGAAAAATTTTTAAATAATTTGATCCCTTAGAAACTTAAAATTCGCGGTAAAGATAGTGTTTGGGATTCAGAATAAGTTAAAATAAAAACGCAATAAAATTCGAAAATAAAATAAAAAAATCGAAAAAGATCGGAAATTTTAAAATAATTCGATTTTGTAGGTCTAGAAACTTAAAATTTGTAATAACGGATACAAAATAAGAAAAAATTATAAAATCCAGAAAATTATAAAAAAAAAATGCGAAAAAATCAAAAATTGAAAATATTTTTATCTTGTAGTCTTAGAAACTTAAAACTTGGTGTAAAGGTAGTATTTACTATTCAATAAAAGGAACAATTAAAAAATTCGAAAATAAAATCGAAAAATTGAAATATGTTTAAGAAATCGAAAATTCGAAAACAATTTGATTTTGTACTGCTAGAAACATTAGTTATAAGATAATTGTCCTATTAACTAGTACAACGCCCCTAATTGTTTTATGTTATTTCCCCCGGATTATGGTTTTCTTTTCTTTCGTTTACGAATTTCGTTATAGAAAAGTTCCGCTATAGACTGGCTACGATATAGACGATTTCTTTATAGACAGGTTTGTTTTCTTTCACATGTTGTACTCTATTTACTTCACATATGAAATATGGATTGTTAAATGATGTTAGCCCCACAAAAATTTTCACGGCTCTCCCTACCCTCCCGACATTACTGGCTGGTTATGGCTTGATAGTCCTTTCTAAATAAAATCATGGTGACTCGAAGATTCACTTGATTTATCTCTAAATTGAACCTAAATGATCCTAAGAAGACGGATCAAATAATTACTATATTAGCATGACAATCAGGTAACTTAGAATTAAAATCGAAAAATCAATAAATTCATAAAAAGTCGAAAATTTGAAAATAATTCGATTTTGTAGTCCTAGAAGATTGACATTTGGCAGAAAGGCAGGGTTTTGTACACAAAGTAAGGAAAAATTAAAAAATCCGTAAATAATAAAAAAAAGTCTAAAAAAAACGAAAAAAAAACCATCGAAAAAAGGAATATAGTTTGATTTATTGGAAATTTCCGGAAATTTTAATTTTGGCTTTCTTTTTATACTAAAAAGTTCTTTTATGTTAAATATCAAGTATCTAGGGCTGCGAGTTATATCTGAGATGCATAGCGCCTATCTTGGAAGCAATTGAGAGTACTTTTGACACTCCCCCTCCCATAATTTAGTGCTTGCCTAGGAACCTGAAATCTCTTTTTATCTACAGTACTTTGCAAACGAAACTAAAGCTTCAATTTTTTGATACCTGTAAATAATAGGGACAGAGTGTGGGCTTAGCGAAAATCAGTGGATGATCTCCAAAAAGAACCCAAAATCAAGAAAAGGAGGGTTACTTACAAAAAGAAGTGAAATCTCATCAAAAAGTCACCTGTAAAAAATGCAGCCAAGTCTCGTAACTCATTTACCGTAAAAAGTACTGAGATCGTATAAAGCCAAGTTTAACTATCTTATTAACTCTGAAATTTTCATTCACAAAATCACTCCTAGTCTCTACATCTTTAGTTAATTATTATTTTGTGACTTGGCAATTACGCAGCACAGGGAAGTTATTACACCTTACTATGTTATGGGATGGGATGGGATAATTTAACTAAGGCAAATTATATACGCACAGGGAAGTTATTACACCTTAATATGTTATAGTATTATTTGATTAAGACTAACTATATACATCACATTCTCGTGCTAAGTAATTGCCAAGTCACAAAATAATAATTAACTAAAGATGTAGAGACTAGGAGTGATTTTGTGAATGAAAATTTCAGAGTTAATAAGATAGTTAAACTTGGCTTTATACGATCTCAGTACTTTTTACGGTAAATGAGTTACGAGACTTGGCTGCATTTTTTACAGGTGACTTTTTGATGAGATTAAAATGTGTACAGAATGATATAAAAATTGAAGAAACTTGAATTTTACACCTACATCTTAACTGTAAGTTTCATTGTTTACATTGGAAACGATGTGTGGATTTGAGGTTGTCTACTGTATATATATATATATATATATTGGGCTATCAAAAGTAAGTTCCATTTTTTGGTTAAAATGACATGTTTATTCAGCAAGTATATAAAAGTGGTACATTATTAAAAGTATGCTCCATCAGAAGCCACAACCTTCGCCCACCTTTCAGGCATTTTACAGATTCCCTGTCTAAAAAGGTTGTCTTTTGATGCGATCCATTCGTCAAGACAATTTTGGATACTTTCATAAAATGTGAATTGTACGTCTTGAAGGGCTGACTGCATTGACTGGAATAATGAGTCGTCTGAAGGAGCGATGCCTGGCAAATAGGGTAGGTTGGATAGAACTTCCCAGTCCTGCCCTTCTAAGTAGGTTTTAACGATGCTTGCAGTATGTGGTTTTGCATTGTCATGCTCTAAAATCAGTTTATTGTGTCTGTTCTCATATTCTGGTCAATTTTCTTGAATAGCTCGCTTTAAATGCATTAGTTGTCGTCTGTGGACTTCGGCAGTAACAGCTTCAGCAGCTCAATAATATACAACACCTTTCATATCCCACCCAATACAGAGTATAACCTTATCAGAATGATTATTTCGCTTTGGCTGTGATGGACTCGCTTCACCAAGCTATACCCAAGCTTTTTTATGTTTAGGACTCTCGTAGTAAATCCCTTTTTCATCTCCAGTCACAAGTCAATGCGTAAAACCCTTTCTTTCTTTTTAGAAGCATTTCACAAGTGATTTTTCGACATTTCATCTGTCTTTCTGTTGATTCATGTGGTATCCAATTTCCAAATCATTCCCATTCCATGTAGACGTCCACTGACAACGGATTGATCCACATTCAATACTTCTGCCAATTCTTGTTGCGTTTGTGTGTATTGTCTTCATTCAGTAGTGCTTGCAATGTTTCATCTTCAAATTTTTTCGGTCTACCTTCACGTTCTGGGTCTTCAATATCGAATAAACCTTCTTTAAATTGCCTGAGCCACCTTCTACACATACTATCAGAAAAAGCATGTTCATTGTAATCTTCTACAAATAAACAATGACTTTCAGAAGTGTTTTTTTTTTTTTTTTTTTTTTTTTTTTTTAATTATAAAAGTATAACAAAACACCTCGCAAAGGACCATTATTTGACACATAACTATTTATCATTTTAAATAGAATAACACTGCACTTGAATCCAATGTCATATACTACGTATTAAAGGTTATAAAGAGAGATTTCAAAATCATATTAAGGGATTCACACAATACATATAAGACCACTTACGCCATCTGTTGTAAAAATGGAACTTACTTTTGCTTATACCCAATATATATATTATATATACACACACACATGTATATGTGTGGGATGCGATAGCTATCGTATTTATAAACTGATATGGATGTAACTAAGCACATGTGTATTGGGCCAAGATCTTGACCCCATTAACAGAATTTTCTGTGTTAATCTGCAGCAAACCAAGATTTATCTACAACTCAAGAATGCTGGACCAAGCTTACTATCATAAAAAATGGCAATAGCCCATAAAGTAAGCAAAATTTTCATTTTCAAAGAAAATGATACCATAATTCTAGAGAGAAAAAAATTAAATTTTAGCAGTTTTTCTCTGCCCAGGATATTTCTTAGGCTGTTAGATTGATCTGTAAGATACAAAAAAATCTGCAGTGACCGTCCGCTGACTTCCTGCACTGTTTTTCTGCTACTAGGATCTAGATCGAGTTTGTTAGTCAGGTTGGTCCACCATCTTGTTTCGAAATGGCAGCCACTTTCAAACTAAAAAATATACATAAGAATTAGAAATCCATTTTTTTTTAAACATTTATTTAGGCTTTGATACAAGGAATCCAGAGCTTTTTTTTAAAAAAAAATATTTATTATTATTATTTTTTTTGGCCTTCATCTTAAAAAATGGCTGAGAAGCTTGAAATTCTACAGTGGCTGACATTTTAAAACAAGGCAATAGATAAAATAAATAAGGGATTCATTTATGAGTTTTAGTGAACATGGTTTTTCGCAAATTACCTTTCATGGTTTTATCCAACTCTCGCATCCATATCTTCTAGTACCAAGTTCTCATCAAGCTTGGTGACACTTGGCAAAATATCGCCAAATTGGGTGACCAAAAATAAATGGCTCTAAATGAAGCCAACTATGCTGTAGCTGAAAAATTTGACGAAATTCTCATTCAAATTAATTATTGACGAAAACTGGGAATGAATCTTCTAATCGGGTTCTTTCCATTTCAGCTTTGTGTTTTTGAGTAAAATGAGCAAAAATCTTAAAACCAAGGAATAGGGAGACTATCTTTTCCTCCCAGTACATAAAAAAAAAAACTGGATTTATTGCTGAATGTCCATTTTCAGTTGTGTTTTTCCCAGAATTAAATTTGTAAAATAGTCTGAGGCGTGTACATACCTGCCAACTTGTAAGGTTTAGCCTTACAATGTAAGGATTTAGGTCAAATTGTAAGGTTGTAAGGATGATAGGTAAGATTGTAAGGTTTTTTGGTAAAACTTGAAATGATTATTCAAATATGTTACTCATTTAGTAAAAGAATTAAACCGATGCACACATTGTGTTTATGTTACAAAGATGAGAGAGGTTAGCAATATGGTACGTCACAGCAACCAAGTAGTAATTCACAACACGTTATTCTATGCCAGAGAATTTTTAGTCATGCTTTGTATTTTAAAATTTTCTCGCAGCAAAGCTGAATGCAAAATTAAAATTGTAGTTTTGAGACTTTTTTGATTAGAAATTTATTAGATTTTTTTTTTTTTTTTTTTTTTTTTACTTATAAAAGATTTTAATATATATGCTTTTGTAAGTATTAAAATATTTTAATACTTAAAAGCATGTGAAAAGATTGCTATGAAGAAATATTTGACAAAAAATTATTGGGTAAAGCCAGCCTATTTAAAGTATATTAAAGATAATTATCAGTGCTAATATTATTTGGGTTGTGTCTTTTACTTTTTTTTTGAAAACTTAAACAATTACTTGTTTAATATTTTTGTATTTATCAGTAAATTTTGTATCAAACCATATATTACCTTACCAGATGCCTTCGTAAACACTACGTATGTATTTTAAAAGATGCACAATGAAGTACGTCGGGAAAATTGTAAGGTTTTCTGAATGGACATGTTGGCAGGTATGCGTGTATAAAAATGTATAGCTGTCTGGAAGTGGTGGAAGGTGATTTTGTTAAGTAATCATCTGAATTTTAGCACACCCCTATAGTAGAAGAAGATGCAGTTGAAAGGGAAGAGGATCTATCCCTTCTTTGTACAGTCTTAACATAATAACATTAATAATGCATTGAGAGTGATTTTGTCTTTCCTTTTCAGGCGCATCCTCCGCAACCCTCCTCCCATCCCTGACCACCTGTCTGCCGAGGTCAAAGACTTGATTCGCAGGCTCTTAGTCCGAGACCCAAAGAAGAGACTGGGAGGTGGACACACGGACTCGGAAGAACTCAAAAGGCACAAGTTTTTCAAGGTGGGCCAATCACTTCTTGGGAAAGTGTTTTAAAAAAAATCTGTACTAGCCTGTATACATAAATACACACTGCCAAATTAAAATTTTTATTGCCAGATATAATAATAAATAGTGTGCCATAAAAATTGAGATCTCATTAAATAGTGAGTGGTCTTGTAAAGGTTGTTTTGTAGCCCCCACCCATACACACACACACAATGATAACACCAAGGTTGCAGTCCAATTTCACTTAGGTCGTAGCCAAGCTCATGAAGCATGAACCTATAAGAGAGATAATTTTTATTGTCCAAACAAACTTTCATCGGTCTCAACCATTTTATTAACACCACCCGTTCGGCCATTCAGGTGTCGGGAACACACTTCTCTCACAATTCGAACCCATTGTCACATTTTCACAATGCTGTTCCTTACACCATTTTAGGAATGTTATTTCCTCTTCCCAACAGCACATAAGCAGTTACGAGCGGTATTCTAGAACAGTACCCTCAGTGTTGGTCCAATACAGGGCTTTTTTTTGTTACATTGCTTCTCCCCATAGCTTCGTCATTAGTAACATACAGTTTCCTATCTTGGACATTTTCGCATCTTTTGTTTGTTGGGTGAAAGCCCTCACTTTTGGAAAAAAATGAGATTGCATCCATCTGCATACTAGGTAAATCAAAGATTGTTTCCATATTTAATAAAAACAAACAAACAAAATACAGTCAATTTAAGGAAAAAAATTAATTATACCATGCTATTAAAATAAACAGTAGTAGGTATGTTATTTTTTTGATTTTATCTAAATAGCTTATTATAAAATTAAGAGATAATAAATCTTCTGTCATTAATTGCTACGTTTCTTAACACTAGAACGGTGGTAGGGGTCATTTTGAACCCTGAACATTTTTGTCTGGTTGGAAGAAATCGTTTGAAATTTTTTCTTTTCCTAAATAAATAACAAATATTTCTAAAAAAAAAAAAAAAATTCAGCATATTTGTTAGTTTTTGAAATATAGAAAAATATTGAATATATATAACCATTAAAAGAACATTACAACTGCCAACAAAAACTGTGAAATTATGAATAAAATTAAAATAACTAATTTCCAACATAACAGATTGAATAATGGAAATTAGACAGAATCGTCAGGTCCCAAATGCCTAAATTTCCACAAATAAAATAGCTAAAGAATTATATGTATGAAATATTGATGAAAAAAGTATTTTATAAATTGTGTTTTATTTTAGTTAGCATTAGTTTCAATTTCAGAAACCAATTCATTTTTATATCAAATGAATGAGTAATTGTAGTAGGATCCAATGGATCGCCCTGTACGCATTACATTTACAGAACTTTAAAAATGTAACAAATTTTGAAGTAACATTAAATATAAATTATGTACATAAATTACATATTTTTTCCAATGTATGGTATTTAAAATTGTTTTAGAGTTGGTTTCATCCAAGAGTCAAAATGACTCCTTCCCCGCTGTTCCAGTAGGCAAGATTTTTCCACCGTTCTAGTGTTAATCCTATAAACAAAACAATATTATGTTTGATTATTGCAGGTGTTCTTTCATCAAAATGTGCCCATCTGATTATATTTAATTCCAATTTGGTGGTCTGTTATTCGTTGACGATAGACTTTTCATTTTCAAAATTTATCATTTGTTTAGTAAAAGTTGGATATCAACTCTCTCTCTCGAGAAATGTAAGGACTCATTTTCATATTGTCCTCATGGTTATGTAGAATGAGAGTACAATTTTTGATTTTCTTGTGCTTTCCATTTTTTTATTCCTTTGATGCATTCTATCGGCAGTGATTCGCCAGTGGCCAATTCACCAATCCTATTATATGAAATAAGGCCTTTTTTAGCGACTGCTGACTGACAGTTGGACATCCACATGTGGCTTTGGGTTTTCTTCATTTCTATCGCTATTTGATATCGATATTCCTTTTCTTATTCCGATTTATACTTACAAGGGGACCGCCAAACAGGATGCGCACAGATTTTGATGATTTTAAAGTATGTTGTAGGGATCATACCCCTAACTATTCAGGTCAAAGGTTTCCTTCAAATGGGCTTTAGTTTTCGAGAAATTTTGGATTAAAGTTCAGCATATGTTTCAAATACCCATTAGTTCACCATCTTGAATAAGGTCTCCATGGTGCAGAGCCAGCGCTTGCTATTTAAGATCCGGAGATGAGGGTTCTGTCCTCTCATGCGACTTTTTACTCTTTTTAATAAATTTTATATATTTGTCACGTTACAAATTTTATGCAGAATTATGAATTCTGCTTCTTTGAACTTTTTGATATTTTCCTAATAAATTCCATTTACATTTTCGATTTGTTTCGTGAAAATTTTCAATTTATTTATTTATTTATTGTGCAGTTTTGAAATTAATATTTCTATTGACGAAATTCCAAACTAATTTATGTCTGGATTTTATTATTTTTTTTAATTATTATTTACCCTTTATATTTTAATAACTGTTCTAAAATAATACTTTTTTTTTAATTTTATGAAATTTTGAATGAAAATTTATATTTTTTTATAATTTATACAAAATATTTTTTATCTCAAATCTTCTAAAGGTATGTATGAGTAGGTAATTCCAACAACATATCTTGAAAGGAGTAATAAAATATTAAAGCAATAATGCTTATATCCAAGTTTTAGCCAGTCATATATATATATATATTTAATGTTATTTAAATGCATTTAACTGTAAAGTTCAAACTCAACATCAGTTTTGATTTGCACAAATAAAAAATAATGTATTACAACTAATTTTATTTTTCATTCTAACAAGTCGATGCCATACAGAAAAATTCAACTAGAAATGAAAAATCGTTTGTTAAATTACAATACATATAAAAAATATCTGAAAAAAAATCGTCTGCAATGACTTTTGTGGTAATATCAGAATAAACAAATTTTCTTTTTATCTATTTCGTTTAGCTTCCTTTGTAGAATTATCACGTTTAAAATAACTTCTTTTTTCAAATTTAATGCATTTTTTAATATATTAAAAACAATTTAAGTATTTAAAGAGTATATAATATGCTAATTTATACATTCTTCCAATATTGTTAAAACAATTTACGTAAAGAATATATTTAAAGGCGATTTTTAATGCAGAATTTGTTTAGAATATTTTTGCGATATGTATCACACAATTAGTTCCATATTTAATAAACTAAAAATGTCGATGTCGGTGATAAATATTTTAGTATTTCAGCAGTTAAGATATTTCAATATATTTAGAACAAATCAAATATTAAAAGGATATATTATTTTGTTAATTTTTTCTGAATCATCTGGAGGCACGGCAGTGCCTCCGCCAAGTCGAGAGAGGACAGCCGTAAGCATACTTTTCTGGAAGCAACTCAGGGCACTTTTGACCCCCCCATATCTCCGCGCTGGAGTATCCCAAAAATTTTTAACTTCAATTATAGAGAGTATTTGGCCCACAGGACCAAAATTTAAAATTACAACTTTCTGTCTTTTCTAGTTCAGGCGATATATGAACTCAAACATTCGATTTTTTGTCACTTCTTACTCACTCGTTCACGCGTCATCAAAAAGATTGGGTAGATCCCGTAGCCCCAGAAACTTGGCATTTAGAAAAAAGGTAGTGTTTAGGATACAAAGAAAGAAAAAATTATAAAATCCAGAAAATTCGAAAAAAAAACATTCGAAAATTCAACAAATTCCATCAAAATTGAAAATTGAAAATAATACGATCTTGTAGTCTTGGAAACTTAAGATTTGGTGTGAAGGTAGTGTTTAACATCCAGAAAAAGAAAACATCAAAAACACCAAAAAAATCGAAAGCAAAATTGAAAAAATCGAAGAAATTGAAAAAAACCGAAAATTTGAAGACAATACGATTTTGTTGCGCTAGAAAATTCAAATTAGGAATAAAGGTAGTATTTAGGATACAGAAAAAGAAAAATTAAAAAAATCCAGAAAATTCGAAAAAAAAATAAAAAAATTCGAAAAAAATTGAAAAAATGAAAATAATTTGATACGATAACGCTCGTATTTATAAATTAATTTGGAGAAACTAATTGTGTGTATTAAGCTCACCAATGCCTCGACCGAGTTCGTTGGCCAGCTTGGTCCGCCATCTTGAAACAAGATGGCGGCCATGGAAAAATTTAAAACTAAAATAAATATACAAAAAAGTTAAAAAATCAAGTTTATTTTTTAATTAGGTGTTAGGACTTGATACAAGGATTCCAGAGCATTTTTTGTTTTACCTCTATCTTAAAAATTGGCTGAGATAGAGCAGTTTGAAATTCTTGGGTGGCTGACATTTTGAAACAAAACAGCACATTACAAAAAAACAACGATAAATTTATGGTCAATAATGGTCAAGCAGGTGCAATCCCGAATGAATACTCCGTGTTATTATAACTGTAACTTTGACTTCGAAATTTTGATACGTTGCATTTTCTATTTGTTGATATTTTTGAACTATGATTTACGCTAAGTGAAATGTTGTTGTTGAAGAGGGATTTTCCATGTAAATCCGAAACGTCCAATTTTAATATGTTTTTAATGTTTTATGAAAGTGAATTGTAATGTCTGTAATTTTAATGATTTTAATATAAATTTATAAGTTTTAGTGAACGCGATTTCTCGCAAATTATTTTCTTTCATTGTTGTAATCATTTTCCCAATCATACGCATAAAACTATATATTCATATCCATTAGCGCCAAATTCTCGCCAAACTTCGCGACAATTGGCGAAATCTCGCCAAATTTGGCGACAAAAATAAGTCTTCATAAATGAAGCCAACTTGGCTATAGCTCAATAATTTGGCGAATTTCTTATTCAAATTCAGTGTAAACGAATCTTTTGTAAACGGTTTCTTTGCATTTTAACTTGCTGTTTTCGAGTAACATTAGCTAAAATTTTAAAACGAAGATATAGGAAAGCTACCTTTTCCTGCCGGTACAGGCCGGAGGACTTTTTTATGAGTTGTCGGATGCAATCTATGTTTTGCATTAAATAAAGTAAAACATTGAAAAACAAATCCCACAGGATGGGGATAGTTTGTTTTAGAGAGATTTTAAGATAATTGTCCTATTAGCTAGTACACCTTCCGTTATTGTTTTGTGTTATTTTCCCCGGATTATGCTTTTCTTTTCTTTTGTTTACGAATTTTGTAATAGAAAAGTTCCGCTATAGACTGGCTACGTTATAGACCTTTTTTTAATAGACAGGTTCATTTTCTTTCACAGGCTTTACTCTATTTAATTTATATATGGAATATTTGTTGTTAAAAGATGTTGGTCGCACAAAAATTTTCACATCTCTCCCTCCCTCCCGACATTACTGGTTGGTTATGACTTGATAGTGCTTTCTAAATAAAATCATGGTGATTCTAAGATTCTCTTGATTTATCTCTAAATTGAACATAAACGATCCTAAGAAAACGGATCAATGAATTACTATATTGGCATGAGGAAATTTAGTTGCAGAAAAATGGAGCATATAGCTAACATTAAGTCTAATAGGAAAACACAGCCTTGGCAAGATCTGGAGGCACTGCAGTGCCTCCGCCAAGTCGAGAGAGGACAGCCATAAACATACTTTTCTGGAAGCAACTCAGGGCACTTTTGACCCCCCCCCCCATATCTCTGCGCTGAAGTTTCCCAAAAGTCTGGAACTTCGTTTTTCTAGAGAATGTGGCAAATAAGACCAAAATTTAAAATTACAACTTTCTGTCTTTTCTACTTCAGACGATATATGAACTCAAACATTCGATTTTTTTTCACTCACTCACTCATTCACGCGTCATCAAAAAGATTAGGTAGATTCCGTAGCCCTAGAAAGTTGACATTTGGAAAAAGGGTAGTGTTTAGGATACAAAGAAAAGAAAAATTATAAAATCCGGAAAATTCGAAAGAAAAACATTCGAAAATTCAACGAATTCCATCAAAATTGAAAATCGAAAATAATACGATCTTGTAGTCTTAGAAACTTAAAATTTGGTGTGAAGGTAGTGTTTAGCATCCAGAAAAAGAAAACATCAAAAACACCAAAAAAATCGAAAGCAAAATTGAAAAAATCGAAAAAATTGAAAAAAAACCGAAAATTTGAAGACAATCCGATTTTGTTGCGCTAGAAACTGCAATATTGGAATAAAGGTAGTATTTAGGATACAAAAAAAGAAGAAAATGAAAAAATCCAGAAAAATCGAAAAAAAAAATTCAAAAATTCGAAAAATTCGAAAAAAATTGAAAAAATGAAAAATATATATCTTTTAACCTTAGAAACTTAAAATTCGGCGTAAAGGTAGTGTTTGGAATTCAGAATAAGGAAAAATTAAAAACACAATAAAAATCGAAAATAAAATTTAAAAATCGGAAAAATCGAAAAACACCGAAAATTTGAAAATATACCGATTTTGTTGCGCTAGAAACTTTGAATTCGGAATGAAGATAGTATTTAGGATACAAAATAAGGAAAAATTCAAAAATCCGGAAAATTAAAAAATTCGAAAAAGTCTGAAAAATTGAAAATAATTTGATCTTTTAGCCTTAGAAACTTAAAATTCGGCGTAAAGATAGTGTTTAGGTTTCGGAATAAGGTAAAATGAAAAATACAATAAAATTCGAAAATAAAATTGAAAAAATTGAAAAATAAGGAAAATTTGAAAATAATCCGATTTTATAGCGCTAGAAACTTGAAATTTGGAATAAAGGTGAGATTTAGGATGCTATTTAAGGAAAAAATTTAAAAACACGAAAAATTCGAAAAAAAAAAAATCCGCAAAATTCGAAAAAAAAATGAGAAATTGAAAATTATTCGGTCTCGTAGTCTTCGAAACAGAAAATTTGTGTAAAGGGATTCAGAAAAAGAAAAAAAATTAAAAACACAACAAAAAGCGAAAATAAAATTAAAAAATCGAAAAAAACGAAAATTTGAAAAAAAAAATCGATTTTTTAGAGCTAAAAACTGGAAATTTGGAATAAAGGTAGTATTTAGGATAGAAAAAAAAGGGAAAAATTAAAAAAATCTGGAAAATTCGAAAAATTGAAAAATAATTGATCTTGTAGCTTTAAAAACTAAAAATTCAGCGTAAAGGTAGTGTTATAGAGAAAAATGAAAAATTAAAACACAATAAATTCGAAAAAAAAATTTAAAAAAAAATCGAAATAGATCGAAAATTTGAAAATAATTCGATTTTGTAGCGCTAGAAACTTGAAATATGGAATAAAGAAGACAAAAAAAGAAAAAATTAAAAAATCTGGAAAATTCGAAAAAAATTAAAAATTGAAAATAATTTGATCTTGCAGTCGTAGAGACTTAAAATGTAGTGTAAAGTTAGTATTTACGATTCAAAAAAGAAACTTTTAAAAATTTGTAAAATTCGAAAATAAAATTGAAATATCGAAATATCTGTAAAAAATCGAAAATTTGAAAACAATTCGACTTTGTAGTTCTAGAAACATGAGTTTTAAGGTAATTGTCCTATTAGCTAGTACACCGCCCCTAATTGTTTTATGTTTTTTTCCCCGGATTATGCTTTTTTTCTTTTTTTTTACGAATTTCGGTATAGAAAAGTTCCGCTATAGACCGGCTGCGTTATGAACGGTTTCTTTATAGACATGTTTGTTTTCTTTCACAGGTTATACTCTATTTAATTTGCATATGAAATATGGATTGTTAAATGATGTTAGCACCAAAAAAATCTTCACAGCTCCCTCTCTCCTCCCGACATTACTGGCTGGTTATGGCTTGATAGTCCTTTCTAAATAAAATCATGGTGACTCTAAGATTACCTTGATTTATCTTTAAATTGAACCTAAATGATCCTAAGAAGACGGATCAAAGAAATACTATATTGGCATTACAATCAGGAAACTTAGAAGTAAAATCGAAAAATCAATAAATTTATAAAAAGTCGAAGGTTTGGAAATAATTCGATTTTGTAGTCCTACCAGCTTGACATTTGGCAGAAAGGTAGGGTGGGCTTAGGATACAAAGTAAGGAAAAATTTAAAAAGCCGGAAAAAAAGACAAAAAAAAAACGAAAAAAAAAAACTTCGAAAAATCGAAAAGAGTTTGTTTTATTGAAAATTTCCGGGAATTTTAATTTTAGCTTTCTTTTTATCCTAAACAGTACTTTTGTGCTAAATATCAAGTATCTAGGCTGCAAGTAATATCTCAGATGGATAGCATCTTTCCTGGAAGCAATTGAGAGTACTTTTGACTCCCCCCTCCCATAACTTAGTGCTTGCCTAGTTACCTGAAATTTCTTTAAGGTAACTTCTTCGAAAATCAGTGGATGATCTCCAAAAAGAGCCCAAAATGAAGAAAAGGAGGATTACTTACAAAAAGAAGTGAAATCTCATCAAAAAGTCTCCTGTAAAAAATGCAGCCAAGTCTCGTAACTCATTTACCGTAAAAAGTACTGAGATCGTATAAAGCCAAGTTTAACTATCTTATTAACTCTGAAATTTTCATTCACAAATCACTCCTAGTTTCTACATCTTTAGTTAATTATTATTTTGTGACTTGGCAATTACGTAGCACGAGAATGTGATGTATATAGTTAGTCTTAATCAAATAATACTATAACATATTAAGGTGTAATAGCTTCCCTGTCCGTATATAATTTGCTTTAGTTAAATTATCCCATCCCATCCCATGACATAGTAAGGTGTAATAACTTTCCTGTGCTGCGTAATTGCCAAGTCATAAAATAATAATTAACTAAAGATGTAGAGACTAGGAGTGATTTGTGAATGAAAATTTCAGAGTTAATAAGATAGTTAAACTTGGCTTTATACGATCTCAGTACTTTTTACGGTAAATGAGTTACGAGACTTGGCTGCATTTTTTACAGGTGACTTTTTGATGAGATTTAAATTTTTTAAAATAGAAAATGCAAATAAAAAAATGCATTATTTCATAAATACGATAAATAAATAAGTAAATATACATAAATGTAAACAATAATCATTCTAAAAAGACGAGATATCAAGACATACATTAGTTTGGATTTTCGTCAACAGAAATATTAGAATAAAAATTGCGCAAAAACTACAAAATTTTCACGAGAAATTCGAAAGTGTAAATGGAATTTATTAGGAAAATATCAAAAGTTCTTAGATGCAGAATTCCTAATTCTGCATAAAACTTCAGAAACGCGACAAATGTATAAAATTTATTAAAAAAGGTAAAAATCACTTGATAGTACAGAACCCTCATCGCCGGATCTCAAATCGCGAGCGCTGGCTCTGCACCACGGAGACCTTGTTCAAGAATGCGAACTAATAGGTATTTGAAATGTATGCCGAACTTTAACCCGAAATTTCTCGAAAACTAAAGCCCATTTGAAGGAAACCTTTGACCTGAATAGTTAGGGGTATGACTCCTACAACATACTTTAAAATCATCAAAATCTGTGCGCATCCTGTTTGGCGGTCCCCTTGTTAGTGTAATTTTAATATAATGATTATTGACGTAACTCAAGTAAGCAGAGCATATTACGCAGATTGGAGCTTAGCTGGTTTATTTCAATTTTATCTAGCTTCATGTGTTTTTTTGCCTCTTATTCTATTGGAATTTCACAATGGGTTTTATTCATTATGATATTTTAATATTTCTGTGTGTGAAATATTACTATAGGATGTCTCTAAATTAGTTTCAATCATTTGTTGTTCGAATAGGTTAGCTTTTGATTTCAAGTCAGGTATTCTATATAATATATTTAGTTAATGACATGCCATCTTTCAGTTAGAGATTGGGTCATGTGTAGTAAAAGAAGTTGTTCGTTGTCTTTCGATTTCAAAGGTATTCTCTCTCTCTCTCTCTCTCTCTCTCTCTCTCTATATATATATATATATATATATACGAAATATGTTCGATGAAAAAACAGTAGGACAGTAACATAAACATGTGCTGTTTCTTTACGAATGCAAACAACCTGTTATAATCTAACTTTTGTCAATCTGTCTCTGTCACTTTTGGTGATTCATCCTTGGGGGTTTGCAAGAACAAAGAAGTACCCAAAAGGATGGAAAAAAAAATTGTGGCTGTTTCCATCCTTAAATTTTTGCTTATGATTTGGGACAGCCCTTAAATATTAGGGACAGTTGTTAGAAAAGTGGCTTATTGCAAACAAAATAGTTTTCAGTGGACACAAAATATCAAAGGGAAATTTAAAAACACAATTTAATATTGTATTATTAAAATTTCCTGATTAAAAAAAAAAAAAAAATGTTGTGGTTTTGATTATTTTTTTTTAAAAACTCTGTTGCAGTCTCTGAATTGGGATGATTTGGCAAAGAAGAAGGTGAAGGCCCCCATCATTCCCGAGATAGCGTGCGAGTTGGACACAAGCAATTTCTCCGAAGAATTCACCTCTATGACACCCGCCTACTCTCCCGCAGCTGTGCCTCCCAACAACGAAAAGCTCTTCAAGGTGGGTTTAAATAAAAACACATTATTATTGGTTATACTCGACCCACTGTTTGCATCCTCTTTTTTTACAGTCTCATGTACCATGTTATGTTAACAGCAAGAACTTTGGAAAAGATTCTATAGAAATCTTGATTTACAATTTCCCCACCTAACCAAAACAGGAAATTACTGTATTCACTCACGTATGGATTCAACAACCTCTTATTAAAATAGCATAACTTTGAAGGTTTCTGCAATGTGTTCTTTTCTTTCAAACATGAAATCGTTACAGTATATTGCATCATAATACTCCAACTACTGATAAAAAAAGTGCAATTATTTCACTTATTTTACTTACTTCTATATTTGTACCACATGTAGGGTGTTGTGTTCAGTAACTTAGTGAAAGCATGTGCGACTTCATAAAGCTTTCAAAATTAGTTTGTGTATAAAAGCACATCTCACTTTTTAGACCTACAATTTTAGGTATAAAAAGTGTGCATTGTGATGCACAGTTGACTAGCGATAGCAGATTTCATGTGACCAATTTTTTATGAAAATTTTATATTGACAGAGCTTGTTGAAGACAAAAAGAAATTAAATGTAGGAAAATCTTTTCTAAGTGACTCATTGCTCACAGCACAACATAATGATGTCCGGACATTGTCAACTTATAACATCTACTTGCTTCAAGCTTTCATGAGCATATTACTAAAGCATCAACTACAAAATACTCACTCACAAGAAACTACAGTATATAGACCAACATCCCCTATCGGTAGAGTCGCTAAACAATCCTACAATTAACATGACGCCATTTTTCAATACCGATGCGTGTTGTCAAATGTTTGATAGAAAAATAGCTGCAGAATTGGCAGTCATTTTAAATTTATACGGCGATTCACATGAGTGTTCTTGAGCACACAGAGTTTGGCTCAGGTAAGATGCTGCGTTGGTTGCATGGCTATTTTTCTATCTATCATTGGACAGCATGCGTGAGTGTTAAAAAATGGGGTTATGTTAATTGTACGATGTTTTAGCGATAGTGGATGTTAGTCTGTATACTGCAGTGTCTTGTGGGTGTTTTGTAGTTGGATGTTTTAGTAATATACTCATGAAAGCTTTGGAGCAAGTAGATGCTATAAATTGGCATTGTTACGTTGCGAGCAATGAGTCAATTAGAAAAGTTTTAATTTCTTTTTGTCATCAACAAGCTCTCTCTTTCTTTATTTGAACTTAAGCTTTTTCATATCAAGTATTGCAGGGGTAATACACAGGGAGGCTACAGATTCTGGAAGTCAGGGAAAAATCAGGGAGGTTTATCAATCTAGAAAACTCGGGGAATATTGTAAAAATACTTGAAAATCAGGGAAATTTGTCTATATATGAAAATGTTTGTGTTTTTGCATGAAACTGATTCGTCGACAAACAGGTGCTAATAATAGTATGTGACAAAGAAAAGTAAAATTTGTATATATTTTTAAAAGATGCACATGATATGAGTTTTTGGTATTGAACACAAATTAAGGTGACCGGAATGTCCTCATTTTCTGTGGACAGCGCTTATATCGAAGACAATTTACCCATTTTTGTAAATTTTATGATGCATCTGGATAAGCTAACCAGGTAGCCAGCAATTAACTATCCCGTCAAATATAGATTTGTCTTAGAAATGGAACATTCTTCAGAAGATTAGGAAATTTTCTGGTCGCCCTCTCTTCATTGGCCACTCTATGAAGTTGAACTCCATTTTGAGTTTGGATTTATGAAACTGTGAATGAGTACTTCATCCATAGTGTGCAATTTTTATGTTTTTTCTCCCAAATAAGGTATTAGCAAGCTGGATAAGTGTGTCATCAGAGGAAGTGGCATACATTAAAAATTACTGTATGTGTATTGTTAATAATGGGAATTAAAGAAATCTAATAAAGATAGTCAGGGAAAAATCAGAGAACTTTTTTTCGCAATTTCTGTAGCCATCCTGATACACTTTTAGACCATTACCAAATACAAAATTTCAAGTTTTCTGAAAGGATTTGATGTTCAGAAAAGAGACACCCCCCCCCCCCCCCCCCCCTGAATTATTCAGTTGATTGTACGGTTTTTAGAATTGACATATTGGCAGATATGCCATGGCAATGTTTTTCTCTCATGATGCAGATTATTCAAGAAGCTTCTTAATCCATTCTTACAAATAGAAGGTACAGCTTTTATTTTATTTTTTTGTGCGTGTGTTTGATTAGTCTGTTATTGTCATCTGTAAATTGTAAAAAAAATAAATATATATATATATATATATTTATTCTTTTTTTAAATATAGAATGCTGGCTTCATTATTCTAAGTATCAAAATTTTTACTGCTCAGATATCAGCATTTATTTAGAATTGAATAATTTTTTTTTTTCCAATGTGCAAGTACAGTATCTATCAATTTTTTTCCCCTCAGAAACAAGCAGTGCTGTAGTTGGATGGGAACGCATGGTAACGACGTTCCCAGAAATATTTGGTTTGTTACTGTAAAAAAAAAAAAACGCGTACGAGCACGAACCATTTTTTTTTTCATGCTAAACAATTTATGCTAATTTTAAGAAGATCCGTTACCACTTACCAAGTAAGGGAATATTTCAAAATCCAACCAATCCGATCTCTTGAATACACCGTTCTGCCCTATCTTTTTGGACGAAATAATGGAAAATGTTACTGTGAGATTGATTAAATATTGCTTTCAGTTGAATGCTATACAAATAAAATACTATAAAAACTAGAATATAATAAGTATAATTGTTAATTTTAATATGTATAATTGTTAATTTAAAATAAAAGCCGGCATTTTGCTTATGTTTTACATTGACTTTGGGCTTAGCAAAAACCCAGTAGAATTAATATCTACTCTATTATGAAAAGGTGAGTTCCCACAAACATTTCTTTCCAACTACAGCACTGGCAACAAGGTTTAATCTGGTAAGAAGCCCTCTTTTGCATTTTAGCTAAAATGTAATTTAGCAAATGTTCTTTAGCTTTTAGGGGAAAAAAGGGTTTTCCCCCTTAATTTAGATAATAGGTTTTTCATGCAGATTTATCCGATTTGCTCCCATGACTATGTAATTTCAATATTTATCTCTCTCTCTCTGTATATATATATAACACTAAGGTACGTGGTGGCAAAAAAGTTATTTCTCTTTTGCCGATTGCAATGAGTGATTTGTTTTCACTAATTTATGAATATTAGGAAAGGTATTTGAGGTATTAATTTAAAACTCGCAACACAAACGTAGAAAAATTTTCTGCATCTGAAAATGCAATTTTTGTTAAAATCAACCAGTAATTTTTTCCTGATTTTTGCAAAAAAACTGCTTCAAACCATAAAAAAAAAAAAAAAAAAAAAAAAAAAAAAAAAAAAAAAAAAAAAAAAAAACTTGCCATTTTGTTTGTGTTTCAAAAGTTACCGATCTATTAAAGGTCATTGGTTAAATTTTGAGGGGGAGGGGAGTTCGGTCATAATTTAAATATCGAATTAATATTAAAGGTATATAGATTTGGCAGTGGAAGGTAGAACTAAATTTTTTTTTGCAGGGCTCAGCACGCCTGTTGTAACGTGCCGTAGGCAGTGGGGGACCTGTGCTGGAGGTTCATTCGAAAAGAGGTTTGTTAAGAACAGAATGAGCCTCCTGGCGGTGGAAGATGGAACTAAAATATGTTTTAATCATTCGAGGTTCGTAAGGGAGAAAAAGCTCAACAAAGTGAGCGTAGCCTGCTAGTATATAATATTTTATCTATAAAATATTTATATATAATATTTTATTACAGGCCTTAACCTCAACATGGGCAGAGTTAAAATTCATTGAAAATTACTTCATCATTTCAGCTTTCTTTAGAACATGAGTTATTTTCATTGTTGTCAATAATTAAGGTCTAAGTTTTTGTTTATTTTTATTGTTTATTACTTATTTGAGCGAACAGTGATGTGTAAAGTGGTAGAAAAGTTGAATGGAAGTCACTCTACAGATTAAAAAAGAAATGGAAGCTTACATTTTCATTCCTAAAAAATAAATCTACAAATAATTACATTAAAATGATTCACTTTCTAGGCACTTTTGATTGGGACGTTTTGTTTGAAAAGAAAAAGAAATGACTCTCTTTAATTTAAGTCGTAGAAATCGTTAAAACTGCATATAAAGTATGACAACATGTAGCTATAAGGTGTAGCCGTACCCATATAAATATACACATGAAAGGAGAAATAAAAGATAGTAACCGTTTCTTTAGAGTCAGGTGACACCCAACGGAAAGTGACATTGCATTTAGAAGATTTTATTTTATTTTTACCCCGAATATTTTTCTTGAAATTGAAATGTATGTCTTTTTGAGTAGATGTTTTATAATAACCCAATACATTTAAATGAAGATACTCTATCATTGTAATGCACTCCCGGTTAACTCTTAATGATGCGTATGAAACATTCACATTACCTTCTCAGAATGACATTTGAAGATGGAGTCTGAACTTTTATTGGCTTAAAAAAAAGTATATCACCCTCAACTCAGTTTCTCTTTGTGACAACACAAAAGAAATAATGGCATTGAAAAAAGTTAATTTTTTTATGTTAATAGTATTTTCACGATGACATTATTTATTAATATGTATTTTAACATATATTTATGAATGTATAATGAATAATAATGTCTGATTCCAGAACTATTCTTTTGTGGCTCCTTCCGTCCTGTTCAGTGAAAACGTGATCAGTGAAGATATCTTCGGCTGCTATCACGAGAGTCGACCACACACCTCCCACCTGCTGGCTGCAAAATTCAAGGTAACCAACCCTCTTCCTCATTCGCTCGCTCTTGTCGGCAACCCTCCCTTTGGCACTCTCTGTTGACACTGTTGTTGATTCTCTTTCAGAATTCTTCTTTCTTCCAAGAGTATGATCTTCTGTTGAGGGAAGGATTTCTAGGCGACGGAAGTTTCTCTGTCTGCAGGTACGTAACAAGAAAAATCAAATGGCGTTCATTTTTGTTGCACTTACAGTTTGGCTGTCCTATAGAAAATGCTCTCTTTTGAAAGACAAATAAGTAAATGTTAAAAGGCAACTCATTTGAAATGGGAGAAAAAAAAATTCATGATGTAATAAGTTTGAACAAGATTACAACAAGCATGGAATGGGGGAGAAAGAGTTATAAAAACTATTAAAATGGAAATGCATTGTTGACCTCGGATGCCTATAGAATGGGGCCATTCAAGCATGCTTGATTTGAAATGGCAAATACCAAGATCTCGACCCAGTGCGCTGCGTTGGCCAACTTCATCCATCCTCTTGTTTCAAAATGGCAGCCAGTTAAATTAATTTTTTTTTAAATTCAAAAAGATGTACAAAAAAAATTATAAATTGAAAAAATTGTTTCCATTAAGTGTTATAACAGGATACAAGGATTCTGGAACATCTTTTCTTTTGGCTATATCTTAAAAAATGGTTGAGATGGGGCAGTTTGAAATTCTAGGGTGGCTGAGATTTTGAAACAATCTGATATTTGTTAAGCTGTAACTCTTGTATTTATGAACTGATATGAATGTGACTGATCCTGTGTACAGAACATACCAAGGTTTCAACAGAGTTTGTTGGCCAGCTTCATGCGTCATCTTGTTTCGAAATAGCAGCTAGTTAAATTAATTTTTTTTTAATTCAAAAAGATGTACAAAAAAAATTATAAATTGAAAAAATTGTTTCCGTTAAGTGTTAGATCATGATACAAGGATTCTGGAACATTTTTTGTTTTTGGGTTTGTCTTAAAAAATGGCTGAGATAGGGCAGTTTGAAATTCTAGTGTGGCTGACATTTTGAAACAATCTGATTTGTATTATGCTGTAACTCTCATGCTGAAATTCACATTCAAATTCAGTATTAAAGAAAACTGGGATTGAATCTTCTATAATCGGGTTCCAAGCATTTTAGCTTCGGTATTTGAATAAAATGAGTTGAATTTTTAAAAACGTGGACTATGAAAGCTACCTTTTCCTCCCAGTACAGGCCAGAATTAAAATGATTTATTTTCCAGATATTAATGAAGAAATTAAAATGATAATTCCATGTATGCTTTTTACACTCATTTAAATGCAGTCCCCCCCCCCCAAAAAAAAAAACAAAAGTGATTCTAGTGATCATTTCAAGCAAAATGGAGCATCTTTCCTTGCCGGGCACTGGACGGAAACGTCTTTTGGAGAGCATCTCGAAAGTTACTCTGTAAATACTGCATTAAGAAGTATTTTATCTCACAAATGGTAGAGAATGTCTCCTTCGCTTAAACATTTAAATTTTACCTCTTGGTGCCATTTTATTTATGTTCTTAAATTAAAAAAATAAATAAAATGTGTGTTTTTTGTTTTGTTGTAGGAAGTGCATCCACAAAGTGACTAAAGCGGAGTATGCGGTGAAAATCATCAGTCGGCGTGTGGACACCTCTCGAGAAATCCAGTTGTTGAGAGCGTGTCAGGGTCATCCGAACATCGTTCAGCTCATTGATGTGTATGAGGACGAGGTAATGGACACTCTTCTCTCTCCGCCAAAACAATGTTAGAAATGAACACGATAGGAGGAGGCAATTCAGCATTTATCGAATCAACAGTTTTTAATTTAAAAATGTTATTTACACAAGAGATTTCGAAAAAGTCATTCTTTACC
Organism: Maratus michaelseni; assembly: GCA_963931845.1. Classification (NCBI taxonomy): domain Eukaryota; kingdom Metazoa; phylum Arthropoda; class Arachnida; order Araneae; family Salticidae; genus Maratus; species Maratus michaelseni. Next base: position 432,784,646 of record OZ007591.1, on the reverse strand, counting down.
TTATGTATTGTTGAAAAATTTTAAAACAACGCAAATAATAATTTCTTCTAATTAAGAAATGTATTTACAGGTGAATCTTAAAATGAGAAAGAAAACTTTGGTGTAAATGACATCCTATTTAAAACGTCTTATTTAAAACAATTTTCTCATGCCGTCATTGTAAAATTTTGTGAGGCAGCAACATTGTTTACGTATCCATTTTATGCAAATTGATTTTCAAATGTTCAATCTTATTCAATGAATCTCTGAAACAGCCGTTAACTGTCGCGACAGGTGATTTGGCTTTAAAATCCTCCAGTCAAAGGGAAATGAATGGAAACCCAATTACAGAAGATAGCCGCTGGCCATTTAATTATAATTCAGTCTTCTGTAATTTTTTTAAAACAGAGCTAATTAGCCTGTTTTTAGAGCCTGTGGTGTTTGAATGGAAGTCGGAGAGCCTATCTTGTAGGAGGCAGAGCCCCCTAGTTTAAAGGACAGAGACAGAATTTCAGAATAGGGTTACGAAACTTCCCCATCTGATAAGGTAAATCTTAAATAATTTGGGAAATGCTTAGCAGTTATCAAAAATAAGTATCCATAGTCAGAAAGTTGCTCAAATTCTTTTGAGCAGACCTATACAGTATATACACACACACGCGCGCACACACACACACACACACCACATTAGTTTTTTTTTTTTAATTTAATTTGGCAAGAAAATGAGTAACCTATGAAAATTTACTTTCAGCAATGACTGCCGACAGAAGTTAAATTTTTGTGGTACTTCTCCATTATCCCGTCGACCACTTTTCATAACAAAAAACTATCGACAAATAAACAAATGGAAGAATGTTGCCATTGGAATATCAAAATAAATAAAATACAAGAAATTCAGAAAAGCCAACGCTCACCAAAGTGTCAACTATCAGTAAGTTTAAAAAAAAAAAAAAATTACAATAGATTAATGAAAACAGAAAAAAAAAATCTTTGGTATTTATTTATTGACATTATTTTTCTTAGTTATGCCTCTGGGCTAATGAATAAATATTTGTGATGTCAGTTGATACGGATCTATTGCACGTAACAATGCATCATAACATTTTTTCAGTGCTTTTTCTTTTTTCATATCATGGCACTGTCGTTTAAGGGTACAATTGTTATTTTAATGAACCAAATAACTAATAAATTGGCAAAACATAATGAAAAATACAGGTAAATGTCGAATTAAAAACCACTGGATGACATAACAAACACAGGAAATGCTTCTGATGTCAAGTGAATGGGACTGCATTTTGGGCGTTAAATTCTATAGTTTGCCGATATTTTTTTGCTATGAAAAGTGGTTGACGGAATAATAGAGAAGTACCATTATAAATTTTTTTAAAATTATTTTGTAGCCTTGTAATAGATCTGCCACTTTCTATACACACCACATATTAAGTTAAGATTTAATTTAGCTAGGGAACTCTTCACACAACTCTAAAGACAGTTCCAGAAATTATTATGCAGTTTTTTGCATACCCCTGTGTATGAATTTATTTATATTCTACAAACATACTCTATAGTTAAGCTAGAAAATTAAAAAGACCCCTAAGCCATTCACACTGCCTAGGCAGTCATGTTTGTGAACTCTTGTGTGCCATCCTGTAGAATTTATACACATTGTGTAATGTACTAAAATTTTGTTAAGCTTAAAGATGCATTTCCAGTGATTATCACCTAGATTGTTACTCCTGGGGGGAAGTAAGAATTATACATCTAGGTAGTGTCCATCCACCCTTTCATTGTGTTTTCTAACATCATTACAAACAATTTTCCATTGTTTTGTGTGTCCCTGCAAATGAACGAATGAATGATAGATGTTATGCACTCCCTATCCTACAGAAAATACCTCCTAAAAACATCTCATCCTGTTTCAAATAGTGTGTTAAAAAGAAATTTCCACGTACCCATCCTGTCATGGCATACTTTGGTGTGTTCCCTGTAAAGAAATTCCAAATGCTCCCTTTTCTGTATGGAACAGTGATGCGGTAAGCAGCAATAACACAGAAATTTAAACTCTCATGGTTGTCCAAGTCTGTGGGATGCGAGTGATGGCCAGACAAAAACCGTTCGTTACAATGATGTCGAAAGGTGCTAAAAAACTTTTGGTATTTTATAAGAAAGAAAAACAAAAGCATCCTCCTCTCCAAAACGCTTTTAACCCAGTTTTATGTTTATATTAAGAACATGTCTGAAAAATAGTTTTTCTTTTTTTTTTGGGGGGGGGGGGGGGGTGGAATAGGAAGTGAATGTAAAAGTATTCAAAATAAGGGAGGTGTTAAGACTAGGGTAATGAAAGAGAATCAATCCTTTTCAAAAAGTCACACTTTAAATTTTTGTAGGGTCCTTGTGTCGGAAACATTTTCTCCATCCTCTGACAATAGCAAAAATTGAATTCTTCTTCGATCTGTGGGAGGATACTTTTAAGGGCCATTTTGAAGTGATGAACAGTGATGAAAATTTTAAACTTTTTTCTTTCTTTTGAAACAGGGTTTTCAAAATCAGTGGACCCCTGCATATTTTCACTCGATCTTTTAGAAAATGAACTGTCTCCTATTTTCCAATGGGATACATTGGAATATTTCAAAATAGTGATAGCTCACTTTAAGTAATGCAATTTCACTCACTTTCCAGGAAGGGGGAAAAAAAAGTCTTATTGTTCAAGTGTTCAAAGTTAGCCTCCTGTCCGCCACTGGACTCTCTCTTTTTGAAACACTCCTACCCATCTGCTATCAAGCTTCAAATTTTTAATATATCGAATAATAATAATTAAAAAAAAACATTTTGTGAATATAATATAATGTAATGATGTAATTGGATTTTTATAAGCACTTTACAAATTCTTAAAATTTGCCTTCAATTTGAGGATGTTTCTCCTGTTTCAGGCCCACACGTATGTGGTGCTGGAGCTGTTGCGAGGGGGTGAGCTGTTGGAGCGCATTCGCCAGAAAGACACCTTCACCGAAAAAGAGGCCGTCGACATATTTGGCCAGCTCGTCTCTGCTGTCCACTTCATGCATGGCCATGCCATCGTACACAGAGATCTCAAGCCTGAAGTGAGTATAGTATAGTATATTGTGTAGGATGTTTAAAAAAAAGAATGCATATTCAAATTAAAGGTAGGGTAAAAGTTATGTAGATTCTGTCATTTATTTTCAAAAATTTTTACTTTTTTAATTTTTATACACTCTTATAGAGGTTTTATGGTATAACTTATAACAGGCACCTCCAGAGTGCAGAAATTGTGCACTCTTTGGAGGTGCCCGCTGTTGGAAAAATTTGAGAGATATTCCCAAAACAAAATCACCTGAAAATGCTTACTCTTTTTCACCTTTATACCGTTAGCTACATTATATCTGTAAAATTACAGTTCTCTGTACACTGTAAGGGGGAAAACATGATTGTAAAATAGGCTAGCAGTTGTTGAAAATAATTAACAAGATGTACATTGGAATCTTTTGTAAATCATTCTTATTTTTACAGTAAAAAATATGGGCAGCTAAATGGCCAAAATATTTTGCTGTATTTCTTTTTTCTCGTTTTTTCTTAAACTTTGTTCGAAAAGTAAAGATAAAATGCCTCCTGGATTCGCCGATAACTCAGTTATTATTTATCACTACAAAAAACCACACACAATTTCAATAAAATACTCACTAGTGGACTGTAACTCATTTAATAACTTTTTAGTTATTCACAACACTAAATAAAAATGGTCGAAAGCCGAGATTTACACAACTTCTCTGATCGGCATCTCAAACCCAACTACAATCACAAGTTTTTTTTTTTAAACATTTTACATAGACGGCGCTTCTAGCGGCAACATACCGCCGGGCCTTGAATGTTGCTAACATTCAATAATATAAATGCAATATAATTCAAACACAATCTCTAAATGAAAAATACAATCTCAAAAAAACACAATTTCTTCTCAAAAATACTACACTAAATAAAATACTAAATTTACAAATATAAACGCAAGAATGTAATACACTGCAGGAAAAGTATATAGTTTAATAAAACAAATGTATGAATTTAAGTAGTTAATAAACCATCATTCACATATGGCAAAACATTAATTTTTGTGACTGGCCTTTTGTATGTGCCATTTTTGTCTTTCAAGGTGACAACTCTGATATTGTCTTGGCCTGGATGAATTTTAATAATTTGGGCCAAATGCCATTTTAAAGGGCAATAATTATCAGAATTTTTTACTAATACTAAATCTCCCTCTTTTATCTTTAAATAAAGATCTGAGAATTGCTCTTAATTCTTTATTGGCACCAACGAAATTTCGACCAGTATCACTATATATCAGAAGGTTTGTCCTGCCTTGCTATAAAGCGTTTAAGTGCTGCTAAGAATGCTTCACTTGTTAGATCATTTACTATTTCAAAATGCAAGGCTTTTGTAGTAAAACAAACAAATACACAAATAAATACTTTTTTTACCTGTTTACTTCTACCCACGAAGTTTTTCACTTCAAAGGGACCACAGTAGTCCAATGCAGTACGCATAAATGCTCGGGCCATTGTTACTCTAGAAGCTGGCAAATCAGCCATTTGTTGCTCTGAATTCTTAGAATTTACCTTTTTGCAAGTCATACAATTGAAAAGGATTTTACGAACTATATTTCTAGCAGATAAGATCCAAAATTTGTTTCAAATGAGAGAAAGAGTTGTCTCAGCACCTGCATGGAAATACAAATTATGAAAATATTTAATAACACAAAAAGTAAAATTATGGTTTAAAGGAATAATCATTGGATATTTTTGATGTTCAGTTAAGTTGCTGTTTCTCAGTCTACCACCAACTCAGATTACACCATTATCATCTAAAAATGGGCACAAGTTTTTCAATTTACTACTGTTAGGGATTGCATTACCCTTTTCCAAGTACTGCATTTCCTTCACGAATGAAGTCTTCTGGATGTTTTTTACTATACAGAATAAGGACTGAGAGAGCTCACTGCTGGTTAAAGTTCCACCTTTGGGATACAAGGGATTTCTACAGTTATGGATGAATCTATTACACCATGCTACTACTCATTGCAGTTTTATGAATGAAGAACTGTTATTAATGATGTCTAAAGGCTCAACAGTGTTAACTAAAGTATATACTTGAGTTACTGATGGTGCTTTCAATTCACGGATAAACAGCTCACTGGTTTCAACAGAAATAATATCAGGAGACTCCACCATCTCATGCTGTTGTAGGAATGATGGACCGAACCACCATAAATCACATTGCTGGATCTTGATGGGATCTAGGCCTCTAGAAATGAGAGCTGCAGGATTTTGCTTAGAAGGTACATAATTCCACTGATCAATCGAAATTAAACTTTGTATAATCGATACCCTATTTGCGACAAAGGTCTTTAGATCATTCGACTCCTTTTTTAACCATGTAAGTACAATAGTACTATCTGTCCAAAAACAAGTTTTGGAAACTTCTTGCTTTAGAGCACTTAACACTTTTTGCATCAACTTAGATAATAGGACTGCTGCAGAAAGTTCTAGGCGAGGGATAGTAATATGCTTTAGAGGAGCCACTCTAGATTTACTAGTGAGCAGTTTGATAGCAGAATCACCATAAGAATTAATAGATTTTACATAAACGACCGCACCATAAGGAAGTTCAGAAGCATCTGAAAAACCATGCAATTCCACACAATTAGATTGTTCTACAAATACAAATCTTGGGATATTGATCATATTTACAGTTTTTAAGGAAGTAAGAAAATTAGTCCATTCGATATTTTCTTTCACTGGAAGATAATCACACCAATCTATTTTCAGCAACCATAATTTTTGGAGGAAAACCTTGGCCTTCGTAATTATTGGACCTATCAAACCCAACGAGTCAAATATTCTAGCAATTTGCGATAATACTGAGCGTTTGGTATACCTTTCACTTTGCTCTATAATTAAATTAAATCCGAAACCGTCTGGTTGCGGCTTCCACAATATTCCTAAAGTTTTTGTCTCATTGGAAAATGAATATTCAGATATTGCATTATTACACAAAAGAGAAGAATTATTTACTGACCATTTGTGAAGATCCATGCTTTCCTTCTTTAACAAAGATATCAGTTGTTGTTGGATCTCTTTAGCTGTGTCGAGATCATCAGCACCTGTCAAAATATCATCCATATATACGTCTTGAAATAATACATTTGCAGCTAAAGGAAATTCCTTTCCTTCATCTCTAGCTAGCTGGGTAAGGGTTCTTGTTGCTAAAAAAGGGGCACTCGTTGTACCATAAGTCACTGTACATAATTTATACACCTTAACTGGTTCATGCACCTCAGGTTTAAACAAGATTCTCAATAAATCTCTTTGACTCGGATGTATCAATATCATACAGTACATTTTTTTTAATATCTGCTACAAAAACAAATTTGTGCTTTCGAAATCTCAACATTATACTAAATAAGTCATCTTGGATTGTTCCTCCGTTATACTGCAAACTATTTAGAGATTTTCCGGTAGAAGTTAAGGAGCTAGCGTTAAAGACAACTCTTAATGGTGTGCTACTTGATTCAGTACGGAACACGCAATGATGGGGTATGTAATAAGTGATATCTGGTTCTTCAGATTCTATCACCTCTTCCATATGACCCATACTTAAATATTCTTGCATAAAGACTTTATAAAGATCATTAAATTTAGGTTCTCTAACTAAGCGATTCCATAATGAATTTAAAACTTTCATAGCCGTTTTCTTTGATTCTCCAAGACAAGATGAGTCTTCCTTAAATGGCATTTTTACCATGTATTGCCCTGTTGCAGTTCTGGAATAATTTTTCAGAAAATGTTCTTCACAAATTTCTGATTCCTTATTTCTAGAAACTTCAGACTCTCTCTCAATGTTTTCTATTTCCCAAAAATCTCGAATTACTTTTTCTAACTCCAAATTATCTGTTATCAACCCACAATGTATATTACTTTCAACCTTAGCCAGAAGGCTTCCGCTAACAATATAACCGAAAACACTGTTTTGTAACACTATTCTAGTATTTAATGGTTGGGGGTAAATTTGACCTGGCCTTAAAAATTCATAGAAATTTTCTGCACCCAAAAGCAAATCAATAGAGACTGGCACATTAAACTTTTCATCAGCTAATTTGATGTTATTTAACGATGAAATACAAGTCTCAAGCGGTCTAGAAGGCGTAAATTCCGTTATTTTCGGAACGACTAAAAATCTAATTTTAAATAAAAATATTTATCTCTATTCGAAATAGTTGTGTTAACTCTAGTCTAGATCTAACATTAAGAGACAAATCATTTATTCCTGAAATACAAATATTAGTCTTTTCTCTTTTCAAATTTAGTTTATGTACTAACCTTTTACTCATAAAATTAGATTTTGCACCGACATCTAATAAACCAATAAACTGCGTGCTTCATGAAAATTACCATATTCATCTTTTATTAAACAAACAAATGTGCTAAGTAACACAGCTTTTAACTCGTTAGACAAATTACATATCGTTGAAAATAAATTGCTTTGGTTATTAGCTTGGAAAGGCTGGAATACTGGAGACGAAGCATCCAAATTAGATTTATTACCGACTTCGTTTTTAGAACTCATTTCCTGTGAAATTATCTCTGGGTTTTCACCTTTATTTATTTTTTGTTCACGTGGGAAATGCAAAGTCAAATGATGCCTTCTCTTGCAAATAATACAAGAGAATTTAGATTTACAATCAATCACTTTATGATTCATAAGACAGTTAAAACAAAGATTTTTGGATTTTACAAGCTCAACTCTGTTACACACTGACATGTTTTTAAAAAAAGGACATTTATGCAAAGGATGATTCTCACTACATGACAAAATACATTTGACGTATAATATAAATCAATTTCCCGAGATAATTCAATGGGAGAAAACCACGATTCTGCTTGTCTAACATTTATAAAATACATGACATCTTTATCAAGCGTTTGACAAATCTTATCAGAAACTATTAACTGTTTTAAAGTTTCGAAATCTGTCACATTCCTCAATTTTAAATAATAATCCCAACTCGTTGTTAATCGGGATGCAAATTGTACATATGTTTCATTAGGATGACGTTGTGCTTTCCTAAAATGTTCTAAACAAGTCTGGGGGGTTGGCTCAAATTCTCTAAGTACTATAGCCTTTACTTTTGAATAATCTTCTAATTCCCCATCTTTAATGTATGTAATAACGTTTGTTGCTCTTTCTCCTAACAGATTTAGTAGAATTTCCGATTTATATTTTTCTGGGACATTTTTAGAAATAAAGGCTCTTTCTAACGATGAAAAAAAATAACCCAAATTTCTGGTTTAGATGGAATTTTAATCGTTAAAGTTCGTACACTTTTAATCAGAGAGTCTAAAGATTCTATACTATCTTTTTTTTCGAGATCACTTAAATTATCATTTTTAGTTTCTGCACGGGCCTTAGCCAACTCAATTTCTAACTTTGCATGTTCAATTTTTAACTTCTCAAGATCTAGTAATTTTGATTCCTCATTTTTTCTTTCCTCAATAAAACTGTTTGCTATGTCTTCAACCAGTTTATTATCTGCTTTATACTTCGAACTTTCCTTTATTAAATTTATTAAATCATAAATAGTTAATTTCGAATCTGATATATCTATGTCTAATTAAGCAGCAATTCGCTGATAATCTTCTTTTTTTGCACCTTTAAACATTGTATTATAAATACAATTCACAATAAAATAAATAAAACTGACGTACCTTTATCTATTAATAAATCTCCAAATCTAATAATTCCACATTGGAAAGATGTAATCCATTTTCTCTATTCTCAAATTAGTTCAATAATAAAGAATATCAGTTCTTTTCTGCGTAAAAACATTCACAGTTTATTCTTTCGTATTACGAAATTCTCCAGGTTAATCAAAATTATTTTTCTTCTGGAATCAAGAAAAACTTCATCGGAATTTTAAATCACAATATTTTGTACTTCAGTATAAACAATATGATGATTTAATTTTAGTCTTACTCATTTTAATTACTTGATAGAATTCCAAACACCATTTTATCTTCAGCAGACGATTCCCGAAAAAACATAAACATCGAATAATTCCTTTAGTTCTTTCTCCGGCGAGAGGAGACCAATACTATGGATTCGCCGATAACTCAGTAATTATTTATCACTACAAAAAACACACAATCTCAAAATAAAATATTCACTAGTGGACTGTAACTCATTTAATAACTTTTTAGTTATTCACAACACTAAATAAAAATGGTCGAGAGCCGAGATTTACACAACTTCTCTGATCGGCATCTCAAACCCAACTACAATCACAAGTTTTTACTTACCCATCATACGTAGTATAGGGTAAGTCTTGTAATCGTTTTGAAAATCGAAAAAAAAATTTTGACGGATTTACACGTTTTAGACACTGGAGATTCCGAAAAACATATTTTTAGAAAAAAAATTTTGCCGTCCGTCTGTGTGTCTGTAAACGCTCTATCTCCTGAACAAATTGAGATAGAGACTTGCAATTTGGTATGTACTTAGTATGTAATAATGGGAAGAAGCCTATTTCATTTCAATAACCTCGATTAACCGGAACTATTTTTTTCGGACTCTCGAAATATTCGTTCTGATAAAAGGTATATAAAAATTTTCGAAATTGTTTAGTTTAAGAAATGAATATAAAAGACAATAAAAAAACATAAATTTTACGTAAAGCATGAAGTCGATCGGATAATTAGTTGCCGAGATATTTGGAATCCTATTTTCCACATTCTTTGATTTTTCATGACCCTGTATTTCATCCAAATTTCACTTTAAAGATATATTTTAATTGGAAATGAGACGCTTAATCAGATGCAATAAACCGCTAGTTAATAGGATTATTATTTTTGGAGTTATAAGGAAAAACCTCTTTCAAGCAATTCAGTAACCAAGCCTTTAAAGTTTAGGACGTCATCAATCCACGATTTTATTTGAATTGCAATGCACTTTATAAGTAGTTTACACATTTTTATTTTAATATTTTACATTATGCATATCCATGATGGGTAAGTATTACGGTGGCCCCCAACGACTAGTTTTTTTTAAAAAACATTTTACATAGACGGCGCTTCTAGCGGCAACACCTCCTATTGATTGAAAAGTTTAATTAATAAAATATCCATTACAAATTACTTGCTGGTCCAAGCAATTGTTAAGTCTAGGTACGCACACACTTTTTCTAATCTGTGGGAGTTTGGTCTCTTTGGGTAAAAGGAATAAGTGGAAATCACTGGGTGCGTCTGAAACTTTTGACAAGCTGTTTAGTTTGAATCAGTGTGCAAGCCTAAGTATCGTCATGAGTCAATCGGCATCACTTGTGTTAACATTCCTCTGTGTTTGTTTTGTTGCAGAGTTTGGCAATATGCAGCAGCCGTCATAGGAAGAATTGCAAGGAATAAGAAAGGATGCCTTATTTGTCTGTCCCAGAAAACAGAAGCCACGATTTTGCTGAAATTAAAGTTTTGAATTTCTTGCCATTTGGGGAACGTTGTTTGTTGCTTGGATTCAGGCAGGGTTCGATGATACATATCTTCATATATATATCATGATATATATCCATAAAGCACAATGTAAACACATTGATAAGTTACGTTACTATCGAGGTGCAGTAAATCAAAATACAGCTTCAAAACATTAAAACTCTAAGATGTTAAAATTTCGTGAGCTTTCGGCTAAACATTAGCCTTCCTCAGATGAACAACAAGCAGTCGAGGAGACGCCGCTCCGAAATGGCGCGTTTTGGACAGGCTGGGAATGGGCAAAACCAAACAGACATGAAATGAAGGGGGTGACTGAAGTCTGGATGATACCATTACCAGCTGGGGTGGGTCTGGAGAAATCGAAAACCCCAGTGATACCTAGTATATTGTACCATAAACGAGGGATCTGATAAGATAATACATCATTACATGCATTATCACCTCTTTTCAAAATCTCTAGGGACTCTGATAATGCAACTTTTATACTGTGAACCTCATGAAATTATTTTAGCTTTACTGAAAAATACATCAATATCTTTGGCCTGATTTAATCTGGATAAAGCAGTGGATAATTTACCTTTTTTCATATCAGCTGTATGGTCTTTAATCCTTTCTTTTAATTTGAGAGTTGTCATGCCTATATATGAATATATTTTAGAACTGTCATTAACTTTAAAAGGAATAATATAAATGCCAGATTTATCTCGGTTATCAATAGGGTCGATCATTCTATGTACCAAATATTTAAGCTTGGTTGGGGGTTTAGCGATAAGAGCTACATTATATTTCTTTAATGCGTATTTAATCCGCTCAAACAGATGTGGGATATAATCTATACTGTAGAATTTTGAAGATTGCATATCTTTTTTATCTATTGTAGCTTGTTTATTTCTGTACTCATAAATTAACTTATTGATAAATTTGTTTGAAAAACCATTTTCATATGCAATCACTTTAATTTTGTTCAACTCCTCATTTAAATAACATTCTGAACTAACCTCAAACGTCCTTTTGATATAAAACCGATATGCTGCTGCTTTGTAATTAAACGGAACATTACTATTGTATGATATTGTGTTATTGGATCTGCAAGGTTTTCTATAAACTTTCCTATCAATACTACGTGTTGAAATATTTTTAATAAGTTCCATATCTGAAAATGGTAATGAACTATTTTCTTCAATTTCACAAGTAAATTGTATATTTCTATCTATACTGTTGGCATGCACCAGAAAATCATTTAATGCAGAGATACCGTGATTCCATATGAGTAGTATGTCATCGACATATCTAACCCATAATGCAGGTTTAAAGGGGATGTAGAAATTATACGTTTTTCCAGAGGTCGTAATTTTAATTCTGCCAGTAATTCAGAGATAGGTGAACCCATAGGGGCTCCCTCAGATTGTTTATAATAACATCCGTTAAATAAGAAAACGTTGCTGTTAGTAATTAAGTTTATACTGGAAATCAGAGTATGTTTAATACTGTCATTATAAGCTGGGTTATTTATAATGCTATTTTCAATAATAGGTTTAACTTCCTGAACATCAATAGAAGGATACAGAGATTTAATATCAAAACTTGCTAGAATGTTGTTATCTTCCAGTTTAAAGCCTTTAATTATGCTAACTAAATCTGCAGTAGAATTGACTACATGCTCAGTGGGGGGTAGCATTGATTTAAGTAGTGGTACAAATGATTTCTCTATTGTGTAGGTTGGTGCTGTACATTTTGAAACAATAGGGCGGAGGGGGAAATCTTTCTTATGGTCTTTTAAACGCCCCTGTAATCGGGGGGTGACTGCAGTTTTATTAATAGCCAGTTTAATTTTAATGTCACTTGGCCATGTGCCATGTTTAATCAGTTCATGAGTTTTCCTATTAATATTGGTATTAGGATCCTTGTTCAATTTTTCACAATTCATATCAGTAATGCATTGCTCCATTTTAGTGATATAATCCTGAGTAAACATAACTGCTAACTTATTTGATTTATCTGTTTGTATAATGGTAATGTCTGACCTATTTTTAGATTGTTTAATAATATTAGTATGTTTATCTTGTTTATGGGTCTTTTCCTTTAAGTACCTCTGGACATTATTGTATAACATGCACCTAATTTCATCTTTATTGTTATTGTCCATTTTATTAACAATCAATTCACAATCTGTAATTATATTCATTACATTTGGTCGTTTTTCAAACATATGTTTAGGTCCCAAACTTAAAGTATTGTGTAGTCGTTTATCCAAGTCAATATTGGTAAGATTGATATACTGTACTGGTTTTTTCCGTGGTATTTTATAATGAAAATGGTTTTTCAAACAAATTTATTAATAAGTTAATTTATGAGTATAGAAATAAACAAGCTACAATAGTTAAAAAAGATATGCAATCTTCAAAATTCTACAGTATAGATTATATCCCGCATCTGTTTGAGCGGATTAAATACGCATTAAAGAAATATAATGTAACTCTTATCGCTAAACCCCCAACCAAGCTTAAATATTTGGTACATAGAATGATCGACCCTATTGATAACCGAGATAAATCTGGCATTTATATTATTAGCACTTTCCAACCTAGTTGAAAAGTGCTTATGACTTCGGTTTGTCTGGCCGGATGGCCGTCTGTCCGTGCTCTAACTCCCGTAAATATGCTCGGATTGCTCTGCAATTTTTATATGTTATTGTCGTTATCTATGGCACGTTCCCTATTTCAACTGAAGTGTGTAGCACTTATAGTTTTCTTACAGGGACACTCAAAAGAATTCCGTTACATTGCTGTCTATGGGGAAAAATCATTTGCGGTTTATTTTAAAAATGTTTCACTATTGTAAACGCATTGAAATTTGAATAGATCACTAAGATGCATTAGAAGAAGCTTAATATGGAATAGTAGGTGTATAGCACTTAGAGTTACTTTACAGGGACAGTCAAAATAATTCCGTTACATTACGTCTATGGAGAAAAATCGTCTGCGGCTTATTTAAATAATGTTCCACTATTTTAAACGCATTGAAGTTTATATATATTACTAAGGTGCATTACAAGAGGCTTACTACAGAATAGTGTGTGTATAGCAGTCATCGTTCATTTACAGGGACACACAAAAGAATTCTCTCCTGTCTGTTAACAATAATTCCTGGAAGTGCGTTTTAAGTTACTGAACGCGATTTTAATCTTAACTAGCTTTTTGTCTATTACGTGGTGTGTATAAATTCTGTAGATCCTATACAGGGCAGCACAAATGTTCGCGAACACATTTCCGTTTATTGACAAACTCCAGAAGGAGAATTTAAACTGTGCTACGCGTTTCCTAACTAAACTAAAATTTAGCATCCTATGTATATATACAAATCTATAGATCCTATACAGGGCTACATAAAAGTATTCGGATATTTTTCCGAATATTGTATATATTGAAAATTCCCGAAATTACGTTTTTAAATATGTTATGCGTTTTCCAAATTGTTTACTTAGATGTCATCTTTCAGCTTATTAAATGGTAATGATTTGTAAAATTATTTTAGAAGCGTTGGAAAGTGCTACATAATCTATGCTTGACGCATGATTTTTCGTTCTTGTTCCTTTTAAAGTTAATGGCAGTTCTAAAATATATTCATATATAGGCATGACAACTCGCAAATTAAAAGAAAGGATTAAAGAGCATACAGCTGATATGAAAAAAGGTAAATTATCCAGATTAAATCAGGCCAAAGATAGTGATGTATTTTTCAGTAAAGCTAAAATAATTTCACGAGGTACACAGTATAATAGTTGCATAATCAGAGAGTCCCTAGAGATTTTGAAAAGAGGTGATAATGCATGTAATGATGTATTATCTTATCAGATCCCTTGTTTATGGTACAATATACTAGGTATCACTGGGGTTTTCGGTTTCTCCTGACCCACCCCAGCTGGTAATGGTATCATCCAGACTTCAGTCACCCCCTTCATTTCATGTCTGTTTGGTTTCGCCCATTCCCAGCCTGTCCAAAACGCGCCATTTCGGAGCGGCGTCTCCTCGACTGCTTGTTGTTCATCTGAGGAAGGCTAATGTTTAGCCGAAAGCTCATGAAATTTTAACATCTTACAGTTTTAATGTTTTGAAGCTGTATTTTGATTTATTGCACCTCGATAGTAACGTAACTTATCAATGTGTTTACATTGTGCTTTATAAATATTTTATTGGGTGATTTTGACGTTCGTATTATATAGATTTTTCTATATATTTTTATTTGATATATATCCAATATTTATTTTCAAAACATCACAGAATTTGATATTTTCGATATTTTCACATATTTCAAAATATTGCGCACAATATTTTTGATATTTTCAGTCAAAACAAGGATAAAGGAGTTTTTTTTAACTGTTATTGGCTGTGTTGTTCTGTAGATAAAGAATTTTTGCTCTTACAGTGGCTTTTTTAGCTCTCCCCCCCCCCCCCCCCCCCCCCAAAAAAAAAAAAAAAAAAAAAAAAAACCCAACAACTTTTCCAAACTTTATGTTTGAAGCTGAATTTTTAAATGTAGAATCCGTAATCATGTGGGACACTATTGACTTAGAAAAGCGACTGAAAGATAAACAACTCTATAATTTAGATAACTTGCAGCTTCAGTAGAAATAATTTTTTCTCGTTTTGGTTTTGTTCGGTTAAGCACACCAAGCTTTATTATATTTGTGTTCAAATTTTTCAATAAAAACAAATTATTTTGTTGTATAAAACATTCAATTTTCTGAAAACTTGATTACTAAATCTTAATAGTTTGTACTTTATGAGTGTAGAAAGCCAATTGTGTCTGTTTTCAATGAGTTGATCTTAAATTTTGTTAAGTAAAAAATAGAAAAAGACATTTAGACTGTTGTTTTATTAAGTTTTCATGCTCAATGACACGTGTTTTAATGGCTCATTTATATTAACTCTAAAAATATTTATAATCATCCATAAGTTGACTATTTTGAAAATATTGGATATATCTCAAGATATCCGATATTTTTGAAAATATCATGATATTTACAAATCCCGGCCATTCAAGTTATGGGGTAGTTGAGTGGTCCATTTTGAAGCAGCACAAAGTGATTGAGAAACCCATCACCTGCTTAGCCTGTTATTTTTGTGTCAGCAGTTTAGGAATTCTGTAAACGGTAACTTTTTTGGAGGTGGGGTGTGACTGAGTACGTTAAGGAAACGTAGGATGTAGCCTACTTCCCATTGGATGATATTCTGCATCACTGCAGCCATTGATAAACACGTTCCACATGAACTCGATTTAGCAGAGGAATGGCAAATGACTGTGAGAGGGAAAAGTGAAAGATTCAGAGTGTTGGCTAAAACTTTTGCTTCTCCTCTACTTTTCGAAAATGCCTCCTATGAATAAATTTTGCAGTTAAAAAGTAATAAAAGAAAAACCTTGCTCCCTAATTCTCGAACTATTACTGTCTAATGGGTGAGATATAAACAGTTTTTGAGGCTGGGAAAAAAAGGCTTTTGACACAGTGTTCGGGAAATAGTTTCCAAAATGTTTAGTCTTCACTGTATTGCGTGTGTCCTATAGTTAGAGGGAGAGAGCATGTTTCGTGAATAACTGGATGTTATGAAAATTTAGCAATTACGGATTGCAAATTATAGTAAAATATTAATGATCCAACAAATGACAGAAAAGAAAAATCGCTTTCCACACAATTTGATTTCATTGTTTGAATTTGAAATTGTGATTTCCTCACAGTAATGTATGATGAAACTCCACCCTTTCAATAAGGTGAAAAAGATAATGCAATTTCCAGCAATCACCCCTCTAGAATTCGAAATATATCCAAATTCTTTTGTGCAGCCCTGCATAGTGTGTGTATATATATTCTTCTAGTATATGCTAAAATTGAGTTCAGTTGAAAATTCCACTTCATCCATTTTTGTCAATAAGTGAAAAGGTACTTTGAATTCTTTTTCTTTTGTGCAGCCCTGTATAGGATCTATAAAATTTATTCTTGTTACAATAGAAATAACGAAAGGGGGTGGGGGAGGATAGTAAATAGGAAAGGAAAAAAGTTGTCCTAAATAGTGGTGATAGATGAATTTTGAATAATTAAACCACTGTAAATTTAAATTTTGGCTTATCCAAGAGGAGAAAGAAATTTGACTTAGGATCCAATGTGAAGAATAAACAGTGGTAAAAGGAAAAGAGTACATTCCAAAATGAAAGGTAAGTAAGGTAAAGAATGGTTCTCAAACTTAAATTAAGTTTTAAATAATAACATCAAACAATAAAACAATCATATATTTCTCATAGAATTTAATAACAAGTTAACAAATTGAATTGACATCCAATCACTGAATAAAATCGTCAAATAATGATTTAGTCAATTTTTTTATTTCCAATTAATAAAATCTAAAATATTTAACTTGAATGAAACTTTCGAAACTATACATGACAAATGCCAGTCAAACTGCTGAGAGTTAGCTCCTGGCAAGTCAAGTCGAGTAAAATTTTTTTCTGCCCTCTTAGCAAGTCATATGGCCTCCAAACATGTCTATCGCAGAAAATTTATCATGTAGCAAATTTATTTAGTTAGCTAAAGTGGAGTTTAATTATGAAGTAAATGCTGAGGAAATAATATAAACAAAACTGAGACAAAATTTTTTAAAAATTATTAAATGCTAATCGTTGTGTTAATTTGCGAAAGGCAGAAATTTCTCCATAACATTGCACTATAACAACAATGAGAAAAAGATGAAGATAATTTCATTTATATACTTTTTACTTTCTAAATCTCATCCAGAGCCATGTTAGACGTGTGCATATTAAGAGATTTTTTTATTTGAGTGTGCACACACACAAAAATATGTTTGATAAAGCCACGATTGAATATCAATCTCAACAATAAAACCTACTCAATTTCTTCTTTCTCAAATTTCTACACCTCCAGAAAAATTGTTTTAAATAATATCAACGAAACTGAACTAAAGCAGGGCAGGGCCAACAAATAAAATAAATAAAGTAAATTTCTGCAATCCAGCAATGATTGCTCATACTGTAACCGTAGTCTTTTGTGTGTTCCTGTCAATGAACAATAACATAGCACACCTCAGGGATGTATATGGATTTCAGTATGTTTTGAGATAGTGTAAGATCATTAAAAACTATTTTTTCTAGATCCTAATGTAACAGCCATTTTTTGAGTGCCTCTGTAAATGAATTATAAATGCTAAACATTTCATTTTCAATTCCCAACATAACTCTCAGCAACCTATATCGATTAGGCAATCCAACTGTATTTAAGAGTGCAGATGGATGGCCAGACATCAGCCCTTTTGAAGAAAGTGTTGAAAATCAAATGTTCTCTTATGAGAATGAAATCTTTGAGTTGGTAGTAGATTAGTTGTTTTCTCATTCCCAATAAATAATCCATTGTGTGTGTGTGTTTGCAGAACCTCTTGTTTGTGGACTCTTCGGAGCACTCCCCCATCAAGATAGTGGACTTTGGCTTTGCCCGCCGGATGCCGCTCCATGACCAGCAGCGCATGAATTCTCCCTGCTTCACTCTGCAGTATGCCGCCCCCGAGGTCCTCAAGCAGACACAAGGGGACACGGGCTACAGCGAAGCTTGCGACCTCTGGAGCCTAGGAGTCATTCTCGTAAGTGCTTTGTCTTTATTTTTATTTTTGTGTTTTATTGTTTTGGTTTTCTTACATTAGAATCGTCTGCTTTATCTCATCAAATGCGTGTCATTTCATCCAACTTTGACATAAATGGGTGCTGCAATTTCAGCAAGTTTGTTAAAAATTCAATTTAAAGTTTTGTTCAGTTTTTGTAGAGGAACATTAGAGTTGTATCTCAGTTTCTATTGGGTGAAAATGTACCCAATTTCAGATTTGTAGTTAACTTGGAAACATCACTCAATTTCTGCACTTCCTATGTGTCAGAAGCGCATTAAAATGTCAACTAACAGTAACTTTTAACAATAAAATTTACAATATATTAATGAAAAGAGAAACAAAAAAAATCACCCAATCAGGTGTCTCGCTTGTTCTATGATTTTGCCAAAAATCTTTATGAAAATTCATAAATGAACAACATCCATGTGGGTTTCCCAAAGGTATCCATTTAGCAGAGTGATGAAAAAAAAAAAAAATAATAATTAACAGCATAAGAAGTGTGCAATAAAGAAATTCTCAATGAGGATTCCATGAATTCTATTCAAGATATCTTTATTTGAAGGACAAAACATTATTGAAAAAAAAATACCATACCTACAGGCGTTTTATTACAATCCCAAATTAAATCTCTTCAAAAATTGATTTACTTAAAAAACGTCTTGAGATTCACTAGACACATCTCCAAGCACTTCCTCACTCAACCAAAAGTGAAATCGCTTTAAATTGGAACCAAAACTTATCAGCCAATGCGATTTGGAAAATAATTAACATTTTTACTTTCATTTAAATTGTAGGTAAATTTTAACGCCATTTCCCCCAGGTTTTTCTTCATTTTAGTTTTCCCCCCCCTTTTATAAACGTAAGTCTATTTAATTTATTAAGGTAACATTAGTAATTTAATTCCTTTCCACTTACGTTTCCCTTTTCAAAAATTCTTAAAGTTAAATCGCGCGTTGTTTACTTTTTACCACCTTTCCGCCAATCGAATGGTTGGTTGGTTGTCGCATGGAACGTCGCTTAAACGATCGTCACTGCAATTGACATTGATCGTAGCTCCATCTCCCTGCATGAAGAAAATTTTCGTTAACTAAGTAACAAGTAGGAGGACTTCACAAACTGTGAAGTCTTTCATCACTAATACAATGAACCAATCAGAGACCGGCTTTCGCGATCTTAAAGTTTCGCTTTTTTTTCTTGGCAACGTTTGTTTGCTCAGCTGGATAGTTTAAATACCCGCACATTTTTCAAATGCAGTGTGCTTGTGTTTTGGTTTATACCAAAGTGTTAAAACATCATCTTTTCAGTATGACAAGATGGAAGATATCATAATAAAACTTAACGTTAAAGCTTACATAGCGGGATAGGCTGCCGAATCATTACTATTTTAAGGAAATGCACCCTCATTTTAAGGAATTGGAAAGGAAATACCGGTAATGAAACATCTTTATCAATGGCTCTTTTTATGGCAAAAACCTTTTCTGACACTCGTGACATATGGATTAAAAGGTATCGTAATTTATTATATATATTGTCTCTGATTGGATCAAGGTCTATTGAATTATATATGTTTTCATTTTTTTTTGTTTTTACATATTACTGACAAATGGTCAGTCTACAGTTTGTTTGTGTGTGTAAAGTTTCATCATGTTTCGTGAAGCAATAAATGTTTTGTCCTTATAATAACTGTGTTATCACGGAAGCCCTCTTATACAGTAATGTTCTAGCCAACATATGCACCCTCAAGTTTCGAGTAAAGTTTTAGTAACTTTTCATGTGGGATGGGAAGCAACCTTTTTATGCAAGAATTTTTCTGTATACTTATTTTATCAATCATCTATCTACAACAAGTTATATACCCAATCCTTTTAATTTTTGAGGAAAATTGGTAGCTATACTTATTTCATGTTACAACCAACCAAGGGGCGTCTACTATTAAACCAACGTACTGACGTAAGCCCAAAGCCCCGAATCGGCCCCTCTTCTTTTCTGTAAATTTTTCAATGTTACCTAACTTCACCTGCAAAAGGTGCAGAGTCAGAAAAGCGGCGGCACGTCCACAGACTGGTAGCAGAGCGTGGTTAGGGGCCACGTCTCTTTTACATTATGCTACCTAGTATACAGAAAATATATTTGTTTTTTAGCTTGATATTGCTTTTAAATCTAAAATATATATTATGAAAGTAAAAAGTATAATCTTTTCTAGTGAGTTTAGCAATTTTAATGATCTGCTGGAAAGGTTTTGAAATATAAATAAATGTAACTAAAAGTGAATTTAAGAAGTTGATTTAAAGTGGAAAAAGTGAAAAAAAAATGGCTTCGATTGGTGATAACACAATTTTAACTCGAGACAATTACCAAGCTTGGTCTCTAGAAATACAGAAAGTGTTAGATACAGAAGGCCTTACTCTGTGGTTAAATAAAACCTCATGGCCGGATGAAACTAAACTTACCCTCATCGAAAAACTCCGATGCGACCAATGGAAACTACGTGCTTCTGGTATACTGAAAACTTACATTTGTAGCGATATTAGTCCTTTAATTGCACGATTAAGTGATCCATCAGAAATATGGGATACGTTAAAAGAGCATTAGGAAGTCTCAGGTATTACTTCTAAAATTAATAATTTCAATGACTTTTATGATATTCGGATGCATCCAGACGAGGGTGTATCAGCTTTTCTATGTCGATTTGAAGAGGCTTACAAGCGCGTAACTGATGCTGGTGTTGTTATATCCGATTTACATAGGTGTTACAAGCTTCTAGGCCATCTCCCAGATCAGTATCAGTACTTAGTACGCGAGTTTAAAAAGTTACCTGAAGGAAAGTTTACATATAAAAATATTAAAGACGAGCTTTTAAGTGAAGTTTCAGCTCGGGAAAGTCGCGAAAGGCGTAAAAATGAAGCATTAGAAACATTTCAAAGTGTGAGTAGTAATAGTAAGAACGAAGAAAACAAAGTTAAAAGTAACGCTCGCAGCAGATATTGTGGTAAATGAGGTCACAAATCTGAACTTTGTAGAAATAAAAATTTTAATTTAACGTCTAAAAGTGACAAACCTAACAAGACATTTTTTACCGAATTAGAGACAAATGATTGTTTTTCTTCAGAACTTTTACCCCCATGTTGGGAATGGACTTTAGACTCTGCGAGTACGGCACATGTATGCCAAAATAAAAACTTTTTCATATCACTCAAGTCACCCCCTCCTGGAGCAATTGTCCGAATGGGGACAACGCCCCATCTAGTAAGAGGTGTAGGGAAAGTTCGTTTTCAAATTAAAGACAAAGATAAAATCCACACACTCGAACTCGCTGATGTTATGTATGTCCCAAATATACACCACAATCTGATAAGTATGAGTAGAATGGATAAGGCCGGTCTACATGCGAAGCTCGACAATGGTTTTTCAATTTACGACAGTAATTGGAAGTATGGTTGGTTGGTTGTCGCATGGAACGTTGCTTAAACGATCGTCACTGCAATTGACATTGATCGTAGCTCCATCTCCCTGCGTGGAGAAAATTTTCGTTAACTAAGTAACAAGTAGGAGGACTTCACAAACTGTGAAGTCTTTCATCACTAATACAATGAATCAATCAGAGACCGGCTTTCGCGATCTTAAAGTTTCGCTTTTTTTTCTTGGCAACGTTTGCTTGCTCAGCTGGATAGTTTAAATACCCTCACGTTTTTCAAATGCAGTGTTCTTGTGTTTTGGTTTATACCAAAGTGTTAAAACATCTTTTCAGTATGACAAGATGGAAGATATCATAATAAAACTTAACGTTAAAGCTTACATAGCGGGATATGCTGCCGAATCATTACTATTTTAAGGAAATGCACCCTCATTTTAAGGAATTGGAAAGGAAATACCGGTAATGAAACATCTTTATCAATGGCTCTTTTTATGGCAAAAACCTTTTCCGACACTCGTGACATATGGATTAAAAGGTATCTTAATTTATTATATATATTGTCTCTGATTGGATCAAGGTCTATTGAATTATATATGTTTTCATTTTTTTTTGTTTTTACATATTACTGACAAATGGTCAGTCTACAGTTTGTTTGTGTGTGTAAAGTTTCATCATGTTTCGTGAAGCAATAAATGTTTTGTCGTTATAATAACTGTGTTATCACGGAAGCCCTCTTATACAGTAATGTTCTAGCCAACATATGCACCCTCAAGTTTCGAGTAAAGTTTTAGTAACTTTTCATGTGGGATGGGAAGCAACCTTTTTATGCAAGAATTTTTCTGTATACTTATTTTATCAATCATCTATCTGCAACAAGTTATATACCCAATCCTTTTAATTTTTGAGGAAAATTGGTAGCTATACTTATTTCATGTTACAACCAACCAAGGGGCGTCTACTATTAAACCAGCGTACTGACGTAAGCCCAAAGCCCCGAATCGGCCCCTCTTCTTTTCTGTAAATTTTTCAATGTTACCTAACTTCACCTGCAAAAGGTGCAGAGTCAGAAAAGCGGCGGCGCGTCCACATAAATAAATTAAATATTACTAAAAATTTAGAAAACTACTGTAAGTATAAAAATGACTTTAGAAAATGTTTTTTACTTATTAATTAAATTGAAACCACATTTTTAACTTAAAGAAAAATGAATGCGGGTGAATGTGATAGCAAGCAAAATTGCCGAATACGATCCATGACCAAGGAGCAGCACAAAACAACTCAACTGAGCCGATGTAGAAGTAAAAATGTAAACAAATGCCAGAAAGGCGGCTGCGGGAGGAAAAATGAAGCACAGTAACCAAATTCAAGTCAAACTTACAAAGAAATTAAAATAAAACAAAAATAAAAAATGCTTGGGAAAATATTGTTTCCCCACAATCCAGAAAATGTACACTCAAATATTTTTTTTTTTCGAAATAAAAATTATAAATTTAATTAAAACCCTTAAATTGAATCTATTTAATATAAACATTGTCTGCCCCTTTATTTATTTATTTTTTGTCCAATTAAAAGAGAAATCACTAAACATTCCTTCTCCCCTCAATCAAATTATTTCAAGTATTAATTTTTATTACTATCATTATCACCTTGTAGATATTTTTTCATAGCCTTCCACTATATTATCATCAAGGATATAATAGATTTGATAAAGACAGATAACTAGAATTACTCAAAATATCCAATCAAATAAACATTTCTAAAGAGGTAACAAGAATATGGGACCTATGGATCAGAAATAATGCACTGGGCCATCGAGTCTACAATGAAAAGGTTGAAATTAAGATTCTGTTTTGAAATTGCAGAAGTGGTGGGATGTCATTTAATTAAAATAATATGCAACTTTTTCAAAATGTTATGATTTTCAGCGTTATAGTAAGTATTTAGCTGTAAGTACACAAAATTTCAAGTCTCTGAGAACAGACAGAGAAGCGAGACGAATAGGGTTTCGGAAGATGAACGAAACCCTACAAATGAAGAAAAGTCGTTTGTGTGCTTTTTACATTGGTTATAGAATCAGGTGCATTGTAATGATACTTTTATTAAATTTGTACAATTAATGGACACTGAATGGATGCCATTTGCGATTCTTGATTATTTGAGTTTCAACTTTAATCGTCCCCATCCTTCCACCTTTTAATGACTTAACTTCATCTTGTTAGAAATAGAATGAATATGGTTGAGACTAGATTTCAGTCTTAAAAATACACAAATAATGTGATCCATTACCTGAAAGATGACTAAAATGCTTTAATAGATGTTAAAAATTGACATTAAAATCACCTAGTACTTTTGGCTACGTACCCAGCCTTCATCAGGATTCAAAACGATGTTAACGTCGCTTGTCTGGATCTCACTCGTAAAATGGCATGCTTCAAAACTGAGAACACCAGGGACAGTCGAAAAACATTTATCTGGGTTCTAATGGTCATCGATACCATTAAACAGGAAAGAGATGGGGGAAATTTATTACACTTTATTGCTTTCTGATTAAACCAAGCGAAGCCATATATTTGGAATATTATAAGATAATATGCCATTGCATGCTTTTTCATTCTTGTTTCTATGGATTCACAGATTGTTAGTTCATAATAATTCTTTAGAGGGCATTATTAAGATCTATTTTAATGGTCTCCTTTTGGTAAAGTCTCGACAGAACGGTAGATGGTCTATTGAATTTGAGGTCACTTTTATGTTCTTTTATACGATCTTTCTAGTTGTCATTCCGATATATTCGAGCTATCCATCATTTTCAGTGTCAAATGGAATGATGTACACTCAACTCGGGACATTTCCATCGCGCGGAACAGGATCCATCTTTGCAGACAATAAATTTTTCAACTTAATTAGGGGGGGGGGGGGGCAGCAATCAGATTTATTTCAAATGAAAAAAGAGCATGTCACAGTTTTTCAAAAAAGTCTGGTATGTAATTCATTTTGCAGTATTTATTCCTTGTTAAGTATTTTTGGTAGATTGCTTATTATTTCAAAAAGAGTTAATTAACCTATTAATAAGATAAAGCAGGTGGCAATATTTCTTATAGTTCCATTTGTAAATGATGAGTTGAACAGACTTTAAAAGCCCTTCCTAAACAAAAATGATAAGCTGCGAGTTTATAATTAAACGGTGAATATTATTTGACTTATTCATTTTCCTGTATACTGTATGTTCTAAAGTCAGATTAGACCTATTTTTGATTAATCTCGCATCCAAAATATTTAATTTATTTTCTTCAACATCTATTGGAAACGACATATGTGAATCCATGTCGTTGATTGTGTCAAGAAATTTATGAATTTCCTGTAATCCATGATCCAATACGATGAACACATCAACACACCGGCACCAAAAGGAGGAAATAATATCATTACTCTTCAATATTAACCATGGGTGCAAGACCTTCAGTCTTGGAGAGATTTTTGACTGATATTGAATTGTAATTTATGTACTTAAATAATAGCAATTTTGCTATTAAGAACTTTTAATCACTTTTATTTATTATTAGAGATAAATTTTTAGCCATAATGCTAGACTTAGAAATCTTCTAGCCTATTTGTTTATTCCTAATATTCAGAAAAGTTTTCAGTCTTGGCTTGGATAGACTTCTTGCACTGCTCCCATGATATCAACTCTCCAAAAGGCTGCAGTTTAAACTCTGTGAAAATCCCAGAAATGGGGGATCCCATGGGTGCTCCTCTTGGCTGGTGGTTATAAATTTTGTGTGTTGTTTTTAGTGATCCAATTTAGAGCAGAAATAGCTGTAGTTTTCATTTTGTGATATAATATTCCAAATTTATGGCTTGGTCCCTTCTTCCCCCACCTCTTTCCTGTTTAATGGTATGGTATCGACCATTAGAATCCGGATGAATGTTTTTTGACTCTTCCCCGATGTTCTCTGCTTTGAAGCTTGCCATTTTACGAGTGAGATCCAGACAAGCGACGTTCACATCCTTTGCATCCTGATGAAGGCTGGATATGTAGCCAAAAGTACTAGATGATTTTAATGTAAATTTTTAACATCCTATTAGAGTATTTTAGGTAATGGATCACATTATTTGTGTATTTTTATACTGCTTTGCAAAGATGTATTTTATATGAAAACTAGATTTTCAGGTTAAAAATCCTAGCCAGAATGGGAGTATCACTTCAGGTAGTTTTGAAAAGGGTACATAACGATGGGCATTCTATTTCGTATTTTCTCCTCTGTCCAATGTGGCAATATCCGATCAGATGTGCAACAGACCATTTTAAGTATTTTTTTTTCCATTCACCCCCCCAACACATTCCTATGTTAGGCTATGCATAAAAATGAATAAATGTGTCTATGAACACTTCTTGTGAATGCGATATTAAAAATGGCAGTCAGTGTTTAATGAATGGTCTCTTCTTCTCCAGTACACCATGCTGTCCGGCAAGACCCCTTTCCAGACGTACAGCCGCGAGACCAGTGCCGCCTTGATCATGCAGCGCATCCGGGAAGGAGAGTTCCGCTTCAGCGGACCCTACTGGAAAGTGGTGTCCACAGAAGCAAAAGATGTGATCCGTGGCCTCCTCACTGTCGACTCCACCAGAAGACTCACCATGCAGCAGCTCAGACACCATCCCTGGTATGTAATAACTCTAAAATTTGGTGTCGCATTTAAACATCACTCTTTTTTCACTCATGTGCAATTTATGAGTGGAAACAAAAGAAATTTTGACAAAATTTTGAATTTCAGATCTACCGGACAAATTTTCCCCTTTTCTTAGAAAAAGGTCTGCTTTCAGTGACTGGAAAATATTTAAAAAAATCTTATTCATTTTTCTTTATTGAAAACAACAAAATGGTGATTCTGGTGTACTTCCTTAATGTCTAAATTCTTACTTTTTTTTTTTGAAGCCGTAAACTGTAGTAAGTAACGAATCCGTGTGTTGATGTCAAATGGAACTGCCCACAAATTCATCCTATTATGGTTTCATTTTCCCTCTATTTAGTCCCTCTATTCATTCTATTGTCATATTCTTTAGAATTGAAATCAAGGTTTATTTTCATGACCAGCATTGCCCAGGACTTTAAATATTCCTAAAATCATTCCAAAGGAATGTAATGTTGGAGATCCCACTCTATTCGGCTCTTGAATTTGTATAATTATATATTTTTAAAAGAAAATATTTCCAAAAGAAGTTGAGGACTAAAAGAATGAAATCTGATTTCTTTTACTCATGTCAAAAAATCACACAAACAGGAAAAAAACTCTAAAAATTGCATAATTTTTTTTTTTTTTTTTTTACATTGCTGTATGAATTCTTAATAAACTTTGTTGAATTACTATCTATATATTTAAAACGCTAAGCATTTTCTTTCCACAATACGTGAGAACAAACTACTACATCAAATTACATCATTCTTTTTTTAACTGATCCGCGTGTTTTATAAGCAAATAAAAAAATCCTTATTTATTGTGACATCACGGGAATAGTGTCCATTGGGTTTATTATATCATAATGCATTATAACTTTGTTGATGCTATTATTTCATTACAATTAAATACAAAATATATTTTTATTTGTATACGTGGTGTTTAAGCATAAAAGTAACATATATAAAGTATGTGTGAAAAATTTGTGCCGGTGAAAATGACATTATGCTTAGGTTGATAGTTGTATACATGGTATTTAAGCATAAAAATAACATATACAAAGTACGTGTGAAAAGTTTGCACTGGTGAAAATTACGTTATGCTTAGCTTGAAATGCATTTTAACATTGATAAAACTAAAAAGAAAAAATCATATAATTGTGTCAACATGACGTAATTTTAACTGATTTTTCAATTTTTAATTTTAGAACTGGAGGATTTATTGGTTGCTTCATCTTGATTGCATACCTTGATTACATGTCACCAATTACTTTTCTTAAATTATAGGTTAGAAGATTTCATTTTTTAAGAAAAAAATTCCCAAAGTAAAAGATTTCAGGAAAATTAAAATTATTAAAAAAAATGTTATGGTAAAAAAAAAAAAAAAAATAGAACCTTTTGAAATAATGATTGTATTTTTAGCTAGAATAAACAATGTAAGGCTAATATTTTATAGGAATTATTTTAGTAGGTTTGTTATAAGTTCATTTAACAGTTCCTTATTAGCGGCAACGACTTATTAATTTCTTTCGCTGTGAATTTCTCTTTCGATGTCAAAAAATGGTAGTCTACTTTTGGACACCAGCCAAAACACAGTGGCAATTTTTAGAGATGTATAACGGTTGTGACAACAAACGGCGCTATCGCTTTAGCTTTCATGGTGCTTACATCACTTCTAAATACTAAAAATTTTTTACATTTTTACATCATCAATTAGAAAAAAAAAAATTGGCTTTCGATTGAAATTTATTTGAAAGCTACCGCTTAATTTAACGACTTTTTAAATAATTTTCAAGCATGAAATATTTTTCAATTCTATCTCAACAATGAACATCAGTTTGCTTTAATAATGTAAAATAGCTCCTGGGAAAGTTTCCCCAATTGAAAATAGATTTCCCTAACCATCATGAAAAGTGAAATAATAATAAAAACCTGATAAATCATAAGATCAGATTATCCATAATATAGAGCATTTTGGCGCTAAACTAAAATCTATCAAAAAAAAAAAAAATCAGTTAATGATTAACATAAAATTGATATGTTGAATTCGTTGATGTATATGTTGCATCAGAATATGCTAGCAACTGTATTTTATTATTTTTTTAAAGATCCATTGGATATTTAACTGTATACGAGGGAAAAGATCCCCGATTGTGATGGAAAAAGAATAATCATCCGGATTATGTAAAGGGACTAAAGAAACCATACAAATAAGTTACACTTGAAAACATTAAAAAATCTCCCTTGTCTGCAGATTGATTTATTATTGTAAAAAAAATTCTGATTGAAACGAACAATAATTAAAGAAGACATTTTAACTTTTTTTTTAATGTCTACTTTCGACGGTGCCTTTGGGCAGATGCAATACACATGCGCATAGCTCATTCGGTTGCATTATCACAGAGGGGGGGGGGGGGGGGATGTATGCTTTATTTACTATGTTCTTTTATTTACTGAATATGAGATGAAAGTAGGGATATACTATTTGTATGATACTTCATAAGTCCATGAAATTTTCTTTCTTGCTGTGGAGAATATGGTGGTAATGTCCAACTGTTTTACATTACACAGTTGTTTATGGATTGTTTGTTTGGAGTTTGCATGGGAAATAGTACTGTATTTCACTGGGGAAAAAACTTTTAAAATAAAATATTTGAAAGACTGTTTCATACACACTCCTTCTTATGTAATAAAGAAGCTTATTTTACTGATATTGTTATAATAATTTTTTTCATCAAGTTTTGATGGGTTTCATCTAGTATTGGTTAAAAGATTCAAACCGGATTATTTTTATTAATGTGAAAAAAATCTCAGGACACCCCCCCCCCTCCAAAAAAAAAAAAAAAAGAGCTAAAAATTACAGAGGACAAAATTTTCTACATTGGGCCTAAAGATCAAAACTAGATTCATTTTGTAAATGTCAAAATATTGCTGCAAAAAGTCTAAAAATATCATTAAAAAAATTCAAAAACCACTGTAAATTGAAGAGAGGACAAAATTTACTCTATTGGACTAAAATATTGAAACCAGATCCCTTTTATTAATGTGAAAAAAAGACTAAAAATGTAATTAAAAAAAAAAAAACCAAAAGCTGTCTTCTGTTGGGATTAGTGATGGGCGATTCTCGAAATTTCAACAATCGATAACAATCGCTATCGTATAAAATACTATCGATAGCCGAATTCTACTATCGATATATTCTACAATCGATTGTTTCACCGACAAGCTACAAACAGTAATTGCAAAACTTAACGACTAATAAGTTCACTAGTTTCACATTATCTTTTTTAAATCGCCTCTGGAAGCATTGCATGCGAGTTTGAGTCAGGTTATGGATCGAAGAAAATGTTTTTGTCGGGTTCGGGTCGGATACAATCCGAGCGGTGCGAGACTCTATTTAGAGTCTGAATTTAAATTCAGATAACCAAACTTTTTGTAAAAAGATCCCCTTCTGCAATCTTCATTTAAAGTTAAAAGAAAGGTTTAGAGAAAAAGTCAGAAACGGTTACGTAGTCGTAGTTTACTGCTTTTCTTCCTTATTCTCTCTTTTATTAACTTAGAATTAATGGAAGGCTCCTAAATGAAGCTTTCAAAAAGTTATATTCTAAAATTTGTTGTTTTGCTGTTCATGCAATATGCATTGCATTTTCTTTAGTTTATTTTTGCACTAATAAAATCTTCTGAACACAATGGATTTTTTATACCTCTTATCTGCTTTAAGCGTTTTGAAAGATACGTACCCTTCTAACCTCTCTTTTTTTTTTTTTTTTTTATTCGGACAGTAAATTCTAGCTAAAGCACAGTTAGTCCTTTCTTCCATCTAACCCCTCTTTTCCCCATCTCATAGTACTTGAGACAAATCGTTTTTATTTTTAATATTATTTTTAGAGATTGACCGAAATTTCGGTTTTGGCTTCGGCGCAAAATCGGAGTTTCGCCGAATATTCATTTTCGGCGAAACTGCTTCCAAAATTTCGGCCTAACCGGAACTTGACCGAAACTATCTGCATTTCAAAATCTCGTTCCTTCTTTCGAAAATTTTCAACTTTACTCATTGATATGAGTTGTATCGGTTCAAATGAGACACCGTTTATCGTTATCCGTCATGACTAATTCATGATGCGAGTGCAAATTATAAAGCAAGCAATGCATGTATAACTAAACTTAAAAGACACTTATCACGTGATCTTTAAAAGCTGCAAACTTAACAGTAATAGAAAATTAATGTAATGTAAATAAAATATAATGTAAATAAAAAGTTACGATATGAATGTAAAAAAAATGTCAAGTAAACATGTTATTTAACTATATGAACCATAAAAATGTTTGCCCAAAATTTTAAATAATTAATAATAATATTCAGCCATATTTAAATATATATCTATATTTAAACATCTATTAAATTAATTAATAATAAATTAATTAATTAAGGATAAGAAGTTTAATTAAAAAGTTAAAATTAATTTATTAATTAATTAAAGATAAAGTGTTTTGAAAAGAATATCAAATAAAATCCCTTGTGTGATCTTCGATCACACTTACCCACTCGTTTTCAATTGCATCCTCCCCCTCCTATGCCTTGTATATATTTTATAACTGAAATAAACCTTCAATGGACCCCACTCGGACGGTATCTTAATATAATACCAAAGGGCTGTTCTCCTTAAATCAAACTTTAGTTTTTCACAAGGGGCCATAGTATTCGAAATTTAGGGGGCGCTTGCCAGACTTTTCTGTTTTACCCCTCCTCCCTCAATATCGCACATTCATGATTTTTCATTTTATGCATCTTGGGCCTCAGTCCTTCCGGACTTCTAACGTCTAAATTTTTGTTTAATTCGGACAGTATATTTTAGCTAATATATAATTAGATCTCTCTCTCTGTTTGCCCCCCGCACACTCTCTCCTCTTAGCGCCAGAGGCGAATCGTTCTTATTTTGAATATAATTTATTTCTTGGCCTACACTAACAGAACAGCCTATGTCTAACAGAACATAAAATTTGATGAAATTCTGTGTGTGAGTTCTTGAGAAAGAGCTCCCTCAAAATTTGTGTCACGGAAAGAAATTTTCCGAAAATAATTAAATCTTGTTCAGGACATCTCAAAACGTGTAAATTCGTCAAAAAATAGAAGTCAGAAATTTTCCAGATTCTTTCTTCTTCTTATGAGTAGAAATTAAACAAGAAAAAATTCTGGAAAATTATGTCATGTCTATTTAATTCTGTTGAAATACATTTTCCAAACGTATTCAAAAATTCTTCCTCATTCTATGTTAATTAATATTAATAATTATACCAAATAATCGTATTCGTTAGATTTTAGTAAATAACATATTCATTAAATTTTAATAACCTTAATTTTTGTCATTTGGATAATTACTTTTAATTTTTTTAAAACCTATTTTTTACTTCCAAAAAAGAAGAAAAAAGAAACCGAAATGTTTAAATACAATATAATCTCTTCCACCTAAATTAATGTTCTGAAATAAAACAGATATACTTCACAACAAAGAAAGATAACAAGATTTCAGTTTTGTTTTTATTTGTCTTATAAAAGTTAGAGATTCAGTATAGTACAAACACATATCACGTAGGTGATTGCTTTTCTTTCACTTTGCCATATTTTAAAATCGAAATAAGCAACATAAAAAATACCCCAACTCTGCGTTTCATGAATCGCACCACAAGAAGAATAAGAAAGAAAGAAAAAAAGAAAAAAATTCCCCTACTCAAAAGCTGCGTTCAGAGTCCTCCTGAGCAATTCAGTGTAAGATAGCCATACATCATTCAACTTATCATTACGCAGACGATCTTGCGCTTGATGCAATTGGATAAGAATGGCAATTTATCAACTTGAGAGACACTCATAAAAAAATTCATACCATCGATAAAAATATTGATACTATCGTAAAAAAATTGATACTATTAAAAAAAATTGATACTGTCGATAAAAAAATTGTTACTATTGAAAAAAAAATTATACTATCGATAACAAAATTGATACTATCGATAACAAAATTGATACTATCGATAACAAAATTGATACTATCGATAACAAAATTTATACTATCGATATAATCGATTTGAGCATACTATCGATAAAATCAATAAAACATATCGTTATCGCCCATCACTAGTTGGGATTACAAGAGTAGTCTGTTAAAAATGAAAAACTGGGCTTATCTTGAAAAGCCTTTGAAAGCGAATAGATGCTGTTGATTATGAAGAGTGGTGAAGGACCCTGAAATACATAAGAGGTCAGAGAATAAATTTCGAATGCTGTGAAAGGAATAATGTAGAGAGTGTATTGAAAGATGACAAAATGGGACTGTAAAGAAAAACAAAAACTGGGTTTTTAGGTATATTTAGCCATGCATGCTTCAAAGAGTCTTTTGTCTAAGACATACAGTTTTAAGAACTCTTTTAAGTTTGAGAATCGACATGCGTTCCGAAGATAGGGTACAAAAGAAATAGTTGAATGGGAAAAATTCTAAAACAAACATGAAACCTATTCACGTTCCTTATAGAATGAGTTTAAAACCTTTTCAAGTTTGTTGAGAAGTTCCAATCTATTTAAATGTTCATACCGGGTGTCCTCAAATGGATTTTAAAATTCAATCACTTCCAAACAGTGACAGATATTTGAAAAGTTTTTGCAGAAGAGTCATGCAGGATGTCAGGAGTTTTTTTTACTGAGATTCCTGTTTTGAGTTCGAATAGCCAGCCATAGAGGGCGCTGCGAGCAATAGGAGTGCAATCCAGGCCACAACTAAAATCACCCAGCATGGATGTGAAAGAGGGTGGTTCAATACATCTGTCACCGTTTGGACGTTATTGAATTTTAAAATCCGTCAATCCATTTTAAATCCATTCCCCAGTATATATTTTAATTGGCACTCAAGAACTAAAACTTAAAACACAGAGAAAGAAGACTTGATCCTAGAATAATGCTTGTTTATTTTTCTCCCACCAGGGTGCAAGCGTCCCGTCATCACCTCAGTACGACACCCCTCATGACACCCAACATCCTCTCTTCGCTGTCCTCTCCGAGAGTGGCTGAAACAGTCCTCAACGTCACCCTGCATGCATTCCACAGGGCGACGCGAGATGGATTCAGGCTCCTGGATGTGTCTGCGGCTCCGCTGGCACAGCGCCGCAAGCAGAAACTGAGTTCGACGGATGCTGGCAGCAGCTCCTCCCTCAGCAGCGACATTTCATCGAGCAGGACCTCCTACTCCTGCTTCTCTTCCTCAGAGAAAGAAGGCTGTCGACAGAGTGGAAGTGGGGCATTGCCCAAAGACACAAACTCAGTGTTTGATTACTCAGAAGAGCGTGTCACCGATTACTTGTCGACACTTCCGGACTTGACAAAAACAGAACTCCTTCCCCAGGATAACTTAGAATGGCCGTCACGGAATCCAAAAAGTGACTTTCATCGACCAACGACGCGTTCCTATAAGCGGAAGAAGGCAGTGGCCACTTCTCAGAGCGACGACGAATGTGTGGTGGTTGCGGAGGTGGCACCCGTCAGACAGTCTCTGAGAAAAGCAAAGAGGCCGAACTTAATTTCGGGTTGTTGACACACATATCATCATCATCCTCATCATCATCATCCGGTTGTACATGGAGAGCGGGTAAAGACACTGACTCAAGTGTGTGGGGTTGAAACCTCTGTAAAACGATTTTTCTTGCTTAACACCTGATAACCTGGCAGGTTGCCATCTCCTCTGTTAATATTTGTTGAAATGACTTTTTCAACAATAGATGGATTAGAGGGAAGTTTTCCACTGAAACATTGTCATTTGAAAATGGCCTTTTAAAAGCAACATTGCACACGTTGCTCATTCAGAGCGAAATCAGGGCCACATGGGAATGTTTTGCAGGTAGGGGCTTTGAAAATTAATGGCAGCAAGAAGAATCGTTAAAGTAAATTTCTTCCCCCACCCCTCTCCTGCTCTTATGTAAATAGTCACAAGAGAGCTTTGCTGGGAACAGAAAGATTCCACTCTAAGCGCCTATTTATTTATTTCTCTCTACTTCATTCATACTGTTGTGTGCCTTCAAAGGACGGGTTGTGTTGCTTCAGAATTGAATTGAAAAGGGACAACTAGATGAATTAAGAATCATCTCTCTCTTCTTCTTCTTTTTTTTTTTTTTTTTTTTTTTTTTGTATGTATGAAGAAGGAATATTTTTTAAATGTCTAAAAGAAAGAATTGTATTTTGTCTAAATTGTTATGCATTTTTGTGAGCTCATATCATTCGATTTCATAGGAAAAGGTTTAAATGAAACTTGGAAATATATTTTTAAAGCCTGAAATCTGCATTTCATAGTCTAGCTAAAATGCGTTATAAGTGGGAAAAAAAAAAAAAAAAAAAGCAGAAACTTGATTAAGAAAAATGTTCCTTATTGTGAAATGATTGAAGTCAAGTTTCTTAGGTGGCTGAACATTCAACCCTTTTTTGAACCCACTCGCTTCTGAGCCCATTTTAACTCTTACAAATTGAAAGAAGTGTTTTCGGGATAAAAACTGGCTATGGCAGTGACAGGTTCTGATCGCTCTTGCGTTGGAGTCACTAGACCTTGTTTGCAGATTTAAGTAATAAAAGTGTGTTATAAATTTTGTTTTAGGGTGCCTTTCATCTTTTACTGAATTGTTTAATAGACTCCTGTTGTGTTATTGGAGGTGAAATGGACTGTAGAGACAACATTTTAAGAACAACGGATGAAAAGTTGCGTCTGTTTGTCTTAGCAAAATGGGCTCAAAAGTGGATGAAAAAGTTGTTGAATGGGAGAGGTTTTTGAGAAGTCCTTTCTTGGAAACTTTTGAAAAAATGATTGTATTTTTAAAATGAATCTTCCTTGTTCCGAGTTGGGCTTAAAAGTGCTCTTCTTTTTATAGGCCAGGCTTTCAATATTTTTTGGGGTTCATGAATTTCTGCCCCCCTTTAATTGTGCTGTAGATATATATTTTTTTCTTTTTGAGAAGGAGTCTAGCATTCTTTCTGTCTCTCATGTTGCATTAAAAAAAGAAAAAAAAAATGTTGTTACTTATCTCATAAACCTATTTAGGACCCGTGGTAGGGATTTCTAAACTTGTCATGAAAAAATTCCTCCCTCTCATTCATATTAAAAAAATAATAATAAGACCTTATCGATAGTTCCCTCGCTTGGAAGGGGGCACTCGAATGGAGAAGAATTGCAAAAAATAAATCTTTCATTCTAATGACTTGCTGTGACAGTGTGTGAATGACAAGGAATTATTTCTCTATACTTTTGGACTTTAAAGCTTCAAAAAATCCATTTTCATATTAATATATAAAACTTTGAATGGAAAAAAAATTCCAGCATGTAGGGAGAGATGTGCATCTTTCATCCATCTCAGCAGAAGAACACTCTTCCTAAATGAAACCCCATTTCAATGGACAAGGAATTTCTATTCTGGATCCTCCCACATAATAGAATAAAGTGAGGCTGCACTCAATTCTTCCACTTTCGTGTCATGGACAGGTGGAAAAAAAAAGACACGTTTTAAAAGTAATTTTAAAAATTTTAATTTTGACGTAGACACAAAAAAAAAAAATTGCACTTGCATAAAGATGACATAAAAAAAAAAAGGTTGAATAGGGAAGTTTTCCAAGAAACAGGACTATTCAATATTCAGAGTTTTATTTTCCATCGAATGGATGGAGCTCATTACAATTTTCACTGAAAGGATCACGGCTGCTCCGTGATTCATGGCAGTCTGTTCACCCTTGGCAAGATTTGTTTTTTAACAAAACTGAGCATTAGCGGTAGCATCCATGAGCTAAGATTTCATTGTGCAGAATAAAAAGAGAAGGCACTTTTATGTTAGCCAGGTGTAGGCCAAATAGTATTCCCATCGCCCTCCCTTGTGTTGTATTCGTTTCATTTGAAATGCAAACACATAGTAAAGTACATTTAAAAAAAAGATGTTAACCCATAAAATTTGCGTTGTTTAGTTGAGATACAAAATAAATGTACAGCAAGCAAAAAAACAATGCGAGAAAAATGCATGTCAAGTGGAAGTTTGTTTATTTCAAATGGAGACCGTTTGAATGGGAGTGTTTCCATGCACTTTGTTATGGTTCCATTCAGAGTGGGTTGAAAAATCTATTTTTAAAAGTTTAAAAAAGAAAATGAAGCTATTTTGAATGAGTAAAAACACGCTTTCATGCAATGAGTTTGAGATCGTTAAATTTTGAAATGCCCTGTCGTGTCATCAGAAAGTGAGAGTCCCACTGGGTCCTAAATGGGTTCCAACTCTGTCTTGATTATCCAAAACATGATTCCTTCAAACGAGATAGATAATTTCCATAATTTTAAACCTATTCTGTGTTAGGATAGATAGGAAATGGAGCTGAAACTCTGCAGATCGTGTGTTTCATAGCCTCAAAGAAAGTGCTCCTTTTAAGATCGTTTCCCTCCATTGTATATTTTTGGATGCACATTCTGAGTATTTGTATAAAGTTGTATGTAGAGAGAGTAATATTTATATATTATTATTATTATTTTGTAGTCTATTTATTGTATTGCCCGCTAACGAGGCAAACAGTGTGTCTGTGATTTTAATAGATCCCAATACCCCACTTTTAAATCTTATCCCACAATGTTTTTTTTTCCCTCATTTCTTTTGATACAAAGGCTTGTTGTTATAAGTGGCTAAACGACATCTACTAAAAGGTATTATTAGTACATTGAAACAGAATTTAGAAGGGGGGGGGGGGCCCTAGTCAAGAAGTAAGATTCGGTGCAAACATTTGGAATTGTTCAAACTTCTTGTTGTTGCCGTTGGAATAAACAAAAGTAGGAATCTCTGTTTTTAAAGTTTTTGCCCTCCATCCCAATGAGTGTCTAAAATACCTTTTTCATTTTATAATTCATTCTAGTGCTGCTGTAGGTTTGCAATTTTCATAGTCACTTTTACATAGTTACACCTTGTGTGAGGACAGTTCAGCTCTAGCCACTTATTAGGATCATTTGTTTGTTTGTTTGGTTGTGTGCAGCAAAAGAAACCAAGTGCCCATGTTGTTATTTTTGTAAATTTCAAGGTTGTGGGATTCTATCTGTGATTATCTTGTAAAATCGAATCAAACTTACTGATATATACTATGTGCCTGTCTTGATCCGCCTTATAACGAATGACACCCCTCCCCCCCTCCCTTGTAGGAAGAATAAAGCGTGAAACTAGTCAAATGCAGAATATTCCACTTTTGAAAGGAGTATGAGAGACATCGCGGGATGTTTTCTTATCCATTTTAGACACTGGCCTTATTAAAGCACAGACCCCCTGATATATTTTTTTTGGCAGGGGAGAGGTATGCCATTTTTGTAAACGTAATCTTTTTTTTTTTTTACATTGTACTAAATAATTTCATATTTTGTACCTCGAGCAAAATGAAAACCAAAAAAATTATTGATCTAATATATGTATGAATCTGTACCAGGCCCCTGTGAGCAGCTATCTTAAGTAAGATGAACCTTTTCTGTGTTGGAATAGAGCTTGGAATAGCACTTAAACTTGGAAATGATTCAACAGAGAATGCTCTTTAAAGATACTCTACAATTAGTTTATAGACTGAAGAAAATCAACTTTTTCAGTCCTTAAATCCTGCTTGTATAGAATGATTTTAGGGGGGAGGCTTAGGAAAAAAAAAAAACCTGATTGCAGATTTGGGATGAAATAGGCAAGATGAGCTTGAGTGGGAATCTTAAACTGTTCTAATCCCCAATGGGAAGACAACCTCGTAACAGAATCTTTTCAACAGTGGAAGTTCATTGTGAATGATTTAGAGTCAGTAATTCTCTTGGAGTGATGGCAAAACATAAATTGAAATAGACAGAGAGATGACACTATTTTACCAAGTCTCTCTTCTTATGCGTTGGAAGCAACTCCTCGTTCTCCTTCTTGTTTTGATTTGTGATAAGAGAGAGTCTTCCACTGACCTAACCTTCTCTCACACTTCCTTTCTCAAAAGTGGATATCCCCCCTCATAACTTGTTTTTTGCCCTTTAGAGTCTCTGAAAGTGACACTAAAAAACAACAACAAAAAAAAATGCTTATTTTTCTGAACTAAGCAGGTTCTAGAGGAAAAGATTTGAATGAGGTGCAGAGCTTTTTTGATAAACTAAAAGGATCTCTTCAAAACACCTACTTGGGGTGTATGTGTGGCGTGTGCCTATTTCCATACTGTGTAAATAACCTTGAAGCCAAAAAAAAAAGAAAAAAAAGAAGTGTGAACCCATTCCAGAAAGGCTGTCTGAGCCAGTAGAGTCCACATCCTCAGAGTTGGTTTGAAGAACTACTTCATCATGGGTAACCCTTAAAGGGTTGACACAAAAACAAAAAAATCCACTTTGGTGGCCCACACTGGACTGGGATCCGATCCAAAAGGGATGTAACAGGTTTATTTTTTTCAGTAGGTAGTCTTGTTTTTTCTTTTTTTAAAAATAGAACAAAAAAAATACTTCCAGCTATTCTACCCTACACTGAATACAGGTGGAAACCTTTATGGATCCATTTTTCTTGCCTCTTCCTGAAAGAGGTTTAAAAGAGCACTGACTCTCCCAAACAACCCTCCTCTCGATATGGACTCTACTGTCTCTACGGACTCTACAAGCGAGATCTGATTGGGATGGCACTGTCATTATATATCTATCTATATCAATGTATACTATTTAAATATATATATATATATATTTTATGCAGAGTCATTAATATATTTGAGTTTTTGTTGTACATAAATTTAAATCATTCCACGTGCGTGTCAGCACCTGGTTGAGTTTGTTGCGAGAAGTGCTCTTTACATCGATGATTTTAACTCTCTCTCTCTCTCGTGTGTGTGTGTGTCACTTGCCCTGGTGTGGTGCAGTGACTTGCCTTTTTTAGGAGAGATTCTGTTTCATGGATAGAGAAAAGCATCCAATAAATATTTATCATTGTGTTAACGACTCTGTGTCTTCCCTTTTCCTTTTTAATTCGCAAAATATGAAAGGGGCTCGTAATGTTACAACAAACGAGTAACATTTATTTTTGAAGGATGACAAAATACATGTTTCTTTTACTAATCGCATGACTCATTTCCAAACAAGGTGTCGTTAAAAGAATAAATAAAAATGCATCCATTCGTTAGGACTCAATAGCTGACATTTTTTTCCTTTAACGTAGATGGGTTCATTTTTCAATAGAATTCAAAATGGATGAAAATTTATATTTCCACACAGGCTGGTAGGTATTAGAGATGAGACGGGCCCGACACAGGCTCGATTTTTATACCAGTCTTCAATCCCGGACTCATTCTTTCTGAAACTGACAATTTTATTTATGCTCACATAGAAAAAATAAAAATAACTTTCTCTTTCTCCTAAAAATTTATATAATCTTTTTCAAGTCATTTTAATGCTATTTTGATCAAAATGAATAGAAGAAATGTTTCTAGTATATTAGAATGCTACTTTAAAAAAATTTTGCAATATTTGAAAAATTTATGTGTGGCATGGACGCGACACGATGACTGGGTGATATAGCACCAGTGGGAAGAGGCGTGAATAATTTGTTGCTCAATTTTCATTTGTGACAGGATATTTTTTAATTGGAACGTTTATTTTATTTTATTTTTTCAGAGATCTAACGTGAAATTAATATTTTCTTTTATTTTTAGTCAATCAGCATTAGCTTAAGGTATGCAAATTTTTAGTCTAATATTATGTTCGAGTCATACTCTCTCTTCATATGAAAATAACATTAGTGAATCTCTTTTTCATAATGAACTCTGTTCTTGCTAAAGCTCCGCTCTGCATATTTCCGCAGTCACTTCCATTCATAAATAGATATAGTTGTCATGTATCGTTATTTCGATAGAAAGCAATCAAACAGCGTTTCCACTTTTCCTATAAAAGCCTAGGATCTTTCAGATAACAGTGTAAAATTTTTAATTTAAGCTGATTTTCAGGGACACGAAATATCGTTTTAATTAAGGAATCAATTATAATTTACAATATACAGCTTTTATGAGAAGTAGAAAAATGTTGTTCAATTCTTCTGCACAGAAATAGTAATTTCTTTAAATTTCATGCATTTATTCATAAAACTCACTTCGTTAATGTGTCCATCAGATTGGCTTGTTGGGAGAGGGAAACATGAGAATCCTTTTAAGGAAGTATATTTTTATTTGCTAGAAAACTTCTCTTTTGATAAGATTAAATGTAAGTTTCCAAAAAATTAATTATGTGCTGGGGATTAACAGTTATTTTCATGTATGAAGTTTTTTAAAAATGGGATATTACTTTTGAAACAAATTTTAAATATTATACAATTTTTTTCTGTATCGGGCTCAGATGACACAATGTTTCAGGCTCGGATTCAAAATTGTCGGGCTCGGGCGGGCCCGTGCTCCGAAAACAGCCCGAACTCATCTCTAGTAAGTATCCACTTTTTAAAGTTAAGTTCTGTTTAGTGGATGATAACAAAATAAATCTTATAGAAACATAAACTCTGTTTACGAATTAAAACATTTCTCTTTTTTCCTTGCATTCTAAAGGTGAAAATAAGACTCACCAGTCACCACTCAGCGATTAAAAATATGGAAAGAACCGGCCAAATGTAGGATTTTCCAATTATCTTTTTTCCCTAAAATTCACGATTTTTCCATGCCCGTTCGACAATATTCATGATTTTCCCACGTCCGTTCAGCAATATTCATAATGTACCTGATCGATGAAATTCCTGATTTCCTTCACCCGATGATTTTCATGATTTTTATGTGCTCGATCAACGAAATTCATGATTTTAATTAGGGATGTAACGAATAGTGATTTGGCCGAATAGCCGAATACTCGGCCAAATTTTAGGCTGAATACCGAATATTCGGCAGCCGATTAAGGACTAATTGAAATAATTTTTTTGTTTGAGTGTTCAAAAATCATAACAGCTGAATGTATTTTTTGTAACATTTGAAATACTTTGATGCCAATAAGATAACATTTGACTTTCAAGAATGTAAAAAATAATTTAATTCATATATATATATATTTAATCCATAGATAGTTCTAGTAATTTATATATTTTTTACCTAAAATAGAAACTCATTAGCTCTGTAAAAATGAAACTTTTTATTTTAGTAAAATCATTTAACCCCCAAAAATAAGAACTTGCATGTGTCCTCTGTCTTTTTATATCCTTTCTCATGCAACTCAAACTCAGTAAATTTACATTCTGTATGTCAAGAAAAGGGTTATTTTCTTAAAATATAATTTCATTTTGGGATTGCTTTTCAGAAATAAAAAATAAGAAGTCATCACTGCCAAATTTGTCAAATGAAGTTAATACAGCAGATAAATTAAGAGAGGTAGATTGCTATTTTGATAAACATTTAATAGCTAGGACAGAGTGTCCATTTAACTGGTGGAGAACAAATGCAGAAAACTTTCCAAGGCTTGCAAATTTAGCAAGAAATCATCTTTCAGCTCCTGCAAGCACAGTATATAGTGAACGTTTGTTTTTTGAAGCTGGTAATATATATGAAACCAAACGAAACGGACTTCTTGAAAATGCTGAAAAGTTATTATTTTTGCATCACAATTTCAGTCTTTACAGTGATAAATTATATTGTTACCCCTGTATGTTATTTTGAAGTAACTCATTAAATGCTTTTTCAGTATAGGTAATAGTTGTTTTCTTTTCAATGTATCAAACTCATTAGTTCGTTTAATCAACATCTGATGTTTAATTTTTAATTAGAAAAGTAATGATATAGTCCTATATTTATTCAAATTTTTTTATTTAAAAGTAAAACTAAAAACTAGAAAAATGATTTAATTTGTGAAAGATTAAACATTTTTACAAGACAGTAAAATATTTATTTTTAATACTAGGGGGCCTACCCCCTGCGAGCTACGCTCGCCAACCCCCGCTCAGACTTCGAGGCCTCTAAAAACATGACAGTGTGCTTTATTTTAAAGATATTGGTAAATCTGTAATTGGGTTGCCATGCTTTCAACATTTTAATGGGGCATTTTTTGATTATCAGGGCCTCATACACAGCTGTTGCGACAACTGACGACTGTTTTTGGGATTAATAAGTAAAATCAATTACAACTTGAAAACCAGCTTATATAAAATGGTTAGGTTTAAATTGTGGACTCTGACTTTTATAACAACGATCTGTATTCTATTCTTCCTTTGCGTTTAAGGATGAGAAAAATTCCACCTGCTTGTGAATAACAGTAAGAACCACGGTATTGAAAAGTACTATGTTATAGACATTTTCGGTAACAGGTTTTAATTTTCTCTCTATTTTAGTGCACTATCATGAATATTTTCATGTTATTCTAAATATGTAAATTATTTATTTTAATTAATATGTAAATACGAATTTTCTAATAATTATTTATCATACAAAATTAATTAAATATTTTGTGCATGCATGCCTGCATTTATTCGGCATCAATTGATGAGATATTTAAGCAAATTTGCTATCCGCGATAATTTTACACCATGTTATGTCACTTGAATATTGTCCATAAGAAAATCGGGTACTTTTCCAGTATAGGATCCTTTGCTTTTAAGTTTGGCGTAATTCGAGCTTC
The DNA here is from genome assembly GCA_963931845.1 of Maratus michaelseni. Classification (NCBI taxonomy): domain Eukaryota; kingdom Metazoa; phylum Arthropoda; class Arachnida; order Araneae; family Salticidae; genus Maratus; species Maratus michaelseni. Next base: position 432,741,758 of record OZ007591.1, on the reverse strand, counting down.
AAAAAGGGATAGATTCGTTAATATACATAGATTTGTTGCCAAAAGTTATGAAAACAAACCCAATGAACTTTTGGTGCTTTTCTATTATAGGGGTCTTGACGCTTTTTTTGGCGAAAAAAACCAAGCAGGATATTTTATTCTCCTTCCGTTCTGTTGGGCAATTATTATTTTATATATTCGTTTCAAATATCCGAATTAGTGATTTTATAAATTCGTTTAATTAAATTTTACAAAAAAATAACAAAATGATATCAATAAATAATAATTACTATTAATTCCTTTTCCCCCCCTTTCTTTTGCGTTTACATAAATGACGTCATTTGGACGAATTTATTCAAAATATTTTCAGTTTATAAATTAAATTACATGCTGACAGACGATTGAATCCTGACGGTAGAAATGTGATTTTTTTTTTTTCAAATTTTCCTGAAAAACATAATTTAATCACAATCTTGTCTTTATTATCGATTGAAAAAAAAGATAAATTCAAATTCAATTTGAAAATGACGAATAAAAAGAAATCAATATTCCCTATCGGGATCCTTTTCAATTTTTTTCCCTTTTTTGTCACAAAAAAACTGAGTCATTAGTTGCCATCATTACAGAAATGTCATTAAAATTAGAAAAAAAATAATATCTCGAAAACTAATTCGAATTTCAAAATTCTATTACCAGTTTCGACATCCGCGGATTTTTATGGACAATTGGTATTAATTTCACCATCAAGCGTTTAATATTTTATTAAAAATAGCTCTGAAACACAATCAGTCGTTTAATCAGTCGTTTCATAAAATCGTTTCATAAATTCGTTTCATAAAATCGTTTCACAAATTCGTTTCATTAGGATTTTATATATATAGGGTAGATTTATGAATTTTATTGTTTAAGAAACTGTTATCATCATTATAAATCAGATTAAAAAAAATAGATATAAAGTTAATATTTTAAAATTCACTGAAGAGATTTAAACTGTAAATGCAGTATATATTTTGCATTTTAATGTAAAAGAAATTAATGTTGCAACAATACTTACTTAAATTCATATGATGCCTAAATATGCAGCAAGAAAAATATTTTTATTTATGTGTAGTTATTTATAAGCTGTCATGAAGCTTTAAAATTGCATAAGTATTAGGATTTCTTTTCTTATAATAATTAATGTATTTAGATATAATTTTTTAATTTTGTTTGTTGAAAATATTTAAAATCACATTTTGTTTTGATTTTCTGGAACTTATTTAACCAAATATCTTAGAATATTCGGCCAAATATGCAACTATTCGGCAAAATATCAAATTATATTCGGCTACAGGTATTCAGCCGAATATTCGGTTCAATATTCAGCCATGCCGAATATTCGGCAAAAGGGCCGAATACCGAATAGTGTCTGAATATTCGTTACATCCTTAATTTTTATGCACCCAATGGATGAAATTTGTGATGTTAAGCTCCCGAAAGACTAAATTCATAATTTTTACGCACCTGATCGACAAAGTTAATGATTTTTACACACGTGATCAACAAAATTCATGATTTTTATGTGCGCAATCGATGAAATTCATGATTTTTATGCACACGATCGATGAAATTCTTGGTTTTTATATGTCCGATTGACGAAATTCATGATTTTTAGGTACCCAATTGACGAAATTGATTTTTAGGTACCCGATTGACAAAATTCATGATTTTTAGGTACCCGATCGAAAAATTCACGATTTTTAGGTATCTGATTGACGAAATTCATGATTTTTTAGATACCTGATTGACGAAATTCATGATTTTTATGTTCCTAAATGACGAAATTTGCAATTTTTTCCGGAACTAATAGGCACATGAATTTCTGAAAATGTTGCTCACTGGCCACCGATTGTGCATGCATAATGTATATCATGTTGAGGGTTATTATTTAGTGTGTAAACATGCCTATTTTGTTATTGTCAGATCTTAATTCTTGACAAATAATTTAAAAAGAAGGTACTTATGTAGTTAGCTATACAAGTACCTAAGCCTAGTGGGACTTGTATAGTTATTTACATAAGCCTGTTGTGTATAACTTTGGTGTTAGCTTATTTTTAAATTTAAAATAGATTGGAAATTATTATCTCAAGTTTATTCAAAACAATATAAATTAAAATATTTTTATTGAGTATATAAATCACTTGTTTACTGTAAATTCATTATACTTTTTTTAAATTAAATATTCAGTGACATAAATGTACTTTGGCTACTAAAGAAATCATTATCACTAGCCAGTAACTGGCTGCTATAAAAAAAAAAAAAAAAATTAATCTACAGGCCAGTGGCTACTAAGCGAAATTCCTTATTTTAACCTTTATTGCATTCATCCATTACTTTTTTTTCACATTTTTAACAGACTGAAATATCAACAGTGGATGTTTCTACTGTTATCTTGAGTTAAAAAAAATTGCAATTAACAGAAACTTTTGTTTCTTATTCAGATTATTAATTCTGGCAGACTAAAATGTGTCTCCCATAATAAACAAAAAGGCATTTCATCGTTATAAAATTAGGATCTTAAGTTTTTGTTAATTTTTATTTTACTAATTATTTGAACACATACCAAGAGTTTTTGAAAATCAAATGGATTGACTCCAGATTCTTTTTTTCAAATAGCTGAAACAATTTTTACTTCATACTATAGAACCAGAGGGAAAATTTCCATTTGAATCAAGCAAGGAGGATCCAATAGATGGAGTAGTCATAAATGAGGTAACTTGAAGCCATTCCACCCTATTTGGCCATGTCTTGCACTGGAGACTGCTGATTGGACTGCTATCGGTCAAAGTCAAATAGGGGGGGGAGAGAGAAATTGGTTTCTTTTCTATCCTAGGCAGTGTACTGTTAAATAGGTCCATTCAAAGTTAGACCAATCCATGGAGTAAAATAATGAGAAGCACCACGCATAGTGCTTTCGAAAAATCTGTTTTATGGTAAAACATTAGAAGTTACGTTACTTGAGAGTTCATGTTCGTTTGGAGCTATCCCATAATGAATCAGAACACGGATTTCTGCCTGTCTGAGATAAGGCAGGAAGGAAAGAGAATCAAATTGTTGGCAAATGGAATCCTATTATTACTATGCTTATTTATGAAACAAGTCCCATTGAATTCCTGAAGATTTTGCATCTTGTGATTTTAGGAGCTTCTAAATAGTTTTTATACATTTGATCCATTTTTAAATGACTGATTTCACAAGTTATATGTCTTCTTCTTATAACAGTATGAAATAGAATTGTTTTAACAATGATTTTAAAATAAACTACTTTGTCATGGTCATCACAAAACTTTCTTCGGCACTTCTCTATCCTTCCATCGACCCCATTCCATTTAAAAAAAAAAAAAAGTTTGCCAAACTATAGTATTGAACGTCAAAAGTGTATAATCGTGCTAAGGCATTAGGGGCATGACACATGTTTATTATCTCTTCAAGTGATTTTTAATTCAATGTTTATTAGTATTTTTAATGATCTTTTACAGATTTATTACATATTTAGTTAATTAAAATAATAATTATATTTTTAAAGATATATTAAAAGATAACATCTCTTAAAGAGATATTAAAAGAGAAACAGCATTGAAAAAATGACGCAGTGCATAGTGACAGTGGCTCACGTTTGTTTTTGGACACTTGTGTTTTTGAAACTTACTTATAAAAAACATCATCTAAATATTAAAGGAGCTACTTAAAAAAATTTTTCATAGAAACTTTCTTTTGTCTATAATGAAACCTACCTATTGTAATGAAAATGTAGTCAAAACTTTTTTTTTTGAAAAATTAATTTACTGAGAAAGTGCTACCTATCTCGCGCAGTTTGAACACAAAAATAGGCAAATAATCAAACGTTTTAATACTTTGAAATTGCGAGTTTAATATGTTTTGGCATGGATGCAAATAGTTTTTTTGTTCCATTCCTCTGTTAATACTGCTTAAAGTTGTTCTTTTCAAGAAATATCATTTTTACTTCTATCTTAACAAGAAGAAAGTATTGGATTCATGAAAATTTTTGACGTATTTATACGTTTTAGAAGGTCCTGAACACAATTGGACTCTTTATCTGTCTGTGACAAATTTTGTATCTCAAGAAATTGAATAAAAGTTTATATTCAGTGAGTCCCTGATTAGTTTTTGGTGAAAATTGCCCAGCAGGTGCGGCTGCATTTTTCGCAATAGCTCTCTCTCTCAAGAACGAATGAACTCATTTTCATCCAATTTCAGATTCATAAATAGACGCCAATTATGTTTTGGTGTAGATATCCCAACAGGTGGTGTGCTGCTATATCACTTTTTTCATGATTTTTACGAAAGTTATATCTCAAGAACGAATGCATGAAATTTCATATGAAGTTAGACCTTGACATAAATGGATGCTGCTTACGTTGTGGTGTCAATATCCCAACAGGTGGCGCTGCTATGCTACTTTCTTCATTATTTACACGATAACTCTATCTCAAGAACTGATGCACGGATTTTCATCCAACTTTAGATTCAGTGAGTCTCTGATTAGTTTTTGGTGTAAATCTCCCTACAGGTGGCGCTGCTAGGCAGCATTTTAGGAATAATGCTATCTCAAGAAGGAATTGAATCAAACTTTTAGATTCAGCTAGAACCTTGTTATATAAATGGGTGCTGATTCTTTTGAGTGTATGCGAGAGAGAAGAAAGTTTTGGGATTGGCACATTTTCAATTGGGTTTAAATTTGTAGAATATGATAATTTTGGAACAGAAGCCATAAGCAAACATTTAGGGATCATTATCTTGATACAATTTGAATTCCAAGTTTTTGGGCAGATATTTTCCAGTTTTCTTTCAGGATATTTATATTTATTATTTATATATATTTATTAGTCCATATGAAAACTAAATTTCTCATACCAGAAGCAGTAAAACATCCCCAAACCATTATGCCTTCACCTCCATGTTCGACAGTTGGCAATAGATTTTTCACAGTTGGGCTTTCTCCACACACTAAATCGCTTATCAGACCCAAATGTGTTAAATTTTGATTCATCCCCATAAATATGTTTTCCCAAAACGATACATCTTTGTCTATCATTGATTTTGCTAAATCCAGATGTAACTTTCTTGCTCTTTCATTAACAAAAAATTTTCTTCTGGGAACTCTGTTATATCCATAGGATCTGATAGCTCGTCGAACAGTTTCAGGGTTAACTTTTATACCAAATCTGTTTTCTAATTCTTTTGTAAGTTTCACTGCACTCATTCTTGGATTTTTTTTTTATTTTATGCATAATAAACCTTCGATTCCTGGGAGTTAGCTTGCGAGAAGCTCCTGATTTTAACGCGTTTTCAACAGTTCCACATAGTTTATAATAGCAAAAACAGTTGTATGTCTTTAACAAGTTTTGCAATAGTTCTGATGCTTTTACCATCTTTAAAATGTTCTAACATCATCATATATATTATTTCTCCTGTCAACATCCCTTTTTCTAAGAAAATATGAAACGCAGAACAACGAATGAGATACCATATGAAAGGTTTTAGAACCAGCTTCTGACATAGCCCACTTAACAATTCGTTAAAACATGTTTTTGATTAAAATTTGCTGAAAATTTAAAATTAAATCTGCATTGTTTTCATAAAAGAAATGAAAGGTTTTCCTGAAATTATTGTTGCCAAAAAAATAAAATACCACATTATATGATAATATATAAAAATTATAAAAAACACCGCACGGGTTTATTTTATACTTATGATTAAAAAGCAAAATTGAAATGTTTAGATATATATTTAGATTTATTTGTCTATGTCCCATGTTTTTCCCGAAGCGGATGACGTCATCCTCTAATGCAGTCAAAATACGATTGTTGTTTTTTTTTTTTCTTGCGTGTGCCTTTAGCAATCTTGGATCAGTTTTTAGTCTAACTTTGATGGAATAAATTAGATGATATTCTGGCTTGACTAACAACTAAATGTTGTTTGCAGATATTTTTATCCTTTCTTTTTAAACCTGCATCTAATAAATATTACATTGATAAAAAAATTATACTTCTCTATTATCCCGTCGACCACTTTTCATAACAAAATATCGCCAAATAAACGGGAGAACGTTGCCATTGGAATATCAAAAAATAAATAAATAAATAAAATATAAGAATTTAAGGGCACAATTTTTATATTAATTAACAAAATAACTACTAAATCAGTAAAACATAATGTAAAATACACGCAAATGTCGAATGTAAAACCACTAGATGACGTAACAAACACTCATAATGATTCTGACATCAAGTCAATGGGACTGCATTTTTGCCGTTTAATCTTACAGTTCGGCGGTAGTTTTTTGTTATGAAAAGTGATCGATGGGATAATAGAGAAGTACGTAAAAAATATTAGATTTCAGTGCGAAATCTTTGCACGGGCCCTCTGGTTATATTACTAATAGAATTTGTTGTAACTATTAGAAATATTAACCTCATCCGACTAATTTATCACCAGAAAAACCACTTTCATTTCCTTGAAACGGAAAGAAAGAAAGACCTTGAAAATGTTTCAAAGTGATCAACATTTCTTTCTACTCATAATAAATCGCTTAGTGAGATTTATGACCCTACTCAACTCTAGATAAATGTTTCAAGAGTTTACTAAATTAATAAACTGTTATTATGTGAAATAGACTAAAAAACATTTGTACAATAATTATAAACATTGTTATACTGATTACACTCTTACGTTCAGACCCTGCAATATGTGATTTTTCCTCTGACGTATGAGCAATTCCAATGATGCAATCATGAACCTTGAACTCATTTTTTATGACTTTAACTCTCTCAGTCTCCACCAAAATGTAAATGCGAAAACACGTAGAGCGAATAAGCTCTAAAATGTCATCTAAATGTAATATTAATATTAATGTTAGTGTGAATACTTGTTATGTCCGTGTGCTCTAATACAATTATATAAAGTTAATCAAGAATGTGATATATGTGAGAATTTTATTCAGCTTCATACTAATTAAATAATTAGTTTTACAGCAAATAAGTGATCTGATTAGTACGAACGATATTCACCAATTCCTTGGATAAAATAAACATATGGATATATATTAACGGGATTAAACCATCAGATGCACCTTCAGAAAAGGTAAGAAAATTTACCTTATTCTTTTTTTTAAAAAGTACTTTAAACTCCTGAGACATTTTTCGCGCTAAATCAATTCTGTACGAACTCCTCCTTCAATGATTATGAGACTGAAATATTGTCTCAGAAGGAAGGTGTGTTTTTAAGATTAAAAACTGAAAACATTTATAAACTAATTTACAAATCACTTAGAATTAATTTCAAAAGAAAGGAAATAAATATAAGCATCTTAAAAAAAAAAAAAAAAAAACTAATTAAATAAAACTTAATAAAAACAATAAAGAAAAATCAATCGAAGAAATGGCTTTCTCTAAAGAAACACAGATAATTGAAAAATTAAATTCTAATAACTATTCCATTTGGAAATTCAAGTTCCAAATGTTATTAATCAAAGAAGACTTGTCTGAATTAATAACAGAAGAGCCGCCAAACCCAATAACACCTGATTGGCAAAAGCGGGACAAGAAAGCAAGGGCCATAATTAATTTAAGTCTTGAGGACTCACAAATCGTTCACATAAGAAATTTAACCACGTCAAAGGAGACGTGGGACACATTAAAAAATATTCACGAAAGAGGAAATCTTTCAAGTAAACTATATCTACTTAGAAAATTATATGGTGCCAAATTACAAGAAAACGGAAACATGCAGCGTCACATAACAAACATTCTTGAAACCATCGATAAACTCTCCGCAATTGGAGAAAATATCAGTAAATCGCACATATCAGCACTATTACTGTGCTCACTTCCACCTAGTTACAACACACTATTAACGGCTCTGGAAGCCAGGCCGGAAAATGAATTAACACCAGATTGTATTAAAAATAAACTTGTCGACGAATATACTAAACGAGTAGAAAACTCGGAACCAACCGAAAATTAGGCAAAAGCGTTTAAAACACAGAAAAAGTACGTAAATAATGATTACAAAAATCATAATAAATATTGCACGTATTGCAAACAAAATAATCATAACTATAAAGAATGCTGGCACTTAAAAAACAGAAATTCACAAAAAGCTACACCGAATAAACAAACATTTAAACCAAAGAAGTTTACATCGTCGCTCTGCTTCGAAAACACAATCGGTGATAGTGAAAATGATAGGTACGAAACGAAAGAAAAAAAAAAATAAAAACGTACAAATAAATCATAACAAAAATCAAGATGCAGCATTTATAATCGAAAAGCCCGGAAAACCAACCTGGATTATTGATTCCGGAGCATCTTCCCATATTGCAAACAGCAAAGAAATATTTACTGAAATAAACAACACTGAACAAACATCCGTAATAATCGCGAACGGAAACACACTCAATTCCTATGGATCCGGTGAAGTTATGATTACAACAAAAACATCAAACGGGGACTCAAATAAAATAAAATTAAAAAACGTGTTATATGTTCCAGATTTGGAAACAAACTTAATTTCTGTGAGTAAAGCAACACAACACGGTTACAAATTAATATTTGAAGACGAAAAATGCATGCTATCCTGTAACGGCAAAACGTATCTGGAAGCGAAAAAGAAAAATAACTTATATGAAGTAATTCTCTCAGATAAAGATATCCCAAACACAGCAAATATCGCAAACGACTGCAAAAATAAAGAATGTTTAGAACTTTGGCACAAACGCCTAGGTCATAGAAATTACGAAAGTATAAAACAAATGATGAAAAACAACTTGGCCAATGGCATAAAATTAAATAACTGCAGTCATACTACACACTGTGAAACATGCATAAAGACAAAAACTACTGATGCACCATATCCAAAATTATCTGAACATAAAACGACACAGGTACTCGACCTGATACATACAGACGTCTGTGGACCGATAAGAACAACCTCTTTAGGGGGAAAAAGGTATTTCATCACATTTATTGACGACCACTCAAGATTTACTGTTATATATTTACTATCTCACAAAGATGAGGTCTCAGACAAAATAAAGGACTATACTCAAATGGTTCACACACAATTCAGGAGGTATCCCAAAGCAGTCAGATCAGATAACGGGGACGAATACATCGGTAAAAATACGGAGGACTTTCTTAGAAAAAGAGGTATAAAACACCAATTTACTATTCCACACTGCCCGAGCCAAAACGGGATTGCTGAAAGGAAGAATAGGAGCCTGATAGAAATGACCCGAACTATGCTCTCAGAAGCTGGGTTACCCCACATGTTCTGGGATGAAGCAATAAATACAGCAACACATCTCCAAAACAGACTACCAACAAAGGCTACAAATAAAACTCCGTACGAAATTTGGTTCGAGAGAAAACCAAACTTACATTACCTTCGAGTATTTGGCTGTAAAGCTTATATATACATAAACAAGATACATAGAGGAAAATTAGATAACACAGCCAGGGAAGGAATATTTATGGGATATGATAACCACTCAAAAGGTTATAGAGTATACACTAAAAATAATGAAATCATAATCGGGAGAACTGTAAAATTCTTAGAGAATAACACACACATTCTGAATGAAGAAAATAATGAACCAGAATGCCTGCTTGATAACAAAAATTATATTGAAACGGAAATAAACAATACAGAACAAACACAAGCAGAACCCGATCAAAACATTCCTACATTAAGAAGGTCAGAAAGGACAAACAGGGGAGTTCCACCCAATAGATATACATCCGATAGTTACATCTGTATAGTAAAAAACGATGAAACAATAGAACCGAAAAATTGGAAAGAAATCAACGAAATAAAAAATCCTAGAGAAAAAAGAAAATTGGCTCAAAGCCACAGATGCGGAAATAGAAGCCCTAATGAAAAACAAAACATGGGGACTGGTAGAACCACCAACAAATAGAAAAATAATAGGATCAAAATGGATCTTTAAAAGAAAAGTCGATAGCTCAGGAAAATCACCCATATATAAAGCAAGACTTGTTGCACAAGGATTTAGCCAAAATTCGGTGAAGATTAGGACGAAACATTTGCACCAGTAGTGCAACATACCACCATTCGTGCATTTTTAACCACAGCCGCTTATAAAAATCTAGATGTACACCATATTGATATAAACGCAGCATTCCTTCACGGAAATTTACAAGAAGAAATTTACATGCAACAACCAGAGGGTTACATAGATAAAAACTCTAATTATAAAGTTTGTAAACTAAACACCATATACGGTCTCAAACAGGCAGCAAGAGCCTGGCATATGAAAATAGAAACTTCATTAAAAGCACTTAATTTCTCGCAAAGCACAGCCGATACATGCTTATTCATAAGAAAAGAAAAAGAAAATTTCACATACGTAATAATCTATGTAGACGATATACTTATAGCAAGTAAACCGGAAATAATAAAAGAAATCGTGAAAACACTAAACGAAGAGTATGAATTGAAAAATTTAGGACAAATAAAGAGATACTTAGGAACCGAAATAGAAAAATTACCGGACGGTTACGCACTAAATCAAAAATCAAAAATTGAAGAATTAGCTAAGAAATTTAACCTTGAAAATGTGAAACCATACAGTACACCAATGGAACCCGGTTTTAATAAAATAGAAGATGAGGAAAATTTGTTACCAAACAACACAGAATATCGAAAAGCGATAGGATCACTTCTTTACATCGCGACAGTTACTAGACCAGACATATCAGCACCAGTCAACATCCTTAGCAGACGTAATGAAGCACCGCGAAACAAGGACTGGAATGCAGTAAAGAGAATTATCAAATATTTACACTGTACGAAAAATTTAAATTTGGTTTTAAATACAAAAAAGTTACCTAAATTGGAAGTATATACCGACTCAGATTGGGCCGGAGTTATAACAACGAGAAAATCAACTTCAGGCAGTATTTACATGTTGGGAGACAATCCAATACAGTGGATCACAGAAAGGCAGACATGTATTGCCTTGTCATCTGCTGAAGCAGAATATATATCTGCAGCAAATGCTTGTCAAGAAACTTTATGGTTAATTAAATTACTGGAAGATTTAGGATTAACTCAAGAAAAACCAATAATAATGCATGAAGACAATCAAAGTTGCATAAAAATGATACACAACGAAAAGTTTGGTAAGCATACCAAACACATTGACGTCAAATTTCACGCCATAAAACAGCTTAGAGAAGAAGGAATTATAGAATTAAAATATTGTCCTACAGATCAGATGATAGCAGACGCGTTAACCAAGCCCATACCCAAACCTGCACTGGAAAGACATAGAAATTCAATGAAACTTTTTATGATCAATTCCTCGGAAGAGCTTAAGTGGGAATATTAGAAATATTAACCTCATCCGACTAATTTATCACCAGAAAAACCACTTTCATTTCCTTTTTGCGAAACGGAAAGAAAGAAAGACCTTGAAAATGTTTCAAAGTGATCAACATTTCTTTCTACTCATAATAAATCGCTTAGTGAGATTTATGACCCTACTCAACTCTAGATAAATGTTTCAAGAGATCTACTAAATTAATAAACTGTTATTATGTGAAAGACTAAAAAACATTTGTACAATAATTATAAACATTGTTATACTGATTACACTCTTACGTTCAGACCCTGCAATATGTGATTTTTCCTCTGACGTATGAGCAATTCCAATGATGCAATCATGAACCTTGAACTCATTTTTTTATGACTTTAATTCTCTCAGTCTCCACCAAAATGTAAATGCGAAAACACGTAGAGCGAATAAGCTCTAAAATGTCATCTAAATGTAATATTAATATTAATGTTAGTGTGAATACTTGTTATGTCCGTGTGCTCTAATACAATTATATAAAGTTAATCAAGAATGTGATATATGTGAGAATTTTATTCAGCTTCATACTAATTAAATAATTAGTTTTACAGCAAATAAGTGATCTGATTAGTACGAACGATATTCACCAATGCCTTGGATAAAATAAACATATGGATATATATTAACGGGATTAAACCATCAGATGCACCTTCTGAAAAGGTAAGAAAATTTACCTTATTCTTTTTTTTAAAAAGTACTTTAAACTCCTGAGACATTTTTCGCGCTAAATCAATTCTGTACGAACTCTTCCTTCAGTAACTTTGTAGCGCCCAGCCATGTTCACTTCAAATATAGATATGTAAACAAATTTATATGAAGTAGTAGTCATTTCAAAGTGCAGATGATATTTGACATATATTTCCATTTATAATAAAAATAAATATAAAATTTAGTAAAGCTTTCAAGTGTCCAATTACTTATGTGAGATTGTTTTTAACACTTTCTCGGTAAATTATTATTTTTTTTAATAAGGGTTTGACTATATTTTTATTACAATACGTAGTTTTATTATAGACAAAAGAAAGTTCATATGAAAAAAAAATGAAATAGATCCTTCAATATTTAGATGATGCTTTTTATAAGTAAGTTTCAAAAACACAAGTGTCCAAAAACAAATGTGAGCCACTGTACATAGAAAGATCCGTTAAATAGAAAATAATGTTAATAAATAAATGTCCAAGATTATTAGGTAGCTTTCAATACAAAAAAGGTATAAAGCTACCTATTGCAGCCATTCGGAGGAAAGCAATTCCGGAAAATTTCGATATTTTCACCGATCATGACCCCCAGACCTCAAAACCACCCTCCATTCAAATGTTGATTTATCTATCTATCTATCTATATATATATATGTCTTACGTGACGCAGAAATAGGGCTGAATTTCTACCTTATCGTTGGCAACAACCGTAGTTTCCAGAGTTCAGACCAATGAACAGACAAGATTGTGTTAGCTCTGCCTCCAAGATGGCGGTCAGTGTCAGAGCAGTAAAACTGAAGCTAGCAATTATTAAAAATAAAATAATATGAACGTAATCCAAAGCGTCTGAGATGATTCCTCATTTTAATTATGAGTAATATTGTTAATTTCAAATGAATTCTCAACTCTTATTTAGAATTTATTTACGAATTTCACTCGCACAAAAAATCGGAGATAATAAAATATAAACTTTCTAGAATGCCCCTGCTGCCATCTATTGTTGTTTTATTGAAGTAAAAATAATTTCTTTTACAGAAATCTATAATCAATTAGAATAATAAAATGTCGAACGAAATTTAAACAATCATTGATAATAAACTATCTTCCTACCACGTAGTGGGTTTTTTTTTTTTTTTTTAAATGAATTTAAGTCGTTCTGTACAATATTATAGGTGCAATAAGTTTTAAACTAATTATGTTTCCAAGATCCTTTTTTCATCATATTTAAATGATTTATATGCCCATTAGTAGCATCAACTAAATGCATTTTTAGTTGTATTTTCAACGGAGTTTTCAATTACTTTTTTACATTAAAAAAATTGTCAATTTCATATGTTCAAATGATTTATTGTAGTACTTATTCCGGCTAGAATTACTAGAAAAATGAAAAGGGGCGAGCGAGCCAGCGAAGCGAGCTGGGACTGTGTAGCGGTCTCAATGTGAATTGCTTTGGAATTCACGGGGGGTTGGTGAGCGTTAGCAAGTAGGGGGTTGAGCCCCCTAGTATATATATATCTCTGATCTATGTCATATGATAACACTCGTATTTATAAATTAATTTTGATGAAACTAATTGTGTGTATTAAGCTCACCAATGCCTCAACCGAGTTCGTTGGCCAGCTTGGTCTGCCATCTTGAAATCAAAATTTAAAATAAATATACAAAAAAGTTAAAAATTCAAATTTATTTTTTAATTAAGTGATAGGCCTTGATATAAGGATTCCAGAACATTTTTTGTTTTACCTCTATTTTAAAAAATGGCTGAGATAGAGCAGTTTGAAATTCTAGGGTGGCTGACATTTTGAAACAAGACAGCACATTCAAAAAACCAACGATTCATTTATGAGTTTTAGTGAACGCAATTTCTCGTAAAATTATTTTCTTTCATTGTTGTAATCATTTTCCCAATCATACGTATAAAACTACATATTCATATCCGTTATCGCCAAACTTGGCGACATTTGGTGAAATATCGCCCAATTTGGCGGCCAAAATAAGTCTTCATAAATGAAGCCAATTTGGCTATAGCTCAATAATTTAGTGAATTTCTTATTCAAATTGAGTATTAAAGAATCTTTTGTAAACGGTTTCTTTGTATTTTAGCTTGCTGTTTTTGAGTAACATTAGCTAAAATTTTAAAATGAAGATATAGGAAAGCTACCTTTTCCTCCCGGTACAGGCTGGAAGGACTTTTTTTTTTTCTGTTTTCATTATTATATTATAAATTTTATTGTTTAAAGTTATTGACACTTTAGTGAGAGAGGCTTCTCTGCATTTCTTATTTTTCTTTATTACCGTTAGGCGATAGTTGTTTTCTTTATGACCTGACCCCCAGAATTTTAATATTTTGATAATTAGCCTAGATATTAATTAGATTCTCATTAACCATCGCTTTTAAATCAAAATGGCGAAAGAAACGAACCGCCGCATTGGATTTGCAAGTGGAAATGAATTAATTCAAAATTATTTTACTAATTAGCGAATTTTAAGAAAACTAATTGAGATATCAGTTTGAAAATTTTTTAGCCTATGTAAAAATATATTCTGCATCTGACTAGGTGATTTTTGAAAAATTTGGTCGGTCATTTTTTAAAATTTATGCAAAAATCTGCCGGCGCCAGTGAAAACGATCCGAGAAAATTTCAGACAGGGATCTGCTTTCATTAAAAACTGAACTACAAAGAGATCTGTTTCTCGGGCCGATCCCTCCATTTAGTTTGTGAAAATGAAAGGAAATAATTGCCAGTTTTTACTAATGAACAAAAATTTAGGTAACTCATTAAGATATAGATTTGAAATTGAGGTCGGGAAGGGGTGACCTCTGCCGGCTATTTTAGTGTAGCGTCTTTGTTATGTTTTAATTATCAGAAAAATGTCATTTTTTTAATGATCACGTTCATGTAGGTGACAGTGGTTCTCTTGAACAAATGATTCATTCTATTTGCGGGTATGGGGAGGGAGGGGGTTAACGCCTTTCTCTGAGATTGTAATTATCTCGGGCCTGGGCAACGCTGGGTGGGTTAGCTAGTTGTAAATAAACTATTTTATTCTTATATAGTCACTTAGCTGATATTTAAAAACTCAACAGTTTTCATGTACTTTACATGTTTAACACTATCATTTACATATTAAAGACTGCAGTGGTGTTGCGGAAAAAAAAAATCAAATCAAATTGAAATCGATTAAAATTTGCTAAATAAACCTAGGTTTATCTTAGGAAAAAAAAAAAAGAATGAGAAGTGCCATAAATTATATCGAAACAGGCAGAACATCTTAAAAAGAACACTAATTTATTTTACCTTATTGGGAGGGGTTCAAAATCAATGCTTTTCTATGTTGAACATTTTGTGTTGCAGTCGCTGCAGCCACAAGAGGGCTTATTAGGTGCGTTCGTAATTATATAAATACGTAGCACCTATAGTCGTCGTTTGGTCCGTCCGTCTGTCTGTGTCTGTCTGTCTGTCCGTCCGTCTGTTCGCCCGCATATAACAACGCAAAAACTACCCAACCAAATGGTTTGCAATTTAAAATATATTATCTTTGCAGAATTTTGTCGAGACATTTCAAATTTTATTAAAATCGAATCAAAACTTTAGGAGATATTAATAAAAATATTTATTAAGAAATTTGAATTTTTTTTTTTAAAATCGGTGCTTTTTTGTTATAGGAGCTTCCGAAGTTAAATCGTCAAGCGACCGAGTTACTTATTTTATGACAGAAATTAATCTGCAGACGATATAATTCATTTCACAGAATTAAAAATCATCAAGATCTGAATATTTATATAACTAGCTGATACATATATATCTGAATATTTATATAACTAGTTAAGATATTTGTATGAACAGTGTCATAATATACAGTGGACTCTCTCTATTCTGAACACTCATGGGTCCGACCAAAAATGTTCAGATTATGGGGGTGTTCATTATAGAGGGAGATTGGGAAATGCATTACTACTACTACTATGTATTGAGTTTATAGACTGAATAGAATACTTTGCCTGGTTAACTATGCAAGTTACCGAGATGAAGGTGCTGAATTTAGAAACTATTAAAAAAGTTAATTAAAAAAATTAATTAAAAAAGTTATATTAAAAACAATTTACAAAACATACAATTACATTACATGAAAACATAATCGGTACATTACTTAAAAAAGTGAGTAATTTTAGTCTGTTTTTGCATTGGGTATGCTAGTGCAGTGTACATGTTATCTTGTTGTTTAAGAAGAGAACGGCTTCCGGGTGATGTTCAGCTGCATAGTTCAACAGGTCTTGAATTCTTTGGCCATATTTCTTGAAGGTAATCGTACTTCTTGTTTCATCGGTCTCTTCTGGTTCTGCTTCGTCTTCACTACCTTCTTCCTCTTCAACGATGCTGTCACAAACAGGTCGGCTTCGAGATAAGCTCCAGGTTCGATATCTTTATCTGAAGAATTGACCCCAAGTCACTCATAGCTGTTGCTTTTTGGTCCTCTGTCCTTGATTGCCCTTGATTGCTCATTCTCACAGCTTTGTAGAAGCATTTTTGGATGGTGTACTTCATTCCACGCCATTG
The DNA here is from genome assembly GCA_963931845.1 of Maratus michaelseni. Classification (NCBI taxonomy): domain Eukaryota; kingdom Metazoa; phylum Arthropoda; class Arachnida; order Araneae; family Salticidae; genus Maratus; species Maratus michaelseni. Next base: position 432,725,085 of record OZ007591.1, on the reverse strand, counting down.
ATAACCAATGAATAGCATCCATGACATTGACCTCCTTCGTTAGTTCGGTTGCCGAATTTTCCACCTCCATCACCACGGACAATTTCTTCAAAAAGTGAGCTTTAAAGGTCTTGATTACTCCAGTGGTTGGATTAAAGAAGTACAGTTCGGTGGCAGGAAGTTCAGGCTCACGTTGATCAGCTGCACATTTGTATGTGACCTGGCATTATCCACAAAAAGAACTTTTTTTCTTCCTTCTCTATTCATCATCTCGTTAATGCCCTCCAATCGTTGTAAGAAAATTGTGAATGTCATCCAGGCTTTTCGATTTGATTTATAGTGCACAGACAATGATGCTATCTTCAAATTTTTTAAGCATCGTGGTTTTTCACCTTTTCCGATCACAAGTGGTTTGAGCTTCTTACCCATAAAACTGGCAGAGAGCATGATGGTAAGTCGTTCTTTTGACATTTTTCCGCCCACGCATTTCTCTCTTCTTTCTTCTAGGGTTTTATTTGGAAGAACTCTGAAAAACAGTCCAGAAGAACTCTGAAAAACAGTCCGGAAGAACTCTGAAAAACAGTCCGGTTTCGTCGGCATCGAAATCCTTCTTTATATATCCGGAAGCTTTCTTTTCCATTCCTCCACAGTGTCGATATTTACGTCTGCAGCTTCACCATTGATTATTTTGAATTCGATGTTATGCAGACTTTTGAAGCTAGTCAGCCATCCTTCTGATGCCTTGAATTCCGTGATTTTCTCCTTTTCTGCAAAATCCAGAGCAATCTGCTTTAGTAGGGGTCCAGTGACAAGAAGATTCTTCGTTCTCATTTGGCAAAAAACTTCCAGACGTGATTGTTTATGTTCTCGTTTTCTTTTCGAAAACGCTACACTTTGAGGAAGGTTCATTTGCTTCAAAAGCGGCTATAATTTCTTTCTTTTTCTTGCTGATGGCGTTGACTTGACCTACTGAAATTCCAAATTCAGATGCAATTTTCCCTTGACTTACTTTTGATTTTAATTTTTGAACAACTTCGTATTTTTCCTGAAGCTTCAGTTCTTTCCGTTTTTTTTTCGTTTTTCTACTTATTTCTGACATATATGCGTAAGTGTTGTGATTCTTTCGCTGCAACGATAGTGAAATGGTAAAAAAAATTTACCTTTGCCGAGCAAAAAAGAAGAAAGGAACAGAAGCGATAATGCTGCCAACCAGGTGTGCAGAAAAGTAACCATAATCCTTTTTTATCCATGACCTGTTGTCTCTAATCTGTCATTGGGAGAGGGGGCGGGCAGTATTTCTGTTGCGCAATCATCTCAGTTCGGAAGAGGGGGAAATCACGTGACAGGTTTTTTACATTATTTTTTCTTGTATATCTCTGCATAAAAATTGATTGTTTTGATCATTTCATTTAATTTTATTATCATGATTTGCTTTTTCTGAAATGGAAACAATTTCATATATGCACTTTTTTGTTTATTAACAATATAAGAATGTTCCAGTTAGTTGATAAAATGTACGATACAAAAATTTTCTTTTTATTTTTTATTTATTTTTTTTATAATAAATGTTTTGTTTGTTTTGGATTTTATCGGAATTATTCAAACCAATTTCAGCATCGGGTAGATCCTAAAATCTAGAAATGATTTTGTTTCTTTATTTTTAAATCGAGTTCATTGAATCCTTTTATTCTTCTGCAACAATTTTTCCGAATTTCCATGATGCAGGAATTTTTTCGCATTCCGACTGCCAACACACGTTCAGTTTACGGAGAGGCAGGTTAGAATGGGGATCAAAAGTAGCGTTCATATTAGTGGGGTGTTCAGATTAGAGGGTGTTCAGAATACAGAGAGTTCATCTTTTATTAAGTCTATGGAGTTTCTCCGGGACCGTCAGAAAGTGTTCATAATACCGGGGTGTTCACATTAGAGAGTGTTCAGATAGAGAGAGTCCACTGTATATACTTAACTAGCCGTTTAACCCGTTCTACGCACGGGATATCATGAATTTAATTCTAAAACGTGCGTACGAACGCACCTCGTTTGTAACGTTTGACGTACAATTTCCAACTTGTTCCAACATTGAGTGTGAACCCTAAGTGAGTGAATTTGTTTGGTTCACCCTTTCACTCATTTAGGGTTCAAATGTTGGAACCATCTTATGGTTGCTGCAGAATCAAAAATGATTTCAAGCCAGCACCCTAGATTTAATATAAAGGCCAGCACAGGAGAAAATTGCCATGCCATTATAAAAATCAATGGAATCAAGCCCGACTCTATTTCTACAGAAAATTTTCATATTCTGCAATTTATTTATTTATTTTAAATATACTTGTTTATCTTTGGGACAACTGCCATAAATAATCTCTGGTGTGCTACCTTTTTTTTTGACCCCCACTTGTTTGTGCTGCTTCCTTTTTTTGATAAGAGGATGCTTTTCTTAATGTATGCATGTTAGCCATTTGCCATCAACATTTTGTTCTTCCAACAAAAGGACAGAGCTTTTAACACGAAACTGCATGAACACCAGTAGTAGGAAAATGACTGTTCAAATTCAATCCTCCCAAGGGGGTTTAAGATGTGTGTGCTGTAAGACGAGCTATGAGATGAGGGTTGAACACTATGACAACATAGCAATTGAACCGTTGGATGAGAAATAATAATTTAGCGAAACAAAATAATTTTTATACAAAACAAATTTTTTAAAAAGACTATTACATTTCCTTAAATACTAACTACAAAATAGGTTCAAATTAGATAGAATAAATTAAACTTAACATGTTTTACGCCACTCGGTGGAATTTTAAAAGAATTGAATTTTATTGATTTTTCGATAATTTTTCTGTGTTTTTGCATGTTCTAATGAGTTAGACTGAATTTTAGTCTACTTTCTAACACTGTTGTTATTCTGTAGCAGGATATTAGATTTTTTTTTTTTTCTTGAAGAACTGGCTGGGCCCATTTTTTGAAGAGTTTTATTTTTAAGTTTTATGGTCTTCACCTAAGACAACACACTATTTGAATAACGATTTACTTTATGGTGATTCCAACCCAAGTTGAAATTCATGAGTTTACAATGTTTTTACTATCATTCTTTCGAAATGTATCTGTGGTGATGCTAATTTGTCTTAGCTGAAACATAATCCATTTCATTCAGTGGAGCATTCTCCTGTTTGGTGGGGGTTTCGGCAAGTACACAGAGAACTCTAAGCAAGAAAACCTTTACTCACTTTCTTACGACAGTCACTGGTAAAGCATTCTTTTCGAATGGCTGATGTGCAGCTTTAATTTTATACACACTATTTAATGTTGTTGCTTAATATTTTACTATTTTCTGTTTAATAAAGATCAAGTTATTTACATAATCCTATAGATCTCTATTTTCACAGATTAGTTATAGAAATAAGGATTTACTAGGCAAACAGTTAACTTTCAGCATGCATAGACTCATGTGAGTTTTTTAGATACGACAAGAGAATCTTGACTTTTTAAGTAGTATGATCTTCACCTAAGACAACATCTATGATTCTAATTGGTAAATAATTGAGTGAAGCCTTTACTTACACTGCCAACTGAGTTATCCTGGGTGAATTGGGTGAACACATTTTACCCGATACCATGATCAATAAGATGAAATGTGTTCTTATCTAATATTTCAGAGTTAAATACTTACACAGATTATATATGAAAAAGTGCCTTTTCTAAATAATTAAAATGAACACATCTATCCTAAGTTAAGTGACGTCCTATTACTGTTTTTATGCTAGTCATAAAAATTCCTAAAATATGGTAGTCTGTCTTGAAATTTTGCGAGTTTCGTGCTATTTCGGTATTTGATATCATCAAATAGGGGCAGGTGTACCTTTTTTTTTTTGCACAAAAAAAAGGTATTTAACAAAATATTTGCACATTTTTTTAAATAATCATGTTACGGTTGGTTTTAACCATTTTTTTTTTATCTACATTAAATTCCTTCATTCACTTTAACATTTATTTAACAGCACTCTTTTTCTGTTTCTAATAAATATATAAATAAATAAAAGTAATTGTAATAATAATAATAAAAACAGTTTTTTTTCTTCTTTCTTTTTCTTTTAAGCAAAGTAATTTCAACTTTTATAGTCTAGCTTAGCTTCCTGTTTTCAAATACGAAAAATATATATAGCAGGGAGGGAGGTTTTGCAATAGAGACCACACATATAGAATTGTGTAGTCAGTTTCGCATTTTCCCATGCTTGGAGTCAGGAGGTAAGCGCCAGTGGGTCTAGCCTTTTGTAAAGAAAGAGAGACCATCCTGTAAGAAATTACGTTATCTGTGAAAAGTCTATAGATGCAATTAAGCATTGTATTTTACAACCCGAAATAAAGGCATTACTGGTCCCGGTCGTCTGTGTGGCGCGAATGTAAACATACATTCATGTGACCCTTTTTAGCACAAACGAGGGTGGCGAGGCAAGGTTTGTTTTCCCATGAAACGCTGCTAGGGAGAAGCGAGACAGACTGTCACTGGGGCTCGGTCCATTTCTTATTGTTTTCACCTCCGAAAACCCCTTGACAGATAGCTTTTGGTTGGGTCTGTTTTGTAAGCGGCATGGGAGAGAGAAAATGTTTACTTCACTTGTTGCTTTGATCGAAGACTTGTTGGTGGCTAATAAATGAGGATGATCAGCGGTGACAGAGTAGCAATGGATTATAGAATATAATCAATTTCTTATACAGAACAGTCTGAAAGGTCTCGGTTGCTTAGTGGCGATGGATTATAGAACATAATCAATTTCTTATGCAGAACAGTCTGAAAGGTCTCAGTTGCTTAATAATGATGGATTATAGAATATAATCAATTTCTTATGCAGAACAGTCTGAAAGGTCTCAGTTGCTTAGTAGCGATGTATTAGAGACCTTCAGGGAAGATTGGCCGTCGTGTGTCTCGAAGCTGGTCTTGTGTAGATGTATATCGCCCAAGAAACCTTCTGAAGGTTACATATAAAGATTCATAAGTGGTCAGGTTAACAAGCAAAAATTCAGTTCGCATGTCCAAAAAAAAATTAAAAATGAAATGCTGGGAAGTGATGAAGATTGAGTAGCACGCTGGTGACTATGGAACTATGCCCCGGAGATCTAACCACATCAGATGATATCCAGTAACAGTTTTTTTTCTCAAAAAGGAAAGTGAAGCATGTTGTGCAGTCAGTTGCAACAATAAAAAAAAAAGGGGAAGTGTAAAAGCCTACCCACTGATTTAGTTATAGAATTCTTCATCTTTTGTAAGTAGACTTTACATAGTTTTTATTTACATGTCTTCCTGATGATAAAATATAGATGTGTATCTCAGAATTTGAAAGTAAAATGCAAAATAAGTAAGAATAATTTGTAAATTAATACATATATATTATGATATGTTAAGAATTACAATACGTATTTGAAAAATAATTAATAAATTATCTCAGTGAAGTTGATCAGCCTTTAATTTATGATGTTGTGATAGTTTTGGGAACAATATTTAATTTAAAGATATTTAGTAGTCAATATTGATCATCCTTTAAATTGTGATTTTGTTTTAATTTTGAGAATTACATTGCTTCTATAGTTTTAATTGTTCAAATAAAAAATTTTTGTTTATGCTCAAAACAGGTTTATTTGTCTTTATATAATCTCTTATATGTTTAAAGTATATACACTTATATGTTTAAAGTAAATTAATAAGAGAGGATTAGCCTATTAGTTAGTGAGAAAAATTATGAAGACTATAATTTTATTAAATTAAAACTTTTAAATTTCTTAAAATTAAAAATTCATAGCAGTAGTTTAAATGAACATCAATTGAGGAGTTATCCAATCGTATTTTTGATCTTGGATAAATTAATAAGTGATGAAACAGTAATATTAACTCTAATTTCATAATTGATTTAACTTTCCTCTCTCAGGTATATTGTTATTGAAAATAAACATCAAAATGTTTATTTTAAAAAAGTAAAAAAAAAAATAATACGATCATACCTTGTACCAATCTGATTCTGTTCAAAATCTCCATAACTCTTTTAATTTTAAGAAATCCATCATATCTGTATTTTATTAAATTTTCTCTTTCCCCTTTTTGTCCTCATATTAGAGGAATTTCAGGTTTCTCTTTAGTTTTCCAAATTTTGTGATTCTGTTAATTTTATGTATATGGAGATTTGAGCTTGATCGGGTTGGATGTTCTTTATGTATTACAGTATACTATTTGATTTAGAACTCTGTTGCCCCTTACTACATTTAGTTTTATTTTAAAATGAAGTTTTCAAAATTATCATGTTATAGTAACTTATACGGATTTTTAAGGTTTGACATTTTAATAAATTTGGTTTAAATTGCTCCTCCTTTCATGGCAACAGATTTCAGTGGAGTTAATCAAAGTATACTTATTTTTAAATGACCTAGTGAGTAGTGAGTTGTAAGTGGACCTATTTAATTCTAGTTAATTGTTTCAGTAAGAACATCCAAAACCCCACAAGAAATAGAGCCGTAACAATTCGGTCTCTGGGTTATTATTGTTTACTTGTATGTATTTATATATCAAAGAGCAACTGGGTGTTTTTCAACTTAAATTTTATTTAAATGCTGAAATGTAAAAAGAAGTTTAGGCTCTCTCTCTGTGCTATTTAGTTTAAAAATTCCCAGTCAAAAGGTGTTTTGTGTGCACAACTTTATCTTATTTACTAAAATCTTAATCCTGTACTTAAGTTTTATGTATTTATAAGGTTTTCTTTTCCCCTCTCTTTTTCTCATTTTTAAGTTGCCCCCCCCCCCCCCCCCCTCAATTTTTTTTTGGTTTGTTTGTCATTTTCTAACTCTAGCCATGGCTGATAAGCATTCTGAGGCAATTGCCACTATTCAGCGGAAAAATGCATTAGTGGACAATTTGTCAAACATTCCCTCATTCAATGGAGAGGCCAGCTCAGTCTGCTTCTCAGATTTTTCTGAGAAATTTGAGAGTTTTTCCAAATTATTCGACTGGACTGAGGAGGAAAAGAAATTTGTCTTATTAGCCAGATTATCAGGAACTGCATCTAGGCGGATAAAAATTCACAAAGCGAAAACATCTGATGAGTTATTGAAAATATTAAAAGAGAGTTACACTTTACAGACCACACCAGATGTTGCACTCAGTCACTTTCTAAATTTTAAACAGCCACCCAGTATGAGTGTTCAAGAGTTTTATGATAAGGCGTATGATATGTCGCTAAAAGCCCTTGTAATTGAAGGTATTCAGGGTGAAGTAGTCGATAAATGCTTTTGAGCAACCTTACACCAGAAGTGCGAAAGGGGGTAATTGCGAGAAATCCGCAATCCCCAGAAGAAATTCTCAAAATTGCACTTCTGGAAGAAAAAGCTTATAGAAGCATTAACCCTTTCTATAACCACCGCAAGGAAATTCTCAACCCAAATTTGACCCAAAACCTACCCTGTGCTGCAGTTTTTCAGCAAGATAGCTCACAAAAGAAGGAGATAGACCAACTAAAGTCACAAATTGATGTATTAGCAGCAAAGATAGATAGTTTAGTTGATCTTAGGGCTAGGGATATACAGGAGAGAAGACACGTAACCTGCTATAGGTGTTCCGTACAGGGCCACTATGCCAGAGATTGCCCCCAGAATTTTTTCGACTATAATTTTAGAAGGGAGGAGCCGTGGGCAAAATTATAGAAATAGAGGTGAAAATCCTAGAGGCAACCATAATCAGCGAGGCGGATACAGGGGAAGAAGAGGTGGTTATTAGCAAAACAATGGAAATACAGCTGCAAACAGAAATGAGGAGCAGGCGGTAAATAACACCCCAATAGCAAACACTGTAAATGAAACTTTAAACTATTAGTGGCCGGATCAGATGTGGTCAAGTCGATCCCCAACAGGCCCCTCGACCCCCCAGCTGTGTATAGTGTTTTTTATCCCCCAATCATATACCTTACCGACTGCAAGAATTTACATAAATGAAGTTTTCCTAAATGCATTATGTGACACGGGTTCAGCAATCAACCTCCTGAGTGGTACTGATTGTAACTATTTAGAGAATTGCAATACCCCCATTATGACTGTCACCGGTGAGAGAGTTCACCTAAATAAGAAAGTATTTTTAAAGTTTGTTTTTGATAATATCCAGTGTCAAGCTGAATTCTATGTAGTCGAGGGAAAGTTAGCAGAGGAATTTAATGTGATTTTGGGAATGCCATTTTTAAAAGAGTACCGGGCAAGTATAAATTGTGAAACAAATGCTGTTGCTCTTAAAGTGCCAGTAGCAAGCCAAAGTAAACAAAGCTTAGAAACCCCAAGTAATACTTCTTCAGGGTCTAATACTTGCCTTGCTACTAACTCTGTAAATATTTCAAATTCTGTATATAATGTAAATTCTAATAATAATTGTGTGAATAATGATATTGTTGAAAATAATTCTGTAAATATAAAATGTGTCAACAAAGTAGAGGAAAATATAAAAAGTAGTAATGCCAATAGCCCCCCTGAAAGTTTTTTATGTATTAAAGTTCATGACTCAGTCAGTGTTGAAAATGGGAATCATAGTAGTGAAAATATGGTAGTTCAGGACCCGCAGTTGAGTAATATGGGAAAAGATGTAGAGGTAGCCATTCAAACTGAGTCAGATAAGGAAGTTGAAAATGTTGGTAGGGTAATAATACTACAAATTCATCGAGTATTCAACATGTCGATAACAATCTATCAGCAGCGAGTCAAATAACCCAGGGTAATTTAGCTGAAGATACTACTGAAATTATTGGTGAAAGTGAAGATTCAATAAGTATAGATAGATGATAAGGTACCTGAAGTCGTTGAGGAGAGCAGCAAAGAAAGTGATAGAAACAGTAAAAATAAAAGTATAAGTTCCGCTGTATTATGTAGCAAAATTTCAATTCCCCCGCACTCAAAAATGTTAGCCCAAGTTAAAAGTTATTATTATGTTAGAACCTTTGGCGAAAAATTTAAATCAAGGTCTACTTACCTCACTAAAGAACATGGCCTGTTTATTTCATTTGCAAATTTTTCAGACAACAGTATTCATTTAAATAAAGGAACCTTTGTTGCCAAAATTCAAAAATGTGTAGACAAATCAAATGTACTCGTAACTGAAAATAAGTTAACTTGTAATGTAAATTTGGCCCCTCCAATTGGTGACTTTGATCACGCTGATCTCACTTGGAGCTCTGAAATTAATTTAGATCATTTAGAACCCCCATTAAAACTTAAAATGCAAAATTTTTTAAACCAAAACAAAGATGTATTTGCAGCATCGGTCTTAGATTTACCCAGCTGTGATACAATCCCGCATGAAATAAACTTAACTTCAAATAAACCAGTTAAAGGCAAAGCTTATAGAGTCCCCTACAAATTACGTCAAGAAATGGAAGACCAACTTAATACTTTATTACAGGCGGATATAATTTCCCCTTCCATGTCTGAATTTGCTTCTCTGGTTATTCTGGTTCGGAAATCAGACGGTTCCTATCGACTTGCTGTTGATTACAGAAGATTAAATAAAAATCTTGTTAAAGATGCTTATCCAATTCCTAACATTACTGACTCTGTTGATGCTTTAAGTGGGGCTAAATTTTTTTCAACATTAGATTTAACTAGTGGTTTTTTTCAGCAGGTTATTCGCCCAGAGGATAGGCATAAAACTGCTATAATCACCCACAAGGGACTTTTTGAGTGGACCCGTAACTGTTTTGGACTCTCAAATTCAGGTAACAGTTTCCAGAGACTCTAGTTTACATAGATGATATTGTAGTCTCCTCCTGTGATGTTAATTCTCATTTTGAGAAGCTTAGAATGGTCTTTGATAGGTTAAGACTGCATAAACTGAAACTTAAGCCCAGTAAATGCACTTTCCTTTCGAATAAAATACAATATCTAGGTTTTGAGATTTGTAGTGGCCTATATTTGTAGTCACCTATTAATAAAAATATTGCAGTGATAGAAAATTTCAAACCTCCAACTACCCCGAAAGGCTGTTAGGTCCTTTATTGGAACTTTATCTTTTTATAGGAGATTTATACCAGATTAATTTTAATCAATTTAACTAAAGAGACAGGAAAATTTTCGTGGAATGAAGATGCACAGAAAGAATTTGAAGACCTTAAAATGGCTCTTATTTCAAAACCATGTCTGGCTTTTGAGAAAGAATTCCATTTATATTGTGACACCAGTGGCGAGGCGTTGGGGGCAGTGTTATCACAATAAGACGAAAATAACATGCTCCATTCTGTTGCCTTTGCCAGTAGAAAATTGAAAGATGCTGAAACTCGTTATTCCACCACTGAAAGGGTATTATTAGCTTTAGTTTGGGCTACTGCCCACTTTAAATGTTACATTGCAAATACCCACTTTTTCATCTATACAGACGATGCGCCTCTAACCTTTATGTTAAAGATTCATGACCCTACCTCACGCATGGCTAAATGGATCTGCACTCTCTCAGACTTTAATTTTACAATTAAGTTTGTTAAAGGTAAGTGTAACAGTGTCGCAGATTTCCTTTCTAGGTATGCTAACAATGGTAACACCAATGATACTGTTAATTGTAATTTTTGTATACATGTCGAAAAGGAAGTTACTTTTATGCCTCATTCCAATCTACTTGAAAAAATTGGTGAATTGCAAAAATCAGACAGGAAATGCTGCGAGATTGCAAGAAAACTAGACCAAGGTGTAGAAATTGCTCCTAAATACATGAAATTTTTTTTAGAGATGACATTTTAGTTTGTGAGGATACGAGGAAGTCAGCTATTTTGAATAAATCTGTAAAGTTAGTCGTGCCAAAAGAATTGGTCACTCAAGTTTTTGCACTAACACATGAGTCCCTAGCTGCTTGTCATGAAGCCTTTCAAAAGACCATTGATCGCATTCGTGAGCACTTTTATTGGCCAGGAATGTCGTCAGATGTCAAACATCTAGTGGAGTCATGTATTAGTTGCCAGCAGAAGAGAGCTTATAGAGCAAACCAGCTCGCCCCTCTGCAACGTATGCCGACCCCCCCAGTTCCCCATGAACAAGGTGCATTTAGATCTCATTGGACCCTTACTGCAAACTTTTTCGGGAAATAAGTATATAGTCGCATATATAGATGCATTTACTAAATGGCCAGAAGCATATGCAGTTAGTTCAACCACTTCAGATGTCATTGCGGACACTTTAGCTGATTTCATCTCATGCTACGGAGCACCCTGTTTTATTACGACGGATAACGCGAAGAATCTAATTTCAGATGCGATAGAGCATGTGTATAAAATGTTTGGTATTAAACATATTAAGACCTCATCTTATCACCCGGCTGGTAACTCTCAAGTGGAGAGACAGAATCATACTCTTAAAAATGCACTTTGTCACATAGTCAATCAAAATCAATCTGACCGGGACACTAAACTCAAATTTGTGCTACTAGCTATGCGTTCAGCTGTCCACTCTTCAACTAAACTTAGCCCAGCTGCAGTTATGTATGGTAGAAATATGAATCTACCATATAATCTCTTTTCTCAACCACCTCCTTTTAATTATAATGATGCACCCTCTTTTTGCGAACTCTTAATCCCAGCTCTCCAAAAAGTATACACTGAGGTACATAGTAATTTAATTAAAGTTTCTCGGAAAATTACCATGAAAAGACAGCTGTTGATAAAAATTTTAAAATAGGAGATCTTGTGTGGTTATTCACACCCACAGTCGCCCCTGGGAATACAAAAAAATTAAGCAAGCAAAATAATGGTCCTTTTACTATAATTGAGAAGCTAAATGAAGTTAATTTTAAAATAGCGCTAGTTGCTAATCCCAAAAATTGTCAGGTTGTCCATGTTGACAGGTTGTCTTCTTTCAAAAACAGACTCCCCATCTGGTCCAGTGAACCAAAACAAACAATTGGCCTGGGATCCACTGAAAACATGACCATCGATTCACCACACCAATCGTGCGATTCTCCCCCTGTACGCAGGTGTAAACGCAACAGATTCATTCCCTGGGCACCATATGATAATAATCGCGCACCAGCAGTAGTGAACGGCAACACTAACGAAACTCCGGTAATGCCCGAAATGGAGGAAACAGACAGCGACACGACTGAAATCATAACTCCCTCTCCCCCACCTCCCATTTCTCCAGAGGTAGCAGCGGCAGAGAATAGCGAGAGAGATGTTTCAGCCACGGCAGAAAACGAGATGCACGTAGATAAAAATTCAGCCACAGCAGTAAGCAGTTCAGCTGCTGCGCACAGCAATTCGCGCAGGTCTCGTTCATCGATTCGTTCAGCTGCTAAATCGAATAGAAGTAGTCGTTCAATATCGATTTCTCAAAGTATACTTATTTTTAAATGACCTAGTGAGTAGTGAGTTGTAAGTGGACCTTTTAATTCTAGTTAATTGTTTCAGTAAGAACATCCAAACCCCACAATCACAAAATTTGCAATTTTCTTCAATTTATCATTAAAAATACTAATTTTCATCGCACATTAGCACAAAAAAAAAATTTTTTTTGGTGATGATCAGTTATTAAAAATCACAATTTTTATTGATTAGTCATTAAAAAAAAGCTTGCTGTTTTAATCTGTCAGTCGTAAAAAAAATCACAATTTTTACCAATCAGTTATAAAAAAAGAAAATATTTTGCAAATTTCGTTGATCAGCGACGAAAAAAATTGATTTTTGTCCTTCAGTAATGCAAAAATTGCAATTTTTTAGCAGCTTGGTCAAAGAGTTCTGGTAAAATTATTTTTCTTTTAAATGTACCTATACTTTTAAAACAAAAAAATTGTGTATATAGTGTACTATTTATGATAAAAATGTATTGAAGAGGGAGTTAAGGGTTTTTTCCGTTAGTATGCCAAGCAAATGTGTCCTGAAATATCATGTAGGGCTAGTACTACCCCTGGTGTTGCAATCAATAAAGTATTTATCTTAACGGAAAGAAAAATGAAACCCAATGGGGAAGTTGAATGCTTTTCAATTTAACTTGCATTTTATAGAGTGTAAAAATAGGAGTATCTCGATACCATTTTTGCATGGATTTGAAACTTGGATAATTCATTAAATTAACCTTTGAAACTCAGTTTTTGTCTTGGCGGAGAAAAAAAGTCATGTGACATGACTTCGCTGTATTTCTCAGTGTTCCTGTTCTATGGGGATGGACGATTTCTTTCTTTTCTTAAAAAGGATTGATTAGTAAGTAGAACACATTGAAAGTACTATAATAAGGATTTGAAGTGAGATTTCCTTTTTAACATTTCCTGATCTTAATGTAGAAATAAAGTATCGGTACAAGTTAATACTACAATTGTATTTTATACAATAATGTGCTTTTCCTTTATATTGCACACTATAAAATAAATTTTGCAACAAATAGGATGATTTATTTCATTAGGGAGGCTGGGGTCAACTTATAAAAGGGTTTTTGTATTTTATACTTGAATTGGGCCTGGTTTCGTTAAATCTTCAGTTGTTGTTAAATTAGCTGTTTTTCAAAGATTCAAAAACAGCAGAAACTTAGAAAGAAGTAGGCTATTTATTAAATTATACATTAATTATTAATTTATAACATTATTTATATATAGTGTAAGTTTTGTTGTATTCGAACTATTGTTGTCAGTTTTCTTCGCAACAGCCAGTAGAGTCTAGAAGAAGTCGTTTGCCCGATTCATTAAGGTGGTGGGCGGTAGGATGGATGGAAATGGGGTTGCCACAGGCCGATACTGCTAGACGGCTCAATGTGTCTCGCAGTGTAGGCCAACGACTCTGGGATCAGTATGAATCCAAAGATTCTGTGTCCAGAAGACACGTTACAGGCCGCCCACACTTGCAGAAAACCAGTTTCTAGCTCTTTCAGCCCGAAGGAGAAGACTCACTATTGTGCCGAAACTCATTGCAGACCACTTTGCAGCATCAGGGAGAAGAATCTCTGTAACTATGGTGCGAAGACGTCTTCACAATGCAGGTCTCTATGCAAGGCGACCAGTTGTGTGTGTCCCTCTCAACAGACGACAGTTTGTCACAGAACAGTCTCAGTGTCTCAACAGACGACAGGGCCCGCCTATGTTGGGCAAGAGAACATGTTTCCTGGACCAGACAGCAGTGGGCTTCTGTACTCTTCATAGACGAGTCCACATTAACACTGGAGAGCGATTCAGGACTGATCTGGGGAGAATTCTGATCTGGAGAGAACAATGCACTCGATACCATCAATCAAACACTGTCGAAACACACAGGTACAGAAACGGTGGAATCATGGTTTGGGCAGGGATCTCACTCGGAGGCCACACTGACCTGGATGTGTTCCATGGAGGAACTGTGACTGGTGCGAGATATCGGGATGAGATCCTTGATTCATATGTGCGCCCATATGCCGGTGCTATTGGCAATGGTTTCATTTTAATGGATGATAATGCGAGACCACACTGAGCTGTGGTTGTTGAGGTTTATCTTGAGGATCACGGTTTGGAGAGAATGGAATGGCCTGCTCACTCTCCAGACTTGAATCCGATAGAACATCTTTGGGACTATCTTGGAAGAGAGGTTGTGGCTTTAAGTCCTCCTCCAAGGTCATTAAATGAGCTGGAACAAGGCTTACTCCAAGTCTGGTCAGCGTTACCTATTTTGGTGTCTGACAATTTAATTGAGAGCATGGAAAGTCAATGCCGCCAATGCATTCAAGTCTCTGGTGGACATATTCCGTATTAGAACCGGTTTTTTAATGTTTCTGTCACATTTTACTGCATAATACTGCGATGTACTGATTTCTCCAAGAATGGAAGTTTCCACCATGAGTGCTTTTTCGTTGTAATTTCACTTATACGTTTAACTTAAGTAAATTTCAGTGTCGCATTTAATAAATAACAGTTTAGCGCACATTTCCTCCAAATTTGTTGTTTCTATATTCATTCATTTGCAAATTAGACACAAAAAACCGGTTGTACCTTAACTTTTAGAGGCCAGTGTATATTCAAATTTTATTGCTGTTATTAACATTTTGATTTTAAACATTGGAAAAAATGACAGTATGTTTGAATTTTGGTTAATGATCAATAAATGTATTCTTTACTTTTTGGTTCGATGTTAAGTTTTCATTGCTCAAATACTACAACATAATTCATGCCTTACAAATAATTAAAAAATACTAATGCAAATTCATGCCTGTGAATTGAATTTAGAAAGTTCAGTATGGCTGACCACTGTGATTATCATAGCATAATATCTCAACATAATGAATATCCTCATGATGCTAATGCATTATTCAAACACAGAATTAACCTTGAATGATGATAAAAGTTTATGTATAATGAGATGGCCGTTTTCAAAACTGAAAAGAATGTACTCTACCTGAACAACCTATTCGAATTCTCAGTACATCTGGCTCTTTGATAAATAGCTGTATACAATAGAATGATTATTTTCAAAAAGTAAATACAGTAGAACCTCGATTAATCGAGATTTCTGTTAACCAAGCCAATAACAAAGTCTGATTATTTTTTTTTTGTTTTGGTGAATGAGCCTTGAAAAAGACCACACGTTTTAGTTCACTGTCCATGCTACAGGCTCTTCTATTCCAAAAGCACTCAATTTCCAAGAAACATTGCACCCTGAGAAGTCAACAGCGAACATTGCTTTGTTTCCAGTAATCCTATGGCCCTATTGAACACCAGGTGCAATGTGTTATCGGACAATTACACCCCACCACTTGACAGGTGATGCTCGCAATAGAAATTTGGGTTTCATGACATTCTTCTGTTTGTCCTTTCTTTCGCGAATCCCCTGTTTTGTTGTGAACCTTTTCTTTAATCATTTCATGTCTGACCATCGCGCAAATAGTAAGTCGTTCATTTTTAAAATGCAGAACCAAAAAAGAAAGAGAATTGTTTCGGTGGGTAAAAAGCTTGAGGCTATTAAAAGAATTAATAATGGTGAAAATTTAAAAAAAAATGCTCTGGAATTTGGAGTTTGGTGAAACCACAGTAGGCGATTGGAGAGTAATAAAGCTCATATAGAGGCTCTTTGTTCAAAGATGGATTCGTCAAAGGCCTTAGAAGAATGACATTAAAAAAAGGCCAAAAGTGAAAAGCTTGATGAAGCAGCCTATCTTTGGTTCAAGCAACAATGCGCGTAGGAGATTCCAATTTACGGGAACATTCTAAAAGAGAAAGCTCTTCTTCTCAGCCAAAAATTACACGAAAATGAAAGTTTTTCTGCAAGCCAAGGTTGTTTAGATAAATTAAAAAAAAGACATGGCATTCTACAACTGGTGATTGCAGGAGAAAAGTTGTCTGCCAATAAAGATTCTGCTAAAGACTTTGTTATAAGATTTGAAGAAATGATCGAAAAAGAAAATTTGACATTAGATCAAATTTATAACGCTGATGAAACCGGCTTGTTGCCATCAAAAACTTTGGCATCTAAAGAAGCCAGTGCTCCGGGTTACAAGAAAAGCAAAGACAGGGTGTGGCTTTTTGTTTGCACAAATGCAAGTGGAACTGATATGTTACCGCTGCTTCTCATTGGTAAATCAAAGAAACCGAGAGCATTTAAAAATATCAATGTAAATTCCTTGCCCGTGAAGTACAGAAATAATAGGTCTGCTTGGATGAACTCCGAAATTTTTGAAAAATGGTTTCATGATGACTTTGTACCACAGGTAAATCAACATTTGACGCAGCTAAATCTCCCACCTAAAGTAGTTCTGCTGATTGACAACGCTCCTTGTCATCCAGAAGAAGAAATGCTGACTTCAGGAGAAATAAGAGCGATTTTTCTTCTCCCAAAAGTGACATTGTTGATACAGCCTATGGACCAAGGGGTGATAGAAGCAATGAAGAGACATTACAAAAAGAAACTTATCACTCATATTTTTGAATGCGAAGAAAATCTAAATGAAGCTCTGAAAAAAATAACTGTGAAAGACATAATCTACATGACTGCCCAGGCATGGAAATTAGTAAATGCAGCTACGATCCGAAAATCATTCCACAAAATAATTATTCAAAAGAGAAGTGAGGATGAATCCCAGTAGATGGAGAACTATTTGAGATTATTAATGGCATTAAAGGGTGTGAAGAAGTTTTGGAAGAGGACATTTCTGAATGGCTGGACGTTGAAAACAACATCAAGTTTTCAAATCATTAATGATGAAGAAATTATACAAGCCGTTAATTTTTCATCGGACATTAATGATGCTGACAATGAGGAACAGCACGGACTTAAGTCATACTGAAGATGTTCAAGCACTAACAATTGCCCTAAAATATTTGGAGCAAAGAAGCGATGTTATGCGATAGATCTTCTGTTGCTCAAAAATTGGCATGATCAGGCAGCCACTGATACAAAATCTGGACTTTTTCGACAAAAGGTAAGACTTTTTAAAAAAATAATGTAAATTTAACAAATTAATGTAATTAAATTAAAAAAATATTTCCTTGAGATTTGTTTTATTTTTGAAAATGCATCTTTCAATATAAAAAACACCGCACAGGTTTATTTTATACTTATGATTAAAAAGCGAAATTGAAATGTTTAGATTTTTATTTCTAAGTTCCATGTTTTTCCCGAAGCGGATGACGTCATCCTCTAATACAGTCAAAATAAGATTATTTTTTCTCGCGCATGCCTTTAGCAATCTTGGATCAGTTTTTAGTCTAACTTTGATGGAATAAATTAGATGATATTCTGGCTTGACTAACAACTAAATGTTGTTTGCAGATATTTTTATCCTTTCTTTTTCTTTAGAAGTTTAAACCTGCATCTAATAAATATTACATATTGATAAAAAATGATACTTCTCTATTATCCCGTCGACCACTTTTCATAACAAAAATCTATCGCCAAATAAACGGGAGAACGTTGCCATTGGAATATAAAAAAATAAATAATATATAAGAATTTAAGGACACAATTGTTATTTTAATTAATAAAATAACTACTAAATCAGTAAAACATAATGAAAAATACACGCAAATGTCGAATGTAAAACCACTAGATGACGTAACAAACACGCATAATGATTCTGACATCAAGTCAATGGGACTGCATTTTTGGCATTTAATCTTACAGTTTGGCGGTAGCTTTTTGTTATGAAAAGTGATCGACGAGATAATAGAGAAGTACCTAAAAAATATTAGATTTCAGTGTGAAATCTTCGCACGGGCCCTCTGGTCCATATATATATCTGACCAATGTCATACAATAACGCTCGTGTTTATAAATTCATTTTGATGAAACTAATTGTGTGTGCCCATGCCTCGACCGAGTTCATTGGCGAGCTGGATCCGCCATCTTGTTTCAAGATGGTGGCCACTTAAAATTTTAAAACTAAAATAAATATACAAAAAAGTTAAAATTTCAAATTTATTTTTTGCTTAAGTGTTAGGCCTTGACACAAGGATTCCAGAGCATTTTTTGGTTTACCTCTGTCTTAAAAAATGACTGAGATAGAGCAGTTTAAAATTCTAGGGTGGCTGACATTTTGAAACAAGACAGATTACAAAAAACCAATGATTCATTTATGAGTTTTAGTGAACGCGATTTCTTGCAAATAATTTTCTTTCATTGTTGTAATCATTTTCCGAATCATACGCATAAAACTATATATTCATAAACGTTAGCACCAAATTCCCGCCAAACTTGGCGACAACTGGCGGAATATCGCCCAATTTAGCGACCAAAATAAGTCTTCATAAATGACGCCAACTTGGCTATAGCTCAATAATTTGGTGAATTTCTTATTCAAATTCAGTATAAACGAATCTTTTGTAAACATTTTCTTTGCATTTTAACTTGCTGTTTTCGTGTAACAATAGCTAAAATTTTAAAACAAAGATATAGGAAAGCTACCTTTTCCTCCCAGTACCATGGAAGGACTTTTTTTAGTTGATTTTCTTTTTAAATTTGTTGAACTGTAAAACATAACTTTATATATGTTTATTTTTATCATTTAAAAAACGTTCGATTGTTTTTTATTCTAAGATATGTTAAATTTGTGAGCATGGTGAGTTTTTATGCACAATTTCTATTAACTGAGATTTTTGATATCCGAGGTACTAGCAGCCCCCATTAGCTCGGTTAATAGAGGTTGCACTGTATTGCTTTCTTTAACAAGATATTCATTATTATTTTAAAAAGTTGGAGCACTGAAGAACAGACTGGCATAAAATGTCTAGAACCTGATAAATCTTAAATAAGATTATCTGAGAAACTATATTTGAAAAAAAAAAACAAAAAACAAATGTAACTGCATCCATTCAAAATTTATATGTAAGCAAATAATAATCAAATAAGCACATAAGAAGAGAAATGAAAAGGCAACAACGATACATTGACATTCTAATAATAGTTGAAAAGTGTTTATGAATTTGGTTTTTGTCTGTCTGTTCATGATCTTGACACGCAATGGATATAGGTTATTGAGGTTTGCTGTGGCATGTTGGGCAATGAATGAAATTGAACTTATACTTAAAATGATTCGATTACACCATGGTGTATGGGGTGCACAACACGATGCTTACTGTAGAATAAGGTGTGTGCGTAGCCTTTATCGTTCGTCTACAGGAACACACACACACAATGATCATTTCTGGAAGTGGTTTTAAAATTTAGATAATTTTTTTCTACATTACTTGCTGCGTATACAATACAAATTCATGTGAAAAAAAAAATACCATTTTATTTTTAATATAGGACATCCTATTCTTCTGCTTTCATGCATCTTGTATTGCTATCCGCTACATGTTTATATCTAATACGACATCCTATTTATCATATTTTTAACTGCCATTTTTTAATTAAAAATGAATTGCTGGAGAAAAATATTATTCTGGGTTTTTAACACTTTCCAACACAGTTAAAAAGTGTTTATGAACTCTGTCCGTCCGTGCTCTAACTCGTGTCATTATGTTCGGATTGTCATGCAATTGACATATGTTATTCAAGTTTACTAGGGCATGTTCAGTATTTAAAATGAAGTGTATAGCACTTACAGATTTTTTTACAGGGGCACCCAAAAGAATTCAGTATCATTATGGTTTTTGGGGAAAAGTTATTTGCGTTTTATGGAACCCTTTCAGGGGCAAGGTAAAATGTTGAAAAGACATCATAATTCAGAAACAAATTTATTCGAAAATAAGTGAAATCTTTTCTTCATGTACTTGATAAAAGTGAATAATTCATTCCAAAATTAGGGTGCCAATGTGGCATTAAAATTAAGTGGTCCAAAAATGAACCACCACCCTTGAAGGGGTTAACAATTTCAAACACATTGAATTTTATATATATATATAGAGATCACTGAGATGCACTACAAGAGGCTTACTATGGAATAGGGTTGTGCATTTGCTTTACACGGACACTCAAAAGAATTCTGTTACATGACGGTCTATGGAGAAAAATTGTTTGTGGTTTATTTTAAGAATGTTTCACTATTTGAAAAAAATTAAAATTGATATCTATATCTCTAAGGTGCATTACAAGAGGCTTACTACAGAATATTGTGTCTATAGCATTCGTTGTTCATGGACAGGCACACACAAAAGAAAAAAGAATTCGTTATAGTCTTAACAATAATGGCTGGAAGTGCGTTTTTCAATTGAACTCGTTTTTTGTCAATTCTATAGATCCTATAGAGGGCAGCACAAAAGTTCTCAAGTACATTTCCATTTAGGGACAGAAATTCCAGAAGGAGAATTTTAAACTGTGCTATGCGTTTTCTAACTGAACTCAATTTTAGAATTCTATGTAGTATATATATACACAAATCTATTTATCCTATACAGGGCAGCGCAAAACTTCTTGAGTACATTTCCGTTTATGGACGGAAATTCCAGAAGGAGAATTTTAAACTATGCTATGTTTTTACTAACTGAATTAAGTTATATACAGATCTATTTATCGTATAGAGGGCTGCACAAAAGAATTTGAATATTTTTCTGACTATTGTGGGTAATGGCTGGAATTGAGTTTTAAAATAGGTTCTGCTTATTTAGACATCATCCTCTTTCACCTTATTAAACGGTAAAGATTTGTAAAAGTGTTACGGAATCTCTGTTTGACACAGGATTTTTCATTCTTCTTACTGATTGGCAACAAGAAAGAAAAAACTATGAAAAATGAAATTTTGAATTAAGAAAACTATTTGAATAAAACACAGCCTGTATTCATTTCTGGATTATAATCCATGTATATGCAAAGATACAGGCAGTGGTGTAGTCGAGGGGGGATGCGGGAGGACGGCGTCCCCTCACTTCTGTATTTTATCTCGAGCGTCCCCTTACTTTCTATTTTCAAGGGGGACGCTAGTGAAGCGGGAGGACACACTCTTTCCAAACTTAGTAATTTTTTAAAAAGATTAGCACACCAGTAAATTAACAATGCTTTTCAAAAAAGTTGAAAAGTGTTCAGCAGAACAATGCGTAAACACAATTAAAAACTACCCTGAAGCAATTAACTTCCATAGTCTGTAGTACTTACGAATTTCCTTGTATAGCCCTGTATAGGGTCAACCGAGTTTATAAACACACACGTACTAGTAAAAAAAAAAATTTAAAAATGCAAACCAAAGTTGAAAACGCACTTATCACACATAGACTGTAAATATCGCACATGTACTGCAACCAATATCTTTTGTGTGTCTCTGTAAATAAACGCAATGCACACAAGGCAGCAATTTATAGTGCACCTCAGTAATGCATATAATTTTCATTATGTTTGAAATAATGAAATATCACTAAATTACACAGCAGACGATTTTTCCCCATATAACGAATTCTTTTGTTTGACCCTGTAAATGAATAATAAATGCTTTGAACCTCATATTCTACAAAAAGCATGTTTTAATGCACTTCATAATTATCTATCAATTTCATTATGTTTTAAATGACGTAGCGTCATCAAAATGTGCTTGAACCAATTATTCCCCATTGACTGTAATGTAACGGGAAAACTTTTGACTGACCCTGTAAAAAAACTATAAGTGCTACACACTTCTGTTGAAATAGGGAACATGCTATAGTAAACGACAATAACATACAAAAATTTCAGGACGATCGAAGCATATTTACGGGAGTTAGAGCACGGCCAGACGGCAGACAAACCGAAGTCATAAACACTTTTCAACTAGGTTGGAAAGTGTTAAAAATGTTTAAAATAAGGTAATAAAATAAGCTTGTCAATGAAATAATCCTATCATTATTTTTAAGAAAATTTTTATATGACTCTTCTATACAAAATTTGTCAGTTAGAAAAAGTTTCTTTTTCGCTGCAGCAAAATCATTAAAAACTGCATAACTTTAAAATTAATTAAAAAATGAAAGAAGAAATCTGATTTATACTACTTTTTGGAACCATTTAAATATTATTTCATCAGTGAAAATAGATACTATATACATATTGATGATAGTCTTTTAAACATTGACAAGTTCATAAAAAATGCTTAGGATATATATTTAACTAAAAAGCTACACAGTCAGAAATCATGTAAAGAGACAATGTAGTTTTAAAACTTAGAAACATAATTAAAAACAATAACAACTGGCTAAGCATTTGTTAAGTGTTTTCCGTCAGCTCCAGTATGTTTCTAAAAACACTTTTATAAATGTTTTAGAGTTCTTTGTCCCAAATATTGTACCTTTTGTTTAAGATCAATTGCATATGTTATTACTGTTAACACTTTCGTGTAATATTTCATAGCTTTTCTAATTTACTATGTAGTCGTCTCCCCCTCCACCTCCAGCCATTTTGCTACCTTACTTTAAACTTTTTTCGATCTTATCTTCAACAAATAAAAAAATAAAGCGTGTTTCAATTTTTTCCTGTATTGGTCGACCTTAGCTAAAACTTGAAGACTTCATCGAAAAAATTGTGAGACTCTGACAACAGCTTGGTATTTTTAGTGAAAAAATTTGACGCTTTTATTTAAGAATAGTAATTTAATTTTAATGAATATTCCGTTTAATCGTATAATGCTAATCATTAACGGTTCACCCTAAGTGAAATTCACAGCCTTACTCAAAAGTTGAAAAGCGGAAAATCATAGAATTGCTACTAACATTAGAAAAGTATAAAGAGTTGAGTAACAAGTTTTTCTGGACAATTCTTTGAGAGAGGAGAAATAATACATATTTTTAAACTGTGACAGAATTGAATATATTGCTGGTATTTTAAAACGCCTTTTTTAATTATTTAATAAATAAAATAAATTAATTTGAGCCTTCGTTTTAGTTTATTAACTTCAAAAGTAATTTAGTTGGAAAGTGCTTCTTAAATAATTCATCTGGTACATGTTTAAGTGTTATTTACCATCAAAACTCTACTTCAAAAAGATATCCGCTCGACCCTCAAATAAATTTATAATTAGAGTCTGGTTTTATTACTGATATTTATTAGTGATGTAATAATCCTTGAGCCGATTCACACATTAAAAGTTTAATTCTTCTTAGAGAATATTTACGTGTTAAAACTTTGTCCCATGTTAAATTTAATTATTCTAGCCTTGATATAGTTTCAAAAGAATCGCGACTTTAGTACGTTTTCCGCTCATTTCACCACTTAAAATTTCGATTTTTTTTAAAAAGCCGTTTATTGTGAACACCTACATGAATATAGTTACCACTATATTCATTTTCGTGTTTCTTGCAAAAAATTGCTTCAGGTAAATCATGATGATCATCGTCTTGAGACGATTTTAGAAGATTTACCCATCAATTCAACCTTTTAAAACTTGAATTTAAAAAAAAAAAAAAAAGTGTTTAACGAGCATATAAGTTCTGAAAGTACATGTGTGCCATGTTTTAAGTTCCTTGCTCTTGGTGGAATATTTTTACAAAAATCGTGATGAAACCAAGATTCTAGAAAGTTTTTTCTGCATTTCAGTCATTAGAATTTGAATTTTTGAAAAAAAAAATCTTTCAAGTATTAGAAGTAATCTATCTAGCACTATCTATTAGAAGTAATTTAATTAATAATTTAAAATATCTATCTCAAGTATTTCTAGAGAAATCTTAATGAAATACGATTTTCAGAAATGTTCTCATTGCAATCCTAAAAATCATTTTCGGACCAATAAAAAGCATCATTTATCGGTTATCCTCGGCCTCAGTAAATTTTTTTGGTGATTTTCCCCACAGAAACAGTATTTATGTGTTACTTCTGGTCACAAAATCGTTTAAAAATTGTCTAGATACGAAACATGTTGTCCAATTTGCCTAAAATTCCGTACAGAATTTGAACAGTGGTATATAGTCTCAGAATACTGAAAAGTCTATTCATCATCTGCAAAATTTGAACTCCATCCTGTTCACACACACACACACACACCAATGTATTAGCATTGGTGTGTAACATAACTCATCATGAAAAACTAAAAACAGACTTTGGGCACATAAAAGAAAATACCAACATACACACATGTATGCGCACATACAAAGAGAGTCTCATAATGATATGAAAAGAAGCTGATTCAGAGGGTTTTAAAAAGTAAAAATGTATCAAAATTTTAGTCTCTTTTTTTTCTTCCCATGATTACAATACATTTCTTAAGGATATCCTCAAATCCAAAAGAGCTACTTTCTGACACATTTATGAATTCATTTTTTGCTCGGAAACGCATGAAAGTGGCAGGTGTCCTTATACAAAAGCTATGTAATCGAATGGCGTTTTCCATTTTTTGGTAAAGGCGGAAAATCCTTCACAAAATACTGTCAGAGAAGGCATTTTGAACCGAATTCCCGACGTGCCAGCCAAAAAAGGAAAAACTTGATGTCACGTGACAAGAATCGCTTATAACTCGATAAGTAATTTCGCTTCGATAGCCAGGCCTGCCAATTTTATGCTTTTATATTTAAAAATGAGTCAGAAAATGTGTAAGAAAGTTTCGCGTTGTTGAGCAGGAAGTTTGAGAACCACCTTAAATTATACTTGTCCGTAAAATAAAAATGCAACAACTTTCAATGTTTTCAGTGGACAACAATTGTTCTAAGACTATTCCCAAAATAAATAATGCAAAACAAATTCTAACAAAAATCTCGTTGCGTGAATTAGTGTTAATGAATTACGAATTATATTCCGAAAATTTTTCAGACAGGAAATAAGGTTTTCAATTTTTTTAATTCAATGGCAAGGTATATTTAACGACCAACAGCTAAAAAAAAAATTAATTAATCAAAAATAAAATTTTCATTTTTTAAATTTAATTAAAATTTAATTTTTCAATTACTTTTCTCTGCAATTCAAAACCTAGTTTGCCCTATGGGTGACACAAACCCTAATGTTCCAAACTATAAGCGTCCCCCCACTTTTTTTTTCCAGGACTACACCACTGGATACAGGACTCTTCAATCACCCATTTTCACATTCACACATACTTTCACATTTATAATAAGATTAGGATAGTTAAGTGACATTACATTTTTCTAAAAAACTTTTATAACAATTTTAATGCACAGTCTATAATTTTTTGCCATTTCTAATTGAAATAGCTTTAAAACAAGATATGAAACACACACAGATCAGTTGAGGAATTCTGATATCAGATCTAAAAAAAAAAAAAAAGTTTAAATGAAACGTTTTATTCAGCACATAACAGTATCGGCAAGTTTATGTACAATTTTTGA
Organism: Maratus michaelseni; assembly: GCA_963931845.1. Classification (NCBI taxonomy): domain Eukaryota; kingdom Metazoa; phylum Arthropoda; class Arachnida; order Araneae; family Salticidae; genus Maratus; species Maratus michaelseni. The sequence goes on along the minus strand of OZ007591.1, from coordinate 432,699,494 downwards.
AACTTTTGTTTTTATTATTTTAAAGAGATAAATAAAACTTTCATATTGAATACTACTGTAGAGATGTGCATGAATCGAGATTTTCAGGACTGGCTGACACACACTCTTTTATCTTGGCCCAACCCAACCAGACCTGACCCATTTAAAAGTATTGCTCAGCCAACATTTTCTTTTTAAGACATATTTATGGAGAAATACAGCCCTTTTCAGTTTATATGAAATAGAGACTCATACCAATAAGGAGAGAAAATCTGCCCAAGGAGTGACAGCCAGCAGAAAGGACTGATTAAAGATAGATTTCATTTTCTATAGGGGAGGATTCTTCTTTGTTTGTATATCTGTGGAGAACAGAAATGCTATTAATGCTCAAATCCCTCTGCCCTTTCGAATTGGACAGGTTTACGATTCTTTTCTGGCTAGTCTAGAATCAAGAAAGTATCTCTAGTTCCAATTCAAATCCGAGACTGGCCTTCTGATGACCCATGGTGTCCAGGTTATTTTACTAAAGAGAGAAGACGTCGCAGGAAGTTAAAAAAATGAAAAGCAGGCTTCTATGAATTGTCTAGCAAAGTCGTCTCATCTTCTACTAATAGTCAATAGAGTAAGTAGTAAAAATTTGCCAAAAATGAAAGACAAAAAAAAAAGTACATTTATCCAAGATATGTATTTTAATCTTATTACAATGACCACAATGAATCAAAGTTTGGGAACACTTAGTTTAGGAAAAAAAATAACTCTGAGACAAGACAATTGGATCGTTCAAATAGATAACTATTTTATCATATTAATGTAAATGGAATATTTAATAGGTAGAGCCGAATTAAACCAAACATTTTTCATTTGTTTGTTATTTATTTCTTCTAAGTGAGTAAACATATATCATATGATATGCAACATAGTAAAATATTTATTAAAGTGGGTACACTATAGGCTCAAAGTATTTGAAAGCTGTTATTTTTGGAATTACGAATGTTGGGCAAAACAACAGAACCAGGGGCCGAATAACACTACTTTGGGACCATAGGGCTTGCAGTTGGGAACGCCTTAGAATGCAATTTCTACTCTTTAAAAAACTGATTTGGGGCACTTTCTTTTAGCCACCTCTTCTGGAAGAAACATTTTGACCAACATCACAATGAATGAACTGCATTCATGAATTTTTAAATTTAATTGACTTTGGAAAAAAAAAAAATCAGTTTTTTGAACAATAAAAAATCATGTGTCAAGCATAGACTATGAAACACTTTCCAACACATCCAGAAAAGTGTAACAAAACTTCACCGTTCAATAAGGTGAAATAAGTAAACAGTTTAGGAAACATAATAACACATTTCAAAATCCAGTTTTAGCATACCTTCGATAGTCAAAAAAGCAGTTGAATTATTTTGTACAACTCTGTACATGATTTATAGATTTGGGTATATACTGCATAGCATGATAAAATTTCGCTCAGTTAGAAAATTCATATTGAGCCATTTTTGCCAATCTATGAAAATGCACTTGAAATTTTTTATACAGCCCTTTATATTGTTTAACCCCATAATAAGCTAAAATTTAATTCAGGTAAAAAAATGCATAAAGCAACTTGAAACTCTCTTCCAGCAATGACCAACCCTAAATGACAATGTATCTTGAATTTATTTATAGACCCCAAACTTCTATGAGTCTACTCAATAGAGTTGAGCAGGATGGCATTCACTCCCATAGTCGGCAATACTTACAAATTTCTTTGTGTAGCCCTGTATAGGATCAACCGAATTTAATACGCACACCGTACTCTATCAAAATTGAGTTAAACTGTAAAATGCAAATGAAAGTTGGAAACACTGTAATGGGGGGCCCTCTGCAATAACAAGGCAAGTGAAAATGGAGTTTTAAATTTACTTTCAACATTTTAATTCCGAATGTAACTTCCTTGCATATATATTCTAGCATCTTTTCTTCATCTTATGATCGTAAAATTTATATTTCCTTATATGCTGAATAATACATTACATAAATGTGAGATTGAGAATCAAGATAACTCTACTTGCCTTGTTTATTGCCTCAAGTATCGCACTAAGACTGTATTACTGTAAGACTGTAACTGAATTCTTTTGGGTGTCCCTGTAAATGAACGATAAACACAATGCACAACATACTTACCAGTGAGCAATTTATAGTGTGTACTTCAGTAATGATATAAATTTCATTATATTTGAAATAGTGAAACATCATTAAATTATACTGCAAATGATATTTATCCATAGAAACAGAGATCTTTTGTGTGACCCTGTAAACGAATGATAAATGCTTTGCACCCCCTATTTTACAAAAAGCATGTTTTAGTGCACTTCATCATTGTATACCCATTTCATCCTGTTTCAAAATGGCATATCATCATCAAAATGCATGCGAAATGGTTTTTTCCCATGGACCAGTATTATGCTTCTTTTTTAAATATTTTTTGGCACCATCTATTTGCAATTAATATAAATGAAGGAAGTTTCTGTTGGAAAGAAAGGTACTTCTTTATTATCCCGTCGACCACTTTTCAGAACAAAAAACTATCGCCAAATTGTAAGATGAAACGCCCAAAATGCAGTCCCATTTACTGGATGTCAGAATCATTCTACGTGTTTGTTATGTCATCCAGTGGTTTTTAATTCGACATTTGCGTGTATTTTTCATTATGTTTTACTCATTTATTAAAATAACAATTGTGTACTTAATTTCTTATATTTTATTTATTTATTTATTTTGATATTCCAATGGCAATGTTCTCCCGTTTATTGGGCATTACAGTTTGGCGATCGTTTTTTGTTATGAAAAGTGGTCGATGGAATAATAGAGAAGTACCAAAAAAAAAAATATAAAATAACAATGAAGTTGTATAAAATATATACAGGGTGGACACAAATTAGTTGGACAAAATAAGTAGTTTATTATGTGCAGTTTTGCAGTCCAATATGTGAGTACAAAATTTTACCTATTCAATAAATGTTCAATGTAGCTACCCTTTGTTACTCTGAAAAAGTCCCTTTTGTAAATAAGTTCATCCCTTTTATTTGTGAAGATGTTCACAACGTCAATCATACCAAATACAGTTCTGATTCGTTATCTTAATTCAAAAATGAATTTTTGAAGGATTTATGTGTAAATCTTGTCTTTAATTATCCATACACTGAAATGGACTAGGGGTGAAAGAACCGATGATTGTAGTGGCCATGGAATAACAACTTTTTGACCAATCCAAAATGAGATTTCAGTGCTAAGGCAAGAAGTATATTCTCAAACTTATTATACAATACTAGTAATCTGCGATTTAAATCTATCTTACAATGATATTATCTATCTTCACAATTTATTCAATTGCCCAACTAATTTGTGTCCACCCTGTATAATATATTGTATAAAATGTATAATTTTAAAATAAGAAAAATTCAGGATGTATTGATTTATTTCAAGATCAACTTTTAAAAGCTTAATGTTATTTCTTTTGCTTTTAAGAACCTAACTTATATCCATTTAAATTTTTTAATTTTGTGCTTCCATCGTAAATAAAATGATTTTTTCTTTTGAAACATAATTAAAATATAAAGAATATATAGTACCACCTAATTTGCATTTAATTTTGCTTCTGTAACCAAACAGTGAGCTATGGGGTGAGTCAAGCTCTTTAGAAACTCATTGATAACACTTTTCTTACAAAAACTTTTGCACATGGATACTTTTTTTTTCATATTTAATTTGAATGTTTTGTTCAATCGTTGTACTATTCCAGAAATTGAATATTGAGTAAAAAATAAATAAAAAATCCTCATTTGTCATTTTTAAAATGTACTCTTCTACTGTACTAACCTTTCAATAATAAAATCGCCATGTTTGTTTGTTTGTATGAAGTCTTATGAAAATGCAACACAGATCAACCATCTGTTATTTTTGATGAGGGTTATATACTAGTACAGTAGAAAAATGTTGACAATTTAAAATTAGGTACTTACGTATTATCCATGCCAGAAGATTGATCGCCAAAAATAGTTGCCAAGTACCAATCTTGTTTATCATTGCGAATCATGTTTTCAAATGCAGTAAATCAAATAACATTGTTAAAAATGGTAATTAATATAAAATAAATAAAATGACATATATGTTTATTAAATTTATAACATTGTTAAAAATAGTAAATAACATTATTTTAGTAAAATTAATAAATGGTAAATAGCATAGTAAATAAGAAAGAATAATATTATAGATTATTCCCAGGTATGTACCATGTAGCAAGGAAAAATAAATATAAGGGTTATTATAATTAGTAATATTGGCTCCATGCCTGGCGAGGTTGGCTTAAAACTGGCACAGATAATACGTAAGTACCTAAAATTATTTCAAGATTATTTTTCTTTGAAAAAAAAAAATCTTCTTACACACACACACACACACACATATATATATATATACACATAGAAATAAATATTAATCTTAAATATCAATTTCCAACAACTGTTTTGTGTTGCATCTCCCTAGAGCTTATCATTAGTAAGAGTAACATACAGTTTCATACCAATTAACAAATGAAATAAAAAAATAATAATCACATTTCCAGATTTTCGTCAATTTCCAGAATGAGTTTAAATGCACCCCCTCCTCCATCTGTTTTAGATACGCACATAGCAAAATGCTACTCTAATAGTGTAAATTTGGAAAATAAATAATCAACAGAGAACGGCCTGTCTTCTTAGTATCGCACATACAATCGAAGAAATTTCCTTTGAAATCAGCCTATGCGGTGAGGTCGACGCAAAGCCACCACTCCACACAGCTTTCGATATTCACACAACCTTCAGTGTGTGGGAGCTGGCCTGTTTCTTTCCGAAATTTCCCCGTTTGTTTGCTCGACTGCATGATCTTTCTTCACAGAAAATAAAATGTTACATTTCTTCTAAGTGCTTGTTATTTCTTAACTTATGAAGACTCAAATGTATAGCATGCTGGCCAATTTTATTTTTGCAATTTATGTTTTTCTGAGCTCTCATCTCAATAACCCCTGAGCCGCCAATGCATCAGGACCCTTTTTACACAGTTATTTGTCGGGTAAAAGCTTTTGAAAAAAAAAAAGAGATTGCATCCATCTCAGTAAATCAAAGATTTTTTCCATATTCTTATAAAAAAAAAATACACTTGATTTAAGAAAAAAACAATACATCATGCAAATAAAAAAAAAACAATGAAATATTTATTGTCTGGAACATCAACGGAAAAGCAATAGGATGACAGCATAAACATGCAGTGTTTTTTTAGGACTGCAAGCCATTTGACAACCCTAACTGGGCTATTTCTGACACTCGGCGATTCATCCTTGGATGCCCGCTATAACGATTTGATATATAAATACAAAATATGAGATATATATACAGTTACAGTGAAACTTGTTTAAGATACGAATTATCTTCAGTCCCTTGAAAAATGCCTATTAAACCTGTGTAAAATTACCCGCTTAATATACATGCGCATAAGATACGATCCCGCTTAATATACGAAGAAAATTTGTCCCTTGATGTAAAAAAACCTGCTTAATATACGAAATGGTGCTTATATAATCCGTTTATCACGTGTCTTTAGGACAGAATAGCTAAAAGGAGCAACTGAATTGTGCTCGAGTCTTTCTCTTGGTGGTTTTACCCCCCCCCCCCCCTACCCGTTTCTTCTTCCCCTTTTAAGTTCGAAGTCCTTATGGAAGGTTCGGGAAAGTTTTCCTTTACGTCATAATCACGTGATGTGACGCAACTCCATACCGTGCTTTCGCAGCGTTTTCCGATCTAGGGAAACTCAAGCCTATTTAGGGAATTCCTTCTTATTTTTAGAAGACTAGCAATATTTTCTCGAAATCTAATGGCAATGAACGTGATAGATAGAAGAGGAAGTAAAGGGATGGGCAGTGGGGAGAAATTGTCTTCAAGCAATTCTTTCGCTAACAGAGGATGGGGGGAGGTTGTTTTTCTATAACACAAACCGGTGCTCATGAATCTCAGTCAAGTCATTACAGCCAATCAAAATGCAGAATTTCTTCCATGTCACGTGACTTTAGAATCTAGGGAAATTTTATTCCGTAGTCTAGGGAAAAAGGGAAAATCTATCTGAGAACATTGTGCCTTCGAAACCTCTGTACCGGTAAAGCTGTCGAAAGGTCATTGCGTAAATCTAGTCTTTTGTTTATCCGCTGAATAGTAATAGGAGTAAATAATAGATGAGCAATTTAAAGTAAAAAGAAAAGCACTTTCTTTGACTGAAAAATTGGATGTCTTAAGGAAATACAACGCTGAGAATATGATAAACAAGACAGTCTTTGCCAAATCTGTGGGAATCCACGAGTCAACTCTTCGAGCTCTGTTAAAAAATAGACAGAAACTGGAAAGCAGTGCATCAGCTGGTGGCTCTGGCAGAAAGAAAATTAAGGTGTCAAAATTTGAAGAATTGGAGAAGATTTTATTTGAGTGGTTCATCCAAACCCGATCGATGAACATCCCAACTAATGGATCATTGATTAAGGAAAAGGCCTGCGAAATTGCTACATGTCTTGGAGTGGATTTCACGCCTAGCAACAGTTGGCTAGACCGCTTCAGACAAAGATACGGCATAGTTTATAGGAAGGTATGCGGAGAGTCGACAGCTGTGAATGTAGATGATGTCAATTGTTGGAAAAATAACGTGCTCGCGCCGCTTTTGACAAAGTACTCAAGATGCAATATTTACAATGTCGACGAGATGGGCCTTTTTTTTTAAATTACTGCCTGATAAAACTATGGCGTTTAAGGGTGAGAAATGTTCTGGAGACAAACTTAGCAAAGAACATATAAATGTTCTTGTTGGCTCAAATATGAGCGGAATGGATAAATTAAAAACCTTCGTCATCGGCAAGTCGCGGAATCCTCGTTGCTTTAAAAATGCTAGAAATATGCCCTGCGATTATGAAAGTCAAGCCAAAGCATGGATGACAGGCGATATATTCGTTAAGTGGATCCGCAAGTTCGATGAACGAATGAAAAAAAGAGTCCAGGAAAGTATTGTGTCTCTCCGACAACTGTCCCGCCCATCCTAAGGATATCCTCGGTTTACAAAACGTCGAACTGGTCTTTTTACCCCCTAATGCAACTAGCGTTGTTCAACCCATGGATCAGGGCATAATTCATGTTCTCAAAATGACATACAAAAGTCGTGTAGTTGTACGTCATCTACACCAAATAGATCATCGTGAAAAGGATCTGTCCTGCCCAACCTGTAAGCCTATTAACCTCTTGGACGCCATGCATTTCCTGAGAGCGTCCTGGGAAGATGTAACACCAACCACCATTGAGAACTGTTTCTTTAAAGCCTTTGACGTCGACAGCACTTTTCAAAACGTTGACATAGCAGAAGAGGAGCAGTATCAAGAAGAATGCAAAGATTGGGACTCATTTGTCAATATTGACGATCAGCTTGTAACAAGTGAAGTTCGTTCTATTCCGGATATAATCGCAGATGTCAAAAGTTCCGATGAACCAAGACCTTCAGAAGAAGCAGAAGACGACGCGGATGAAGAAACGGATGTGCCAGTCATACCATAATTCGCATCTGTAATGAGCTCGCTCAGCTTAATTCGACAGTACGCCTCTTCGATAGATGCTGGTCCCTCCGTCGAAGATTTTTTCTACCACATCAACAAGACATAAAGCTTCGTGATAAAATCTCGCCCTAAGTTGCACCAAACCAAGGTAAACGACTTTTTTTCAACAAATTAAAACTACTTCACGTACTTTAATTTAGATAATGTAACAATTATTGTTCCTGGCATACATTTAGTTTGTCTTTCTAAAAGTAATTATGCAAATTTATTATTTTTCCTGCTTAAGTATGTAGTGTATTTCAGTTGTTGTTTTCTAAAGCTTAACTAAAATTTTGTCTTTTTTTTAATTTGTCATTTTAATTTTGTTATTGTACAAACGTGACTCAATAAAATTTTAAAAATCAAAATCTTAAACTCAAATTTTCTATAATATCTACAAATTGTTAGAAATGGGTAAAATGAGAGTTGAGTTAGAACAGCAAGCGTATGAACAATTAATTATAACCAGAAATGCATTTATTAATTTTTACATTTAAAATTTACAAAGGATGGCCCTCTTTAAGAGCATCTCACAATAGAGATTTCATTGTCATAAAGAGTTCTTTATACAATTACAATTGTACCTAATAGTTAAAACCCCACAACAGGCACAAATCACCGGCGCCATGACCGAGCTTCGCTATCTTCTTCTTCGTCTTCATCTTCATCCCCTTCTACGGAATCAGTGTTGTCCTAAATAAAATATTAAGAAATTAAATTTTACAGATGAAAATGAGATTCTTTTAAGACTGTATTTATTCGTTTATTTTTAATGGCATAAAAAACAATAATTAATGCAAAAAGCAACATTAAACTTTAATGTTAAATATAAGATAGAGTAAATTATGAGAAAGAAACCTTCATGAAAAAAAGGTCAACCATGGTTACTTAATGAGATAATACATTTTTTACATTTTATTAAAAGTGGTCATTTCGTATTGGCCTCAGTTAATTGCTCAAAATTTCGCTATCTACAGCAGTTTTAAGTGCTTGTTTCGATGACATGTCAGTTAAATTTGTGTTTCATTGATACTATTTTATGGATTGCTTAATTTCGTTATTGAATATTTTGGAATCATCTGCAAGTGATAGAGATCATGCTTGAAATTTAATTTAAATGAGTCAATTGTGATACACTTTTCAAACAAATTGCATTTCAAAGTACATTTTTCCCTGGTGTCAGAATTGCAGTAGCAAAAATCGCAAAACTGAAATTTTATCATCAAGTATTGCATTCGCAAAATGACATCAGCATTACGCACGGACACGTTTGTCCTTTATAATATAGATTATAAGTTTGAAAATATAGTAATTTAAATATTAATGCCTTTATACACTATATATATTTTTATAGGATGTATTTATTACTTAAAACTCCAAGGAAACAAAACAAAAAAAAAACAAGAAATTGAACAGATAAATTTCTTATTTCGTTAAAACATGAGTTTAATTAGTGACTGTTATGAAACAAAAACAATTCAGCCAGCTGTTCTGTTGATTTTTCTTAATTTCATTTTATTTCTCAATTTAAGTTGTAGAAGCACAAATTATGAGAACATTCTTGCACCATTAGCAGTCGATATTCTTTGCTGATTTTTTTTTCTAAATGTACATTAAATTAGGATCATTATTAAATGACTGTATTCCCCCACATTAGCAGGGTGTTGTAATTGTATAGAGTCAAGTTTAAAACTCTTGCTATCAATTTCAATTTATCTGAAATGTAGTTTTAAAAGTTCAGAGACAATTTTAGTAATATTAAGTTTCAATAGGTTCCGTTTTTTCCTTTATCTTCGATTGAAATATAAGAAAGTAAGTTTCGACATTGACAGATTTGGCTGTACATTTACTAAAATGTTTGATAGCTTTGACGGCAGTTTTCTCAGCCCCAATGATGCTAAAATAATTTTTTATCTTTCTGTGCCGCTTTTTCTAGCCATGGTTCTACACTGCTCAAAACAATTAGAGGAGCAAGCAAAGAAGAGAAGAGAAGAGGAGAACCGTGCGAGACAGCCATGCATGGGTATAAAATGGAGAGTACACGTGTGTCAATGCAGACAGTAAAAAAAGACGTAAAATCCGCACAGTGGCTTGAGGTCAACGGAATACAGACCATTGGCCTACATGCATAGAGACCACCCTGATGAAGCCTATTTCGCACTGTTTGACTGGACACTCTTCATCATGTTGCCAAGGGCTACTGTCTTTGCAGCTGAGTAGCATTCCCTTTTCTGTCTCGACAAGCTATTAACAGGCTATATTGGTCATCAGTTGCTGTGGTAGCACGTGGTCAACCTTGTCCTGGTCGATGTCTAACATTTCCTATTTTTTGGAATAAATTCCACAGCCTTGCAAGGACATTTTTTGCCAACTCCAACAGCATCCACTACACTTTGTTGTGTTTGCCCGGATTCAAGTCTCTCGCTAATACGCCAAGCCATGGATTCCAGTAAATCACAGTGTTGTGACATTTTCAAATCACATTTTCTCAAAACAAAAGTTGAGCATTTATTTTCATAACTGAGACAGCGAAACAGACATTTCTGTGAAATCCTAATTTCTGAACTTATCTCCTTTTTCTGGTTTGCATATGAAGTTTTATTTTTTTGTTTTCTGCTATGCTTTAAATTATGGATGTTTTAATTTATAATTTCAATTAAAACCATATGCTCCCCTAATTGTTTTGAGCAGTGTATGGGTGACAGTATGGGTGTGCTGTATTACTTATACCCCACTTTTGCATAAATATGTGTACAATCCCAGTATAGGATACTTAATGGTATATTTAATGCAATAGCAGCAGCTGTCTGGGTTCAACCATTTCTTCTTTTCAAAGTTAAATTAGGCACGATCGTTTTAGCAATATTTACCCGACTGCATGCATAGAAGGAGGGACATTCTTTACACTCTGATAAACTGGGAATGGGTGGACGAGTTTTAATAATCTTCCCTGTCTTCGTGTCCTATTCCTGGAAAATAACTGGATATCTCCAAAACGCTTATCAATTGGCTGTTTTATTCAAAAGTGGCAAAAATTTAACAATAATTCATCGCCAATCATACTAAAATGTCAATACTACACGAAATACAGCAGAAAATCTTTATAATGCATAACTTCTAATGATCAATGAATTTATTCACATATTTCAAGTAGAAGACAAAACAAATTTTAATGTATCTGATACAGAGTATCACAGGGAAGTAGTCATTTTACAACATTTGGGCCAAGTAACAATTTTTTAATAATTACTAAATTCATGAATAGCGTTAGTTTAATACATATGCTGACTGAAGAGACTCATTTGTAGTTAGGTAGGTTTCTTTTTTGAGAGACAACATCATTTTCTAAATTGACCCTCATTTTACTTATATTAGTTTGAGAAATAGGAAAAAGTATTATGCAGATATTTACAGACCTAACCATCAGAAATGGAGCTAGCTTAAAAAAATATTAATTAGTAAAGTAAACTGAGAGTTTTCATGCAGTTCAATGATTAGAAGTAAAATGTATTTCATTAGACGAGGAATATTTCAAATATTTATTGTAAAAAACAGTTGGTTTAAACTAAACCCTCATTATTGTATTATTCATTTTCATGGAATTCAGGGCTAAGGAGCAGCATTTATTTCATTAAAATGCAGGTTTTAGGATTGCATGATACTCTAGGAAATTTTGTACCGAAAAGAGAGCCCAAACTCATCTCTAATATATATATATATATAGATAGATAGATAGATAGATAGATAGTTTTTTTTTTTAAGTAAAACTGTAGCTATGAATTTTGAGGCAACCTGTTTGATCGTAAGAATTGAAAGATGTTCTTAAGAGTACTTTACACTCTTCATATAAAATAAGACTCAAAATAAAATCCTCTGTTTTAACAGGAGTCAATAATAATTTAAATAAACCATTAGGCATAAAACACAAAATGAACAACTTTCAGAAGAAAGTGATAAAAATGGAATAATGGTATGCTATAAAAACAATTCTAAACACAATCAGTATTAACTAAAGTTTTCCCTCCAATGAGTCTGTACATGACTTTATCTTTACCTGCTGGCAAAAATGTTTGAAATATCAGAGTTCATTTGATAAAATATCTTAAGAACATCTTTCAATTCTTACGATCAAACAGGTTGCCTCAAAATTCATAGCTACAGTTTTACTTAAAAAAAAAAAAAAAAACTATCTATCTATCTATCTATCTATCTATATATATATATATTAGAGATGAGTTTGGGCTCTCTTTTCGGAGCCTGGGCCCGCCCGAGCCCGAAACATTTTGTGTCATCAGAGCCCGAGCCCGATACCGAAAAAAATTGCATAGTATTTAAAAATTGTTTTAAAAGTAATATCTCATTTTTAAAAAACTTTGTATGTGAAAATAAATGTTTATCCCGTGCATATAATTAATTTTATGGAAATTTACATTCAATCTTATCAAAAGAGAAGTTTGGTATATAAATATAATATGCTACAAATATAAATATGATACAAATATAAATATGCTTCCTTAAAAGGATGTAAATATTTTGCTCTCCCAACAAGCAAATCTGATGGCCAAATTAAAGAAATGCGTTTTATGAATAAATACATGCAATTTGCAGAAATTACTATTTCTATGCTGAAGAATCGAACAACGTTTTCTATTTCTTATAAAAGGTGTATATCGTAACTTATAATTGATTCCTTAATTAAAACAACATTTCGTTTCCTTGAAAATCAGCTTAAATTAAAAAATTGGAAACACTCTTCAATTGCTTTCTATCGGAATAACAATACATGACAATTATATCTACTTACGAATGAAAGTTTCTTCGTAAATGTGCAGATCCGAGCATGAGCAGAGTTCATGATTAAAAATAGAATAACTGACATTATTTTCATACGAAGAGCGAGTATGACTCGCACACAATAAAAGACTAAAAATTTGCAAACCTAAACTAATGCTCATTGACTAAAAACAAAAAAATATATTCATCTCGCATTAGATCTCTCTAAAAAAAATAATAATGATAATAAACGTTCCAATTAAAAAACATCCTATAGAAAATCTAGCAACAAATATTATTCGCGCCACTTCGTATTGGATGGCACCATATCACCCTGTCGCCAGTCACGTTGCAAATATCATAAATTTTCTTTTAAAGCAACATTCTATACTAGAAAAGAAAAATAAGACTTCTTTTTCCCCTTCTATTCTTTCTGATCAAAATAACATTAAATTACTTGAAATGGAATATGTAATTTTTTAAGGGAAAAGTTATTTTTTCTATATGAAAATAAATAAAATTGTCAGTTTCAGAAAGAATGACCCCGAGCCCGCCCGGGCCCGAAGGCTGACATAAAAATCGAGCCCGTCTCATCTCTAATATATATATATATATATACAGTGAAACCTGTGTATAACGATATTTTCCTTTGGTCTCAGCAAAATTCCTATTTATTCAGTGTATTTTGAACCTGTGTACAGCGATAATCAATTTTTAGCTGCACCTGTCTACAACGATATTTTTTTCTCTTTCGAAAGCTGAAGGTTCCCAATATAACCAGATTTTTTTCTTGGAAAACAACACCCCATCATCCGGAAGGTAAAATAACAAGTGTCCAAGTGTTGACTCTTTCTTCATTTTGACCTCTTTGTAGAAGGGATTAGGGGATGTTGGGGAGGGGGTGTCACTTTGCTGCGTGTATGGAGGGATCATTGTCAAACTTGTTTTACTAGATAAGGAATTGGGAGGGATGTTACCTCTTTCTCTGAATTCGACTAGTCACTGTCGAATCTTTTCATTCCTAGGTTAGACACCACTCACTTCGGATTGACCACTTTTTCGTTGCAATTCATTTTTATGTGCTCGTATTTTTCATTATTCCTTTTAAGTGATGGCTCAGCGTAAAGCATTGTCATTTGAAGAAAAGTTAAAAATCATTTCGGATATTGATCAAGGAGTGAAACAAGTTGATGCTGCTAAAAAGTATGGGATTTCACAGTCAACGATAGCTACATTTAAAAAACAAACAAAAAGATATTGAAGATGCTGTGGAAAAAAGTAAAATGGATAGCAAACAAAAAAGATTTAAAGGTGCCGTAAATGATGATGTTGACAAAGCTCTCCTAAGATGGTTCCACGAGATGAGAAACCAAAACGTGCCCATTAGTAGACCTATGATTTCTGAAAAAGCAAGAGAATTCGCCTCTTTGCAAGGCAACAATGATTTCAAAGCCAGCAATGGATGGCCTACTTCCTTTTGTAAACGTCACAGAATTGTTTTTAAAACTATTGCGGGAGAAGAAAAGTCAGTTCCAGTTGAGGCTGCATTATCCTGGAAACAGCGAGAAAAAGAGAAAATTGAAAAATTTTCTCCAGATGATGTGTACAATGCTGATGAAACTGGTTTGTTCTATCAGCTAATGCCAGATAAAACAATGTCCTTTAAAGGAAGAAATCAAAGCAAAGGCTGTCAATTTGAATTGGCTGTCAATTGGCCTATGATTTCTGAAAAAGCAAGAGAATTCGCCTCTTTGCAAGGCAACAATGATTTCAAAGCCAGCAATGGATGGCCTACTTCCTTTTGTAAACGTCACAGAATCCATATATTTAAAGCTGTTTGCTAAAAATGTCAAATAATTCCATCGAATTTCGACCGTATACGCATGCGTCAAAAAAGGACCGGCCAATGAGGCCGAGGGTCTATTCCTGTCTCCAAACGTATTTGGGATCAAGATCAACTCCTGTTGTTTTGATGGCTTTTTCCGCGTTGCGTTAAACCTAGGAAGATATTTATATAAAAAACTGTGGAGTGTTTAGAAGGTATTTATTTTATTTATCGCTGTATTTATTGTAATTTGAATGAATACTTAGGTATCCATTTCGGATTTACTGTGTAACATGAATTTAGGTTCATTTAACGTTCGCAAAATCAAATCATTTTGTTTATATAGTACAGAAAATAATTCTTCAATCGTAAATAAAAATATAGTAGAACATATAATACAAAATTGGACCACTTATATTCCGTTTATGATCGGATATGAATCTTATGGTGTTCCGATTGTTAATGAAAACGATTATGTAAATATAATGTCAAAAGACAGTACGCACGGCAGTAATATTTTTATTATTATTTGTTCGAAAAAAGCGAATCTGAGCGTCTGAATATAAATTATAAAATATTATTTCTGTATTTAGCAACTAAATATTTAATAAATATGCAGGAATGTGACTAGCTTTATGTGAATGTATAATATATATAAGTCTGAACTTTAGCATTATTTTTTAACAGAAATATACTATTTCTATTCGATTTAAAAGTTTTGTCATTATACAAGTGTGCTATTTTATTTGTAAAGAGTATGTATGCATTATATTGTTTGTATGTATACAAATCTTTAGAATCTCTTAATATTTGAATAATGTTTACATTATATTTGTTTGTATGTATACAAACAATATATGTATACAAAGAAGTATGTATACAAACAATGTATCATGTAACAATATTAATATTTACATTGTATTGTTTGTATGTATACAAATCTTGAATGTTTTAATTTATTACATTCATTTTTTACCAGTTTGCATGTCCGTTCATGGGCGATTCATATGAAACTCATAATTTGTCACAAATTGGTGATTTTATTGATTTAGTGCTTTGCCCAAGAATGTGGAAAAAAAAACTTTTTGACATCGGGTGAAATGAATGAGGTTATTTCGGTTTTTCTTTTGTATATAAAAAATGTTATATGTAAAAAAATCCTGGCCATTAATCACATTGTTTTTTGTATATTTAAAGATGATTACTTATTCTTTGTAATTATTTTTTTGTTGGGGGTTTTTGAGCAAAATAATATTACTTCATAGCTAGAACCAGTTCTGCTAATCATTAATATTTACTTATTTACTTAATCCTTTGACCGCTGAGCAAATGGGCAAATTTGTAATGTTTTTTCTGTTATTTTTTTTAAATGTCAAAAAAAGATAAATTTTCAAACTTGGTATAAAAAACTTAGGTACTTCTCTATTATCCCATCGTCCACTTTTCATAACAAAATACTATCGCCAAACTGTATGATTAAATGCCAAAAATGCAGTCCCATTTACTTGATGTCGGAAGCATTATACGTGTTTGTTATGTCATCAAGTGTTTTTTAATTCAACATTTGCGCGTATTAATTACAACGTTCTCCCGTTTATTTGGCGTTACAGTTTGGCGATAGTTTTTTTGTGATGAAAAGTGGTCGATGAGATAATAGAGAAGTACCAAAACTTAATTACGTATATGAGTAGATTCCTTGACAGTATTAATCATTACTCGATATTTTAAAACTGCATCATATTTGTAGAATTATATTAATTTAAACAATGCTTCTATTGAAGTATGAAGAAGCACATACTTCTATGAAGAACCATATATTTACATAATCGTTTTCATTAGCAATCAGAACACCATAAGATTCATCCCCGATAAAAAACGGACTATAAGTGGTCCAATTTTGTATTATGTGTTCTACGATATTTTTACGTACATTTGAATAATTATTTTCTGTACTATATAAACAAAATGATAGAGATCTAAAACCACAATTTCCATCGGGATTGATTTCGCGAATGTTAAATGAGCCTAAATTCATTTTTAAACAGTAAATCCGAAATGGACACCTAAGTATTCATACAAATTATAATAAATAAAATAAATACCTTCTGAACACTCCACAGTGAGTTCTATATAAATATCTTCCTAGGTTTAATGCAACGTGCAAGAAAAAAAAAAACAGGAGATGATCCCAAACACGTTTCTAGAGACAGTAATAGACCCTCATTTTAATGGCCAGTGTTTTTTTTTACGCATGCGTATTGGGTCGAATATTGTTGAAAAATGATTTTGAAGAAAAAATCGGTAAATTCACAAAATGGTTTCGGGAAAAACTTCACCAAATGGTTTCAAAATTCTTTGAGTGACAGCGGGAAAAAAAATTTCATTTTACATTCAATCATCGCAATTGGCGAGTGTGACTATTAAGTTTAGCCAGTACTGGATACAACTAGATATAATGATTATGAACCATGATTTTTCTGTTATTGAGCGAGATTCATGTTTTTTCAGCAATTCTTTGACGAAATTCGTGTTTTTTCAGCGATCCTTTGAAGAATTTCACATTTTTCTCGCGATCCTTAACAAAATTCGCATTTTCCAGCGATTCTTTGATAAAATACATTTTATTCCGCAATTTTTAGACGAAATTTAGTAAAAAAGCGTGATCTTTTGGTGAAATTTCCTTTTTTGCGATTCTTTGACAAAATTTGCTTATCTTTCACGATCCTTTTGCATAATTCATGTTTTTTCTGTGGTCTTTTAATGAAAGTCATGTTTTCCCATGATCCTTTGATGAAATTAGTGTTTTTTTCTCAATCATTTGACGAAATCTGTGATTTTTTCAAAACGCGAATATTGGTTAGATGTTTTTAGTCTGCAGGTGCCCTAAAAAGTCTGACGCCCGTTGCTGCATCGCACACATTCTTCCATGGGGCATCGAACGAAGGAAATTCATCCTAAAGAATCATTGTTTCATTCCTGACATTTCTAGAAAGAAACAACGTTCAATTTATTGGCTGAATTGTAAAGGGCGAAATGGTGTCAGACATTAGCGGAAATAAAGTGCGCAATTTGTTCGTTTATGGAAAAAATTGTGAAATTCGTTAATCGATAAATTGCGAAATTTGTCAATCGATAGAGGAAAAATCACAAAATTCATTAATCGACGGAAAATTCATCAACTGTTTTGAAATTTGTCGAGCGACAGCAGAGAAAAAAATCTTTTTCCATTCAGTCATTGCAATTGGTGAGTGTGACTATTATGTTTGACCAGTGGTGGCAATAAAGTCCATTGCAAAATTTTCAGTATTACTCGCTGTTTGGCAAGTGCTAATTTTGTCCTATACTTCAAAACGCTTTTGATCATCACATCAGTGTGCAGGACAGTTTTTTAGGTGTAGACCATTTGATGAATTTCGTGATTTTTCCGTTATCAATTGACCAATTTTGCTGCTATTGATTGTTGAATTTTATAATTTATGAACTATTGATTAGCGAATTTCATGATTTTTTCCATGAACGTTTGACGAATTACGCAAAAAAATTAAGAATATCGTTAAATTGTCTTGGGTAAAAAAAATTTACTATTGTCAAATGCCTTCGAGAAAAAAGTTGCAAGTTGAAACGCCTGTGACCTCTTTTTCATGTTATGCATGTCTGGGAGTCCATCCCCCCACTCCCCCCAAGTGGGACACTTTTCTAAATTTTGCACACACCCCTCATGTGATACATCGCTGGAAAAGTCTTTGACCGCTTATTCATGTTATGCATCTCCGGGGTCCATCCTGCCACTCCCCCCCCCCCTAAGGGGGGCACTTTACTAAATTTTGTTGACACCCCTCATGTCATATATTGTTGGAAAGGTCTGTGACTGCTTAATCATATTATGCATCTCTGATGTCCATCTCCCCACTTTGCCCCCCCCCCCCTCCCTCAAAGGGTACTTTCTAAATTTTGCGCACAACCCTCATGTTATATATCATTGGAAAGGTCTGTGACCACTTAATCATATTGTGCATCTCCGATATGTCCATCTCCCCACTTGCCCCCCCCCCAAGGGGTACTTTCTAAATTTTGCACACAACACTCATGTTATATATCACTAGTATATAACCCCGTCAAAAATGACGGATTGTTGATCTGCGTTTCATTTTCATAAGACTTCATACAAACAAACAGCATGGAGATTTATTATTGAAAGGTTTGTATTGCAGAAAAATACATTTTAAAAAGGACAAATGATTTCTACAAATAAACATAATAAGGATATATATATATATATATATATATATATATATATTACTTAGTATTAAATTTCTGAAATAGTTCAACGATTGGACAAAATCAAATATTAACAAATAATCCATGTGCGAAAGTTTTTATAAAAAAGTGTTATCAATGAGTTTTTAAACAGCTTGACTTACCATATAACTCATTGTTTGATTACATAAGCAAAATTAAATGGAAATTACGCTGTACTATGAATTTCTTATATTTTAATTACGTTTGATAAGAAAGAATTATTTTACAGTATATGACCCATTATCCGAAAATCCAAAATCCGGAAAAACCTGAAGTCCGGAAAGAAAAATTCGAAAATTTTCTAAATTTGTAAATTTTTACTAAAATTTTAGATTTTCTGAAAAATTTCGAAAATTTTACCGATTCCTAATTTTTTTTCAGTCCATTGTGTTTCAATGTTTAATCACTAAAATATTGTTACTTCAGTGGCGGGTGAACACGGTCCCCCCCCCCCCCCCCTCCCCCCCTTCTCTTCCCGAAATTAAAAACAAATCATTTTTCTCTCAAATTTTAGTTTAAAATTAATTTATATTACGATTCGTTAGAAACAAAAAATAGTTGTATTTATTTCATCAGGGGTGATTCTGTTTTCCTAAAAATTTAAGGCATTCGATTTTGAAAATTTAAGTCTTCAGTCCAAAATTTCGAACATAAATATCTCGAATTTTGAACGATAGTCGCCGAAAAAAATCAATTATGTCTATCGTTCGCAGAAAAAATAGAAAATTTCATCAAAGGATTGTGAAAACAACGTGAATTTCATCAAAGTACCGAAAATAAAAATGCAAATTTCGTTGCAGGATTGCAAAAAAAAAAAAAAAAAAAACCGCTAAGTTGTTAACAAATTGCAGAAAAACGCGATTTTCGTCAAAGGCTTACGAAGAAGACGCAAATTTCTTCCAAGGAAAAAAAAAATTGGTTAAAAGATAGCAAAAAAAAAAAACTGCTAATTTCGTCAAATAATCGCGGAAAAACATGAATTTCTTCAAAGGGTCTAGAAAAAAAAAAAACCCACAAATTTCTTCAAAGCACTGAGAAAAAAATGTCTAATTTCATTAAGCGATCGCAAAAAAAGTGAAATTTCGTCAAAGGATCGAAAAAAACAACCGCTAATTTCGTCAATCTCAGAAAAAACTCTAATTTTGTCAAAGGATCGTGAATAAAAGGCAAATTTCGTCAAAGAATAGCAAAAAACGCAAATTTCCTCAAAGGATCGCAAAAAGAAAACGAAAATTTCTTCAAAGGACTACGAAAAAATGAAATTTTGTCTCAAAGAACAGCAGAAAAAATGCAAATTTTGTCAAAGAATCACGAAAAAAAACATGAATTTTGTCAAATAATCGTGAATTTCGGGAGGACCCAAAATCCGGTACGATGGAAGAGAATTTCAAAATCCGCCAGTAGATGGCGACACTATACTGAATCAACCTCAAATCTCTCCCAAGGAAATAAATCACCGCATTCTGAAAAAAAAAGTGCTTACAATTTTTTTTTTTTTTTACAGAAATGTTAATATACACTTTTTTTTTTATGAAATAGTGTTTTAAGGTTTTAAACAAAATTAAAAGATTTAAAATCTTGACTATGCTTTTACAAATATTTAAACGACGAAAGTAGATAATATAACTTCTTTTTCAGTAAGCCTAACATGGCGTTTAACTACGGTCGAATCGCAGAGTGGTACAGTCCGGTACCGTTACAGACACTTTCTCGCCTTTGGATTTTATTATAAGTAAGATTGGAAAGGTCTGTGGCCACTTAATCATATTATGCATCTCCGATGTCCATCTTCCCACTTTGCCCTCCTCCCCCCAAGGCATACTTTCTGAATTTTGTTGACACCCCTCATGTCGTATATTGTTGGAAAGGCCGTGACTGCTTAATCATATTATGCATCTCCGATGTTCATCTCCCCACTTTGCCCCCCCCCCCAACATACTTTCTAAATTTTACACACAACCCTCATGTTATATATCATTTGAAAGGTCTGTGACCACTTAATCATATTATGCATCCCCGATGTCCATCTCCCCACTTTGCCCCCCCCCCCCCCCCCAAGGGATACTTTCTGAATTTTGTTGACACCCCTCATGTCGTATATTGTTGGAAAGGTCCGTGACTGCTTAATCATATTATGCATCTCCGATGTTCTGTTCATCTCCCCACTTTGCCCCCCCCCCCCCAACGTACTTTCTAAATTTTGCACACAACCCTCATGTTATATATCATTGGAAAGGTCTGTGACCACTTAATCATATTATGCATCTCCAATGTCAATCTGCCCACTTTGCCCCCCCCCCCCCCAAGGCATACTTTCTAAATTTTGTTGACACCCCTCATGTCACATATTGTTGGAAAGGTCTGTTACTGCTTAATCATATTATGCATCTCCGATGTTCATCTCCCCCCTTTGCCCCCCCCCCAACGTACTTTCTAAATTTTACACACAACCCTCATGTTATATATCATTTGAAAGGTCTGTGACCACTTAATCATATTATGCATCTCCAATGTCAATCTGCCCACTTTGCCCCCCCCCCCCCCCCCTCAAGGGATACTTTCTAAATTTTGTTGACACCCCTCATGTCACATATTGTTGGAAAGGTCTGTTACTGCTTAATCATATTATGCATCTCCGATGTCCATCTCCCCACTTTGCCCCCCCCCCACAAGGGGTACTTTTCTAAATTTTGTTGACACCCCTCATGTCATATTGTTGGAAAGGTCTGTGACAGCTTAATCATATGCATCTTCGGGGTCCATCCCGCCACTCCCCCCCCCTTAAGGGGGGCACTTTTCTAAATTTTGGACTCAACCCTCATGTGATATATCGATGGAAAGATCTGTGACCACTTAATCATATTATGCATCTCCAATGCCCATCTCCCCACTTTGCCCCTCCCCCCCAAGAGATACTTTCTAAATTTTGCACACAACCTCATGTGATATATCGATGGAAAGGTCTGTGATCGCTTAATCATATTATGCTCCCCACTATGAAATTTGTCAAGTTAAAGCAACTATAAAATTTAATTTTATGGTACTATCAAGTTGTTTGCCGTCAAATTTTGACGGGTTCCATCTAGTTATTTTTAAAACTATTGCGGGAGAAGAAAAGTCAGTTCCAGTTGAGGCTGCATTATCCTGGAAACAGCGAGAAAAAGAGAAAATTGAAAAATTTTCTCCAGATGATGTGTACAATGCTGATGAAACTGGTTTGTTCTATCAGCTAATGCCAGATAAAACAATGTCCTTTAAAGGAAGAAATCAAAGCAAAGGCTGTCAATCCTGTTGTGTTCAAACAGTACTGGAACCTTTAGTGATTGGACAGTACGTGAAGTCAAGGTGCTTTAAAAATGTAAAGAGTTTACCAGTTCACTACAAGGCAAATAAGAGGGCCTGGATGACGGAGGAAATCTTCAACAACTGGCTGCTTGATGTTGATAAAGAAATGAAAAATAAAAAGAAGAATGTTGCTCTCATAGTTGATAACTGTACACCTCACAACAATCCCCCACGTTTGAAAAATATAAAAGTGTTTTACTTTCCACCAAATTGCACGTTGATCCTGCAGCCTTTAGATTTAGGCATTATCAAGTGTTTCAAGGGATATTATCGAAAAAGGTTAGTTCAGAACGTTGTTTATAATCTGGATAACAATCTTCCAAATATATATGCAGTTGATGTAAAAAATGCATGTGATTGGGTCTCTGGAAGTTGGAATTGGATAACAGCATCTACAATCCAAAATTGTTGGAAGAAAGCTTCATTCTTTGAAGAAAATGCCAATTACTGAAATCGTTAAGAAGAATATATCCACAGCTGTTAGAGCTTTCCAAAGCTCATCTTTTACATTGAATGCTGAAAAATTTTTGAACAATGATGTTCAGCGGTGCAAGCGATGAAGATGATGAAGAAGCAGCAGCAGTTGACTGACTCAAATTTCTCCTGACGATTCTATATCCTTAATTAGCATTCTTAAGGATTGTGTTGCAACAGTACCAAATGTTTCGGGCGTGCATCTGAATTCGTTAGACGGGTTGAAACATATGTGCATGCAGATGTCATTTGCATCAAAAAGTAAGCAAACAAAATTAACAGATTTCTTTTCTAAATAATTTTTGTTTTTGCAATTTTCTTACAAAATAAACTTATGCTTGTATCTTTTACATATATTTTTAATTTGTTTACTTATTACTTATTTAAGTTTAAAAATATAATTTTATATAGTATTCAATCTGTCTATAACGATATCTTATCTGGGTCCCTACAGTATCGTTATAGACAGGTTTTACTGTATATATATATATATATATTCCATTCTACAGAATAATTTTAGAGAATTATATTATTTAATCTATTTAGATACTTTATTAGAATATTTTTCTTTCCTTTTCTAAACACACTGCGGCAGAAATCAAACTTTCCCCCCCCCCTTCTATAAAATGAAAATGGCATTTAACTAGTTTTAAATTAGATTCAACTGGAAATAAAAATAATGAGTGAAACATCCTCTTACATCTTTCCCTTTAGGAACATTAGGTTCTTTGACATCTTCTGGTGCAGAATGTTGATCTTCCAGAAACCACGAAAGAGATACATTTTCATTTCCTAATTTACTGCTGCCAGAGAAAGCCTGGAAAAGAAGAAAAGGGAAATAAATTCATCCGTGACTGAAACTATAAAAGGAGGTCAGTTTACTGGACACAATGCTTAGAAAAACTGAAAAAACAAAACATTCGTCCTGCATACTTAAAAGAGTCTTCACAGGTGCCACCCATCCAGATCAAGATTTCAAGGAGGCAATGCAAGGTGGCCCTAAGCGAAATGGTAAACACACACATCTGCACATCACAGAGTCTTTCTGCTAAGCACCCTTCACGTAATGTGGCAACAAATGACAGACTCTCTAATAAGAGAGAATTCTAATCAGTGACACGTTAGGAAAATGGGTTTTTCGGCTGAATGCATTGCTTTCATTTAGATTCCTTTTTTAAGATGGAATTATAGTACTAACCTATTTTTAACTCACTTCCCGACAGGTGCAATTCTGATCACAATGCATCATTTTAATATATTTGGAACTTAATAATAGATGAACAAATTACTTTTAAGGCATTTTTCCATTACATGTGATTTATCCTGCTTACAAACTACAAAAACAATGGAGTAAATTATGCAGCAAAATAGGTCAAATTATTTTAAACACTAAAGAGTAGAAAATAAAGAGTGTAATAATGTCTTTTAAAATACTTAATTAAATATTAATTAAATTATGATTATACATGGAGAAAACAATTTAGAGAGTCAGTACAGATAGTTTAACCTTCTCACCACTGTAAACTGATAGATACTTTCGGTACTTCTCCAGTATCCCGTCGACCACTTTTCATAACAAAACACTATCAACAAACTATAGGACCAAAAATGCAGGGTCTGGGTATCACAGTCAGAAGCGTTACATGTGTTTGTTATGTCATCAAGTAGTCTTTAATTCAACATTGACCTGTCATTTTCACTATGTTTTACCGATTTATTAGTTATTTTGTTAATTAAAATAACAATTGCGTCCTTAAACGGCAGCGTCATGATATTAAAAGAGAAAAAGAATTGGGAAAAAAGTGCGATACAGAGTTATGATCCGTTTCAACTCATGTCACAAACATTAATTCACTAGCCGCAAGGGATAATTAAGAAAAATAATGTAAATAAATAAATATCCAAGATATTTTTTTTCTGTTTTCATTAATATATTGTAAATTTTATTGTTTAAGCTTACTAATTTGGCACATTGATGAGTTGGGCTTTTCCGAATTTCTTGTATTTATTTATTTATTTTAGATTCTAACAGCAACATTCTTCTATTTGTTTATTTGGCGTTATAGTTTGGAGACAGCTTTTTGTTATGAAAAGTGGTCGACAGGATAATAATGGAGAAGTACCATCCGTTCACTAGGCTGTAGGTTTCACTGCAACAGAAGCATTGTTTACATTAATGTATTTCTACAAATAGAATGCAGTTTTAAAACACTGAGTAATGATTAATACTCATATACATAATTAAGTTTTTTTTAGATCAAGTTTGAAATTTTTTTTTTTTTTTTTTTTTTTTTTTTTAGCATTTTTAAAAAATTACAGAGAAAACAACATTACAAATTTGTTCTTTTGCTCGGCGGTCAGGGGGTTAAATAATGCTTTTTTTTTTTTTCTTGTTGTCCTATCTTAAAAAAAGATAATTTTTTTAATATAAATTTATAAGTTTGTGTTTTTTATCAAGTGTAAATCAAAGGAGTGAATTTTTAATAATTAGTGGCCATGCCAAATTAATGTATTGGAACTGAAAGAAACAGGGGTATAAAAAAATCGAATTTTCTTTTAAAAGTTTTTTTTTTCTTCTTCTTTAGAAAGGGTTATTTTTTTTAATGGATTGTGCCTTTTAAAAGTAAAAAGTATGATATTTAAGCGTGTATTTTTAGTTTTCCATATTTCAAATGGTTTAGTGAATGGAGGCTTTAAAATATGGCCACGTCAAAAAAAAAAAAAATGTGTTTTTGACTATCTAAATTTTTAAATTGAAAAATCTGGTCCCCCGGTGCATTAGGACATGCCTTGGACTGTCCTCATCTGAATTTGCATACCTTTTATGTGCAGCCCACATCTTTTTTTTAGATGATTATTTGACAGCAGTATTAGTAGTGGGGCCCCATAAGACTATATTATTTAATATTGATTTTTTAATATAAACAGACTAAATGATATAGCTGTGTTATTTTTTTAAATGCACTATTACAGTAAAAAGATTTATTACGCATTTTTTTGTATTCTATGAACTTTCTTTATACGGGTAATTCTTTATTACGTAAATATCCGATATTTTTGATCACTGATTATCAATATTTTCAGACTTAGCATAAATTAGAAACTAAAACATTTTGCACCTAATATGAAAACTTAATGAAACACAATTCTAGATGTCTTCTTTTTCTCAACTTACATAACAAAATGAAAGATCTTCCATTTTGTGCTTTTTACATTTTCATAAGAAAAATTTCAAGAAAAATTTGTTTTATACAACAAAATTTAAAATACAAAATAAACTTTTCAACTGAAAACATAAATGTGATTTTTTTTATTTTTCTAACCTGCTGTGCAGTTTAAACTGAACAACAACCAGACCAGAAAATATTATTTTTAATGAAAGTGTTTATTACCTAAATGTACGTTTATTTTAATATGTTAATTACGTTTATTTTTCAATGACTGTTTTCAGTTAATATTGCCTCAAATGATTACTGGTTCTGCAGCCTCAATATTATTATTATTATTATTATTTTTTTGGGGGGGGGGGGGTGGCTGAAAAAATTATTGCCAGAGGCAAAAGTACTTTATCTACAGAATCAATAAATATAGAAAAATTCATTTACACCTGTTTTGACTGAAAATATCATAAACAATGATATTTTGAAAATAAATATCATGATATATATACATGTTATGGCTGAAATCAGCCAGTTTGCGAAATGGCTAGAGACTGTTGGTCAGTTCATGAAATGGCAGGGACGAGCGACCAAAGTCAACAGGAAAAGTCATGAGCTGATTTTGAGTTGTACAGTTTCTACTTAACCAATTTATTTTTATTTCTTTAATGAAAGGTTTGAGCCTGCAAAATATATATATTTTTAATAATTTCATTTTATTTTAGGTTTAAATGATTTTAATGAAATTTCTTCAAAATGGTGGCTATTGGGTTACTGCCATCTTGATTTTTCCAAAGAAAAAGAATAGTTGGGATTATTATATTTTATTGGTGCTATTTCTGGATCAGTTACAATTTTTCAGATTCCTATGTTTAATCCAATGTTTTGTTAATGGATTTATACATTTTGGTTACTTTTAGAACATTTATACTAATTTTGGGGTTGCTGTAACTAAGAATTAATGCATATAATTCAATAAAACTTCATACTTTGATAGATGTAGATATAAATTGTTGCCGATCAGACTGTGTAAATTGTTCTGTCATTATACATTTTTCATAATCTTGGTATCTATCGCATGGAATTGCACAGAGCGTAATATGTGCAACGCTTGTTGATGAAAACTGACCGAATCCAATTTTAGCTTTGATCACCCAACAGAGTGAGGGGGAGCCGTTATCCCATGCTATTTGCAGTGAAGCTATATTTAAGTTTCTATCCTGTAGAAATATAACAAATTATATATTAAATTTGTTTGTTAAATTTCAATTTTGAACACTGAACAGGGGTTCTGTTGTGTTGTGATATTCTTTTATATATACAGGGTGATTCACTGACAGCGTGAGACAAACTTTAGGAGGGCACCAAACAATTTTTGTACAGGAAAGCTGGGTCACAACCCATTTCTTCAATACGAAAAAGCTAAAAACAACGTTGAAGCACACAAATTAAAAAACTTTAAAACACATACGGCCGTTTCAAAGATGCATAGATCCCCTTCATCAGTGTAAGATGTGGGGAAAAAAAAAAAAAAAAAAAAAAAAAAAGTTAAAAGGGTTCAAAAGACCCACGCTCGGCTATAGCCCCGAGTACTGGCTGTAATCTGACCAAAATGGCAAAGCAAGTGTAACCAGAGCAGAAGTGACGCAGCTGACAGGAAATCACCGAAAACAGGCATCACTGCGCAGGCTCTCTCCAAACGGGAGAAAGAAAAGGGGTGCTAGATATGTCGTTCACCAATGAATCTGTATATTAATAAATATAATGTGCTTCATAAAAATCAAGATCAAAAATTGAATTGCAATTTTGAATAATTTTGGCTCCGGAAAAGTTAAATCTATGGTCAAAATTCCAACAATGCTTCGCTATTGTAGATTTATCAAGTTCTTGCTTTTTGATATAATTTTCGTGTTCTTTTAATCTAAATTTAAGTGCTCGCCTCGTCTGACCAATATAAGATAGACCACATTCACAATATATTCTGTAAATTCCCCAACTGTTATGACTTGGAATCGGATCTTTAAGATTAGAGAAAGTGACTTTATTTATTGGAGAAAAAACAACTTTAAAATGAAATTTATTTAGAATCCGTGAAATTTGAGAACTGACTTTTGGAAAATATGGTAGTACAATAACATTTTTAAAATCTTTGTTTCCAGATATAGGATTATCTGTCTTAGGGGATTTAGATAAAATACGATCAATGGTATCCAATGGAAAACCACGATCGATAGCAATGGCTTTAATATAATTTATTTCACTATTGAATAACTCTGTATTCGAACACACGGTCACCATTTCTTCAATCCTAAATACAGGGTGTCTCACTTTAAGTTGAACCCAGATTTTCGTTCATAACTTTAACAGTAATGAAGATCCATATCTTCAAAAGTATATTTCAAAAGAAACTTTACTTCGTGTGAAATGAGATGATATCACGGACAGTACACCATAATTAGTTCAATGACTTATGTCCTGTTGTCCTCCCTACTTATATGTCCTGTGATTTAAATCCTGAATTATGTAGCACCTAGATCAATTTTGTTTGGATGCAGATAGTGGCTATTTCGAACCATTCTCAAGAAGTTATTACATTTTATAGAAAGCAAAGCAAGTCTGTTGAAAAAGAATCAGTAAAATATTTTCATTATTGTTAAAGTTATGAACAAAAAACAGCTTCGGCTTGGAGTGAGCATGCAGGGATCTGTTGAAAAAATTGGGTCCTTTAAAGGACTCTTCACAAAATTTCACATTTCAAAACAGGACCCTTCACAAAATTATTTTCCCTAAAAAAGGGCACTTCACAAAATTATTTTCCCTAAAACAGGACCCTTCACAAAATTATTTTCGCTAAAACAGAATCCTTCACAAAATTTTTCCTTATTTAAACTGAACGTTTCACAAATTAATCATATAAAAGTAAAATCTGGCACATCACTTTTACATATATAAAGAAAATATATGTATTTTACATCCATATGTATTTTTAAAAATGTATAAACAACAACCTGAATATAACGATCATTTCAAATTCACAAAATTATTATTAGATTTTTCACAAATATGAAAAGCTGTTCACAATTTCACAAAAACAGGACCCTAGGAAAAAAGTCTGGACAGACCCCTGGTATGTATGACTGAATAAGTGGATTGAGATCCAGCTTCCCTGTGCAAAAAATGTTTGTTTCAGTGATATCTATCATCTCTTACAGTTTGTCGCACTGGGAATGAATCACCCTGTATATATATTTGATTTACAAGTAGGAAATAAACCAAGCATGAACGCTCTTTTTGTTTGTTTGTAAATGTTTAGTTGTTTCCCTGATTTACGATTTGTTTCAGTATTTCGTTTGTGTTCTACGTAGAGGCTTCAAAATCAAAAAAGTGTGTTGATGATGGCGACCTATAGGCTTGGCTTATGGATCTCTTATAGCCCCAAGTCGAAAAAGCGCTTAATTAGTAGCGCTGCCAGTTATTACTTACTACTCATGCATTAGGGGTTGATGGAAATACAAAATAAATTTTTAGCACCACACGTCTGTTCTCCGATGCTGAGCACCACCATAAATAGGGGGATGAGGATAGGGGCCTCAAAAGAAGCAATTGAGGAAAAGCTTTTAGTGAATATTTTATAGAGACTTCCCTAGAACTAGAGAGCAAAGATGAGAAGCTTTCTTTAAAACATCATTATGTTATATAATTAACAGGGACTTTTCAGTGACGTATTAATGCAATACTAGGTTCCAACGTAGCAGCATGGTTATTTATCCCAATACGTTAAATAATGGCCATCCCTAGTATATTGATAGGATGGACAGCAAAATGAATCTTTCTTGAGAATATTTTCTTGCACCCAATTCCTCTGCCTTCTTTCTGGCAATGCCATTGATTTTTCAAACACAGCTGTAAGAAGAAATGCAAAACATTTTACTGAATCGGACTGACAGTCAAAAATACACTCATTAGAAATGGAAATTGAACAAGAACATTTTGCAGTTGAATATTATTTTAGCATTAAAAATAAACTGGAATAACTGAATTATTTTCAGAGTGAATATAGGTGTTAAAGTTTCTGTAATATTTCAAAAGTAGAGAAAATGAAAAACATCTCCCAAAATATGCAAATTTGAACAATTTCCAAGATCCTGGTACAAAATGAATTGGCTGTTGGTGGAACTGTTAACATGTATAAAGAGTATGAAAGGAAGGAGAGTGCAAAAATGTGTCTACTCACTGTTTCGGCTGCCTTCCTACTTTTGAAAGTCACAACAAAGCCAGTCTTTCTTTCCTCAATTTTTTCCATTTCATTTAATTGCTGCTGCAAAGAAATACAATTTGTCAAATTGATATGCAAAGAAATAGACTTCAGAAAAAAATAGACGAAACTTTTTTTTTAAAGCAAAAATTTATATTATAATGCAAAGTTAACAGGAAGGAAAGCAATTAAAGGAAAAAAAAACAAAAAAAAAAAAAAACATAGGTCATCTGTAGGGGCCTAAATTTTTCAGGCCCAGGCCCATATAAAAAATTTACTGGCCCAGTGCAAACAAAAGCTAAAAGTTTGGCTCAGCCCGGACTGACTGAATTTCTACAAAGCATGCCAATATTTGTGATGAAGTGGCATAATCCTACAATTAAAAATTATTCAAAAAGCACACTGAATGTAGATTTCTTTTCAGACTACATTCGAAATTCATGGAATACAGAAGAGCAACAACATTAATGACATACAACATAAACACTTAATTAAAAAAAATGGACTTGGACAATTTCATTTAAATGAAGATTCAGCCAATGGAGGCCAGAATATACCATGTATGTATCCATGCCACACCACCTATAATGAATGAATTAAAATGAGTCAGCAAAACAAAAGATTTTGGAGGAGTGTGTTTGTTTTGAGTTAAATAAATATTATAATTTGTCAGCCTTATGGAATGAGATGTGACTTTTCTTCATAACATTTTATTTATTATCTTTAGCGTGAAGGAGGTCGGCAAATTGAACCAATACTGAGGAAGGATCTCAGCACCTCCAACGATAGCAAAGTAACCAACAAATCGAAGTGAACATGATTTGTAAAACGTTTGTTGTTGATTCCTCCTGGCAAAAACCAGTTTTTTAAATTTTTGTATGAGCCAAACTCCCACTATGTATGGAAGCACTTGCGATTAGAGAATGATTCTTATTTCCTACTTCAATTAAAATTTATAAAATCTTTAAAAATAAAATAATAATCAAGAACTCTGAAACAGTGAGGAAAAAAAAAAAGAGTTACTTACTATACTACTCAAAAAAGTATTCAAACTATAAAAAATAAAAATAAAAAAATGAAAAATAAATAAATAAATGTTTTTTGATCTAGTAATGAAGGCTTCCAAAAACTGTGGGGGAAAAAAAAATGTGTTGCCAATACCATAACATGTTGAGAGTTAAACATGATTTCTTTATGCTCAGATGCCAAAAGATTTCAGAGATTAAAGCATTCTAAATCACATCCAAAATACTTCCTGAATCAGATTTCTCAACACAAAATGTCAGTTTTATTTTTTATATTTTTTAAATGTTATCCAATCAACAGACAAACATGCTAAATTAATAGCATAAAATGAACATTATTTTATGTGATTCTTGCATACATAAATTCTGTTTTACAGCTGAAAATGTTTATTTGCGAATGGATGGCATTAAAAAACAACAACAAACAATATTTCTTGTTGATAGCAGATTAGTTGAGAAGACTAATACACACTGTAAAGACTGATTGTGCGGTAATGTTTCGGAAAATTACAAGCCGCAAAAGAGACTTGTTTCAGAAATGCTTAAAAACAATTGGTTTCTGAAGATAAAGGAATGCTTTTCAGAATCATGGGTAACTCTGAAGGTTACATCTTAGATAAAAAAATATTTCTCTCTCTCGTTTTTTTTTACAGTGCAGTAAATACAATAAAAATATTATACAGGGTGTTTCATAAAGAATCATCCAATTTTAAATGCATGTATTACAAAACATATTGAACATAACACTTAAGATTAAATTTTATATTACATGGTTAATCAAAGTTTTTTACAAACCAAATTAAAGATGCTCAATATATTCACCTTTGGATGCATGTCTATACAGCAGTCAAATTCATCCCAAACTTCTGTAAGCATGTCTGCTGTTATAAGTATCGGCTAATGTAGCTGAAAGGGGAGGCACATAAACGTAATCATTTATAACCCCCCCCCCCTCACACATGAGAAAAAAATGCACACTGATAGGTTCGACGATCTTGGAGGCCAGACAAACCCTGAAATGGCAGGTGAAAGGAAGAGAGCTGTCAGCCATTGCGTGAAACTCTAGATTTCTCTCTTTCTACTTATACATTATTCGAT
This sequence comes from Maratus michaelseni, assembly GCA_963931845.1. Classification (NCBI taxonomy): domain Eukaryota; kingdom Metazoa; phylum Arthropoda; class Arachnida; order Araneae; family Salticidae; genus Maratus; species Maratus michaelseni. The sequence continues at coordinate 432,667,621 of OZ007591.1, read as the reverse complement.
CAGAATGGATTAAAAGCTGAGTAGTTATCATTTTTAACCGACTTAAAAAAAGGAGGAGGTTATCAATTCGACCCGTATGTATGTATTTTGTTGTTCACGCACAACTCTCGTAAATGTGCATCGATTTTGATAATTTAAATTTTGTTTGAAAGAGTAAGAGTCCAAGGTGGTCCCATTTCAATTTCGTCAAAATCTGATCATTAGAACAAATTATTTTATTCAAATTTCCATTATTTTGATAATTTAATTTATATTTCAAAAAGTCCATTATTTGAATTGTTGCCAATTTGTAAAATAGCGCACATAATAATATTCCCTTTCAAATAAAAAACGTATTTACACGTAACTATCAAACACAGAAATCTATATATTTAAAACGCTAAGCGATTTCTTTCGACAATCTGTGAGAACAAACTTACTGCATCAAATTTCATCATTATTTTTTTAAATGAAAGATATTTGAACACACATTTGTTATCGTGCATTCGTTTGTTCAAAAATTTAATTAATTAGCCGTAATTTTCAATTAAAATTTTGCTTCTGCTTATGACGTCATAAAGTCGGCAATCGGATAAACGCCCACTGTTGCGCAGCACAGAGCTTATTAAAAGAGCTTATTATTCAAAAAGTCCATTATTTGAATTGTTGCCAATTTGTAAAATAGCGCACATAATAATATTCCCTTTCAATTAAAAAACGTATTTACACGTGACTATCAAACACAGAAATCTATATATTTAAAACGCTAAGCGATTTCTTTCGACAATCTGTGAGAACAAACTTACTGCATCAAATTTCATCATTATTTTTTTAAATGAAAGATATTTGAACACACATTTGTTATCGTGCATTCATTTGTTCAAAAATTTAATTAATTAGCCGTAATTTTCAATTAAAATTTTGCTTCTGCTTATGACGTCATAAAGTCGGCAATCGGATAAACGCCCACTGTTGCGCAGCACAGAGCTTATTATTAATCAGAAGATTCTTTTTGAAATCCCCTGTATATTATAGTAAATACTGTTTTAAATTCTAGTTAATACTATACAGGTTGCAGGCACATACATAAATCCTAAGTGCAATAATTGTAAAAAACATGAGACTAAGAGAGCTAAAAATCTGATTTGAAAAGAAATGTAATTTCAAAGCACAATGTCACACAGCCAGCATTTCTTTGCGAACGCTTTTCATGAGCTTTTTTTGATAAGATAAATACTCCTCTGTTTAGGAAAGGCAAACAGAAAAATATTATACATTAATACAGTCAACAGTCATTAAAATGACCTCTCACATGCCAAAGAAAAATGTTGTTATAATGGAAGGTCACTATAACAAAAGTGAAAAAAAAAACTTTTAATTAGGTGCAGGAAAATTAAGGTTTGAAAGTAAATTCTATAATACAATATTATTAAAAAATTTTGTTTACTTTTGTATCAAATAAACAATGACAATGAAAAAATTATGAAAAATAAATTTAAGAGAATGATTGCATGCTTCTAAAATAAAATTGAAAGTAAATGTTAAATCACACACACACAAAATAGTTACTTATGCATTTATAACAGTTATTTTTGCATTTATAACATTTATTATGCCTTTATACCATTTATTACATTTATTAATTATAACATTTATTTTCTACAAAAATAATTTGAAATTGTTGTTTGTTTTTTGTGCGTTTGAAATTTTCCATCTCAGTTAGAGATAGGTAACTCAGACAACAAAATAGATTGAAATCACTTTGACTGTTTATCTGAATTGAAAGCAGAATGTTGGTAATCGGACGGAACATTATATCATATCAATAGATCGTCTTCTTTCAATATATCATCTTCCTAATTTCATGCTGATATCAGCGGGAAATCACATTAACCGACAGATTTGACTAGATATTTATTCCAAAATTAGTATCGGCCGACAAATAGCCGACAATTTGTGCCCCTATACCTAATATCCCCTGCAGTTTGTCTACACGGGAATCTCGTGATGACCCCCTCCCCATCAAGTACGTTTATCTCCATCTGACCTAACCCTTCAAAGCCCTTCTTTACATACTTAAAAATATGCTTTATTGAATAGAATAAAATAAACAAAAATGTTATATTTGGGACTGAAGACTTAATTCTTTTGGTGATTTAAATGAATTAATGGAAAATAAAATAAGACTAGAAAATAAATTTAGAATCATAAAAAAAATTATTTGCATTCGTTTAAAGTAAGAGTTAGGGAGTAGATAAAAGCATGGATATATTGCTATAAGAAATAACCTTTTCGATAGAGCGGGAATGTCACATGGCAAAGATAGAGACACAAATACTTGCCAAACTGTTAAAAATATGGAAATCCTAGATAGAACCTGCAAATTTCATCTCAGGAATAATCGGAATTTATCGAAATCCTACTTATTAATAACAAATTTTGATGCATCGAAGGAAATAAAATAATGAAATGCATTTTTTATATGAATTTGATTGCATTTCAGAAAACATGAAACACGCGAATATAATAGAAAAAATTATAACATCTTATAATAATATATTTCTTTTAAATGCTAGAGGTGTAAACTAACAACATAATATACAGTAAAATAATTTTTATTAGATTGCTGACAAGTTTCAGCCCACCCAGAGTTAGCCGAAACGACAATTAATCAACGATTAAATAACGCAAATTTCTCCGGAAAATGGCGAAATTTTTTGGGCGGGACGCTCCCATTTTTTCGGGGGTGGATTTCAAAATTTTCGGTATGAATCCCACCATCTCACCCTGAAATTCAAGCCCTATTATGGCAAGGAGAATCAGGTTTAAGCCAGTCATTACTAAATTTGACCCCAGAAAGAAATCTTTTTCTTTTAGATTATACCTAAAATACGCAGTACTCTTTTAGATTTTTTTTAAAACAGTATTTATCTTTTAAACAGTATTTACTATAATTTTCTTTCTTTCTACTTTATAAAATCTTTCTACTTTAAAAATTCTTTTTGCTTAATTCAGACCTTACTTGTGAATTCGTCAATCAGGAGAAAGAAAATGGTAACCTTTCTTGGAAAAAAAAAAAAATCACAAGAAGAGGTCAATTCGATTACTGTAATTTTGCATCAGTCGTTATAACAGAACTTACGCTATAAGGGACAGTCATTATAATGAGCGTGAACTGTATATTATTTCATGCTCAATTCTATTGAGTTTTTATTATTGCTTTTCATTGTGTATGGGGGTGCCTTGCATTTTTTATAAAATAATTGCTGGAAAAATAAGAGGGAAGGAGAGAGGGGAAAAAAAAGAAGTTACCAAGAAGTATTTCTTGACATCCTTCTCACTGGTACCCGAAACAAAAAGAGTCTTTGGACGGTTGTCTATCTTCAGCGAATTGCTGGATTTGGGAAATGGCAAATGTCTTCTCTTTGGCTTGAGTCCGATTTCGTGTGCAGATTCTTTAAGACCAAGAGCTTTAGCCTGAAAACACATTGGTATTAGAATTAATTGAAAGGTTCATGCAATAAATAAATCAGTAATAATCAAAACTACTATTTTTTTCCCTGACTCCAATAGTTTGCTGATGAATTCTAGAATGGTCTCGCTAAATGAAACTTTGAAAAGAGCTTACCCAATCAGCAGCGAAACTAAAAGGGGAGGAGGGGGGGGGGCACCAAATGAAGATTTCGCTTGTTGTTTAATATATAAAAAAAGTTTATACAAGGTCATCAAAAAAGGTGTGACAGATTTGAAAGAATCATAACTCAAAAGTAATTGAGTAAACACAATTATTTTCTTCCCAAAGTGCTCAGCAATTACTCAAGATTTGTTAGAAACCATGATATTCAGACAATGTGCAGAATCGATGACCTGAAAATGCAAATCACATCACTCATTCGCAATTTTCAGTTTTAGCTTAGGCTACTTGTAAATGTAGTGGATCCTTTCCTACTAAATCGACGACGCTGAAGAACTTTCTAATTGACATTTTCCCCATACCTCCAATAGTTTTAGACTAATACACTTTCCACTCTAGAATAATCAAAGAAAATTGCAAATTTGCATTTTTAGATCATCGATTCTGCGGATCGTCTGAATGTCATCGACTTTGAAACAGTTACATCTAACAAATCTTGAATTTTATTGCCGAGTACTTTGGAAAGAAAATAATTGCGTTTACTCAATTACTTTTAGGGTTACGATTCTTTCAAATCTGTCACACCTTTTTCAATGACCTTGTATATGAAATTTGGGTAAAAATGTTTTATAGTTGGAAAATCCAAATGCATTAAATTTGACAAATAGATAAAAAGATTGGTGTGAGGTCCGGTGATTGCCCGGAACACTTAAAAACTAAGGAGTAGAAAAAATACATTAATTTTTTTTTTTTTTACTACAATTACTCTTTTTTTTTAATATCCTGATCCGACCTTTGAGGGGCAAGTTGGAGTGACAGCACGGAAAGGAGGGGGGGGGGGGGGGGGGGGGTGGTCATTGCATCGCATGATCATCTATAAAACAGGGGGAATACATTATTTTGCAAGTAAATCTCAGTATTATTATGCTACACAATTTCACCCTCAATGTCTGCCAGCAGTCTGCTTTCTTAGGTGAATTTAATTTAAATATTCTGAAAGGAAGAAGTCACCTGAGTGGAAATCAATTAGATATTATTAATAAGTAGACCAAAATACCATGTTTTGTTTTAATGAAATTGAATAGAGTTCCAAATGTGGTATAAGAAAATATGTGTAAGTGAAACTCCATAGTCATAAAAGTAGTCAAATTCTTCATGTGTGATTCAGGCTAAAATGTAGACACACAGCACAGTTGAAAATGGATTTTTAGTAATTTCTGTCAAGAGATGGAAATGTACTCTAATTCTTTTGTACAACAATGCTATTTATGATCTACAGATTTTTATCGATCTTTTAAACAGTACAATCAAAGAATTTGTGAAAGATTTATGTAAAAGAGCTTAAGCAGAACATTCTTAAAATTCAACAAATCGAAAATTTACGTCTTAAAAAACCCCAGAACTACAACCTCGGTGACCTCGTCGCTATTAAGAGAACCCAACAAGCACTAAAGTTAAAATGTAAATTCTTAAGCCCTTCCTTATAAAGGGACTAAAATCAAGTCCAACAATGTTGAGAAAATTGCACTACCTGGTGGACCAATTATATGAAAACTTGGCCCGACGAACATTAATTTTGTAATTCACCAACCTGATTTTTTTTTCTCCTTTTTTCATTTTCATTTGTATTGTGACAGTTTCAGACTCCAATGATTCTGATGTATAATCCCTACGATGTTACGTTACTGTGACTACGACAACAGATCTGTGTTACGTTCATTCAATGATTTTTTTCTTTTTTTAAGAACAGCTACATTTTTTTCCTATTGCTCACATCACTGAGGCAACTCTGGATGGCAGGACAGCTGCATGTGGGTCCTGATGGCGCAGCAAATCACGTAAGTAGAATTTGCTGTTGATGATGTAAAAACAAAACTAAACATTTGACATTTTAAGAAACTGATGGGTTGATAGGCTCTTTTCGAGTGAATGGTGAGATGTTTATCTTTACTGCTGTTTACTACTTTCTCTTCTTTATCCCTGTCTACGCTCAACAAATGTTCACCATTACCAGTATCTTTATCAGATAAGAGTTTTCTTTTCTGTATTTGGGGTCATTTTCAAAATATTAAAATTCTGAGACTCAGGTGCACCAGGAGAGGTTTTGGAGTACCCTCAACTCCCCGTGGCAGAATGTATGCGACGCGGCGATGGGCATCACAGACTTTTTAGGGCACCTGCAGACTAAAAACATACAGCAATGTCGCAGACACACTATAGCGCGTAAATTACGCAAAAAAACGACAAACTTCGTCGAAGGATCACGGAAAAAACACAAATTTTGTCTAAAGGCCTAAGAAAAATCGTGAATTTCATCAAAGGATCTGGGAGAATGGCTAATTTTGTCGACAGATTGCGATAAAAATGCAAATTTCATCAAAAGGCTGCGGAAAAACTTGATTTTCGTCAAAAGACTGTAAAAAAACCCATGAGTTTCGTTGAAGGATTGTGGAAAAAAATGAGAATTTCATCAAAGGGCCGCAGAGAAAGCGTAAATTTCGTCAAATGGCCGCAGGAAAAATGCTAATTTCGTCAAAGGATCACGGAAAAAAGTGCGAATTTCGTCAAAGGGCCATGAAAAAAAAATTGTGAATTTTACCAAAGGATCGCGGGGGAAAAAAAGAAACGCTAATTTCGTCAAAGGTTCACGAAAAAAACATGAATTTTGTGAAATAGTCCCGGAAAAGATTCAGCATTCCTTTAGAAAACAGCAGACACACAAAGTTCTATGCTTATTAATATCGACATAGTTTTTAATCTGAAACAATATACTGAACTAACTTTTGAAAAATCCTTTTAACCTGAACCCAATTTGCAAGAATCTACACTCAGCCTGAAATAGTCTCGAATCAAAAGCAGAGTTAATCTGACATGCAACAAGTAAAATTATTGCCGAGAGGGGATTTTCTCCCCTCCGCCCTCTGCTGTAACTTTTCAGAATATTTGCTGTTAATTTCAGAATTTTTTTTTATCCAGAAAGGCAGATAAATGCTGATGCCTTAATTAATTAGCACTACAACTAAAACAGCAGCAAGAATATATTTATATGATATATTGCGTATTGCAAACTATTTTTGAAAACATTATTAGCGTTGCAGACACTTGAAGATAGTTCTGCTACTGGGCCTCAACTAAATTTTCAGACTTCCAGGTGCACTAGATTTTCTTAGCCATCTCAGACAGACACACACACACAGAGCGAAACTTTCTTTTGTTAGTATAGATAAAAATAAATTTATAACAAAACAAATTACATATTTAAACATTTAATGCAATTCAGTGGAAATTCCATGCAATTATTTTATTCTAATACAACAAAAATCTGACCCACAATAAACTACCACAATAAACCAGATAAAAGACTACTCTTATATATTTGATTAACTCTTAAATAATAATAAACTGAAACTAAGGGGATAAAAAAAATGAAATGTATTGGGTCAAAAGAATGAAAGAAAAAAAAATCTTTAAATTCCATTCATTTTGATTTTAAAAACAATATTAAAAATTCTTCATTATAAAAAAATTAACATATATTTCTAAAGTTTCCACAGTTAAAATCAAAGTTATTAATCGCGAAAATCGGCAGAATATTTTTACCCTTATATCATACATTGCATACAATTACAAATAAGGATTTTCCAATTGAAATTTTTTTGAAAAGTTGGAAGAATCTCATCCCTGTATTAAGCGATTTAAAAAGTGATACATACTTTTCAATCCATGGATTTTAAAGCCCATAGTTGTCAATTTTTTTCTAAAATATATACTTAATTTTATATGAAACGTTAAAATCTTATTCAGTTTCGCTAAGATTTTAAAACAAAAAAATGTAAATTAAGCACATAATTTAAAAATATTTTGATAACTAAGAAAAAAAGAGACATTCTTTAAGAACAATACAAAGAAAACAAAAGTTAAAAATATTAATTTTCTGAGGAGATATTTAAAAAATACGAATGCATCCTACGCCCATAGGAATAACATTAGCGAGGGGAATCGTGAAGTTTACTGAAGAGCAGCCTTAATGTAATAACTGTAACTGTAGTTATATCATCCTTATATTAATCGTAATCGTTTGTATCGTAATTGTTCGTTGTTTATGTCAATAAATGTCGTCTTCCGTGTTCTAAGCTTCGGCTATTATTAATTACAATATACAAGTTACCACATGGTGTCAGATTAATATTTTAACTTGTTTTAATTACGAATACGAATCTAAATTGCATTCGATCATGTCGGATGGCGGACTTCGTCCTCCAAAGTCATTGCAAATTACTGCGGATACAAGAGAACAATGGGAAGATTGGCTCCAAAGCTTCGAATGGTACGCGGAAGCAGTTTCGCTTAGTTCGAAAGGTAAGAAAGTGCAAGTAGCTACTTTTATGGCATGTATAGGCCGTGATGCTCAACAAATATTCAAAACCTTCACCTTAGAAGATGACGAAAAAGAAGATTTACAGGTCATCAAAGATAAATTTCAAGGATACTTTACGCCAAAAGTAAATTATACATTCGAGCGGTATAAATTCAACCAGATACATCAGAAGTCAGGTGAGTGCTTTAAAGATTTTTTAACTCGTCTTAAAATACAAGCATCTCGCTGTAAATTGGGCACTATGGAAGAAGAATTACTTCGCGACCGAATAGTAGTTGGAATCGACAATAACGATGTTCGCGAGAAACTGTTAAGTGATCCAGAACTGAACCTAGATAAAGCAGTACAAATCTGTCTCGCTGCTGAAAGTGCTTCCCTGCAACTAAAAAATATTGTTAGTGATAGCAAACCCGATTCATTAATTTCAAGTATTTCCAGTAAATTCGCGAAAGGGCAGAAAAACAATCATTCGAAAAATAAGTTAAACCCAAAAATCGCCAAATATATTAATGAGTGTAGAAATTGTGGCTCTTCCCATAAATTGAATGAATGCCCGGCTTTTGGCAAAAAATGCAACATATGTCAAAAACTTAACCATTTTGCTAAAAAATGCAGATCAAAGCAAAAATATAAAGTCCAAGAAATAGAAAAAATTGAAACAATGGCTGAGTGAGAGAGATGAAGACAACTATGTCATTGGAGCAGTAGACGCAAATAATAATGACGATTGGTTTGAAACAGTTGTTATTAAAAATAAATCCATTCCCATGAAATTAGATACAGGTGCGCAGTGTAACGCTATGCCGTATAAAATAGCTAAAGAACTGGGGTTGCAAATAAATCCCTCAACTGTCCGCAAACTTCTTACCTATTCTGGCCATGCCATAAATGTTGCGGGAGAATCGATAGTTCCCTGCAAAATTAAAAATAAAGAAGTGCAGTTACGTATAATTATCGCACATGGCGGTATAAGCCCAGTGTCAAGTCGCAAAACATGCACAGAAGCAGGCCTGATTCAGAGAATAGATTTAGTAAAAACACTAGAAGAAGAATTTCAAGAACTTTTTCATGGAATCGGCTGCATCAAAAATTTTGAATATACAGCAGATTTTTCCACAGAATGTCCCCAAACTGACATTAAACCCCCTAGGAGAATTCCATTTTCTCTTCGACCATTAGTAAAGAAAGAACTTGACAAAATGGTCCAGGATAAAATTATAAAGAAAGTAGAGGAACCAACACCCATAGCTAGTCCAATGGTCATAGTAAAGCAAAAAGGAAAAATAAGGATTTGTATTGATCCGTCAGAAGTTAATAAAATTCTGCTGCGAAGGCATTATCCTTTAAAAACGCTTGAAGAAGTCACTGCTAATGTGAAAGGCTCCAAATACTTCACAAAATTAGATCTGAAGAAAGGCTTCTGGCAACTAAGAGTTTCACCCGCCACACAACCTTTTTTCACGTTCACAACACCCTGGGGAAGATATTCTTTTCTGAGAGTCCCATTTGGCATAAAGACAGCTCCTGAAATATTTCAAAACCATATGACTAAAATTCTTCAAGGCATTCTAGGTGTAGAAAACTCGATGGATGACATTCTAATCCATGCACCAGACATAAATACCCTCCGGTCTAGAACTAGAACAGTTTTTGAAGCACTCAAAGATGCAGGAGCAAAGTTGAATCGAGACAAGTGTGAGTTTGAAGTGCAAAAAGTGCAATTTCTTGGTCACGTGCTTACTCCTGAAGGTATTACGATTGATCCTGATAAAGTCGCAGCTATTGATCGAATCAAAACTCCGTCCAGTAAGAAAGATTTGCAAAGACTACTTGGAATGATACAATATCTTCAGAAATTCATACCTAACTTGTCAGATAAAACCCACAACATGAGGCTGCTGTTGAAGAAAAATACCGCTTGGGTTTGGGATAAACAATTAGACCAAGACCTCTGTGAAATTAAAAATTTGGTGAAAGCATCTCCTACTCTTACATACTTTGATCCGAACAAAAGTTTTACAATCTCTGTAGATGCCAGCTCTTACGCTCTCGGCGCTGTTTTACTACAAGAAGGCAGACCCATCGCTTATTCATCCACAGCACTAAATTCATCACAACAGGCATATCCACAAATCGAAAAAGAGGCCCTAGCCATGAAATTCGGGTGCCAGAAATTTCACTTGTACATCTACGGAAAAGATGTGGTCATCGAAACAGATCACAAGCCTCTAGAATCTATTTTTAACAAGACCATCAATCGTATTCCCCCAAGACTCCAAAAGTTATTCTTAGAAGTTCAGCAGTACGGACCTAAAGTCAAATACAAATGTGGTAAAGAATTATATATAGCAGATTTGCTAAGTAGAGATTGCCACTACCAAGATTCTTTAGAAGAAAGCAATCTTCAAATCTTATTTGCAATTCCAACTACCAATAAAGGTTTAAAAGCTCTTCAAGAATTCACAAATACAGATCCAGAATTGACTTTAGTAAAGCATTTTATTTCAACTGGGTGGCCTCAAAATAAAGATTGTGTACCAAATTCATGCAAGAAATACCTTCCGTTTGTCGATGAACTATCCGTTCAAAAAGATCTAGTTTTGAAGGGACTAAGAATCATCATTCCAGAAAAATACAAATCCACAGCACTAAGGAATCTCCACGAAGGACACTTAGGTATATCGAGTTGTCTGAAAAGAGCTCGCGAATGCATGTTTTGGCACGGCATGTCGCAAGACATAATTTCCATGATAGAAAACTGTGAAACCTGTCAAAGAACTCAGAGAGCTCCACCAGCCGAACCTCTAATTCCAAAGGAAATTCCAAAACTGCCTTGGGAAATTCTCGCGTCCGATGTCTTCACATTTCAAAGTACAGATTATCTACTTATTACTGATAGCTACTCAGGCTATATAGACTTTAAACCCTTAAAGGACATGACAAGTAAATCCACTATCGAAATTCTGAAGGACTGGTTTAGCGTACATGGAATACCGAAAATTCTAGAGACTGACAACTGCGGCAATTACAAATCTTGGGAGTTTGAAGCATTTTCTCAACAGTGGATGTTCCACCATCAAACATCTAGCCCTTTATATCCTAAAGGAAACGGTTTAGCTGAACGTGCAGTCCAGACAGCAAAGAATCTCCTCCGAAAATGCAAACTCTCTGGTCAAGATATCAACATGGCTCTCTTGAACTTCCGAAACACACCCAGAGATAACCTCGGATCACCTGCCCAAAGATTGTTTGGCAGAAGAACGAGAACCACAACTCCTATAAGCGAAGATCTCCTAAAACCTATGCTCATACAAAATACATCTGAACATCTTGCTGAAGCTCGTTTGAAGCAAAAGTATTATCATGATGCTCATGCGAAACCAACACAAAGCTTGCCGCTCCAGCCTAATCAAAATGTCATGCTTCGAAAAGCACACAGAAATTGGATCCCTGCTAAGATAGATTCTCAAACTGCACCCAGATCTTATAACGTAGTTACTCCATCTGGCACATTAAGACGCAACTCTAGTCACATAAAGCCAACTGAAATTAAATTCAACATAGAAAGGAAGAGGAGTCTACCAATGGATGCAGGAAACTCAACACTACCAGATAAACCACCCAATCCTTCTCCCACACCTGACTCGTCCAGTTCTGTCACACATGATGCTAAACGCCATCCCGCCACTGTCACCACAAGATCCGGCAGAGTCATCAAACCTGTAAAGAGACTTGATCTCTAAAGTGAACACAGGATGATAGATACGAGCTTAACTTTCTAAAGAAGGGAGATGTAATAACTGTAACTGTAGTTATATCATCCTTATATTAATCGTAATCGTTTGTATCGTAATTGTTCGTTGTTTATGTCAATAAATGTCGTCTTCCGTGTTCTAAGCTTCGGCTATTATTAATTACAATATACAAGTTACCACACTTAATGCTAAACCACTATTAAGTGACCACGCAAACCCTTCAATGAGCAGCATCTGTGCATCATTTTTCTAATTTTTTGAAAGAAATTTTGGCAAATCAGAGATAAGGCATCCAAAATTATGTACAAGCAGGATTTACAAAGCTATTCATCACCCTGCACTGGTCAGCTTTCGATCCGTGAAAAACAGGTGCAGCACAATCACATCTATCTCTTTACCCCCAGTCCCCCTCCCCTTATTATTATTATTTTTAGAAATGCCTGTTTGGGAGAGCAAGAAGAATAAGCTTTGCTTCTTCAGCAAAGAAGGATTATTGAATAAACAGAAAGAATTGTGCTATGTTTCCTTAACCGTTCATAGATAGAGTCATGGCTTCTAAAAGAGTTGTTCTCAGCTTGGAAGAAAAAATCAAAGTTATAGATCCTCATAAAAATGGAAAGTATGAACGAAAATTAGCGAAATCATTTCACTGTAGAAAAACTCAAACTCAATTTTAAAAAATCAGGATGTAATTAAGAAAGATGTTGAAGAAAATTGTAGTCGTGGACTTAAAAGAGAATGAAACGAAAATTTTCCACAAGTAAATAATAGGGTCCTTGAATGGTTTAAATGTGCAAGATAAAAAAAAGATTCCTATTTCTGGTCCGATGCTAAAAGAAAAGGAATTAGAAATTGCACAATCGTTAAGAACTGAAGATTTCAGAGCTAGCAATGGGTGGTTAGAATGCTCATAACATCCACTTTCGTAAGGTATGTGGGGAATCAGCTGATGCAAGTAATGATGATGGTGATGACAGGAAGAAATGTCTGCCCACTATCCTTGAAGGATACGACAATGGATGAGACAGGCTTGTTTTTCCGAGTGCTTCCTTTCAAGACAATGGAATTTATAAAAAATGACTGCAAGGGTGGTAAGTTAGCCATACGATTTTGCACAAATGCTTATGAAGATTGGCTACTTGATTTCAACCGAAAAATGTGTAATCCAGCGTTTACTGGAGTTCCATTACCTGCGATCTATTCTGTTGAGCTGATTAAAATATCAGACCAGATTGCTATGATCAATAAGGTTAACTGGTTGAATTAAGCCCTCCAGATTCGACCGGGATAGCTCAGTTGGTAGAGCATGGTAGCTTCAGCCAAGAGATCCCAGGTTCGAATCTTGGCCCAGACATTTTTCATCCAGTTGGAAAAATTACAACTCGTAGGAACCCTTATAGTCTTGCTTTGGAAATCATGAAAATCTATATAGAATTATAAATTAAGGCTTTTCTGATTTTTTTCCTTGACATGTATTATAAAGACCTTCCCCTTACCTAAATTTCAAGGTTCTGGGTCCATCGGAAATAGATTTTGAATAATAAAACCTATAGGGTGTTTCTGGTTAATCTTGAAATTTGGCACGAACAAAGGTCTTAAAAGCACATGTAAAGGAGAAAAATTGGAAAATCCTTAATTTATAATTCTATGTAGATTTTGTTACGTGATAAACTCGTGGATTTCGATAATGAATACTATTACTAACGCCAAATTAACATATTGTAGATGAATTTTTTGTAACAGTAATAGGACATAAAGGCACAGAACCCTCAGGGTGAGAGTCCTACTTAAACTTGTCCTGATACATTTTTTTTTTTTTTTTCAAATAAACTTCTTGCTTATTGGATAATCAATCATACCATTAAATTCCAGATAAAATTAATATCGGGTGGATGTATGTACACATATGAATACATTTCATGCAATCAATTTCATTGATCGAATAGGTTACTTGCTAAACAAAAAGAATTTTTGATCAATAAGATTTATTACTGCTGTTTTGCCACTTCATTATGGGTGAAGATCAATCCGTATCTACTCTGGCACTGAATGAAGCAACTGAAATGAGCACTCAAATAGCACCTCAATGAGCACCTCCTACCACAGCCATGGAGCAACAGCGTTTGCTCATACACTGTGCGTGCATCTCGCCAGAAACTTCAAAAAAGAAAATATGTGAAAAGCGGTTGAAGAAATCAGCGAAAAGCAGGCCTTGTCTTTTCTTTTATAGCTGAAAGTGCGCTCTGCCCATTTTTTATAGCTGCATAGCGTTTTGGGTTTGCAAAAAAATTTCTGTCTGCATATTTCAACCTGTGAATTTCACCAATAGGTCACAGAAAAAACCCGAAAATTTGTCAATCTGGCACAGAAAAATTTCACAAAGTTCATTAAACGGTCACGTGAAAATATTGCGAAATTTGTTAATTGATCATGTGAAGAAAAAAAATCACAAAATTTGTCAGTCGGTTGTGGGAAAAATTGCGAAATTCACCAGTCAAGCGCAGGGGGGAAATAGCAAAATTCATCTACGATCATACGATGAATGATGTGCCCAGAAGCAGAAAATTTTCCAAGTGTCTGCGACGGATATTTCAGCGGCAGAAAATAATCTGTTACAATTCAGGATTGGCAGGTGTCCGTTTTTGAGATGTCCAAAAACCTCAAATACTACATTGATATGTAAAATTTTACATTAAATAGTACTTATATTATATGAAACAGTACAACATTATATGGAATAAACAAGTCTTTTACTGTACATCAATAATTAATATCTAGTAAAGTATTACTGTTACATGCAATTTTTTAACTTGATTTCTCGTTATTTACCAGCAACCTATTGGTGAATTGAGCGGTTTTTTCCCACGCAACATATTGACAAATTTCACGTTTATTTTTTGTAACCAAGCAACGAATTTCACAATTGTTTTCCTGCGATCGATTGAAGAAATTTGTGATATTTTCCTGCTACCAATTGACAAATTTTGTTTTTTTGGCGACCGATAAGCGAATTTTCAAATTTTTTTTCTGCGTCTTACAGGTAAAACTCGCATTTTTTTAAAAAAAAAACACGTAATTGTGGACAAATTTCACAATTGTTTTCATGATCGATCGGCGAATCTGGCTATTTACCTGCAATAGCTTGACAAAATTTACAATTTTTTCTCGCGACTGACTGACGCATTTTGCAATATTTTTCTGCAGCAGATGGCAGATTTTTTTTTTTTTTTTTTTTTTTTTTTTTTTTTTGGGAGGGGTTCTGCGACTGACTGAAGATTCACAATTTTTTTCCTGTAACCGACAGATGAATTTCTAGATAGTTTTCCCACGATCGATTGACGAAACTCGTTATATTTTCCTGCAACTGATTGACGATTTTTCTGATTTTTTTTCCACGTCTTGCTGGCAAAACTCGCGGGTTTTTTTTTTCCACACGATCGTAGATGAATTTTGCTATTTCCCCCCTGCGCTTGACTGGTGAATTTCGCAATTTTTCCCACAACCGACTGACAAATTTTGTGATTTTTTTTCTTCACATGATCAATTAACAAATTTCGCAATATTTTCACGTGACCGTTTAATGAACTTTGTGAAATTTTTCTGTGCCAGATTGACAAATTTTCGGGTTTTTTCTGTGACCTATTGGTGAAATTCACAGGTTGAAATATGCAGACAGAAATTTTTTTGCAAACCCAAAACGCTATGCAGCTATAAAAAATGGGCAGAGCGCACTTTCAGCTATAAAAGAAAAGACAAGGCCTGCTTTTCGCTGATTTCTTCAACCGCTTTTCACATATTTTCTTTTTTGAAGTTTCTGGCGAGATGCACGCACAGTGTATGAGCAAACGCTGTTGCTCCATTGAGCAGGGATGTCGGAGAAGAAAAATGATATTTAGCTTGCAATGAATGAGGAGATGAGAAAAAAATCTGCGATGTGCGTCGCCCGTCTTGAACTTTCTGCTAACGGGATGATGTGAACTATAAAATAATGACATCATTTTCTACATTTCCACACAATGTCCTTGTTACTTTAGTTTTTTTTTTTTTTTTAGCAGAAAAGTTACATTTTTCTACTTGTGAAATCAGTGTTGGTTTAAGACACAATGCAATGTGCTTCCTTAGCTTTTTATAGGACTTCCTCCCCCCCCTCTAATCACATAGTGTCACAAATAAATAAATAAATAAGCAAGTAAAAGATTACCATTAAAAAGAAACTGAATATTAAATATTTAAAAGCTATTGAAAAAAAAAAAAATCTGTAAATAGCACTTATAGTTAGTTCACACTATTTCTTTTAAATAAACTTTGCTTGATATTCAGGATATTTATTCAAATTATCCATTAATGAGTTCCTTATTCGAATGTAAAAAAGAAAGAAAGTTACCTTTTGTTTAAGCTCATTGACTTTTAGGAGGAGGAGTTCGGCTGTATCTTGTTGTGCATCACCGTCACATTTATTAAGAGTATTATACAGGTCAAGTTCTGCATCTAACAACATCTTCTCAGCCTACAGAGAAGAAAATAAATAAATAAAACAACACAATAGGTCATTTTAAATTACATACAGGTGTTATAGGGCATCCATTCAGTCTGAAGAAAGCATGAAAACAAAAATTGTGATCAATGAAAAAAATTTATAATCTGCACTTAGCTTGCTTTTGTCGAGTAACTGAAATTTGTCTCTAATAAATTAAAATTTTTACACTTCTGAAGTTTCCAACAGGTTTACTATTTTTAATTTAACAGCAATGGAAAATGAAACTCCCCCTTCCCCCCCCCCCCCAAAAAAAAAGGCATTTTACTATTATTACAATAGGCAACTGTATATTGGAGAAAAAAATACTTAAGTAGTTGCAAAAAGAAGAAATGTGTTCACATCACAAACCTTTGATCCCAAAATAGGTTCACGTTGCAACAGCTTTAAGATACCCTTTTTTTTATGCAATGCAATTTATGTATAGCTAGAGTGAAGACCTGACTTCAAACTGATTGTGCAAAAAGCAGTTAAATATGTGCGAAACAACAGTCATAGACAGGAATAGTTTTATTTGCAAAGTTTGTTCTGAACTTATAACACAGCATTCAGTAAAATAAATTAAATTGTGAAAGTCAGTTAAATACAGAATCTGTCAAGGAAGAAAGGCTGTAAGTGTCAAACTATTAAATTCTATTTGGTGGAGTGAGGAGATCTCCAGGAAGAGCATATTGTTATATGGAGGGATGGAGAATTATGGGGACAGAAAGAGAGAAAGAAAGAAATTAGAGGCAGTGGAAATGGATGCCTAAGATCATGCAGGGTATCAAGAATAGAAAGAATAAGAAATGAAAGAATCAAAGAAATGACGAAATAAAGGGAACCCTATTAGACAATCTTCAAAAGAAGCAATTAATCTGGTATGGTCATGTTAAAAGAATGAGTGATGAGAGACTACCCAAAATTGCTTTTAATTATAGAACAAATCAAAAAAGGAAATGAGGAAGACCACAAAAGAACTGGAGGAACGGTATAAAAAAGCCATGAGGGATAGGGGTCTGGAGAAAGAATGGACCCTTGACTGGAAGAAATGGAGGGGTTTCTTGTAGATTTTCCAGATGGCAGCACCTGATGCCATAAACAGTGTTTATATATAATTTGTGAAAGTTGATGAAACTCTCTTCATAAAACGAAAAACAATGCCGAAAGAATTCTACTACAACGGTGAATTTTATGTGGTATTGGTGGTGAAGTTTTTATATGTATGCATTGCCGAAGGTGTATTATTATATAGTTTATTTGTGTAGACAAATGTTATATTAAATTTTTAGGATTTTAAAGGATCCCAGAACATGAAAATAAAACCGGAAAGCTGTAGATTAAATTGTAGAAAAAGTGGATTTTATTTGTAAATGGTGGTGATACAACTTATCCGTAGGCAACTAAAGGTGCTGGAATGGAAAGAAAATATTCTGATAGGATGGAGTTATGTACCAATTCTTAAGAAAATCCAAGAATTATTACTATGAAAAAAAACATGAAACTGAAATTAAAAGCTTCCTCTAGTGGTGAAAGAGTAGTACTAAAATTAAACAAGTAAAATAAAAAAAAAAATTCAGTCAATTCCTACTTTTTAATCATAAATATATAAAATAAACCCGTGCAGCATTCATGTCCCACGTTATCTTTATTGAACATTTTTTTTATAATCGGTATTTTACTTTTGTGGGATCACTCATTTGAGGAAAATCTTTCATTTATGAAAACAATCTGAGAATTTTTTTTCTCCCATATAAAACTAAAATTAATTAATTAAATTTAATTAATGAATTAATATTTGAAAAAACTGTATTAACATTAAGTGTCATCCACTACAAGTTTCAAAAAATGTATATTTGAACTTGAGTGGATGAACAGAAAATATTTTATTAACGATTGAAAATTTGAACAAGATATATAAATATATAGAGAGTGTGAATTGAAAAATGACTGACTATGCAAATGAAAACTATACAAATCCCTACGCAACTAGACAAGAACAAAAAAATCATGTATCAAGCATAGATTATGAAACACTTTCCAACACATCCAGAAAACTGCATTGAAACTTCCGGATTTTTTCTTGGCGTAAATTGTACTCATGTAATAATATTTAATGAATCAGATTTTTAGCATTTTTACAATCGCTAATACAGCTTTTATTTATCGCGTGTACAAATTAGAAACGATACTTTGATTTTGAAATCAAATGTTTTGATTAATGAGATTATTTCTTATTTATTTATTTATTTTCTATTTTAAATGAAAAGTGTGAACGACATGTATTTTAAATTTATGTAATATAAGCATTTTAGATTAAAGTTAAGTATTTTAAATGAAATAAGTGACAGGTTTATAATTTAAAATTAAATTAATGTAGTATGAATGATGGTGATGGGAACAATATTTGGCGATTTATCATCTTCTCCCGGCTAACAAAAATACTCATATTTAAAAATGGTAAATAATATGGAATCAAATTAAAATAACACAATAAAGTTGAGTATTTTAAATGAAATGAGTGACAGGTTTATAATTTAAAAATAAATTAATGTAGTATGAATGATGGTGATGGGAACAATATTTGGCGATTTATCATCTGCTCCCGGCTAACAAAAATACTCATTATTAAAAAAGGAAATAAAAATAAATAAATGATAGTTTCATGTAAATAAATATTGCTATACATATCAAAAATAATTTATAGAATTAAAATAAAAAATAAAAGTAAATAAGCAACAATTTCCATAACAAAGTTTTCGCCAAATTGACGGGGGGAAAAATCGCGCCAACGTGCGTATGTGACACCTGTGCCCAAAAAATATGCGAAATGCTACCATGATCGCAAAAGTTCATGATTTGTCTATTAGAATCTTCCGATTTGGCTAAGGATTAAGGGAAAATTAAATTATGAATAAATGTAACGTGTTGCAATGTTTAACATACATTTAAGGGAGACCAAACTGGTCG
This sequence comes from Maratus michaelseni, assembly GCA_963931845.1. Taxonomy (NCBI): domain Eukaryota; kingdom Metazoa; phylum Arthropoda; class Arachnida; order Araneae; family Salticidae; genus Maratus; species Maratus michaelseni. The sequence continues at coordinate 432,648,392 of OZ007591.1, read as the reverse complement.
CCAGTGGCGGCTAGTTCGGAAATAGTAGTTTAAAGTTATTAAGTGATGTAGATAAATTAATTTTTAGACTTTTCGAGGACCCTCAAATATGAAAATAAAACCAGGAAGCTGTAGGACCAACCATAAGAAAATTTAATTTTATTTGGAAATGCTGGTCAAATGTCAATAGTTTGCAATTAAAAAGTGTTTTATTTTGGTTGTATTTGAGCATTTGGTCTTGTCAAATTTAAGTTTAAGAATGGCCTATCTTAGAAGAGGCTGGAGGGAGATAGCATAGCACTGGAGTTGGGAGAAAATGTTAATGACAGTTTAAGGATAATTGACCTATGTAAATTAATTATGAAAAGTACTAATTACGAAGAGGGTTTCGTAAAAGAATTGCTTTCAACTGTGATAAATGAAAGAATAGAGGAAGAAAGAGAAAGGACAGAAAAGGAAAGGAATTTTCAATTGGAAAAACAGAGATTGGAGTTACAGTAAAGGGAAGTTAAAGGCTCTGATGATTCTGTTAAGTCTAGAACAGACATTTTTTGCTCTAAAGTTGAAATTCCAAAATTAATCTAAATTTGATGCTAAAGGTGATGATATAAGTTTGTTACCAGAACTTTTTGAATGGCAAGCGAGGGTTCTTAAGATATCCGAAGAACAATGGGTTACTCAATTAATTGGGATATTGAAATTAAAATTGGCTCATTTGATAGCATGTGAACCTGAAGGAAGAGACTAAGAAATATCAATATGTTATGACTTAAGCGTTTTAAATTGAGTTCAGAAAAGTTCTGTCAGAACTTTGTAAAACAACAAAAATTATCTGACTGTACTTGGCATATTTTTACTATGAAATGAAAAATTATCTGTAGGGTTGGTTGAATGGTTTGAAGATAGAAATGCATGATCAATTGAAGGACTTGATGATTATTATTGATCAGATAAAAAAGATGGCATTGTCTGAATTTAAGGAAGATTTTTTGGATCAGTGGAGTCATAATTTCACCAGCGGAACTGGTGACTTGAATTGGAGGATATGAGGGGGTACTTTCAGTCACGTCTTGATCAGATCCCAATTTTGAGATGAGGGAGCAGTTTCGTTGTTTTGAATGTGGTGATATGTTCTGGCTTAAAAGTCATAAACTTAAAAATAAAACCAGTGCAGGAATTGTGAATCATGTTAGAAATAAAGTCAATGAAGACTTATTGGCTCCATACACTATGTCTGGAAAGATAAATGGGACTAGTATTCCAATCCTAAGAGACACTGGAGCAACTGTTGATAGGGTGTGTCAAAAGTATGCTTCACCAGAAAATATGACAGGAGAATATATGTATAGAGGTACAGGGTGTAGCATTTGTTGAACAAGAGGATGTCACACTTGCCTATGGTCGAAGTTACTTGTGGTTCCTGATCATATTGATCAAATCTTACTAGACATTGCTTATTTGTTTAAAAAGGTTCCTGAGATACGAAACAATAACTGGTGTGCATGATATTGCTAAGATAAAAGAGAAAGAGGGTTTGAGTGAAGAAACTTTCAATAGTGAGTTGTGAGCTTTAGACTTTACTTTAGTTGAAAATCATTCATTGGCGGAGATTGATTGATCTAAATTGATTGAGATTGGTGAATCTAGTCAGGTTGAAATTGATAATGCTGTAAAAGTGAAAGAGAAGCTTGAATTACTTAAACTTAAAGAGTTGAAAGGACAACAAGGGGAAATGCTGAAAGAGGGTAAGTGAAAACTGGGATAAGTTAAGCTTAAATAAGCAGATTAGTGGAACTGATAAAGAGCTAATTATCACATGTTAGATGAAGTTGGTAATGAGACTAATTTTGAATTCAAAGTTGGACATTCTCCAACAGATGTTAACAAATTTTGTGCAGATAGTTACTGTGGCTCTTTTGCTTCTTGTAGTCTGAAAACTAAGGACAATTTATTTAGAAGTAGATGATGAGATTCAAAAAGAGGAGTCTTAATCCTAATGTAAGTGATTCATGCGAAGATCTTGAATTTGAAAGTAATGATGATATTAAAAGTGATATTGCTGAAATGACTGAAGAAATTGTGGAAGGCAGCAAAACCCTCTTATGGTTGATTTAGTCAGGAGGGCAATTGAGGTGAAAGATGAAACTGATAGGAAGTTTGATAAGGAGGATTATTCCAATGAACAGAATGATGAAGATCATCCTAAAAGAGAAAACAGAATCACTTGTGGTGTGGTCAAGAAAGGTGCTGGTATAAATAGGGGCTGTGTTAAAGAATGTTACAGAATGCTTGACAAGAAGAGGGAAAGAAAAGCACAAGTAAAATGATGAAGGATCATAAGAAAATACAGAAATCTTTGTAATGCAGATACCCTAAGTCGGCACCCATACCTTGATTAATATCTATTAAATCTTGCAAATTTTATATATTTATAAAAGTGGTATTAATTGTGTAAAAGAAAGTGATATATCTATATATATAAAAGAAAGTCCTTTCTGGCTAGATGATCAACGCACAGCCAAAACTACTGAACCTACAAAGACGAAACTTGCAGGAAAAATACTTCTTAGTGTGTAGAGGCGCACTAAGACGGGATTTTCAAAAACTCCACCCTTAAGGGGGGGTAAAAAGGGGAACAAACTTTTAAAAAATTCCCTAAAAATCGGGTATTATAGTTACGTGACAAATGATAACATATTTTAATGTATTTTTGTATGCTGAATCGAATGGTATCAATTAAATACTCATAAGTCAAATAGTTCGTGAGATATTGCACATTTTTCTAATTTGGCGAAGTCTTTGACGTCAAAGTTTCAAAATTTCTAACACTACAAGTGAGAATTTCTAAAAATACATCCGTTACTATAGCAATGGACGAGATTCAAGTTAAATCTTTTTGTTATTTAATTATTTTGTATATTTTTACAGATAGAAACATTAACTGCTGAATTGGGAATTGAATATTATTCTTACGGATATTTATGTAATTGTGTATTATTATTATTTCTACAAATTAAAAATTCACAATGTAAGCTGAAGCGAATGGTACCAATTAAATACTCCTAAGTCAAATAATTCGTGAGATATTGCACGTTTTTCTAATTTGGCTATGTCTTTGACGTCAAAATCTCAAAATTTCTAACAATACAAGTGATAATTTCTAAAAATACATCCGTTACTATAGCAATGGAAGCAATTCAAATTAAATATTTTTGTTATTTAATTATTTTGTTTATTTTTACAGATAGAAACATTAACTGCTCAACTGGGAATTGAATATTATTCTTACGGATATTTATGTAATTGTATATTATTATTATTTTAGCAAATGCCACGATTTAAAATAAAACGAGCTTACTAAAATAAAGTTTCGAAGGTCTGTTTAGTATTATATATTACTTCTTTATTTGTTTTCAGTCTTCAGCCATGTTTCCCTTTTTCTTTGGGTAGTTATTCATACGATTTCGGGCTAATTTTCCGTTATCGGATACTTCGCCATTTGGCGTATTAGCTACAATGTTGAAAGCATCGTTTATGTTTGAAGCGAAACCTTCACGATGAATCCTATTACAGAAAATCATATCATCATCTACTATGAGTATAAACCGCATATTCACATTTTATTCCGATTATTCATGATATTTTGGTAGGTTCACTGTTAGTTAGGTAATGTTTTTTGAAAGGTTTTAGCGTATAGCGTTTATTCTACGTTACTTTGTTATAGAGCTACAGCGGAAAGCTCTAAGATTAAGTGAACCCGATTATTAAAGATTACCTTTTTAAAAGAAATTCTACTGAACAAATTTTGATGGAAGTGATTTTTCAGGTATGGTTAATGACCCTATAACATATCCTTCTAAGTTGCTTACTGATAGAGGTAATGGGAAAGGTGAATACAATTATGAAAGATACATCTACTCTAATATAAAATAATAAATCCTAACTGACTCATAATCAACGCCGAGCCTAAACCATTGGTCCAAGAGCAATGAAATTTGGAAGACATATTTCTTACACAATGTAGGCACCCACTAAGAAGGTATTTTTGAAAATTCACACTTTTAGGGGGTTAAATGTGGGTTGAAAATGTTAAGACCTTTCGTCTTTTTGCCATATCTCAGCAGCAGTTTTAGGTAGGAACGTGAAATTCAGGATAACAAATCTACTAGAAGATAGTTAAACACATATTTCACAGATTTTAAAAATTCACAACCTAAGGGGGTTAAATGGGGTGTCGAATGTTTTAGGTCATTTCGTCTTTTCGCCATATCTCAACAGTAGTTTTAGTTAAAAGCGTGAAATTCGGGATAACAAATCTACTAGAAGATAGTTAAACACATATTTCACAGATTTTAAAAATTCACAAACTAAGGGGTTTAAAGGGGGGTCGAAAGTTTTAGGTCATTTCGTCTTTTCGCCATACCTTAGCAGCAATTTTATGTAGGATCATGAAATTCGGGATTACAAATCTACTAAAGAATAGTTAAACATCTATTTCAGGTGATTTTAGAAATTCAACCTCTAAAGGGGTTAAATGGAGAGTCGAAAGATTTCTCTTTTTCGCCATATCTTAACAGCAGTTTTAGTTAAAAGCGTGAAATCCAGGATAACAAATCTACTAGGGAGATTTTAGAAATTCAACCTCTGAAGAGTTTAAAGGGGGGGGGGGGGTCAAAAATTTAAGTGATTTCGCCCTTTTGCTCTATCACAGCAGCAGTTTTATGTAAGATTGTGAAATTCAGGATAACAAATTTACAAAAAAAAAAAAAAAAAAACACGTATTTCAGCGATTTTAGAAATTCTACTACTAAGGGGAATAAATGTGGGTCGAAAGTTTTAGGTCATTTTGCCTTATTTCAGCAGCAGTTTTAAGTAAGAGCTTGAAATTCAGATTGGTAGGTGTAACAAAACTATTAAAAAACAGTTTAACACATATTTCATCGATTTTAGAGATTTTGTAGCCACCATCGGCTTTGAACTTGATTATGGAAGATTAGACGAATGAGACAACTATTGCTGATTTGTGATTAGATAGTTTGTGCAAGACATTTTTCCAGGGTTTTTTTTTTTTCGTTTATGCTTATAAAAGTGTATATTCTGACTGACTCATAATTAACTCACAGCCATAACTACTGAACCTAGAAACATGAAAATTGGTGACAAAATTATTCTTGGTATGTAGAGGCGCACCAAGAAAGGATTTTTAAAAACTTCACCCCTAATGTGGGTAAAAAAAGGGACAAACTTTTTAAAAATTCTATAAAAATCGGGTATTAGAGTTATGTGAAAAATGATAACATATTTTAATGTATTTTTGTATGCTAAATCGAATGGTGGCAATTAAATGCTCCGAAGGGAAATAGTTCGTGAGGTATTTTCACATTTTTCTAATTTGGCGCCAAAATTTCTAACAAGTAATAATTTCTGAAAATATAGCGTGTCCGAGAAAGGTCTTTATCATTCTAAACATTAATAACAAATATACTAATAGGTGAAATGAAATGCAGTTTGCTGCAAAAGAATGCAGGAATCTGAGAGTTATTTTGCAGTACCTTCAATGTAGTTGTACGTGAGCTCCGTTAGTAGCGCAAAGAATGTCGAGCCTGTGCTCGATTTTCCTCCAAGTATTTTTTAACATTTGCGGTGTAACAGTGAGAATTGATGAGTGATGATTTCATGATTTGTCATTTCGTACCTCAGTCAATTGGTACCAGAAAAAACTCTTATATTTCTTCATTCTTTTCCAGAAAACTGCATTCCCTTTCACCTGTTAGTATTTTTGTTATTAATGTTTAGAATGATAAAGATCTTTCTCGGACAGGCTGTACATCCGTTACTATAGCAATGGAAGAAATTAAAATTAACTACATTTTTCGAAGTTCCATACTTTGTGAGATATTGCATATTTTTTAATTTAACGGTGGTTTTAGCGCCAAAACCTCGAAAAAATTATAACTTTACCAATGATAATTTCTAAAAATACATGTGTTTTTATAGCAAAGAAAGATATTCAAACTGTCGATAAAACGCGTTGGACTTATTTTCATCGTTATCCTCTTTAATAAAACGCTACGCGTTGCCACAGAGTTAACATAAATAATAGAGAGTAAGTAAACCGTAAAAACGGCTTGCAGTATGAAGCCGGTTATCGCTCAAATAATTTGGCCCAAACAAGATATTTCATTGGACAGAGAGAGGGTGCACGTGCACGTGGAACGAGGACTGGATTTTTTGGATGGGGAGAGGTTTTCAAAGCAAGCCGCCAGTTGTTTAGGCCGAATCTAGGGTTGCATTTTTGGCGTCACGCCAAACGTAAATATTTCGCCTCCAGTTCCTCTTTACTCCTTGATGCGTTGCTGACGACTGGCTTTTTTGCTAATCGTTGCCACGGATTAATCTCAGAAAAAGAAACATTTGAAGTTATTGAAAAAATTAATAGCTCGAAAAGTATTTGTCAGAAAATTGTTAGACAAATTGCATTTGAAAAGTAAAAAATTGTATTTTTCTTGATATGAATTTCAAGTCTAATGATTATGTCGTTTTTCAAATATTGAATTTCAAAAATTACCAAATTTCACAATGGAGTACCATAGCGAAACCTTCACGTGTATAAATATAATGATAACGGCAAAGTGTCTTGACGTGTATACTGGATATAGCACGAGTCCCAAATTATAGTAGCTTTATTAATTATTCTGTTAAAATATAAAAGTGAATTATGATATCACGAGTTCATGATTTGTATTTAATTCTGGACAAACAGCATATTTTAGTCCACCTCAGTGAGGCAAATTATTTTCATTACTTCATTCAAATTCAACGGAAATGATTTTTCCCCATAGACACCATAACGTAACACAATTATGCATTTTTTTTTTAAGTTGACCTATTCCATAATAGAGTCTACAGAGAATTGACCTAATTTGGAACGAAGTTTTTTGGATACCTTTTGGTACTTTTCCATTGTAGCATCATCATGCCAAAATGTATGCTAATGCGCCATTTATTTCAACCCTGAATGTGCAAATAATTTTTATTTCAAACTGTGCCAAGCACTGTGACTCGCTATTTATTCAACGCAAATCTCTTTTATTATTATTATTATTATTAATTAATTGTAAGCATGCAAAATATTTTAATTTACTATTTTTTGAATCATAAATACTGTTTTTTAAGTTATAACTTACATTTTTCGCTGATTCAAAAAGGAAATGTTTATAAACCTTTCGCAATGGATTTTGGCGGGACTTGCACTGTTAGTTATATAATTTATCAGAGATGGTTTTAGTATCTCCCATATTGTTCTACTTTGCTTAGTTGTAGAACTATTGCGGAAAGTGTGGCACAGATGTCATATACGCACCACATTGCCGCTATTCCTCTCCCCACCCCCCGCCAATTTGACGAAAACTTTGTTTTTGAATATTAACGTTGTAATTTATATTAACATTATAACATTAATGTTTTGAATATAACGTTATTTTATTTTCATATTGAAATAAAAAATCACGTGCTGTTATTGCATGCTATTTGTAACTAATGTTCAAAAACAAAGTTTACGCAAAATCGGAGGGGGGAAAAAACGCGCCAACGTAGTGCGTATATGACATCTGTGCCGAAAGTTTTATAATCAGATGAACCCGATTACGAAAACATAGCCTTTTAAAAAGATTCTGCCGAATGGATTTTGACGGAACCTTCACTGTTAGTTAGATGAGTTTTCAAGGATGGTTATAGTATATAGCATATTATGTTATCGGTCTTCCCCAAATCCTACTGTAAATGATCAATGAAAAGAGTTTGTCCTTAACAGCCCAATTTTTGTCTGACACATTAAAAATGTAATAACGCAATGGTGTTCGTATCATTTTCAGAAATGCAGGAGGACATTCCAAGTAAAGGTTCATATGGTTTTAAAACACAAGGTCAATATTTCATTTGATTAAAGGTTCGTTAAAAGGAATTGACCAGCGTAGCGGGCGTAGCTTGCTAGTATTTTGTATATATAATTTGTCAGATATATTTATACGATATTGTATAATGTTGAGTTTTATGTGTTAAAGAAAAAAACAATAGAAAAAAAGAAAAATCTGTAATTGTAATAGTATTTGTGTAAAATTGCATTCATTATAAAAATTTGGTTAAATAGGAAAAATTGTGTACGTTTAAATTTTGTGATTTGTTCACACTCTATCGCTGTGATTGTGAAATCACTGTTACTCACTGCTCATGGCAGTCGCTCGTAATCTTTGATGTCATTGCCTGTGAAACAATGGCATTTTGCATACGATTTCTGTTTTCCAGAATGGTGACAAGTAATACGTTGATTCATGAAACGTATTTGTATAAATGCTGGAATGGTGTTTTGTCATCCGCCTAGCTTTGCTTGCTGGAATGGCAGCGTTAGTTTTATTTTTCACCATCTAATTTCAGCGTTGTAGCTTTGCTACATAATGATGGTGGCTGGTGGCAGTTCTATTTTTATTGAGTTTGTTACATTATTTTTAAGTTACTTTAATTTGACCTGGCAAATTTGGCCTTTGATTTGTAAATAAGATTATCATCATTCACGTTTAATCTCCAGCTGCTGTGTATTTTAACTTAAAGCCTTCCACTTGTATGCATTTCTTATTTTGAGACTTTCACTGTGCACATCTGCTGACTGACATTTTATGAGAAAATATAGTAAGAAGATGGGAAAAGGTACGGCTCTAGAATAATGAAAAATTCAATCAACTTTTTTTGTTTATGCATATCGGCTTAAATTTCATATGTGGGATTTTTTATACCTAGGTAGAACTTTCAAAACACACCCAAGTATGAAAAAAAAAAAAAAAAAAAAAAAATCTAAGTGTCTTAACTCTTTTTGTGAGGAAAATTTTTGCATAATCTATGTGGTGTGGTGATGCTTGATTTCTCTTTTTTTTTTTTTTTGTAAATCTTTAAATCTCTATGATGAGCCTATGGTAGAGCTTCAAAGAAAACTATCAGAACATAAAGATTTTAAATCAAAGTGTAATTATTGCTAAAAGTGATAAAACAGGTTTAAAAATACCTTTTAATATGGATGTCGCCGTTTGAGCGAAGGAAACCTATGTCATCTCTATTAAAAGGTATTTTTAAACCTTTTGTGTTTTGATTTTTATCACTTTAAGCAATAATGACACTTTGATTCAAAGTTAACGAGCGATTTTATTATATTATTCGTAAAGATTTTGTTACTCTTAACCAACACATAGGATATTTTTAATTAAAGTTTCATTCTTAGGTATCTGCAACCTAGCAATAGGTTAAGCATTAGCTGCTTTAGACACACATTATTACTAACTTTTCCTCTTTTTCTTGTTTCTTCTCAAATGGTACATCAAAATTCTTTTCATCCTTATTTGATTTTTAAAAAGTCATTAAAAAGCGAAAATATTTGCAATACTGAACGATAAACCATTTTGAAACTAGAAAAGTAAAAAGTTTTAGTTTCATCCACTTCTCAAAACTTCTTAAGACAATCTGAATAAAAATCAATCTTGTTTCAATATTTCACCCTAAAAGATAGCATTAAATTTATGTGTGAAGGGAAGGAGACTCAACAGGTAATGGGCATTCATTTTTTCACAGTACACAAACTTAAGTGATGTTAATTTTAAAATGTTTTAAATCCACTAAAGTACTCAAGAACAAGAATGTTACGACCTACCTCCGTTTTTGTACAGATAGCGGGCGTCTTCTGTGAATTGGATTGCTTGATAAGATCTTTCAAATCTTGCTGGCACTCTTTGATGTTTTTCCCAAGGCTATCAAGCATCTGTAAAGAAAGAGATGGTTAAGGCTCTTTTAATACAATCACCATAGGCCATTATAAGTTCCTATATTACAAAATTGAGATGACAACACGGACTGATTTCACATTCTGCTATTCTTTACAGCAATGTCACCTGACTACCACAGCTCTCAGCCATCCACTGCATTTTCAAATGACCCATTGAAGGAATATAAAAAGATAAAAGCCTAAATATAGGATATTAGGCTTTTATTAAGTTATGTGACCGTATTAAACACTAATAGGTAACAGACCACTTCGCATTTTATAATGTGCCAGGCAGCCATTTTTATTCAAAATTATGTGCCCTTCCATGTAGGGGCCTTCGCAACTATCTGCAAGATTTTATTACATTAGAAAAATCAATTGGAATAAAAATGTAATAAAATAATTCCAAACAGAGATTTTGTCAGAGTTACAATCGATACGATAAATTTAAATTAAGTAAAACATATATATTAAAGCATAAACACTACGTCTGACTGCTAGGGCTGGACAATATAAAAAATTGAATATTGCGATATATCATAGAGTTAAAATCAATATTGGTGATATATCGCGATAACTACATTAAAATGTGTAGGGATAGAAATATTGCTAATTTCGAAAGACAAACGTACGAGCAATTTAAATACCAACAGATGTAGACAGCAACGAATCATATATATGTTATATTGTTAGCATATATAAAGCTTTCCTTGATCACTTATACAATATTCAAATGCTTTCATTTCTTTTCCTTTAAACTCCTCTTTAAACCCTAGTCTAACCAGCTGTTTATTTTCCATTCAAACCTCAGTGCTTATCTAGATCTATCTTTTCAGAGATCGCAATTACCTCACTTTGTTTTGCTGTTTCTTTTTCCTCCAACATCATTAGCTTATCTGCATTGCATGTTTGTTATCTTTAACCACAAGAGGGCTTCTATGAATGAATGATGTAATGTGACACCCTCTTGAGTACTACAACTTTCATTCAGCTGTTAGTTTGGACTAGGGTATAAATGTTGTAACACCACATTATCATTCTCTGTTTTTTTTTCTTTTGATGAGTTCCAGAAACCATTTTTGCCTGGTCAGCATAATGGAGTTTCATTTTTTGGACTTTGTTCTATAAGACCAGATGTTTATTTCAGCAGTAGTTATTCATTTTCTTTTTTGTTTGGTTGAAAGTAGATGATGTTTTTACAAATAGTGAAAGATGTTTGTGCTATGTATGTTATGTAGAGTTATCCAGTGTATTACAAGTTTATTCAAACATCTATTTTTGCCATGTTGTCATTGTTAGTCATTTAAAATATTTCTTTATGTAAGTTTATTTTTTATACTTTAAGTTTATTTATATTCTGTTTTGAATTTTTTTTTAAATTTTTTTTGTTAATAAACGTTTAGTTTATTTAAAACTTAACTTGCTTTCTCATTGTTTATTTTACACTCTGCCACACTCTGACATTTATTTTTCAGCTTCCAATACTCTGCTTATAATTTAATTAAATTTTAGAAGCCAGCATTTTTGGTGTATGCACCGGCTGTCCCGATATACCGGGACTATCATATATAAAAAATTTATTTCCTTCGCATATCCTTCCCATTTATTTCACATTGGTCCTTTAAATTAATCTAATTTCTGACATAGTCAGTATTTCCTTAATTCTTAATAATATTTATTCCTATTTAATGTCCTTTTAAAAGTAATAACCCGTATATTAATAATTATCTTATTCCAAATCTTAATCTAAAATTTTAAGTTCATTCGTAACTTTTATCAGCTCCCCAATCTATAAAATTCTGAGAGACGCTTTTGTCATTTCAAATGTTTTTAAAAATTTTATTCCATGCTTTGCTTTGCGCGCTGGGTATTTTTCACTTCAAAATCAATGCGGCGTTGTGTTGGGGATTCTTTCGTGTTAAATCTTCTCTCTCGCGCCTAATTCGTTTGGCTTGAACTCGCCTCTCACTCACTGGTTTGTGCACTTGTGACGTCGTATTCAGTAACTCTACGCATCGTGAACAAAACTCGCTTGCAAGATTTGGAGAGCAGATTTTTGTCATGTCTGGGAGTGCGAACCAAATGGTTATCTGGTGTTGAAGTCACTTAGAATTTTCATACAGCTCTTTAACATCTATTAAACGATGTAGTGAGCCATCGTCAAGCCTGAGGGCTATAAGTTTATACCGCATACTGTGGGAACTGTTCCTGGCATCGCTCCTGTTTATTAATAAACGATTTGTCTGGAAATCAGCTGCTCTTTATTGACGAAACTCTTGTGGTGTCTTATCATTGCCTCACCTCTTCGCCATGATTCTTGATATCGGCTGCAATCATTCACCATCTTGAACAAACTGCCATTTTTCGTGGAATAACAAATCATCTTCGTAAAAACTCCACATATATTAACATATATATAACTCATATATATATATATGAGAAAAGCAAAGAAACTAACAAAAGAAGAATAAATAAAAAGAAAAAAGCCCAGTTAAATGGAGAGCATTGAGCTCACAGGCTCTTCACACTCATTGTATATTATACTCTTATTTCAAAGAATTTGAAATAAGCCCCCCAAAAAATAAAGAAATCGAAAATATAATAAGGGGGATTATCCCCCCCCCCTATAGTTAACCAATGAACCTCAAAAACTAATCAGGGAAGCCTCTAATTACAATGAACACATATACAAATTTTGAAGCAAATCGGATAATTCTGTATGAAAAACCCATTTATCTAAATTAAGGGGGGGATTAGCCGCCCATATCCTCCTTTATACTTAACCAATGAAACCCCCCCAAAAACTAATCAGGGAAGCACCTTATCACAAGGAACCTATAAACAAAATTTGAAGCAAAATGGTTCTTTCTGTCAAGGGTTATTGTGTTACATACATATATACATACATACATACATACATACATACATACATACAGAACCGGTGGGTACATTAGCTCTCAGGCTTTGATAGCCTGTGAACTAAAAACATACTTTACAATTTTGCTTTATTATGCAAAATATACTAGGTTTGATATTTAAACCTGTTTTTTTATTTCAAACTGCCATTGAATTCAAAAGAAAATAAATTGCAAATGATAAAAATAAGTTATTGGCTAACAAAATTAAATAGAAACAAACAAACAAACAAAATCAATATTCAGCATTACAATCTACACGACACCATACATTCATTTTAAAATCAAGGTGCTACCGATAATATTGTCCGAGAAAATAATCTTGATAAGCACAGAAGTAGCACAATGCTATCGACTCGACAATAACCAACAGTTACTCTAGCTCGTATTTTATTGGCCGTCACATATCAATACCTTGACATATTGCAATAAGTCTGGATGAATAGCAGCAGCGGAACTAAAACATAGACGATAACTGTATTATTCAGTTACAAAGAGTTTAATTTTTGCGGTTTGAGAGGATAGTAACGAACTTAAATCGAATGTATGTCGTTACGAATGTATTCGTATTGAGATATATTGTGATATTCTTTATTTGGGAATATTAACGAAAGCGAGATAATCAAAGGATAATCGTTGGAGGAGATATTCTGATTGGAATAAAGTAGAGCAGTGAATATCTAAATGCATGGATCGGACGAAAGGAATAGGTTGAAGAGGATATTATACGGAATATTCGGCACTTTTCTCATAGTTTGAAGTCGAGAATTTTTTTTTTTTTTTTTGGATATATCGGTAGAGTCAGAGCTTAGCTTAGATATCGTTATTGGGATATATTGCCAGAGTTAGAGTTTAGATATCGTTATTGGGATATATTGCCAGAGTTAGAGTTTAGCTATCATTATTGGGATATATCGTTAGTGTCAGAGCTCAGATATTGTTGTTGCGATAATTAAGAAATATCAATATTTGATCGATATATTGATAAATAATCCAGCTCTACTGACTACTTTATTTTACAATATAGGAACACACATTTTATCAGACAATTGGAGTGGAAAATTGAGGTTAAAGTTCTGGTCCAGATCAATTTTTCACTCCATGTTGGTTTAGTGTATTTAATTGTCTGGTAAAATGTGTGTTCCTATCTATCTATATATATATATATATATTTCTCTTACGTGGCGCAAAAATAGGGCTGAATTTGTAGCTTATAGTTTGGCAACAACTGTAGTTTGCAGATCTCAGACCAATGAACGAACAGACTAGATTGTGTTAGATCAGCTCCGCCTCCAATATGGCCGTCAGTGTGAGAGCAGTGAAACCATAGAATTAAACTAGCAATTATTAAAAATAAAATAACATGTACATAATCCAAAGCGTCTGAGATGTTTCCTTATTTTAATTATGAGTAATATCGTTAATTTCAAATGAATTCTCAACTCTTATTTAGAATTTATTTACGAATTTCACTCACAGGAAAATGGGATACTATAAAAATATCAACTGTCTAGATGGCACCTGCTGCCATCTGTTGCTGTCTTGATGAAGTAAAAAATAATTTATTTTGTAAAAATCTATAATCAATTAGAACGGTAAAATGTCGAATGAAATTTAAACAATGATTGATGATATATATATAAACTATTTTCCTATCACGTAGTGTTTTTTTAAAAATGAATTTAAGCTGTGCTATACAATATTATAGGTGCACGGTGCAATAAGTTTTAAACGAATTATGTTTCCAAGATCCTTTTTTCATAGTATTTAAATGATTTATATGCTTATTGGTAGCACCAACTAAATGCATTTTTAGTTGTGTTTTCAATGTAGTTTTCAATTATTTTTTTACATTAAAAAAAGTTGTCAATTTCATATTTTCAAATGATTTATGGTAGTACTTATTTCGGCTAGAATTGCTGCAAAAATAACTAGTCGTTGGGGGCCACCGTAATACTTACCCATCATGGATATGCATAATGTAAAATATTAAAATAAAAATGTGTAAACTACTTATAAAATGCATTGCAATTCAAATAAAATCGTGGCTTGATGACGTCAAACTTTAAAAGCTTGATTACTGAATTGCTTGAAAGAGGTTTTTCCTTATATCTCCAAAAATAATAATCCTATTAACTAGCGGTTTATTGCATCTGATTAAGCGTCAAATTTCCAATTAAAATATATCTTTAAAGGGAAATTTGGATGAAATACAGGGTCATGAAAAATTGAAGAGTGTGGAAATAGGATTCCAAATATCTCGGCAACTAATTATCCGATCGACTTCATGCTTTATGCAAAATTTGTTTTTTTATTGTCTTTTATATTCATTTCTTAAAATAAACAATTTCGAAAATTTTTATATACCTTTTATCAGAACGAATATTCGAGAGTCCGAAAAAAATAGTTCCGGTTAATCGTGGTTATTGAAATGAAATAGGCTTCTTCCCATTATTACGTACTGAGTACATACCAAATTGCAAGTCTCTATCTCAATTTTTTCGTGAGATAGAGCGTTTACAGACACACAGACACACACACAGACGGACGGCAAAAAATTTTGGTACTTTTCGGTTTAGCCGGGCGCCAGTGATATATGCACATATATAAATATATATGTATATACATAAATATATATATATTCATACATATATGTGTATATTATATGTATATATATGTATATGTTTAGATATATGTGTGTGCAGGGCTTGACAAATGCGGTCGCCAGGTCGCCACTGGCGACCAACTTTTTTTATCTGGCGACTAAGTTTTTTAATCTGACCTTTTTATTTATTTATTTATTTCACAAAAAATGAGCACAAACGAAATTTTGTCTAAAGCCAAGTTTAAAAGGCATATTCCATTTCATGCACATAAAACGCCATTCTTTTCCGCTCCAGTCGGCTGTCACGTGATTAGAATGTGGGGGAAAAAGGGGAAGTTTCAATAAGAAATATTGTCCATCCAACTTAGCATCTAAAAATTGGCTGCAATGATAAAAAAGGCTTACGCATTATTGTAAATTTCAAATCGGATATTTGTGTTCATAATTAAAACTGATCAATCTATCACATTCATTTTAAAGAATAATAACATATAAGTGACTATAGGTAATTCATTCGAAGTAAATCTATAACACTTAATTAAAATTTCAAGAATAATTCATTTTAATAAAAATAGGTATTTTTTTAAAACATTTCTTCCCCGCTTAAAATGCTTGGCGCCTCGCATCTGTGTGCACCACACACGTTGAACATTAGTTCGGCGTCACTCTGTCTTGGCGACAAGTGTCTGGTTCTTTCTCAATAATATTTTATAATTACATTGTTTGAATTATTATATGCAGTAAATGGAAATAAAGTATCATTGATTGCCCTTCAGCAGGGTAAGTTTTTTTTTTTAAATTCTTAAATTCTTATGTTAGATCGTTGGATAAAAATAAAACTGAGCTGGTTGCTTATTTCCATTACGTAATCGAGCGCGGGAAAATGTTTTTGTTTTGTTTTCTTTTTAGCAAAGAATATTACGTAATAACTCTGGAGTTATTTTGCGAACATCACAATGTTGAATTAAATGTCTTGTAACATGTCTCATTATATGTAGATTCTGCAAAGTTCCTAAATATTAAGAAATAAACTTGAAATTATATTAAAAAAATTAAACTTTTATTTTTAATTTGGCAAAACTAAGAGAGGTCATTAAATTCAAATTTTTAAATAATTAAATCAGAATTATTTGACCTTTTTTAATACATTTATAGATGCCCCCTCATCAGATATAGATTTTGTAGCACTCAACTATTTGGACATTTGAAGCATACGGCAATCATCATTCCCCGAACATGTCGTTTCATTCAGCGTTTACAATATTTCCTTTATTATTATTTTTTTTGACAAATATATAATTTTGATAAGTTTCCTTAGAAAACTTAGTTTTATCTTTTTAAATTATGTACTATTCTAAACTATGTAACTAATAATTCTAAACTATGTTTGTTATTATTTTTTTCTCACTTAATTCATAAACAAACGCTTGTGCTTTTTGAAAATCAATAATCAATAACGGGGGGGGGGAGAGGAAGGGTATTAACATTTGTTATTGGCGACTAGAATTTATACCTGGCTACCAGGTTTTTTCAAATTTGTAAAGCCCTGTGTGTGTGTGTATATATATGTGTGTGTATATACATGTATATATATCACTGGCGCCCGGCTAACCGAAAAGTACCAAAATTTTTTCTAAAAATATGTTTTTTGGAATCTCCAGTGTATGAAACGTGTAAATCGGTCAAAATTTTTTTTCCGATTTTCAAAACGATTACAAGACTTACCCTACGTATGATGGGTAAGTAAAAAGGGGCGAGCGAGCTAAGACCGCATAGCGGTCTCAATGCATTCACAGGGGGGGGGGGGGGGGTTGGCGAGCGTTAGCGCGTAGGGGGCCGAGCCCCCTAGTATTGTAAGATAAAGTAGTCTGACGTAGTGTTTATGCTTTAATATATATAATTAATTACAGACCGATGAGTGTTAATTCATCGTATTATTGTCATCTGAAGCTGCAAAACTGCTGGCCAATGACTGTCTCCAACAATCTGGGAAAATTGCCGGGCTAGGATATCGATCTGGGTGGCTTAGTGGCAGAGCATCAGCACAGTACACTGAAGGTCCTAGGTTAGAGTCCTGGTCCAGGTCAATTTTTCACTCCATGTTGGTTTAGTGTCTTTAATTGTCTGATAAAATGTGTGTTCTTATATTGTAAGCAAAACGTGCTTCAATTACCTTCATTATTTCATCATCTTAAAACAACGGAATAATGCTTCCAATGTTGATACTGACATAGTGTTAAAAAAATAATATGTGTTTTCACTAAATAAAACATTTTGCTAAGATTGCGAAAAAATGACATCATTTTCATTAAATTTTATCACAATTGAAACTGTGGAATCTCTATTTACATTGTTGTATCTGTTTTCACTAAAATTGTGTAGTGAAATAGTTTCCTGGCATGGCAATAAAATTAAAACATGTATAAAATTTCTCTTAACACTTTAAAAAATAAATATTGTTACATAATCAAACAATTAATAGTGACAACATTCTCAAAATTGCATGTTGCATAACAATGTCAATAAAGCAATCATCAATCATTTGTTGCCATAGGCAAAAGAGAAATAACTGCTTTTTCGCCACCATGTACCTTAGCGTTATATATATATATATATATATATATATATATATATATATATATATATATATTATATAGATATTGTAAAATACTTTTTTTTAAGATCTTGAAAATCTGATACAATAATGATAGATTCCCCCTCAAATAACATACAACTATAGTAGAATATTGCAAGTCATCGCCCCAATTAACTAATGATTAAATTAATATATAATCATTTAATATTTAATAATTAAGTTAATATTAAATTGCTAGCATTCTCTAAAATCATTAATGAATTGGCATATAATAGTAGTTTACTCTCATTTCTCTGCCAGATGCAGAAGTTTTAGTGTTCAAAAGAGAGCCCTAAATTAGTTTATTTCTCATCAATTCTTATAACATAGTCATGTCAAACAACACTTTTGTCCTAAGCGCCTATTAAAATGAGTGTTAGAAGCAGGGTTCACAAAAACCTGTTTCTTTTTAAAAACCCAACCCACATGACATGGGTTTTTTCGGGTTTTAGACAAATAGCTCTAGAAAATGTGAGAAATTTTGACAAATCCATTTTTAAAATATTGGAAAACATCAGCATTTTTCATGAAGCTGTTAACTTAGAACAACAACTGACAATAGTTGCAAAAACCCTCAAAATAATCTGCAAAAAGATTCTACGTCAATTTCTCTAGCAGTTGAAAGATGGTTAGATTCATTATCTGATGAAATATTGCAACCATACTTTGATTATTTTAGGAAAAGGTTTGAGCGAACAACCAAACCACCACATTTTTTAGCAAATCTTATGGATCCTAAATTTTGAGGACAACATTTGGACAGTATACAAGAAAATGCAGCTGAAGAATGGCTAACCAAACTATCTGCCAGATGTACTGGCTTTTAAAATTGAGGATACTGAATATTATCCACCTTCAATGATGACAGAAGATGTGGTGAACCATCATCTAAATGGTGGCAAATTATGGGAAAGAAAGCAGAAAAGGGATCAAAGTTGTCACCCGATTTTTGTGATTTTATATATTCTGTTCATTCCACTCCAGCATGTATTAAAAGATATTTTCAACCTTTGGATGGGTCTGGAATAAATTGCGAAATAAATTAGGCATCGAAAAGCAATGAAATTAGTAAAATTTTACAAATCATTGCATGCAAAGTCTTAAATTTGTAATTTTCTTTTTTTGGATGAATGTAGTTAAAAAAAAAAGTAAAATTTTGATCTAGATAGAAGTTTTAATTTCAGGAATATGGATGATTTGAATTTTTTATATAAAGACATTCTTATCATATGCCTAATCTTATCATATACCTATAATTATGTACCATGTATGTTGCCTACTTTGTTCTATGTTAGTAAAATATTTCAATGCGCTAAAATACATTTTTTTAACTTCAGGTGTTTATGTAATGGCTTTTATATATTATTATTTTTTAATTAACTGAAATGACTTAAATTCATTAAATGTATATGTTGTTTAAACTTTTAAATATTGCTGAAAATTGAAAAAAATCCACATTATGGGTTTTTTGGTGGGCTTTTTCAAGTGGGCCCAGTCTGAAAAAACCAAGTGGGTTTTTTCAGACTGGGTCCAGCTTTGCGAACCCTGGTTAGAAGTGAAAAATGGAGAAAAACTTGCATACCTCTTTCAGCATGGCCCTCTCTTTGTCATTCTTTGCTGAACTCAGTCTGTCAAGAATTGTCTGAAAATAGAAGAAGAAATCCATGACAAGAACAAATAGGACATATGTTTATTTAGGACTTAAATTCTTTTAAGAATTTTCTTTATGTCACAACTTCAGTAACACATATTATAAAAGCAAAAACATGTCCATGAATCACGCTGACATCATATTAATGGTGACAGCGATTTAAGCAATCCATTTCACCTTCTTTTTGCGAATTTTTTTGCACATTTCAATATTTATACTGTCGAATAGGAGAAAAAATTTAATTTCAAATTCAGTTATTTGAATAACGTATTTCAATGGACTGTTTTTTTGTTTTAAAAATAATTTTCAAGCAGGATAAGAGATCTACCTCTATTGTATCCCACTCAATTACAAAAGATAAAACCCATTTGCACTTAAAACAGTTTAAATAGTTCAATCTTTGTTTCTGAGTAATATTTCATAACATAATTAACATTTCACCAATAAATAAATAAGACACTAATTTAACAGATATGTAATTGAACTATATAAAATAATCAGAGTAAATAACTTTAAGTAAAACTTTAAGTAAATAACTTTAAGTTAACTTTTTAAGTAAAAAAAAAAAAAAAAAAAAAAAAATTCAAAACCTACTACAGATGTTAATTGCTTGATTTTATATTAAATTCAAAAATTTTCCAAAGACTTTTGGCCAACCCTGTATTAGTGTACAAATCCCTTCCAGCGTAAAAATTTAGTTCTTCAAATGAAGCGAGTGTACTGCAGAAATCTTGAGTGATTTTTTTTTAAACTGATTGTTTAAAGTCATAAAGGGTTTTAACAATTATAAAACACTGCTTTTTGTTTTTCCCTACAACAATCCTAGAAACAAAACCGTATTACAAGGGAAAATTGCTTTGGAGCAACTTTCTCACCAAACAGACAGCACTACGCCACTTGATGAAAATCTTTGAAAATGAAATATTTTAAAGATGTTTATATAAACATCTTTAAAATAATGTAAATATATATAGTTGGTTTTTGTCGAATTTCTAAAAAAGAACTGAACCAATCTTGATGAAATTTAAAATGGAACTCTTTCAAAAATATCCTCTTTCAATTAACTTTTTAAATCACACAAATTAGATGTGCAGTTACCACATAATCAGAGCAACATACATATAAAAAAAACATACTGTGCATCAAATTGAAAACCTCCTTTTTTTTTTTTTTGGTAGCTGGTTAAAAAGGCTGTTAAAAGTCCTGTTAGCAAAGGCTAATTAATAATATTTTAAACTTTAATAAATGTCAAAGCTATTTTTGAATAAATGATATTTTTTTATTATCAGTGTTGCCAAATTGGGGATTTTGTCTCCATTTTGGGGACAAGTTATTCGTGGGGAAATTGACATTTTGAGGGAAATCTTGGGGAATTATTTCATTATTGCACGTTTTTAAGTTAAAGTTTGCTTTTAGTCACCTGGAAACACTGGATCTGGATTTGTTGATTCAGAAGTAGAAATTTATTAACTATCAATCAATATTCTCGTGCTAGTTGTTTACAGTTTTTATACGTGTTTTAGGTTCTAACTAGCAGGCAATGTCTGCTTTGCTGGTCGATTTTTCCAAATGAACCTTGAATGATTAAAATATCTTTTACTTCTACTTTCCACCGCCAGGAGGCTCATTCTGTTCTAAACAAAACTCTTTCCAAAACGGCACTTTATAGCAGGCGTGCTGTGACCTGCAAAAATAAATTAGTTCTACATTCCACTGCGGGGGAGTGCCAGATCTATATACCTTTAACATTGACCTGATAAATTATGACTGAACCTCAAATTTAACCAATGACCTTTAACAAAGAATGTATGGAGTAATTTGGCTACCTATCAGTTCGCACTTTCAAAAAAGTGGTTATGCATGTAAGAAGTAAATAACTAAATGTCAATCTATATCGTAAATCACAACTGTGTGTATCACAGCTGCATAATGTTAATTTCTGGACAACAAATTTTGCATGTTTACTGCTTTTGTGTGTTCCTATTAAACAAACTCTAGGGACTTGATTAACAAACTCATCTGCGATATTTGCGAGATCAACACACTGTCTAAATTAGGTTCAAAGTGATTCAGATGCTAATCATGATGACAAATTTTTCAAGTCACTATAAAGGAACTAATTATAAGAGCTGGATTAACAAACTTATCCAAGATAGTTGAAAGATAAATGTAACATTTGAATGGGTTGAATTATTGTGATGACAAGATTTGCATTCTGTACTAGATAGATGCATTTAGTAGGAGCAATTAGCATTTTAAGAATGGTTCATCATTAAACTATATAAAAGATATCCAATGGTTGGAGTATCACAGTTGAGATTTATTCCAAAACAGTGAAAAATGGCAGGACCAGGACTCGAACCTGGGTAATTTGGCTTGCTGTGCCAACGCTCTTTCTACTGAGCTATCCCAACGATATCCTGGGATCGTTGGGATATCATTGGATAACTCAATCCCACGATATCGTTGGGATAGCTCAGTAGGAAGAGCATTGGCATGGCAAGTCATAGTACCCAGGTTCGAGTCCTGGTCCTGGCATTTTTCACTCTGTTGGAATAAATCTCAACTGTGATACTCCAACCATTGGATATAATTTACCTAGTTGAAAATACTCTCTTTTGTTCATTACATATAAAAGATATTCCTGCTTTTTATGCAGGATCACAGATAATAATATGTCCATTTCATGATTTTTGGCAATAAGTAGGGAAGAATTAGGAAAGAAATCCCTATTCTCTGTCATCACAATAATGCATCCGCATAGAATGTGTTAGAACTATTTAATTCATCATCCTCATTGGTCGACATAGATCCTACACGTATTCCATATTTCCGCATTGGCTAGAGTGCACGTTATGTCATGATTTGGTATCTTTCCGCTTATTCACAAAAAGCGAGTGTAATCGTTCTTCACTCAGATTTTGGTCATATTTGCAAGTGTTAAACAGTCCCCTGGCTGTGTGTTTTACTCATCCTATATTCCAAATGATTTAAACCTAATAATTTGTCGAGAGTTATGATCATGTTCGATGTATTTTAAGAACATCTTGCGACAATTAATTACTTGAGAGATGGCACAACCCATTTAAATCATGTGAGGACTGCTTCCACGACGATTATTTAAATAAAAACATGGAATTCTGATTTGCATTATTTTTTACATCCTGGAGAAACACCGTGTTAATTCATTGCTTGGATCTTCTACACGACTGCGACCATATTTATGCTTCGAAAGAACAACTAGCTCCACTTATATAATGCTGCTGCAATTCTGTAAAGCTTATCTCCAATCTTCTTCATAGATTTCATGTATTATAACATTTATATAATAAAGTGAAATATAACTGTATGCATGAATGTTACATTCTTTTTGTAACCTAGAAAGTAATAAGTATTAAACAGAAAAACACATTTAAACTAACCATAAATGTATAGGTTCATTGAATCCAAAAAGAAAATGGAAAACAGTTTGCTAAAGGCATAAATCCAAACATATCCGATAAACTTATGTGAAGTACAGTGATTATTTTTTCAAGGCAAATATTATTCTGGGTGTTTTGGTTATTAAATTAATAAATTAAATAAATCCATACTAAATACATGCTTTGCTCCAGAAGTACATCTTCAAAAAGGCATCACTGAAATTATCCAAAAGTATTGTATGAATAGGACAAAGTATTCAAATTCCAAGAAGAACCTTTCGTTTCCTTTATAAAGTGTAAAAAAAATTTAGACATTTTAAACAACTTTATTTACATGACTTTCAGATGCTTATAATATGAGTCAGTTCAACTTTGATTTGACAGCTCTTTTGCACAGCAATTCAGATACAAACTACGAGGATTTGAGAGACAAAATATTCAATTTTGCAGAACTCTTTATATGTTTCCAATGTTCTCCTCCATTCTATCCATTCAGAGAATGACCAAACCTACTCTTTCATGCCTGACTTACACAGATCTGACAAAAATAAACTCTTTTTTTAATATATATATATTAATTACATTGGATGTTCTGATGATGTTAAAGCAAAATGGGATTTCTGCATCATGTTCACTGATTTGCAGTACAATTCTTAGAATGGGATTGAAGAAAACATTCATATCAATGAGGACATTGAAATAGGCTTACAGTTCATCTTCCCTATTCTCTTGATAAAAGGACATTTTTACCAGTGTTACGGTTAAACATTGAAACTCAATTTCAAACTTTCACAAGGGTGACATAATGCAGGCTCAGGTTTGGCAATGAAGGGTGGCATCTTTTTTTTTTTACAATCTAAGAGCATAAGAAAAAAAGCCGTGAATTTTCCATAATTGGGTTTGCTGGCCAAGCTAAATGAATGTAATGCAATGAAAATGTTTTGGAAAAACCATGAATTGCAGTCATGAAATTAAGTGTGATTTTCAGAATAAACATCGAATGCTTATTAAAGAAGAGTGTATTCTCATTTTAAAATAGATGGAGCAGCTAATAAAATGGCCAAAGTTTAAAAAATCAAGTATATAAAAATTTAAAACAAAATTAGACCAAACTCAGCTAAGTACTTTTCTGAATTTTCATGATAATGAACTGGCCTTTTTATAAGAGTTGGACTAGTAAATTATGCAAAAAATTATCTTAAATCCATGCAGAGTAAAAAATTACTTCACTCACATGTTCCTATGTCATCAAATATATTTATTTTTTGATTGCTGTATATTGTTTCTACTGTATTTTGTCATGTTTTCTCAAAATTTTATATTCTACAAAAAATTCCAGAAATTTCTTGAATATTTTTAAAGAAAAACCTTTTTATTTCCATGTATATATTCGATGCTTTTCTTAAACAAATGAAGACAAATGTTTTACAAGATCCACAAAGTCCTATGCTACAGCTACAGATCGATTTATAGGGCGATTCAAACATATTTTAATCAATTTATTGTTGGTCTCTTAATTGTCCTCAGGATCAAACCTCTCGCCTGAAAATTATGAGGTCAAACATGTTCTTTATATTCCAGAAGAATTTTTCAAGCATTTCTTTAGGTATTCGACTAAACGTTTAAAATCAAAAGTGTCCAGTGACTTTTGGCCATGGTAGTGTAAAAATAGTATAAAAATCCAAATGCACATTAATCACTGATTAGTTTTAAGTCTCTGAAAGATTTATAAAATTGTTGTTTGTTTCAATACTTTAGATTTATATTTGGAAATTTTATCTTGCAAGTTAAGCAAAAATGTAAGTTATTGTTCAGAAATAAAAGATTGTTTTGTTAAAAAGTGAATAGAACTTTTTAAAATTATATCATTTTATTATTGATTAATTTATGTTTCAGAGAGAAAAAAGAATTAAAACTGAAAATTTGTATAAATTAATGAAAAAAAAAAAAAAAAAAAAAAAAAAGAAAGAAAGAAAGGAAGGAAAATAAAAGAAACTTTCTGTAAAAGGTTTCTACCATCAAATTTCTTCAAAATCTTAAATAAATTTCATTGTTTACATCCAAATATGTGTTGTGGTATATAGGTGTGCAGACTAAAGGGAGTTGACTGTTTTTTTTTTATTGTTGTTTCATACAAGATTTAATTTTAGAAATTTTTTAGGGCAAACACTTATAAATATGTTGAAGAGAATAAAACTGCC
Organism: Maratus michaelseni; assembly: GCA_963931845.1. Taxonomy (NCBI): domain Eukaryota; kingdom Metazoa; phylum Arthropoda; class Arachnida; order Araneae; family Salticidae; genus Maratus; species Maratus michaelseni. Next base: position 432,623,179 of record OZ007591.1, on the reverse strand, counting down.
AACACCAAATCCTGTATGTTTTCAAATAAAACCTTGATAGGAAGAGTTGGGTTTCATTTAGCAAGAAATCAAGTTAGAGTTAAAAATTTAAAAAGTATACAATACCTTTTGATGTTTCAACTGAGTTTCCAAGAATTCTTGTTTCTTTTTAAACAGTTCAATTTTTTTATTCACCTAGAAACAAATTTGAGCATGCATTAATAAGTTTACAAAAAATCTAAACTCAGTAATGCATTCAACATTTGAGAAAATTCAAAATTTTATTTATATACAGTAAAAGTTGCCTTAAGCAGAAAATTTCCAAGTCCTGGCATAGAAAATACCATGCAATTAATTACAGGAATCTGTTTTGGAAAAAATTGGGTCCTTTAAAGGGCTTTTCATAAATTTTTTTCACCCTAAAACAGAACCCTTCACAAAAATGTACATGTCTTAAAAATATACCTTTCACAAATTTAATAATTTTAAACAAAATCTGACTTGTCACAAACAGTTATGTAAAATACCCAAAATGAGTATTTATTCTTCAATTACATACAGCTGTGAAAAAAACTCATATTGCTATTAGTTATAATGGATTAATGCAAAATAAAGAAAACTAAAACTCTAAATTTAGAAATTTAGACTTCTTATAACTCTTAAATTTTAAAGAAACTCAGCATTTTACATTTAATTAATGAATTGTCTTTTAAATTATAATCAAGATTGTAAGAAATCTAATATATTTATTGATAATAAATTTATTTATTTTTTTATTTTATTATTATTATTTTTAATTAACTATAATATTTACTTTAATATTTATATTAATATTCATTTAATTTTATTAATAATGTTTTAATTTTATTGTTATTTTTTATTTTATTGTAGTATTTTTTATTAAATAATGTAAAAGGTATACTTAATATGTGCAATATCATTTTAGATATTGTATCAGTACTACGTAGGTTACTACAATAAAGAGGACATATTCTTTAATCCTTCTCACGATAGTTTTCTTTTCCAGATACCCTTTTTTTTGCAAATAACTACATACGCCTTAAGTTGAGTGCTATCTAATTTCAGTACTTTTCCATTATTGTCGACTTTTAACAAAATTTCCAATGCGGAAGCGTGAGAAAAGGGAAAGACTTGTCATGATAAGAATCGGTAATTTATTTATCAAAAAATGGAACACACTATTCAATTGTGAATCACTTCAATAGTCAGGCTTGCCAATTTCATTCCTTTACATTTAAATATGAGTTAGAAAATGTCTGAGAAAGTTTTGCGTTGTTGGAATTTGAGAACTACCTTAATGACATATATCGATTTCATGGTTATATAAGCATTTTCTCAAAAGTTAGAACACAAATGGAAAGACAGACAAAAAATCATAAAATCATGTCTCACGCATAGATTATTACCCACTTTCTGACACGACAACCTTATATACATTAAAAGTTATAAAACAGTCAAAAAATAAGAATTCATAAAAAAAAAAAAAAAACGTACTTTTATTTGTATTTATTTTTATTTGTAAATTTGAATAAAAGTAACCTACATTTCTTAAGATATCATAATTATACACATTTCTTTGTAATACACCTATTTTTCATGTAAACATATCGATGACAGAAATTTACAATACAAATTGCGAAAACAATTTTTTTCCCTCTGAAAAAGGCTTGGGAATACTTTTTTTTTAGAAAATTCGTATCCAAAGGAATTGTGTCTGAAACTGGTATTTCTAAAACCCTGTATTATTTTCTCTCACCCCCTACTCCCCCCAAAAATGTATATATACAGGGGTTGGAAAAACTACTTTTTTATTGTAGTGAACTACAACTATTTTATCGAAAATGTAGTTAACTACAAACTACTTTTCAAAAGTTCGTTGCTTTCAGATTTTGTCAAGGATCAAATTGAATTTGCATTCGAAACTGAAGACCTGAATTAAATAATACAGCGAACCCCTCTTTATATCGTGTCTACTGGGATACAATTAAATTAATGTGACACAACCGAGGGCATTAAAAAATTAAGAAAGATAACATACAAGAACATTACACATTTCATAGAAAAATTAAGAGAGATATTATAATACAGAAAAACAAACAATTAATAAATCTGTAAATAAAGCAATTCAGAAATATTATTAATTTGGTGTTAAAATATGAAGACCTAATAACGAGTAAATAGGCAAGAAAACTATTTATTACTAGTAAATTTCTGCTGCTGCTCCTCCTGTTAAATAATTTGTTAAAATACTTAACTTTAAGTAACAAAATAACAATAAATACATTTCTCTAACATAAAATTCCCTGATCACAAATCACGCATCAAAATCATGCTTTGACAAATGAAAATGACATCATATTTACAGAAATATTGTACTGGCATTCATAAAAATGGATTATTAAAAGATTGCATTAAGGCTGTTTTCAAATCCAAAGGAATTATTTTCTGACACACTTCTCAATTCCTTTTTGTTAGGAAACGCTTCAAATTGGCAGCTGCTTTCATTAAGATACTATACAATCGGATGCTGTTTTCTATTGTTCTTTATGAAGGCAAAAGATTTTTCACAAAATACTGCCAAAGTCTGTGTTTAGAATCGACATTCAGGCCGCAACAGCGCAGGAAAGGAGAAAACCTTTCTTCCCATGACAACAATCACTTATAACTATATAATATTCCTTTATAAAAAAGATGTTAAACACCATTAGATTCCAAATCACTTCAATAATCAGGTAAGCAAGTGCCACGAATTTTCCGTTTAAAAATGCATCAGTGAATGGAATGTGTCAGAAAGTTTTACGTTGTTGGTCTTCTCGGATTGTCAGATTAGTTCGGATGATGAAATTGACATAATTCTCAAAAGAAAAGATTATTTTCATTCATGGAAATAAAGTAATTTAGTATAATTGAGTCAGTATGAACTCATATTCAATACAGTTCCTACTATTTTTTCTTTTCTTTTCTTTTTTATTTCTATTTTAATAAATGTTATATGTAGCTAGTGAATAAAAAGTTTCCGAAAATTAAATCATTTCTTTGAAATAAAAATAAGTATTCAATAAAACTCAAACATTTAAAAATGATCAGGGCCGTAGAGAGAGACCACGGGCCCCGGTAATAATTCCAATGCGGGCCCCCTACCATAACTATGATACAATAACACCTGCTTAGACAGAAACGAAAAAAAAAACAAAAAAAAACCGTAAAAAATTATGTTTTAGACATTTTCATTTTAGAAGGTAAAATTGCATGGTATTTTTTTTGACAGAACAATGATTTTACTTTCCGTTTATAGTAGGATTCCGCTATGAACAGGCTTTACTGTATTATAAAGTAAATTTTCTGAATAGTACTTTTTTTTAGAAAATCCATATAATATTTGCTTACAATTTTATTACTGTTCTTTTGCAGTACAGGTTATGATGCATTTGTAACACTCTTTTTCATCTAAAGATATTAAATAGAAATTGAAAATAGTGAAAATGTATTTCAATTTTTATTGAATTCATCAATTAATTGTGAATGAAAAAGTTAAACGTGTGAAAGAAATAAAATGCGAAACCTTAACATGCTAACCCAGCTTTCCACATAATTCCCGTTCGCACATCTGAAATCATCCACTTCATTAAAATAAGGGTGCCATTTCAAAACTTTTTAGAGAGGCGGGAGTGGTGAAGCAACTGATACAGCATTATTCTCACATTTGTTTATAAAAGTACTCATTATTGATAAATGTGCTTCACCTTGAAAAAGTTGCAATAGCTTTAGCAAACATTATTGGTATTTATTAATTTATTGGTTTAAAGTGTTTATTTAATACGAATGATTCTATTTTAATTCAACTATGACAAATTATTTTAGCTTTTGTGCAATTTCAGATTTAAAAAAAAAAAAAACCCCGATGTGTGACAACCGATGCACTTTAAAATATCGGTACTTTTCGGTTAGCTGGGTGCCAGTGATATATATGCATACATAAATACATATGTATATACATATATTTGTATATACAGTGGCAGACAAAAAAACTGCATCACCTAGAAAAATTAACATTTTGCAATGCTAATGAGTTATTTTGTTCAAATAAATTAATCTTAGTTGCTCCAAAGCAAGATAAGATATCATTCTATATTTCTGTTGGATAATATACCCCTTATGAAGTATTGCGTCATCAAATTTTTAAAAATAGTGCGGCAAAAGGGAAAAACGGTCATTTGTCTTGTTCTTTAAGTGGTCAAATGATGACTTCGTATGTTCAATTGAAGCAAGAAAAAAAATGTGTGATACTTGCTTTGGTTAAAGAAGGATATCCGACAAGTGTTATCGCTAAAAAAAATTGGTTGCAATCAATTGACAGTTTGAGGACGATTAAATTATAACGTGAAACTTGTAATGTTGAGAGAAAGGCTGGATCGGGCTGAAAGAGGGTGACCCTAAATTCTGATGATCGATATCTGAAACGAATGTATCTGAGTAATCGTCATTCAAGTGCTCCTGACTTAAAAATCTCTTTTGAGAATGTCTGTGGTGTTAATTTAAGCGCAAGAGCTATCCAAAGACGATTTGTGGAATGCGGTTTGCATGCGTATCGTATCGCCCAAAGAAAAAGTCTTTACTTACAAAAAAAATTATGTTTAAACGACTGTCTTGGGCAAAAGAGCATGTCTCATGAACAAAGGCTCAGTGGGATTCAGTAATGTTTTCGGACGAATCTAAGTTCAACCTACATAGATCAGACGGTAAACGGTATGTTCGAAGACGTAAAAGTGAAGCTTATCATCCAGACTGCATATCGCCTACTGTAAAATTCCCTGTCAACCAAATGGTCTGGGGATGTATATCCAGCAAAGGTGTTGGACGTCTGAAACTTATTACTGGAACTGTGAATGCACCCGTTTATACCGAGATTTTAGAGGAGTGTTTAAAACCAGTTATTAAGGATGATTTTAAAGGTGCTAGAAATTGTATTTTTCAACAGGACTCTGCACCCTGCCATACAGCGAAATTGGCAAATACAATCTAACTTATTCATGATTTATTTTGTTGCCTAATTTACAAGTTTTAATCTCCATAACATTAAGGATATTGGAAAAGTAATTTTCACCCAGTTTCCTCCCTTTAGGTGACGGCCTATCTGAAAAAATCTTTATTATTAATGTTCGGATACGTCTGTATGTGTGTGCGTGTGTGTGTCTGTACGTGGAAAAACTCTGCAACCGTAGCGAGTAGCGAAGCGCTTTTTGTTTAAAAAAATTCGGAAAAATCCCGGGATTGGTGATACTCAGTATCGAAGAAATCGGCCCCCAATTAAGGGAGTTATTAATTAACAAAGTCTCGAAAATTAGCGAAAAAGGAGCATTTTTTCCAAAACAAAGAAACGATTTCAGGTTTGACTTGAACGGGGCCCTCCGTCGAGGCTAGCAACCGAGCCAATCAGCTTTCGTTTTCCACCCGCATCCCCATATTTTTCATTCCGGCTCTGATAAACATGGCGTACTGGAAGTTTTCCAGCCTTTTTTCAAAAAATCGCAAAAATTTGCAGACCGACGTAAAAAAAAAATCGCGAATTCATGAAGGTAAAATTCGTGAAATTCGACCAATTAGAAGAGAAGTTATCAATTAATAAACTTTTAATTGTGTGTCGAAAAAAAGATCAGTTTTAATTTCAATACTTCAGCAGGCGTCTAACGGCGACAAACGTCTGCTGAAGAAATAACAAAACAAAATATTTTTTTTTTATAGTGGAAGTATTCCAGGTCTATCAATTTTTTTTTTTAAATATTACATTTATCGATTTGAAAATTATACATCCATCTGTAAATTTTCACAAGGATTCTAAATATGTAATTTTCGAATTTCTCCGATAATTAGGACAGAATTTACAATTATTTATTCATTTAATTAGACCACTTAAAAAGATTTTATTTGGGAACACCTGATATCTCAGTTATAATTTCATTAGCACAGACATCACGGCGTTTATTCATGGAGATAAAACAATTCCTTTTTAAAGGAACTGCGGTTTCTATAAGCTTATAAATTTTTTTTAAATAATAATTTTTGGATCTGAAGAAAACGCATCCTTGCTCAGAGTAGGGTGACATTCCAGGGATTCAAACAATTTTCGATTTCGGACCATAATTTTTGATTTTAGCAAAATCCCGAATTTTGTATAGGAAAAAAAAAAAAAAAAAAGAAGCTAAGGAATTATCTATTTCTTTTCAAAATATCTCCTGTCATATGGGTCCCATCGCGACGCGGTTTGGCTAATTTGACTCGACATCGATAGAGCTTACCGATTTTAGTTCCTTCTTTCACCACCAGGGGCGAGTTTTTTTTCCTCTTAAGTATGGTCCGTTTCTATAACTGAGAAAGTATGTTACGGATTTCCACCAAACTGATTCCAAACATCACAATTAAAGTAATAAGGACCCAGACCCTCTATAACATTTTTAAAAGTTTCTAAGTTTATACCACTCTTTTCGAATAATAATATCAGATTTATATATTCATTTCATAATATCTCGAGTTCTGTGAGTCCAATCGCAACGCGGTTTGGCTCATTCGACTCGATATCGCTAGCGCTTACATATTTTAGTTCCAAGCTTCACCACCAGGGGGCGTTTCTGGAAATCGGGTTGTACGGGCCCGATTACGACGGGGTTTCGCTCTTTCGACTGGATTTTGACAGCTTTACAGATTTCGGTCATGTTCATATAGAACAGATTGCGCCCCCTGGTGGTGGAAGGTGTAAGTTAAAGGATTTTTCAGCCAACTCTGGTTCTATGGGTCACATCACGACGCGGTTTGGCTCAATCGACTCGACGAGGGTACTAGAGCTATAGAGTCGATAGAGGGTACTAGAGCTTATCGGTTTTAGTTCTTTTTTCACCACCAGGGAGCGTTTTCTTATCTCTGTTTCTATGGCCCGGATCACGACGGGATATGGCTCATTCGACTCAACGTCGATAGATGATACTACAGCTTATCGATTTTTGCTCCGAGTCTCACCACCAGGGGGCGCTTTCCTATCTCGGTTTCTATGGGAAGGATCACAACGGGGTATGGCTTATTTGACTCGACATCGATAGAGCTTACCGATTTTAGATCGTTTTTTCACCACCAGGGGGCGCTTTACTATCTCCAGTTCTACGGGCATGAAAACGACGGGGTATGGCTCATTCGACTCGACATCGAAAGCATAAACGATTTCAGTTATGATCGTATAAACGGATTGCGCCACCTGGTGGCGGAAGGTGGAACTAACGTATACTGCAGCGCGTGCGCAGCACAACTGCTATACGGTGCCGCAGGCAGCGGGGACCGAAATCACCCACTTGTGGACAACCACCCGTGAGGTATAGGAACAATAAGTCCACGAGGGGAAAAATAAACGCTACCCGACACCGATAGCACCCATACGTTCCAATCCCCACCACAGGAGGCGCCTGTTTATTAGATTTGAAACAATTCAGAGGTTCGTTCGGTTAGAGGTTTGTACTATTCAATGTGCAAATTAAGGGATTATCCAGTGCGTGCACAGCACGACCAGTATACGGTGCCGAAGGCAGCGGGGACCCGGGTCGGAGGTTCGTCCGGTTCGAGAATTTACAAGATTCGAGATTTTCTACAATTCGAGGCACCGATGTAAATTAGGGGCCCGCTAGCGGGCGAAGCCAGCTAGTCTGGCATTAAAGTTTTGGAATGGCCTGGGAATAGTCCTGACCTGAATCCCATTGAAAATTGTTGGCATATAATGGGTACAAAAATTGTTGCTCAGAAGCCTGCTACTAAAATAAAACTGATGGAAAGCATTATTAGGGTCTGGTTGCATGAAATTGGCCAGGATTACATTCATAATTTGATATATTCTATGCCGGACCACTGCAAGGCTGTCATCGCAGCTCTTGGAGGATCTACTAAATACTGAAGTGATCCTTATGCATGTATACACATCTAAGTATATATAATATGACTGCTGTTATGTAAAATTTACATTAACTACAGAATTTGTGCATCTATTACTTTGTTCCAAGTTTTTTTTTTAAATATTGCGGTTTTCACTTTTCCCCATTTTTCAAAATAATTATGCGTAAATAATTTATAAATCCCAATAAAATTTAATTTAGATTAATCCTACAACTGTATTTTATCGTAAAAATATCATCCTTCCATAATACCTGTACTTGAAAAACATTATTTGCAGCGTTTTCCACTTTTTCGCAGGTGATGCAGTTTTTTTGTCCGCCACTGTATATACATACATATATACATATATTTGTATATATATACATACATATATGTATATATGTGTGTATATATATGTATATATAGATATGTGTATATATGTGTGTGTGTATATATATACATGTATATATATCACTGACGCCCAGCTAACCGAAAAGTACCAAAATATCAAATTCCTTGATTGGGCATTCCGACCTAGCCTCCTCGAAATGGCACCCCTGCATTCAATGAATCTTTCACTTTTGAACGGTTCATATTAATTGTTGATTACTTAAGCGATATAATATGAATGGCACCTTGAAGTACCAACATAAAAAATATATTCATTACTGATTTTCTGTTGCTAAAATTTAATACCTAAAATGTATTTAAGCATGACCCAGATAACATTTTAACTTAAAATAAGGGAGTTGGCGTGTACAACTCTTGGGGGGTGTGAGATGAATTCTCACATTATTTAATTTACCATTCTTTTAATGTTTTGTTTATCGGCATTTTTGTGCGTGCGTATTACGGTGCTTCGCTATTTATCTTTATTTTAGCCCTCGTGCTTTTTTTTAAATACTGCTTCATTCATTCTTTTTAGCGATACTTTGTCCCCATCCGCGGTTTGTTTACATTGCATCGGAACCTTGTTCGAGGCGCACGCGCATTGTTAGATTTTTTCCGCAGCTGTTATCGCTCTCTCCTCCATCAGCGGCAGTCGCGCATGCGCAGTATGCATGGCTCTGACCTTGATTCACCGTTGGAGCGGCTCTTTTAAATCTCGCCGTACGTAGGATTTTCAAAAGCTCTGACGCGTTGCTGCGTTGGCGTATAGGGGATCATTTTACTTTTGGTTTCGTTTTGAGAGCGGCGATTCGTTTGTTTATTACCGTTGACTTTAAATTTTAATCAATTAAATTGAAGGGCCCGTGATTTCACTTTGGATTTTCCCGCATGCATCATATATATAATTTTTCCGTTATTTTTTGAAGCAGTTTGTCTGATGGGAGTCGCCGGAATTGGACGTGTTACTTTTTTTTATTTTGTGCTATTTTATTTTTCTAAGTTAAAAATCTTAATGGATGATGCCCTGCAGAACGACGAAGTCTTCGTGTAAAATAAAATAAAAACCATGATGGGTTTTACCGTTCTCATGGTGGCCAAGTGGAAGGAATATATTTCTTCTTCTTTGAAAGAAATTAATAAAGAACTTAATTTATGATTCAAGTCTTCTTCTTCATGTCTCCATCTTTTCAACATACGACTGTTTTGGATGAGATCCTTTTTAGTTATATATTTTCACAGTGACCTTAAAGAATTCTTTTAAATATCTAAAAGAAAGGGTTATTGCAAATAACTTAACTGCAATTGTGCTAATTAATTACGATCATAAAATAATATATTTCAACCATCTTCTCAAGAATAATACCACAATTTGGTGCTTTAAGAGAAAATTTATGGAAATAATTATTCTTGCAATTTAAAAAAAAAAAAGTAATGAGAATCCTAGAAAATTATTTTTTTAAGACATGAAGATTGTTTCATCTTAATTTATTAGAAGAATTATTATTTTGTTAATTTATTTCAAAGTTATTATGTTATAGAAAATTTTAGATATTGTTTGAAGAAAGATTATTTATAATATATTTCATAAAGTATGAGATTTTTTTGTTGTTCTTGGAATACATTGTTGTTATTATCTCTTTATATTTGAAGAACATACATTTTTTTTCAATTTTATGATTTATAACAAGTATATTTATGGCATATGGCAAATGAGGCACATTTTATAAATTTATTTGAATGTTATATACTATTATTTATTTGAAGCAGATATATATATTTATTTATTTAATTTGAATTGTTGCTTGAAGTATATTTTTTTGCTGATATCATGTCTCAAAAAAAGAAGCCCCTGAGAGTAGTTGTAACACCTTTTTCAGGAGACCCTGAACTTTTAGATTTTTTCATAGAGCAAAGTAATGCTGTAATTTCTTATTCAAACTGGGATAATGATCAAGCCCTTATATTTCTAAAGTCTAAACTTGTAGACCAGGCATTAAAATTCTATATTTCTTCTACTGCTTGCAAAAACTCTTCCACTCCTGAAGAATTATTTAATATCTTCAAAAAACATTTCAAAACAGAGTCAACTAACACAATAGCTATTAAATACAATAGCATTAAACTTCAACCCTCAGAATCTATTCATGCATTTGCAACCAGACTAGACAACATTGTACGCAAGCAGTTCCCAACCTTACCTGATTCCTCCATTGAACCTATTCTCATGTCTAAATTTACAGATTTATTACCCAACCATATAAAACTCCATATTCTTACACAACATCTGGATACTTTTGACAAAATGGTTGAAGCTGCTTCTGTATATCAAGAAATTATAGATTCAGTGCAGGTTCCTATAAATTCCAGTATTGTTCCCACATCCTATAATGTATTAAATACCTTACATGATAACATTCCTGAGATTAGATCTCAAGTTCATCATTCTGCAACGTCTTCAGAGGAATGTAACAGACCCTCGTCTGCTTCTAATGATGGCTCTTCTCGTGATATAGACACCAGGCACACTCCTTTTTCAAAAAGACAGTCTGTTCACAATTTCAAATCATCTTATAAAAGAGTAATTTGCCAATGGTGCTCTCGTCCTGGACATTCAGCAAACAAATGTTTCAAACTCCGATCAAATCGAGCTTCAAGTAGTAATCAGAACACTTTTGGAAAATGGCGACAACATCCATCTAATGGCAATACACGTTCATTTGCTCCTAGACATTTTTCTAATTCGGCCTCCCATCAGACCAACTCACATAAAAATCCCAAAAAGGGTTGACACATTTTGGGGCGGAGTAGGTGTGGAGCTGCTTCACCTCGGTGTCATTTTTCTCCACAGTCAGATTCTGCAACCACTTCTTTCCATAACATAAACCAATATGCCAATATGAACTCTTCTACTCCTCCAATAGTATATAATACAAGAACTTTTTTCAATTCTGATATAGTTAATGAGCATCTACCTACTGATATAAATATTTCATCTTCTACTAATAATTTTGCTCCTTTTGAAGTTAATAATGAAGTTATTGTACCAAGATCCCCATTAACTAAGTCCCAATATCCAATTTCATCACAGAGACTTGTAAAATCAGTTGCTATCCAAACAACTAAAGAAATTCCTGTTGTTTCAAATTACTCTATGCAATCTACTACTTGTGACAATAACACAGTCTTTGTTAAATCAATAGAATTTCTTCTTCATGCTGAAGTTGATCAGCCCACTCTTCCAATCATACAATTATCTATCAATAAAAATCCTGCCAATTTTCTTCTCGATTCTGGAGCAAGTATTTCATTATTATCAAAATATTACTTCCATAAGATAAAACAATTTGTTCATTATAACAGAATCGCCTCTAATGTTAAAATTACTACTGTAAATTCTGCTGTTATTTGCTCAGGCTGCATAAATTTATCATTCAAAATAGGAAAACATTTTTATAAGCATTCCTTCTTTCTTATTGATATTCCTGAAAACTGCAAATTCATTGGTATTCTCGGATTTGATTTCTTGAAATCTAATAGAGTTATTATTGACCTACACAATAGTCAAATAAAAATAAATAACAATGTACTAGATATCTTGGACTCTGTCTCTGCACAAGAAGTTAATGAAATACAGAATTCAGAAATAGATAGCTTACCCCAACATACTCCTTCACTTAGCTCCTCCAAGCAAATCAACTCAGCATTTGTAAATTCCAATACTCCAGTATGCCATTCCCAGTCTTCAAATAGTTCTTGTTATTCTCGAAAGAAAGTGGTCATTCCACCTAACAGTACTGTAAACGTACCTGTGGTGTCTTCCTTTTCTTCTTGTAACCAAGAATATTTGTTTGAACCTAACAACCATGACTTCCCTACATGTGCATATCAATCCATAATTTCTGCTGAAATTCATTCAAAAACAAAAGGTGATAACAATCCAAGCACTTATTTTTCTGTACCTATCACTAATAATACTGAAGAAGTTTTTCACATCAATAAAAATTCTCTTTTGGGTACAATTTATGAAATAGATGATATTCAAGAAGATATTGATCCTGAAACAATTATTTCTCAAGAAATTAATGTAATTCAGGCTTCAGCTGATGTTTTAAAATTAAGAAAATCAGAATTTAAACTTAGTAACTTCAGCCTAAATCATTTAACCCCATATCAAAAAGCAGATCTACAAAATTTACTGTTAAAATATGATACAGTCTTTTCTTCTTCTATGAAATCCTTGGGCCATACTGATAGAGTCATACCTCATATTCAATTTATATCAGATGTTCCAGTTAAAACCCTGCCCTTCCCTGTTCCTCAATCAATACAAGATGAGGCGAAACAACAATTGGATATGTTGGTTGAGGCTGGAATTATTGAACGAAGTATTTCTGAATGGGCATGTCCGATGCTAATGGTTAAGAAGAAAGCATCATCTCCAAATGAAAAACCTAAATTTCGAATGGCACTTGATTTACGATTAATTAATTCTATGATTCGAAGCTCTTCATATCCATTACCTAGAATTGATACTATAATTAACAATATTTCTAAATATAAATATTTCACAACATTAGATTTTTCTTCTGCATATCATCAAATAAATCTCCCTAAAGAATTCCGTAAGAGACTTTCATTTACTACTGAATGGGGTACTTACAGTTTTTCTCGTTTAATGTTTGGACTCAGATCCGCAGCATCATCTTTTCAAATGCTAATTGATGCCATAATAGAAGAAAGTAGATTACAAGGTGTATATGCTTATCAAGATGACATCATTGTTGCCAGTAATTCCTTTCAAGAAATGATTGAAAAACTACAGATTTTATTTTCAATTCTGCAAAAACATAATCTTACCTTATCTCCTGCTAAATGTCAATTTCATCAAACTGCCATAGACTATCTTGGATTTCACTTACAGGATCATACTATTCAGCCAATATCTTCTAACATAACTAAAATTACTTCATTTCCAGCTCCTAGGACTAAAAAACACTTAAAAAGATTTATTGGTCTGTGTGGTTTTTATCGTATACTTATTCCTAAATACTCAAAACTAATGGATCCGTTAATTAAACTTACGTCACCTAAAGTTCCTTTCAAATGGTCCGAAGATCATGATAAAATCTTCAAAGAAATTCAAAATATATTTTTCACAAAGCCTTTTCTCTCCTTACCTGATTGGTCTAAATCATTTTATCTAAACACTGACACAAGTGGTACTGCTATCTCTGGTGTGCTCTTACAAGAAAGAAATGGTCAACTACTTCCTGTCAGCTATTTTAGCAAAACCTTATCTCCCTCTGAAAAGCAATATCCTGCTCTAAAATTAGAACTCATGGCAATAGTAAAAGCAATTAATGCATTTAAATATTTTCTATACAATAGACATTTCACTATCCTTAGTGACAGTAAACCAATTGAACATTACAAGCGTACTAGTTCACCAGTTGATCTTACTACCAGATGGTTGGTTGATCTCTATAATTATGATTTTACATTTGAATATCTTAAAGGTGAGAGTAATGTGTTAGCAGATTATTTCTCTCGTGAGGATTTTACAAACCACTCTCAAGACCTTAATACTAACCCTGAATTAATAAATGATGAAAATATTCTTCCAATAACCACAAGGTCACCAACAATCGAATTGCATCATATTGATAATAATAGTCAACAAAACCAACAGTCTCATGACCAGAGTATGGAAATTTCGGAATCTACTTTTCTTTGTGAACAGCGAAATGATCCAAAAATTATGAAAATAATCGATTCCATTACATCTGATAAACCTGATCCGAAATTCAAAAATTATTTCATTCACCCAGATACAGGTCTACTTATGATTAAACGTAAATTTTTGCAACCAGAAAATTCACGCCATATTAAAATTATTATGCCTCATATCTTAAAACCTAAAATTTTACGCATTTGCCATATGCCTCATTTTGGAATTTGTAATACTTACAAAAGATTACTTAAGAAGTTCTATTGGTCAGGAATTTATAAGGATACGAAAAATTTTGTTCTATCCTGTGATTTATGCATTAAATATAAGCATAGAAGAATACCACCAGCACCATTACAAGAAATGTTTATACCATCAAAACCTAGTGAGCTTGTTTCAATGGATTTTCTTGGTCCATTTTCTAATAAATATCATGTGCTGACATTTCTTGATCATTTTTCAAAACATTTAGAGCTGTATCCCATTAAAAATGCTACTGCACAGGCTGTCGTCAAGTCTTTGACCAATTACATCACTACCTTCGGTCGTCCAGCATCTTTAATGTCTGATCTTGGACCTCAGTTTTATGCTCAGATATTTGATAACTTTACAGAGAGCCTCAAAATTAGCATTGTTCATTCATCTTCTGGACACCCTCAGACACAAGGATCATCTGAGAGGATCAATACCAGTATTAAAGCCTCTATTGCAACACTAGCTCAAGAAGGCTACAATTTCGAACAGGCTTTAATGATTCACAAAAGCCTATACAACAATACAGTCCATTCGTCTACGCGATATTCTCCAGCATATCTTCATTTTGGTAGATCCTTATCCAACATCTTTGATTTGTTTGAGTATCCTGATCTCGAAGCATTGTCATATCCTTATGACTACTACCAATATATGTCCTCAATGAAAGATGTCTACCAGAAAGTTTACAAAAATATGAAAGGTGCTCAACATTTACGTAATCAGCGTCAACATCAGAGTGCTAAACTACGAAAATTCCAGTGTGGTGACATTGTTTACATTAGAACTAATGATACCTTTAAACCTAGGAACATTGGTCCTTATGAAGTCGTTAAAGTTATATCTGATGTGCTACTCTCAGTTAAAGTGTTAGAAGACGAACTTGATCAGTCCTTCACCATAAATGTAAACAGAGTATTACCTGCACAGAAACGTCACCAACACTTAATGTTGCAGCAACCTCCCGGTCCACAAATTCCTCCATCACATAGATATAACTTAAGATGCAGAATATAAACACAATGTGTAATTTTTTTTATAACAAAACTAATAATTATTTTTCTATTTTACAGGTATGTAGCCAATAACCTGTGGCCAGGGTTATGCTGCTGTACCTGCCTTAAAAGTTTGCATTAAGTTAAATTATTTAGTAATGTTCTTTACTCATGTAAATTAAGTTCACAATATTTAAAAAAAAAAAAAAAAAGTTATTTAATTTATTTCTGGTACAGTTTTTCATTTTTATGTTCCACGACTTAGTCAATTCCTTTTTTTTTTTTTTGGAGATCTCCAATCCCATTCATTTTTCCCCTTATTATTTTTTTTCTCTCCCTTATTTTCATGAAATTTATTATTGATGTTTGACATTTTTATGACAAATTTATTGAAGTTAGTGACATTAGAAAGTTTATTTATGTTGAAAGAAAAGTTACATTGATGATATCTCTGTACAATTTTATGACATATTTATTGAAGTTGATATAGTTGAAAGTTTTTATTTACTTATGTTTACATTTTTAAAGAAAAGTTGGTGATGTTGATTTTTGTTTTTCAGAGTTTGATATGCTGTCTATTAGTATTAATATTATTTATTTATTGATATTGGATAACAGCATTGTAATAAAGATTACATGAATTATTGATACATCTGAATTTGTATGATTTAAAGATTATGATTATTACTAAGAAAGTTGCAACTATTAGTATATTTTTGGAATAAAGAAAATTTATTTTGTTTTCATGATCTCTATTAACCATTTGCTTAATTCAAAAGCAAGAACTTTTATTGTAATGGTTCTTTGATTCGAGATCTTTTATGGTATGTTATATTTGTTAATATTATGTATATAGATGTGCACATTTTTTTTTGTTTGGCTAGCCATATTTTAAAGTAATGAAATACGAAGATACATATGTTAAATATTTATAACTCTATATCTTGTGTATATATATATGGAATTGATGTAAAAATTATGTATTCCTTTTTCTCTCTCTTTCCTAGTTGGCCACTGCATTTTAATTTTTTTTGGAATTTTTAATGGTCTGTTATTTGGCTTACAAAATTTTGCTTTCCTATCCTGCTGTAAAAGGTTCTACCTTTTACATCTGTCTGGAGCATCAAAAATTTTTTTCGTCGTTCGGGGGTATTGTGAGATGAATTCTCACATTATTTAATTTACTGTTCTTTTAATGTTTTGTTTATCGGCATTTTTGTGCGTGCGTATTACGGTGCTTCGCTATTTATCTTTATTTTAGCCCTCGTGCTTTTTTTTAAATACTGCTTCATTCATTCTTTTTAGCGATACTTTGTCCCCATCCGCGGTTTGTTTACATTGCATCGGAACCTCGTTCGAGGCGCACGCGCATTGTTAGATTTTTTCCGCAGCTGTTATTGCTCTCTCCTCCATCAGCGGCAGTCGCGCATGCGCAGTATGCATGGCTCTGACCTTGATTCACCGTTGGAGCGGCTCTTTTAAATCTCGCCGTACGTAGGATTTTCAAAAGCTCTGACGCGTTGCTGCGTTGGCGTATAGGGGATCATTTTACTTTTGGTTTCGTTTTGAGAGCAGCGATTCGTTTGTTTATTACCATTGACTTTAAATTTTAATCAATTAAATTGAAGGGCCCGTGATTTCACTTTGGATTTTCCCGCATGCATCATATATATAATTTTTCCGTTATTTTTTGAAGCAGTTTGTCTGATGGGAGTCGCCGGAATTGGACGTGTTACTTTTTTTTATTTTGTGCTATTTTATTTTTTCAAGTTAAAAATCTTAATGGATGATGCCCTGCAGAACGACGAAGTCTTCGTGTAAAATAAAATAAAAACCATGATGGGTTTTATCGTTTTCATGGTGGCCAAGTGGAAGGAATATATTTCTTCTTCTTTGAAAGAAATTAATAAAGAACTTAATTTATGATTCAAGTCTTCTTCTTCATGTCTCCATCTTTTCAACATACGACTGTTTTGGGTGAGATCCTTTTTAGTTATATATTTTCTCAGTGATCTTAAAGAATTCTTTTAAATATCTAAAAGAAAGGGTTATTGCAAATAACTTAACTGCAATTGTGCTAATTAATTACGATCATAAAATAATATATTTCAACCATCTTCTCAAGAATAATACCACAGGGGGGGGGAAGCCCCCTAGTAATGTAAAAATGTACTTAAAATATTTTAAGTATTAAATATACACTAAGAAAATATTTTATGCCCTATTAATAAGTCTACCCTAATCCACAGCTGACATCTGTAAAGCTTTTGATAATCATTTTACAATACCATGTGCTATTATTTACATTATATATATACCGGGTGTCTTTTAAAATGGACTGACTGGTTTTAATAAAATTCTTGCAGGAGAGTCATGTAGGATGTCAGGAGTTTTTTTAGACTGCGATTCCTGATTTTAGTTTGAATTATCAGCCATAGAGGGCACTGCGAGCAACAGACATCCCGTCGAGACAAAAGCAGAAATGAACCAGCATGGATGCGAAGGAAGGAGTGGGTCTCATTTAAGCCTAAAATATTATTCAGAATGGGGCCCCTAAGAACGAGACCCACTCCATGTCTTTCACATCCATGCTGGGTGATTTTAGTTGTGGCCTGGATGGCACTCTTATCGCTCACAGCACCCTCTAGGGCAGGTGATTGGAAATAAAATCGGAAATTGCAGTCTAAAAACTCCCAAGAATTTATTCAATATCGGTCACCGTTTGGAAGTGAATGAATTTTAAAATTAGTCAGTCCATTTTAAGTATATAACATGCTTATCATGGTGTCATATATTTCAACATGAATTTCAGGGTTCAGTAAAAGAATAACACGCAGAGTTAAAATAAAATAATAGGTTTAGAAGTATAAAAAACATCCAAACCTTTTTATCCTCTTTTGGAGCTCCTACAGACAAACTATTTGCAGATGGGTCCACTTTTTTCAAAACGGCTGGATTGTACACAGTCCTGCAGATATTTCCCCTGGAGTAGACAACAGACTGAAAAGAATGGATTATTTCACTACTGTGATGGAATTGGACTCAAGAAGTTTGAATTACCCATTTGCTATTGAGTTGGATTTATTTTTGTTTATCGATAGGTCTATAGACTGGGTAGGTTAGTTTATACTGGTTCTTGAAGTGAAGCCTAGGCTTGATTTTTGGATTCCTATAAAACGTTTGCTCTCTCTCTCTCTCTCTCGTGTTGTCCAATTCCAGATGGATGCAGTGTGTGGCTATTTGGGAATAAGCTGGTTTGTAGCATTTATAAATTCAAGGTGGGTTTTTTTTTTTTTTTTTTTTTTTTAAAAAAGGATGAATACAAAGATTTGTTTTATAGAAACAGAGCCTCCATAATGACCGTTGTATCCAGTCGACTCCTCATAAAATGGTAAGGAGTGGATTGTTAAAAGACAACCATGATGGGGAAATGGGAGGATGGTGAGAATGAGGTGGATGGTGCAGAGAAATGGGAGAGCATGAAGTGGCGGCAAAAAAAAAATAACATACAATAAAAAATTATAATTTGAGTTAGAGTTGTTTGAATTTGGATTACAGAGGCAACAATTAGGTTAAGTACAACACTAGTAATAACAGTTATGATAGTAATGACTTTTCTAACAGCAGTTGTACTGGTAATAGAAATGTCATCTATAAATATTACAAAACTAGATATTTTTACAACAAAAGTGATGAGCAGGATAATATTACTACTGAATTAAATATGGAAAAATGTACAGATAAAAGATGCAAGGTAGGTATGTGCAGAAAATGTGGAAAATGGGTTTAAAGAAAAATCAAAATTTTATAAAATATACAATTGCGTGTAACAATTAAGATGCCATATGTGTAATGCAAGTATTATATGGATCCAACTGCAATTCCATTGAACATACGTTACAATAACCATAAATCCAATATAAGAAATGTAAAAATGAAGAACAAGATATAGAAATAAAACATTTCGCAGAACATGGTATAAATAACATTAAAATATCAATTTTAAAACTTGTCCCAGACAATATCAGAAGAAATATTTTTGAAAAGGAAATGGTGCAGTTTATCCCTATGGGCTGAATGTTACGTTTGGTAATTGCGATGTTATAAAAAACTTTAAAAATCGTAATGTGGATGATTCCATCTGTGCAAAGATGTTTAAGGATACAACAGTAATAAAGAGAAAAAAGGTAATCATGACTCAGATCTCGCTGGAGATAAATTGGTTAAACTGAAAGATGGAGAAAGTATTGTAACAGCTGTTAAAAGTGAAGTTGATACCTGAGGTTTTAAATTGGTAACATTGGAATCTTCATACAAAAGTTAATATACAAATGCAGCGTTCCTGAAGGTTTATTTGAAGAGTGGAAATACCATTAAAAATTAGGAGGGCTTATCTGAAGAGAAATATATTAATTTTAAAAAAGTAATAAGAAATAATATCCAAGATGATTTTATAACATATCTAGATAAAGCAAGTACTAATTACACAACCATTTGCAAAAAATTATATAATAAAGTATTAAGTGAAAATTATAATAAAAGTAATTATAATGTGATGAAAGCTAAGCTTCAAGAGGTGGAAAACAGAATCAAGGCAATGCATAAAACAGAAGAATTTGAATTTTCCTTATTTGGTTTTAGCGCCCAAGTTCCATAAGAGTGAAATAAAGTTCAGAACGATTACTTGTGGTTATAATTCCTGTATGGTACGTTCTAATAAAACATGTTAAAGGATTGCAGAGATTGTTTTCAAAAATTAAACAGATATAAAAATAATATTCAAGGAATATATGCATAGCATATGATTTTGCAGATCTTTTTAACAATACAAATATTAAGGATTTAAGAGGAGAAAATATTGGGAGTTTATAATCGATGAATGGAGATGAATATATTGATTTTAATGGATTTCAAAACTGTTTTCAATTTGTGATTCAAAAGAACTATTTATATGAAGGCAACAAGGTATACAAACAAATTTTATCCCAATGGGGGAGTGCTGTAATTCGAAACTGACCGACAGATATATATATGAAAATAACAGTGATTTAAATAAAGATATATATTGACGACATTTTAATTATTGAGTTAAAAAGGAGCGTCAGATATTATGAAAATCACCTTTACTCAATAGATGGCGCTGACTTTCGCATGGGCGAATAACTTCTGTTCTTGGTAGCCCTATTTTCTAGGAAACGTCACTTCCCGTTTGAAGACGATTCTGAGTAAACACAGAGGCTCTGTGCCAAGTAAATGTAAGTTAGAAGATTAGAGATTAGCTTTTGGTTATAGATCTGTATAGAGGATGGGTTTTGGTTTTGGACTTTACTTTCTGGGGACTCCGGAACAAGATGGCTTAATTCGGGCCGGGCCCAGTTGTGAATATTTCAGCCCATGCAAATCTCAGCGCGGTTTAAGCCAGTTTTTTAATTTAATAGATATCGACTGGTCAATTGTAATCTCATGTTATTGAGAGAAACACAGGGTTTAGCTATAATTAAAAAGGGATTTTGTAATGTAACAGGAGGAAAATAGCTGCGCTAAATAACAATAACGCTTTTAAATTAAAGGATCTAGATTCAGAATTTCCGAAATATTGATATGTTTTAATTATATTTCCTCAAATTTGGAGTTAAATTGCTAATGTATTTAGCTATCCAAATTAATGGTTCAATGTTTTTTTTTTTTTTTTTTTTTTTTTTTTTTTTGGGGGGGGGGGGGGGGGGGGGGCGGAGCATTGTACATCAATATTTCTGCTTACCCATATCAATAGAAACCCAGTAATCCGAACCGAAATTGAAAAAAAAAGTAATCAAGATTAAGCGAAGCTTTGTAAATATAAATTTAATTAAACACAAAAAATATTTAGAATTTTAAATATATGATAATTATCAGTAAATATATTTTATTAAATATTATTACATAATGCATTTGTTTTATTTTCTGACTTAATTTTTTTGCATATACGTTTTATTTACTTAAGGCTGTTCTGAAGTCCAAACTGTGCACTTTCTGACACATTTTTTAATTGATTTTTTTAAATTCCTACTATTAGCTCACACTCTCTCTATATATATCTTGTTCAAATTTTCAATGGTTAATAAAATATTTTCTATTCATCCACTCAAGTTCAAATAATTTTTTTTAAACTTGTAGTGGATGACACTTTTTGTTAATACAGTTTTTTCAAATATTAATTAATTCATTAAATTTAATTAATTAATTTAAGTTTTAAATGGGAGAAAAAAATTCCTCCCATTGTTTTCATAAATGAAATGAAAGATTTATCTCAAATGAGTGATGTCACAGAAATAAAATACCGCAACGATGATTATAAAATAATGTTCAATAAAGGTAACGTGGGACATTAATGCTGCACGGGTTTATTTTATATATTTATGATTAAAAAGTAGGAATTGACTTTTTTTTTAAATTATATTACTTGTTATTCACAAACTTATTAAGAAACTATGTAATATATATTTTTTTCATTTTCCTGTAAAGGCAAAAGATTTTCAAATAATGCTGTCAAAGTTGTCATTTTAAACTGAATTTTAGGACGTGACAGCGCAGGAAAGGAACAAATTGCCGTCCTTAGACAATAATAGCCTATAGCTCAAGATGTAATTCCTTTATTTGAAAATAAAAAACTGTTCAATCATTTCAATAATCATGCTTGCAAGTAGTATTATGCTTTTATGCTTAAAAATGAATCAGAAAATCGCTAGCAACAATACATTTACTAACAGTACCATTTGATACACGTGAAAGCTATCCTACGATGTTTGCATAGCTGCCAACTTTTACGCTGTTTTCCTTCTACTATTTTTTAACATCAAAATCACCTTAAAGTAATAAAAAATTTAAAACACAGTTTGATTTATTACAGGAATTATATAAACTAAAAATAAATTACAAAATAACTGTGATAAGAGACCGATTTATTTTTTAGGTAGATTTCGTAAGAAATACTACCTATTACATTCTCACCTAAGTTGGAATTTTTGAAAAATTTTTGCAGATCTACGCCGATCATGACTCCCAGAACCCAAAACCACCCCCAGTTCAAAACTTTATCTATCTATCTATCTATCTATCTATGTCACTTTTTTATGGACACGATAACTGCAATAATTCTACACAAATCTCTTCCAAATTGATACATAAAATCAAGGGGCATAAAATCTCAGTCAAGTTCGTTAATGGGCAAAATCGAACCAAGGGGGAGGGGGGAGAGGACTTTTCGTGAAAACAGAAAAAAACCCATAATGTCTTAATTATGATACGTATCGAATCCGTTTAAAGTTATTATTACTTCTAGGAGAAGGGCCGAAAATGTACGTATGACAGATTTTTGATATAATTAAAAATGGCCCCAAGGGCGGGAAAAAAGTTGGGTTTTAGAAGAAAAAAAATCATAACTGCATCAATTCACAAGATATCAAATCCGCTTAAATGTATTAGTAATCCTCTTAATATTATCTAAACTTTTTATATTGACAAGTTTTTTATAGGACCAACCCTTATAGCAAAAAAAAAATAAAAACAAAAAAAATCCCTGCCGGCTCCGCCTGCAAACACGTTATTTTTCGAAGTAGACGGTTCCAACTCCCGCATCTTTTCGAAACTGATACATAAAAACAAGGGGCATAAAATCTCGGTCAAGTTCGTTAATGGGCAAAATCGAACCAGGGGGTGGGGGGGGGGCTTTTTTTTAAAACAGAAAAAAACCCATTATATCTTAATTATGATACGTATCGAATCCGTTTGAAGTTATTATTACTTTTAGGAGAAGGGCCGAAAATGTATGTATGACAGATTTTTGATATAATTAAAAATGGCCCCGAGGGCGGGAAAAAGGGGGGTTTTAGAAGAAAAAAAATCATAACTTCGTCAATTCCCAAGATTTCAAATCCGCTTAAATTTATTATAAATCCTCTTAATATTATCTAAAACTTTTATATTGACAAGTTTTTTATAGGACCAACTCTTATAGCAGAAAAAAAATCCCTGTTGGCTCCGCCTGCAAACAAGTTAGGTTTTGAAGTAGGCGGTTCCAACTGCCGCATCATGGCAAAAAGGTCATTTCTTCCGCAATTCCCAACATACAGGCGCCCCACGATCTGCGTCTTCGAAATCTATCAGTGCCTGTAGGCCGAGCAGTCAGGGATTTTTCATATATAAATTACTTGAGTTGCAATTATACCTAATTGTATGTATTTTAATATTTTATATAGGCTTTCATTTTAAGAATAAAAATTTATGTAATTTTTCATATTAGAAGTTTTAGATTTATCATACAATGAGTTATCATTTCTGACTTCCTTGTACTTACATATGCTTTAAAATTTTACATGAGTTAATCATATGTATTATTTCTGTTGCCAACATCCCTTTTTCTATGCATTTACAAAATGCACAAAAATGAATGAGCTATCATTCGAAAGGTTTTTGAACAGCTTCTGAGATAGTATACTCACATTTCTTTAAAACACGTTTTTTGATTAAAAATTACAGTTAATTAAAAATTATATCAGCATTTTTTTTTCAATGAAATGATTTTTTTTTTCTCAAATCATTGTTGCCATAAAAAAATATATATACTACATTATATTGTGCTCAACAATAATTAAAGATAAATAAATAAATAGCACAATAAAAGATAAAGCGGGACGCACGGGTTTATTTTATATTTATGATTAAAAAGCAAAATTCAAATTCAAATGTTTGGAGAAAAAGACACCATCGATCGATCGAAGCAGTGGTATTTTACATGTAGTCTAAAATGTATGTTATGTTATATTATATTAAATTCTATTTTATATGTGCTCAATTTATATTTTTCGTCCCGTGTTTTTCCCGAAGTGGATGACGTCATCTTCCAATGAAGTTAAATTACGATTGTTATTTTTTTTTCTCTCGTGCGTGCCTCTTGATATCTTTGATTAGTTTTTACTTCAATTTTGATGGGATGAATGACATGATATTCTGGCTTGACTAATGTTGTTTGCAGATATTTTCATCCTTAATTTTTCTTTAGAAATTTAAACTTGCATCTAAAAAATATTAGACTGCAGTGCGAAATCATCGCACAGGTGTACTGGTAAATTTATACTTACCTTATCTGTAGAATTTATATTTTCTTTGGTACACGTACATTTTAGGATTGTGTGGCATCAATTCATGTGTATATTATATCATATTTAAATCTGCCAAATTAATTTTTTTTATAAAGAAACCTTAATGTTACTAAGAACATAACTGATGTGGCCAGTGATTCTTAGTTTTTCATTTACATTTTTACTTTTCGACCACATCTAGTGCTGGGAAAATGGTTGTAATCATTATAAAAACCTTACTATGGAAATATTTATATGTCTTTACATTTTGAGGATGTCTTTAAATGTTGAAGGTTTGATATTTTTTACAATTATTCCGTAATGTATACGTGAATGTTGGTATTTTTTCGTTTTCAGACCATGTGTGTCTTTTTATGGTACTTTTATGATGATGCCTATATATGTATTTGTATATATGTGAGTGAACACAATAGCGTCTAAACGTTGCTTTTGATTGAGCTCCCATTTGGCGCATATGATATATCAACTGTCGTAAGAACTGTACTCATTTTTATCGGACAACGTGTTTAGTGTTTGATCATTTTTTTTAAGATTTCGTAAGAAATACTACCTATTACATTCTCCACTCTGCTGGAATTTCTGGAAAATTTTTGCAGATCTACACCGATCATGACTCCCAGAACCCAAAACCACCCCCAGTTCAAAACTTTATCTATCTATCTATCTATCTATCTATGTCACTTTTTATGGACACGATAACTGCAATAATTCTACACAAATCTCTTCCAAATTGATACATAAAATCAAGGGGCATAAAATCTCAGTCAAGTTCGTTAATGGGCAAAATCGAACCAAGGGGGAGGGGGGAGAGGACTTTTTGTGAAAACCGAAAAAAACCCATAATGTCTTAATTATGATACGTATCGAATCCGTTTAAAGTTATTATTACTTCTAGGAGAAGGGCCGAAAATGTATGTATGACAGATTTTTGATATAATTAAAAATGGCCCCAAGGGCGGGAAAAAAGGGGGGTTTTAGAAGAAAAAAAATCATAACTGCATCAATTCACAAGATATCAAATCCGCTTAAATGTATTAGTAATCCTCTTAATATTATCTAAACCTTTTATATTGACAAGTTTTTTATAGGACCAACCCTTATAGCAAAAAAAAATTAAAAACAAAAAAAATCCCTGCCGGCTCCGCCTGCAAACACGTTATTTTTCGAAGTAGACGGTTCCAACTCCCGCATCTTTTCGAAACTGATACATAAAATCAAGGGGCATAAAATCTCGGTCAAGTTCGTTAATGGGCAAAATCGAACCAGGGGGTGGGGGGGGGGGGCTTTTTTTTAAAACAGAAAAAAACCCATTATATCTTAATTATGATACGTATCGAATCCGTTTGAAGTTATTATTACTTTTAGGAGAAGGGCCGAAAATGTATGTATGACAGATTTTTGATATAATTAAAAATGGCCCCGAGGGCGGAAAAAAGGGGGGTTTTAGAAGAAAAAAATCATAACTTCGTCAATTCCCAAGATTTCAAATCCGCTTAAATTTATTATAAATCCTCTTAATATTATCTAAAACTTTTATATTGACAAGTTTTTTATAGGACCAACTCTTATAGCAGAAAAAAAATCCCTGTTGGCTCCGCCTGCAAACAAGTTAGGTTTTGAAGTAGGCGGTTCCAACTGCCGCATCATGGCAAAAAGGTCATTTCTTCCGCAATTCCCAACATACTGGCGCCCCACGATCTGCGTCTTCGAAATCTATCAGTGCCTGTAGGCCGAGCAGTCAGGGATTTTTCATATATAAATTACTTGAGTTGCAATTATACCTAATTGTATGTATTTTAATATTTTATATAGGCTTTCATTTTAAGAATAAAAATTTATGTAATTTTTCATATTAGAAGTTTTAGATTTATCATACAATGAGTTATCATTTCTGACTTCCTTGTACTTACATATGCTTTAAAATTTTACATGAGTTAATCATATGTATTATTTCTGTTGCCAACATCCCTTTTTCTATGCATTTACAAAATGCACAAAAATGAATGAGATATCATTCGAAAGGTTTTTGAACAGCTTCTGAGATAGTATACTCACATTTCTTTAAAACACGTTTTTTGATTAAAAATTACAGTTAATTAAAAATTATATCAGCATTTTTTTTTCAATGAAATGATTTTTTTTTTCTCAAATCATTGTTGCCATAAAAAAATATATATACTACATTATATTGTGCTCAACAATAATTAAAGATAAATAAATAAATAGCACAATAAAAGATAAAGCGGGACGCACGGGTTTATTTTATATTTATGATTAAAAAGCAAAATTCAAATTCAAATGTTTGGAGAAAAAGACACCATCGATCGATCGAAGCAGTGGTATTTTACATGTAGTCTAAAATGTATGTTATGTTATATTATATTAAATTCTATTTTATATGTGCTCAATTTATTTTTTTCGTCCCGTGTTTTTCCCGAAGTGGATGACGTCATCTTCCAATGAAGTTAAATTACGATTGTTATTTTTTTTTCTCTCGTCCGTGCCTCTTGATATCTTTGATTAGTTTTTACTTCAATTTTGATGGGATGAATGACATGATATTCTGGCTTGACTAATGTTGTTTGCAGATATTTTCATCCTTAATTTTTCTTTAGAAATTTAAACTTGCATCTAAAAAATATTAGACTGCAGTGCGAAATCATCGCACAGGTGTACTGGTAAATTTATACTTACCTTATCTGTAGAATTTATATTTTCTTTGGTACACGTACATTTTAGGATTGTGTGGCATCAATTCATGTGTATATTATATCATATTTAAAACTTTATCTATCTACCTATCTATCTATCAATCTATCTATGCAACTTTTTTATGGACACGATAACTTGAAAAATTCTACATAAATGTCTTCCAAACTGATACACAGAATCAAGGGGCATAAAATCTCAAGTTTGTTAATGGGCAAAATCGAACCAAGGGGGGGGGGGGGTGGGGGAGGCCTTTTTATGAAAACAGAAAATCCCCATAAATCTTAATTATGATACGTATCGAATCCGTTTAAAGTTATTATTACTTCTAGCAAAACGGCCAAAAATTTATGTATGACAGATTTTTGATATCATTAAAAATGGCCCCGAGGAGGGGAAAAAGAGGGGTTTCAGAAGAAAAAAATTCATAACTTTGTCAATTCACAAGATATCAAATCCGCTTAAATGTATTATTAATCCTCTTAATATTATCTACAACTTTTATACTGGCAAGTATCAACCCTTACAGCAATATAATAATAATAATAATAATAGAGCTGCTTATAAATAAATAAGACATAATACATTTTACACATTTCACGCAATTGAATAATCTATACTATACAAAGAATTCATAATGTAGGTTATACTTTACAGTTTCATTCGAAATACATATCCGTTTCCTTCAGAAATTAAAAAAAAAAGTGTTCGAGGATTCAAGAGTGCAGCCGATTATAAATAAATAAGACGTGATACAGTTTACACATTTTACGCAATTGAAAAATCTACAAAGAATTTATAATATAGGTTTTACTTTACAGTTTCATTCAGACAGTTTTTGTATAGGAAACCAGGTTCTAATCCATTTATTCAAATACAGAGTATTTCACTTCAAGCCGAACTTGAATTTTTTTCCCAACTTTAATTATAGTAAAGATATTGTTACGATATTTTTATCAGACTTACACTGCTTTATCTGAAATATGATATTACGAAAAGTGGTAGAAACGAAATTTGTATTAATTTATTTTAATTCACATAGAAAGCCAAAGTTAAAAGCGTTATTTACAAGTATTAAAATTATAATCTTATTTAATAATTCGAAACCGATTTTTTTCCCTTCTCTTTTTAGTGTGAAGTTTACTTGTGAGAAAGTAATGTTCATAAAAATAGGAATAAAGTTAAAAGTTAGAGAAAAAATTAAAATTGAGGCAGCATTTGTATTAAATATGAGATAAAGCGATTTTAATATTTAACCTTTTAATATTTTAACCCTGGAACATTGGAGTATTCAGCCGACCGAATATTCGGTATTCGACTTACTTGTGTGTGTCGAATTTACATTGGGCGCAATTTACATTGTTTAGACGTTAAATTCTCTTTCACACAAAAATGTACATTAATTTCTTTCAATTAAAAATTGTGTACATCTAATGCAATGTCAACTAAAGGTAACAAGGAATGAAAACTATTTTTTTAAAGGGAAAAGTTATACAACGAATGTATTTGAAGGGAAAAATCAAAGAAACAAAAATCGCCTGCTTCACTTTATTTTTAGAAAGTAAAACTTTCGCTAACAGAAAGTTACCCATTTTGAAGATATCCCTTCGCAAACCTAGTGATACTGAAAATCTGAAACCTTCGGAACATAGAGAGTGGGTCAGGAGGTCAGGGGTCAACCAGCAGTTCCCTTTCCCAGATTCAATAAATGCTTTCTACAAAGCAGACAAATTTCCTTTTACAGAGAGAAAAGCAAATGACCACAAATGTAACCCCCCCCCCTCCTCCCGTTCTCTTCCCTTTCAAAGGCAAGCGTAGAGAAAAAGGTGATATCGGAAATCTCAACGGAAGTGTTTTAGGGTTGCTGAAAATTTGGAAAAATTTGTCTTTCTGACATGGCAGCTGGGAATGAAATTACTGCAGCAAAGGCAAAAATGCTTGTTGAACGATATTTTTTATATAATATCGTGTAAAAAATACCCCTTATTAAATTTATAACAAGATAATGACAACAATTAACAAGAAAATGTATAAAAACTGCCTGAAACAATCGTTTTGTAACCTATGCCGAAAATCTGCAGTACCTGTAGTGCCCTCTGGTGAAATCTATTGGAAACAAATTAAAAATTTTTAAATTTAAATTAAAAAAAGGGTAATTACATCTCACTTATGAAATTTGCGTCGTTTCAAAGAAATAAGTCATATTTATCACCAAAATTTTTTTTTAATAAATCGGTTCAATAGTAAATGCGCAATTCTGATGTTAAAAATATAGCATTAGCAGTATAAGGAAAATATAAGTGATGATCACCCTTAAATGGAATAAAAGCTAATTTTGACTTTAACTGTCCACAAAATCTAGAATTGAAACCGTCCTCCAATAATAATGGCACTTCAAGACAGGGTTATCCAATGAATTTGGTTATAGGACGGTTTGGTTAATAGGACGATTAACTTTGTAAAGACATACAGGAATCAGAGTGAAATGATACCTTTATTCGAGATAAACAGTTTAAGGATTGGGGGATGGGAAATGGAATGCTGTTGAGAATGACAGATTTTTTTTCAGTCAGTTCCAATTTGTTTAAATTCAGTTAGTTCTTGTTGCTTTCCATATTGTTTTCTGGTCTCGACAGGTAAATTGAACATTGCATGCAACAAAACTGTTTTAACCCTGCCCCAGTGGCGTATCCAGGGGGTGGGCTGATGGGGCTGCAGCCCCCCCCGAAATTGTCAAGAGTAAAATGAAATAAGTGCCTTTTTCTTTCTTTTTTAGATAAATTTCTAATTTTTTTTCTATTATACAGCAGATTAGCCATTCTCGTTAGTCCATATTAGTCCGCATTGACATCACAGCATAAACATGGTAAGGGGGCTGATGGGGTTATAGCCCCCCCGCCCAAAATAGTCGAAAATCTCATGAAAAAAGTGCTATTTTCTTCTTTTTTCAGATAAATTGCAATTTTTTTTTTGGTTATACAACAGACTACCCACTCTCTTCTTTTTAGCCCCATATTAGTTCACATTGACATCAGAGCATATCTAAAAAGAGGAAGGGGGCTGATGGGTTTACAGCCCCCCCCCCCCTTCCCGAAATAGTCGAATATCTCATGAAAAAAGTGCTGCTTTTTCCTTCTTTGAGATAAATTTGTATATATATATCTATATTGTCATACAATAGACTACCCACTCTCTTCTTTTTAAACCCATATTAGTTCACATTGACATCAGAGCATACCTAAAAAGGAAAAGGGGGATAATGGGGTTATAGCCCGCCTCTTCCCGAAATAGTCGAACATCTTATGAAAATAGTGCTGTTTTTCTCTTGATGGAATTACAGCCGAACATCTCATTAAAATAGTGCTGTTTTTTCTTGATGGGGTTTACAGCCCCCCCCCCCCCAACATTTCCCGAAACAGTCAAACATCTCATGAAAATAGTGCTGTTTTTTTTCTTCTTTGAGATAAATTTGTATTTTTTTTGTTATACAACAGACTATCCACTCTCTTCTTTTTAGTCCCATATCAGTCCACATTGCCATCAGAGCATATCAAAAAGTAAAAGGGGGCTGAAGGGGTTACAGCCCCCCCCCCTCCCCAAATAGTTGAACATCTCATGAAAATAGTGCTGTTTTTTCTTCTTTGAGATAAATTTGTATTATTTTTTTGTCATACAATAGAATACCCACTCTCTTCTTTTTAACCCCATATTAGTCCATAATGACACCAGAGCATACCTAAAAAGGAGAAGGGGGCTGATGGGTTACAGCCCCCCTTCCCGAAATAGTTGAAAATCTCATGAAAAAAGTGCTGTTTTCTTCTTCTTTGACATGAATTGTTAATTTTTTTTTGGTTATACAACAGGCTACCCACTCTCTTCTTTTTAGCCCCATATTAGTTCACGTTGACATCAAAGCGTATCTAAAAAGGGGAAGGGGCTGATGGGGTTACAGAAGGCCCTCTTCCCGAAATAGTCGAACATCTCATGAAAATAATGTTGTTTTTTCTTCTTTGAGATAAATTTTTATTGATTTTTTGTTATATAATACACTACCCACTTTCTTCTCTTTACTCCCATATTAGTACAGAGTAACACCACAGCATATCCAAAGAGCGGGAAGGGGCTGATGGGGCACAGAACCCCCCCATCTCCCAAAATGGTCAAAAATGGAATGAAATAATTCTCTGAATGAATTTCTCTCTTTATGTTTCAAATAAAATTAGAATTATTTTTTCTGTCATGCAATGCACAACCCAATCTATTTTCTTTAGTCCCATATTAGTACACAAGGGGTAGAGGTTATGGGGTGACAGCTCCATCCCCCTTCCAAAGTGGTCGCAGTGAAATTTTAAAAAACTGACTTTGTTTCTTTTTTTATGAGATAAATTTGTTTTATTTTCTGGCGTGCAACAAATTTGTTATCTCGTTAACCCCACACGCCTCTCAGTCTTGCAATCAAAATTACTTGAGACCACAAAATCTATTTTCAACTGACTGAAAAACAGTTCTATACATGTTTTAGTGGATAATTGAAAATGTATAATATGCTCAATTGGCAAGATCTAGATGACAAGACTAAGGAAGTATATTAGTGCGAAGTGACATTAAACATTATCGCCAAATCAGCAAATGTACGAACTGAAATTTTTTTGTGAATGGCAATGTCAAGCAAGATTATTGATTTTCGGTTTTGGAAGAGTCTTTTAAAGATGCCCAGTAGTAATACTAAAAAAATAATCTCCTGTTGATTTGTTTGTTCCTGGTCTTTTTACTAGCGAACTAGTTTTATTTACGTTACGCGCTTTTCCAGATTTAAGGCTGTTCTCAAATACAAACTGGCTACTTTATGACATATTTTTAAATTAATTTTTGCTCAGAAAAGCATGAAATTCACAGGTATTTTTATTCAGAAACTTTGCAATCGAAATATGTTTTCCTCTTTTTTTGTAAAGGTAGAAAATCTTTCAGAAAGCACTGTCCAAGTTGGCGTTTTGAATCTGATTCCCGACGCGGCAGCTTGAGAAACGCGAAAAACGAGTCGTTAATACGTTACCAGAATCACTTACAACTCGATAAGTAATCTATTTACCAAAAAATGAAAAACTCATCTCGATTCCAAATCTCTTCCATAGTCAGGCCTGCCAGTCATCTTTGCCTTTGCGTTTAAAAATGTGTCAGAAAGTTTCCCGTTGATGAGCAGGGAGGAAGATGCCTTTTTAAATATTTCAGTGTACGAGTAATCCAGCAAAAGATAAAAATTAAAAATTCTTAATTACTCTTCTATGAATGTACAATATTACGAATAGTGTTTTTTTCTAATCTCTCTTATTTTGACACGACACACTTTAGTATCGGCAGCATTTTTACCATTTGGAATATTTAACAAAAGAAGAATAGCATTAAATAAACTCACAGGTTAAAAATAAATTTTCTTACAATTTTACTTACCGTTTTTTTAAAAAAGTCCAGTAATATTGTTAGCCATAATTCAATAGCTTTAACTCTTTTTAAAAAAAGGGGAATCTGATGTTTAGTTTCCAATTAATTGTTAACTTGTCTCTTCCTTCACAAATTTGATGAGTTTTTTTTAACATATATTTCTTGAAGGTTAATAGCCATACGTTTGATCAAAATCCCAGGAGCATGTATACGAAGGAAAGGGGGAGATCAAGAAGGAATACTTGCTACCCCCAAGATTTCGAATTAAATTTTTGTTGGTATTAAAAAAAGAGATTTTGCAAAGAAAGCTTGTTTATCCTGAATAGACCCTGACCATCAAAATTTTGGGCCATGGCAACAGAAAATATTTTTGGCCCTAATCGTAGATTATCACATTTTTACAAATACTGTGAATGAGAAGGGTATGAATATAACTATGCAATGCACATATTTAAATGAAAGACAGAGAATAAATGCAAACTGAAGTTGGATTATTATTATTTTTATTGAAATTTTTTCGTAAAAATTAACTTAACAGACTCAAATATCAGGTTAAATAAACATGAACTAATGTTGCACGAACTTTAAAAACATACACAACCCAAAGAAAATGATATTTTATAAATAAGATAGTCATAAAATAAAAAAATTTTTAAACAAGTTTAAAACACATATGAAGAAGCTGAAATAAATTGGATGCACTCTGAGAAACTTAAATCTTCAAATGAGAAGAAAAATTATAAATATACTTATGATATCACTGACAATTTTAGTTTACATAAGTTGTGTAATGAATCTAGAAATTTTAATTTCTTAATATATTAAGATTGTTTACAATAAAATTGATTTGAAACATCATAAATTTTTGGGCCCCTTAAATATGTGGGTTCTTGGAAAGTGCCCCACGTACCTTAACAGTAATAGGGAATTGATCCTAAAATAGAAAAAAAAATTATGAAAAAAAAATTTGTTTGAGATTGTCCCAAGCAAAATTAATTTATTGCCAAGCAAGAATCGTATCCAGAATTTAGGGGAGAAGGAGGCAACTTTATAGATTATAAGCTACAATGACAATGACTTTCTTTTAAATGAAAGTATATGAAACAATCCATTATCACTTTTCAACTTATTTCGGCGAGGGGGGGGTGCTCAAGTTCGACCCTGTACCTCCCCCCTCCGTTTTTTCCCCCTCGGTCCTGTTGTCAAGCATGATTTCTGTTTATAACGCAGTTCAACATATTTCGTAAGACTCAGAACATTATCGAAATTTAAGTCAGCCCCCCCCCCCGAAATTAAATCCTGGATACGCCACTGCCCTGCCCGCATGTCGTAAGCTACGCAGCTTGTCTCCTGGGTTGATTTGTTTATTAATTTGTAATTTATTTCAATACTTCTGCTGATTTTGGTTCAGTTTAAGTTGGTTATGTTACAATGTTTCTTTGAGTTAGTTAATTTTTTTTTTAGGGTTTTGTTCATCTCACGAAACCCCATTCGTCCTGCTTCTCAGTCTGTCCGTCACAGAGCCAGCTCTCAGAAACTGTATAACTTACAGACTTGAAATTTTGTGTACTTACAGCTGCTTACATTGTGTACTTACATTGGAATACCTACTGTAACGCTGAAATAAAAATTTTGAAAAAATCATATTAGTCTAACAGCTTTTTCCTATTCAATTTAAACATTTTTCGTTATAGCAGTTGCCAACCATTAAAAATCCACAATAAAATTCTTTGTACGATATTTAATTTTTTATTGAAAGATTTCCACGTGAAAAATAAAAAAAAAGTTTCACCCATTGAAAAAAAGATTAATAGGACGCCCTATTGGTAATAAAACGGAAATTTTCAAACATTTCTCCAGGGGTGATTCTGAGTGAAAAAAAAATTTCAGAAATTCACAGCAAATTTTCTGAAAAAATAACAGGGAAGGGGTGTCCACTTCCGGCACTTTTTTTTTTGAGTCAGTCCCTTTGACAAAATTTGCATTTTTTCGCGATCTTTTGACGAAATTTGCAGTTTTTTCGAGATCTGTTGATAAAATTTGCGGTTTTTTAATGAAATTTGCCGTTTTTCGTGATCTGTTGACAAAATTTTACGTTTTTTGTGATCTGTTGACAAAATTTGCCGTTTTTTTGCGATCCTTTGACGAAATTTGTCGTTTTTGACGAAATCTGCCGTTTTTTCGCAATGTTTTTGACAAAATTTACCTTTTTTCGCGATGTTTTTGACGAAATTTGCCTTTTTTTGCGATTTTCTGACGAAAGTCACATTTTTCTCGCGATCCTTTGACAAAATTGGCGACTTTTCTTCGAACGAATGACGAGATTGATTTTTTTCGGCGATCATTTGCCGAAATACCAATACATTTTATGTCCGAATTTTCGGATTTATGACCGATATTTTTCTTAATTTTCGGAAATCATTGCCTAATTTTTCGGAATTTTCGGAAAATTCGGACCAGAATCACCCCTGCATTTCTCAATAATACAAGGA
The DNA here is from genome assembly GCA_963931845.1 of Maratus michaelseni. NCBI lineage: Eukaryota > Metazoa > Arthropoda > Arachnida > Araneae > Salticidae > Maratus > Maratus michaelseni. The sequence goes on along the minus strand of OZ007591.1, from coordinate 432,588,126 downwards.
GTATGAATATGTGTATGTACAGAAAGCATCTTAATAGGACATCATTAGAGAATTAAAAACAAAATTAATCTGACATCATATTGGAAGTTCAACAGACTTTTTGGCATATTTAAACATGTTGTATAGAGACCTTCAAAATGTCCAATTTTGAAATTGATTTTTTTAATATTGCATTTAGTCCACATGACAGATATTATTATGACAGAGTATCGGGCCTATTCAGATATTTGGGGGGGGGGGGGGGGGGGAGAAAAATAGACCGGCAAATTTTTACTTGAAAACATGATTTTTTTTTTTTTTTTTTTAAAGTGAAATTTATTTGGATTTATTGAAGAAAGGATAAATTGTTTTGAAAGGAATATTAAACGAAACCCTTTGTGTGATCTTTGATCACACTTACCCACTTTTTTAAATGTTTTATTCTGTTCTGGTTTATTTATTTACATTCTTCATTTTATGGTTTAAATTATGTGGTATATTTTTAATTCAATCTAGAATTTTTTAACCATATGTATGCATATTGAACATGGAACCACATATTCAGATAATATGTTCAAACTACAACAATACACTTATGAAAATTTTTATGCTCTTCTGCTTTATTTGGCAACCACCCCAAAAAGAATGTTACACTAATTTTCTTTAAGTCTAAGAATATTTTGTATCTCTTCAGACCCCTTAAGCTTTTTGTTTCTAGGTGGAGTTATCTTAGTGCATGCTTCAATTCCAGATTTAACATGAAGTATAGATCATGTATTTACTCGAGGACACATAGGAGTTAAACAACTTCATTCATATGATTTTTGGAAGATCATCAAGATACAAAAATCATGGACTTGTAAAAAATGTGGAATCCCCACCTTGAAAAATATCAGGGCAGAAGATTGAGAATCTCAAAAAGTATGAAAGTCATAAATAATGCCTATTCACTTGCCGAAGGCATTGGGTACCCGAGCCGGAGGTTCGTTCGGTTCAAGAGACAATACGAAACATGGGGGTAGAAGAGATGAATAAAGATACAAACCATAAGATAAATAGGAAATACGAAACATTGATAAGAAATGGAACATGGCCAGAGGGAAAAATACTAAAGAACGAAAAACACCACATCTATAATAGTTGGAAAATTAAAAGATCATAAAAATCTGATGAAAATAAGACCTGTAGTTAACAAAAATTCAAGCCCAACCTATGACCTAGAAACATACTTAAAAAACTATTATAAAAAAACTACTACCGCCATTAAACATATCAATAATCTCTACAAATTAATTTATACAGCAAATATCATAATATAACTCTACTTTAAAACTGCAGCTATTATGGCTGTTATATTAATTATCTATGCAGTACCCTCTTTTTTTTAATTAGCATAATATTTTTTGAAGCAAAGTATAGGCTTATCTAGTATGTGTGATATTCATACAAACATCCATAACCATTTTATGGTATTTTAGAGCCCTGCCCCTGATTGCTTTTTTGGGAGTCCAATGTATTAATCTATTCTTATTTTTCTTAAATGTATTTAATAAATTTAATTTTTGTGAAAATATACCATTATGGAAAAGTTGACACTTTAAAACTAAGGTATTGATGACTTATACACAAAAGGTTATCATTTAATAGATAATTTTTAATTAATATATTTTTAGTTGATAGGAAAATACGAGATATGTTCATGAGAATAAGCTTGATATTACGGTTCTCCTTGGAGTGCAAATATTTTAAATTTAAAAGTATACATTGTGAAAACTGAAACATTCAAAGCTACTGAATGAGTCTGGTCCCGATGACTCAGCAATGGATGCATGAAGGGAAAAAAAAAAAACAGAAATTATTACATTATATTCTGTCCCTTTAAAAGTTGTAGATTCATTCTCATTCGTTAAAACAAGCTGATTTTCGATTCAAAAACAATTCTGCTATCCAAAAATCTTACGTGATGTCATCAGTTGTGAAAGACGAAAGATTTTTATCAGGAATCGCGTCCATGAGTGCTTTCCCCCCTTCTTTCGTATACCCTTCCTTTTATGGAACGGCTTCCACAATCTTGCAGGTGTTTGATGGGAATTCGTGCACTAGTTCTATTGCACACTCACTTCCACTTAAAACTTCTTACAAAAAGAAATCCAAATTGATCAGTTTTTTTTTTTTTTTTTTTTTTTTTTTTTTTAAGTTTTCACTGACTAAAAATATTTATTAAAATTATGCAAGTCGTCAAAACAATAAACTCTGAATGGAAAACAAAACGTACAAATGAGGGGGGAAAAAAAAAACTTACTCTTTCAGGTAATTTTTCTATATTTTTGTCTGCATTGAAAGTTCTTGAGGAAGTTGAGAGACGCAATTTTTCAACATCATTCACTTGAGAATTATTGGTAAGCACTTCTTTGAGATGAGGTGTTTCTTTTTTTTCCATTTTATTATGTTTTTCTTCTTTCTTATGCCAAAACACCTGAATGAAGCGATTGTTAAGAACAGCATCTGTGCTGTCATGTGCCGAAGCTGCTTCAGCAGGAGTTTGGAACTGAATTAATGCTGCCTCGGGATCCCCATTGTAAAACACCTGTACAAAATATCAGTTTATAAATTACATTCATTAAAGCAGCATGGGAGAAATATTTAGCAATAGCATTCAGTTAAATATATGTTTTAGAAAATAAAATTTTTATCAAATATTTTAATAGACAGATCTTTTAGGATAGAGGGACCTTTGTGCTTTTATAAAAAATTTGGTGCAAATCAAAAGTGAGATTGGTTGCCAAACGATATAAAATGATAAACTGCTATGAAAACAAAATGGATGAATTATTTTGCTTGTTTAAGCAGCTATTAGATAAATTGATTCTGTATATTGAATAAATAATCAAAATTTTGCTTGTATATATATATATAAGAAACAGTGAATACATGTCCAGAAAATACAGGTGAAAATGTCCTTTTCTTGCCAATGTTGTCAGTTAGGTTACTCTTTTAAAAAACAATCCAAATTGTTTGATTACTACCACCTTTTTAAAATGGCAATATTCATCTTATTTTATTTGTCATGAAACTTCTCATTAAAAACTAAACTTTTTATGAAAAAAAAAAAAAAAAGATAGCAATCTGAATAAAAAAGTTGCCCAACTGATAACACTGACAAGGGAACTCCTTCTGGTGCAGTTGGACCCTAGCAATGAGACCTGGTGCATTTTAAAGCGACCCTCTATTATGAAGTTTGAGAATCAATAAAATTTTTCTGTTAAAATCATATTTTTTTATTTTACATCAGCATAACTTTCTGAAAATGCAATTTTTGAGACCCCTTATCGGACTATTAACGTAGAATGTTTTTTTGTTTTTGTTTTTTAATTTAAAAAAAGCAGTTAAACATACAAATTAGTCAATAATAAATATAAAATAGTGAAAAAAGTTTAAAAATTCCTTCACGAATCTACAAATTTGATTTTGAAAATTTAGAACATTGTATTTACGTTTTTGGCAGAGCAAAAGTTGATGTAAGATAATAGTCAGATTCAGAATTAAAGGCTAACTTTTCAATTGTAGGTAAAATTCCTTTACTTTTTTATTGCTCAATTTAGAATTGATTGAAAAATAATTACTACTTTCATTTTTAGAATATTATTTAATTCATAAAAATATTAACTAACTAATTTTTAATTCATACCAAGAATTTATAAATAACTGCGCATATTTGGTGACTTAACTCTGTCAGCAATTACTGTTGTAATTGCTGAGCAAAAGAAAAAGTTTCTTAATACTGCATATGTGGAATTTATTAGTTGCCCACTTCAGCTTTAGTAATCTGTGACCCATTATAAAAATAGAAAGAACTGTGTAAAAATGAAGAAACGAATCTCAGATGTGAGTGGAATAAAGACAATGTATTTCTTAAAACAAATTCTGTTTATTTAAACTTAACATGTGCAAAAGACTAGACTTATTCATTAAATATATATCACATCACCTGAAAACGATATCCAAATATTTAATTCAGAGCTGACAAAGTCTTACCAAAATCATTATCAAAGATTTTGTTTCACTGGAACTCCAAGAAGGTATCATGCCGATATATCAATTCAAATACAAAAAGACTAAACAGTATCTTTAACTATGTAAACATTAAACAATCCTATCATTACAGTAACTTTAAACACTCCATTAAACTCAATTAGTTTTTTTCAATTTAACTCTAAACGCAAACATTAAATCTTTAAATTCATTTAAGAAAAACCAAACAACTACTTCAATGCTCAAATATGAAAATTAAATAAGCCTTTTAATCAACATTATAACTTTTATACTTTTAACAACATTTAAATTTTAATCAAGTTAACTTTAATTTTTATCTTTATATACAACTCTAATTTAAAGCAATTAAATATTAACCTGTTATCTGGACACACGGCAGTGTGTCAGCCCAGTTCCCAAAGCAAAAAAGTCGATACACCAGCCGCGGGTATATTTACACGAGCTGTTTTCGCCAAATTTCGACACTCTATTACTGAAAATCTATTTGACCTACGTACTTGTAATTTTAAATGTGTAGTAAGGCTCCCTTAATTATCCAGAATCCAAAATTTTATAAATAACACATAATTAGTTTCCGAGATAATGATATTTGAAAATGTCTGATAATCGATAATTTTATCAGTGACTCACTCACTCATCAAAATGATTTCATATATCTACTGCACTGACAGACTTAAAATGTGGTAAGAAGTTCGTTTACACTATAAAAAATAGAAAAAAAAATCAAAAAATTCTGAAAATCGATTAATTACCCATTTTTACTTTAATGTTATGTCTATTAGGCGAAATTTTAATTTGCCAAAAAAAGCGCAAAATGTTGGTTGAATCCGGGCTGACCTTGCAGCATAATATTTGATTATCGGCCATTTTGGGCTAATTTCAGAGAATTAATTTTTTGAGTAATGGTGCATAAAACTTACCCTTTTAGACACATTGTGAAAAAATAAAAACATCTTGAGAGAATACATATATCGAAATACGCATATATTTCGAGACATCCGCAGTTGAAATTCGTCTAATCCCAGAATTAAAAATGTAAACAAAAGAGAGTCATTCCTATGATTCAAATACATATTGATCATGGATGTGTAGCTACCATGGGTCTAGGCTAGGGGTGCACAACCTGTGGCCCGCGGGCCAAAAGTGGCCCGCGATCGGATTACTGGTGGCCCGCGGATCAATTTCGCCGATCGGACGCGAAAAAATCACGAACTTCGCCGATCAGGTGCGTAGAAATTGCGAATTTTGCTAAATTTCGCCCATTGGGTGCGTAAAAATCGCAAATTTTGCCGATCGAGTGCATATAAATCGCGAATTTTGCCGATCGGGTGCGTATAAATCGTAAATTTCGCACATCGCCTGCGTAAAAATCGTGAATTTTGCCAATAGACTGCGTAAAAATCGTGAATTTTGCCGATTGGGCCCTTAAAAATAACGAATTCTGCCGATAGGGTGCGTATAAATCGCGAATTTTGCCGATCAGGTGCGTATAAATCGTAAATTTCGTCGATCGTATGCGTAAAAATCGCGAATTTTGCCGATCGGGTGCATATAAATCACGAATTTTGCAGATCGGGTGCGTGTAAATTGTAAATTTCGCCGATCGTCTGCGTCAGAATCGCAAATTTTGCCGATTAGGCTCGTAAAAATCGCGAATTTCACCGATAGTGTGCGTATAAATCGCGAATTTTGCCGATCAGGTGCGTATAAATCGTAAATTTCGTCGATCATATGCGTAAAAATCGCGAATTTCGCCGATCGGGTGCGTGTAAATTGTAAATTTTGCCGATCGCCTGCGTAACAATCACAAATTTTGCCGATCAGACGCATAAAAATCGCAAATTTGGCCGATTAGACGCGTCAAAATCGCGAATTCCGCCGATCGGGTGCGTAAAAATCATGAATTTCGCCGATACGATGAGTATAAATCGCGAATTTTGCCAATCAGGTGCGTATAAATCGTAAATTTCGTCAATCATGTGCGTAAAAATCGCGAATTTTGCCGATCGGGTGCATGTAAATTTCGCCGATCGTCTGTGTAAAAATCACGATTTTGCCAATCAGGCGTGTAAAAATCGCAAATTTTGCCAATCAGGCGTGTAAAAATCGCGAATTCCGCCGATCGGGTGCGTAAAAATCATGAATTTCGCCGATCGGAGACGTACAAATCGCGAATTTCGCTGATTAGGCGCGTAAAAAATTGCAAATTTTGCCGATCGGGCGCGTAAAAATCGCAAATTTAGCCGATCGTTTGCGTACAAATCGCAAATTTCGCCGAACGTGTACGTAATAATCTTGAATTTCGTCAGTCACTAGGAAAAAACTATGAATATTGTCAATCGCGCATAGATAAAAAAATGCAAGTTTTTTCCATCCTTTCCAACTTAATTGGGTTATGGTGACTAAGGAGGTGGTTGAGTATAGGGAGCTAACCCTCCTTTTAAAATTAGTATTTTTATGAACTTTTAGGCCGACCCCCCTCCCCCCACACACACACACCTCCTTGTCCGAAACAAAATTTTGTCCACCCTATGGATGTTGGCTCTCTATAATCCAGTCATTTTTGAGACTGCCTCTTTTCTTATAAAAGTTGCACACCCCTTTGATATCCATATTTTATGACTGAATATGTTAAGAAGTACAATTTAGAATAATATATGTTTCGCCTCCTCTCCACCTTCATTCATGAAAGCAGAATTTTTTTTCGGCACTGGCAATCTTTAAAGCTAAATTTATTCCTTCAAATAAAGTCAAGGAGTATTTTCACTCTTTGAAATAATCTTACCTATATCTCTTGGATAAATACAAACGTAAACCGTTGATACACCATTGCCAACAGAACTGAATACGTTGACTGGAAGCAAGGAACCTAGGGGGCTAAATCTACCCTTCCGAAATTTATGTTTTTTTAATCTGATCCCCCCCCCCGTCACATCTCCTCGAAACAAAAAATTTCTGATGGTGGCCCTCGACAACCCAGTCATTTTTGTAAGTGGCCCTTCGCTTAAAAAGGTTGTGCACCCCTAGTCTAGGCAGTGTAGCTGTGGCAAAATATCAGCTCATTTATTCCATCAAACCTACAAAAAGGTACGCACGAGAAAAAAAATAATAATAATAACAATCGTATTTTAATTGCATCAAAAAAAAAAAAACATGGGACAATCCATGGTGTCTTTCTCTCCTGAACATTGCAATTTCAATTTTGCTTTTTAATCATAAAATATAAAATAAACATGTGCAGAGATGTCACACTTTATCTCTCTTGTGCTATTTATTTTTTTATAATCATTGTTGAGCATGATATACTCCAGAATTTTATTTTTCTGGCAACACTACTATGAAAACAATGCCGATTTAATTTTCAATTATCTGTAAATTTTATACTATTTGTTTGATATTATTTGGATAGTTTCATCATTTTATTTGTAAATATGAATCTGACTGTTGATTTATATGTTAATGAGTCTGTAATGGTAAAACATAAAATTATGTCAATATGATTACTGGGCACAAATGTCATATACGCATCACATTGGCGGGATTGCAACCAAACATGGTAACCCAATTACTTTGTTTATATGTTAATATTTGCGATTTATTGTGATATTTATAATTATCCTCCTGTCATGCATAACGTTCTTCAATTGCTTAAAATGATTTGTTATGTTATTTGCTACTCAATAGAGCGACTTGGCAAGTTTTCTCTTCTTCAAATTTCTCTACTTGATTGATCTGAACTTAAGTTAATCACTTCCTTAACTTATCAATACCTTAACTTCGACATACTTATTCGAATACTTGATTGACTACATCTTTGACAATGACATACTAGACTAAATTGTACTCAGACTCAAAGATTAAAGTTGGTGGGTGAAAACTCTTCTTCAAATTTCTCTACTTGATTGATCTGAACTTAAAGTTAATCATTTCCTTAACTTATCAATACCTTAACTTCGACATACTTATTCGAATACTTGATTGACTACATCTTTGACAATGACATACTAGACTAAATTGTACTCAGACTCAAAGATTAAAGTTGGTGGGTGAAAACTCTTCTTCAAATTTCTCTACTTGATTGATCTGAACTTAAAGTTAATCATTTCCTTAACTTATCAATACCTTAACTTCGACATACTTATTCGAATACTTGATTGACTACATCTTTGACAATGACATACTAGACTAAATTGTACTCAGACTCAAAGATTAAAGTTGGTGGGTGGAAACTTGCCAAGTTGCTCTATTGAGTAGCAAATAACATAACAAATCATTTTAAGCAATTGAAGAACGTTATGCATGACAGGAGCTATGATTTAAGGAGCTTCGAAAGAACTTGGTTTCTGGTTAGATCTCACTTCTTTTATTAGCGAAACCGTTAACGAACTTGGCCTTCTTTCACATGTATGTTTTTGATGGGATTATATTAAATCTATTACTCAAAACTATAAAAAGTTGCTTTACAAAATAAAACTTTAATTCTAATGACATCCAAATTACTAACCACGTGCATTCCATTCTTCATTTAACTTTTAACTTTCAATACGATTTAACTATTACGGCAATATCGGCACGCAACAATAAAAATTTGTCCAGCATGTTGTCTATTCCTGAGCTACACCGCTTTAACCAAAGATAAAGCCAATACCAGACAACTTCAATTGAACAGAAACTGCTGTTAATACGACCGGATGAACATTATCACTCAAAAGAGGAAACTTTACATCCTAATACATGTTCGAAAAATGTCAACAGTCCTATAACACTCCCTCCTAAATTCAACACAAAGAAAGACAAGCCTTACTGATTCCATCCAAATGAAAAAGTTTCCATTTCTACCTCCCCATCCACCACAAATTCAATGGATGAAAAACACTACCTCCATTCCAGCAGCAGACTTTGTTCCAAAATAAGATAAACTAAAACACATTTAAAGTCGGCCACGTCATCCCTTTACTATCCATTTGAACTAAGCCTTTTAATTCTCCATTACATTCCGTATTTCACAATGAAGCATCTTTTAATTACTCCTCAAATAACAAACACTCATTTCTTTCTTGGCCAGAGAAATACAAAAATTAAATTAAATAAAATAAAAAACTGTCTTGAAGCAATGTACTATCGTACCAGCACACTTTCATCTCGACATACTAATACGAGCAAAAGCCATCCTTAAATACCTATTTTACCTTCTCAAACTTCATTTACTATGCAATAAGGAAATGAAGTTCACCTCCCGGTAAGGAATTATGCAGCAACAGTCTTTCGGCCGAAATGCATGTGTACTGGACAGATCCTGCCATCTATTGGCAGTAACTCAGCACTGCCGTGAAGCAAAACAAAAATCCAAGGATGAAGCATGAGGGGAAAAATTACTGGCTTGTTTACAATTTGAACATGATGAACGATGGATGTGATGGAACACGATGCATAATGGTTGAATTGCCAAGATAACTTTGTTTTAAAAATAGATGATGAGGGGAAAGATAAAAATAGGTAATTTTAAAAATATTCTCTTTAAAACCTTTTCAAATATATTTAAAGTAATAAGAGCAAGAAATATGGCATATGGCAATATTGGCACAACAAACTCACTTTTGGCATGAAATTAACAATTAAATATCCAATAATAAAAAATTAAAAGTATAAAAGTGTATACAAAATATGATTTTAAGAGAGAAATTTTATTGGTTCTCTAACTTTTATGTATAGGGCTACAAAATGCACCAGGTGCTAGGTTCGAGTTGCACCAAAAGTGGTTCCTTTGTGAGAGCATTTTCTCTATCTCTACAGTGCTGCCACTGTTGAATGGCATCAAAAATGAGTAAAAATAATAACCAAAACTGTTTTAATAAAAATACACATCTTATTCTACCTAAATTGGTCACCTTTTCTGTTTTATTACAAAATCACATAATTATTATTATTATTTTTATTTATTTTTTTTTTTTTAAAGAAGAAACTTTCTAAATTATTTATTATCTGACAAAGATAGTCAGAAAGCAGTTCACTTTTCTCAAACTACACTAAATATAGACTTGTACTTGGGCATTATTGGGAGATAACTGAAAAGAAGAAAACTTTTATTGCATAGGATTCCCTTTTGTAAACAGCAAAAATGAAAAATCATGCATCAAGCATAGATTATGAAATACTTTCCATCACATTCAGAAAACTGTAACAAAACTTCCCAGTTTATTAAGTAAACAATTTAGAAAATGCATAACATATTTTAAAACCTAAATTCAGCATTGACTACCAATAACCAGACAAAATGTACGATTTTTTTTGTTCAGCCCTGTACATGATCTATAGAATTTTATGTATACTACACTGGTATGCTAAAATTGACTTCAGTTAGGAAATACAGAGTGCCATTGAAAATTCCCCTTCAGCTTTTTCTATCCATAAATGGAAATGTACGTGAGATCTTTTGAGCAGCCCTGTATAGGATCTATAGAATTTATAGGCCTCAAACAATAGGTAAAAAATGAGTTCCATTTAAAAACGCATGCCACTACTGAAAACGCTACCAGCCATTATTGTTCATAGACAGTAACTGTAACCTTATTCTTTTGAGTGTCCCTGTCCATGAACGATACATTCTATGCATATCCTATTCTGCAGTACGCGCCTTCTATGTAGTTTTGCACCTCAAAGCCTAATTTTGGAATTTAATTAATTTTCTTTTATTTAATTTTTTAGTACATTAGTAACAGGAATCCAGTTCCAATCTTTAATATTACAGTAATTATATAGTGTTAATAGTGTTCTCTTTTAAAGTTTATTCACAATTTGTACAGCAATGTTTGAATTTTGAACGATTTGAACTTGATTTGCATTTGACACTAAAATTTTTTCTCAGAATGCTTGATGGGTTGGTTGCCTCCATTTCGGCCTCAGTTATGTCCAAAATAATAATTTTTTTTTCTATTTATAGCTTAGAGAGGGTTGATAATTCTTTAAAGATAAAAAAATCATGATTTTAAAAGCGAAAGGCAGGTTATTAATTATCCAGATTTCAATATTTTTAAATTTAACTTTTTATGCATTTTTTAACCTTTTTTTACGTTTTACTGCAACTTTTTTAAATTATTAAAATGTACTTGAGTAATTTCAATCTTTTAGTACAAAATTGTACATTTTGTCTTCCTTTTAATAAAAAGTATTCCGAATTCGAACAGCAATTTTTTGTATTTTTTTGCGATTTGTTTTATGTAATTTTTAGAGTTTTTTCATGTACGTGATATCATTTATGTATTTGACTTCAGTAATTGCCAATGATAACTTACTGTATTTCTATGTCAAAGCAAAAAAAGCAAAATTTTGTTTCTGTTTCAAAAGTTAATGGTAATTGCTAATGTTAAAGGTCCTTGGTTTAGTTTTGAAGGGGTAGAACAGGGTGTTCAGCTGTAATTTAAATATTGTGTTAATTCTCTGATCAAAACCCCTTCTCTTCCCCTCCCCCCCAAAATGACAATTTTGTAAATATTGGTCCGATTCAAACAAAATCTTTTCTAACATTCTTCCCAGGTCCCCCAGGGAATTAATAAACTTTGCTATCTTTTTTTCAGCCCTTGGTTACCACTATTTCCGAATAATAATCTCTTGGGGGGGGGGTTCTTGGATTCTATGGGCCTGATTTCAACAAGAATTGGTTTATTCTGTTATGTCGGGTATTAAAATTTAAGTGTAAAATATATTCATTTAAATATTTCCTTTTTCACATGACATACATTTGTTTTTACCATCCCCAAGACTATGTTAAAGTATAAACGAACTCCATTGCTTCACGAGGTTTTTCGGGTAAACACGCGATTCATCCACGAGCTATCGCTGTGCTTTTGGATCACTGTTAATCTCTGTTACTTGCTGTTACTTTCGACCCAGAGCTCTCGTCTGACGATCGCTGCTCTGATTGGCTGTTGTTTGACGTCATAGTCCGTGAAGTATAGGTGCAGATTCCCAATATTTGGAAGGAGTCATTGGCTCCTAAACTTAAAAAATCCAGTGGCCACAATTGTAAAACAAACGCATAAAAACAATAGTGTTTATATGGGGTAAAAAACTAAAAAAAAAAAAAAAACTAAAAAAAAAAACTCAGGGAACATATTTGTGCAGTAATTTTTAGCGTGTTTTCACATTTTGTATTTATTTTTATTATTATTATTTTTTTACAGGACCGGGCAACGCTGGGCGGATTAGCTAATTTAAAATAAAATAGAAAAATTGGCATAAATCAACTCTGATTTTATAGCTACTCATCATATGTTCAATAAAGTCATCTAAATAGGTATGTAAGCAAGAAACATAATATTATAAATTGTTATTCTCAACATTTCAAATCTGTTACTACATTTAAAAAAAAAAAAAAAAAAAAAGGTTTAGAAACATGATTTTCCTATTTAGCAATAGAAGGCTGATTAAAACATGAGCCAATGCTTCATTTCTTGAGGACCCCAAATCAAGTGTATGCATTTCTTAGATTTTTGCTCCTGTAATGATTCGAATATTTGGGAATAGGAAGGGGTTAAAAACAAAAGATAATGTATTTTACAATTCATCCAAAAAATTACAAATTTTTGCGATGTTCCTGAAAAGTATGGTAAACATGAATGACCTTAAATTATGCAAGTTCGATTATGTACCAAAATTATATGAAAGACTAAGATATGCCTTAAAGAAATTCAATATCAACTTAATAGCTAAACCACCATCCAAGTTAAAAGATTTAATTCACAGTAAAATCGATCCAATATCGACATTGCAGGAATCTATTCTATCCCATTTTGTACGGAAATGCAAAATGATTTATCCTATATAAGCATGACCACTCGTAAGTTTAAAGAAAGATTGAAAGAACACATTTCTGATATCCAATTCAACCGACAGAATATAAAAATTGATTTTGAAAACACAAAAATTATAGTACTTACAACAAACTATTATACTGCTAAAATCAGAGAATAATTAGGAATTTTGAGTAAAGGAAATAGTGCATGCTTATCTTGCAACATACCTGAGATCAGACTAGTATAAAAGCAAAAACTTTCTGCGCACATAAATATTGAGTCAAAAACTTTCTGCAAATTAATTTAATATTTAATAAAATTACGCGTTGTATTATTTTGACGATATAAATAAAAAACAGCAGTTTAAAATAATTACCATTTAAAATTAATTAATATTAATTAAAGAATAATTATTTTAGTTAAAAATAATAATAAAGCTAAAAAGCCATGATAGGAAGAGCTGAATTCTTATCCATTATTTTGTCAATGTATTTAGAAACAACCCAATCCTTAATATTTTTACCTCTTTGCAAGCATCTAATGTCACAACAATGTTTTGCATCTTTAAATTTTGAATTGTGCTCAAACAGCAAATAAATCGTACATAAAATTGGGGAATATTTTTAATTTTTTGGTATTAAAAAAGATTTTTGTTTTGCAAAGTTCCGAGTTTTGCAGGAAATTTTCCAGACACAGCGTGCGTCTATATTATACAACTCTGCCTGAGATAAAGTTCAATATTTTGAAAACATCAAAGACTCCAGCGCCTGAACACACAGACCTTTCATACACCCCTACAAATTAATAGACTGGACCTTGTTCAAAATCCATTACGTAACTGCACAGTGGAAGCAACAATTCTATTAGTCAACGGTTCCCCTTGAAAATGGACACGTTTGTGTTCAAAAGATCTCGGTATTAAATATGTTATATCTTTTACATATGTCTGTCTCTTTTAAGCATATTTTTAATAGGTATTTTATCTGTTAATTAATTATAAAATGTCAGATATTTTTAATTAAATTTATTTATGAATTTTTATACGTAAGTTTATCTCTTTACACCTATTTGAATACACGAATTTGCTTTCACAAGTTCTGAATGGACCTTAGAAACGTGAACAGCAAATATCCCATTCTTCATCCGATTTTCTACACTCTCTTCAAACAACTGATAAGACTTGAGTTTGAAACAGCAATGAAATTATAAAGTGGAAGAATGTATTATCTGCGCTAGCAACATAGATCATGAAAAATGATTGTCAACCGCCAACAGAACATCACTAACAGGATAATACAAAATTGTAATTTACTATAGTGTATTTTTTAAATATAGCCTGTCAGGTTGGTAGATTTTTGCTGGAAAAGATATTTATGATGTTAGTTTTATTTCCAGTGAGATGTTATGCTCATAAGAATGAGAATAATACACATTTTATATCTATTAATATAATTAATATACATATCCTATTATATTGTTAAATATAAATACTTTCTGCAAATGCTTTTAATAAAGCAGCTCTATAATTTTAACTATGCAGTACTGATGAAGAAAATAAAAAAGCAGGGCCATTGTATTTTTCTGGCATGGAAAATATGTACATATCAGACTAAGTTTTTGATTTGTATCCTAGAGGAAGGTGATTAAAAACAAATCATCTCCAAACTACACTATACATCATTTTCATAATATACAAAAGAGAATAGGTTAGATATTTCTAAGTTATATCTATACCTAAAAAGGGAACTCTTCACAGACTGCAACAATTAATAATGCAGTATGCTAAAATTTAAGTGCATGTGACAATTGCATATGCACACCACTTAACTGCTGAAATAACATTGAATTAAGGAATATAATAATTAATTATGAGGGTATTTTCCCTACAATTTAACTAGGATTTATATATCAGCATAGGTTTATTGCAATATAGAATAATAGCAGATAACCCTTTTTATCAATTTTCTATTTAACTTACTTCAATGTTAGTTACATTCCCAAATTTGGAAAAGTGTGAATTCAATAGAGATATGGTATTTAAATGTTTTGGCACACATTTCAATTCTAACGTTCGGCAATTTAACTCGGAGAAATTCATTCTCTTAGGCTTTGGTCCCAAACGACTGTAATCAAATCCTTTACGCTTTTTGACAGTAGAGATGGTTTTCAATGAAACATCTAGAAGAAAAACAAATCTATGTGAATGGGCATGAAAATATCTAAAATGTTTTGCATTGATATTTTAAATAAATAAATTAGAATTTTGCAACTAATTATATATTTTGGAACTTTTATGTTAGCTAGGCGCAGGTGATAAATCGACTATGATCCCATAGCCATAAAGTCGTATTCCATACTAGAGATGGGAATGCTCGGAAAAAAACCCGAAAACTTTGAGGGAAAAACTGTTTTTTTTCTGGTTTTTTTCCAAAGTGGTATTTTTCAATTTTTCCAAATTGGAAAAATTGAAATTTAATTTATAA
Source organism: Maratus michaelseni (assembly GCA_963931845.1). Taxonomy (NCBI): domain Eukaryota; kingdom Metazoa; phylum Arthropoda; class Arachnida; order Araneae; family Salticidae; genus Maratus; species Maratus michaelseni. The sequence continues at coordinate 432,572,819 of OZ007591.1, read as the reverse complement.
AATAATATATTCAAAATGTTATTATGGCTGCATTCTGATATTTTTTCTTAATAATTTTTCATGCTCAGTGTCTCCCATGAAAATGTTAACATAGAAAATATGATCTGTAAGCAGTTTAGGAAGAACATTTAGTCCTTTAAAGAATCATTTACAATTTTTGCACTTTAAAACATAAGAACCTTCAAAAAATTCGGAATTCTTTTCAATCTCCATTCTGAATCCTCCAGAAATGTAATGATTTTAGAATAACAAAACATATCACATAACAGCTGAAATCATCAATGAATCTCTTATATACAGTAGCGGCCAAAATTGTGGAAACTTTTGGGGCATTTTTTAATTTGATGGCTCCAATATTTCTTAGTTATACCATAAAAGCTATATACCACTGGAAAGATAATTTAATCAGAAGTATCGTGCAATACAGTTTGTTCAATTCTAATTAATTTATCAAACATTATAACCAAATAATCAGAAAAAGGCAGTAAAATCTGGTTAAGTTGATAAGGATTTTTTTGTTCCTTGAATGTAGCCAATGCATATGAATGTTTGGAGGGTCAGACAGATTCTATTTTATTTGGTAATGTGTCGATCAAAGCTGGGGTAGGATTTCAATATATATATATATGCCATATTTTGTTACTTATAGGAGGACTTTTATCACTATTTTTTATGATTGCTCTCAAGTTGCAAGTTGTTATCAAGTTCTTTGCCACCTTTCAATCTTTGAGTTAGTAAAGCATAATAAAATTAATAAAACACCATTAAGAGTTGATTAGTTACCCAGAAATCAATGTATAACAATATTTTTTAAGGGTAGAAAGCTATGAAGAAATCTGAAGTAAAATTGGAAGTAATTAATATTTTTTATACAAAATGTTCACAGAAACAAGATCACACGAAAAAAAAAAAAAAAATGTAAGCAGCCATGCAACTTCTCTTGTTAAAAATGAAAATTCAAATGCAAAATTATTTCAATAATATACCAGAAATTTAATAGAAAATTTGAAACATGCATTTATTTTTATTGGCATAACTGCGATTTTTCATGTAATCAGATAATAATTGACAGAAATATTTAACTATTATTAGAAACTAGTTATTTCTTAATAACATGCAATTGAAATTATTTAGTCTTTTTAAGCTTTTTTTCTCTTCTCTTCCTTTTTCTTAAATATAGATTTTAAGACTCATCTAACTGTATATATTTTTTCCCTTCTTAATAAACATAAAAATAAACTTTGCAGAGAAAATGTAAATTTTCTGATAAAAATTGTTTTCAACTAAATATTTCAATGTATTAAAAAATCCACCTATTTTTATAAATTTCATTAAAGAAATATACATACATATATATTACTTTCATGTTAAGAATCTAAAACTTAAACTAAACTCAAAACATAGGGTTGGTTTAGGTTTAGACTGGAAAGCACCAAAACTAAATATACAAGAAATAAAAATTCTAATTGTACGAAAAAAAAAATGTAATCTTGTAACTTATTATCAATTTTTCAGCAATAGAAGATATAAGAATGATGATATTTATAATGTCACAACTACAATAAATTATTTTTTTTAAATGGCATCATTTATATACAAAGCGATACTATGTAGAGGGGATTTAAATTTGCTTTGCAGTGGTATGGGTTGAAAATCGTAAGATTTTTTTAATCATCTCTACTGGTAATTGAACAAATGCAACTGAAAAACCATTTCAACAGAAACATTATTACAAACAATGGTGTTCAATTAAGCAAAAAAAAAGCTACTGTGAAAATTCTGAGACTGGAAGGCTAACATTTAAAAGCTGACTTTTTTTACTTTTTTGTAATCTATTCTTGTAAAGTGAAATATCCATATATTTAAAGCTGTTTGCTAAAAATGTCAAATAATTCCATCGAATTTCGACCGTATACGCATGCGTCAAAAAAGGACCGGCCAATGAGGCCGAGGGTCTATTCCTGTCTCCAAACGTATTTGGCATCAAGATCAACTCCTGTTGTTTTGATTGGCTTTTTCCGCGTTGCGTTAAACCTAGGAAGATATTTATATAAAAAACTGTGGAGTGTTTAGAAGGTATTTATTTTATTTATTGTTGTATTTATTGTAATTTGAATGAATACTTAGGTATCCATTTTGGATTTACTGTGTAACATGAATTTAGGTTCATTTAACGTTCGCGAAATCAAATCATTTTGTTTATATAGTACAGAAAATAATTCTTCAATCGTAAATAAAAATATAGTAGAACATGTAATACAAAATTGGATCACTTATATTCCGTTTATGATCGGATATGAATCTTATGGTGTTCCGATTGCTAATTGTTGGTAATATATCAAAAGATTAATATCCGGAATTAATTTCTATGACAGTTTATTTACATCATTTAAAAACTCATCCCGATAAAAAGTAATTATCTAGAATTTCAAACAGGAAATGAAAGTGCCTAATGCAAGATGAAGAGGTTTTTACAGCACGTGCTCTGAACAAGGAAGTGAAAGACTAAAATACGTATTAGTGACGTAAATTGACTTTACGTCATTACCATCCAATGAAAAAACTTAAAAATGATGTCACTATATAAGGACTAAGACTGTTGCATCTCTGCTATATAGAACTTTGAGAGATTCTTTTTAATTCGCGATGGAAACGGACATTATGTTGTTTTCCCTTAAACTTAAATTGAAATAATGTTTAAAACTAAATTTTATGTAACTATTAAATGTAAGCTATGTAAATTAAATAATTTAACAGTATTATGAATATGTTTTATTAATTAATAATATTTTAACATTACTTAATCAGTTACATGGATATCCTACATACCAAGGATTATATAGTGAGTGTGTGCTAAGCAAAATGGATTAATACAAATTCTGGCGATCATGGCCTAGCGGTATAGTGAGGACGATTGCTGGAAAATAGAGGTAAGCAAATATCTTACCTATCTTTTGTTCCGAAAGTTGAATTTATAATTTATATTGCTTTAGAAAGCGCAAAATTACTGACTACCGAGAAAATAACACCAACAAAGATTCTGAGACGTGAAAAATTCTTAAGTATATAAAAAAAAAATAAAAATAAAAAATAAAAAAAAAGTGTCCTAGAATCCTCGAATACTTAAAAGAAATTAATTAATTTTAGATATATTCTAAATTAGAAAAATGGCAACCTTCAAAGAAGGAAGTATAATTGAAAAATTAAATTCCAGTAACTATGCAAACTGGAAATTCAAGGTGGAGATGCTCTTGATAAGAGAAGAGCTCTTTGAAGTTGTCACAGACGACCCACCTAATCCAATAACCCCGGAATGGTCGAAGAAAGATAGAAAGGCAAGAGCGTTGATTAATTTAAGTATTGAGGATAATCAAATCATCCATATTAAGCATTTACAGAATGCACGGGACACATGGAACACGCTTAAAAACATCCATGAGAGATCAAATCTCTCTAGCAAACTCTTTCTCCTCAGGAGACTTTACAGAACGAAATTATCAGAAGGAGGCGACATGATAACTCATATAACAAAGATATTAGAAATTATTGATAAGTTATCAGCCATAGGCGAAGAAATTAAAGCAAATCATATTTCAGCATTATTGCTCTGCTCTTTACCTCCTTCATACGACACCCTCATAACCGCATTAGAAGCCAGACAGGAAGACGAATTAACTCCAGAATTTATAAAGAGTAAATTAACAGACGAATTTAATAAAAGAAACGAGCTTTCTAATAACAGTGATAATTCGAACAAAGCCTTTAGAGCTGAAAGAAAATTTAAAACCACAGGTTTTAAAAAAGAAGAAAAATACTGCACGATTTGTAGACTAAAAAATCACAACACAGTTAATTGCTGGTATAACAAACATAAAACAAATAATTTTAAACAAAACAACAAAAAACATTTCTCTTCTTCGCTAGTCTTTCAAAAAGACGAAAATAATTTAAGAAGCGCGGACTCAAATAAACCGAAAGAAATAAGCACAGCTTATTTCGGAACCGAAGAAAAGAAAAATTGCGCATTTTTAACGAACAAATCGAAAAATAACGCATAGATTATCGATTCTGGCTCATCCTCCCATATTTCAAATAATGAAAATTTATTTTATGAATTTACAAATAAAGAACATACCAACGTCGTAATTGCCAACGGCAATAAATTAAAATCCTATGGTTCAGGTAATGTAAATATTACCACAATAACATCCGACGGTAGAACACATGAAATAACATTAAAAGATGTTCTACTAGTACCGGAAATTGAAACAAATTTATTTTCGGTAGCTAAAGCTACGAAAAACGGATGCAAAATTACATTTGAAAATAATCAATGTTTTCTAGAATATGAAGGATCAATACGCTTAGAAGGGATAAGAAAAAATAATCTGTATGAAATTCAGCAAACAAACATAAACACAGATGAAAATTTTGTAAACATGATAACTAATTGCAAAAATAAAAATTGCATAGAACTGTGGCATAGAAGATTAGGACATAAAAATGTCGCGTCGATTAAAGAATTAATGACGAAGGAATTAGCATGCGGAATAAACATAAATAATTGTTCCCATAGTACCGAATGTGAGCCTTGCATTAAAGCAAAATTAACTGACGCACCTTACCCAAAGAAAACGGAATTGAGAGCAAATAAAATTCTGCAATTAGTACATTCAGACGTGTGTGGTCCTATTCAAACTCCAACAATAGGGGGAAAAAATTACTTTTTAACCTTCATAGACGATTACTCTAGATTTACTATAATTTATCTACTACAAAATAAAAGTGAGGTATTTGAAAAATTAAAGGAATATGTTGCACTGGTCAACAATAAGTTTGGCAAAAAGCCTACAGAACTCAGAACTGATAATGGCAAAGAATTTAAAAATTCTAATATTGATAATTTTCTAAAAGAAAATGGAATTAAGCGACAGCTAACAGTACCATATTCTCCCAGCCAGAATGGTATTGCTGAACGAAAGAATAGATCATTAATTGAAATGACAAGAACATTGTTAAGTGACTCTAATTTACCATTACATTTCTGGGGAGAGGCGATATGCACTGCAAATCACCTACAAAATCGACTGCCGACTAAAGCCAACGAAAAAACTCCATATGAATTATGGACAAACAGAAGACCAAATCTAAAATATTTAAGAGTCTTTGGCTGCAAAGCTTATGCATATATTAACAAGCAAAAAAGACAGAAATTAGATAATAAAGCAGTAGAAGGGATCTTCATGGGATACGATAATTATTCCAAAGGATATCGTATCTATACGAGCGGCAAAGATATCACTATAGCCAGAACGGTGAAGTTCTTAGAAAACTATCCGATAAATTCAAATAAAGAAAAACGGCTAGAACTAAATTTAGATGAAAACACTAATGCCGAAAACGAAAAATCGGAAAACCCAAATCTGATAAAAATCGAAATTTCAAATGAAAATGATAATCAGAATGAATCTGAACTAAACCAAACCGAACCAAGAAGATCAGATAGAGTAAATAAAGGGGTTCCCCCAGATAGACTAATTTATATGGTTAAAGATGAAAATATTAATGAACCGAAAAATTGGCAGGAAATAATAAACATGGAAAACCCAGTAGAAAAAGAAAACTGGATCAAAGCGACACAGGAGGAGATAGAATCTCACAACAAAAATAAAACTTGGACATTAGTTGACCCCCCGCCAAATACAAAAATAATAGGTTCGAAATGGCTCTTCAAAACAAAATTAGACGATAAAGGAAAAATACAAAAATATAAAGCGCGTTTAGTGGCGAAAGGCTATTCGCAAAATTTTGGTATTGATTACTATGAAACTTTTGCTCCAGTGGTTTCACATACTACAATTAGAACTTTTTTAGCAGCCGCCGCCTATCATAAACTAGACGTAAATCATGTCGATGTAAAAACAGCATTTTTGTATGGAAATTTAGATGAGGATATATACATCACTCAGCCGGAAGGCTATGTCAAACCTAATCATGAAAACAAAGTGTGCAAATTAAATAAGGCTATATACGGCTTAAAACAGGCAGCTAGAGCCTGGCACATAAAAATTTCAGAATCATTAGAAAAGTTAAATTTCAAACCATCAACATCAGACACGTGTTTATTCATACGTAATACTAAAAACAGTAAAGCATATATTATCGTCTATGTAGACGATTTATTAATATCAGCAAAAGAAAATGAAATTAAAGAAATTATACACAATTAAACTACTACCTAGGGATTAAAATTGAAAAAACAAACGAAGGATATAAACTGAATCAAAAAGGTAAAATTGAAGAATTAGTTAGAAAATTTAAATTAGAAGATGCGAAACCATACAAAACGCCCATGGAAACAGGCTATTTAAATTTTGATAACGAAGAAATACCATTGCCAAACAACATCGATTATAGAAAGGCAATTGGCGCACTTTTGTATATCTCAACTGTCACAAGACCAGATATTTCAGCTGCGATTAACATCCTAAGTAGAAAAAACGAAAACCCTTCACAGAAGGATTGGAAAGCAACTAAAAGAGTGATTTCCTATTTAAATCACACTAAAAACTTTAAATTAGAAATAAATACAACAAAGCAACCAATACTTGAAGTGTACTGTGACTCAGACTGGGCTGGAGACGTACAAACTAGAAAGTCCACCAGCGGAAACCTATTTTTATTAGGGAAAAACCCAATTTTATGGATCAGCAAAAAGCAATCATGCATAGCCATGTCAAGTGCTGAAGCCGAGTATATTTCAGCAGCAAATGCATCACAAGAAATTTTATGGTTAATTAGACTCTTAGAAGAATTTAACTTAGAACAGACATTACCCATAACTATGCATGAGGACAACCAGTCCTGCATAAAAATGATCGAATCAGAAAAATACACCCGTCGCACGAAACACATTGATATAAGGTATCATTCCATTAAACACCTAAAGGACAATGGTACAATTAATGTAAATTACTGTGAATCAAAGAACATGATAGCGGACATCCTAACCAAGCTCACTCCCAAACCTATCTTTGAAATTCACAGAAATAACTTAAACTTAAGAAATCAAATTCCAGAGATTAAGGAGGAGATTGTTGGTAATATATCAAAAGATTAATATCCGGAATTAATTTCTATGACAGTTTATTTACATCATTTAAAAACTCATCCCGATAAAAAGTAATTATCTAGAATTTCAAACAGGAAATGAAAGTGCCTAATGCAAGATGAAGAGGTTTTTACAGCACGTGCTCTGAACAAGGAAGTGAAAGACTAAAATACGTATTAGTGACGTAAATTGACTTTACGTCATTACCATCCAATGAAAAAACTTAAAAATGATGTCACTATATAAGGACTAAGACTGTTGCATCTCTGCTATATAGAACTTTGAGAGATTCTTTTTAATTCGCGATGGAAACGGACATTATGTTGTTTTCCCTTAAACTTAAATTGAAATAATGTTTAAAACTAAATTTTATGTAACTATTAAATGTAAGCTATGTAAATTAAATAATTTAACAGTATTATGAATATGTTTTATTAATTAATAATATTTTAACATTACTTAATCAGTTACATGGATATCCTACATACCAAGGATTATATAGTGAGTGTGTGCTAAGCAAAATGGATTAATACAAATTCTGGCGATCATGGCCTAGCGGTATAGTGAGGACGATTGCTGGAAAATAGAGGTAAGCAAATATCTTACCTATCTTTTGTTCCGAAAGTTGAATTTATAATTTATATTGCTTTAGAAAGCGCAAAATTACTGACTACCGAGAAAATAACACCAACACTAATGAAAACGATTATGTAAATATAATGTCAAAAGACAGTACGCACGGCAGTAATATTTTTATTATTATTTGTTCGAAAAAAGCGAATCTGAGCGTCTGAATATAAATTATAAAATATTATTTCTGTATTTAGCAACTAAATATTTAATAAATATGCAGGAATGTGACTAGCTTTATGTGAATGTATAATATATATAAGTCTGAACTTTAGCATTATTTTTTAACAGAAATATACTATCTCTATTCGATTTAAAAGTTTTGTCATTATACAAGTGTGCTATTTTATTTGTAAAGAGTATGTATGCATTATATTGTTTGTATGTATACAAATCTTTAGAATCTCTTAATATTTGAATAATGTTTACATTATATTTGTTTGTATGTATACAAACAATATATGTATACAAAGAAGTATGTATACAAACAATGTATCATGTAACAATATTAATATTTACATTGTATTGTTTGTATGTATACAAATCTTGAATGTTTTAATTTATTACATTAATTTTTTACCAGTTTGCATGTCCGTTCATGGGCGATTCATATGAAACTCATAATTTGTCACAAATTGGTGATTTTATTGATTTAGTGCTTTGCCCAAGAATGTGGAAAAAAAAACTTTTTGACATCGGGTGAAATGAATGAGGTTATTTCGGTTTTTCTTTTGTATATAAAAAATGTTATATGAAAAAAATCATGGCCATTAATCACATTGTTTTTTGTATATTTAAAGACGATTACTTATTCTTTGTAATTATTTTTTTGTTGGGGGTTTTTGAGCAAAATAATATTACTTCATAGCTAGAACCAGTTCCGCTAATCATTAATATTTACTTATTTACTTAATCCTTTGACCGCTGAGCAAATGGGCAAATTTGTAATGTTTTTTCTGTTATTTTTTTTAAATGTCAAAAAAAGATAAATTTTCAAACTTGGTATAAAAAACTTAGGTACTTCTCTATTATCCCATCGTCCACTTTTCATAACAAAATACTATCGCCAAACTGTATGATTAAATGCCAAAAATGCAGTCCCATTTACTTGATGTCGGAAGCATTATAAGTGTTTGTTATGTCATCAAGTGGTTTTTAATTCAACATTTGCGCGTATTAATGACAACGTTCTCCTGTTTATTTGGCGTTACAGTTTGGCGATAGTTTTTTGTGATGAAAAGTGGTCGATGAGATAATAGAGAAATACCAAAACTTAATTACGTATATGAGTAGATTCCTTGACAGTATTAATCATTACTCAATATTTTTACAAACTGCATCATATTAAAAACTGCATCATATTTGTAGAATTATATTAATTTAAACAATGCTTCTATTGAAGTGTGAAGAAGCACATACTTCTATGAAGAACCATATATTTACATAATCGTTTTCATTAGCAATCGGAACACCATAAGATTCATCCCCGATAAAAAACGGACTATAAGTGGTCCAATTTTGTATTACGTGTTCTACGATATTTTTACGTACATTTGAATAATTATTTTCTGTGCTATATAAACAAAATGATAGAGATCTAAAACCACAATTTCCATCGGGATTGATTTCGCGAATGTTAAATGAGCCTAAATTCATTTTTAAACAGTAAATCCGAAATGGACACCTAAGTATTCATACAAATTATAATAAATAAAATAAATACCTTCTGAACACTCCACAGTGAGTTCTATATAAATATCTTCCTAGGTTTAATGCAACGTGCAAGAAAAAAAAAAACAGGAGATGATCCCAAACACGTTTCTAGAGACAGTAATAGACCCTCATTTTAATGGCCGGTGTTTTTTTTTTTCCGCATGCGTATTGGGTCGAATATTGTTGAAAAATGATTTTGAAGAAAAAATCGGTAAATTCACAAAATGGTTTCGGGAAAAACTTCACCAAATGGTTTCAAAATTCTTTGAGTGACAGCGGGAAAAAAAATTTCATTTTACATTCAATCATCGCAATTGGCGAGTGTGACTATTAAGTTTAGCCAGTACTGGATACTACTAGATATAATGATTATGAACCATGATTTTTCTGTTCTTGGGCGAGATTCATGTTTTTTCAGCAATTCTTTGACGAAATTCGTGTTTTTTCAGCGATTTTTTGAAGAATTTCGCATTTTTCTCGCGATCCTTAACGAAATTCGCATTTTCCAGCGATTCTTTGATAAAATACATTTTATTCCACAATTTTTAGACGAAATTTAGTAAAAAAGCGTGATCTTTTGGTGAAATTTCCTTTTTTGCGATTCTTTGACAAAATTTGCTTATCTTTCACGATCCTTTTGCATAATTCACGTTTTTTCTATGGTCTTTTAATGAAAGTCATGTTTTCCCATGATCCTTTGATGAAATTAGTGTTTTTTTCTGAATCATTTGACGAAATCTGTGATTTTTTTCAAAACGCGAAGATTGGTTAGATGTTTTTAGTCTGCAGGTGCCCTAAAAAGTCTGACGCCCGTTGCTGCATCGCACACATTCTTCCATGGGGCATCGAACGAAGGAAATTCATCCTAAAGAATCATTGTTTCATTCCTGACATTTCTAGAAAGAAACAACGTTCAATTTATTGGCTGAATTGTAAAGGGCGAAATGGTGTCAGACATTAGCGGAAATAAAGTGCGCAATTTGTTCGTTTATGGAAAAAATTGTGAAATTCGTTAATCGATAAATTGCGAAATTTGTCAATCGATAGAGGAAAAATCACAAAATTCATTAATCGATGGAAAATTCATCAACTGTTTTGAAATTTGTCGAGCGACAGCAGAGAAAAAAATCTTTTTCCATTCAGTCATTGCAATTGGTGAGTGTGACTATTATGTTTGACCAGTGGTGGCAATAAAGTCCATTGCAAAATTTTCAGTATTACTCGCTGTTTGGCAAGTGCTAATTTTGTCCTATACTTCAAAACCCTTTTGATCATCACATCAGTGTGCAGGACAGTTTTTTTAGGTGTAGACCATTTGATGAATTTCGTGATTTTTCCGTTATCAATTGACCAATTTTGCTGCTATTGATTGTTGAATTTTATAATTTATCAACTATTGATTAGCGAATTTCATGATTTTTTCCATGAACGTTTGACGAATTACGCAAAAAAATTAAGAATATCGTTAAATTGTCATGGGTAAAAAAAATTTACTATTGTCAAATGCCTTCGAGAAAAAAGTTGCAAGTTGAAACGCCTGTGACCTCTTTTTCATGTTATGCATTTCTGGGAGTCCATCCCCCCACTCCCCCCAAGTGGGACACTTTTCTAAATTTTGCACACACCCCTCATGTGATACATTGCTGGAAAAGTCTTTGACCGCTTATTCATGTTATGCATCTCCGGGGTCCATCCCGACACTCCCCCCCCCACTAAGGGGGCCACTTTTCTAAATTTTGTTGACACCCCTCATGTCATATATTGTTGGAAAGGTCTGTGACTGCTTAATCATATTATTCATCTCTGATGTCCATCTCCCCACTCTGCCCCCCCCCCTCAAAGGGTACTTTTTAAATTTTGCGCACAACCCTCATGTTATATATCATTGGAAAGGTCTGTGACCACTTAATCATATTGTGCATCTCCGATATGTCCATCTCCCCACTTGCCCCCCCCCCCCAAGGGGTACTTTCTAAATTTTGCACACAACCCTCATGTTATATATCATTGGAAAGGTCTGTGGCCACTTAATCATATTATGCATCTCCGATGTCCATCTTCCCACTTGCCCCCCCTTCCCCCCCCCAAGGGGTACTTTCTAAATTTTGCTCACAACCCTCATGTTATATATGATTGGAAAGGTCTGTGACCACTTAATCATATTATGCATCTCCGATGTCCATCTCCCCACTTTGCCACCCTCCCCCCAAGGGATACTTTCTGAATTTTGTTGACACCCCTCATGTCGTATATTGTTGGAAAGGTCCGTGACTGCTTAATCACATTATGCATCTCCGATGTTCATCTCCCCACTTTGCCCCCCCCCCCAACGTATTTTCTAAATTTTGCACACAACCCTCATGTTATATATCATTGGAAAGGTCTGTGACCACTTAATCATATTATGCATCTTCGATGTCCATCTTCCCACTTGCCCCCCCCCCCCCCCCATGGGATACTTTCTAAATTTTGTTGACACCCCTCATGTCGTATATTGTTGGAAAGGTCCGTGACTGCTTAATCATATTATGCATCTCCGATGTTCATCTCCCCACTTTGCCGCCCCCCCCCCCCCAACGTACTTTCTAAATTTTGCACACAACCCTCATGTTATATATCATTGGAAAGGTCTGTGACCACTTAATCATATTATGCATCTTCGATGTCCATCTTCCCACTTGCCCCCCCCCCCCCTTCCAAGGGGTACTTTCTAAATTTTGCTCACAACCCTCATGTTATATATCATTGGAAAGGTCTGTGACCACTTAATCATATTATGCATCCCCGATGTCCATCTCCCCACTTTGCCCCCCCCCCCCCCCCCAAGGGATACTTTCTAAATTTTGTTGACACCCCTCATGTCGTATATTGTTGGAAAGGTCCGTGACTGCTTAATCATATTATGCATCTCCGATGTTCATCTCCCCACTTTGCCGCCCCCCCCCCAACGTACTTTCTAAATTTTGCACACAACCCTCATGTTATATATCATTTGAAAGGTCTGTGACCACTTAATCATATTATGCATCTCCAATGTCAATCTGCCCACTTTGACCCCCCCCCCCCCCAAGGCATACTTTCTAAATTTTGTTGACACCCCTCATGTCACATATTGTTGGAAAGATCTGTTACTGCTTAATCATATTATGCATCTCCGATGTCCATCTCCCCACTTTTTGCCCCCCCCCTCCCAAGGGATACTTTCTAAATTTTGTTGACACCCCTCATGTCATATTGTTGGAAAGGTCCGTGAATGCTTAATCATATTATGCATCTCCGATGTTCATCTCCCCACTTTGCCCCCCCCCCCCCCAACGTACTTTCTAAATTTTGCACACAACCCTCATGGTATATATCATTTGAAAGGTCTGTGACCACTTAATCATATTATGCATCTCCAATGTCAATCTGCCCACTTTGACCCCCCCCCCCCAAGGCATACTTTCTAAATTTTGTTGACACCCCTCATGTCACATATTGTTGGAAAGGTCTGTTACTGCTTAATCATATTATGCATCTCTGATGTCCATCTCCCCACTTTGCCCCCCCCCAAGGGGTACTTTTCTAAATTTTGTTGACACCCCTCATGTCATATTGTTGGAAAGGTCCGTGACTGCTTAATCATATTATGCATCTCCGATGTTCATCTCCCCATTTTGCCCCCCCCCCCAACGTACTTTCTAAATTTTGCACACAACCCTCATGTTATATATCATTTGAAAGGTCTGTGACCACTTAATCATATTATGCATCTCCAATGTCAATCTGCCCACTTTGCCCCCCCCCCAAGGCATACTTTCTAAATTTTGTTGACACCCCTCATGTCACATATTGTTGGAAAGGTCTGTTACTGCTTAATCATATTATGCATCTCCGATGTCCATCTCCCCACTTTGCCCCCCCCCCCCCCCCCAAGAGGTACTTTTCTAAATTTTGTTGACACCCCTCATGTCATATTGTTGGAAAGGTCTGTGACTGCTTAATCATATGCATCTTCGGGGTCCATCCCCCCCCCCCCCCCTTAAGGGGGGCATTTTTCTAAATTTTGGACACAACCCTCATGTGATATATCGATGGAAAGATCTGTGACCACTTAATCATATTATGCATCTCCAATGCCCATCTCCCCACTTTGCCCCTCCCCCCAAGAGGTACTTTCTAAATTTTGCACACAACCTCATGTGATATATCGATGGAAAGGTCTGTGATCGCTTAATCATATTATGCTCCCCACTATGAAATTTGTCAAGTTAAAGCAACTATAAAATTTAATTTTATGGTACTATCAAGTTGTTTGCCGTCAAATTTTGACGGGTTCCATCTAGTATATATATATATATTTTTTTTTTCTTTAGTATGCAGAAATTTTAAAAATGTTTATTATTTTATATTTTTTAAGAAAATGTAACTTATTTTTGAGAAACATTTGTAAAAAATCAATTTTTCCAGAAAAAAACTTTTTTTTTCCACCACTTCAAAACTTCCGGAAATTTTACATCTCTATTCCATACATTTAATTTTATTTCATTCATTTATTTCACTAAAAAAGGGGGAAGAGTTCTGTATCATGTGCCGCATGGCACAGTTGGTGAAAAAATCCAAAATGGCCCCAAAAGGCTCTTTTAGCATTGCACCAAATTTTTATTTGAATTATATTTATATTATACATTATGTATTATAATATACAATAATATATATATATATACGAGTACAGTTTGATATCTCCGTGACTTTAAAAAAGGTGGCGGTCTGATCGCACTCTTAGTATTATGTTTTCAATTTATTATTATCTGTGGCAACATTCATGCAATTTGCAGACAATATTTTAAATACATTGTGTTCTATTGGATTCAAAAGCAAACGTTTGGCGTGTTTGTTTTGATTACGGAGAAAAAAGAATTTCATGTTTTGATAAAACACTATTTTTTGTACGGAAAAACAATTACTGAAACTGAAAAAAAGGTGAAAAAATATTATGGGGACTCTGCTCCATCACATAGTATGGTTGGTTCACAAGTGGTTTACGGAATTTTGTTGTAGCCGTACGAGCACAATAGATGCAGAATGTTCTGGATGTCCAATTGATATCACGACTAAAAAAATGGTCAACAAAATCCTTGATATCATGTTAAAAGACCGCCGTGTGAAAGTGCATGAGATAGCTAAGAATGTAAACATTTCAAATGAACGGGTATTCAATATCTTGCATGAACATTTGGGCATGAAAAAGTTATCAGCAAGATGGGTGCAGTGATTTCTGACAGTGGATCAAAAGCGGACTCGTGTAACCATTTCAAAGCAACGTTTGGACAAGTTCAAGCGAAATTCAAGCAAATTTTGCGGCATTATGTTACAGTTGATGAAACATGGATACATTACTACACACCAGAAATGAAAGAACAGTCTAAACAGTGGACTTATAATGAATGTGCTCCAAAAAAGGCAAAAACAGTTCCATCGGCCAGAAAGATTGTGGCACAGTTTTCTATAGCTCAAAGGGCGTAATTCTCATTGACTATCTGTAAAATGGAAAAACGATCACCGGACAGTATTATGCTGATTTATTAGACTGTTTTAATGCAAAATTGAAAGAAATGCGTCCCCATTCGCCCAAGAAAAAAGTGCGTTTTCATCACGACAATGCGCCAGTGCAGTTGTCTGCAACCGTAGCCGCTAAATTGGTTGAATTATGATACGAATTGCTCCCTCATCCACCCTACTCTCCTGACTTGGCCCCCAGTGACTTTATTTTTCCAAATTTAAAAAAATGGCTTGGTGGAAAGAGATTTTCTTCAAATTCTGAGATCATTAATGCCACAAATGCCTATTTTGAGGAGTTTGAGAAATTTTATTTTTTGGAAGGATTTAAACAAGAATGAAAAATCATGCGTCAAGCATAGATTATGTAACACTTTCCAACGCTTCCAAAATAATTTTACAAATCATACTGTTTAATAAGCTAAAAGATAACATCTAAGTAAACAATTTGGAAAACGCATAACATATTTAAAAACATAATTCAGGAATTTAAATTTCAGGAATTTCAAACATATACAATATTCAGAAAAATATCCGAATACTTTTATTCAGCCCTGTATAGGATCTACAGATTTGTATATATACTACATAGGATGCTAAATTTTAGTTCAGTTAGGAAACGCGTAGCACAGTTTAAAATTCTCTGTCTGGAGTTTATGTTAATAAACGGAAATGTGTCTGCGAACTTTTGTGCTTTCCTGTATAGGATCTGCAGAATTTATACACACCACGTAATAGACAAAAAGTGAGTTAAAATTAAAATCGCGTTCAGTAACTTAAAACGCACTTCCAGGAATTATTGTTAACAGACAGTAGAGAATTCTTTCGTGTGTCCCTGTAAATGAACGATGACTGCTATACACACAATATTCTGTTGTAAGCCTCTTGTAATGCACCTTAGTGATATATATAAATTTCAATGCATTTAAAATAGTGAAACATTATTTAAATAAACCACAGATGATTTTTCTCCATAGACGTAATGTAACGGAATTCTTCTGACTGTCCCTGTAAAGTAATTATAAGTGCTATGCACACCCTATTCCATATTAAGCTTCTTCTAATACACCGTAGTAATATATATAAATTTCAATGCGTTTAAAATAGTGAAACCTTATTTAATTAAACCGCAAATGATTTTTCCCCATAGACCGCAATGTAACAGAATTCTTTTGAGTGTCCCTGTAAAAAAACTATAAGTGCTACACACTTTCGTTGAAATAGGGAACATGCTATAGATAATGACAATAACATATAAAAATTGCAGAGCAATCCGTGCATATTTACGGGAGTTAGAGCACGGACAGATCTCAGAAAAACCGAAGTCATAAACACTTTTCAACTAGGTTGGAAAGTGTTAAAAAGTTAGAACATCGTTGGAAAAAAAAGTGTGTGATTATAAAAGGAGATTATGTCGAAAAATAAAATGCATTTTGGTATGTATATTTGTTTTTTTCATTTCAAAGTCATGGACTTCTCAAACTGACCTCATATGTGTGTGTATATATATACAGTGGACTCTCTCTATTCTGAACACTCATGGGACCGACCAAAAATGTTCAGATTATGGGGGTGTTCATTATAGAGGGAGATTAGGAAATGCATTACTACTACTACTGTATATTGAGTTTATATACTGTATAGAATACTTAGCCTGGTTAACCATGCAAGTTACCAAAATGGAGGTGCTGAATTTAGAAACTATTGAAAAAGTTAATTAAAAAAGTTATATTAAAACTTTTTTACAAAACATACAATATATTACTTGAAAACATAATAGGTACATTACTTAAAAAAGTGAGTAATTTTAGTCCGTTTTTGCATTGTATATGCTCGTGCAGTGTACATGTTATCTAATTGTTTAAGAAGTGGAAAGGCTTTCGGGTGATGTTCAGCCGCATAGTTCAACAAGTCTTGAATCCCTTAGCCATATTGCTTGAAGGTAATCGTACGTGTTGTTTCATCAGTCTCTTCTGGTTCTGCTTCATCTTCACTACCCTCTCTCTTCAACGATGTTGTCGCAAACAGGAAGGCTTCCATCAGCTTCAAGATAAGCCAGGTTACAAGATAAGCCAGGTTCAATTTCAGTATGAAGCTCCTCAAAAATGAACCCAAGTAACTCACAGATGTTGTTTCTTGGTCTCCTGTCCTTGGTTGTTCATTCTCACACGGGAATTCAGCTTTGTAGAAGCATTTTTGCATGGTGCAGGGGGTTACTTCATTCCAAGCCATTGATATCCAATTGACAGCATCCATGAATTGACCTTCTTTGTTAGTTCGGTTGCCAAATTTGCCTCCTCCATCAGCATCTTCAAACAATTAATTCGGTAGTGAGCTTTAAAGGTCTTGATTACTCCTTAATCCAGTGGTTGGATTATAGAAGTGCAGTTCGGGGGAGGAACTTCAGGCTTACTTCTTACTTTGCTCAGCTGAAACATTTGTATGTGATCTGCCATTATCCACAAATCTTCCTTCTCTCTTCATCATATCGTTAATAACCTCAACCCATTGTGAGAAAATTGTGAATGACATCCAGGCTTTTTGATTTGATGCTATCTTCACATTTTTGAAGCATCGTTGTTTTACACTTTTTCTGATCACAAGTGGTTTGAGCTTCTCACCCGTAAAACTGACACAGAGCATGACGGTAAGTTTTTCTTTTGGCATTTTTTCGCCCGCGCATTTCTTGCTTTTTTCTGCTAGGGTTTTATTTGGAAGAGCTCTGAAAAACAGGCCGGTTTCGTTGGCATCGAAATAATCCGTTATATCCGAAAGCTTTCTTTTCCATTCCTCCACAGTATCGATATCTATGTCTGCAGCTTCACCATTGATTATTTAGAATTCGATGTTACGCCGATTTTTGACGGGAGTCAGCCATCCTTCTGATGCCTTCAATTCCGTGATTTTCTCCTTCTCTGCAAAATCCAGAGCAGTCTGCTTTAGCAGGAGTCCAGTTGACAGGAAGATTCTTCATTCTCATTTGGCAAAAAAACTTCCGGACGTAATTGTTTATGTTCTCGTTTCCCGTTTTCTTTTCGAAAATTCTACACTTTGAAGAAGGTTTATTTGCTTCAAAAGCGGCGATAATTTCTTTCTCTTTCTTGCTGATGGCATTGACTTGATCTACTGAAATTCCAAATTCAGATGCAATTTTCCTTTGACTTACTTTTAAATTTAATTTTTGAACAACTTTGTATTTTTCCTGAAGCTTTAGTTCTTTCTGTTTTTCCGTTTTCCTACTTATCTCTTACATATCTGCGTAAGTATTGTGCTTCTTTCCCATTAGCGATAGTGAAATGGCGAAAATATTTTACCTTTGCCAAGCAAAAAGGAAAAAAGAAACAGAAGCGATAATGCCGCCAACCAGATGTGCAGAAAAGAAACCATAATCCTTTTTTGACCACTCCCTCTAACACCTGTTGTCTCTTATCTGTCATTGGAGGGGGTGGGCATTTCTGTTGCTAAATCTTTTTATTTTTATCTGAGATCGGGAGAGGGAGAATCACGTGACATGTTTTTTACATTATTTTTACTTGTATCTCTTTGCATAAAAATTGATTGTTTTGATCATTTCATTTAATTTGATTATCATTTTATTATCATTTGATTATTTTTCTGAAATGGCAACAATTTCATATCTGCACTTTTTTGTTTATCAAAATATAAGAATATTCTAGTTAGTTTAGAACACATACGGTAAAAACAAAAATATTCTTTCAATTTTTTATTTTTTTTTATAATAAATGTTTTGTTAACTCAAGATTTTATCTGAATTATTCAAACAAATTTCAGCATCGGGCAGATCTTAAAATCTAGAAATGATTTTGTCTGTTTATTCTTAAATCGAGTTCATTGAACACTTTTATTCTTCTGCAACAATTTTTCGGAATTTCCATGATGCGGGAATTCCCTGCATTCCGACTGCAAACACATGTTCAGTTTACAGAGAGGCGGGTTAGAACCGGGATCAAAAGTAGCGTTCATAATAGTGGGGTGTTCATATTAGAGAGAGTTCATCTTTTGTTAAATCTATGGAGTTTCGCCGGGACCGTCAGAAAGTGTTCATAATACCGGGGTGTTCACATTAGAGAGTGTTCGGATAGAGAGAGTCCACTGTATATATATATATATATATATATATATATATATATATATATATATATATATATATATATATATATATATATATAATTAATGAAGTAAGGCAAATCCTGCATAAAAAGAAAAAAAAAAATCCAGCACTGTAAAATTGTTTATCTAACTGTTTGATGAATTAAAGCAAAACCTGCTAAGATGGAACTTATCTACAATCAGGGTTCTCTCTGTCGATTGCCATTGCACCAAATCGGGATAAAATATTTATTTCATTTGGTGTGGAATGGAGCAATTTAAATTGCAAAATCGCAAGAGCTGAAAAAAAAAATCTTCTTTCGTCTTGGCTACACCGTCAATCATGTTACTGAACAATTGATGGCAATTATTATGTTTGATTGTAAAGTACAATTTACATTACTCACTGTTTGAAGGAAGGAGAAATTTTTGCACTTTAACAGATTTCTGCTTTTTTAAAAAAAGTTTATAGAAATCTCCAAAAATTTCCCTTTTTCTTTTGCCCATCCCCGGTACACAAAGATAAAGATATTTTAAAACTCTCACAACTACATTAATTTCAATTGTAGTAATAAATAAATAAATAAATAACGGTCTACTCCCTCTAAAAAACATATTACCCCTTTTGTTGCTCCTTCCTCAACACTGACAAACAGTTTAAAATCTTTAAAATTCTTTATTTTTTTTCTGTCCCAATTGTACTTTGTAAAAATTAATAACCAATCATCAAATTCCATTTCTTCCTCTTTGTTACCTCCTGCTCAAAAATTTAAAAATGTTTTACTTATTTATTTATTACTGTTTATCTGGAAACCAGTTAACCAGAAAACCAGTTATCCAGAATGATCTTTCCAAATGACTGATTTTAGAATCTTTCCAGAAAAAAATCATGCAGTACCAATTTGACACTTGCACCCCTTTTGTTGCTCAAACAAAAGGGGCCTTTTGTTGCTTTTTGTCACCTCAAAAGCATATGTTACCACACGTATGGTAAAACTTGATGTCAACATATAGTATTTCAAATGGAAGTTTATAAGGGAAAGTAGGGTAAAACCGGGTACCAAACAGTTTACCTTTGTTAACAAAAGTCTAGAAGGGCGGAAAAATCAGAACATCCCACAAAAGTGTTTATGGACTTCTGGGCTAATGAAACACCACACCTGTTGCAACAAGAAAATTATTCTCTACCTCGGAAAAGTTGTTTTCCAGGACTATCTGAAAAAGCTCCAAATTTTAGTGGGTGGGCAAAAACTGGTTACTAAATCAGAAATTAACTTTTTACACTTCCAGTAACAAAAAAGCTTTATTGTAAGAAATTTTGAATCAAATTTTAATAAAATAAACATATATACATTTTTTACAGTCAGTAACTTTTTATTTATTTTTCAGGTTTTCAAGCAATTTTTAATGTTGTCATGTAATGGCTTTCTCAGCTTTTACTTCTCGTATCCGCTACACTCTTCATGGACCCACTCTTTGCAGATCAAACATTGTATCCATCCTTCACCACCTGTTGAGTGAAGAAACACTTCATTGCAAAATTCAATGGTCAGTGGGTCGGTTTTACCTCAACAGATGATCCAAAATCAATAGGATCATTCTCCTGAATAGCCGGACGTACACACTTCTACTGGGCATCCAAATATCGTGTGAAAGCTATAGAAAACAGTGGTTTACTTACCTAAATCGATCCGTCAGGTCAGGTTGAATTTACTTAAAGAGCAGAAAAGACTGCAAAAAAGTTAAAACTTTTAAGTTGAATTTCTTTTCAATACCACTGCACGGACACAGAGATTAACTCACCTCAAAAGCGGATGGCACACTAATAGGGAACACTAAGGGATGTTGTTAAGACGGGTGTTATCCACAGGGCAGCACCCATCAGCGAGAAAACAGGGTACCCAGTTTTACATTGCTCTCCTGTACACAGTTAGATATTGGGCATTTGATTTTTACTCAGAACTGTTGTTTCCAAGGGATTCCCATAAAGTGCCTTCTTTCAAACTCTGATTAAACTTTTATCTCGACTGGATGTCGATACATTCTACAAACTGGATCAACCAGTTACCCAGAAAACGTCTGACCCCAACCATTCTGGATAACTGGTTCTACACTGTACTGTATTTGTTGCTTAGTTGTTACAACAAATAAGCACTCATTTAAATTTCTTGTCCTGCACCTTCCTTTCCAGCCCACACTTAAAACCTTTTTTTTTTTTTTAATTTCTCTCCTATATGTTACATTCTAGAAACAATAATAATTAATCCTTTTCTGAAATCTCCCCAACTCAACTTTTTTTTTTCTCATGGGCCACAAACATATGTTTGTGACGTTAGGCGGGCCACAACATACTTAAAAGAGGGTAAAAAAGGCTAATTAAAATAGTAAGATAACAAAAGTAGTATAACAAATCAATATAACAAAGTTAATATTATCTGTAGAGTTGAACGTTTGTCACAGAAGAAATATTACCAAAACTTTTAACATCGCTATTCCCAAACAATAAACTTTGCAAATGTTGTAGAAATAGGGTGCAAAATTTGTTGTTTAGAAGTAGCTGTAAAAATTTTTTTGTTGCCAATGTTTTTCCGTGACAAGCATTCAACCTTAAAAAGCAGTCAAAAGTCAGCGAGAACCCTGTCTATAACTGAAACCTGCATAAAATGAAAAATGATAGCATAAATTATTTTGAATATTATAAAATCTGATTAATTTAAAAATTTCATGTTTTTACTGTTTTCACATAAAACTGCTGATCTTTAACAATTAATCTAACAGATATGGGAATTTTAAGAAACTCAACAACGCTTACTTTTGTTGTTTTCTCTCACTTCCACAGTCGGTACTCCGATGAGTTCCCGTGACCTTATTTTAGAGTTATGTTGTGGTAATATGTTGGAGGCATTTGACATCCCAGATAATGGCTGTGATCTTGAATGGTGAAGGGATGGTATATGCATATTAGGTGGCATCCAATAACCGGACATGTCTGCAGGGGATGCAATATTCATAGCTGGAGCTTCTGGATTATAGGGTTCTGGCATGTATGGGCCTAGAACATACAAACATTAAGAAAGGAAGTAAGTCAATAGGCCTACTCAGATTGAATTTTTAAAACATTCCCTTTATACTATGCCTCCCGCAAAATTTCATTTGCATCTGCCCTAGGAGGCCTGGGGTTGAATTTTTAGAAAACATCTATGCCTATTTAAAAAAATTCAGGGTCTCACAAAATTTTATCCTAAAGGAGTGGCTGAAAGATCCTGAGATAGGATCCTTCCACTCTTAAACAAGAGAGGCAGGTGTGTCAAATTTTTAATTAAGAACGCATTTACAGATAATTATGTTCTAAAATTAACAGTTAGAAAAAAATCTTCTATAAGGGTCCTTCCTATCCTTCTGACTGCCGCCAACTGATATATCCGTTCACTAAGCTGTAGGTTTCACTGCAATATTAGCATTATTTAAATGAATACAATTCTATTAATATAATGCAGTTTTAAAAAATTGAGCAATGATTAGTACTCTTAAGGACTATATTCATATAGACAATTAAGTTTTTTTACATCATGTTAGAAAATCATCTTTTTTTTAAATTCAACAAAAATTACAGAGAAAACAACATTACACTTTTGCCCTTTTGCTCAGTGGTCAGCAGGTTAAAGATCCTAAGATATACTGAGATATACTCAGACCCTCATCCTCCCCATGAGGAACATAAAGTTGAATTCTCTTTAAATAATTCCTTTACATGTGCATATCTTCTAAAATTCATCATCCCACAAAATTTCATTTTAAAGGATCTGATAGGTCCAGATTTTGCCTATACATTGGCCACAATTTTTACATAGAATCGCTTTACTTGTGCCTATGCTAACTTAATTACAACCTCACAAAATCTTAACTTATAGGGTCTGAGTGACCCCGTGATATGATTTTGTAACCCCAGGGAGTGGGGTGGGGATTTAATTGATTATTTTTTTTAAAGGCACACTTTTTTACCCATGCCTGTGTTCTACAGCAAAGGAAGCAAACATTCACTAACATCACCGAAATCTGATTAGGAAAGGGAATACCAAAATGAAATAAATTCCACAATGTCTGTAGTATCTGCAGAATTCCACGCATGCACTGAAAATATCATAAAAACAGTATGCTGGTTGCTGGCAAAAACCAAATGGAAGCATTTATGAAATTTATCGTCCAAACCCATACAGTTTTTTTTTCTTTTCTTTTTGATTCCCCATTTTTGAAAACAGTTCATTTGTATCACTACTGGCCACAAATATCTTAGATGCAGTTTAATGTTGCAGAATCCGATTTGTGATATACAGTTAGGTAGGATTTTTCTATTGCTATGATTTGCGTCTCACATCGATTTTATCAATTTATTACCCAGCCTAAATATGTTCATAGAAAAAGGGATGTTGACAACAAAAATAATATATACATGGGGTTTAAAATGCCCATGTACTTTATAACAATTGAAAGTAATCAAAAGCATGCAACAAAAGCACTTTATACAAAAGATCTTACCAGTCACTGGCAATGGTGGCAGTGGTGGTGGAGGAGGTGGCAGAGGAGGTGGTGAAGTGGGTGGGGGAGGTGGCAGTGGTGACTTTGTGATGTCGAGAGGCGCTGCCGGGACAATGTTATTCTCATTCGTTGGAACTGCAAGGAAAAAAAGAATTACACATTCTTATGTTATCAATGTATCACAGTCAGTAGTACTTACTACATGTTTTCACTTCATATACCATTGCCTGGTAGAAAGAGCATCGCTCAGTACAAATTTCATATTGTATTTTAAAAAATATATATTTATTTATTATTTAAGTGTATTTATTTTTACATGAAAATGTCATTTCTATATTTCTTTTAAATGCTAAAAGGTGCAAATGAACAACATAATACATAGTAAAATAACTTTTATTAGGTTGTTTGACATGTTTCGGCACACTTCGAGCCATTTTCAAAAACCAATGAGAATATTCCATAATTGCACGATCTTTGAAATAATAATTTAAAACTATTCGGATGTGCCAATCCCAAAACTTACTTCTATCTCACGCAGGTTTTGCATACATTAAAAAGAATCAGCACCCATTTATAGCAAGGTCTAACTGAATCTAAAGTTTTATTAAATTCTGTGCATTATTCTTGAGATATGATTATAGGAAAAATCGTGTCAATCCTGCAAAATGTAGCATAGTAGCACCACCTGTTGGGAGATTTAGACCAAAACCTAATCAACAACAACTTATGTCAACGTCTAACTGAATTTGAAGTTGGATGAAAATCCCTGCATTTGTTCTTGAGATATAATTAACGTAATAATAATGAAACAAGTGGGTAAGTGTGATCGAAGATCGCACAAAGGGTTTCGTTTAATATTCCTTTCAAAACACTTTATCCTTTCTTTAATAAATTCAAATAAATATAATTTAACAACAACAAAAAAAGTCATGTTTTTTATAAAGTAAAAATTTGCCGGTCTATTTTTCCATTTTTTCGAAAATCTAAACCAGCCGGATAGCAGGCGGAACCCGCTATTATATTTTGTCATAATAATATCCGTCATACGGACTAAATCCGATATTTAAAAAATATATAATTTCAAAATTAAACATGTTGGACGCCTTCAAAATGTTAAAATATGCGAATATTTCCATAATCGGGTTTTTATCATGATTCAATACATTCCTCAAACTCATATATTTACTATTCTCTATTATTCATATTGATACTCGCTTTGTATTATTCTCAAACATTTGAAAAATTCGTTAAACTTCTCATATGACGTCAGATTTTCTTTTTAATTCTCTAACGACGTGATATTAATCTGCTTTGTGTACATCCACATATTCATACTCCTTGTATTATTGGGAAATCTTAGACATTTTCTGTTTTATTTATGACACTATGACGTCAATCAATTTTATTTCATACTAGCAAGCTACGCCCGCTACGCTGGTCAATTTCTCTTAACGAACCTTTAATCAAACAAAATATTGACATATATAGCCCCCCGATCCCCCCCCTTTATATTAACTAATCAATCCCGAAAACTAATCAGGGAAGCGCCTTAACACAGTGAACCTATAAACAAAATTTGAAGGAAAACGGAATAATTCTGCATGAAAAACACATTTATATAAATTAAGGGGGGGGGAGGAATTAGCCCCTTGTTCCCCCCCTTTATACTTAACCAATCAATCTCGAAAAGTAATCAGGGAAGCGTCTTAACCCAATGAACCTATAAACAAAATTTGAAGGAAAACGGAATAATTCTGCATGAAAAACCCATTTATATAAATTAAGGGGGGATTAGCCCCCCGATCCCCCCCTTTATACTTGACCAATCAATCCCGAAAACTAATCAGGGGAAGCGCCTTAACTCAGTGAACCTATAAACAAAATTTGAAGGAAAACGGAATAATTCTGCATGAAAAACCCATTTATATAAATTAAGGGGGGGGGGGAATTAACCCCTTGTTCCCCCCCCTTTTATACTTAACCAATCAATCCCGAAAACTAATCAGGGAAGCGCCTTAACACAGTGAACCTATAAACAAAATTTGAAGGAAAACGGATATTTCTATGAAGAGTTATCGCATTACGTACGTACATACATACATACATACAGAACCGGCTGCCAAGCTCTCAGGGCTTGACAGCCAGTGTGATAACTGAAAAATCGCAATTTTAGAACGTTTTTTGCTCCTGCACCCCCTGGGGTTAGTGGCACCGACATAAAATATAGCCTATGTTGGAGCAGGGGTTGTCACCATCAATTTGCCACCATCACTTTTGAAATCGGTTCGGTAGTTCCAGAGATTACCCCCTACAAACAAACAAACAAGATTTACTCCTTTATAATATTAGTATAGAAGTATAGATTTATCTTTTTTTCAATGGGTGAAACTTTTTATTTCAGTTTCATTTTTCATGTGAAAATCGTCTGATAGAAAATTAATTATTGTAGAAAGACTTTCATTGTGGATTTTAAATTTTTGGCATCTGCTATAACGAAAAATGTTTAAATTTAATAGAAAAAGGCTATTAGAATTTTGGTTTTTTATCTCTATTTATTAAAATAATATGAATTTTTCAAATTATAATATTTTCAGCTCTTCACAGCTGATATTCTGATTTATACACGAAGTTTCAACTCTGTAAGTTACATAGTTTTCGAGAATGGCTCTGTGACAGACAGACAACGGAGTGGGAACAAATAGGGTTTCGTGAGATGAACGAAACCCTAAAAAGTAGCATAGCATTGCCACTTGTTGGGCTATTGACACCAAAACGTAATCAGCAGCTATTTATGTCAAGTTCTAACAGAATCTGAAGTCTAATGAAATTTTGCGCATTAGTTCTTGATATAGAGCTATCGTAAAAATCATGAAAAAAGTAGCATAGCAGTGCCACCTGTTGGGCTATTTACACCAAAACGTAATCACCGTCTATTTATGTCAAGGTCTAACTGAATCTGAAGTTTGATGAAAATAAGTGCATTCGTTCTTGAGACAGAGTTATTGCGAAAATCATGAAAAATGCAACATAGCAGTGCCACCCGTTAGGTGGTTTTCACCAAAAACTAATCAGCACTCATCTATATCAGGGACTAACTGAAATCTAAAATTTTATTAAATTTCGTGCATTCATTCTTGAGATAAGAGCACCCCCAAAATTTTTGTCACATACAGGCATTTTTTAAACCATGCAATATCGTGTTCAGGACCTTCTGAAACATATAAATACGTCAAAAACCAGAAGTTGAAAATTTTCATGAATACAATACTTTTTTCTTGTAAAGAAGATAGAAGAAAGTAAAAAGAATGGAACGATACTCATTTCTTTTCCTTACTTATTATTATTACTTTCTTCTATCTGTACAAGAAAAAAGTATTAGATTCATGAAAATTTTCAACTTCTGGTTTTTGACGTATTTATACGTTTTAGAAGGTCCTGAACACGATTTGACAGTTTTTAGAAAATGCCTGTATGTGACAAAAATTTTGTGGGCACTCTATCTTAAGAACTAATGCACGAAATTTAATAAAACTTTATATTCAGATATAAATAGTTTTTGGTGAAAATCGCCCAATAGGTGGTACTGCTAGGCTGCATTTCTCGCGATTTCCATAATAGCTCTGTCTCAAGAACGAATGCACTTATTTTCATCCAACTTCAGATTCAGTTAGACCTTGACACAAATAGACGCTGATTAGGTTTTGGTGTAGATATCACAACAGGTGGCACTGCTATGCCACTTTTTTCATGATTTTTTACAATAGCTATATCTCAAGAACTAGTGTGTGGAATTTCATCCAACTTCAGATTCTGTTAGACCTTGACATAAATAGACGCTGCTTACATTTTGGTGTCAATAGCCCAACAGGTGGCACTGCTATGCTACTTTTTTTCATTATTATCACGATAACTCTATCTGAAGAACTACTGTACGGATTTTCATCAAACTTTAGATTCAGTTAGGCGTTGACATCAGTTGTTGTTGATTAGGTTTTGGTGTAAATATCCCATTAGGTGGCGCTACTATGCTACATTTTGCAGGATTTACACGATTTTAGCAATAGTCCTGTCTCAAGAACGAATGCATAGAACTTAATAAAACTTTTATATTCAGCTAAACCTTGCTATAAAATGGGTGCTGATTCTTTTGAGTGTATGCGAAACCTGTGTGAGATAGAAGAAAGTTTTGGGATTGGCACATCCAAATAGTTTTTGAACCTACATTGTTAATTGTTTCAGAGAATTAAAATAATAATAACTTAAACAGTTTACCAAATTTCTATTAAAATACAATAAGTTTCAGAAAATTACAGATCCCCCCCCCCCCCTCCTGAAAAAAAAAAGCCCACTATCTGGGCCACACTAAAGAAAAAATACTGACTATTGTTTGTAGTTTGTTTCAATCGTGATCGGAGAAGTGTTATCAGCTTGCATCTGATAATGTTCTTAGCTATGCAGAAAGGATCCATGGTGTTTCAGTGGGCTGCTGCACCTGTTCTTGGCACACATTGAGTGGGGTATAATTGAGACAACAAAAGTGAATGTGAATCATACATAACTTAGTTTTTAACACTTTCCAACCTAGTTGAAAAGTGTTTATGACTTCGGTGTGTCTGGCCGTCTGCCGTCTGTCCGTGCTCTAACTCCCGTAAATATGCTCGGATTGCCCTGCAATTTTTATATGTTATAATCGTTATCTATAGCATGTTCCCTATTTCAAGGGAAATGTGTATCACTTATAGTTTTTTTACAGGGACACTCAAAAGAATTCCGTTACATTGCGGTCTATGGGGAAAAATCATTTGCGGTTTACTTAAATAATGTTTCACTATTTTAAACGCATTGAAATTTATATATATCACTAAGGTGCATTAGAAGAAGCTTAATATGGAATAGGGTGTGCATAGCACTTATACTTACTTTACAGGGACAGTCAAAAGAATTCTGTTACATTACGTCTATGGAGAAAAATCGTCTGCGGTTTATTTAAATAATGTTTCACTATTTTAAACGCATTGAAATTTATATAAGGTTCATTACAAGAGACTTACTACGGAATATTGTGTGTATAGCAGTCATCGTTCATTTACAGGGACACACAAAAGAATTCTCTACTGTATGTTAACAATAATTCCTGCAAGTGCGTTTTAAGTTACTGAATGCGATTTTAATTTTAAATCGCTTTTTGTATATTACGTGGTGTGTATAAATTCTGTAGATCCTATACAGGGAAGCACAAAAGTTCGGGAACACATTTTCGTATTATTTAACTCCAGACGGAGAATTTTAAACTGTGCTACGTGTTTCCTAACTGAACTAAAATTTAGCATCCTATGTAGTATATATACAAATCTATAGATCCTATACAGGGCTGAATAAAAGTATTCGGATTACTTAGATGTTATCTTTTAGCTTATTAAAGAGTATGATTCGTAAAATTATTTTGGAAGCGTTGGAACGTGTTACATAATCTATGCTTGACGCATGATTTTTCGTTCTTGTTCAAGCTTCCATGTGCTTTTTCCGGAAAATAGAGCAACATTTCTTTTTAATTACTGGGCGCAAAGTTGACATTACAGGAAAATGGTACATTTTTCACTTTTAAAAAGAGCAGGGCATGGCATTGACACTAACGGATATATATACTTTTATGCGTATGATTGCAAAAATGATTACAACAATGAAAGACAATAATTTGCAAGAAATCACAGTCACTAAAACTCATAAATTAATTCCTGAATTTTTGTAATCTGCTGTCTTGATTCAAAATGTCAGTCACCCTAGAATTTTAAACTGCTCTATTTCAGCCATTTTTTTAAGATAGAGGCGAAACAAATATGCTCCGGAATCCTTGTATCAAAGATTAACGCTAAAGCAAAAAATAAATTTGAATTTCTAAGTTTTTGATATATACTTTTTAATTTTAAATCTTTTTGTGGCTGCCATTTTGAAACAAGATGGCGGACCTAACTGGCCAACGAACCCAGTTGAGATATTGGTGAGCGTAATACACATGATTAGTTCCATATAAATCAGTTTATAAAAAAAGTGTGCTATCATGTGACAAATATCAGATATATATACGAGGGTCGATCCAAAAAAAAAGTTTACAAGCAGAAGCATTTGAAACGTAATAATTGTGGAGCGAATATTTCCACCCAGGGTGGGTGACAGATGGCGCTAGTTGTCCTACAGCGGTTCTACGAGTAAGTAGCGTCAGTACGCAGACACTTAAGAGCGACAGTAATGGCACGACATCTAGAAAAGTGGTCTCGCATAGAGGTGCGAGCCGTAATTCCATTATTATGGGCCAAGAATGTGGAGCAAAAGACTGAGCAAAGGCGTCATTCTTCTGCATGACAATGCCAGGCCCCATACAGCTCGCCAGACTCAGGAATTGCTGCAAAGGTTCAAGTGGGAGGTCTGGAATCACCCCCCATACAGCCCCGATTTGGCTCCAAGCGACTATTTCCTTTTTCCGGCGTTGAAGCGAAACTTATCCGGAACACGGTTCACCTCAGACGATGCAATGAAAACAGCTGTCGAGAAATGGCTCAATGAGCAGGGCCCTGATTACTACCAAGACGGGATAAATAAGTTGGTCGAACGTTCTGACAAATGTCTAAACAGGTTTGGCGACTATGTGGAAAAGTAAAGGCCAAATGTGTCTCTTGATTGCCATTTGTATCTTGTTTCTATTGTTAATAAATACTTTTTCCTTTGCCTTGTAAACTTTTTTTTTGATCACCCCTCGTATAAATCAACATTTGAATGGAGGTTGGCTTTGGGGTCTGGGGGTCATGGTCGGTGAAAATATACCAAAATTTTCTGGAATTGTTTTCCTCCGAACAGCTGCAATAGGTAGCTTTTTGTAGTGAAAGCTACCAAATATTCATTTCCTGGGAAGATATTTCAAATATATGAATGCATTCTACACCACATGGGTGTAACATTAGAGAGGGGAATTGGGGAATTACCTAACAGAATTAAGACATGGTGCCCATTTTAGGTAGCTTTCAATACAAAAATATAAAGCTACCTATTGCAGCCGTTCGGAGAAAAGCAATTCCAGAAAATTTCGGTATATTTTCACCGATCATGACCCTCCAGACCCCAAAACCACCCTCCATCCAAATGTTGATTTATATATATATATACATATCTGATCTATGGCATATGATAACACTTGTATTTATAATTCAATTTGGATGAAACTAATTGTGTGTATTAAGCTCACCAATGTCTCAACAGAGTTCGTTGCGAGCTTGGTTCGCCATCTTGTTTTAAAATAGCAGCCACTGAAATATTTAAAACTAAAATAAATATACAGAAAAGTTAAAAATTAAAATTTATTTTTTTGCTTAAGTGTTAGGCCTTGATACAAGGATTCTGGAGCATTTTTTGATTTACCTCTATCTTAAAAAATGGCTGAGACAGAGCAGTTTAAAATTCTAGGGTGGCTGACATTTTGAAACAAAACAGCACATTACAAAAAACCAATGAATATTTTATGAGTTTTAGGGAACGAGTTTTTCACAAATTACTATCTTTCATTGTTGTAATCATTTTCCCAATCATACACATAAAACTATATATTCATATCCGTTAGCGTTAAATTTTCATCAAACTTGGCAAAATATTGCCAAATTTGGTGACCAAAAACAAGCTTTCATAAATGAAGCCAATTTGGCAAATTTTTTATTCAAATTCAGTATTAACAAATCTTCTGTAATCGGGTTCTTTGCATTTAAGCTTGCTGTTTCAAGTAACATTAGCTAAAATTTTAAAACAAAGATATAGGAAAGCTACCTTTTCCTCCCGGTACAGGCCGGAAAGACTTTCTTAAATGATGGTGCGCACTTTTTTTGGCCAATTTAGGATTTAGCAGTAATTCTGCTTCCTCAGCTCTTTTAAATCTCAGGTTAACATTTTCAACCATTGTGCACTACAATATTGCAAATTATGATAAAATATATATATTCAACATCAGTTTTTGAGCCAGTTAGTTTTTTAATAAATGCATATGTATCAATAAAAGTTGAGTTATTTGAAATTTGACAAGTGCATCTATCAATTAAACGCATGTGTATATGCATCAGGGGTGATTCTGAGTTAAAAAAAAAAAAATTCTGAAATTCACAACAAATTTTCTGAAAAGTTACAAGGCCGGCACTAACTGTTATTTTTCTGCGATCTTTTGACGAAATTTGTCATTTTTCTGCGATCCTTTTGACGAAATTTGCCGTTTTTTCTGCGATCTTTTGACGAAATTTGCCGTTTTTTCGCAATCCATTTGACGAAATTTGCCGTTTTATCGCGATCCTTTTGACGAAATATGCCATTTTTTCGCGATCTCTTGACGAAATTTGCCGTTTTTTCACGATCCTTTTGACAAAATTTGCCGTTTTTTCGCGATCCTTTGACGAAATTTGCCTTTTTTTGCGATCCTTTGACGAAATTTGCCGTTTTTTTGCGATCCTTTGACGAAATTTGCCGTTTTTTCGCGATCCTTTTGACGAAATTTGCCGTTTTATCGCGATCCATTTGATGAAATTTGCCGTTTTTTCGCGATCCTTTTGACGAAATTTGCCATTTTTCCGCGATCCTCTTGATGAAATTTGCCGTTTTCTCACGATCCTTTTGACAAAATTTGCCGTTTTTTCGCGATCCTTTGACGAAATTTGCCGTTTTTTTGCGATCCTTTTGTAAGAGAGGTGCATAGCAGGTTTACCATTTATTCTTTTCGCCTCAGGAAAAACCACGTGCATGAGTGCACCTGAGCATTTAAAACATAAAAATGTAAAAAGAAAAAAGAAGGTAGGTTGGTCAGAAATAGGGAGTGAAAATATTCCGGACATAAAATAGTAGTATTGTAACAGCACACATTCGTAGTAACAGGTTACAATGGGAGATATCTATATGTGCACCTAACAAAGTTCAATAAATAATGAAAGGTGTGAATTTACAGATGTATCTTTCAAAGAGTAAAAAGTATTCTCAGGCATACGGGAAAAAACACCTGAGTAGGGGAACCTTTTAACAATGATAAGAATTTAAAGTGGCTTGCTCTCTTGCAAGTAAAGAAGGGGGAATGTAGATTCACGTGTTGCAGTGAAAACTCTTAATGATGGGAATGCGTTAGGAAATACAATAATATAAGAAATACTTAGTGTGAAAATTACAAAAGATATTTCAACCAGCTGTAGCCAGCTGTGGTCAAAAGTCACGTACAAATATGATAATATTAAAGGGGAAGCTATGAATAACGAAAGAAATTCTTCCAATCGTTGGATTTACATTGATATACTTAAACCAATGCAGAACTCTGGAAGGGATAAAAAAATATAGTGATTGGATTTTACGTAGATAATAGAGGGGTCAGCACAGGGGGGTTTTGGGAAGGAAAAAGAGGACGCAAGGAGAGAGGGAGAGGGATGTGGGAGAAGGTCTTGGAGATGTGCTTTGGAAAGATAGTGCGATAACTTAGATTTGGATTAGTGATTATAGAAAAGCAAAGGGACATGCAGATCGACGGAGTCCACGGAGTAAAGGTCCGCTTCATCATAGGTGAGCAAACTTTTATTCTTTCCTTTCTTCAGCAATAAAAAAAAAAAAACTTTAAATGTATATGTTAATTCAGTCTAAATTCAATTCTACAGGGATAGATTTTACTAACTGCCGGTCAGATCATTGGCAATAATTTCATATTGTATTTAACTGTATACATTCTTTATTTACAATTTTCGTGTGTTACTTTATTTACATAAAACTGTATACTTTATGCTTTACTTTTGATCATAATAAATTTGTTTTGTTATGGAAACATCGTTTAATTCTTAAAGCTCAATTTATTTACTTGTTTTATTAAGATATTCACGGCCATTATATTTTAGTTAACCTAACAGATAGATCATGGTGATGTACAATGTCATGATATGATAGTAATTATACTTTAAATGAACCTGTGTGAGGAACGGGGTGACAGTACTCCAACAATGGTGCCTAAGACTCCAGGTACATCTATTCAGATGTAATTAATAAATTATAAATTATTATTTTTTTTTAATTGTACATCACTATTTCAAATTTTCAAATTCTATTTCACTATCCCTGGAATATGCATTATTGAAAACCACTTGCATCGAATTTCTAAATTGTGGAATTCATCAATAATAATATGTGTACTTTACTTGCAATTCATTTATTTTCCAAATTATTTCACATATTTTCTTTCGTATTGTAGTATTACTTTTTATCTGATATATATCCTACATTTCTCGTACTTTATTGAATTTACTTTTTTACCCATCACTTCTATTTTCACGATATTTTAATTCAATTTCGCACTTTCCTATTCTTTATTGCATAAGAATCTTAGTTCACGTATAATTTTCTGATATAATATTTCAGAATATTATTTGGTCACTTTATATTTATTTCTTTATTACCGAACCTATCGAACAATTTATGAAATTTATGTACTATTTACTTAATAGATGAAAATTTACATACACCTTATTTACATTTACTGTTTATTTTCTAATAATTGCATTTTATGAAAGGTATTGATTTTTCGTATTAAATTTTGTCAAAACTCGATATTTTATACACAAAATGGGTGACGCCCCTACACCATTGCAAAAACTTGCAGGACTGCAAGGTATAATTCCTCAATTTGATGCTGTTTCTGCAGTTACTCCTACTTTTTTTATTGATAATTTTGAAAGCATAACTACCGCAGTTGAATGTACCGATGAGGAGAAACTCTTGATATTAAAATCGAGAATTCGCGGGCAAGCATTATCGCATTTAATTAATTGTCCAGATCTTAGTAACGAGACCGATTATGATACATTTAAAACGAAATTTTTGGATTTTTTCGATAAAAAGGTTAGTCTCGCTACTCGTCAACAGCAATTTGCTAGTTGTAAAATGAAACCAGGTGAATCTACGAAAATTTATGCGGCTCGTGTTGGCTTAATTACACAACGATTTTTTAATAATCCCGACCTTACCGTAGAGGCTGTCAAGACGTTATTCGAACAATCGAAACTCTCTAAATTTTTGGATGGATTAAGACCTGAATTCAAACATGCAACTTTGATGAAAAATCCGGAGAACTTTCAAGACGCAGTTGATTTCGTAGAATTATTAGAAACGAATCAATCGTGCATTGATTCCAATACTTCGCTCGATTTTCCCACAATTAATGCAACAACCAGTCAAGTTTCCAATGAGGACATAAAACTTATGCTAGAAACACATGCAAAACAAACACACGAATCTATATGTTCCCTGACGAAAGAAATCGAACAATTAAAAATAACCAACAGTAATTCATCTACTAACTCCAATTCTCAACCAAATTATAGAAACTATCCAAATAATCGCAACAACATTACTAAAAAGAGATTTTTTGATCCATGCGAATATTGCGGGAAAACCAACCACACCTCTTCTTTCTGCTTTTACAAAAACAGAAACCACCAGCAACACCGTACCACCAGACCAAGTAGTTCAACAAACTATAATAATAGAGAATTCGTTCCTCGACCGCAGATGAATAGATACCGTTCTGACTGTTCCGATAACACCCCACCTTCGGATCGTTTAAACTACCAAAGGGGGATAGGTCACAAATAAGGCAAGTCCTCTCCCCCAACAACAAAGACATGATCTCAGGCGATCGTGAGTTAGGATGCGCATTTAAAAGCACCACGGAAAAAGTCATAAACACTCAATTATTGGAGACAGGAATTACTAATTTTAATTTACCACTGATAAAAACTAAAGTGGCGGATCGCAAATTAACTTTATTAGTGGATTCTGGCGCAGGATTAACAATTTTAAGCTATAACGCCTATAGGAAAATTCAAAGTAAAAATCTGAACTTACACAGAACGGACATTAATATTAAATCTATTTCTGGTAACAATTTAAACGTTACGCATAGCGTAATTCTGCCAATTTCTCTCGATAATAGACAATATACACATACTTTTTATATTGTAAATAGCCACCTTTCTGATCACTATGAAGCCATTTTGGGTTTCGATTTTTTAAAACGATATGAATTTAAATTATGCATGGCTATGAATTCTCTAACCACGGGCAACATTTCGCTAAATTTAATGAATGAAATCCCAACTAATACGCAACAACATGATTCTGTACTCAAACATGTCGCAATAGATGAAAATTTTGATTCGCGAGATATAAACGAAATTAAGGAAATCAGACGAAAAAATTTGCGCGAATCAGATTTCAACTTAGCACATCTAGAACCATCACTAAAAGAAAAATTATTGAATTTACTTTTTGAATTTGCAGATATATTTAGTACAGATTTATACACTATCGGGCGCACTACAGCAATAATTCCAAATTTAAAAGTTGATAATACCCAATTACCAAATTCACGCCCATATAAAATCCCACAAATTTTAGAAGCAGAATTGAAACGACAACTCTCGGAATTAGAAAGAGCCGACATAATCGAAAAATCTTATAGTCATACTAACTTTCCGGTTATCATGGTGAAAAAGAAAAATCCATCTATGGACCCAAAACAACAAAAATATAGTCTCGTTGTTGATTATAGACGTCTGAATAAACATTTATCATACCCTCGATACAAATTGCCTTTAATTCCTCATCTGCTAGAAAATTTATGTGGAAATAACTTATTTACGACGCTAGATTTATCTTCATCATTCTTTCAAATTGTTCTAAGAAGCCAAGATCGTAATATAACATCATTTTGCACACAATACGGATCCTTTAGGTTCAAATGCTTGCCACAGGGGATTTCGTGCGCCAGTGAGACGTTCAGTGAATTAGCTGACATGCTTCTACGACCAATAGCTGATCTCAATATCTCTAACTTTATAGATGATTTTGGACTAGCGTCTAAAACCGTTGAGGAAATGTTATATAAGTTGAGAAAGTTATTTGAACGATTCAGAGAGTTTGGTCTCACATTAAATCCGGAAAAATGCACTTTTCTTGTGCCTGAAATTCAATTTTTAGGACACGAAATATCATCGAATGGAAATAAACCATTAAGTGATAATATAGAAAAAATTCGAAACTTTCCTGTTCCAACAATGATCAAAAAAGTTAGACGCTTTCATGGACTAGTAAGTTATTATCGAAAATATATAAATCATTTTTCTGAATTGGCAGCCCCTCTCACGAACTTATCAAGGAAGAATCAAAAATTTAGATGGAGCACAGAAGCACAAAATTCATTTGATATTTTAAAAGAAAAATTGATTAGCTCCCCGATTCTAATACATCCGAATTTTGAAGAGGAATTTATTATTTCGTGTGATGCTGGAAAGTTTGCTCTAGGCGGTATGATAGGTCAAATGGACAAAGAGGGAATAATCAAACCTATTTCGTATTTTTCAAAAAAAAATTGAATCCGACACAAATTCGCTACACGATTTTTGAGAAAGAATTAATGGCAGTAATAAACTGCATAAAAGCTTTCAAATACTACGTATATGGAAGAAAATTTACAATCAGGTGCGACAATGAGGCTGTGGCTAAATTATCAGACTTAGAAAATGCGAGTGATAGAGTTTGTCGATGGTTAAGTTTTCTTTCGGATTATAACTACGAATTTCAGCCCATCAGATCAGAGAAAAATATTGTTGCGGATATATTATCCAGGGATTCGTTTGTACATACTAATAAAGTAAATAAAAGTATGAATATATCCTCTATAAATTTTTCGAATGGTAACAAAAATGCTGAAGATTCCGATTATCCTCAGACGAATTCAATTACTACGCATAAAAATTTGAATTCTCCTACTGAATATGATAGATACTCAGGTATCATGCAAGAAAATTCAGACTCTCATATCACATCTTCTGATCGGTAAATAATAATATTAAATCAGGTGATTCTATTGGAAAAATGAATACTGGGGATACAAACTTTATAAATCCTTCGAACTACTCTAGTGATTTTAATATTGCAAATGTATGTTATAATAAACAATGTCAGATTCAAGAAAGTACTTATCAAAATAATGACATTATAGGAGCAGGTTTAACGAATTTTGGATCAACATGTTACATGAATGCTGTTTTACAATGTTTATTACACTGTTTACCTCTTAGGAATATATTACTGTACATGATCCTCCCTGTGATAACTCGATATTTTGTATGATATGTGCTTTGAGATATCTTATGAGAATAATTACAACTAACGTTGGTCAGACAGTTTCGCCTAGCGAAATCTATTACAATTTACATAACATAGCACCTCATTTTTTACAACATATGCAACAAGATGCACATGAATTTTTACTTTATGCTATTGAAGCTTTAGGGCAGTCATTTGTTAGGCAAAATAATGCACGGAAAATTACACCTACGGACAGATTTTCAGGACCTATTTATGAAAACTTTCACTCTTACATAAAAACTCAAATAACATGCCTATCATGTAAACGGAAGAGTTTTACTTTTGATCAGATTATGGGCGTCACACTTGATATAACTAAAAATGTGAAAACACTAGTAGAGGCATTACAACATTACGTCTCACCAGAGATTTTAAGTAAAGAATATGTTTGTACATGCGATATTGAGAGAGTTAACGCGAAAAAGGAATGCTCATTTTCACGCATCCCTACAACTGCTATTTTTACGATTAAAAGATTTGCCTACCGGGACGGAAAGAATATTAAATTGCAAAATGCATTAAGTTATCCAGAATATTTAGATTTTCGTCCATATTTAGAAAACTCACAAGGAAATCCTATATGGTACGAACTCACATCACACTCCGGTCTATCTACTAATAACGGACATTATTATGCATATGTCAAAAATCCTTCAAATAATAGCTGGTATCTCATGGACGATACAAAAGTCATTAGGGTAAGCTTAGATGAGGTTATAAATCAAAAAGCATATACATTATTTTATACGGGAATGGGACATGTGCATAGGAAAATTTCGAATAACTTTAGAATGATAGAACATCCAAAGGAAACTGATGTATCACGGAACATAGAAATTAATCATATACAGATTAATCTTCCAACTATCGAAGAGTTAAAAATCGCACAACGAGAAGATGAAAATTTATTGGAAATTATTCAGGAATTAAAGAAAACATCCCAAAATTCATCGTCATTGTATCCAAATTATCTTTTGCAGAACGATCTATTGATGCATTCTGCATACATCCCGAAGTTTCGTAAATCTAAAAATATACTTCGAATTGTTATTCCACGTAAATTTAAGTCATGTCTTTTAGCCGCGAATCATTTACCTCATTTTGGTGTGTTTAAAACTTATGATAAGATAAGAGAAAAGTATTATTGGGATAATTTATATTCAGACACAAAAAATTATGTCAAATCTTGTGAGAATTGCAATTTCTAAAAATCTCCAAATACAATTCCCCCGATTCCTATACAAAGAAATTTTATACCAAACCGCCCCATGTGTTTAATTTCAACAGATTTCGTGGGCCCCTTCACAAAAACTGCCAAGGGAAACACATATATTCTTACATTTGTCGATCATTTCACAAGATACATTCGTCTGTACGCTGTACCAGATCAAACAGCGATTGTTGCTTCCGAAAAATTCTTAGATTTTATTAGTATTTTAGGAACTCCAGAGAAATTACTCTCTGACAAAGGGCCCGCGTACACTTCGGATCTCTTCCGAGAACTATGTAAACGTTCTGGAGTTACTAAGCTATTTACAACTGCACTAAATCCACGTTGCAACGGAAAATCGGAACGGCTAAACAAGTGTCTCAAGAAATCTTTATCAATATTTGCTCAAAATACACTGGAATGGGACAGTTTTGTGAATTTTTATGCGCTATTATATAATTCAACTATCCATTCCACGACAAATGAAAAACCATCTTTTGCTCATATGGGCTATGACCAAATCCTGCCTACTGACATCTTAAATGATAGTAATACTGAAGAGGAAATACCTTTTCAAACATTTTTAGATAAGAAGATTACTCAATTACAATACACTTATAAACAAATCTTTCTTAACAGTGAGGCTGCAGCTGATAAACAAGAAACATATCAGCACAAATTCGCGAAATACCGTGATTTTTATCCGGGGCAGATGGCATATTTCTACGCACCTGAAAAGGATCGGTTTCATAAAATAATTAAAGGCCGTAATTATATCGGCCCTATGCGAGTTTTACAAAAAATTAACAAAGTAAATTACATAATAATTGACGCTAAAGATGTTAAGGCTAAAGAGATAAAAACTAATGCTCACAGATTAATTCCCTATACCTCACGTAAACCCGAACTTAACTATTTTCCCAATAACTCCTCAGAATACACACAATCGACTAAATCTGTGTCTTCGGACGACAACACAATACAAAAACCACACGCGAAATTTGATACGCAAGATGATCTATCACTTATTTTCTCACACCCTACCCAGCGATCGAGCACTATTCTTCAAAATTACACAACAGCTGACATTCCTGCAGAAGACCACATTTCTATGCATAGCACTCAATCAGAGAATTATACTTCCTCGCAGGATACTGAAATTTATGACCCACGGTTTTCCCCTTCTCAATTATCACACCAAACTTTACCACCTCAGGCTACGGACAACCTCCCGATAGATGACAGAACTCCCTACTCCCTCCGACAATCGCGTAACATCAACTATTATGCCGAAAGAGTATATGATACATTATGGGACTGGACTAGCTAAAAAAAAAATAAAAATAAAAAAAAAAAGAAAGAATTCTGCGAATATTTGATTAATAACGACATGAATTAATACTTAATGCCCTTTAATTTTCTCTTTTCATTTTCCTAACATTAATAATAAATATAAATATTGTATGGAGCTTTCTATATTCATATTGCAAGTACATAATTAATTTCTGCGACAACCATGTCGAAAATTTAAGATCATAAAATTTATAACTTTATTCATTGTACTTCTTGAACCGAAAATTCAAATTTTATCAATATCTTTAACATACTCAGTGTTGAACTAAATTATATTACAATAAAATGTTATTTATTTCTCGAATTAAATTACGGAATTTATTAATAACTATCTTAGAGTATACAAGTAAGTTGGTGTGAATAAACGAATTATTATATTCTCAATTCTACTTAGGCGAAAATTTAAATTCCTTCATTATTATAATAAAAACGTATTTTATTATTTTATAGCATTCCCATACATTTTTTTTCTTCTTCTTTTCATCTACATACTTTTGTATTGTTATCTGAATTTCATACTTTGCGGCCGCATATGATTTTTTTGGATATCAATTAACTTTCTTGTCTAAATTCTCTTGATATTCACTATTCTATGGTACAAGTTTTCGTAATTTCTGCTGGCGGAATATTCAACATTGTTCCAATCTTTCTTTTCTGTTCAATCTGCACTGTCGTATAATTTTTTTTCTTTCATGTCAACCATCCATTTCAACCATTTTCTTCTTTACTCCTTGATGTATTTTCTTATATAATTTATTTAAATAACAAATATATGAAAAAAAAAAAAAAAAAAAAAATTCTTTCCAATTTCATCGAAATACTTTTAATTATATTTCTTTCAACAATCTATAAGTCGATACTTAGGAATTTCTTTCATCATTCTTTTACAACAAAAATGCTTTTCTCAATAATTTTCAAATGTTAAATATTAAAAAAAAAACAGGAAAATTAATGATAAGTCAACTTTGTTTGGTTTTCAATTGTACATTTTACATAAAGTAACTTAAATAATCTTGTGGTATGTGTATAACTCTATTATGCTGAAGAGAGGAGTGAATATTAAGTAATTACTAAAAAGCACAAAGGCACACTATGCAAATTCAATGGACAATTTGTATGCACAGACATGTTGTTTCCAAAATCAGTCTACCCCCATCTTCCTGTTTAATCAGAGATTGCTCCAAATGCATTACGGGAAAAACAACATACATACTGAACTTTTGACTCCTACAACATTCGTACTTCGCCACCTTCCCAATATCATATGAATGCCTTTCAACACCCTGTGATTGCACAAAAGATTTATGTACAGGTTCTCCAGACTTTTGTAGTATGTGGACATGTCATCCCTCAGGTTCCTGCTTTTGTCTTCTTACCCACAAAAAACCTCAACTACTAGCTATAACGGACTCACAACCACTCTATGACCCTCAACTGGTGACATTTGACTCCTGTATTTATGACGACCGCAACAACTTTCCACGTACCCATTCCAGGAGATTGCTTGAAGGAGAATCGGCTGCTTTTACCCACCACAACTTAACAATACACTTCAATGACCCCATCCTTCGTTTACCTGATTTTGGACAGGTTATTATTAGAACCTCTGATTTTGAGTACGTCGTTACTGTTCCACAGGACTTAACATTAACAATCCCATTTGAACTACTTGCCTTCAAAACTGACATTAATATAATTTACATTCATAAATCAGGAGTAACAATTCATGGTTTAGTGCATGTAACAGGAAAATCTGTCTGTCAAATTAAGACTTGCTTAATATGTCGTGAAGTGTTTTCACATTTTAAATGCCTTCCAAAAATCATACAGTATATTGTATATATTTTTTCTACTATCATTATATTGGTATTTTTAACTTTATTGAAATCATGCCTGAAAAATTGTATATATCTTTTTCGATTTACCTTTGCATTTTTGTATATATTTATTCGTGTATTTAAGTTTCTAGCTAGATGTTCATTGCTTATAGGGGCATTCATTGGTAACACCGTTAGGGAAGTAATGATTAATTGTTATGGAAGATTAGAGAATCATCACAATCAACGGGCTAACTTAAATATGTTACCTCTAGTGATTTTAGCACTCGCTCTCCTGATCTCATGTACTGATGCAGATTGCAATACTCAAGAAATAATCAGTTCGGATCTTCGAACCTGTGAAACAATGCAAGATGGCTCCCGATCTTGCCAATTATATTCGACCGCAGAAATTACTCTACCTACAATATTATCGGAATCATGTTTATGGTTCACGGACAAAGACAAAAATCATTTGTTTTCATTGAAAATGAAACTAGAAGCCGTCAAGTGTGACTTCTCCACTGAAAGACAATATTTCACATTTCCGGTCACTGCGAATCATATTTCGCAAGTTTCATGCATTTACAATGAATTCTGTGGGCAGGGCCTCCACTGCATTCCGAGACATATCGGTACTAAGGGAATCCGATTTGAGGCCGAAACAGATCAGAGCAGAGACTTTCCAGGTGTTTCTGGTTGCATTCCAGGTTCTTATGGTAATGGATGTTTTATTTTGACACGCGCCTCTTGTAACTTCTATAGAACATGGTATCAACCAGATCTTTTACGTAGTTATGAAGTCTCCAAAATTAGAGGACACAGTTGCAAATACCATATTTCTCTAAAACATGAAGAAAATAATACGATCTCCCACCTTACCATCACAGATTCGACATTTACGAAATCGGGCATCAAAGTCTCAATATTAGGTGCTTTCAACCAACCCCAATTACACCTCGACGACTATTTTATTCAAAGAGTGGGCCGGCCATCGGAGGCATATTTAGCACCAGCAAGTCAAAGAAATCATCCCAAAGCGGGTGAAATTGGTGCAATACAAGCCAATATCTCTTACACAAAAGATTTCATTTTCGACCCCGAAATTTCAAAATGCGATTTTTTTTTAGGACAGACTAAGGTGTATTATCGCTCCTGACGCCCTAAATAAACTAACAACTTCGAAAGAACATGCATTACCAATCCAGAGAGATGCTCATTTATTCAATATCGAAAATGATGTTCTCAAATCGACATTACTCATCTCTGCGGCAGTTAGAATTCAACTATATTTTACAAACTACAAAATCACTGTTAAAGCTCATACGATTTGTCCTAAATTTGATGGAGAAATCATTACAGTGAGTGGGTGTTATCAATGCGCAATTCTAGCTCGTATCTCTTTCAATGCTCTCAGCACATGTGAAGCTGGAGTGGTAAACATAGAATTTCAAAAAATAAATATTCATACAAAAGCAATTCGCCTAGGTACAGAAACTCAAAACTTTATCGTTCAATTTTCAGCAACCTCCCGTTGCTATGATGAAAAATTGTGTCTCAGGTCGACCTCCTTAGTTCAATGCCAACCCTTCAAATTTTGTTTGGACGAGTCTACTGTGGAGTTATTACAACTAAATTTAAATTATACGAAGACTTTGAGTTCTGATTCTTCAAAAACTTGGTTGGATTTATTCCAATTACCTGACCTGAGGAATTCTTTTTTCATTTTAAAGTTTATTGGCTCCATTCTTTTTATTGTTTGCATTTTAATTACGATATTTTCCACTATGATAACATGTTGTTGTCGCTCTAGGTAAACAGCATTATTTATGAAGCTTCAATGAATTGACAAATATGTATTTCTGAGTCCACTTTATTTTAGTGAACATTACACTGTATACTTATTTTTAAATTTTTTATTTATATCACCCATATAAGTGTTTTCTTCATATTTATTATTCCTTCTTTCACTTTACATATTAACTATGCTAACTTTATGAAATTGTATTTTTTTTTTCTTATATCATATTCTTATTGCATAATCACATCTTATGATATTTATTTTATTTCATATCTTAATTGTACTGACATTATGATTGTTCAATTTTATTACCTTCTCATATATAGTTTTCAATTATCTTTATGATGTCTCTGAAGTTATGCATTTGACCGGTAGTTATTGCATTTTTTTTTTTCTCTGATTTTTTTTTTTCCGAAGGTGTGAATATATTTTGAGAGAGGTGCGTAGCAGGTTTACCATTTATTCTTTTCGCCTCAGGAAAAACCACGTGCATGAGTGCACCTGAGCATTTAAAACATAAAAATGTAAAAAGAAAAAAGAAGGTAGGTTGGTCAGAAATAGGGAGTGAAAATATTCCGGACATAAAATAGTAGTATTGTAACAGCACACATTCGTAGTAACAGGTTACAATGGGAGATATCTATATGTGCACCTAACAAAGTTCAATAAATAATGAAAGGTGTGAATTTACAGATGTATCTTTCAGAGTAA
Source organism: Maratus michaelseni (assembly GCA_963931845.1). Lineage (NCBI taxonomy): Eukaryota > Metazoa > Arthropoda > Arachnida > Araneae > Salticidae > Maratus > Maratus michaelseni. Next base: position 432,528,087 of record OZ007591.1, on the reverse strand, counting down.
AAAGTATTCTCAGGCATACGGGAAAAAACACCTGAGTAGGGGAACCTTTTAACAATGATAAGAATTTAAAGTGGCTTGCTCTCTTGCAAGTAAAGAAGGGGGAATGTAGATTCACGTGTTGCAGTGAAAACTCTTAATGATGGGAATGCGTTAGGAAATACAATAATATAAGAAATACTTAGTGTGAAAATTACAAAAGATATTTCAACCAGCTGTAGCCAGCTGTGGTCAAAAGTCACGTACAAATATGATAATATTAAAGGGGAAGCTATGAATAACGAAAGAAATTCTTCCAATCGTTGGATTTACATTGATATACTTAAACCAATGCAGAACTCTGGAAGGGATAAAAAAATATAGTGATTGGATTTTACGTAGATAATAGAGGGGTCAGCACAGGGGGGTTTTGGGAAGGAAAAAGAGGACGCAAGGAGAGAGGGAGAGGGATGTGGGAGAAGGTCTTGGAGATGTGCTTTGGAAAGATAGTGCGATAACTTAGATTTGGATTAGTGATTATAGAAAAGCAAAGGGACATGCAGATCGACGGAGTCCACGGAGTAAAGGTCCGCTTCATCATAGGTGAGCAAACTTTTATTCTTTCCTTTCTTCAGCAATAAAAAAAAAAAAACTTTAAATGTATATGTTAATTCAGTCTAAATTCAATTCTACAGGGATAGATTTTACTAACTGCCGGTCAGATCATTGGCAATAATTTCATATTGTATTTAACTGTATACATTCTTTATTTACAATTTTCGTGTGTTACTTTATTTACATAAAACTGTATACTTTATGCTTTACTTTTGATCATAATAAATTTGTTTTGTTATGGAAACATCGTTTAATTCTTAAAGCTCAATTTATTTACTTGTTTTATTAAGATATTCACGGCCATTATATTTTAGTTAACCTAACAGATAGATCATGGTGATGTACAATGTCATGATATGATAGTAATTATACTTTAAATGAACCTGTGTGAGGAACGGGGTGACAGTACTCCAACACTTTGATGAAATTTGCCGTTTTTTCGCGATCCTTTGACGAAATTTGCCATTATTTCGCGATCCTTTGACGAAATATGTGGGTTTTTTTTGCGATCCTTTGACGAAATATGTGGTTTTTTCGCGATCCTTTGACAAAATTTGCCGTTTTTTCACGATCTTCTGACGAAATTTATAGTTTTTCACGATTTTTTGATGAAATATGTGGTTTTTTCGCGATCCTTTCACGAAATTTGCGTGATCATGTGACAAAATTCGCGTTTTTTCGAGCGATCCTGTGACGAAATTTGCGTTTATTTTTTTTTGCAGAAAATCGTAGTTTTAGACAGATTTTCGTAGCATCGTAGTTTTTGGCTCAAAATCGTAGTAACTACGATTTTTTCGTAGCAGTTGGCAGCTCTGCATTCAATATAGATTATTATTTTTTTCATTAACCAGGCAATGGACCCTTATAAAATGTATTACAAGATTGTAGATAATCTGAAAATTTACTATCCACTTCCCCCTCCCAAGTAGCTTCCAGTTGAAATTAATTTGAAGAAAGAACAAAATAAATATAACAAGAACAAAAAATCATGCATCAAGCCTATATTATGAAACACTTTCCAACACATCCAGATTTGTTTAACAAAACTTCACCGTTTAATTAGGGGAAAGACGATATCTAAGTAAACCCGATTTCAGGAATGACCATCAATAGTTGGAAAAATATCTGAATTCTTTTGTGCAGCTCTGTATAGGATCTATAGATTTGTATATATACTACATAGTATGCAAAAATGGAGTTCAGTTAGGAAGTGCATAACACAGTTGTAAATTCCCCTTCAATAATTTCCGTCAATAAACAGAAATATACTCAAGATCTTTTCGGCTGCCCTGTATTATTTGTAGAATTTATATACAAGTGCTAGGCAAAAAAAAAAAGAAAAAGTTTATTTTAAAAACATACCACAACTTAAAATGAACTTACTGTTTGTTCTCACACAATATTGTAACCAAATTCTTTTATGTGTCCCTGTAAAAGGTAACGTTAAATGTTCATCTTATTCTATATAGTACAAGCATCTTGTAGTGCAAAGGTTAAAATTAGCACTAGCAATTTGCCACTGAATGAGAAAGTGGCCATTCAAAAATTGTATGTCACCTTATGGAAAGGGTCAAATTTGTTTGCATTTCATCCAGGATTCTACTTCTACGGGTTGAAATAGGGTTACATTATCCTATATATTTGGGCTATGTAATCTTAAATGGATACTCTAATTAAAAATTTAACAAAATTACTCTTTAGAACTTTTAAATAAAAAAGTGGCCACTTATAAAACTGCTGCTACTGGACACTCATGAAATTTCCCAGTTTCGTCCTTCACATGTGGTGTACTTCCTCAGTGATATAGATCCTTTTAAATATTTTGAAAAGTGAAACATCATTAAAATTCACCCGAAACAATATTTCCCCATAGAAAGTAAAGGAAGTATAAACACTTCATTTTCAATACCAAACATGCCGCAGCAATTGACCTCTCAACATAGTATATCCATTGCACGGTAATCCAAATACATTTACCCAAACCGAATTCATAGACGCTTTTTGACTGAGTTGGGAGAAGTGTTAAAAAGAGAATAAAATGAAGAAGTACTCTTTGCACTGTGTTGTGTTGAATAGTGAATGGTTTTACCGTGAGCTCCTAGAGAAACTCCGAAGTTTAAGGCATGGACACTCTCCAAGACGACTGGGTCAGCTCCATGGTCGTAAATGCACAAATCCCCTTGCATACAGTATCCCTTTTCTAAGAGAAAAGAGAAAGAGAATCATTCATTACCTGTCCATAGCATAGCTATACTTCTCCCATCCACCACTTTTCATTTAAAGAAAAAGCACCCAATAAACAATTTTAAGAATGTTGACATTATAAATTTAGATAAGAAAATTAATAAATTTAGAAAAAAAAAATTCTGAAGTCTTTATATGAGAGTAGCAACATACCGGATAACCAAAATAATGCTTAGAGAAATCTAATAATTTAAATGCACAGTTATTAAATGAAACCAAGAACATTTTTTTTATTTTTTAAATATTGCAAATATGAATAAAATATAAATACTTCATTTCACAAACTTAATAAGATACACATAAAAAAGTTTTAATATAGGAGCAGTAAGCAAAGGTCTGTCCAGTCCACACTTTTCTCACAGGGTTCTGTTTTCTTTTTAAAAACAAGTAATATAAAAAAAAAAAAAAATTAAGTCAATTCCTACTTTTTAATCATAAATATATAAAATAAACCCATGCAGCATTCATGTCCCACGTTATCTTTATTGAACAGTTTTTTTATAATCATCGTTGCGGTATTTTATTTTTTGTTGGCATCACTCATTTGAGATAAATTTTTCATTTCATGTATGAAAACAATGGGAGAAAAAAATTTCTCCCATATAAAAATTAAAATTAATTAATTAAATTGAATGAATGAATTAATATTTGAAAAAAATGTATTAACATCAAGTGTCATCCAGTACAAGTTAAAAAAAATTTATTTGAACTTGAATGGATGAATAGAAAATATTTTATGAACGATTGAAAATTTGAACAAGATATATATATATAGAGAGAGAGAGAGAGAGAGAGAATGTGAGCTATTAGTAGGAATTAAAAATGTAATGTCTTTTTATATTTGTGAAAAACCTAATAACTTTATGAATCTGAAATTAGCGTTGTATTCAAGTTCTTGTTTTAATTAAAAAATTTTTTTATATAAATATATGTCAAATTTAGATATATTTATATGTAAACATATTTACACTATAACAAATAGGTTCTTTAGCGATTACAGCAGTTTTCAGACAGGTCTAATTTTATTTTAAGAGGATTAATATTGTGAAAAATACATTTTTGGTATGAAAAAGAAAAAAAAATTGTGAAGGGTCCCCTTTTTTTAAGACAAAAAAAAAATGTGAAGGGTCCTTTAATGGACTCAAATTCTTCCTAAACAGATCCCTGGTAAGAAACATTTTAATGCACATTTCATCAATATTGCAAAAAATGTTAATGATCATTGCAAAGTTAAAAAAGTAAATACATAAATTTACAGTCATGAACACTATATCGTATGTATGAGCACATTGCACATTAAAAAAAAAAAAAAAAATCATCACTCTATGCAGTGACTTTTTTGTATTGGAATCTAAAAAAAAAAAAATAAATAAATAAAAAATACAAAGAATTCAGAAAACACCTGATTACTAAAGCGTCCATTAACAAATAACTTTCAACAATAAAATTACAATATATTCATTGAAAACAGAAAAATTAATCTTGGATATTTATTTATTTACATCGTCTTAATTATTCCTCTCAGCTCTTTTAATACCATCACAATGACCTAATTATTATTTTAATTAACAAAAGAATTCATAAATCAGTAAAACATTGTTAAAAATACAGATAGACGTTGAATTAAAAATCACTTGATGACGCAACAAAACTGATATAAAGTGAATGGAATGTCACGATCATGCATGTTTGGCATTTATTCCTGTAATCTGACATTTTTTTTTTTTTGTTATTTTTTATGAAAAGTGGTCAACAGGAGATAATGGAGAAGTGCCATAGAATATTTAGGTAATATGTACAATACAGTAGTACTGTTTAGGAAAATATTTAAATTCATCCAATCCATTTGTCATGTTGTGACATATTGTCTTTCCTTTCCACCCCATCATAATATTCTCATATTTTATTTATCTTTCAAGTTCATCCAATTTAATTATTTATTTAACTATTCATTAATTTTTATCCCTTGTAACCTGTGTTTACATTTCATTTTATCGATCGTCCTGTCTGCGTTACGTTAATTTAAAATCTGCCGTTCTCGTTTCTCTTTTGGCCCAGAACCAAAGTGCGCAGACATGCATCCTCTTTCTTCATTTGGGACCGTAAGCCAACGTACTTCATTGAAGTGGTTCGTAGTTCCTTCACCTAGGCAGCCGGTTCTCACCGCGCATGCGCGTAAGGTCTCGCTTCCGTCTTCTCCTTGGCGCAACGTTTAGGCGTGCGCATCTTCCACTTGGCGCGGTCTTGGAGGTTTTTAACTCCCGCAATTTTCGGCAACCGCGTTTTAGCTCCTGCAGGCAGTCAGTACAGAAAGCAGGCTGAGAGATGTAGGGTGTCTCTCAATAAGGGCAGTGCCCGGGTTCTCCCGGTGCCGTGCGAGAATGCTTCGAGTGAATGCAGCGTGTAGCACAGAAGTTGGACAGAGCAAGATTTGAGGTTTCTCTAGACTTGTACATAGAGACAAGCAACTACACAAAGTAGTTAAAGTGACCCAGATGCCAATCCAGGGATCCCAGTAATTCCAACTAAAGATGCAAATAAAAATTAATTAATTCCATGCAACGGTGTGTCTTCTCTGATCTACTTACTGAAGGTATGTCGTTACTAATATTTATTATCCTCTCTGTTCAAGACACACGAACCTGAAAATCTCCCACATTTTTTTTAATAGTAATATACGATCACTTAAGAGCACGCTTGTGCCGCAGTTATTAAGTTCAGCAAGAAATAACTTTACGATAAATATGGTGCTCGTGCCATGTGCACAGTTAGTGCTACGTGTCTTGAACTAAATAAATAATTGATGTATTTCATCAAGATCATTTTAATTTTAACAGAAAGTTCTGTTCAAGTGACTGGAAAATATTGTTGCGGAACCACGTGCTGCAAGCGCACTTCCGTCAGTTTTCCATGTCAAAAAGATATAATATATAAATTAATGAAAATATGATGTTTTGATAACAAATTCATTTAAAGTAATGGAAGAAATTCTAGATGAATAAGATTTAATTTGTGAAAACGTGCCACTACAATAGTTTTTTAAAAGTGATACTAAAATTTTTGTATACTCCAGTATTTCAAATTTAATGTGAAAAATTTTATTATATATATGAAAATACCAACTTCAAATGCCTCTTCTGCAAAATTTCACAATATTTCTATGATTAATGTTATAGATGAAGATGGATTGAAGTTTGGTGTATTTTCAATACAAGGTATTCCTGTTGAGGAAAAATTACCTTGTTCACAGCTTATTCTATTTTAGAATATACCAAAATAATTTTACAATTTATCAGAAAATGGATACATTTTTTGCATTTTTCTATTATTGTGGTTTTGAATGATAAATACAAAATGATATTCATCCTGTAGTCAGCTACACATGCAGGACAGAGTATCAATAATTGCAGTATGCTGGCATACGCAAATTGTTATATCAATGAAGTTACCACATACATCCACATTTAAAGAAGAAAGAATTAAGTTAAAACAACATTGTTTAAAAAAAAAAAAAAAAAAAAAAAAAATGCAAATATATCTCAAATTTAAAGTTAATGTTTTTCCAGTTTGTGTGAAAATATGCAAATTTTTAAAATGAAGCATTCATCTAATGTATTGGAAGAAGCTTCTATATTTTATGAACAAATCATCGTTTGTTCACTCAAATCGTTCTTCACAAATTTTTCTTCACGACAGTCTGTCATCTAGTTTGAATTTTTTTGTCGCTCACCTTGATATTGGCCACTTCTCAACTCTGCTACACCAGCGCTCAAGCATCTTCTCCATTCACAATCACAATGATTGTGTACATAAAGTCATTTACATAAATTCTTACCTAAGTGCAGAAACCAAAAAAAAAATGCAACAAACATGTGAAGCATCATTGTGTCTACAACTTTTATAAAAGTGTTCCAGAAATTTTTATCTCAAGTAGTGTGCCTAATAATATGTGCTAATTTCTTATACATAGTTTTACATGTGTGATTACCGAAAATTTGTGTTTAAAGATGCAAGATTCTCATTGTAGTGATGACAAAATTGTCATATTTTTTTACTCATGTATATAAACTGAACTTTTGGTGACATCTTTCAAAAAGAAAACTTTCAAGATACGAACATTTTGTGCTAATCAACCAAATCTTTGGACAGTAGGACACTTTATTCGTCCAAAATTTGTCAAGTGCTTCAAAGTTTACTCGTATAATTTTTCTTCTGTTTTTGTGCACATCATGAATCGCAAACAAACACACATTTGTTGGTTGTTTTGGAGTTGCAGCCATTCATACAGTGTTTT